>CM038671.1:829150176-830475592 GCA_021605145.1 Aegilops bicornis | reverse complement strand
AACCATCTCCTGGGTGTGATACGATGACAGATTTAAGTCATGTTCATCGGGGCGAGGGGGAGCGATCGCTGTGTTCTCAAATCCATTGAAGATCAAGTCTCCACGGATATCCGTGATGTAGTTCAAGCTTCCAAATCTAACCTGGTGGCCAGGCGTGTAGCTATCGATCTGCTCCAGATGGCCAAGCGAGGTGGCCCGCAGTACGAAGCCGCCGAACATGAAAATCTGCCCGGGGAGAAAGGTTTCTCCTTGGACAGTGTCACTATAGACGACCGGAGGGGCCATCAAACCTTTCGTCGACGGCACAGTGGAACTCGCTATGAAAGCACCAATGTCGGTGTCAAAACCGGCGGATCTCGGGTAGGGGGTCCCGAACTGTGTGTCTAGGACCGATGGTAACAGGAGACGGGGGACACGATGTTTACCCAGGTTCGGGCCCTCTCTATGGAGGTAATACCCTACTTCCTGCTTGATTGATCTTGATGAATATGAGTATTACAAGAGTTGATCTACCACGAGATCGTAATGGCTAAACCCTAGAAGTCTAGCCTGTATGACTATGGTAATGAGTATATCCTTTCCGGACTACCTCCTCCGGTTTATATAGGCACTGGGGGGATCTAGGGTTTACATAGGGTCGGTTACATAAGAAGGAATCTTCATAATCGGTCGCCAAGCTTGCCTTCCACGCCAAGGAGAGTCCAATCCGGACACGGGTACAGTCTTCGGCCTTCATGTCTTCACAGCCCATCAGTCCGGCCCATGGATAACAGGCCGGACGCCCGAGGACCCCTTAGTCCAGGACTCCCTCAACGACCTAGGCACGTCCCGCTTCTCCGGGTTGCCTCGGGACAGCTCACCGGAAGTGAGTGAAGTCGCGCTGGTATTCCCCGTTGTGGCGACCCTCGACATCAGCGCCACAGCTATGGCCGGCCAATCCACAAGATGCAAAGGAAGTGTTGCGGGAGACCCTACGGGCAACTTTGCATATATCCACAACATGTTTGATGAACCGTCGCCCCCGATGCCGTCTCATGAAGAACCGACTTACTAACAGTGAATTCAAGGAGGACATGATCTCCGAGGGTGGCCAAGCGTATGATGGAACAAGACCCAAATTCAAGATAACTGCGACCAGTAAAGTGAAGGGCAAGAAGTCATGGACGTCCACGGGCAAGAAGACAACTAAGGGAAAGAAGATGGTGGATGTCGACAATGAGCCATTGTTCCATGACTCAACAAGCAAGTGCACAAAGGAGGCGGCAAAGCATCTCACTAGGAGGATACACCAAGGATGGGTTAAGTTGACTTGTGAAGCTTGGATGGAAATTGGATAAGATCCCAAGACCGCTGCCGAGCAAAAAGGCACAATGTTTTGGACGAGGGTCCATACATACTTCCATGAAACATAGGAAGTTCGAGTCCTACAAATTGAGATAACCATGGTGATGTGTCGACCCAAAGGAGGTGGGCCTTCATCCAACTAGAGAGCAACAAGTTTTGTGCCACCCTTCAGAACATCACCGGCCGTCCGGTGATGTTTCTTAGGCATAAAAAAAGATGGTATACAATTTCTTCCCCTTGTTCATATGTGTTTTTCTTGTTGTTTGATGCTTTCATCTCCATTGCATATCAATGTATATTGTTGTTTTCATCTTCATTTGTAGACATTTAAATCTTTGGAGTGCTTCAATGCCCAACATGGGGACAAGCCATTCACCGTGACCCATTGTTGGTCGATGAGTTGTGGTGCCCAGAGTTGAAGGAGCAATATGATGCGCAAAAGAAAGGTGGGGACCGTCGACTGTCGTTGAGCCAAGTGAAAGTGAGAAGCGGCGGAGGGGGAAGACCAAATCCAAGTTGGATTACAAGCGTGATGTTTTGACACTCACGTTGCAAGAAACTTTGAAGGGGCTCATGACCCAAAAGGAAGTGAGGAAGGAGAGGAATCGCCAAGAGAAAGAGGAGCAAATGAAGACCTTCTTTGACATACAAAAGAAGCTCGAGATCAAGGAGAGCTATGGCCGGACAAAAGCAAAGGAGGTGAAGCTCGCGCGAATCTCGAAGGAAATGAAGATCATAACAGTCGACTTGAGTAAGGTGTCCCCAAGGAAAATGACTTGGTCCGGAGAAGAACTAAAAGGAGATGCTCAAGATAGATGAATGAGCTGTGGCTGAGACGCGATCATTTTGTATGCAGGCATGTGTACCGATATGCACTATAGCTAAGAGTGACAATTTTTTTGAGTGCTGGCATATATGGCGGCATGAACTATGGTCAAGAAGACGAATTTGTTTTTTTTTGAGCATCAATACAGACACAGGCGCTCATATACACTCGCATACACTCACCCCTATGAACGCACACACGCACACCCTACCCCTAGGAGCACCTCTGAGAGACTGAGCCGGCATATCATCTTGAGATTTTCGAAGCCACCGTAGGCGCCTCGTCATCGACGGGAACGTCTCCTCCCACTAAAAGCGCATCGCCGGAAATCCTGAAATAAATCCAGGAATAATGCGAGCACCAGGATTTGAACCCTGGTGGGTTGAGGATACCACTGTTCACCTAATCATCTCAACCACAGGTTGGTTCGCATAAGACGAAGACGAATTTGTTGAGTGCGCATATATGCCGGCCGCTGGCACGTAGGTCGGCATGAACTATGGCGTTGACCATGAATTCTAGATCTATTTTTGTGTAAAATATGTTTACTGAAAAAAAATTCGGTCAGGCGGATCAAATGGGTCCGTCGGCTGGGCGCACCTCCTGATTTGAATGGATGAGCCCGGACGCCGGCCTCAGAGCATGGTTAATAATACAGTCAACTGATGGCTATAATATATTGTCATATCATCTATAGTCAATACATATAATTACTCATACAACATTGTTAGCTATAAGATTAGTACCTTTTCTCATCTTCTCTCTACCTCTTTTTTCACATTTATTACATCTGCCTTGAAGCACACATATAACTAGGCTCTTACATAAGAGCCCACTCCCCTTACTTTTTCATTATCTCTTCTCCACATAGGCAAAATTGCCATGTAAATGGGCTATAAGCCTGCTATTGTACGCCTCCTTTTTTATTTAGTCCGTATATTAGAGTTGACTGAAGTCAAACTTCCTAAAGTTTGATCAAGTTTATAAAAAATTTTATTTACCATAACAAATCTATATGATGTGAAACTATATTTAATAATAAATCTAATGGTGTTGATTTGTTATTGTATATGTTAATTTTTTATAAACTTTGTTAAAGTTTATAAAGTTTGACTTTGACCAAATCTAATATGCGGAGTAAATAAAAATGGAAGGAGTACTTGCTCTCAAGCGAGTGTAAACAGACAAAAAAGACAAAATCCGTTTACTATAAGACTACCCACAGTGGGAGTAACATAGGTAGTAACATCACACATATCTAGGTTAAATAAATGATGTGGCATGCAATAAATGAAGAAAGAGATGAAAGTGATAACATAGCTAGTGATAAGTAGTACTAATAATATGAATAACATCACATATATCAATGCAAGATGCGTCTATAGCCTAATAAATGAAGTGTTGCATGTTATCACATACTCCCTCCGTTTGGAATTACTTGTCTCGAAAATGGATGTATCTAGAACTAAAATACGTCTAGATACATCCATTTCTGTGACAAGTAATTCTGAACGGAGGAAGTATATGTTACTCTTCACTATAGAGGTATAATATAGACTAATAACATGGACAGGTAATTATCGTGAACGCGGCGTCCGAAGAAAATCGGTGCGAATCTCATGGCCTGGTGAATGGAGCAGACTGGCGATTTCTCGGGAACCAGGCAGGCGGCGAGGCCAGGCAGCTTCCACGCGCGGCCATGGGGGCCGCCTCCTGTTCCCTGCCTGCCGTGCCTCAGTCCACTTCGCACCCAGCAGTCATCTCCGCCCGTTGCGTTGCCAACTCCGGGGTCAAAAGGCAGCTTGGAGAAGAGTGTGCAGACCTGAAAAGGCAGCTGATGCATGCGGCGGTCTTCCTTCCTCGTGGCTCGAGCTAGTTTGCTCCATTTCCAGGCGATCCCTCTCGCGTGCTCCGGTTCTGCAGAGGCCACTGCAGCGGGTACTGCCACTCCAGCTCGTGGAGGCCGGCCACCGGGCTACAGTAATATACCTCGGCCTACTTCTTTTCCGTGTACGTACTATGAATGCGTTTGGTTTATGGTCAAACTTGCTTGGTTTGGCTAGTCTAAATTTTGGTTAAGCTTTGGTTGCCCATGAGTTGGTTAACATTGCTAAGAAAATAAACTAGAATTGGCTTCAGTACTTTGACATATCAAAAAGTTAGGAACCATTCCAACAAAGACTAATTTTTGGTTCAGAATCAAAAAATTGCAAGGTACTACACTTTAGCTACAATCCAAATATACCCCCCTTCGGATTTAGGGGTTCTTTTATTCGCAAGATTATACTCCCTCTCTACATACTATGGGCCGATTTAGGGGCACTCACTTCAAATCAGCCGGAGTAAAAATACATGAGCAAAATAGATAGTCAAAAAACGCCTTACATTATAGGATGGAGGGAGTACATTATTAGAGTGACATGTTATTTTCAATTCTTCAAGATTTAAAACTACATTTCTTTTATATCACGGAGTGTTTGATATCATAGAAAGACGCAAATAACAGGATATTTGAATTCATGAAAATTTCCTCAAAATGTAGTTTAGAAGAGTTTGAAGCAAATATTAAGTATCGAGGTCCTACAAATCAGACTACCTCTATATAAAAAACATTGGAATTATCTCGTGAACAAATCTAATCAAATTCTTTGAATCAAAGGCCCCCTCCTTTTTGAAAAAGCACCCCTTATGTGTATCAAGGTAGCCATACCATGATGAATAACCTCATTTGGTGCAAACAAATTCAAAAATCTTGTACATTTGTTTAGTTAAGATAGTTTGGCTGCTCTTTACAAAAGGAATTTTTCTTGGTTTCATTAAGGATGAAATACACGAGTCATTACGAGGGAAAAAAACAAACACAAAAACTAAACGAGAATAAATATACAAGTTACAATGCACAAGCCATTAAGTCCCAATCAATAACTCGATTAGGCATATGATTTCTTTATATCAAATCAGAGGGGCAGGCCGCTCAAAAAAGTAACTCAATTAGGCATCACAGAGATTACAAATCGTATTTGTTTAAAATGATTCGGTCTAATTCTTATTTCTAACAAACATTTTGTTTATTTGGTAATATTACACAATGATTAGCGCACCACATACAAAACAAGGCCAATATCTGTCGTCAGGGGCATGTCACAGAGTACATGTTAGGTCCAGACACTTTTATGCCTCCAACATTATTCCTCGTTTGTCCATGGATGGGACCGAACGTCTAAAATTACTGTCTCCAAATTGAGGGGAGGAATAGGGGATTCAGAACAGTCTATCAGGCTCACCAGTCAAGCCACACCTCCCCACACTAGTACAAAAACAAGCATTAGAAGCGACCCCGAAAGCGGTTATGTCCCCAAGTTACAAAGCCGTATATAATAATAGCGGCGGTTATTTTGGTGTCAATTCGGTTGGAAATTTGGAAATGCCTGCAGTAATTCTTGGAGGTGGTTAAAGATTTAAAACCGCCTACAGTTCGGAAGTATGGCGGTTTCATAGTTAGAACCGCTGACAGGCTTCCAACACCAATGTATTCAGCTCTGCCCTTTCGTCAACCCATAAAATCACACCACATGATGTCAGATCCGGCGTCGCCAAGCCTCTCCGTCAAAGACATGTAGTGGTGGTCTAGCTTGTGATCCCGTGTCGTCGCCATGGTGCATCGTCGCGCCTCGTTGTGCTACATCACCATGGTATGTCACCGTGTCTCGTGTCTCCTCCTCGCATAGAAGGACCAAGGTTAGGCATCTGAAACGCCCCCCCCCCCCCCCCATTATCGAGGCGATGAGGACCAATGGTGGGAAGCAGAAGGGCCAGAGTTGGGGGAAGGGAATTGGTAAGTGGAGGGGTCCATGCACTAGTAGAAAAAAGGCCTAATGTTCAGCTCTTTAGTCCCGGTTTGTATTTGAGCCGGCACTAATGTGACCATTAGTGCCGGTTCCAACGGCTAGGCGGGCCGCTCTCATTAGTACCGGTTCGTACTGAACTTTTAGCACCGGTTCGTGCCACGAACCGGTGCTAAAGAGAGTGGTGGCAGGATATTGTCAGTCTGGGGCCCCTCCAGCACCTTTAGTACCGATTCGTGGCACGAACCGGTACTAAAGGTCGTCCTATATAAACCCTTCGTCCACCCGCGATCGAGCTCGCTCTGTTTTCCCCTTTCCCCTCTCCTCTCTGTTCTTCCCCTCTACCTCGAGCTCATCACACATTTTGCCCAAATTTTGTCAAGATTTGAAGGCCCCCATCCATTCAAGTGATCACAAAGGTAAGCAACTTTGTCCTTTCATCTCTCATTGCTAGATTAGCTCTTGCAATGCTTTATATAGTGATTAATTTGTGGGTTTTAGTAATTTGGGAGGAATTATATGTGGTAGTTTATTTGATTTATATGCAATTTGAGCTCAAAATAACTCTTAGTTTGCATATGTAGGTGTGGTTTACTTAGTGCTTTCCCGTCTCCGTCATAACCACCGTCAATCGTCCGCACCATCCTGTCACCAGCACCACCTTGTGGGGTGAGCCTCTTGTTCTTATCTTTTTTATATATAAAAAATCATGTTTGTGTGATTTGGATATATAGTTACTTATATAATTATCTTACCCGTACGTTGTTTGTTATTCATAGTGCCATGGTTTTGATATCCGTCCTCGTCGGCCCTCGTCCTGGTTATGATTCGGATGTGGTATATTTTCTTTTATAAATATTTTGTTGCATTTCGTGTTTATGACAAATTATGCCTATCAAGTTGACATAGATATTTTTATCTAGGAGGTATGAGAACCGGAAATTCCAATCGACCCTATTGTCGAGAGGTTAAATTTAGTTGAAAGAGAAAACGAGTATTTGAATTTTTTTTTGAAAAGAATTAAGGGGGAGAAGATGGAATTGGAGTTGCATGTTGCCGATGCCGTCGATGATCAGAAGATCAAGAAGGAGAAAATGCGCTTGAAGATTAGAAAGATTAGAAAATATACCATTGATAGTGAGGCTTGGTATCATCATGCTGTTGGATCAATTGTTATCTTAGTTGCGATCTTGATCGCATTTGTTGTTGCATTTAAATGCTTTAGCTAGAGAGTTATTTATATGTTTTCTTTATGAGAACTAGGAAAGTGGCCCGCTCGATGCGCGGGCTAGTTTTTTAAGTGTCATTATGACAACATAATATTTGATTTTGTATATGAAAATTTATACCAAACATGATTTTTTTTCAAATATTTGACTCTGGGCACATAGTTTGTCTTTGGTATGTTTCTTTTCTTATTTATATATGAATATATATGTCATTCATTTATCATCTATCTTCTAATTATGCATGACATACTAACTGCAAATTTTATGATTGGTCACGTTATGCAAATTATATTTGTATCTTTTTCAGCACTTTTATCATGTTGCGTTATAATATTAATTATTTCTTTGAATGACAATTTAATACTTATCATAGAAAAAAATGGAATAATTCAACAATGCTTGAATAGCTAAAGGGTAGTAACACATAACATATAGAGAGGGGTGGTTTGTAAAATGTGTTCAAAACGTATTTAGAAATGTCATAAAATTAGGACAAAAGGTTTCAGGAATATATTTCATGCATTCTACGTGCTCGCAAAGTCGTTTCACAAAAAAAAGACAATTTTGCATCACGTGTGTAAAAGACAAAATTCAGTTAAAATGGCTTTTCACGACCCATTTATTTTGTCTTTTTTACATAGGCCAAAAAAAATGTCAATTTTTCGCGAAACTTTTGTACGTGCCAAATTTTTGTTTGGGATTTTTTGTCCTTCTGGGATGTTCTTTACCTGTGGCAGGAGCATATGCTCCCATGTGAGAAGTTGAATTTCCGTACCTTATATGGATATATGCTAGCTCCCAATTAGCATGATACTTTAACCGATCTGTTGGAAATAAATATAATGTACGTCTCTGTTAGTCTTCCTAGCTTTCACCGAGTAGTAGTATTGGCTAGCTAGCCAATATGACCGTGGAGTTGAAATCAGTGCGTTTGGCAATATCCCGAGAGGCTCGCGTGCGTGCGTGTCTATTTTCCAGGCTGAATCGATCTACGTTTGGTCTTTGTGCACGTTGATCTAGTTTTGTGCACGTACGTGATTACCTTCGGCCAGCGGTGTACTAATCAGGCAAAAGCTCAACGGAGCTAGCTTTGTTGGTGGATAGATTAGCTAGTTTGGATGCTAGATTTAACTACGCGTGGATCGATCAGATCAAGTCGGCTTGCTGTTGCTTGCTGTTTCGTTTGCCGTCGTCACATGTTGCAGTCACCGTCGCCGGAAGTACTCATCTCAACACGATCATGCCCGCGTGTATATTTCTATATCACTACGACCTAGATCAATGTCGCCGTGCAACTTGTGACTTTATCCTTGTCCGTTGTTTGCACGTAAGGCCACATGCTGATAACCTCACATTTAATCTTTTTTTTTTGAGGAACACACATGATATGCAAGCGTTTTTTTTCTGGTTAAGTTCTCAGATCTTTTTTTTCTGGTTACCTTTTCAGATCTTATCCGTTAATTACATCTTTTATTAAGTTATGGGTCCACCCAATCAACGACCAGATATTTCTTATTATTGTGGTAGTTTCTAGATTATTTTCTTTTTTTGGTTAACCCATTTTTTTCTGGTTAAGTTCTCAGATCTTTTTTTTTCTGGTTACCTTTTCAGATCTTATCCGTTAATTACATCTTTTAAGTTATGGGTCCACCCAATCAACGACCAGATGTTTCTAATTATTATGGTAATTTCTAAATTATTTTCTTTTTTGTGGTTAACCCATCAAATACTTTTTATATATAATAGATAAGTGTTGTATGAACTTTACGTATGAACTTGTATTAATTTGGTCTATTTGGTGCTGTGTAATGAAGATGAGTCGGCAATGGATGTCCGATGACCGATGCTCTTCCCAGTTCGTTAATGGCGTGCATACTTTTCTGATTGCGGCTCGGGCAAACAAGCGGGCGGATGGCTTTATGCCTTGTCCATGTGCTGGCTGTACGAATGATCACAATTACTCTAACTCAAGAACCATTCACGTCCACCTGTTTGAGTCCGGTTTCATGCCCCACTATAATGTTTGGACCAAGCACGGAGAAAGAGGGGTTATGATGGAAGACAATGAAGAAGAAGAGGACGACGATAGCTATCCTGGCCATGGGTTCCCTGAATACGATGATACAACAATGGGGAAGAAGCTGAGCCGGCAATGCGGGAAGAAGCTGAAGAAGAGGCATCAGATGAGCCCGCTGATGATCTAGGTCGGGCCATTGCCGATGCAAAGAGAAACTGCGCAAGTGAAAAGGAGAAGAAGAAGTTGCAGCGCATGTTAGAGGATCACAAGAAATTGTTGTACCCGAATTGCGAAGCTGACAAGAAAAAGCTGGGCACCACACTGGAATTGCTGCAATGGAAGGCAGAGAATGGTGTATCTGACAAGGGATTTGGAAAGTTGCTGGTAATGTTAAAGAAGATGTTTCCAAAGGACAATGAATTGCCCGAGAGTACGTACGAAGCAAAGAAGGTTGTCTGCCCTGTAGGGTTAGAGCTGCAGAAGATACATGCATGCCCTAATGACTGCATCCTCTACCGCGGTGAGTACGAGGATTTGAACGCGTGCCCGGTATGCGGTGCATTGTGCTATAAGATCAGCTGCGATGACCCTGCTGATGTCAAGGGCGAGCGCCCCAGAAAGAAGATTTCTGCCAAGGTGATGTGGTATGCTCCTATAATACCATAGTTGAAACGTTTGTTTCAAAACAAAGAGCATGCCAAGGCGATGCGATGGCACAGAGAAGATCGTAAGAAAGACGGGAAGTTGAGAGTACCTGCTGACGGGTCGCAGTGGAGAAAAATCGATAGAAAGTAAGGGAGGACTTTGCAGGTGAAGCAAGGAGCGTATGGTTTGGTCTAAGCGCAGATGACATTAATCCTTTTGGGGAGCAGAGCAGCAACCATAGCACCTGGGACTCTATGTATGTATAACCTTCCTCCTTGGTTGTGCATGAAGCGGGAGTTCATTATGATGCCAGTGCTCATCCAAGGCCCTAAGAAACCCGGCAACGACATAGGTGTGTACCTAAGGCCATTAGTTGAAGAACTCTTACAACTGTGGAATGGAAAAGGTGTACGTGCGTGGGATGAGCACAAACAGGAAGAATTTGACCTAAAGGCGTTGTTGTTCGTGACCATCAATGATTGGCCTGCTCTCAGTAACCTTTCAGGACAGACAAACAAGGGATACCATGCATGCACACACTGTTTAGATGATACCGACAGTATATATTTGGATAATTGTAGGAAGAATGTGTACCTGGGACATCGTCGATTTCTTCCGAGCAGGCATCCCATAAGAAAGAAAGGCAAGCATTTCAAAGGTGAGGCGGATCACCGGACGAAGCCTTGCCATCGTACTGTTGCTGATGTACATGATATGGTCAAGGATTTGAAGGTAATCTTTGGAAAGGGTCCTGGCGGACAACCTGTCCCGAATGATGCTGACGGACGCGCACCCATGTGGAAGAAGAAATCTATATTTTGGGACCTGTCCTATTGGAAAGACCTAGAGGTCCGCTCCACAATCGACGTGATGCACGTGACGAAGAATCTTTGTGTGACCCTACTTGGCTTCTTGAGCGTGTATGAGAAGACAAAAGATACACCGAAGGCACGGGAGGACCAGCAACGTATGCACGGAAAAGACGGCATACATCAGGGTCATGCCAGCTAAGCTCTTACCAAAGAAGAGAAGGAAATCTTCTTTGAATGCCTACTCGGTATGAAGGTACCGTCTGGCTTCTCGTTGAATATAAAGGTTATAATAAATATGGCAGAGAAAAAGTTCCAGAACCTAAAGTCTCATGACTGCCATGTGATTATGACGCAATTGCTTCAGGTTGCATTGAGGGTGCTTCTACCGGAAAACGTTCGATTAGCCATTGTGAAGCTATGTGCATTCCTAATGCAATCTCTCAGAAGGTAATCGATCCAGAAATCATACCAAGGTTAGAGAATGATTTGGTGCAATGTCTTGTCAGTTTCGAGTTGGTGTTCCCACCATCCTTCTTCAACATCATGACGCACGTCCTAGTTCACCTATCTTGAAGAGATTAACGTTTTGGGTCATGTATTTCTGCACAATATGTTCCCCTTTGAGAGGTTTATGGGAGTCTTAAAGAAATATGTTCATAACCGTGCTAGGCCAGAAGGAAGCATCTCGAAGGGCCATGAAAATGAGGAGGTCGTTGAGTTTTGTATTGACTTTATTCCTGACCTTAAGCTGATTGGTGTTCCTGAATCACGGCATAAGGGCAGACTGGATGGAAAAGGCACGCTAGGAGCGGATCAAATAATATGTATGGACGAGCATTCTCTCACTCAAGCACACTACATAGTTCTACAGAATTCCGCCTTGATGGCTCCGTATATGGAGGAACACAAGAATTTTCTACGCTCCAAACACCCGGAGCAGTCTGACGACTAGATTACACGTGAACAAATGGGGACTTTCGCCGGTTGGTTGCAGACATGTGCCATGCATGACGGCGCTATTGAAGATGACCTGTACTTGCTGTCCCAGTTACCATCTTCCAATATAATGACTTTCAAAGGGTACGAGATAAATGGGAATACATTTTACACGATCGCCCAAGATAAGAAGAGCACCAACCAAAACAGTGGTGTCCGCTTTGATGCAACAAGCAAGACGGGAAATGAAATATATTATGGTTACATAGAGGACATATGGGGACTTGACTATGGACGTGGTTTGAAGGTCCCTTTGTTTCGGTGCAAATGGGTCAATATGACACGAGGCGGGGTAACAGAAGACCCGCAGTACGGAATGACAATAGCGGATCTCAACAATCTTGCATATGCAGATGAACCATTCGTCCTAGCCAATGATGTAGCGCATGTATTCTATGTGAAAGACATGTCTAACAAGCCGAGAAAAAGAAAAGATAAGGAAGCGAATACATCATACGATGAGCCAAAGCGCAACATAGTTCTTTCAGGGGAAAGAAACATCGTGGGAGTGGATGACAAGACAGAAATGTGGGAAGATTATGAAAAGTTTGATGAAATTGCTCCATTCATAGTGAATATTGACCCGAGCATCCAGTTAAATGATGAAAATTGTCCATGGTTACGGCGCGAAGGGACACACGCGAAGAAAAAGTTTCACACCCAAAGATCCCACTCTGGTATGTGATCGGCTTCACTGTCATCACTTTCTTATCTAGTGAGTTTCCGGACTTATATATTTGGAAAGTCCCGCTTCGAACAAACCGGAGGGAATCTTTGTAATAGTTAGGGTACTTATGTAATAGTTAGGGTAATGGACAATCTCTTTCGACGTATCAGGGTTTCGGACGAAAACTCATCTGTTACAAAGGCATTTCCTTGTTTTAACTCATTGCAACTCCAGACATTTTGCCCGTTCAGTATGCACCATTCAAAGCCACGTCATCAATTTTCAACCCTTTCTGACTTCATTTGCTATTTTTTCATGCATTTACTAATTTTTTCAGCTAAATGACCCTGAAATTGAAAAACACTTCAAATGAACTCTGAAAAAGTTGAAAGTTGGCATGGTAACATAATTTCACCCACATAGCATGTGCAAAAAATTAAAGAGGGTTACGGCAAAAACTGGATGCACTTCGTGTACAAAATGGACAATCTCTTTCGAAGTATCAGGGTTTCAGACGAAAACTCATCTGTTACAAAGGCATTTCATTTGTTTAATAACCTAAGTATTACCAAATTGAATATAATGATAAAACACACTAATATTAAACATAAGAAAAAAGAATCACTGAAAAATCTATTTTAAAGTTAAGTTATTCACAAACTAGTGATTCACACAAATTTCAAATAATTCAAATTTAAACTATTCAAATTTGAAAACTAATAGCACTAACAGAAAGTTTGTAATTTTTTGTACCTAAAGCAAAAATATTCACAAAGAAACTCTAAATACAGCAAAAACAACCCAGAAATAAATAAAAGATTTTAAATAAAGCAGAAAATAGAAAAACTAAATAAAAAAGCCCACCTAATGGGCCACAGCGGCCTGCATATGATTAGAAACCCAATGTGTAGTTGGGCCAGGATGAAGGCCCGCTAGCCCAGTAGGCCACACAGGGCAGAGTAGCAGAGTTAGGCCCAAAAGGCCTGCATTAGAGAGGAGCTCAATGTAGTGCCCGCGTCGGGGCTTATAAACAGGGCTTGGGGCTCCTCAACTAGCGAGGTGGGACTAAACTTGCCGCACCACAAGTGCGCCAGCGCACCCCCTTTAGTACCGGGTGGTGGCTCCAACTGATACTAAAGGGGGGGGGGTCTTTAGTACCGGTTGGAGCTACCACCCGGTACTAAAGGCCTGCCCTTCCCGCAGCTCCGCCTGGCCAAACTTGACATTTAGTACCGGTTGGTGGCTCCAACCGGTACTAAAGGCCCATCCTATATAAGCAACATTTACGAATTTCGTCAGTTTTCATCTCCTCTGCTTCTTCTCCTCTGTCCCGTCGCCGCTGCCCCCCGTTGCTGTCCCGCCTGTCGACGCCCCCTTTCGCCGCCCCCGTCGCTGCCCCCGTTAACGCCCCCGTTGCTGCCCCTGTTAACGCCCCCGTCCCCGTCGCCGCCCGTAGCCGCGCCGTCCCTGTCGCCATCCCCGTCGTCGCCGCCGCTCGCCGTCCTTATCGCCCCCTGTCGCCATCCCCGTCGTCGCCGCCCCCATCGCGCCTCCCCTCACCGGTGAGCTCCTGCCCCGCCATGGCCACACACACAAACACACACACACACCTTGTTAGTTATAAAAATGTTAGTAATTTTTATGTTTTTTAGTAATAGAAATGTTTGAAATTTTTCTGTTTTTTAGTTATTGAAATGTTTGAAATTTTAGAAATGTTAGTTTTAGCTAGATGAATTAGATTAATTTCAAATTGTTAGACAATGATCGATGTTTTTTTAGTTTCTTATAATTTTAGTTATAGAAATTTAGAATTTGCATATAGAATTTTGACATATGCAACGATATAATTTTTTAAATTTGTATATAAGAAATCACAATCCAATCATTTAAAAAATGTTACTGTTGCGGCATATAGTATTTGTTCTCGACGATGCCCGACCCGCATCCTCGCCGTCGACCCGTTCACGACGACATCCTGCTTCAGAGGACCCATGTCCGGGAATGGGCTCCGCCAGGCTGGCACTGGGAGGTGCTACCTTCAGGGGCTCACCGCTTGGTGAGGAACCCAGCCCCGGGTCCCGTCGTCAACCCTGAGCTCCATTGGTGGCGTTCGCGTGGGCCACTTTCAGTGCGGAGGGAGCCGGCCCCGCCGGAGGTGGTACGTCGCCGTGTCAAGGAGGAGGACGAGCACGTCCGTCGCTACATGGTTGCTATGGATGTCAGGTTCTCCAATACCTGGCAAGTTCTTTGGGGAGATGACCAGAGCAATGATCCTGTGATGGTTCCTTCTCTTTGGGTGTCCACTGCCCGCGCCTCAAGTACTGCGAGTGGCCTAGATTATTCTGTAGTATTCGATCTTTATTAGCTAGCTAGCTAGTGATGTATTAGATATATAATATTCGAGACGATGTATTCGAGATTATATATATTGTTCGAGACGATGTATTCGAGACGATGTATTTGAGATTATATATATTATTCGAGACGATGTATTCGAGATTATATATATTATTCAAGATGATGTATTCGAGATTATATTCGATGATGCATATTATGTACTATGATTCATTTTTTCCTTATCGATTGCATGCATGCATTGTAATTTGAATACTAAATTGTTTTATATTTCTTCTGGATTAGTTAAATAAAAGCTATGGCGGACAATACCGACAGAGAGGGAGAAGAGGCCATGTTCGAGATCATATGGTCCCCTCGCAGGCCAGATAATCAGAATGAAGAAGATGACGGCTCCCAATATCTGAACAATACCGGGGAGGGTGATATGATATTCGATCGCGACGACCGAATTGATAAAGTCATGAACTATGATTATGATGACGAAGAAAATGTTGATCTTGAAATAACAGAGACCGGCGAGGTATATTTATATAAGCAGACATCTGGTGATCATCACATGTTTTAAATGATTTTAAGATATATTAACGAATTGATCTATCTTCTTTCAGCGCTCCGGATCGAGCAAATCTTCTACAGGCAGCAGGACAGTGCGAGGTCTGGCCAAAAAGTTGAAGGACAGCGTAAAGTATAACATCGATGCCATCAAAACTGATGGCGAACCAATCGCGCCTAAGAACATTGCGAACAAGTTCGTTCGTTAGTGCGGAGTTCTTGTGAAGGACCAACTCCCGATCTCCCTTCAAGAATGGAAAGAGCCAACAAAGAAACGTCCAGATCTTACTTTTGTCGACGACAGAGCAAAATCTCTGCTTTGGGAATCTCTCATGGAACATTTCACCCTACCAGATCATTTCACAGATGCAGATGTGCAGAAAGTCAAGGACGCTGCTCTTAGGAAGATGTCAATTGCATTCAACAACCACAATAAAACTATATGGACCAAGTACATCGCAGGAGGAAGGAAGACTCCAGAATTCAAGGGAACACTGGAGAAGCAAAGAGGTCACTGGCCCGCTTTCATGAAATTCAAGGAATCAGAATTATCTAAGGAAGGGTCGAGAAAAAACAAGGCCAATGCCGCAAAAAAGGAGCAGTTCCATAGGCTGGGGCCAGGTGGCTACGCGGTGGAAATGCCTAAGTGGGACAAGTCTGAGCAAGAGATGCTGGCTGCAGAGGTCACTCCAGTTACATTGCGTGTCCCCCCCCCCCCCCCAGGTGCAGAACTTGGTTCTATGCGCATGGGGGCGTTGGACCCGAAGACAGGCCAGGTTTCAAAGAAGGCATGTCTTAAAGGAGCCGAAGATAAGTTACTTGAAGCAATAGAAGATACTCGAACAGGAGTGTTCACGCCCAACAGAGAGAACGACGAGCTTACACGCGGCCTGGGAAATCCTGAACACCCAGGAAGAACACGAGGCAAGGGCGTTGTTCCATGGTATGAGGGATTTTCGGACTGGAACGCCGACTATAGAAGCCGTGCGAGAAGGAGATGGAGGAGGAGAAGAAGAGGAAGCTGGAGGAGGATCAGAGGAAGCAGGAAGCAGAACCCTTCAAGGCCTAGAATCAACGCACGGGGAGTTGGCACTCAAATTCCAGCGGCAGCAGTAGCAGATCGACTCACTTAGCCAGGAAAGGGGGTCTCAGCAGCGCAACAGCTAGAGGATGATCTAGCATTGGGTAGCACCGTCCCATCCATGCCGAGAAGCAGCGTGGGTTCCGCCCGAGCGACGCACTGCTGGATAGATGACCTGTGGATGACATGATGGAGAACATTAACTGTGAGCTACACTTCAAAATGAAGAACATATCCATGAAGGTGGCGGACGTCGTTGCTTATACAAATCCCCCCGAAGCAACCTTCCATTGCAACCCGATTCCAGCCGGCTATGCTAATGTCGTGGTTGATGAGGTGGTGGACCAATATTCGGGGCTAGAGCTTGACATTCCTGGAGGTGACGAGGAGCACACACTAGGAGAGGCCATACATCATATCATCCTATGGAGAAAGGATTGCATCATCTTTCCTGCAAGGCCACCGACACCGCGTCAGCCGACTCCTCCTTGAAGTCCGCCACCGCGTCAGTAGACTCCCGCTCCTCCAAGTCATCAGCCTACACTGCCTCAGCAGAGTCCTGCTCCTTCAAGTCCGCCAACGCGCCAGGCCACTCCTCCTCCTCTAAGTCCGGCACCGCGTCAGGCCACTCCTCCTCCTCCAAGTCCAGCACCGCGTCAGTCCACTCATCCTCCTCCAAGTCAGCCATGTCAGCCGTCTCCGCCGCTTCAACAGCAGCGGAAGACAGCCGCTGCAGCTATGGTGCGTAGTGGTACAAGTCAAGGCAGTACAGGAGGTACAGGCGGAGGCAAGCGATTTCAATATGGTCCAAGCCTCGCGCCTCTGCCGCAGAGGCCTTACAACATGACCGACGAGCAAAACGAAGCCATAGTGAAGGCCCAAGTGGACGCCCATTTTGGACCGAAAACACCACCGCCGCCAAAGGAGAAAGTGCCCGAGGAATTCGTTGACCACTTTATTCATATGGCTAAAAAACCAGCTCCCAAGCCTGTTGACTCAGACTATGAGTGCCAAATCAGAAAGGCACATCGAGCACGACTACAGAAGACCATTCCCCAGCTGGGAGAACAGGCGGTGCAATCGATCCCCCCGCTCATTGTACCAACACATGCGAGTACCGGCGCCGATCAGATGGTAATAACCGAAGACCATATAAGGCAGGCAAAAGAGCTCGGTATCACTGTTGGACAACTCCTAGAGATCGAGCCTATGGATACGCTTAGAGAGAGGACTTAAAACAGAAATATGTCCACGGCGAGCTCTGGTCAAGCCTGAGGAGGTCAAGAAGCTCTCAACAAGAATGTATGAATTGCATCAATGGTACATGGAAATTACCAAGACTACCAATCGAGAGTCCCTCATGGTGAAAGTCAAAGAAGATCATTACTTCCATTAGCTAGCTCTGTCTATTGAGTATGCAGAACTGTTTCAGTTATTCAATCAAGACGCACTCGACAAATCTATCGTCAGTTGCTATTGTCTGTAAGTGATTTCTTTCTGTAATTTATGTCTCAAGCTATCTGTGTAGTGCTCTCGTTGATCATTACCTGTAATTATCCTCATTATATTATTTTTTGTGGTATTATGCAGGATGAAGATGTATGAAATGAAAAAAGCTGGACACTATGGCATTGGGTTCATTGACCCAAATACCATTAATGAAGAGACATTGTCATATGCATGGTATAAAGCAGAAGTAGAGAAAAACATGCTAGAGTTCTTAAAGCGCCTCAATAGCAATCTAGATATACTACTTCCTTACAACTTCCAGTGAGTCATACTGTCTTTTACTACAAATTCTGTTTTTGCTTACTAGCTAGATGTTAATAAGTGTATAGGGTTTAGGGTAGTTGATGAGTGTTATGCACATGCCCTCTTAATTTATACATGCAAACGCATGCAGTTACCACTGGATCTTGTTAATCATTAAAGTTGAAGAAGGAACAGTTGAAGTACTGGACTCACTACATAAAGAATCTATGGACTACTCAATCGTGAAGGGGATAGTTGACAGATAATTTCAATCATTATTGAACTATATATGTCGGCCTCTTTAGTTCGTCATTTCCTGATATCAACTAATTAATTACTCCTTTATTCATTTTCTTTGCCGGCGGGCAGGGCTTGGTAAAAGTTCATCAAAACGGTTCCAGGCGAATGTAAACCAAAGATGTATTGGTTTCGACCCAAGGTAAGTAATTAATTATAGTACTAACTAGCTACAATCTCTTTAATTCCAGTTTCAATGCCATTACGTATCATGCTTGATTAATTATTATCTGATTAAATTCTATTCTCATAAAGGACATGAGGCAGGCGCCGGGGAATGATTTATGTGCATACTACGTTTGCGAGAACATTCGCATGATGGCGTCCGAAAGGAGCATATCTGATAGACAGCTATGAGTACGTTTGCTAGAACACCATTTACAATTTTTACATCATTATATATATCTAATCATTCAACGACTAATACATATGCATATTTATCTCCTTCTTAAAAGTTCGATGAGGTGCGGGAAAATCTCCTACCAACGGATCGCGTACGAGCAATTCAAGAGGAAATAGAGGGATTTTTGCTCGACCAGGTCATAGACCCCAAAGGATAATACCATTACCCGCTACCGCAGTAATGCCTCAACGTAGGAGAAATTGTATATACCAAATTGTATATATGTATACATGTGTATGTGTGAATGGTGGTGCAAGACAACTTGCACAAACAAATTGAAAGAAGGATGATCGGTTGTACGAGAAATTCTATTTATATATATGCATAACGTGTACAATATGTAGTATTGTAAAATACCAGCAAATAAAAAAGAATTAAATGGAAAACAAAAAATTAAAGGAAAAAGAAATCATGAATCCAAAACCCCCCAACCTTCTAGTACCGGTTGGTGTTACAAACCGGTACTAAAGGTCTCCTCGCCCCCGGCGCTGGCTCGCGCCACGTGGTGGCCCTGTAGTGCCGGTTACAGAACCGGCACTAAAGGGCCTTACGAACCGGTGCTATATCGCGGTTCTGCACTAGTGATGGTAGGCAGAGGGCACGAGGAGAAACCAATCACATTGGTAAGCGAAGGAGTCTGTGCAACCAGTGCGTTAGTTTCCCACACTCCTCCCACTTTCTCCACTCCTCCCATAACCGGCGCTTCATTTCCCTCCCCGCTCCTCTCTTTTGTGCTCCTTTCTGCTCCCCTCACATATTTTTCTCTCTTTCTCTCGATCTTTCTTCTTTAGAGTAGTTCATGAGGTAGGTTTATTTGATATTTGATTGAGTCTACATTGTGCATTTTTTATATTGGTTTTGTTCTTTATTTGAAGTAAATATGTTTCCATCAAATCTCTTTGATTCTCACTGGGGATCATTATCCCTGCAAGACATGATAATCCTCAACTGCTGAGAGTATTGTCGTACTTTCCAAAGTGGAGATGGTAACTATGGAGTGTCAAACCAAAAAGAAGCTAAAGGTAGGATTCATATTCTCTCATTCTATCGGCCAATGATACAACCCTACGTACACCGAATATTTACTTTACCTAGTCTATAAAACTAAAAGTTCTTTGTGGGTATCAAAGGGATAGTTTATAAGATAATAAAGCACTACAAAATAAAAGTTAGTTGTTGTAATGTAAAGGCACGATAAAATAAAAGATAACAAGTGTGGAGCAGTGGGGGTAGGTGTTGCGAAATTATCCCTTGGAAATTGGCTATGATACTAGATCAATAACCATGCATTGCAGTTTTATATGTGGGGGAGACCTATGCTAACATGCAACAAAATCCACTTGCGTTGTCAACGTGTACATATGATTGGAATCCTTAGTAAGCATCCACAACTACTAAGAATTAATTAAGGTAAGCTAAGCTTGGATCATCCTTGCCGTTAAGAGGTGGGGTGCCATCCGGGAAGAAAAAATGAGTGGCCAGGATCATGCCTGGTTGGTTTGAGTCGATGTCAGCATGGGACACCAAAGTATTAAACTTTCATCATGTTTTTGGGGGCCATCAGCGTCGGGCAGAAAAGAGTGGCCAGCTTTAAGGAATTTTAGGTTTTCTTGCAAAATCAATTGCCAAATCCACAATGTTTTACAAGATGATTGTTTTGCCCAGTACTAGAAATTCCACTATCACTGCAGAAACATTGAATAGTTAAAGAAATCATATAAATTTATTTTTTAATATTGAACTATATACAATGGCCATCGACTTTATGATCTACAAATATGTCGCGATGTCGTGGTGGTTGGCCTGTTGAGTGAGAATAATGAGATCATGGGACCGAATCCCCCTACAAAAGAGGTCTTTTGCGGCGGAAAAGAATGATTCTTAACCATTATCAAGCACATGGAAAAAATCTAGGTATTTAGGCTTTAAAATATTTTTATTTTTTTATGTAACTAGACAATTGCCCGTGCGTTGCAACGGGAATATACAAATTCTAGTAGATTAGCGTGACTGCACGTCCATTATTATATTGATGCTCTAAAATCTTGACAAGTTCATGTATGCAATCACCATGATCTACCTGTCATTTTCTTGTTAAGCACTTATTTTGGAAGAATTTAATGAATTACCAAACACAATATGTTTTTTATTCTGGTAAGTTAATAAAACATGAGCCAATTGATTCTATTTTAGGGAAAATGGGCGGGAGGAAAATCGTAGATGGGAGGAAAAAATCAAAAAGAGAAGGAGAGAGTGGAACATATATAAGGAAGGTTGGACGAAAGAGAGGTGAAATGGGAATCTTACATTCTTTTTAAGTAGTGGAGATTTAAGTAGTAGAGATACAGAGATTTTTGGAAATCAATTGTACCCTATTCAGCCTACTTTGTTTGGTAATAGAAAAAAAATCTTGCGCAAAATTTCAGGATCTTGGCCTGGGCTGGGAAAATAATTGTAAACCAAACAACACACTGTTTGATTTATATAGCCAAAAATAATATTTGACATTATTACAACAATATATTAATTAGTACTTTTGGTATGAACACCATTAAATCCATGTTCATATATTCATCCTTGTGTGTGTGGTGTGTGTGTAAACGGTTAATTGTGTCACTTCATGGTACAACGAGACCATAGTGTAGAAATGAAATTATGATCTCCAAACCAAACACATAAAGCGCCTTAGAAACACCACCTAATACACCACATAATACACCACCAAAGAGATAGATACAATGGGTCAACTGCTTTAAAAAATGCAATGGGTATGATGGGACCACAATATAGAGATGTAATTATGATCTCCAAACCAATCAACATAAAACGCCTTAGATAACACAACGAACTGTGTGTGTAAATGGTTACTTGTGTTACTTCATGGTACAACTAGACCACACTGTAGAAATGCAATTATGAGCTCCAAACAAATCACATAAAGCACCTTACATACAACACGTAAGAGATAAATGCAATGTGTCAACTACCTTTGAAAATATATCGTGTGCTAAGAGATAATGTTGTACAAGTTCATGAAGGTTAATACTTTGGGTTCATGAAGTTTATGAATGCGCTAAGTGACAATGCAGTAGAAGTTCATGATGTACTTTGTGTCCTAAGAGGCAAGTGGTTATTTTTGAATAGTCGCATGTTAAATAAATGATGGGATGATGAATAGATTTGAAGTTTTCTCGTAAAATAGATAAATAAATGAACAGTTAAGTCTTTAACACGGTGCTTTGAATGATTGGGCCGAAATAAGCATCCGCTCGCTGCGCCTCCTCTAGAGAGCTCCTTTTCCCGCAGCCTCTCCAGTCTCCTCCCCTCTGCTTCTTGGCTTTGTCACTACAAGTTGGGCGATGGTCCAACGGGTGGGGTATTAGACATTTCTACTTTGTCGTTCTTGACCTGCATCGGTTTTGAAACAAGGCTCAGTTAGGTAGTCACTAACAAATCCCATGATCGACACCGGTCTCTAAAAAATTGGTTCATGGATTTGTTTTCATAAGTACTCCTATTTGATGATAGCCGAGACTTCATACAAATTGGAGTGTAGTGGGTGGCCATCTCTGGCGATGTATGGTCCAATGAATGGTTTTCTATCTTTGCATTTTGAGCCTTTTTCTAGTGTTTTTTACATAGTTAAATATATTAAAATATATTTATAATAATTTAAAAATAATTAAAATGGTCACCTCATGTTTATATGGCGCATAAGCAGCCCGCTAGCGACTTGGCGCATACCCCCCCCCCCCCCTGAGCGTCTGCAGATTTTTGGGCTGGCCCATATACGGATTCCTCCCCACCGGTTTTGGGAAGGTTCTAGAACTTTCCCAGAACCGCTTTTTTCTTCCGGTTTTTCTTTTGTATTTCCTTTTTCTTTTTGCTTTTTCTGATTAACTTTTTTCTTTAATGCTCTCTTTTTCATTTTTTTCCTTATTTTCACCTTTTCTAAAAAAAGTTCGGCCATGTATCAAATTTGCGAACAAATTTTCTTAAATTGCGAACATTGTTCGAAATTTGAACATTTTTCAAATTGCCAAATATTTTTAAAAATTCGTGAACATTGTTTTGAAAAAGTGATTTTTTTAAATCGTGAACATCTTTTAAATCTGTGAAATTTTTTAAAATCATGAATTTTTCAAATTCACGAACGGTCATTGAAATTTTGTACATCTTTCAAATCTGTGAACATTTTTTGAAATTCAGGAACATTTTTGTTTTTGATGAATTTTTTAGTCCCTTAATAGTTCTTGAAATAGCGTACATTGTTTGAATCTCGTGAATATTTTTCTAAATTTGTGAATATTTTTTGAATATTATTAATATTTTTCTAGAAATTCATGAACATTTTTTAAAAGACGAAGATTATTTTGAATTGCGAACATTTTTCTGAATCTGTGAGAATTTATCATTTTCTGATTTTTAATTGGACAGTTTGTAACTTTTTCTGAAATCCTAAATTATTTTTAGAAATAAAATAAAGCTGAAAACAGAAAAAAAAGGCAAAAAAAAAAACAAGGATCTCCCCGCCCCGCAGAAGGGTACGCGTTGTTGTGGCTTCCGTTGCGTACGGCGCCATATAGGAGGTCTCCCTTTAGTGTTTTTTAAGTCTCGTCCAAAGAAGAATGACTGGGCCTATCTCACACACACAAACGAGAAGACCTTGATCTGCACAAGGGTGATTTCGGCGAGTAACGCCATCGATGAGATCTGAATACAAAGGTGCCGGCTGCTGGCTGTCTGGCTCAAACTGCAACGGTCGTTGGCCATATACTCACGTGCAGTGCTTACACATGCATCCATGATTAAGATACATGATGCCATCGATGACGATCTCATACCTTTCCACAACCGACACAGGTCAAGAATTCACTCTCTTTGTCCAACCAGACACAACGGTCACGTCAACCCTCTCTCCTCTCCGTCTCTCACTCTTCCTCCTATCCATCGCCGCGAACTTCAACTTCAACCCAAACCTCTTCCCTTGGGGCATTGCATGGAGGGTTTTCTTTCTCGGGTGCTCGCTCGGTGACCGCACCAAGTTCGAGAACATCATGAAAGTGTGCTCGAACTTCATCAGAATCGAAGACATGCACAAGGAGGCAGACGCTGTGGTGAAGAAGGCGACGGCGGAGGAGTTGAAGACGCCGATTCCTGACCCAGCGAAGGGCGCTATATCAGTCGACATCCTTCGCTGGGCCATGAATCAGGCCGACTCCGGCGACGCTGGACAGAGGGCAAAGTGGGCCAAGTCAGTGGCGGAGCCAGAAAATATTATCAGAGGGGCCGAGGGCTGTTAGAATTGGTTGGGGAGGGCCAAATCACTAGAAAGTAGGTTTTTAGCAGCAAAATACACACTAATTGTGCACTATTCATTAGATGATTAGCAGCAAATATGAGATGTTAGGGGGGGGGGGGGCAGGGCTCCTGCTGGTCCCCCTGTCTCCGCCACTGGGCCAAGTACAGGGAGTACATGGCTCCTCATGACCAGCGTGCCGCAACGTACATGAAGAAGACTTTCATGGCGCCGGAGGTCATTGGTTAGGAGCCGGAGGAGGAAGAAGAAGCGGTGGAGATGGTTGTTAGGGCACCGGAGCCAGGCTACCGTACTTTGCCAATCGATCTGGACTCCGGCGAGGACGAGGAGACAGTGGTCCAGCCGGAGACCAAGAACAAGGCCACGGCCACCCGCTGCTACAACCGCATCCAGGTCGACGAGGCTAAAATTAGAAACTATTTTGTAAGATTAACCCCCAATCGCCATTCCCCTTGTACTCAATCCGAATCGGAACCCTAAAATCCATCGCAACTAGGAACTCATGATGATGTTATGATCAGTCCTATTGCTATTTACATAGATTCCCCATCCCCCTAGAACGCAGATCGAATGTGAAATAGTAGGTGATGAGGTGAAAATAATGCTTACCACCATTGTTGAAGTGCTGCGGTGATGTTGCAGATCGGATACCGGTGATGGAGGCCGGAGGTTGCCTTGCTGTTCTCCGATCTGCTGAACGCCCCGCCGCCGGTAAGAGTGGGAGAGTGGGGAGAGTGGAGAGAGAGTGGTGAGGGAAGGTGTGGGTAATTATTGCCGGCACTTCGCGAAGCAACGAGGCTTCTCAAGTGAGGCTCCTCGCGTGCAGGCACCGCCGCCAACGTGCATTGCATGGACCTGGCTCTGGAAAAACTACCGATTTGGATGTTCCTAGCATGCCTGGCTGGCAGCTGCTTTAAGTTTCGTGCGATGCAGGCCGAACGCAGGGAACCAATCTACCTATTTTCTTCCCACACTGGCCCGGTTGACCTCTATTCAGGCTACCAAACATGCCATTTATGTTTTTTCTTTAGTCTCGTCCAA
The DNA here is from genome assembly GCA_021605145.1 of Aegilops bicornis. Lineage (NCBI taxonomy): Eukaryota > Viridiplantae > Streptophyta > Magnoliopsida > Poales > Poaceae > Aegilops > Aegilops bicornis. Next base: position 830,450,407 of record CM038671.1, on the reverse strand, counting down.
GAAAGAATGATCGGGCCTATCTCTCACACACAAACGAGAAGACCTTGATCTACACAAGGCCGGCCTTATGAGACTCGTGACTTAAGGACATCTCCAACGCCGATCCTCAAATCTCCCGCAACCGTCCGGTCTGTGCTGTCTGGATCACGGAAGCCATCCAACGCCGATCTGTATCGGTCCACGGGTGGCCCGGATGTGACTTCTCTCATAAAACGGAGACAAACGTGGGCGAGGTCTGCGGGAGTCCGAACCGCTCCCAAGCCCGTTTCTGACCGCACTGAGCCACAAATAACTTCTCACCCCCCCCCCCCCCCCGCCGTGCGCGCTTCCTGCTCGACGCCACCTGTCCGCATTCATGCCGCTATGGAGCGCGCCGCTCCATATTGAAGGCAGCTTGATGTCTACTACACAACCTTCTTCGTGTAGACGTTGTTGGGCCTGCAAGTGCACAGGTTTGTAGGACAGTAGCAAATTTCCCTCAAGTGGATGACCTAAGGTTTATCAATCCGTAGGAAGCGTAGGATGAAGATGGTCTCTCTCAAGCAACCCTGCAACCAAATAACAAAGAGTCTCTTGTGTCCTCAACACACCCAACACAATGGTAAATTGTATAGGTGCACTAGTTCGGCGAAGAGATGGTGATACAAGTGCAATATGGATGGTAGATATAGGTATTTGTAATCTGAAATAATAAAAACAACAAGGTAACTAATGATAAGAGTGAGCGTAAACGGTATTGCAATGATAGGAAACAAGGCCTAGGGTTCATACTTTCACTAGTGCAAGTTCTCTCAACAATAATAACATAGATAGATCATATAACAATCCCTCAACATGAAACAAAGAGTCACTCCAAAGCCACTAATAGCGGAGAACAAGCGTAGAGATTATGGTAGATGCGAAACCACCTCAAAGTTATTCTTTTGGATCAATCTATAAAAGAGTTCGTACTAGAATAACACCTTAAGACACAAATCAACCAAAACCCTAATGTCACCTAGATACTCCATTGTCACCTCAAGTATCCGTGGGCATGATTATACGATATGCGTCACACAATCTCAGATTCATCCAACCAACACAAAGTACTTCAAAGAGTGCCCCAAAGTTACCACCGGAGAGTCAAGAACGTGTGCCAACCCCTATTCATAGGTTCATGGGCGGAACCCGCAAGTTGGTCACCAAAACATACATTAAGTGGCACGTGAAATCCCATTGTCACCACAGATAAGCACGGCAAGACATACATCAAGTGTTCTCAAATCAAAGACTCAATCCGAAAAGATAACTTCAAAGGGGAAACTCAATTCATCACAAGAGAGTAGAGGGGGAGAAACATCATAAGATCCAACTATAATAGCAAAGCTTGCGATACATCAAGATTGTGCCATAGAGGGAACATGAGAGAGAACACGAGCGAGAGAGATCAAACACATAGCTACTGGTACATATCCTCAGCCCCGAGGGTGAACTACTCCCTCCTCGTCAATGAGAGCGCCAGGATGATGAAGATGGCCACCGGTGATGGATTCCCCCTCCGGCAGGGTGCCGGAATGGGCTCCCGAGAGGTTTTTGGTGGCTACAGAGGCTTGCGGCGGCGGAACTCCCGATCTATCTTGATATTCGGTGGTTTTAGGGTACGTAGGGATATATAGGCGAAAGAAGTCGGTCGGGGGGGTGCTCGAGGGGTCCACAAGACAGGGGGCGCGCCCAGTGAGAGGCGTCCCCTATCTCCTGGCCTCCTCGAGGATTATCTGACGTGAACTCCAAGTCTCCAGGATGATATTTTTCCCAAAAATAACGCGGCTGAAGGTTTCATTCCGTTTGGACTCCGTTTGATATTCCTTTTCCTCGAAATACTGAAATAGGCAATAAAACAGCAATATGGGCTGGGCCTCCGGTTAATAGGTTAGTCCTAAAAGTAATATTAAAGTGGATAATAAAGCCCAATATTGCCGAAAATAGTAGATAATATAGCATGGAGCAATCAAAAATTATAGATACGTTGGAGACATATCAAGCATCCCCAAGCTTAATTCCTGCTCGTCCTCAAGTAGGTAAATGATAAAAAAGATAATTTTTGATGTGGAATTCTAGTTGGCATAATTTCAATGTAATTCTTCTTAATTGTGGTATGAATATTCAGATCCGAAAGATTCAAGACAAAAGTTTAATATTGACATAAAAATAATAATACTTCAAGCATACTAACAAAGCAATCATGTCTTCTCAAAATAACATGGCCAAAGAAAGTTATCACTACAAAATCATATAGTCTGGCTATGCTCTATCTTCACCACACAAAGTATTGAAATAATGCACAACCCGATGACAAGCCAAGCAATTGTTTCATACTTTTGACATTCTCAAACTTTTCAATCTTCACGCAATACATGAGCGTGATCCATGGACATAGCACTATATGTGGAATAGAATGGTGGTTGTGGAGAAGACAAAAAGGGAGAAGATAGTCTCACATCAACTAGGCGTATCAACGGGCTATGGAGATGCCCATCAATAGATATCAATGTGAGTGAGTAGGGATTGCCATGCAACGGATGCACTAGAGCTATAAGTATATGAAAGTTCAACAAAAGAAACTAAGTGGGTGTGCATCCAACTCGCTTGCTCACGAAGACCTAGGGCAATTTGAGGAAGCCCATCATTGGAATATACAAGCCAAGTTCTATAATGAAAATTCCCACTAGTATATGAAATTGACAACATAGGAGACTCTCTATCATGAAGATCATGGTGCTACTTTGAAGCACAAGTGTGGTAAGAGGATAGAAGCATTGTCCCTTCTCTCTTTTTCTCTCATTTTTTTGTTTTTTTATTTGGGCCTTTTCTCTTTTTTTATTTTTATGGCCTCTTTTGTTTTCTCTTTTCTTTTCGTCCGGAGTCTCATCCCGACTTGTGGGGGAATCATAGTCTCCATCATCCTTTCCTCACTTGGACAACGCTCTAATAATGATGATCATCACACTTTTATTTACTTACAACTCGATACTTAGAACAAAATATGACTATATGAATGCCTCCGGTGGTGTACCGGGATATGCAATGAATCAAGAGTGACATGTATGAAAGAATTATGAACGGTGGCTTTGCCACAATTACGATGTCAACTACATGATCATGCTAGCAATATGACAATGGTGGAGCGTGTCATAATAAACGGAACAGTGAAAAGTTGCATGGCAATATATCTCGGAATGGCTATGGAAATGCCATAATAGGTAGGTATGGTGGCTGTTTTTAGGAAGGTATATGGTGGGTGTATGATACCGGCGAAAGGTGCGCGGTATTAGAGAGGCTAGCAATGGTGGAAGGGTGAGAGTGCGTATAATCCATGGACTCAACATTAGTCATAAAGAACTCATATACTTATTGCAAAAATCTACAAGTTATCAAAGAAAAGTATTACGCGCATGCTCCTAGGGGGATAGATTGGTAGGAAAAGACCATCGCTCGTCCCCGACCGCCACTCTCATAAGGAAGACAATCAATAAATAAATCATGCTCCGACTTCATCACATAACGGTTCACCATACGTGCATGCTACGGGAATTACAAACTTTAACACAAGTATTTCTCAAATTCATAACTACCCAACTAGCATGACTCTAATATCACCATCTTCATATCTCAAAACAATTATCAAGCATCAAACTTTTCTTAGTATTCAACACACTCATAAGAAAGTTTTTACTATTTTTGGATACCTAGAATATTAAGATTATTTAAGCGAATTACCATGCTATTTAAGACTCTCAAAATAATATAAGTGAAGCATGAGAGTTCATCTATTTCTTCAAAATAAAACCACCACCATGCTCTAAAATATATAAGTGAAGTACTAGATCAAATGACAAACTACTCTGAAAGATATAAGTGAAGATCAATGAGTAGTCGAATAATTATACAACTATGTGAAGACTCTCTCATTTAATAATTTCAGATCTTGGTATTTTACCCAAACATCAAGCAAAACAAAATAAAATGGCATTGCAAGGATAGCACAACTCATGTGAAGAAGCAAAAACTTAGGCTCAACCGATACTAACCGATAGTTGTTGAAGAAGAAAGGTGGGATGCCTACCGGGGCATCCCCAAGCTTAGATGCTTGAGACTTCTTGAAATATTATCTTGGGGTGCCTTGGGCATCCCCAAGCTTGAACTTTTGTGTCTTCTTAATTCCTCTCATATTATGGTTTCTCTTTTTATCAAAAGCTTCATCCACAACAAACTCAACAAGAACTCGTGAGATAGGTTAGTATAAACCAATGCAAAACCTTATCATTTTCTACTGTAAAAAATCACTAACATTATTATTCAACATTGCATACTAAATTCCTCTGAATATTTAATACTCCTATCCTTAAATAGAATCATTAAACAAGCAAACATATGCAAACAATGCAAACATAACAGCAATCTGCCAAAACAGTACAGTCTGTAAAGAATGCAAGAGTATCAATACTTCCCTGACTCCAAAAATTATGAACTAAAATTAAAACTGTAATAAATTTATCAGAGCTCATTATGCAAAAAATTTCAACATTATATCATTCTCTGACTTTTCTAGGGAATTTTTGCAACAGCGGTAAACTTTCTGTTTTCAAACAGCAACATGTATAGTAGCAAAATAAGCATGTCAAAGGCTATCCTTGACTTTTTTATTGAAACTAAAGATGAAAAACATTATCCTAAATAAAATCAAGCAAATACTAACAAGAGAAAATGACTCTCCAAGCAAAACACATATAATGTGGTGAATAAAAATATAGCTCCAAGTAAAGTTACCGATGAACGAAGACGAAAGAGGGGATGCCATCCGGGGCATCCCCAAGCTTAAACTCTTGGTTGTCCTTGAATATTACCTTGGGGTGCCTTGGGAATCCCCAAGCTTAGGCTCTTGCCACTCCTTATTCCATAGTCCATCGAATCTTTACCCAAAACTTGAAAACTTCACAACACAAAACTTAACAGAAAACTCGTGAGCTCCGTTAGCGAAAGAAAACAAAACACCACTTAAAGGTACTTTAATGAACTCATTCTTTACTTATATTGGTGTTAAACCTACTGTATTCCAACTTCTCTATGGTTTATAAACTATTTTACTAGCCACAGAGTCATCAAAATAAGCAAACAACACACGAAAAACAGAATCTGTCAAAAACAGAACAGTCTGTAGTAATCTGTAACTAACGCAAACTTCTGGAACTCCAAAAATTATAAAATAAATTGGTGGACCTGAGGAATTTTTATAGTAATCATCTGCAAAAAGAATCAACTAAATAGCACTCTCCAGTAAAAAGTTGAAGCTAATCTCGTGAGCGCTAAAGTTTCTGTTTTTTACAGCATGATCATAAAGACTTCACCCAAGTCTTCCCAAAGGTTCTACTTGGCACAAACACTAATTAAAACATAAAACCACATCTAAACAGAAGCTAGATAGATTATTTATTTGTAAACAGAACCAAAAAGCAAAACACTAAAATAAAATTGGGTTGCCTCCCAACAAGCGCTATCGTTTAACGCCCCTAGCTAGGCATGATGATTTCAATGATACTCACATAAGACATAAGAATTGAAACATAAAGAGAGCATCATGAAGAATATGACAAGCACATTTAAGTCTAACCCACTTCCTATGCATAGGGATTTTGTGAGCAAACAACTTATGGGAACAATAATCAACTAGCATAGGAAGGCAAAACAAGCGTAACTTCAAAAATTGAAGCACATAGAGAGGAAACTTGACATTATTGCAACTCCTACAAGCATATGTTCCTCCCTCATAATAATTTTAAGTAGCATCATGAATAAATTAACAATATAACCAGCACCTAAAGCATTCTTTTCATGATCTACCAGCATAGAAAATTTACTACTCTCCACATAAGCAAATTTCTTCTCATTCGGAATAGTGGGAGTATCATAAGAGACTTGAACACTAAAAATTGTTTCCACATTAAAAGAGTAATGTTCAGAAAAAAGGGTAATCATAATCATGAAAATATTTGTAAATATAATCATCACTACTTTTTATAGCATAATTTTCATCACAATAATCATCATAAGTAGCAACTTCGTTCTCATCATAATCGATTGAAACCTCTCCCAAGATAGTGGAATCACTAAATAAAGTTGACACTCTTCCGAACCCACTTTCATCAATATAATCATCATAAATAGGAGGCATGCTTTCATCATAATAAATTTGCTCATTAAAGCTTGGGGGACAAAATATATCATATTCATCAAACATAGCTTCCCCAAGCTTGTGGCTTTGCATATCATTAGCATCATGGATATTCAAGGAATTTATACTAACAACATTGCAATCATGCTCATCATTCAAAGATTTAGTACCAAGCATTTTAAAGCATTCTTCTTGTAGCACTTGAGCACAATTTTCCTTTCCATCAAACTCACAAAAGATATTAAAAAGACGAAGTGTATGAGACAAACTCAATTCCATTTTTTTGGTAGTTTTCTTTTATAAACTAAAGTAGTGATAAAACAAGAAACAAAAATATTCGATTGCAAGATCTAAAGATATACCTTCAAGCACTCACCTCCCCGGCAACGGCGCCAGAAACTGCTTAGTTGACGGGGTGTGAGTGAGTGCTGCTTACCTAGCCTCCCCGGCAACGGCGCCAGAAAAGAGCTTGACATCTACTACACAACCTTCTTCTTGTAGACGTTGTTGGGCCTGCAAGTGCACAGGTTTGTAGGACAGTAGCAAATTTCCCTCAAGTGGATGACCTAAGGTTTATCAATCCGTAGGAGGCGTAGGATGAAGATGGTCTCTCTCAAGCAACCCTGCAACCAAATAACAAAGAGTCTCTTGTGTCCCCAACACACCCAATACAATGGTAAATTGTATAGGTGCACTAGTTCGGCGAAGAGATGGTGATACAAGTGCAATATGGATGGTAGATATAGGTATTTGTAATCTGAAATAATAAAAACAGCAAGGTAACTAATGATAAAAGTGAGCGTAATCGGTATTGCAATGATAGGAAACAAGGCCTAGGTTTCATACTTTCACTAGTGCAAGTTCTCTCAACAATAATAACTTAGATAGATCATATAACAATCCCTCAACATGCAACAAAGAGTCACTCCAAAGCCACTAATAGCGGAGAACAAGCGTAGAGATTATGGTAGGGTACGAAACCACCTCAAAGTTATTCTTTTGGATCAATCTATAAAAGAGTTCGTACTAGAATAACACCTTAAGACACAATTCAACCAAAACCCTAATGTCACCTAGATACTCCATTGTCACCTCAAGTATACGTGGGCATGATATTACGATATGCGCCACACAATCTCAGATTCATCCAACCAACACAAAGTACTTCAAAGAGTGCCCAAAAGTTTCCACCGGAGAGTTAAGAACGTGTGCCAACCCCTATGCATAGGTTCATGGGCGGAACCCGCAAGTTGGTCACCAAAACATACATCAAGTGGCACGTGCAATCCCATTGTCACCACAGATAAGCACGGCAAGACATACATCAAGTGTTCTCAAACCAAAGACTCAATCCGAAAAGATAACTTCAAAGGGGAAACTCAATTCATCACAAGAGAGTAGAGGGGGAGAAACATCATAAGATCCAACTATAATAGCAAAGCTCGCGATACATCAAGATCGTGCCATAGAGGGAACAGGAGAGAGAACACGAGAGAGAGAGAGAGATCAAACACATAGCTACTGGTACATACCCTCAGCCCCAAGGGCGAACTACTCCCTCCTCGTCATGGAGAGCGCCCGGATGATGAAGATGGCCACCGGTGATGGATTCCCCCTCCCGTGAGGAGTCTTGGAACGGGCTCGAGAGGTTTTGGTGGCCTCTGAGAGGCTTGCAGCGGTGGAACTCCCGATCTATCTTGATATTCGGTGGTTTTAGGGTACGTAGGGATATATAGGCGAAATAAGTCGGTCGGGAGGTGCTCGAGGGGCCCACGAGACAGGGGGGCACACCCAGTAGGCGGGGGCGTGCCCCCCTATCTCCTGGTCTCCTCGAGGATCTTCTGACGTGAACTCCGGTCTCCAGGATGATATTCTTCCCAAAAATAATGCTGCCGAAGGTTTCATTCCGTTTGGACTCCGTTTGATATTCCTTTTCCTCGAAATACTGAAACAGGCAATAAAACAGCAATATGGGCTGGGCCTCCGGTTAATAGGTTAGTCCCAAAAGTAATATAAAAGTGGATAATAAAGCCCAATATTGCCCAAAACAGTAGATAATATAGCATGGAGCAATCAAAAATTATAGATACGTTGGAGACGTATCACAGCTCAGGGCGGACGCGACCTCTAACTGCCTCCGCCATTGAAGCGGCACGCCGGCCGAAGGCGCCGCCAGCTGCACGCCCGGCTCAACACGATTTCTCGCCGCATTCAAACTCCTCTATTAAACCCGCGTGGAAACCAAGAAATCTATTCCGGCCACACGTCCATTCATGAGCGGGCCGGCATTAAACGCAATGCCGTCCGAGCTCTTCCCGTCCACCCTTTATTTAAAAGTGGCCAGACGCCGGGCAAGAATCACACCCATTGGCTTCTCCCCCGTCTCCTCCTTCACCATTTTCTCCACTCTTCCGATGGCTTCCGAAGAGCAGTTCTCCGGCATACAAACCGGCTGGGTGGCTCGCCAAGCCCACCGGATACGAGCCAGGCAGCTCGCTGCTCCACCTCCCTCACCTTGCCCAGGCGGAGCCAGTTGCTGCAGCCCCAAGCCAGCGTGTGGTTCAACAACTCCTCGCTCCAGGCCATCTCGAGGAGGAGTGGTGAGCGAAGGAAATATGCCCTAGAGGCAATAATAAAGTTGTTATTTATATTTCCTTGTATCATGATAAATATTTATTATTCATGCTAGAATTGTATTAACCGGAAACTTGATACATGTGTGAATACATAGACAAAACAGAGTGTCCCTAGTATGCCTCTACTTGACTAGCTCATTAATCAAAGATGGTTAAGTTTCCTAACCATAGACATGTGTTGTCATTTGATGAACGGGATCATATCATTAGAGAATGATGAGATGGACAAGACCCATCCGTTAGCTTAGCATAATGGTCGTTAAGTTTTATTGCTATTGCTTTCTTCATGACATATACATATTCCTCTAACTATGAGATTATGCAACTCCCGAATACCAGAGGAACACCTTGTGTGCTATCAAATGTCACAACGTAACTGGGTGATTATAAAGATGCTCTATAGGTGTCTCCGAAGGTGTTTGTTGGGTTGGCATAGATCAAGATTAGGATTTGTCACTCTGAGTATCGGAGAGGTATCTCTGGGCCCTCTCGGTAATGCACATCACTATAAGCCTTGCAAGTAATATGACTAATGAGTTAGTTACAGGATGATGCATCACGGAACGAGTAAAGAGACTTGCCAGTAACGAGATTGAACTAGGTATGATGATACCGACGATCGAATCTCGGGCAAGTAACATACCGATGACAAAGGGAATAACATATGTTGTTATTGCGGTTTGACCGATAAAGATTTTCGTAGAATATGTTGGAACCAATATGAGCATCCAGGTTCTGCTATTGGTTATTGACCGAAGATGAGTCTCGTTCATGTCTACATAGTTCTCAAACCCGTAGGGTCCACACACTTAACGTTCGATGACGATTTGTATTATGAATTATGTGTTTTGGTGACCGAAGTTTGTTTGGAGTCCCGGATGAGATCACGGACATGATGAGGAGTCTCTAAATGGTCGAGGGGTAAAGATTCATATATTGGAAGGTAGTATTCGGACATCGGAATGGTTTCGAGTGGTTCGGGTATTTTTCCGGAGTACCGAGGGGTTACCGGAACCCCCGGGGGGAAATATTGGGCCTCATGGGCCATGGGAGAGAGAGGGGACAGCCCACAAGGGGTGCCCCCCCCCCATGGGAGTCCTAATTGGACTAGGGTAGGGGGCGGCGCCCCCCTTTTCCCCTTTCCTCTCCATCTCCCTGTCCTTCCTTTTCCCCCTCTAGTGAGAAAGGAAAAAGGGGGGCGGGGCGAATCCTACTAGGAGTGGAGTCCTAGTAGGACTCCCCCCATGGCACGCCCCTCCTGGCCGGCCGCCTCCTCCTCCCCTACTTTATATACGGGGGCAGGGGCACCCCATAGCACATCAATTGTTCTCTTAGCTGTGTGCGGTGCCCCCCTCCACAGTTTACTCCTCCGGCCATGCTTAGGCGAAGCCCTGCGCGGATCATATCACCATCAGCGTCACAACACCGTCGTGCTGAAGAAACTCTCCCTCGACCCTCTGCTAGATCAAGAGTTTGAGGGATGTCATCAAGCTGAACGTGTGCTGAACTCGGAGGTGTCGTACGTTCGGTACTAGATCGGTTGAATCATGAAGACGTTCGACTACATCAACCGCGTTAACCTAACGCTTCCGCTTTCGGTCTGCAAGGGTACGTGGTCACACTCTCCCCCTCTCGTTGATATGCATCTCCTAGATAGATCTTGCGTGATCGTAGGAAATTTTTGAAATTGCATGCTACGTTCTCCAACAGTGGCATCCGAGCCAGGTCTATGCATAGATGATATGCACAAGTAGAACACAAAGAGTTGTGGGCGATAAAAGTCATACTACTTACCACCGACGCTTATTTTGATTTGGCGCTATTGTTGGATGAAGCGGCCCGGACCAACATTACATGACCACGTTCATGAGACCGGTTCTACCGACGTGCTTTTGCACACAGGTGGTTGGCGGGTGCCTGTTTCTCCAACTTTAGTTGAATCAAATTTGACTACGGCCGGTCCTTGTTGAAGGTTAAAACAACACACTTGACGAAAAATCATTGTGGTTTTGATGCGTAGGTAAGAACGGTTCTTGCTAGAAGCCCGTAGAAGCCACGTAAAACTTGCAACAACAAAGTAGAGGACGTCTAACTTGTTTTTGCAGGGCATGTTGTGATGTGATATGGTCAAGACATGATGTGATATAAGTTATTGTATGAGATGATCATGTTTTGTAAAAGTTATCGACAATTGGCAGGAGCCTTATGGTTGTCGCTTTATTATATGAAATGCAATCGCCATGTAATTGCTTTACTTTATCACTATGCGGTAGCGACAGTCATAGAAGCAATAGTTGGCAAGACGACAACAACGCTACGATGGAGATCAAGGTGTCAAGCCGGTGACGACGGAGATCATGACGGTGCTTTGGAGATGGAGATCAAAGGCACAAGATGATGATGGACATATCATGTCACATATTTTGATTGCATGTGATGTTTATATTTTATGCATCTTATTTTGCTTAGTATGGCGGTAGAATTATAAGATGATCCCTTGCTAAATTTCAAGGTATAAGTGTTCTACCTGAGTATGCACCGTTGCTATAGTTCGTCGTGCCGAGACATCACGTGATGATCGGGCGTGATAAGCTCTACGTTCACATACAACGGGTGCAAGCCATTTTTGCACGTGCAGAATACTCAGGTTAAACATGACGAGCCTAGCATATGCAGATATGTCCTCGGAACACTGAGACCGAAAGGTCAAACATGAATCATACAGTAGACATGATGAACATAGAGATGTTCACCATTGAAATCTACTCCATCTCACGTGATGATCGGACATGATTTAGTTGATATGGATCACGTGATCATTTAGATGACTAGAGGGATGTCTATCTAAGTGGGAGTTCTTAAGTAATATGATTAATTAAACTTTAATTTATCATGAACTTAGTCCTGATAGATTTTGCATATCTATGTTGTTGTAGATCAATGGCCAGTGCTACCGTTCCCTTGAATTTTAATGTGTTCATAGAGAAAGCTTAGTTGAAAGATGATGGTAGCAACTACACGGACCGGGTCCGTAACTTGAGGATTATCCTCGTTGCTGCATAGAAGAATTACGCCTTGTAAGCACCGCTAGGTGCAAGGCCTGCTGCAGGAGCAACTCCGGATGTTATGAACGTCTGGCAGACTAAAGCTGATGACTACTCGATAGTTCAGTGTGCCATGCTTTACGGCTTAGAATCAGGACTTCAAAGACATTTTGAACGTCATGGAGCATAAGAGATGTTCGAGGAGTTGAAGTTAATATTTCAAGCAAATGCCCGAGTTGAGAGATATGAAGTCTCCAACAAGTTCTATAGCTGCAAGATGGAGGAGAATAGTTCTGTCAGTGAACACATACTCAGAATGTCTGGGAACCATAACCACTTGAGTCAACTGGGAGTTAATCTTCTTGATGATAGTGTCATTGATAGAGTTCTTCAATCACTGCCACGAAGCTATAAAGGCTTCGTGATGAACTATAACATGCAATGGATGGAAAAGACAATTCCCGAGCTCTTCGCAATCCTTAAGGCTGCGGAGGTAGAAATCAACAAGGAGCATCAAGTGTTGATGGTTAACAAGACCAATAGTTTCAAGAAAAAGGGCAAAGGGAAGAAGGGGAACTTCAAGAAGAATAGCAAGCAAGTTGCTGCTCCCGGGAAGAAGCCCAAGTCTGGACCTAAGCCTGAAACTAAGTGCTTCTACTGCAAAGGGACTGGTCACTGGAAGCGGAATTGCCCCCAAGTATTTGGCGGATAAGAAGGATGGCATAGTTAAAGGTATATTTGATATACATGTTATTGATGTGTACCTTACTAATGCTTGTAGTAGCGCCTGAGTATTTGATACTGGTTCTGTTGCTCATATTTGCAACTCGAAACAGGGGCTACAGATTAAATGAAGATTGGCTAAGGACGAGGTGATGATGCACGCCCGAAATGGTTCGAAGGTCGATGTGTTTGCCGTCGGCACGCTACCTCTACATCTACCTTCGGGATTAGTTTTAGACCTGAATAATTGTTATTTGGTGCCAGTGTTGAGCATGAACATTATATCTGGATCTTGTTTGATGGGAGACGGTTATTCATTTAAATCAGAGAATAATGGTTGTTCTATTTATATGAGTAATATCTTTTATGGTCATGCACCCTGGATGAGTGGTCTATTTTTGCTGAATGTCGATCTTAGTGATACACATATTCATAATATTGAAGCCAAAAGATGCAAAGTTAATAATGATAGTGCACCTTATTTGTGGCACTGCCATTTAGGTCATATTGGTGTTAAGCGCATGAAGAAACTCCATGTTGATGGGATTTTGGAATCTCTTGATTATGAATCACTTGATGCTTGCGAACCATGCCTCATGGGCAACATGACTAAGACTCCGTTCTCCGGAACAATGGAGCGAGCCACTGACTTATTGGAAATAATACATACTGATGTATGCAGTCCAATGAGTGTTGAGGCTCGCAGCAGGTATCATTATTTTCTGACCTTCACAGATGATTTGAGCAGATATGCGTATATCTACTTCATGAAACATAAGTCTGAAACATTTGAAAAATTCAAAGAATTACAGAGTGAAGTGGAAAATCATCGTGACAAGAAAATAAAGTTTCTACGATCTGATCGCGGAGGCGAATATTTGAGTTACGAGTTTAGTCTTCATTTGAAACAATATGGAATAGTTTCGCAACTCACGCCACTTGGAACACCACAACGTAATGGTGTGTCCGAACATCGTAACCGTACTTTATTAGATATGGTGCGATCTATGATGTCTCTTACCGATTTACCACTATAGTTTTGGGGTTATGCTTCAGAGACGGCTGCATTCATGTTAAATAGGGCACCATCTAAATCCGTTGAGACGACACCATATGAACGGTGGTTTACCAAGAAACCTATGATGTCGTTTCTTAAAGTTTGGGGCTGCGGTGCTTATGTGAAAAAGCTTCAACCTGATAAGCTCGAACCCAAATCGGAGAAATGTGTCTTCATAGGATACCCAAAGGAAACTGTTGGGTACACCTTCTATCACAGATCCGAAGGCAAGATATTCGTTGCTAAGAATGGATCCTTTCTAGAGAAGGGGTTTCTCTCGAAAGAAGTGAGTAGGAGGAAAGTAGAACTTGATGAGGTAATTGTACCTTCTCTCGAATTGTAAAGTAGTGCATCGCAGAAATCAGTTCCAGTGATGCCTACACCAATTAGTGAGGAAGTTAATGATGATGATCATGAAACTTCAGATCAAGTTGCTACCGAACCTTGTAGATCAACCAGAGTACGTTCCGCACCAGAGTGGTACGGTAATCCTGTTCTGGAAGTCCAGTTACTGGACCATGACGAACCTACGAACTATGAGGAAGCGATGATGAGCCCAGATTCCGCGAAATGGCTTGAGGCCATGAAATCTGAGATGGGATCCACGTATGAGAACAAAGTGTGGACTTCTGTTGACTTGCCCGATGATCGGCAAGCCATATAGAATAAATGGATCTTCAAGAAGAAGACTGACGCTGATGGTAATGTTACTGTCTACAAAGCTCGACTTGTTGCGAAAGGTTTTTGACAAGTTCAAGGGGTTGACTATGATGAGAATTTCTCACCCGTAGCGATGCTTAGGTCTGTCCGAATCATGTTAGCAATTGCAGCATTTTATGATTATGAAATTTGGCAAATGGATGTCAAAACTGCATCCTTAATGGATTTCTTAAGGGAGAGTTGTATATGATGCAACTAGAAGGTTTTGTCGATCCTAAAAGGTGCTAACAAAGTATGCAAGCTCCAGCGATCCATTTATGGACTGGTGCAAGCATCTCGGAGTTGGAATATACGCTTTGATAGTATGATCAAAGCATATGGTTTTATACATGCTTTTGGATAAGCCTGTATTTACAAGAAAGTGAGTGGGAGCTCTGTAGCATTTCTGATATTATATGTGGATGACATATTGTTGATTGGAAATAATACAAAATTTCTAGATAGCATAAAAGGATACTTGAATAAGAATTTTTCAGTGAAAGACCTCAATGAAGCTTCTTATATATTGGGCATCAAGATCTATAGAGATAGATCAAGATTCTTAATTGGACTTTCACAAAGCACATACCTTGACAAAGTTTTGAAGAAGTTCAAAAATGGATTAGTCAAATAAAGGGTTCTTGCTTGTGTTACAAGGTGTGAAGTTGAGTCAGACTCAATGCCCGACCATTGCAGAAGATAGAGAGAAAATGAAAGTCATTCCCTATGCCTCAGCCATAGGTTCTATCATGTATGCAATGCTGTGTACCAGACCTGATGTGTGCCTTGCTATAAGTTTAGCAGGGAGGTACCAAAGTAATCCAGGAGTGGATCACTGGATAGCGGTCAAGAACATCCTGAAATACCTGAAAAGGACTAAGGATATGTTTCTCATTTATGGAGGTGACAAAGAGCTTGTCGTAAATGGTTACATCGATGCAAGCTTTGACATTGATCCAGATGACTCAAAGTCGCAAACCGGATACATATTTATATTGAATGATGGAGTTGTAAGTTGGTGCAGTTCCAAGCAGAGCGTCGTGGCGAGATCTACGTGTGAAGCGGAGTACATAGCTGCTTCGGAAGCGGCAAATGAAGGAATCTGGATGAAGGAGTTCATATCCGATCTAGGTGTAATACCTAGTGCATCGGGTCCAATGAAAATCTTTTGTGACAATAATGGAGCAATTGCCTTAGCAATGGAATCCAGATTTCACAAGAGAACCAAACACATGAAGAGACGCTTCAATTCCATCCGCGATCAAGTCAAGGAGGGAGACATAGAGATTTGAAAAATACACATGGATCCAAATGTTGCAGACCCGTTGACTAAGCCTCTTCCACGAGCAAAACATGATCAGCACCATGACTCCATGGGTGTTAGAATCATTACTATGTAATCTAGATTGTTGACTCTAGTGCAAGTGGAAGACTGAAGGAAATATGCCCTAGAGGCAATAATAAAGTTGTTATTTATATTTCCTTGTATCATGATAAATATTTATTATTCATGCTAGAATTGTATTAATCGGAAACTTGCTACATGTGTGAATACATAGACAAAACAGAGTGTCCCTAGTATGCCTCTACTTGACTAGCTCATTAATCAAAGATGGTTAAGTTTCCTAACCATAGACATGTGTTGTCATTTGATGAACGGGATCATATCATTAGAGAATGATGAGATGGACAAGACCCATCCGTTAGCTTAGCATAATGGTCGTTAAGTTTTATTGCTATTGCTTTCTTCATGACATATACATATTCCTCTAACTATGAGATTATGCAACTCCCGAATACCGGAGGAACACCTTGTGTGCTATCAAACGTCACAACGTAACTTGGTGATTATAAAGATGCTCTACAGGTGTCTCCGAAGGTGTTTGTTGGGTTGGCATAGATCAAGATTAGGATTTGTCACTCTGAGTATCGGAGAGGTATCTCTGGGCCCTCTCGGTAATGCACATCACTATAAGCCTTGCAAGCAATATGACTAATGAGTTAGTTACGGGATGATGCATTACGGAACGAGTAAAGAGACTTTGCCAGTAACGAGATTGAACTAGGTATGATGATACCGACGATCAAATCTCGGGCAATGACAAAGGGAATAACGTATGTTGTTATTGCGGTTTGACCGATAAAGATCTTCGTAGAATATGTAGGAACCAATATGATCATCCAGGTTCCACTATTGGTTATTGACCAGAGATGTGTCTCGGTCATGTCTACATAGTTCTTCAACCCGTAGGGTCCGCACGCTTAACGTTCGATGACGATTTGTATTATGAGTTTTGTGTTTTGGTGACCGAAGTTTGTTCGGAGTCACAGATGAGATCACAGACATGATGAGGAGTCTCGAATTGGTCGAGAGGTAAAGATTCATATATTACAAGGTAGTATTCGGACATCGGAATTGTTTCGAGTGGTTCGGGTATTTTTCTGAAGTACCGAGGGGTTACCAGAACCCCCCAAGGGAAGTATTGGGCCTCATGGGCCATGGGAGAGAGAGGGGACAGCCCACAAGGGTGGCCGCCCCCCCCCCCCCCATGGGAGTCCGAATTGGACTAGGGGTGGGGACGGCGCCCCCGTTCCCCCCTTTCCCTCTCCCTCTCCCTCTCCTTCCTTTTCCTCCTCCGGTGAGAAAGGAAAAGGGGGGGGGGGGGCGAATCCTACTAGGAGTGGAGTCCTAGTAGGACTCCCTCCCATGGCGCGCCCTTCCTGGCTGGCCGTCTCCTCCTCCCTTCCTTTATATACGGGGGCAGGGGGGCACCCCATAGCACATCAATTGTTCTCTTAGCCATGTGCGGAGCCCCCCTCCACAGTTTACTCCTTCGGTCATAGCGTCGTAGTGCTTAGGCGAAGCCCTGCGTGGATCACATCACCATCACCGTCACCACGCCGTCGTGCTGACGAAACTCTCCCTTGACCCTCTGCTGGATCAAGAGTTCGAGGGATGTCATCGAGCTGAACGTGTGCTGAACTCGGAGGTGTCGTACGTTCGGTACTAGATGGGTTGGATCGTGAAGACGTTCGACTATATCAACCGCGTTAACCTGACGCTTCCGCTTTTGGTCTACGAGGGTATGTGGACACACTCTCCCCCTCTCGTTGCTATGCATCTCCTAGATAGATCTTGCGTGATCGTAGGAATTTTTTTAAATTGCATGCTACGTTCCCCAACAGCGAGTTGCTCCACGCCAGCACTGCGGGGAGCACGGCGGCACAAGCATCGCCACATCCAGTGCCTACGACAGCGCCGTCCACCGTCGACGCACGCATAGTCGCGCCATGCTCGCAGAGAAAGAAGCCGGCTGGGCGGATGTCGACGAGGTGGCGGCCAGCACGTCCCGCGCCCGCCGCTATAATCGAGGAGAAGTAGAACACGGGAGGCCGCCGCCATTTGGGTCCCATGAAGACCACCGCCGGTGACCCGGCCGGTTATCCTTTATGTCAGGCCATCCTGGGAACCCGCCTGAGCTCCACAGAAGAACTCTTCCGCTCCGGTTCTCCTTTATGTCAGACAACCCTGGGCACCCGTCTGAATTCCACGGAAGAACCCTTCCCCTCTGGCTGAAGCACTCTCTTTTCGCTCCGATGGCGGCACAACCGAACATATAGGGAAGATACGAGGGAAGAATATACCTCCGGGCTCCAGTGATGCAGTTAGCGGCCTGCCGGACACGGGGAAGACAAGCCGCGGTCGACCGTAGACTAGTGTAGTGTATCCGTGTCGTGGGAGTGGAGCTCCGTGCGACCGTGCGTGCACATAATTTTTCCTTTTTAGTTGAATATATGTCCAAAATGTAACCGTATTCGTCCGGTTTGTATGAAATTCGGCATGTTTATATGAAATCCAGCCTTGTTTGCACGAATTTCATCCGGTTTGTTGAAAAAGAGTTTTAAATGTTTAAGGCTAGCGTTGAATGGCGTCCTCCACACCCATATCCGCGGACTGGTCCCTCTGTGGCTTTGTCCGCAGACGGACGCGGCCGTTGGAGATGCCCTAATATCCAGCGACGGTGAGGCGAGTGACGCCATCGATGAGGTCTGAATACTACTAGTGCCGGCTGCTGGCTGTCTCGATCAAAGTGCAGCGCTCGTTGGCCATATGCTCACGTGCAGTGCTTACACATGCAACCATGAGTAGTAATATTATTCCTAGATTAGGCAACTATAAGAAACGTGATGCCATCGATGACGATCTCATGCCTTTCCACTACCGGCACAGGCCAAGAATTCACTCACGTCAATGAATCCGACGTTCACGATGACCTGGCTGAGATCGATTCTGCCAATCTATTTAAGGCAGCCGTCTCCTCCGCCAATGGACCGCAGTCACCTGATCGAGCACAACACCAGTAAACCCAAGCAGCCACTCACTCTCAGGTCATCATAGCAACCAAGCTCGAGACAAGGGGAAAATGGAAGCCGTGGCGGTCTCGGCGAAGCCCACCCTCCGCGTGGCCGCTCTCAGCGGCTCCCTCCGCAGCAACTCGTGGCACCACGGCCTCATCCGCGCCGGTACGTGCGCATAAATTTTACGCTGATTTAATTTGCATGCACTGCTGACTGCGCCTTGCATGCGTAGCCGAGGAGCTGTGCGAGGAGTGCATCCCGGGGCTGCGCATCGACCACGTCGACATCTCCGGCCTGCCCATGGCCAACCCGGACCTGGAGACGGACGGCGGCGACGGCTTCCCGCCGGCCGTGGAGGCGTTCCGCGACAGGGTCAGCGCCGCCGACTGCTTCCTCTTGGCCTCGCCCGAGTACAACTACTCCGTCACCGGCTCGCTCAAGAACGCGCTGGACTGGGCGTCCAGGGGCACGCACAAGTGCTGGGCGGACAAGGCGGCGGCGATCGTGTGCGCCGGGGGCGACTTCGGCGGGGGCAGGGCGTCGCTCCACCTGCGCGAGATCGGGATATATCTGGACATGCACTTCATCAACAAGCCGGAGCTCCACATCAGGGCGTACGAGGACCCGCCCAAGTTCGACGGCGAGGGGAACCTCATCGACGCCAAAGCCAGGGAGCGGCTCAAGAAGGTGCTCCTCTCGCTGCAGGCCTTCGCGCTCAGGCTGCAACGCAGGGAGAATTGACTCGAGATCGAATAAATTTGGCACCAGAGCTACCTAAATAATCTGCGTTTCCGCTCAGATGATCACTTTTAGTTTGGGCTATGGCCCTGGTTTCGTTAGTCTGAGCAATTTTACTTCGTATTCGTGTAATTGTATTTTGTACTTCCGTGAAATAAAAAGACGATGCTGCTACTGTAAGCATCCTGCTTATTAAATGAGGTAATAACATTAATGGTGCTTGAACTTGTCATCGATGTTCATTTTAATGACTGAACTTGAAAAACTTCGCATGGGCGTTCAAATACGGTGCATTTTGTCGTCTGTAGACGTAAACTATGCTGATGTGGCACCGTATGGCATGCCAGCATGACGAGGAGCCCATATGCAGCTGGGACAGGTTTGGGATCCACCTGTTGTGTACAACAGAAACATATAATTGCGTGAAAATAGTTACCTCAAGGAGGATCAAACAAGCGCCCTCGCCCAATAGCGCACACTCTGATAACCAATTCGCCAATAGTTAACCGTTGTCTTAGAAGGATAGCAAAGTTCTATCTAGTTTACGCAAACACACTCGTGTGGTGAAATGTGCTGGAGTTATTGCAGCCTATTATTCCATGTTATTTTTATTTATAAAAATCGTGTGTCTTGAGAAACAGTGGCGAAGCCACACTTGAGCTGGCTAGTGAATTGACTACATAGCTTTTGGCAGAACAACGTACAGAAAGTAGAAATTATGATAAAAAATCTTATAAATGCATCCATATGACTACACAAAGCTCAGTTGACTACACATGCTAGAGTTTCTGGCACAAATATACATACATATAAATTAACTCACTATTAAAAAGTTCATGTAATTTGAAAATATTCCCATAATTAAAGTAAAACATATGAATTATGAAAGTTTTGTACAATTTTAATAATTTTCACATATTTAATAAAAATATTACTACATACGAAAACACAATTTTCAATTATTCTGACATAAATTATTCACATATTTAATAAAAATATTTTATATAATATCATAATTTAAAGTATATTAATATAAAAGTGTTCACATATGAATATAAAAAGTGTTCACAAATTTTAAAAAATATTAATATTAAAAGTGTTCACATATTAATATAAAAAGTATTCACACACTTAAGAAAAATATTAATATTAAAACGGTCACATACTTAATAATTATATTAATATCAAAATATGATTTTGGAATGTATTATTAGTTTATTAGTCTTTTAATTACATCACTATTAACATTACTTGAACATTTTTTGAAAGTAATTTTTATTTATGTTATTCATAACACCTGAGTATTATAAATTAATTTATTAATGTGACTATAATTTATATACTTTTTATAATTTCTTAAAAATAAAAAATAACCAATAAGTAGAAATGGGTTGCACTGATTGCAGTCCATTTATACCCCGCGATGGTCTTGGGAAAATTGCTAAACGGTATAATTTCTAAAAAAAGAGCATGGTTTCATGGGCCGCAATAACTACAGTCCATTTTACCCCACGAGAGTGTTAGGTTAAACTACATAAGCATTGACTATCTTGCCAACGCAAGGAAGTTCGTCTAGTTTCATTGGTTAGCACATCGTGTGTGATTCGGCTAGGTTGCTGGTTCGATTCTCAGCGATGCTGGAAGTATTCTTGCAATTTATTTTGTGTTGTACGCTGGGAGGTGGGTCCCAATGGCCATAGAGACACATACTTTCTTGAGCCAAACCTGCCCACCTGCAAGTGGGCCCTCCGCCATGCTGCCGTGCCATACGGTGCCACATTAGCATAGTATACGTCTACAGCAAATGCACCGTATTTGAACGCCTATGACATGTTTTGGAACCACTATGGCGTATTTTTCAAGTTTAGGCACTAAAGTAAACATCGGTGGTAAGTTCAAGTACCATTGGCGTTATTACATCTTATTAAATCTCCGAAGAGTTGCTCTCGTGTTTCAAGATGGCAACGGGCCCGAAACCCGCGTCCCCGCGGGTTTTTACCTTATTAGGCAACGGGGACAGGCGTCTTTCTAACCCCGATGGGTACATAATAAAACCTGACATGTTTTGCGGGTTCAAACCCATTTGAGTAGTACCCGAACCCACAACTCGACATACCTGTCTCTAGAATACGTCCATCTATGCATTCTATTTCAAAACTTATATATTGGAACATTTCGTATCATTTGTGTTCGTGATTTCTGAACCATGAATTCTATTTCACAACTTGTGTAATTGGACATCTTATTGAACCATGTATGGCTGGTGTATGCTCCTGTTTGTTGCTGAAATATGCTAACCTTTGTTGCTGAAATGGGTTGTTGTATTGTGTTGAAGTATGCTCCTTTTAGCTACTGTTATTGCACAAATGTTGATGAAACACACTATCGTATGGTGCTGAAATTTGCTCAAGTTTTTCTGCTGAAATATGCTCCTTTTTGCGGCTGAAATATACAATGTTTGCTGTTTCAGATGCTATTCTTTGTTGCTACTATTTATCTTATGTGGTTGTTGCTGAAATATACTATGTTCGTTGCTAAAATATCCTGATTCTTGCTGCTGCTATTGCTGTAATATGCTCATGTTTTTCTTTCAAAAGCTGTTGTCTTCACTGTCTACTTGTGCGGGCGGGTTCCCCGTGGGTTTCAAAACCCTAGCGGGTTTAAGGGACGGGCAAAAAACTATCCCCGTGCATGGAGACGGGGACGGGGACGGGGACGGGTTTGGACAAGCAAAATCTGGTGGGTTTCATCCCAGTTGCCATCTTGACTCGTGCGTGTTGGACTTTGATTATTCAATACATTAGCTATTTAGCTTCATAAATCAAGCACTTATCTAATTACTTGACTTGTGCAAATGTGCCAATTTTGGATAGGTGCGCTAATCGATCACATCATTTTCGTTATCCATTTTTTATGCATGTTAGGCTGGGACAATGGGGACAACAGAGTTTTCTTTTGGAGAAACACTATTATTATGGGGTTGTACATGCAGTAGAAAAATTACGCCAATCCGTTGAGATATGGTATGCGACAAGTGAATACTTGAAACAAAAACTGAATTCAAATTCTCGAATAACGTCCTTTTAATCCAGTCTTTTCCAGAAGCTAGAGGAAATGCATCTACTCGGATTCATTCCGTGTATCTTCAAGTCGAACAAGGTATGTCTAAGATGATTAGATGATTTTCCATTCCATTCGATTTTTTTTTTGATTATACGGCGAGTCTCATATATCCTAAAGGAACAGTCAAAAATCAAACTAGCTTGACTGGAAGAAATCAAACTAGTTTGCCCGGCCCCTTATACCTCCCAATAAAACAAAAGCCTCCCGAGTGAAACTGTTCGTTCCTTCGCCACACCATCTTCATTCATATTGCTTTGCACCCGTCATGGGCTTTATGTACTACCTTGCATGATCAGCGGCATGTCAACTATTACGGCCCGTAGCCACAGCCCAATTGGAAAAACAGTTTTTTAAGCATCACAACTATTAAAAAAACAATTTTGCTCAAGCACATCTAGATGTGCTTCATATCACTGATTTTACGCTAAGATTTGTGTAAGCATTTTTTTTCTTTTTTTTTTCTTTTTCTTTCTAGTTTGGTTGAGTCACTTAGATGTGCAATAATTAGGGCACATCCAGATGTGCCCTAGACAGACCCA
Organism: Aegilops bicornis; assembly: GCA_021605145.1. NCBI lineage: Eukaryota > Viridiplantae > Streptophyta > Magnoliopsida > Poales > Poaceae > Aegilops > Aegilops bicornis. The sequence goes on along the minus strand of CM038671.1, from coordinate 830,427,281 downwards.
TTAAGAAAGTTCACCGAAAGTATGAAGCATCTCAAACATAATTTAAATTAGATCGTGATTCCCTGACCCCGAACGACCACTATTACCACCAAAACGAGCCGCTGACACAGCGCTGTTACCGCTCCCCTTCTAGAGCTGGCTTGACTTTGTCTGACAGTCGGGAAGTCTCCGTGAACGTGCCCGTAAGGACAAGCACCTTGAAGCCACAATTGCCGCCGTTGAACCCTTGTATAGATATGAAGCATTTGGAACCAAATCTCGCCACATGATGAGAAATCATGACCTCAACCCCCAAGGAGACGGCATAAATCTATGCCGAAACTCCATCGACTACGTCCAGACAAACGAACTTGAGGAGGATTGGAGCCCGGAAGACAAACTCTAAGAAGAAGCGTCATCATCCACCGACGGCGCACCTATGAGGACTAAGAAAAAACTAACCTAACCTACTAACTGGAGTAGAGGCACCGGGATTACCCTCCCCGCCACTAGTCGTCGAAGCGGTAGACAGGGGGAGGCGAATCCACGGGCTCGTCGGTGAAGCTTGGAGGGGAGAGCTTGGCTTAGCCGCCTAGGGTTACGGGAGAAAACGAGAGGCCCCTTTGTTGGAAAATGGAAAAAGGGAATGACTCATGGGGGTGTGCAGCGAGGTGCGATGCGTGGTGCACCCTGCGGCCGCCACGTAACACGTGCTGGGCATACCCATGAAAATATGTGTTATTTTGTTTCCGCACGCGTTATGGTTTTTGTTTTTTTTTCGGATTTTATGTTTTTTCTTGGCTTTTTCTAGGTTCCCTTGATTTTGTTTATTTTTTTGTTCTGCTCGCATGAAGCACACAATGAAAAAAAAGTAGAGTAATGCTTCACGTTGAAACATAACTGTGCTTTTCACTTTCGAGAAGCACAACCGTGAGTAAAACACACAATTGTGCTTGACGAAAAAGCACAGGTTTGCACGAAGTACTTACGAGTTTTTGAAAAGTGCAAAAGCACAGTGTGCTATCACGAGCTATACTTGTCGGAAAGTGAAAAGAACGGTTGTGCTTTACTGGATGTACAACTATACTTCTTGAAAAGTGAAAAAAAAACATAGTTGTGATTGTAGAAAAAGTGAAAAGCACAGTGGTGCTTCCAGTTCCTGTTTTCTTTTTGAGTTTTGGGTTTTTTTCTGGTTTTTTCAGTTTATGCTTTCTTCGTTTAGAAGACAAACAAGTTTGAAAGGATCGATATGGTTGATGTTGGGGATATTACTACTGGGCGTAAACCGGCCTATCTGGGCCGGGTTACTTCATCAGTAGTTCAACGGTGTAAAAGCCCAAGAGGCATGAAAGTAAGGGCCCAAGGCCTGTAGTCGGTTTAGAACCTGTAGCCGTAAACCGGCCTGATATGTAAACTTGTATTGTAAGTTAGGAATAGAAAGAGACCAACCCGGATACGAGTATGAACCGGAGATTGAGACTCTCTGAACCGACGGGCGTCACCCGTGTATATAAGGGGACGACCCGGGACGGTTCAAGGACAGACGACAACAACCCGAGGCCTAGGCGAAGCTTATTTGCTCCCTAGTCATCGAGACCACATCAATCCCATCACAACTAGACGTAGTCTTTTACCTTCATCGAAGGGGCCGAACTAGTATAACTCGTGTGTCTTTGCGTCCGCTTTAACCCCTTCAAGTTAACCCATAGCGATGGTTCCACGACTAAGTCCTTTCATGAGGACATCTGCCGTGACAAAACCACGACAGTTGGCGCCCACCGTGGGGCTATCGCACGATGGTTTGATGATCTTGGAGGGCAAGTTCGAAGGACTCGAAGGCTATGCTGTGGGCCGGATGACCAAGAGTCGTCACGGCAAGCTCTACATCGACGATGCAGGCTGGGGCCCCGAGGCCGGCTCGATTGAGTACGGGTACCGGGTCCCCTTTGGTTGCATACACGTTTTCATCGGCAAGATTGGTGAGCCAGGGCCTGAGCCGGACATCTGCACCGACCTCGTCGAGACGGCTCAGCGTACGAGATCTGCCCAGGTTAAACCGGCCGTGAAGCGTGCCTTTGTGGGAGTCATCCATGGAGGAAGTTATGAGGACGGATCAGAGTCTGGTGGCGAGACCGTCGTCTACTCCGACGACGAGTCGTCAACCGGAGAAACTGAATCTCTGTATCAGCTACAAGATGGCCGGATTGGGGGCTGTTTCGATGGTGACAGTATTCCGGACCCCTCTGATCTGCCCAACCGGGTTGGAATATTCATGGCCGGTACACAAGCAGTGCTTCACTCTTCGACCGCTGCGGCGATGATTGCCGGTTCAACAGCGGCGACGGCTGCCGGGGCAGGAGGCTCTGTGCGCCCGCCGGCTCAAGTTTTATCAGATCTGTTCGATGCGTTGGCTACGCTCATGGCAGAGGTTAACCCGGCGGATCAGGACACTCATAACGCGGAGATTGCGAAGGTGAAGGAACAAATCACTCAGGCTAAAGCGGATCTAGCAGCTGCCCGTTCGGCGATTTACCAACATGATCTTCGTCGTTACCATAGTCGCCGGGTCAGAACCAGAACTTTTCAAGAAGGATATTTGGTGCTTCGGCTCATCCAAGACCAGACTGATATGCACAAGTTATCCCCACCTTGGGAGGGACCTTTCATGGTCAGCAAGAATCTGCACAACGGGTCGCATTATCTCGATCGATATTCGAGAGCATAAAGACTCACGACGCCGAGGAGGAGACCAACAGGCCGTGGAACATAGCTCATCTTCGGCCTTATTATACCTGAGCCATCGGCTCTACTTATGTACATATTATGACAGTGTATATATTATGAATAAAGTAATAAACCGGAGCCTCAGCTAAAGCAGGGTATCTGTTCTGTTACATCATGTGTGGTTACATGGAGTTGTTCTGTCTTAAAGCGGCCTCCGGTTTACCCCCTGAGTTTGTTTTTCAAAAGCTTTGTGATATCACTTGGGGGCTTGGTCGTGTCCGAACCAATGCAACACCTTTTGATAGGCGAAAGCCACCAGATCACTTGGGGACATGGTCAAGTCTGAACCAGTCACGCCTCTTGATCGGCCTAAGGCCATAGAGTCACTTGGGGGCTTGGTCGAACCCAAACCATTGCCACGCCACTTGATCGGCATAATGCCACGGTTTCAGTTGGGGACCTGGCTGACTTGAACCATGGCTACACCTTATAGGGAGCTTGGTCGTGTCCGACCATGGTAACACCATCTGATCGGCTCAGTAAAGCCTCTTTTTGCAAACGGTTTATCATTGCCTTTGCTTCCATGTTTTTTCATGACTATTATTTGATTTTTGTTGCGTTTCTTAAACCGACAACATTTTTAACCGGTTCAAACTGTCAATTGACGGAATTTGATCCATTTTTTAATCCGGAGATAATTTCACCGGTTTGACTTTTTTCTGTTAACATCCCATTATGGAGTAACAGGGGGCTTGTCATGACCCGGCACGGTTTACATGGTAAACCGGCATTAAAAATACAGGAGCTGTTTTCTCCTTTGACGGTAAGGGTTTATACAACCTCCGCTTCAAGATTGGCTAAGCCAACTTTATGCCCAGCGATGGCAGGTATTTTGTATCATAAATTTTGATTATATACCTCAATATTTTATTTCATATGAACGTCACAAGCCGGCTGGCGGCACAAACCGCCGTGGTGGTTTAAAATTTTGTGATTGCAGGCAATATAGATTGAGAGTTTCGATCATTCAAGCAAAAGTATCAGCACCTATGCACGAAGGCATATTAAAAGCAAGAGTGTTGGCTATCCTATTACAAGGCAACATGGTGCCCAAATAAGATCATTGTTTCTTAGCGGAATATGATGAAGCAGCTATTCAAACCGGCTTCTGGTTCATGCTTGCTCGCCGCCCCGGTCTGAGGGTTGTGGGTCGTCCTGCGCCGCTTCAGCTTCTTCATCTCTACCCAGCGGCTGGAAGTCAACAGTGGTCCAGTCGATTCCCATTAAAGCTTGAAAGACAGCCTCCTCATGGATCAGGGAAGATGGTTCAATATCAGGAGCGTAAGTATGCTTACGGATCGGAGGGATCAGGTTCTCCGCTTCGGGAATAGGTGCAGCTACTCGTTTGTTACGATCGTCACATCGAGCTTGATAATGCGACAAGTTTGCCTCTTCAGCCAATTGGCAAGCCAGAGGGCGCACTGCCCGGTTTATCGCTCTCAGGTCATCTTCGTTGAACTCTGAGCCGTCTTCCTTCAGACTGGGATAGCCCTGAGCTGCTTCAACAGGATCGAAATCTGGCACCCATGCTTTTGCCCGGATCAAGGCGTTAATGGCGCCGGTTCGAGCAGCAGATTTCTTCAGCTCTTCAATCCGGGCGGGAAGCATTGACAACCTCCTAAGAGTATCTTGAATTAAGGAGGGTGCTGGATTGTTATGTGATGCAGTGGAGATGATCCGCTGCGCTCCAGTGTACAGCTGCTCTATTAAAGTGTAGGCAGCTTTCAATTTCATCCGAATATCTGACCCCAAGTGACCAATGCGTGTGCCTACAGCATTACAAGAGAAATCACAAACCGGACTTATCATAAGAAGGCCAAGTTGTCACAGAAACCAAAGGAAGCTTACCAAAGATAGCAGCAGTCATGGCATGCACTTGCCGCTTCACGCTGGTCAGCTCGTCTACCACCGGTTTAAGGGCAGCTTCAGCATCTTCAACCTTTTTGGTTAAAGCGGCCTTTTCAGTATCCCAGCCGGCCCGCTCAGACTTGAACCACTCCTTGAGCTGCTCCATGGTAGTCAAGGCGGTTTTCAGTTCATCTTTGGCCTTCGAGGTTTCTGCTTGTTGAGATTTCAGATTTTCTTGGATATCATTGATTTGTGAGGCTTGTTGGCGTATTTCACTCTGCAACAAAAAGGGAGCATGTTAAATATCTTCATTACAAGTCCCAAGTGCATAACCAGTCATACACTTGGCACTTGGGGGCTAATGCATATTTGATCTTCATCTGCCAATAAAAGCACAAAGTCCCAAGCTCAATACAGGTATTCAACTTGGCACTTGGGGGCTAATGGCTATTTGCTTGAACATGTTACGATGCGGCGATATAAATTACAGTCCGGTTTGACTATACTAAGTTGAACCGGCCCTTGGGGGCTACATCAGTGGATTCTGAAGCATTGAGTTTATGTTAATTCCCGGTTTAGCTATACTAAGTTGAACCGGCCCTTGGGGCTAGGAGAGTTAACAAGAATTGAAATATCCAAGCGGGAAAAGAACATGGAGGTTACCTCGAATTTTTCTTTCATCATCTTCACCAGGCCAGCTTCATAATCACGGCTGGTATACAGCCGGTTCAAGTAGCCAGAATGAAGGTCTTGGGGGTTCGTGAGCGTAAGTTGCTAGATCAACATCCCACTTGCCCTTGCTCATAGTGGCAAATTCCTCTTTGATGAATCGTTTGGATAAAGCGACCGGATTACCCGTTCGCTGTGGCCAAAGCCGATAATCACAACGTCATCGTCCTTGGTATCACCGGTTTGACCAGGGATGACGGTTTGTCGCCAGGCGGATTGGACTGGTGGATTTTTCAATCCGGGTTGGGCTTCGGGCTGGTTAGCGAGGAAGGGAGGTGTTAACAGGCCTTTCTTCAGCAACAAAATCGTCATCTTGCAGTGGCGGATCATTTGGCGTATCTTCACAGATAGCCGCTTCAAGACTTGGGGTGCTGTCCGGTTCAGGGGCAGTCTCTTCATCTGCCGCTTTATCCAGACGAGCCTTTTTGCTCGGCCTAGGCTTGGCCCTGAAAAGGCACAATAACAGTCAAATACGGCATATGCTACACAATGATGTAGTAGAAACAATATGAAAGGTATAACTTACCCAAGCACCATTTTAAGTGGTGGCAGCTGAGTGGCTGATGACTCGCCAGAGGAGGAATGGGAAGTGACCTGATAATCGGAGTCAGATGGATTAAGGGGTTGACGAAAATAGCCTGCTTTAGGATAAGCACTGACAAGCAAACTAGAGACCTCTGAACGACGTTTCCGAACCGGACTGTTCGGTAAACCGGTGGAGGTAACTACCTGGCCGCTGTGCCGAGTTGTGCGGCGAGCTTCATGTTGTTGAGTCTTCATAAGAAATTTGGGATCCAAGTAAGCAAGGGGATGAGAAAATTTAATTTTCCGGTTTGCCCGACGGATTTTTAGTGAAGGCAAAGGGTTTGAGCGGAGGAGAGAATAGTTACCTCTACAACATCATCATTACTGGTTTCAGCATCATCCTGACAAATATCATCATTAATTAGGCGTGTGAAAAGTAAGCCAAGTGAATCAAGTTCTACCTCAAGGTCCGGATTACCCACATCATCATCCACAGCCGGATCAGAAGATGCAGTGGTTTTCCTCTTATGAGCAGTCTTCTTGACAGCTTTGGTCTTTTGCCGGATTGGTTTTTCCGGTTTATCTGGTTTCTCTGGTTTCTCTTGTGGACGTTTCTTGCTCCAGAATGGATCATCACCCTGATTAAGTAGCAGTTGCTGTTAAAAATGATGCCAGAAATAACAGTAATATATTCAATAAAAAATAGTCAGAAGTCTTAAAGATGGTGGTTTGTTGGTAGCACAGAAGGGGAGCAGACCGGTTCGGGCACAGAGGTTTTCATGTTCGTTCAACATTTTCTTCACAGCCTCGGTGACCTCATCGTCGGTAAGCTGCATATTAATATGTCGGAGGGGGTCGTCGACACTACCAGTGTATTCACACATTAAACCGGAGCGCTGGGAGAGGGGCAGTATGCTCCATGATATCCAACAGCCATGAGATCAATTCCGGTTAAATCATTGGCCATGAAGGCTCTGAGCTTGGAGAGTTGAGGAGCGTATTTACTTCTCTCATTGGCGGTTAATCTTTGCGGAAAGGGATGTGTATTACTGAGTCGCTCCGGACGAAAACCGGGCAAAGGATTCTCATTGGCAGGTGAAGTGTCTTCGCAATAAAACCATGTTTGATTCCATTCCTTGGGGTAGCTGTGCAGTTTAACATGAGGATAAGTGACCTCCTTTCTTTTTTGAATCGCCACACCACCCAATTCTGTGTTGGGCCCGTCAGTAAATTCCGTGCGGCGGTTTAGATGGAAGTAGTCCCTAAACAGTTCAACTGTGGGTTCTTCTTGAAAGTACGCCTCACAGAGCACTTGGAAGTGACAAATATTGGTAACAGAATTGGGACCCGTATCTTGTGGACGGAGTTGAAAATTGGCTAACACATCCGGGTAAAATTTTGAACCAGGCGGGTTGAAACCCCGGGCTAAGTGATCTGCGAAAACTACAATCTCTCCTTCTTGAGGTGTGGGTGGACATTCTTTGCCAGGAATCCTCCAATGGGTAGTATTTTTGCTGCTTAAAGCGCCAGTCAGGACCAGATTGTTTAATTGAGTTTCGGTGACACGGGAAGGTGCCCAGTTGCACTCATATACTTGTTTGGCCATCTACAAAAAATGTGAATCCGGTTCAAGAAATATCTTGGGACAAAGAGAGAACCGGTGTACAATGCTAAATCGGAGTCAAATACGCTGAAACCGGAGTTCTTTGAAGCGACAGTGTCTGGTTAAGGAGTTCTGGCGGTTCAACAAGGGGACTAATGGTGTATACCGGTTTATTTAATTTTTTCTATGTTAAGTTAAACCGCCTGGCCTAAATATTGAAAACAATTGAGGTTGCGAATGGCTTAGTGTGCAGAAACAGGTTTCGCAAGATTTCTCTACAACGAAGGATCTGAGGCCAGATCAGAAAAGAAGAAAAATATCCAAAAAAGAATAAAGCAGAGCAGTATTGATGCAATGAGCAGGAGATGATGTGCGAGATCTATGGACGTGAGCACGAGACTACAGGCGGATGCTAAAAGCTACTACTAATCAGAGCAAGGTGTCACAGATCTATCCAGGAGTCTGGTATGAGCATGAACAGTTAATGGAGCACTGCAAGAACAAGAAACCCTAGAACGGATCTAGGTCGAGGGGAACCGAGGACCTACCTGAGTTGAGGAGATACGGAAGAGTGCTGCGTTTCTCTGGTGCGTTCAGGTTGATGCAACGGCTCAAGACGGTGCAGAGGTCGATGGCGGCGGCGGAGCTCCGAGGCTAGCGACGCGAGGAAGACGAAGAGAAAGGGGACGGAGGGGAGAAAAGGAATGACCCTTCGGTCCTATTTATAAGGCAAGATACCTGTGTCAGGCGCGTGAATCAAGGAGCCACAGATCTAGGAAGCAGATCTGTCGCCTCGATTATTGCAGATCTGTTAAACAAAGAAGATATCATGAATGCTATCTTTATGGGGACGTCATATGCCGGTTTACAGCAACCGGAGAAGGAGACATCACGGCGGTTCAACGATTTCAAGAAGGTATTGAAGATGAAGGTTTTTATCAAGGATTGACATGAACCTGTTCAAATCAATCTGGGGCCTAATATTGGGGATATTACTACTGGGCGTAAACAATAGTTCAACGGTGTAAAAGCCCAAGAGGCATGAAAGTAAGGGCCCAAGGCCTGTAGTCAGTTTAGAACCTGTAGTCGTAAACCGGCCTGATATGTAAACTTGTATTGTAAGTTAGGAATAGAGAGAGACCAACCCGGATACGAGTATGAACCGGAGATTGGGACTCTTCAACCGACGGGCGTCACCCGTGTATATAAGGGGACGACCGGGACGGTTCAAGGACGACGACAACAACTCGAGGCCTAGGGCGAAGCTTATTTGCTCCCTAGTCATCGAGACCACATCAATCCCATCACAACTAGACGTAGGCTTTTACCTTCATCGAAGGGGCGAACTAGTATAACTCTTGTGTCTTTATGTCCGCTTTAACCCTTCAAGTTAACCCGTAGCGATGGTTCCACGACTAAGTCCTTTAATGAGGACATCTGCCGTGACAAAACCACAGTTGACTAGAGGGGGGGGGGTGGATAGGCAACTAACAATTTTTAGCTTTTCTTTACCAAATTAAACTTTGCATCAAAGTAGGTTGTCTAGATATGCAACTAGGTGGACAACCTATATGATGCAACAATCACAAGCACACAACCAAGCAATGAATATAACACAAATAAGCTTGCACAAGTAAAGGGATGAGATAACCACGAGTGGAGCCGGTGGAGACGAGGATGTGTTACAGAAGTTCCTTCCTTTTGAGGGGAAGTACGTCTCCGTTAGAGCGGTGTGTGGAGGCACAATGCTCCCAAGAAGCCACTAGGGCCACCGTATTATCCTCATGCCCTCACACAATGTGAGATGCCGTGATTCCACTATTGGTGCCCTTGAAGGCGGCGACCGAACCTTTACAAACAAGGTTGGGGCAATCTCCACAACTTAATTGGAGGCTCCCAACGACACCACGAAGCTTCACCACAATGGACTATGGCTCTGGTGACCTCAACCGTCTAGGGTGCTCAAACACCCAAGAGTAACAAGATCTGCAAGGGATTAGTGGGGGGGGGGGATCAAATTTCTCTTGGTGGAAGTGTAGATCGGGGCCTTCTCAACCACTTCTGAGAAAATCAACAAGTTTGATTGGCTAGGGAGTGAGATCGGGCGAAAATGGAGCTTGGAGCAACAATGGAGCTTAGGGTTGGAAGAGGTGGTCAACTAAAGGTAGGAGACGACCCTTTTATAGTGGTGGACGAAATCCAACCGTTATCCACTTAACCAGCCCGCGACACGCGGTACTACCTCTCCAGAGGCGCGGTACTACCGCAAGGCCACGCGGTACTACCGTGGGCGACCACAGTACTACCGCTGCAGCAGCGGGGGCTGAGCGAGCCTGAAAGGGGGTAGTACTACCGCGAGCGCGGTACTACCGCTCCCTCCTGGCGGTACTACCGCAAGGCAGGAAAGCCCTAGCCTGGGAAGGGCGCGGATGAATAAAATTACATCCGTGGCTACTTCCGCTGGAAAACGAACGGTGCAAAAATCCGACGCGGTACTGCCGCTGGAGAGCAGTTCTACCGCGTGGCTGCTAGATCAGACCGCGCACGGTACTACCGCACACAAGGTGCGGTACTACCGCGGAGGCGCGGATGTAAAAAATTACATCCGCCCCTACTACCGCAACGCAGCGGTACTTGGTTCGGGGCCATGAGTACGGCTCTAGAGGAGCGGTACTACCGTGGGCTCCCGCGGTACTACCGCGCCTGAGCCACGGTACTACCGCAGGTCTGCGGTACTACCGCTCCAAGGAGCAGTACTACCGCAAGCACAGCAATAGCAGCCAAGATAATCGCAAGGAGGATAAACGGGGGATGCTCCAAAGTGCAAGGGAAAGGTGGAGACAAGGAAGGGAATGTGTACGTGATGATTCGACCCAAACCTTTCCGACGCGGACCCCCTCTTAATAGTACGGCTTTCCTACGACTCAAAACCACCAAAAAGAAACGTAGAGAAACGTCGTCTTCAATAGTCTTCGAGGGGCACCAAACCGTCTTGTACCTAGTGAAGAAATGTCTGAGAAACTCAAAGGCACACGATTAGTCCATAAAGCATTGTCATCAATCACCAAAACACCTAAGGGATAAATATGCACTTACAATCTCCCCTTTTGGTGGATTGATGACAATATGGGATTCTTGCAAAAGGGAAATAAACTAGAGCATAGGCAAACCCTCCTCTCTAAAATATAGACGGGCTCCCCTAGATGTGTGCAATCTAGATGAATGCTTTGGACTGCATAGCACACAACTAGGATCAACACTCCCCCTATATTTTAGAGACGAGGCATATCTAGCAATGATAAGGCTAAACAACTACTAACAAGCGTAAAACATAGGTAGCACAATATAACATAAGCTCGCTAAGATAGGATAAAGTGCATATGTCTTACACCATATGAAACGAGGTTCAAATGAGACAGCAAACACACCAAACACAACGACACACGAGCAAATCCCTACACTCTCTCCCCCTTTGGCATCGAGACGCCAAAAAGGCAGAGAGGACACCTACACACTCGGGGTGGCTCAAGCGGAGAAATCATCCTAGCGCTCCTCGTCAGACTCGGCGGCAGGATGTCCTCCTCAAGTCCTCGTCGAGAATCAGTCCACTTGAAGCCTCGCTTCGCCATCCACTCGGCCTCTGGAGTGATGTTCCTCTCGACCAGCTGGAATGAGCCTCATCAAAGACCTTCAGGATGTGCAAGTCACGGGCGGCGAGCCTCCTTGGAGGCAACGTGAGTCCCAGATCGCCTTTTAGCTTGCATGCAGAAGAGAGACTTCATCTTGTCCTTCAGCTTCTTGGCCCACGAGGGCTCAGAGGAACTCTGGGAAGACCTAGCAGCACGGTCCTCAGCAACATTCTCTGCCCCAGTCTCCTCCTCATCAACAGCCCTCCTAGCAGCAGACGCCTCAGCACGAGTAGTGGTGTTGGCCCAGTTGGGCTTGACACGGAGACTGATGGGATCATGCCTAATCCAGTCTGGTGCAAGGAACTCATCCCCAGGGTACAGCTTCTCCCAAGTCTTGGAGATCAGCAGAAACAGGTATGGCCCGTAGATAGGCACCTTGCGGTTGAACACCGCAAACCGAAGCTCATGCCACATGATGTGTGAGACATCAAGAGGCTGAGTCTGAGACACCCGGGCCTCCTCGCACATGAGCATCATATCCACCATAAATGCATGAACCTTATCCTTGTCGCCAATGCGCGGGAACAGAGAGTTGCGGAAGATGCGATACATGATATCCAGAAAGGAGTTCAGCACCCAAGCTGACTTACCATTGGCGAGCACCTTCTCAACATAGTACTGCTGGAGCTTGTTCTTGTTAGCAGACTCAGAATTGGCATGGGGACGAACACCAACAGGAGTGTTGAGTCCGTCATCTGGAACATGCAACAGATCCATGAACTCCTTCCAAGTAGCGGTCAACTGACGGCCGTTGGACATCCAAGTCATCCGCCGCTCCTCCCCAGGGTGAAAGTACACAGAGGCAAAGAACTGACAAACAAGCTCAGGGTCAAAGTCCAGATGGAAGGAGATCACATGCTCAATACCAAACTGCTCCACCAAGTCCAGAGCCTCTCCAAAGTACTCACGATACTTTTCCTTCCTCATGTGATGCATGTCAATCCACTTGACCTCCATGTAGGTATTCTTCTTGTTCTTGATGACATCCAGATAAATGAGAGTCTGCTGCTTGGTCCAGAACAACTCACATCCTCTGATGGTAGGACGAGGATTCACATATGGGTTCATCTGCCTGAGACGGACGTACTCAGAGGAGGGTATCTCGTCCATGCTCTTAGCGGGTTCCTTTTGTTTGTTAGCGGTGGTCTTGACATGGCGCTTGGGGGCATTGGGGCCCTCTGCTGCTTCACCTTGATTGCGCAAACGCTTGGATCCAGTGTCGCGACTGGGATTGGAACGGCGAGAGCCACCACCTGAGACACAAAGCGCAAAACACACACGACAACCAAGAAGGATCAAAGAAAAGACCTCGGCAAAGAAAAAGAACCACTTAGGAAACATACATGCTAAATGCCATGAGAAAGATTGGATCCACGGAAGTACTGCCAAGTGCTGCGGTACTAAAAATCTAGTACCGCTCCAAGTCATGATAGTACCGTCTTGTGATCACGGTAGTACCGGTCCGGGAGCGGTAGTAGGTTTTAGTGTCATAGCTAGACGTAGTACCAAGACTGACGGGCGGTAGTACCGCACGAGCGGTAGTACCGCACATGAGGCGCGGTAGTACCGCACCGCGTCAGATCCGAACCTAGTTCAAATCTGAGAAAAACCGCGAAACCTCGGCGGTACTACGGTTGATCAAATCTATCACAGGACAACATATCAAGTATAAATCCTACGCAACCCAACTCTCCTACATCCTACTCTTGCACAGATTTAGCCTAAAATCTCTAGAACAACATGCATCTCCCCAAGAACCTAGAAGCGAAAGAACAACCAAGAAAGAGAGGGATTTGGGGAAAAACCTTGTTCCATGGCAAGAGGGAGTGGTGGGGAACGATCCCACCGGTCAGAATCCGAGGAGAGTGGCCGGAGACGGAGATCCGGCGAGGACCTCCGGCGCCGTTCGTGTGAGAGAGAGAGAGAGAGAGACGTGGGGAGAGAGATAAGTGAATGGGTATGGGGAGTTAGAACTCCCCTGCCCGATTCATAACCCCCACGCTCACTCGCGGCGCGGTAGTACCGTGGATCATCGCGGTAGTACCGCTCGGCGGAAGTACCGCACATGAGCGGTAGTACCGCTCTCCTGGGCGGCAGTAAAAAATTACTGCCGCGCAGGCGCGGTAGTACCGTGCCCTCTCAACGCGGTAGTACCGTGGCTAGCCGCGGTAGTACCGTGAACTCAGGAAGTCGCACGATTCAAGCACACGAAAAAGAGGTCTTTGCACGAAACAAACTTCGAGGCAACACGAAAACAGAAAGGCAAACGACAACACGAAAACAGCCACGAGACACCACCTCTCCAAAGAGAGGGTGGTGGCCGGAGCCACCTATGTTTGAGTCAATTGGTATGGCACCGCGAAGAATTATCCTTGGGCCCATGACCAAAACTCGTCTTTGAAGCACAAGTACCATAAAAATGGCTAATGTGAAAGAGTTGATCGATTTATGCATAATGGGGGGAGGGAGAGTTCATTGAGAGAACAACACTCCCCCTATGTCCATGCCTACACCTAAACAAGATAACAAGTTGAGTATGGTGGGGTGTGCAAGGGTTCAAGCAACATTGCTCGAATCAATGATATTTAGCTCATGCCTTAACTCGCGAAATCTTGCTTCATGCAAAGGCTTCGTGAAAATATCTGCAAGGTTATCATGAGTGTTGACGTAGTTGAGCTCGATCTCCCCTCGCCTAATGTGATCCCGGATGAAGTGATACCGAATCTCAATATGCTTCATCTTGAAGTGTTGCACCGGGTTGAGAGAAATCTTGATGGCACTTTCATTGTCACACCAAAGAGGCACTTTGTCACAAATGACACCGTAATCCTTTAAAGTTTGCCTCATCCATAAGAGTTGTGCACAACAACTACTGGCCGCTACATACTCCGCTTCGGTGGACGAGAGAGACACACAACTTTGCTTTTTGGAAAACCAACTTACCAAAGAGCAACCAAGGAATTGGCACCCTCCGGAAGTGGACTTCCTATCCACTTTGTCTCCCGCCCAATCGGAATCCGAATATCCTACAAGCTTGAAGTTTGCTCCTCTCGGGTACCATAGGCCAAAGTTTGGGGTATGAGCCAAATATCGAAAGATTCGCTTGACCGCCACATAGTGGCTTTCCTTAGGTGCGGCTTGAAACCATGCACAAATTCCCACACTCAACATGATATCCGGTCTAGATGCACAAAGGTAAAGCAAAGATCCAATCATGGAGCGATATACGTTTTGATCCACCGCTTTACCATTGGGATCGATGTCAAGTTGGCACTTAGTAGTCATTGGAGTGGAAGCCGGCTTGACATCGCTTAGCTTGAATCTCTTGAGCATGTCTTGAGTGTATTTGGCTTGGTTGATGAAGGTACCTTCTCTTATTTGCTTCACTTCGAAACCTAGAAAGAACTTCAACTCTCCCATGGAAGACATCTTGAACTTTGAGGTCATTAGTGCGGCAAATTCATCATTGAAAGCTTTGTTAGGGGAACCAAATATAATGTCATCAACATATAGTTGGCACACAAACAACTCCCCTTTGACCTTCTTAGTAAAAAGAGTGGGATCGATGAGCCCAACTTCAAACCCGCGATCTTGTAGCAACTCGGTAAGGTGGTCATACCACACACGTGGGGCTTGTTTAAGGCCATAGAGTGCCTTATCAAGTTGATACACATGATCGGGAAAGTAGGGATCCTCGAACCCGGGGGGTTGTTTGACGTAAACCAACTCATTAATAGGACCATTAAGAAAAGCACTCTTCACATCCATTTGTTGCAACTTAAAGTTGTGATGAGAAGCATAAGCAATCAAAAAACGAATGGATTCAAGACGAGCAACGGGAGCAAAGGTTTCACCATAGTCGATACCCTCGACTTGGGAGTAACCTTGTGCCACCAATCTTGCCTTGTTGCGAATGATGGTTCCATGAGCATCTTGTTTGTTCTTGAAAATCCACTTGGTCCCAATGACATTGTGGTTCCCCGTTGGCCTTGGCACCAACCTCCACACCTTGTTGTACTCAAAGTTGTTGAGTTCTTCATGCATGGCATTAAGCCAATCCGGATCTTCGAGTGCTTCATATACCTTTTGGGGTTCAACACAAGAAACAAACGCGTGATGTTCACAATAGTTTGCCAATTGTCTACGAGTGCTTACCCCCTTTTGGATGCTTCCAAGTACATTCTTCATGAGATGACCCTTGGTGGTGAGCTTGGAAGCAATCTTCGAGGCACGACGCTCTAATTCCTCCTCGGTGGTGAGTTGAGGAGCGGTCATTTGATCATCTTGAGCGTCGTCTTGAGCATGTTCTTGATCTTGAACTTGCTCGGGGGAGAGAACTTGACCTTGGGCATCACTTGGTGTGTCAACATCGTCTTGAGCATGATCTTGCCCTTGGTCTTGTTCATGAGGTTGAGGGCCTTCACTTTGTTCCTCGGAAGCGTGTGGGCCTTGGGTTGGTGATGGCTCCACTTGAGTGGAGCATTGTCCTTCTCCTTCGGCCACAAGGGGTTCCTCAACGGGTAGGATAAAACCAACACCCATTCTTATTATGGCTTGAGGAGGAATTTCATCACCTACTCCCTCCGGTCCTTTTTAGTCTGCATATTAGGTTTGTTCGAAGTCAATCTCATCCAACTTTGACCAAGTTTCTATAAAAATTTATAGACATTCACATAACAACACCAATATCATTAGATTCATCTTGGAATATATTTTCATATTATATTTATTAGATATTATAGATGCTAATAATTTCTAATATAAATTTGGTCAAACTTAGCAAAGTTTGACTTTCGGCAAATCCAATGTGCAGAGTAAAAAGGACCGGAGGGAGTACATCACAAGTGCCACTTTGCTCCAGTTGGGAGACGTTATTCTCATCAAACTCCACGTTACACGTCTCCTCAATAAGTCTCGTGGATTTATTGAGGACACGGTAAGCATGAGAGTTTGTAGCATAACCAACAAATATGCCCTCATAAGCTCTAGCCTCAAACTTAGACAACCGAACACCTTTCTTGAGAATGAAACACTTACACCCGAACACCCGAAAGTACTTGAGGTTGGGCTTGTTACCGGTGAGTGTCTCATATGGAGTCTTGTTCAAGCCCTTGCGGAGGTAGAGCCGATTGGATGCATGACATGCGGTGTTGATGGCTTCGGCCCAAAAGTTGTATGGAGACTTGAACTCCGCCATCATGGTCCTTGCCGCATCCATCAACGTCTGGTTCTTCCTCTCTGCGACACCGTTTTGTTGAGGGGTGTAGGGTGCAGAATATTGATGCTTGATCCCCTCATCACTAAGAAACTCATCCAAGGTGTAGTTCTTGAACTCGGTGCCATTGTCACTTCTTATTGTCAAGATCTTTGCATTGTGTTGACGTTGTGCTTCATTTGCAAAGTCAATGACGGTTTGTTGGGTCTCGCTCTTCCTCTTGAAGAAATACACCCAAGTATATCTTGAGTAGTCATCCACAATCACCAAGCAATACTTCCTACCCCCAAGACTATCAAAGTATGGAGGCCCAAAGAGATCCAAGTGAATGAGCTCCAAAGGCCTCTTCGATTAAATGATAGTCGTGGGAGGGTGAGCCTTTTCATGAAGCTTTCCTTCGATATAAGCACTGCAAGCACGATCTTTAGCAAAACTAACATTCGTTAGTCTACGGACATGGTCCCCCTTGAGAAGACTTTGCAAAGATCTCATATTGACATGGGCTAAACGGCGATGCCAAAGCCATCCCACGTCAACTTTAGCCATTAGGCATGTCACGGTCTTAGTGGGTCTCTCCGAAAAGTTAATCACATATAGACCGTTCTCGACATGCCCAACAAAGGCTACTTTAAGAGTCTTGCTCCACAAGAGGGCCACGGTATCAATATCAAAGAAAGTGGCAAAGCCCATGATTGCAAGTTGACGAATGGAAAGTAAATTGTATGCAAGGGACTCTACAAGCATGACCTTCTCGACCATGAGATCATGAGAAATGACAACCTTGCCGAGTTCCAATACCTTAGAAGACGAGGCATCACCCCACTCGACATTGGTGGGCATAGAAGGAGTCTTGTGCACGTCCACCACCATGTCCTTGCTTCCGGTCATATGATCTGTAGCTCCACTATCGAGGAACCATGATCCCCCACCGGAAGCAAACACCTACAAGAGACCAATGCTTGGTTTTAGGTACCCATTTTGTAATGGGTCCTTTGATGTTAGTAACAAGGGTCTTAGGAACCCAAATAGACCCTTCAATGTATTCATGAGGAGAACCAACAAATTTGGCATAAACGTGCCCATCACTAGCACGGCATAACGCATAAGAGGGATTAAAATCGCCGACTTTGTTGGGAGGGGTGGCATTGCCCTTCTTGACATCGCCACCCTTTGCATTGTTCTTCTTCTCCTTGGAAGCACCCTCTCCCTCCCTCACAAAAGTTTTCTTGAGAGGAGGAGGTTGTTTGGTCTTGTCATTCTTCTTCTTGTTCTTGGGCTTAAAAGTAACCCAATCCTCCTTGGTTACAACTTCCTTTTGATTACTCAAAAGGTCGTTGATGTTCTTCTCACCTTGTATGCATGTAACAAGGCCTTTCTCAAGTTGCTCCTTCAACTTAGCATTATCCTCAACAAGATGCACATGCTCACAACAAGGGTTAGTAGAATTTGCATTATCAATCAACACCATATGAGGAAAAGTGGCTTTCTCCTTGGTTAGCTTCACTTGGAGTTGATCATGAGACTCTTTGAGGCTAGCATGAACACCCTTCAAGACTTTGTGAGCCTTGTCGAGAATGTCAAACTCCTCTTTGAGTCTAGCAAGATCAACCCCAAGCTTCGCCTTCTCGGAGCTTAGCACACAAGACACAACAAGAGCATGATTAAGATCTTTCTTTAATTTAGCATGATCATCGCTGTATGACACCTCAAGAGCCAAACGAAGACCACACTCTTCCTCAAGAGCATTGGAAAGATCCGAAATCTCATCGGCATAGTCATGACTATGCCCCTCCATCTTAGAGATGGTTTCTTCGTGAGCCTCTATCATGTCATTGGCTTCACCAAGTTGTTCCAAGAGAGCAACGAAGTGCTTCTTAGATTTGCCCTTGAGTTTACCCATAAAGGCCTCAAACTCATTCTCCTCCACATTAGTTCCCTCATGTTCATCAATGGAATCCGTCAGAGAAGAATGATTGATGATGGTAGTTTTGATGTTGGGGTTACCTTGTTGGTGGCTTTAGCCATGAGGCACTTGGCGGTGATGCTCTCATTGGGTGAGTCAAGAGAGACACTCGAGGAGTCGTCGCAATGGCAACGGAGGCCATGGCAACCGACTCACCATCTTCATCATCATCATCATCCTCATTGTACTCTTCTTGTACCACCAAAGCCTTGTGAGGAGTCTTCTTGGTGAAGTTTCTCTTGTTGGGGAAAGACTTGGCCTTGTCCTTACGGATGATCTTGCCACCATTGTCTTCCCTCTTCTCATACGGGCACTCCGCAACAAAATGACTCACATTGCCACAATTGAAGCAAGTCCTCACTCGTTGCTTGCCCTTTGCCACTTGAGATGCTTTTGTTGAAGTTGGGCCTTGAGGTCTTCTTGCTCCAAAATTGCCTTGAAGCAAGGGCCATGTGTTCATGATAGGCATACTTCGTATCTTCGAGGTTGCTCTCCTCTTCTTCCTCCTCTTCTTCTTCGACACAAACCTTGGCCTTCAATGCAAGGTTGGGCTTCTTTGCTCTTTGGTAGCGAAGCACCGCATTGTCGGTGGTCTTGTCCAGTATGCTCATAGCCACAAACTCATCCAACACATCACTTGAGGACAAGGTGTGGAAGTCCGGCCTTTGACGGATGACGGAGGACATGGCTTTGTGGCAGTGCATCATTGCCTTGAGGAATTTGTGCTTGATCCAATTGTCATCCGTTTCCTCACTTCCATGATCCCGGAGAGAGACCGCGAGCTTGGTAACTCTCCGATAGAGCTCACGAGGTTCTTCATCTTCTTTCATTGCAAACTCATCGGCTTCATCTTGTACCACTTCATAATTGGAACGTTGAATGCTTGCGCTTCCCCGATAGAGCGAAACCACTTTGTGTCAAGCTTCTTTGGCCAATGAGTAGGGCCGGAGATGCGGGAGGTCTTCGGGAAGGATTGCTTCTTGGATGATGAAAAGAGCATTCTCATTGAATTGATCATCCACGGCTTCTCTAGGAGTTAAGTTGCTCCGGTCATGCGGATAAAAACCTTCTTCAATGATTCTCCAAAGGTTAGTGTTCACATGATTTAAATGACGCTTAAAACGATAGACCCAAGAATCAAAATCCTCCTTTTTATCAATTTTGGGGGGAGGACCGACATGATTTAAATGAGTAGAAGGAATCGGTCCACCATAAACGGGTGGAGGTTGCACATGGGCAAAGATGCCGGTGCCATTCTTACCACTAGACAAAGGAGCTTTCTCACTAGTAGCTTCCCCCTTGTCGGGGTTAGCATCCGTCACCGTGTTGGCGGGATCACCCACTTTCACGCAGGCGGTGGAAAGTTTAAGCCCTTCTAAGAATTCCTTAAACATGTCTTTGACCTCGGTCGTCATGGAGGTTTTCAATGTGTCCAACACCACATTGAATTCCTCACGTGAGATCGAGTTACCCCCATCTCCCGTAGACGATATCGGATTTGCACCGGAGTTCTCTTCCACATCGTCTTCAACGTCAACCATACTCTTCGGATGGTAAAGTCCTTAAAAAGAGACGAGGATCTGATACCAATTGAAAGGATCGATATGGTTGACTAGAGGGGGGGGGGGTGTGAATAGGCAACTAAATTTTTTTAGCTTTTCTTTACCAAATTAAACTTTGCATCAAAGTAGGTTGTCTAGATATGCAACTAGGTGGAAAACCTATATGATGCAACAATCACAAGCACACAAGAAAGCAATGAATATAACACAAATAAGATTGCACAAGTAAAGGGATGAGATAACCAAGAGTGGAGCCGGTGGAGACGAGGATGTGTTACCGAAGTTCCTTCCTTTTGAGGGGAAGTACGTCTCCGTTAGAGCGGTGTGGAGGCACAATGCTCACCAAGAAGCCACTAGGGCCACAATATTCTCCTCACGCCCTCACACAATGCGAGATGCCGTGATTCCACTATTGGTGCCCTTGAAGGCGGCGACCGAACCTTTACAAACAAGGTTGGGGCAATCTCCACAACTCAAATGGAGGCTCCCAATAACACCACGAAGCTTCACCACAATGGACTATGGCTCCGCGGTGACCTCAACCGTCTAGGGTGCTCAAACACCCAAGAGTAACAAGATCCGCTAGGATTAGTGGGGGGAATCAAATTTCTCTTGGTGGAAGTGTAGATCGGGGCCTTCTCAACCACTCTCGAGCAAATCAACAAGTTTGATTGGCTAGGGAGTGAGATCGGGCGAAAGTGGAGCTGTGAGCAATAATGGAGCTTAGGGTTGGAAGAGGTGGTCAACTAAAGGTAGGAGACGACCCTTTTATAGTGGTGGACGAAATCCAACCGTTATCCACTTAACCAGCCCGCAACATGCGGTACTACCGCTCCAGAGGCGCGGTACTACCGCAACGCCACGCGGTACTACTGTGGGCGACCACAGTACTACCGCTGCAGCAGCGAGGGCTGAGCGAGCCTGACAGGGGGCAGTACTACCGCGAGAGCGGTACTACCGCTCCCTCCTAGTGGTACTACCGCAAGGCAGGAAAGCCCTAGCCTGGGAAGGGCGCGGATGAATAAAATTACATCCATGCCTACTTCCGCTGGAAAATGAACGGTGCAAAAATCCGACGCGGTACTACCGCTGGAGAGCAGTTCTACCGCGTGGCTGTTGGATTAGACCGTGCACGGTACTACTGCGCACAAGGTGCGGTACTACCGCGGAGGCGCGGATGTAAAAAATTACATCCGCCCCTACTACCGCAACGCAGCGGTACTTGGTTCGGGGCCACAGAGTAGTACGGCTGCAGGAGCGGTACTACCGTGGCTCTCGCAGTACTACCGCTACCGAGCCACGGTATTATCAAGGTGCCTGCGGTACTACCGCTCCAAGGAGCAGTACTACCGCAAGCACAACAACAGCAGCCAAGACAATCGCAAGGAGGATAAACAGGGGATGCTCCAAAATGCGAGGGAAAGGTGGAGACAAGGAAGGGAACGTGTACATGATGATTCCACCCAAACCTTTCCGACGCGGACCCCCACTTAATAGTACGGCTTTCCTACGACTCAAAACCACCAAAAAGAAACGTAGAGAACCGCCGTCTTCAATAGTCTTCGAGGGGCACCAAACCGTCTTGTACCTAGTGAAGAAATGTCTGAGAAACTCAAAGGCACATGATTAGTCCGCAAAAGCATTGTCATCAATCACCAAAACACCTAAGGGATAAATATGCACTTACAAAGTTCGTTCAAACCTATTAACATGGGATCTAGTTTCGAAAATCTTGATGCGAGAAATGCAAATGCAGAAACATTTCATGATTCCGGCGCACGGTTCAAGAGATAAAATATTTTGAAAAATAAAGAATGAACAAAAAAAACACAAAACTCGCGGGGTGTAACAGGTGTCACACATGCACCGAGCCACTTGTCACCAGAAAGAAGTGGTGGGAGTAACCTTTGCAAGGGGTACCCGTTAACTAGCGATGTCAGAAGAACAACACTAACCATGGGTTGTGGACCTAATTTCATGTTCTCCAAATACACTAACCGCACAGACTCCCGTGTCGCCCCTGCACGCGGGCCTAGAGAAACCCTAGCCGCCACGTGAGGGCACAACCCGGTGATGCCGTGTGTTGGCGGCAATGGGGTTCTTAAATACCTCGTGAGGAAAAATTGCGCATGCCAGTGTACCCTCGACTAGGAGATCGTTGTGTGAGGGCGGAGGGGCGTTCATCTGATTCCGCGTGGATTTCTACTCGTTGTGACGCCCCAGTGGTAGGGGTGTGCAGCTTCCTTGTATGGGTGATGTGGCACGGCGAAAACCATTGCGGTACATGTGTATGGGGATAAGGGCAGCAGCCTTAGTTCTTCGACGAATCGACGACGCGACGGTCATATCTGGAGATGGTGATGGCCTTCCTCAAGGCCGGTGATGGTATGAGACAACCCCTCCAACTCCAGATCATGTTTGATATAACTGGACGGTGTTACACACGGCGACTCTTGCGGATGCGCCAAGCCATGCCTATTGCCGCCAGGTGCTACACACGGTGACTCATCTAGAGGTGACAAGTCATGTCTGTTGCCGTTAGGTGCTATGCGCAATGGATCCTATAGAGGCGATAAGTCATGCTTGTTGCTGCTGAGTCGAAGGTGGTGCGGTAGTGACTAGAGGTGAGGTAGTATGGGACGTCTTTGTCTTCTGGAGATATTCGGCTATCAAAGTGTTGGTAGCCGAGCAAGGGAGAATGGTAGATTCAACTTCTATGACGAGCGCGCACTCTCCGGTGGAAAGATAAGATCTTTGATTAGGCTATGTTGATGTGTGCCTGCGTCATGTCCTTGCTGAGGGTGGTGGATCGAAGCTCGGTGGTGGCATGAAAATTCGAGACCGGCTTATGGTGGGAATCGTCACCATCGATGTACATGTGGTGTTTCCTTCTTGAAGGCTTATCCTAGGAGTTGTGTGCTGTTTGTTTGTTTGTTTCTGTCTTTTTATATTGTTAGTGGTTGCCTGTTGGAGCTACTGTGATGAGGCTAGTGACCTGGGGTTTTCTCTTTTCTGGATCGAATTTGGTTGGCTACTCGATTTTGTTTCTTGAATAATATACGGCTGTGTTTGTATTTTGATGCAGAGACGGGGTTATCCCCTTTTCAGAAAAATATCAATCAGAATTTCGTTGACTAAAAGGGCAGAGCTTCACTACCCAATAGACTAAAAGCAGAGTTTCGTTACCCAGTGTAGTCAACCACAGTCGTACTACGTCTGAACAAAAGATAAGAAAGAATTGGCGCTTTGAGGACTTTTGTGGGAGTGGTGACATAGACACCGAGCCATCATATGAGTTCTTCCCGAACTTTGTGGACCAACCATGGACATCAAATTATCTCCATTTTCATTTGATATTTCCATTTGGCTACATATACCAAATACTAAAAATAAAGTCGCTCTTTGTATAGCAGCATTATAAAAGTGCACGAATATAATAGCATTCCATGTAGCAGTGGCGAATCTAGAAAAAAAATTGGAGGATGGGCTCGAAGTTCAAGCCGAGAAAATCGAACGCTCTTTTGAAGAAAAAGTTGCTTATCTCCTAATCCTTTTGTACAAATAAACTAAAATTTTCCCAGATTAATACTGGAAACATGTACTATTTACTAGAATTTTTCTGGATTTTTAAGAAAATATCAAATTTTGAACCAAATTTTGAATCTGTTCACCAAAATGGCCATTATCTCCTAATCCTCTTGACCATATAAGCTCAAAATTTCCCAGCCTACTACTAGAAACATGTAGTATTTACTGAATGATTTCTGGAATTTTTGAAAAATACGAAATTTTGAAAATAAAAAGGTTTCACCAATTTATAGAGACAATATGTGCCAAACAAGTGCTCAAATTGACAAGAACTTTCTCAAGTCCAACACTAGTAGCATGATTGACCAGACAACAAAGTTTCATACAACATGCACAACAATACTTCAAGTACTAGAGAAGCAACCAAAATAAGACAAACACAAGATATCGGTGTTGCTTCTCCACACCAAAATGCAAGTGACTAACTGCAAGCCATATGTCCAAATTAGCACAACCATTAGGCCTCCTTTGGTTCATAGGGTAGGAGAATCATATGAATAGGAAAGTCATAGGGAATGAGATGACATGTATCTCAAATCCTATGACTAGGAATAGAAAAGGAGATGCCCTTTGTTTCACATCATAATATTTTTTCCATTGAGTCTAGACTAATGTTTATTTTTCTATGAAATAGGGAGGATAGGAAGAATTCGTCCATAGGAATAGGATTCTATTCCTACAAACAAAACGGCACTAAAGGAATTTTTCCTATAGAAATAAATCCTATCCTATGGAATTCCTACATAATTCCTTCAAACCAAAGGAGGCCTTGGTGATATGGTAAGGTATCCTCAACTAACTATTGACACTAGTACTAAAACAGAGATACACCTATAAGAAATAACACATACTATTGAGGCAAATGTCCTATGCGATTTTTCTTTCTCTGAAATCGTATCATAATTTGACCATCAGGAATACTTTTGAAATTATCACACAAGCCTCTAGAAATGTTGTGGTAACTAGATGGACCACCAACATGTTTTTGAAAACTTGCCAAAGCTGTTTTCCAACGTTTGTAACCATCTATAGTAACTACATCATTTCCAAATGTAGCGGCCTGTGATGGTTTCTTGAAAAGAAAACAAGGGAAGCAAAAGGCAGCCTCCTTTGTGACACTATATTCCAACCAATCAAACCTATCTAGCCATTGTGGTTGAAAAGATCTCCAAATTTTACCGTCCAATCTGACTTCAAATTTATGCCCGCTTGCTTTGTTTCTCTCTTTCAACAAATAAGCTTTTCTCACTTCACTAATTTCAGGGGCATAATCTTCTATTGGTATTCGATCCGCCGGATCACCAAAAATCTGAGTCGAATGAAATTCTAGTATATATTGTCTTGGTGGTGCTGGCTGGTTTGTGCTTTCGTGAGTTGGGGGATTGATGCTCTCATCAGTTGGGGAACTGATGCTCTCATTTGAAGTGGGATTGGTGCTCTCATCAACAGAGGGATTAGTGCACAAATTTGTTGGATCATGGGGATTATGTTCTAAATGAGGGTAGGCTGAACAATAAGATTGATTGGGGGCAACATTGGA
The DNA here is from genome assembly GCA_021605145.1 of Aegilops bicornis. Classification (NCBI taxonomy): domain Eukaryota; kingdom Viridiplantae; phylum Streptophyta; class Magnoliopsida; order Poales; family Poaceae; genus Aegilops; species Aegilops bicornis. The sequence continues at coordinate 830,402,256 of CM038671.1, read as the reverse complement.
TTCAGGAACAATAGGAAGTGTATTTGAACTGCTTGCAAACCAACTATGCAAAGTCTTCTTCCTCTACATTTCTACAAAGAAAATAAAACAAGGATATAATTTTTGGAATTAATTTAAAATGGAACCAGTATTGACTAAAACTAAACAAGATATTGACAAGAATAAACTAAACTAGCAACCGTACTGATTACTGAATTAAGAAGAATTAGACAGACTCAGAGACAGAGACAACTGACAACCTGCGCCTTCGAACTACTCTGGACTAGGAAGCGGCGGATCCGGCGAGCTGTAGAGGGCCCTAGTTCACGAGCTCCCTGGCGGGCGGGCGGCTCCCTCTGTCCCTCGGTGCAGGCTCGGTTGATGATGGATGGGAGGCGGCGTCCGGCGTCCGGCGGGAAGGCGGCGTCCGACGGCTAGGTTTACTGGATGGCAGTTGCTCATACGTGTGTCGTGCTTCGTGCGCGTGCGTGCTGGTGGCATGTAGAATCATACTCCCTCCATCCATATATATAGGGCCCAATGCGTATTTCGAGACTGTCTTTCACTATTGATAAGATTAATAGTATATGACATGTATAATCTGAAAATTATATTATCAGAAACTCCTTTCATGTATGAATTTGACGGTGTGCTTTGTGTAACTTGCATGTCATATATTTTTCTCTAACATGTAGTCAAAGTTAGCCCCAAAAATGCATTAGGCCCTATATATCTGAATGGAAAACAAAACGGTCAATAATGTTAGAAATAGGTTAAATTGTCCAAGCGCGGTACAGACGCATATGTTCGTATGGTCGCATCCCTTTGATCCACACGAGCGCCTGTATCCGTGCCTCTTCCCCATATTGGTGCCCTCTCGAGGTGCCCTTTTAACTTGTATATATAGCCAATTGATCAATGGAAAAAACACACTTGATTCATTCAATCGATTACACCTAATTTTCACCCTAACAAATAATAGGGCAGGGGGAAGTGGTTATCTATCCGCGGAAGCGTCACGCCGCCTAGAAATGGTTTAGTTACACGACAGGAATAGCACACGGCCCATTCAAACTATTCTCATAGGAATGGCATATATGCATGATTGGAGTGCCATGTCATTTTTAATCTTATATGACACAAAAACATTGTACCATTCAAAAAAATGTTCGCGACATTTTTAAAAAATTCAAACATTTAAAAACTTGTTAACACTGCTTTTAAAAAATGTTCAATAAAAATATGTTTTTGCATAATTTGCAAAAAACAATTGCACCATTAATAAAAGTGTCCATGAATTTTAAAATGTTTGCATTTGCATCAATATGTTCTGTTACATTTTATAAAAATGTTTGTGACATGTAAAAAAAATCGTACAAATTTAGAAATATATTAATAATACTCAAGGATGTGTGTGATGTTTAATTTTATTCTAACAAGTAACAACATTTGAAGATTTGAAAAAATTTCATGCCATTCTTGGAAAATTCTCAACATCTATATTTAAAATATGTTCAATGTGCATTTTAATGTTCAATGTGTATTCAGATAAATGTTCAACATGTGTTTAAAAAATGTTCAACATGTATGTCAAAGTTGTTCAATGCGTATATGAAAAATATATTATGTGTATTTCAGAAAGTATACATGTATTTTGTAGATGAAAAAATAGAAGAAAATGGGTAGGAAAAAAGTGAAAATAAAAACCCTAAAGAAAACTTATGAAAATCATTAGAGAAAAATACAGCTGAGAAAGGAAAAAAACATAGAACATTATAAACTATCGAGAAGGTTCCACGAACCAGTCCTTAGAAGCTTCCCAAAACTGCTCGACACCACTAACTGGGCGGGTGCACTTACATAGGCCAATGTGGCCTCCATCCCGTAGCAAGCGATTCTTAGCATTTACCACCACCAAGACGCAGAAATGATATTGGGTGACGGCCCAGTGTGCCTGATCTTGTTAAGGGTTGTATCCTTTATGCCTGCCAATAATCTACAACTACCAACTGGGCTGACCTATGTGGTTAGACACACCCGACCACTCAGTCCTTTCTTGCTCACGGGAATGTCTCGCTTCGGGGAGCTCCTATTTGACGCATTTTGGATGAACATAGGCTTGCGACGCACGCAAGGACCCTCCCACTGAGTCGACCCATTGGTAACCTTTGTAACAAGTAGGCTAATTTGCGGCATGAATATATTCACAAAAGAAAAGTGCAGACCCTCGCTAGGAATCGAACGACGAACCTCTGGCACATGGGGGACACTAGCTAACTAATGGAGCTAACAACCATTAGTGAAAAATGAGGAATGCACGACATTATGAACTAATTAAAACACAGAATTTTGACACCTTTGCAAATTTCTGAACATTTCTCCAAAATTCTGAATATTTTTACAAAAAGAATACTCTTTGAAAATCCAAACATTTTTTTAACAACTAAAGCAAAATTTGAAATTTTATTTTTGAAAAAGCATGAATTTTTTTAGAATTCCATACACTTTTGTACAAAAATAAATTTTGAATGCTGAACATTTTTTTAATGGCGAACATTTTTTGTATTAGAGATTTTCTCCAACTAAGAAATATATGGAAATTCTAAAAGTTTCAAAACATTTTTCAAATTTATGAATTTTTTTTGGACTTGTGAAAAACAAATGAAAACGAGAAAATTTCTTAAACTTCATAATTTTCTATGAAAAGCATGATAATTATTTGAAAAAGTGAACACTTTTTGGACTTATGAACAGATTTAAAAACAACAACATTTTGGATAGCACAAATAATTTTTGAATTACCAATTTTTTTACAAAATGTGAAAATTTGTTGATTTTTTAAAAAAGTAGAAAACAGATTTTTTTAAAGTTTTGAACAATTTACGAAAATGAAATTTTTTTATGAAAATTACGAACATGTTCCAAAAATACAAAAAAGTTAAAAGAAAAATAAAGTTGGAATGGAAAATGAAAAAGAAAGAGGAAAACGTAAAAGGAAAAAGCCAGTTTAGGTTCCTAAAACCAAAAATATTTTGACAAGGAACCTTCTAGAAGGAAGGTCCCAAAACAGTCGAAATCACTACAGAAAAACCTTCGCTCGATCTGTGTGTTTGATCAACAACTTGAGGTAGCGAGCGTCAGTCAGTAAATTCTCCGAGATCAACAATTAAGGGGTACCCCTCACAAATGTCACTCCCACCTTTCTTGGGTTGAGAACTCGCCCACTGTATGTGCCCATTTGTCACAATCTGGTAGGATCCAATTTTGCGTACATTCATTTATTCAAAACATTTTTATCTCTTAACTCAGGTGTTCAAATCCCGAACCGCATTCATCGTTGGATTTTTTGCAACGAAATCTTCAAAACTAGATCCCACAATAGGTTTCGACAAAATTATTTTTCATGAAAAAACATGAAGAAAAAAATAAAGCCGGAAGCATGTTTCTTTTCACTTTTTTTCCTTTCCGAGAGGCACAGCTCGTGGAAACAAATCCGTGCCTCGACGAGAAGCAAATATGTGCTCGTTGAGAAAGCAAAAAATCTCTCGCGAAAGCAAATCTATAGCTCCACGGGAATTAAATCTGTGTCTCCCATGAAAGCAAAAAAAATGTGTTGTTTTCCTTTTTCGTGAGGCATGATTGTGCCTCTCACAGAGCAAATTTGTACATCCACGATAATCAAATCTGTGGCTCCCGTGGAAGCAAAAAGAAAAACATGTTATTTTTCTTTTTCAAGAGGCACAACGGTGCCCTCGCGGAAGCAAATCTGTGGTGTCTCCTGTCGAAACAATTTTTTGTTCTTTTCCCTGAGCTACAACTATGCCCCTCGCGCAAGCATATCTGGGCCTCCACGAGAAGAAAATCTGTGTATCCCACAAACGCAAAAAAAAACATGTTTTTCACGCAAAATTTCGTTTCTATTCTTTTTTTCTCTCAAACACTTAGGGAAAAATAGAAAAGCTGAAAAAACATCTAAAACCTGAAAACGCATACAAAAAAAAAAAAAAAAACTGAGTGAGTGCTAGCATGTGACAAGTGGCGGCGGATACGAGCGCGCCATGGGTACCTATTGATTAGTTGCTCTCAAGATTCTCTACCTTCATGCGAGATTGATGGATCTGTCTCGCCTAGGAGGGTGCATGGTGGGCCGGCACAATATAGTTTGTTTGTTAGTTTCATTCGTTTCCTTGGTTTCCTTCTTTTTATTTTTATTTTCTATTCTTACTTTGTTTAATTTCAAAGAAATTTATAAGTTCTTAAGAACATTCATCACATATTTAAATTTTTTTAATGCAGTGCCAAAATTTGTTCATGCAATTTTTAGATAATTTTTGGGTATTCAAAAACATATTTGAGACATTTAAAAAATGTATGCATTTCAAAAAAGGTTCATGACATTTTTCCCAAATGTTTATACAATTTTCAAAAAAAATCCACGTGATTTTTGAAATACGTTCGTACTATTCAAAAAATGTTCAGCATCTATTTGATTTTTTTCATGTATTCAAAAAAAAGTTAAAATATGTATTTGAGTTTTTTTACACAATGTAAAACGTTGTCCTCATTTTTTTAAATATATTTTGTACCATTAAGAAGTTGTTCAACGTGTATTTGTAAAACGTAACATGTAGTAGAAAAAAATGTTCGAAACATCTACAAAAAATTGTGTACGTGTATCAAAAAAATGTTCCACGTTTATACAAAAATTTAACATATACACAGAAAAGGGAAAGGTGGTGACGACAATTTAGTGTTTTCCGGTGTTGTCGAGGAGGTTGACGAGGGGGACACGGTAGTTTATTCCCAAAGAATTTTGCCACAGCACCTGGAGGCAGGAGGAATTCGGCTGTACCTATCAACGGAGTAAACCTTTATCCTGTGAAGTCAAGTCAAGGTGTCTCTGCGGAGATGCTTGAAAGCATCCGAATTTCTGGTACTTGTTCGTGATGGTGCTTGGAGCAACTCCAACGCGCCAATCTAAACGGACACGTGTTTTATTCATCATTTGTCCATTTGGGTCGACGTATCCATCCCTTTTTATGTTTGGGTCGACGTATCCATCCCTTTTTACGTTTGGGTCGGTAATTAATGCGTCCAACGCGTGGACACATTTTAGTTTTTGCGGGTGGTTTGCGGCCATTTTTTTGTTTTTTTGTGATATATTAATATAATTTAGCCCAAGTTCACATAATTCAAATAAAAATAAATATCTCAGAATTTCACAACCAAATAAATATCTCATAGTTTACAAGCCAAATAAATTTAACATTTAAAAGAAAAAAAATAGCCGATACATCTATTGGTTACCAACATGAGCCCACATATGCTCAACCAAATCATCTTGCAGTCGAATGTGAGTTTCTCAATCACGCATTTGATGATAAATTTTGGTGAACTGTGCAAACATTGCCACTCCTCCATGCTCAGGCACAACATTGTCACCCTAAAACTGAAACACTTGATCGTAGATTTCATCCGGATGCTCGTCCTCTACAATCATATTGTGCATGATCACACAAGCAGTCATCACCTCCCACAACTTCTTGGTGCTCCAAGTTCTAGCGGGATACTGAATGATGCCCCATTGAGATTGAAGAACACCGAAAGCACGCTCCACATTCTTCCTAGCACTTTCTTGTGCTTGGGCAAATCTCTTCCTTTGCTCTCCTACAGGTTGGGGATTGTCTTCATAAGAGTAGTCCACTGAGGATACATATCATTAGCTAGGTAGTGTCGTTTGTTGTAGTAGTGGCCATTGATCTCAACATTGACCTCCGGGAAGTTGCCTTTTGCAAGCCTTACAAACACCGGACACCGCTGAAGCACATCGATGTCGTTGTGAGATCCGGCTATGTCGAAGAAACCGTACCAAATCCAGATATCTTGGGAAGCCATGACCTCAAGTATGACAGTGCAAGCTTTCACATGGCCCTACACTACCCCTGCCAAGAAGAAGGGCAGTTGACCAAACGAATCTACGGCACCATCGAATCTCAAACTTTAAATGCCAAAACTATTGTTTTTCATCCTGTAGTCCCATTTAGAATGACTAAACGACCTTTTTTGGGCCGAGATTTCCAGGAACGCTTTCGTGCGATTTGTGTGCAAGTATTTCCAACCATACGGACCTATAAATTAGAAGTCATTCCATCTTTATTCCCCTAGAGCCTTCCAGCAGTTCCTAAACCGCTCCAGTCGGAGCACGTTATCATTCTTGTTTGTTCTGAGTGAATTCCCTCGGTATGATAATTCTTTCATCAGTTTGTTCCCCGTTTCTTCTCTAGCCTGAGACTGACACCAATCTATACCACCAAGCATCCCCGAAAAGCCCCTACTATAAGTGCATCTAGTGCCACCCCTAGTTGGTTTTGGAGTATTGACAACAAACCTGGTTGAGGGACTAATGTGTTTGTGAGAATTGCAGGATAACACAGGTAGTAGTCCCTCCTTGATTCGGTTTACCTACCGGAGATGACCCCTAAAAATGTGTGAAGACATTGAAGGCAATGGTGGTCTGTGAAGATATTCACATTGAAGACTATGACACGAGAAGACATTGAGTGAAGATTATGGAGCGCGAAGACTTAGTTGTTTCGTTGTTTCCTTTTCTTCTTTGTTGAGTCATAGGAACCGCCGCATTGTTAAGTGGGGTCCAAGTGAACAAAGTCAGAGTGACTGAAGTGATGCTCAAACCAAATCCTATGTCTTCGAGCAAAGACAATGAGAGCAAATCTTATCCTGTGTCGGATAAGTCAGCTTTACTTGTAGCCCAAGTCAAGCTGTCGTGTGTGTTTGAAATCGACCGCTATGCGACACGTGTCAGTTCCTTAGTGACCCAGGGTCATTTCAGACAAATCCGGTCGGGTTGCCCCGTGGCTATAAATAGCCCACCCCCTACACCATAAATTGGTGGCTGCTCAGAGTTAGTACACGACTTTTGTCGTTTGAGAGCAACCCACCGCCGAAGCTGTTGAGAGAGAGAATCCTTGCGAGGACAAAGCACAAACCACCCAGAGACCAAAGAGGGTTTGGCATCACTGATGTATTTCTGTCCGCGTGATCTGAAGACTTGTTACACTTGAGGACTATGAATCCTCCAGCCGGTTAGGCGTCGCGTTCTGAGCATCCAAGAGCCATTGTGGATTGCTGGTGAACGAAGTCTATGAAGGTTCGGAAGTCTACCTTGAAGACTTACCAGAGTAATTGGGCGAGGACTGTGTGTCCTTAGCTCAAGGGGAATAAGGAGAAGACGAGATCTTCTGAGTTGAATCTCAGCCCCCTAACCAGACGTACAGTTGTCACAGCAACTGGAACTGGTCGAACAAATCTCTATCCTTCTAAAGCCACTGGTTCTATCTCTTACTCCTCTTTACTTAGAGTTTGTCTTCGTGAAGTCATTGCATGCTTGTATTATCTGTTTGACTTCACTGTGTGACTATCTGTTCTGATTGGCTTCATACTATCTTCCATCCCGATCTTTACTACCTAGCTGCTATTAGTCTTCATGCTTTCACTCCATTGAATACTTGACTATGGCTTGTCTAGTGTAGTCTACCTTCCGCTGCATTAGAATAGTCTTGTTTATATTATGCATCTTGAAACTCCCATGTTTTGAAGACTTTCATTAAAATCGCCTATTCACCCCCTCTAGTCGATAACTAGCCCTTTCAATTGGTATCGAGCAAGGTACTCCCTTGTTCTCAGGTGATTCGGTTTAACCACCGGAGTTTTAGCTATGTTGACCGCAGGATAATCAAAGTCTCATTATGTGCCCCATCTTCGATGGCAATGAATATCCTCTTGGAAGAATAGGATGCGCATGCATCTTGAAGCCATTGATGTCGATCTATGGTATGTCGTCAAGAACGGTGTTCCCAAGACTGGTGAAGGTGTCACCCCTGCTGATGTCAAGAAGTTCATTCAACTGGACTCTACTGCCAAGAACATCATCTGTGGTCACCATACCAAAGGACAGTATGGCCGTGTGAGTGCTTTGGAAACGTCGAAGCTAGTCTGGGACTGGCTATCCAAGGTCAATGAAGGCGTCTCAACCCAGCGAGATCAACATATCAGTACTCTCCGCAACCTCTTCAACCGCTTCAAGAAACACGACAATGAGAATGTCCAGCTCACATTTGATCGGCTCACTGATATCACAAATGAGCTCCAAGCACTCGGCGCCACTGAGATCACAAAGCATGAGATAGTGAAGACACTCATCGAGATCTCTTGACAGCTCATTTGACACCTTAACCCTGATGATACAAGAACGCCCTGATTTCAAGACTCTCGATCCGTCTGACATACTTGAGAGGCTCAACACACATGAGTACCAGCTATCTGAGAAATGAGATATCTATGGCCCCAACCATGGCCGAACTCGAGCTTTGAAGGCAAAGGCTGCTGCTTCCTCATCTGAAGAAGAATCTGACTGCAGTCGGTGATCTGAAGACATTGGAAAGGAGCTTTCTATGCTTGTGAAGAAGTTCCAGAAATTCATCAAGAAGAAAGGCTTCAGAAAGTCTTCACGATCCAGCTCAAGAAATGATGAAGCTTCTGCCTATGATCACAAGAAGAGAACATGTCACAAGTGCAAGAAACCTGGTCACTACAGCTCTGAGTGTCCACAGTGGGACCATGAGAAGAAGAAGAAAAAGAGCAAAGAATATGATTCTGATGACAAGAAGAAGAAGAAATCCTCAAAGTCTTCTTCCAAGTCTTCTTCCAGATCTTAACCACACAAGAAGAGCTCGTCTGGCAAGGCCCGTGCTTTTGTTGGTAAGGAGATGGATTCAGAAGAGGAGTCTGCTTCAGAGGATGCGGAGGTGGAGTCTGAGAGGGAGTCTAACTCGGGTGTTGCGAGTCTGGCCCTAGCTACTGCCTACGTCGCCAAGTCCATATTCAACACCGAAGACAATGGCTCCGTCACCAACACTGATGAAAATGACGAGGACGACTCGCCTCCCACCTACTGCTTCATGGCACGTGGTGCCAAGGTAAAATCACGCGACGCTTACTTTCAAACATCAAGTGAAGATGACTCTGATTGTGAATCCAAACCCAGCTAAAAACACTTGCTAAAATTGCAACCGAACAATGTAAAGCTATGGAACATACTCAAAAACTGTTAGACAAAAGCGATGACCTATTGGACGCGGAAATGACCCGTTCTCAGTCCTTAGTTGAAGACATTAAAAATCTTCATGCTAAGTACCAGGAACTTGAAAGTCGTCATGAAATGCTCACAACCACTCACGAAAAGCTCTCCTATGATTATCTTCAAAGGAAGCAAGAGCTTGAGAAATTGAGAGCGGCTCATGAAGATCTTCAAAAAGAGAATGAGTCACTTCGCGCTCAACAGATCAGTTCCGCTCAGGAAGGATTTGAACCACCTTGTCTAAAATGCCTTGAGCGTGATAATGCTACTTCTGTTGCTGAATGTTCTACTGCTACTACTGTTGCAATATCTTCAATCACGATGTGGTAACTAACCCCTCTGTGGAGGATACCACTACTATTGCTGATGAAAATGCTAGGTTGAAGACATTGCTTGAAACAGGGATGTACAAAAGTCTCAAAGGGCATCAGACACTGTGCGATGTCCTCAAAAAGCAGATTCTGAACCGAAACCCTAGGAAAGTGGGTTCGAGAGGAAAATGAATGTTGATGGCTCCTACTGGAAGCCTGATCAGTACCCCAAAACCACATGGGTTGCTGCAAAGGGACCTTCAGTGGATCCATCCACCTTATCTGGCTTCACCTGCGCTAACCCAATTGTCATTGATGAATCCTTTGATGCAAACTATAAACTGTTTAAGAATCAGAATGGTGAAGTGTTTGCCAGGTATATTGGTACTATCTGCAGGAACGGGCCACCTATGAAGAAGATCTGGGTTCCCAAAAGTTGTCTTGAGAATCTTCCTGTGAATGTCATCATGACACCACCTGGAAAGAAGACAAATCCTAGACCAAAGGCTTCATATGACCCAAAGGCTTCATACAGACAGAGGACTCGCCTGAGTCACCCTAACGCCAATGTTTTGCAGGGAAACCATACTCAGACTTGTGAATATGAGCGTGTGTCTTCAAACCGCTACGTTCATAGAACTAAGAACTTTTCTGCTTATTCATATGAGTATCGTTCTTCTCCTGCAAGGCTATTTGCTAGGGCTCCAAAGTCAAGTTCTCGTGATGCTGCACTTAGACTCATTGCTTCTAAGCCACCCTGAAGATGTGGGTGGTTAAGAAGAATTAACTTTCTTTTGCAGGGAAAGGTCTCCAGCCGGAAATCAAAGGCGTCTGGTGCTATTCCTGGGGACCTAAAACATCTTGTAGGGCGCAAGATAAAATGCCCAAATGGTCTTACTATGTATTTTGTTCCTGAATCGTTTCCCAAACATCCTATCAGTCCTAATCTTGATCTGAGCTTTGATAATCCTCTTGCTCGTCAAATGTTTATGCTTCACAATACTCTTGGTGAAGCCTATCCCCTAACTGCACCTTTGTAGGCTACGACACCTCGTGCTTCGTAATGGATTATGGATAGCGGATGCACTAATCATATGACCGGTGATCAAGTCTTCTCATGGACTCAACCTTACGTCCATCGGACAAAAGTCACATCACATTTGGTCGACCTTTGGTAAAAGCAAGGTATTGGGTCTAGGTAGAGTTGCAATCTCAAAGGATCAACACATGGATAAAGTGATGCTTGTTGAATCCCTTGGTTTCAACTTAATGTCTGTCTCAATGCTTTGTGACTTAAACATGATTGTGCTATTTGGAAAACATCGATGCCTTGTACTTATGGAATCTGACAAGTCTCTAGTCTTTGAAGGGTATCGAAAAGACGATCTATATATGGTAGATTTCTCAGCAGGACCACAGATGGCCGTATGTATTCTAGCAAAGGCTTCAGACCGCTGGCTCTGGCATCGAAGGCTAGGGCATGCTGGCATGAAGAACTTTCACACTCTCGCGAAGAAGAAGCATGTCGTGGGCATCGAAGGCGTCAAGTTCAAGAAGGACCATCTGTGTGGCGCCTGCGAAGCTGCAAAGATGACTAGGGCCAAGCATCCCTCGAAGACAATCATGACTACATCTCAACCCTTCGAGCTGCTTCACATGGATCTATTCGGCCCTACTCACTACTCTACTCTCAATGCTACTGCTTGCCTCTATGGCTTCGTAATTGTTGATGATTACTCTAGATATACTTGGGTACATATAATCCTCTACAAGACTGCAGTGCAGGATGTCTTCAGACGCTTTGCCAATCGTGCCATGACGAACTATGGCATCAAGATCAAGCATATCAGAAGCGACAATGACACTGAGTTCAAGAACACTGGCCTCGACCTCTATCTGGATACACTTGGCATCACACATGAGTTCTCTGCTCCTTACACCTCAGCAGAATGGCATCGCCGAGCGCAAGAAAAAAACTCTCATTGAGATGGCCCGAACGATGCTTGATGAGTACAAGACTCCACGGAAGTTCTGGCCTGAAGCCATTGACACTGCTTGCCACATCATCAATCGCGTTTATCTTCACAAGCTTTTGAAGAAAACATCCTATGAGCTCCTAACTTGTAAGAAGCCAAATGTAAGCTACTTTAGAGTATTTGGTGCTAGGTGCTGGATCAAGGATCCACATCACACTTCAAAATTTGCACCGAAAGCACATGAAGGTTTTATGATTGGTTATGGTAAGGATTCGCACTCCTCTGTAGTCTTCAACCTCTTTCACTATAAAGTGGTTGAAACTGTGGATGTCTTGGTTCAATGAAACTAACGGCTCGCAAAGAGAGCACCTGCCAAATGTGCTAGATGAAGTACCTCCAAGTGAATCTATCAAGCGGATGGGAATTGGAGATATCATACCCTCTGAGAATCAATCTGAAGAGGAGCTTGTCATTTCTGCACCTAATCAACCTAAAGACAATGCTCAGTCTGAAGACAATTCCCCAAATGATGACATTGATCAGCAAGAGCAGAATCTTCGTCCTGCTCATCCTCGTGTTGCAAATGAAGTTCATATTGAGAAGGTAATTGACAGCTTGAATGCACCTGGTCCACTCTCTCGTTCAAAAGCAACTCAAAGAGCAACACAACTAACCAACTTCTGTGGGCATTTTGCATTTGTCTCAATCTCTAAACCCAGGAAAGTTGATGAAGCCTTCATGGAACCTGAATGGATTCAAGCTATGCAAGAAGAGCTTCAACAGTTCAAGCTGAATAATGTGTGGGAATTGGTCAAGCGTCCTGATCCTCGGAAGCACAATATCATTGGCACCAAATGGATATATCGCAACAAGCAAGATGAGCATGGTCAAGTTGTCAGAAACAAGGCTCGTCTCGTTGCGCAAGGTTACACTCAAGTGGAAGGAATTGACTTTGATGAAACATTTGCTCGGTGGCAAGACTTGAAGCCATTCGCATACTGCTAGCCTATGCAAATCATCACAACATTCTTCTGTATCAAATGTATGTGAAAAGTGCTTTTCTCAATGGAAAGATAGAAGAAGAAGTATATGTCGCACAACCTCCAGGCTTTGAAGATACAAAACATCCTGATATGGTATACAAGCTCAACAAGGCCTTTGTATGGCCTCAAACAAGCCCCTCGTGCTTGGTATGACACACTCAAAGACTTGTCAAGAGCAAAGGCTTCAAACCTGGTTCACTAGATCCTACACTCTTCACGAAGACATATGATGGTGAACTATTTGTGTGCCAAATCTATGTGGATGACATTATCTTCGGCTGCACCAACAAGAAATACTGTGATGAATTTGGTCACATGATGCAAGAGCAATATCAAATGTCCATGATGGGCGAGCTGAAGTTCTTTATGGGTCTCCAAATCCGTCAACAACGCAAGACATCTTCATATCTCAAGAAAAATACCTCAAAGATTGCCTGAAGAAGTTTGGAATGCAAGACTGCAAAGGATACATGACGCCAATGCCAACCAAAAGTCATCTGGGTCCCGACGACAATTGTAAAGAGTTCGATCAAAAGGTATATCGTTCCTTGATTGGTTCTTTGCTTTACTTATGTGCATCTAGGCCAAATATAATGCTTAGTGTTTGCATGTGTGCCCGATTCCAAGCGGCACCAAAGGAATCGCATCACTTAGTTGTGAAGCGAAATCTTCGATATTTGGCTTACACCCCAACACTAGGATTATGGTATCCAAAGGGCTTAGAGTTTGATCTAGTTGGATTCTCAGATGCTGATTATGCTGGTGACAAGGTTGATCGCAAGTCCACATCAGGCACATGTCACTTTCTGGGACGATCTCTTGTCTGTTGGTCTTCAAAGAAGCAGAACTGTATCTCTCTCTACTGCTGAATCTGAATACATTGCTGCTGGATCCTGCTATGCTCAGCTTCTCTGGATGAAGCAAACTCTCAAAGACTATGGTTTCCATCTGAAGAATGTGCCTCTCTATTGCGACAACGAGAGTGCCATCAAGATTGCCAACAACCCAATTCAGCACTCGAAGACAAAGCACATTGAAATTCGTCATCACTTTCTCAGAGATCATGTTATGAAGGAAGATATTGATATCATTCACGTCAAGACAGAAGAACAGTTGGCTGATATCTTCACAAAGCCCTTGGATGAGAAAATGTTTTGCAAGTTGCGGTGTGAGCTAAATATCTTGGAATCCCCAAATGTCCTGTGAATGGACACACATCCTAACACTTAGCATTTTAATGACTTAGATGTGCAACACACAAAGTAATGTATATCTTCAATCAATGAAGACATACACTCTAAGTGTGAATACATTAATGCGGAATTTGACTTGGAGCGCCACGATAATTGTGCGCCCGATATGCAGGTCTAATACTTCCTATACGGTGGGTAACGCCACCACCAAACTTTTGTTTGAAGTGTTTCTATTGGCGTTATGTTTACATAGTTCATCCTTGGCTTATATTCAAGTTTATCTTCAATTGGTTCAATTGGACTAGTACTATATATATTTATCTGTGTTCTGTCCTCTACAACATTAACTTATAGCTATGACTTCGTGTTGAATCTTTTGAACTAAGTGAATGTGATCGGACCCTAACCTATCTATGCTTCTACCTCAACTCTATCTGTCCAAGTCATATGCATTCTATTGAAAACTGTCGATTGTCTTCACTGAGACCTTGTCAGCTGAAGTCAATCTGACAAACATTTGTATCTGTTTTTGATGCTTTATCCTATTTGCCTGAAACCCGGAGAATTCAGAACGACCATCCCGACAATCCAGGCATGCGTGGGAACATGGAACAAATCCCAAGGTGTTGCATGTTTGCCATGTGTCCGTCAGATGTGAACCGCCAGGGGCACCTGCGTAATTGCGACGTGCCGTCTCTGTCCTTATAAATACCCGTCACGTCTCGGTCAAAAATTCTTCTTCCTCCTCGCCACCTCTCGCAAACCCTAGCGCCTCCGCTAGCTCTCGACGATGCCGATGACGAAGCGCTTTGCTGCCGCGACTTCTTCGACGCCGTCCTCACGCCGACCGCGGACCTCGTCCTCTCCGCCATCTGCCGTAGGTGTCTTCCGTCGCCAAGTTAGGCACGGGAGATCGAACTGCTCGGTCTCTTCCTTCGCTCCATCTAGCAGTTCTTCGTGTGGTAATTAAATTTTACTTTCTACCATCTTTTCAATCTGATAGATTCATCTGTCTTTGCCAAAAGTGGTTTCTAGATCTCCAAACCTGAATCTATCTCATTCTGCATCTCATATTCTGCCTAGTCTATTCACTTATGCTTCTTTACAAGATAGATTCCTCACTTGTACTTATTCCTGGATTTGTACAACTCTGGAACCAACTCTCATCAAATAAGTGAATGTCTTCGCATTATGAGGTCAATGTCTTCAAACTGATTTATCTTCAAAATCTTACGAGAATGCATATGAGCTCTTCCCTTCCTCGCACCTCTAATGCTGTCACAGGTACATGTCCGTGGGAGAATCCCTTGGTTCTCATAGTCTGCATTTGTTTGCAGAATTCTTGCAGAGTCACATCAATTCACCTGAAGCCAGTTCTTGTCTGACCAGGTATGCGAAGCCATTACGCGTATTGAAGCCCTTCAGTTTAAACTTCATGGCAACTGTGAAGTCAGCATGAAAGGGAGGTAGATAGCGCCGTGGTAACACTTCCAAGGATTTGCCTCCAGATTTGCACGAGCTGTACAAAACAGACCCTGAGGAAACCTATACCGAACGCAAGAATCGAATCCAGTGGATTCGAAGATATTGGGCAGAAGAATGGTTCAAATACCGCTTCGTCACTGAAGAATATGCAGAGAAGAATGCCATCAAGGGACCCTAGGGAGATATTGTGTACAAAAATCTTCAACCCCAGTCCCTTCCTGAAGCCATCCAACGAGAATTCTATCCATGCATGATTCGCGGACCGCAGCCAGAGAACGCTGATCCTTCTTCTCTGCTGTGGTACCGTGAGGACCATCTGTTCAAGCGCAACTACCAGTTCGCCAAAGAATTAGCTGTGAAGAACAAGAAGGCTCTAGGGCTTGACTTCAACCCTGGTCCTTCCTCACCTCGGGACGATGACACCCGTGAAGCCAA
Source organism: Aegilops bicornis (assembly GCA_021605145.1). Classification (NCBI taxonomy): domain Eukaryota; kingdom Viridiplantae; phylum Streptophyta; class Magnoliopsida; order Poales; family Poaceae; genus Aegilops; species Aegilops bicornis. The sequence continues at coordinate 830,386,677 of CM038671.1, read as the reverse complement.
TGAGAATAGGATCGGCCCCTTCTACAACCTTGCTGGCCTCATCACTCACATTGCTGTCCAAGGTGCCAAAGTGGATCGTTCTGATGGTGCTGACACTGATGAAGCTCCAGCTCCTACTCCAAAGCCGCAGAAGCAAAAGAAGGCTAAAGCTTCAAAGTCATCTGCTGCTCCAAAAGCTTCGCGAGTGAAGCCATTGGCAACTGCCCCTCCTGCTCCCAGTAACAACTCTGAAGATCTCTCTCGCATCTCCAAGAGGCGTGAGAAGCCACTGAAGAAACCTGTTCAGCGACACAGTCAAGCACTGACACTTGCTGCCGTTCTGAGGAACGAATCTGAAGCCATTGATTTGTCTTCAGGTGAAGAATTTGGCAATGATGCTCTCGAGCAGTTGATCAAGAGCAAGCAAGAGGCGGAGATCTTCAATGATCTGCCCCTCTTTGATGTGAACATCTTGCACAATTTCATTGATGAATGGTTCGACAATCAAGATATCAGTTTTGATAATCTTCAACTCCCTATTGGCATCAGCGTCTCCTTTCAAGGTGCCATTGCTCCTGAGCTGGCTCTGGCTCAGCGAATTGTTGAACTGAAGCACAATATTGATTTTGAGAAGGAGCAGTTCAAGAAGCATGTGGCCAAGCTGAGTGTGGCTGATGTCCAGAAATTCAAGGTGATGCTCAATGACCTCAAGGAGGCGTTCCATAAGAAATGAGAGGAAGCCAAAGGCTCAAGAGAGCGCATGAAAACTCTAGCTGCAAAGTGTGTTCAGGCTTACAACAAAGCTGAAAAGCGCAAGGCTATTGGGCGTCCTGGCATTGACCCCATGATGGCTGCCAAGCAGAAGAAGAAGCATACTATGGCCCAGACTGAAGCTCCACGGCGGGAAGAACCTCACATTGTCTTCCCAGCCAGCATGACAGGCTCGAAGCCTAAGGTCTCCACAGTGGCTTCAGATCAGCAGAAAACCAAGGCAGCTGAAGCCGAAGCCAGAAAGCGCAAAATCAAGCGCACTACTGATGATGCACCACCCCCCAAGAAGAGAAAAACCAAGAAGAGAGATCGGGCTGCTCCCACAGAGCCCCTTATAGTTGAACCCATTGCTTTCGCTCACCCTGACCCTAACAATCAAGAGCATCAGTTGATAGTCCATGAGTCTGCTTCCATAAAGGCTCCCGAGGCTCAAGAAATTCCAGTCGTTGACCCCATCGCGACTGAAGACATTGGTCCTCACGACAATGTAGACGATGATGAAGTCCTTCCTCAAATTGAGCGCCCAACGGTATCATCGCCTGTTCTCACGAACAGTGAGCTCATTAGCATTGGTCGTCCTTTGACGCCAATCTCTCAAGATGCCTTGTGGGCTGATCGTCCCCAACCAGCAATTCCAAGTCAAGATTCACCAAGCACTCCCTGTCCCCCACCAGCGCAAGCCACCAGTCCGTTGGTGAATGATGATAATTACATGGAGACAACACCTTCGCCAAAGGCGTCGCCCGTGTTTCTACGGCTTCGCAAAGGTCTCAAGCCCTCTGTCTCCATGACCACCATCACAGAAGGAGACTCAAACCAGACTGACTCAGTGGCACGTCAAGTGTTCCCTGAAGATAATCCTTCTGTGACGGTTCCCTTGTCTGAAGCAAATGTTGCTGAAGACAATCCGGCTGCATCAGCCGAAGAAAGACAAGAAGAAGAGCATGCTGCTACTCCCCCTACCACCCAAGAAGTTGTTCTCGAGGAGAACGTATCTGTGCCCGACCCTCCAGCTCCTCAAGTGGAGGTTGAGAATCCTGAGGCGGCCACCAACAACACCTCTGAAGCCAATGACATTGTCATGGCTGAAGACAATGTGGCGCCTACAATGAACATTGTGCTTGAAGCCACTGTTGCTCCTACAACGAATGTGCAGCCTGACGCCTCTGCTGATGCCACTGCTCCTGTTCCGCCACCAAGGCCCCACACCATTGAGCATGCAATCTACCAAGGCGAGCTTGTTCCTGTCAGATGGCCTATTCTGGTTCCTCCGCCTGCTCCTGGACCACAATTTGACTATCATGTGGAGCACAGGCCTCAGATTCAGAAGCCAAAACCAAGGCTGCCAAGGTTCCCAGGAACTGCATCGGCACCAGGCTCATTCAATGTCAATGGCTTCATTGCACACAACACCTTCTTCAATACTGGCAAGAACCCATATTCCAAGCCAAGAATATCATCAAATCGGTTCTGGAGCTATCAGCAGCGCAGCTACTACTCCTGTATTCTATACAACCAGGAGCGCATATTTCCTCATATGCGTCTGGACACTGAAGCCATTGCTGGTCTGCCCTGCCTAGAGGAAGCCCTAGACTGGTTTCGTGATGCTGGCCTTCTGCAGTTTGTCACTGACAAGGAACATTGGAATGAAGAGCTTCTCCTGCAATTCTATGCAACCCTCGACATTCGCGGCTACAACATGGATACAACGACATGGGTCCTTGAGTGGATGAAGGGCAATGTTCATCATGAAGCCAAAGCCTTTGATCTCATTGAGCTTACCGGCCTCCCCACTCCAGGCGAACTGTATGAACCTGGTTGTCAGCTTCATCGCCATGCATTGGAGAGCCTCTTCTAGAAGCCAGAGCCCAACATGAGCCAGATGCTTAGTATGATGAAGCCACTGCCCTAGGATGCTGAGTATCCCAAGGAATTCCTTGTTGAAGACCTAGAGTATCTGCCCTGAACTATCTATCATATCATTAGGCGAACTCTATGGCCCATCAAAGGGCATTCCTCCTCAGCAAAGCTTGAAGGTGCAATGAAGACATTGGTCTTCTACATTCTAAATGGCAAAAGCTTCAATACTCAAGTTTCTTCATTTGCCAGTTTGCTGCATCTGGGTCTGACATTTTTGGTCTGAAATTCTATGCTCCTTGGGTTATGCGTCTAATCAAGCTCCACTCTGCCATTGACTATCAGCCCTCTGCTCGTAACCATCTCATATTTTTACCAGAGGTTGATATGTCCATTGAAGCCATTTACCCAGAGCCTGCCAAGGAAGGACTATATCTTCACAATATAGATCGTCAGAGTTTTTCCCAGCATGTTGAAAGTGTTCAGGTTTCCTCTCGTGTTTATCCACTAGCCGACAACACTCGCTGTACATGCACTGAAGCCACTGAAAGCACCATTGCTCCAAGGCCTTGGAAGCGCTCTCGTGTGCTCAATGACCGAGAGCTTCTCGTGGCCTTGCATCAAAAGCATGACAAACATCACTACTGGATGAAGCGTCAAATGCAAAGCCTCTTGGCGGATGTCAACCGCATTCGCAATATTGCCACCAAGAATGCCTTTGTCACCCATGAAACCTGTCGGAGGTCGTGGAAGAGTCTGACATTGCTAAGTCCTGAAGCTGATCTTCAAGACGATGGCTTCACTGAGAGATTCAAGTTCGACTCCACTCCTCCAAGGAATGCTGTCTTACGCCAAACCCCGTCTCTTGAAGACTCAGAGTACTCCTCCTCCACAACAACTGTGAATGCCAGAGTCTTGGATGACGCAGATGATGCTACCTCACCACCTCCACTGTCAGCGCGTGTCGACACTGCACCAAGTTCTTCTGCACCACCAAACCTCAATGACGACCCTGCTGCTTCACCTACTCCTCATGGGAATGAGTAGAGCCTATGTCTTCAAACCTTTTTGGCCATTACTGACAAAAGGGGGAGAAGCATTAGGTTGATAGTCTTCAAGCGGGTCCTGATGGGTAGTTGATATACTTTTTTCCTAGTGTTTACAACTCTCGTTTTGCTACATTTAGTTCTTTGAGTTGTAACACTTGAACTTGATGGTCGTCTGCTACTTTTTCTGCTATTCTGTGTGATGCGATGATAAATCCCGCATGAACTCATTCCGCAGACGTCCATTTTTCATTATGCATATCATTATTCCTGTGTATGTGTTCATGCATGGTGTATTGTCTTCATATGGTGAAGAAGATCTCCACAAGTACAACCTGCCATGTGCATTTGCATTCCAACGCAAAACAATTATATGCACATCTTCAGGTGGAGCCTTTTTGCCATCTATGAAGACAATATCTTAATCCTTACAATTTCACATACTTTTATCCCCTTTGAAAACTTCAACCAGTTTGTCATCAATCACCAAAAAGGGGGAGATTGTAAGTGCATCTAGTGCCACCCCTAGTTGGTTTTGGAGTATTGATGACAAACCTGGTTGAGGGACTAATGTGTTTGTGAGAATTGCAGGATAACACAGGTAGTAGTCCCTCCTTGATTCGGTTTACCTACCAGAGATGACCCCTAAAAATGTGTGAAGACATTGAAGACAATGGTGGTCTGTGAAGATATTCACATTGAAGACTATGACACGAGAAGACATTGAGTGAAGACTATGGAGTGCGAAGACTTAGTTGTTTCATTGTTTCCTTTTCTTCTTTCTTGAGTCATAGGAACCGCCGCACTGTTAAGTGGGGTCCAAGTGAACAAAGTCAGAGTGACTGAAGTGATGCTCAAACCAAATCCTATGTCTTCGAGCAAAGACAATGAGAGCAAATCTTATCCTGTGTCAGATAAGTCAGCTTTACTTGTAGCCAAGTCAAGCTGCCGCGTGTGTTTGAAATCTGACCGTTGCGAAACGTGTTAGTTCCTTAGTGACCCAGGATCATTTCGGACAAATCCGGTCGGGTTGCCCAGTGGCTATAAATAGCCCACCCCCTACACCATAATTGGTGGCTACTCAGAGTTAGTACACGGCTTTTGTCGTTTGAGAGCAACCCACCGCTGAAGCTGTTGAGAGAGAGAATCCTTGCGAGGACAAAGCCCAAACCACCCAGAGCCCAAAGAGTGTTCGGCATCACTGAAGTCTTTCTGTCCGCGTGATCTGAAGACTTGTTACACTTGAGGACTGTGAATCCTCCAGCCGGTTAGGTGTCGCGTTCTGAGCATCCAAGAGCCATTGTGGATGGATTGCCGGTGAACGAAGTGTGTGAAGGTTCGAAAGTCTACCTTGAAGACTTACCATAGTAACTGGGCGAGGATTGTGTGTCCTTAGATCAAGGGGAATAAGGTGAAGATGAGGTCTTCTGAGTTGAATCTCAGCCTCCCTAACCATACGTATAGTTGTCACAGCAACTGGAACTGGTCGAACAAATCCCTGTCCTTCTGAAGCCACTGGATCTATCTCTTACTCCTCTTTACTTACAGTTTGTCTTTGTGAAGTCATTGCCTGCTTGTATTATCTGTTTGACTTCATTGTGTGATTATCTGTTCTGATTGGCTTCATACTATCTTCCATCCTGATCTTTACTACCTAGCTGCTATTAGTCTTCATGCTTTCACTTCATTGAATACTTGACTATGGCTCTTCTAGTGTAGTCTACCTTCCGCTGCATTAGAATAGTGTTGTTTATATTGTCTGTCTTCGAAACTCCCATGTTTTGAAGACTTTCATTAGAATCGCCTATTCACCCCCCTCTAGTCGATAACTAGCCCTTTCACCTACTCACATTGATCGCCAACAACCAGGCTGTATGTTCAGCAGTTTGCTCTCTTAAGTACTCTGGGGCCACATCCTTGCAGAACTTGTATATGGAGTCTAGGCACGTGGACTCACTCATTCAGACATACTCATCAATGAGATCATTGGGAACTCCGTATGCAAGCATCCAAATAGATACAGTGCATTTCTGATAAGAGGAGAAGCCAACCATTCCCAGGGCATCCTCCTTGCACTTGAAATAGTTATCGTACGCCACCACCCCCTCCCGGATACAGTTGAACACATGTCTAGCCATCCGGAAACAGTGCCGGAATATGTGGTGTTTGAAGAGCGGGTTAGGGGACTCGAAGTAGTCCTACCAAAGTAGGCAATGACCGCTCTCTCGGTTGCGATTCAATGCTGGAGTATGCCCCGAGATCGAGCCCCTGAACACCGGCTGCTGCCTACTAGTGTAGTCATGGATGACCAAAGCAACAACCACAATCTCCTCATAATCGGATGAAGAATCATCCGAATTGCAAATGAAATTTTGGAAAAAGTACTCGTCGCTGGAGTCCATTTGTACCTTGCTGGCAAACCGTCAAACACCATGCATTCGTCATGGAAGAAGCCAGCCGATGAAGATCCTCACACCTCTCCGAGACCAGGTAGCAGGCCTGTTGACGTGGAGGCGAACGTGGCGGTGTTCCGCGAGCGAGGTAGCTACGCTTGTGTGCTGCCGGCAGGGGAGGCGAGGGCGTGGTGGCGTCGACGTCGGGTTGTTGCGACGGCGGTGAAAACGGTCCACCAAACGCCGGAGTAGGGGGCCGTCAGGGGGTGGCGTGCTGCTGGGGGAGGTATGTGGGTGCGGGCGGGCGGCCTGGGCACCGGAACTGAGTGGCAGTGCCGACGGGTGGGGTGGCCAGTTGTGCTAGCTTTCGATGGGATGAAGGGGGAATGGCCAATGTGCCACCGACCGGCGGGCCAGGGGGAGGAGAAGGGCGGGCGTGGCGCGCGTCCACTGCGTGTCTGCGCTGGTGCAAATGCGGCCCAAATTTGGGCCTAAAATGGGTCACCGCGGACAAAAACCGGACGCTGGTCCATTTGCATCAGCGCGTTGGGCCGACTTTTGGTGTCCGTTTTAACCAAAACGGACACGCGCGGACACTTTGGGTTGGCCTGTTGGAGTTGCTCTTAGTGGTTAGCCTTGGTAATTGTCTACACGGTATTTCTCGTTCCAAATAATTTAATTCTTAAAAATGAAGTGGGAAATAGGATCAGCACCTACCACCACTTCACCAAAGTTGTTATCTTGCTTTCGAAGCAAAGACAGACCTCCACATTCCATCCGGTCTCTTCTGGGCCTCCAAGCATATCTCTATCTGGATTAAAACTTATTGAGCTGGTACAGACTCCACTAATCCTACCAAGTGGCATTGATGCTTCGGCGCTTTCCTGCTCATTGGCATTACGTACCTAATATTGTAGATGGAGGCATCTGGCAACAAAATTTGTAGTACAAGCTATCGCTGTCAACCAATTACAACACCGGGAATAACTTTTGAACAACGAATGAGAAGGACAAGCCAATGATTCGGTACCATGTGAAAAGGCAGCATCGGTAGAAGCTTATAGAAGTAGGCAAACACCACTTTCACGTGTGAGTGTGACTGATTGTTGTTGTTAGTATGGAAGATTAACCCGCAAAAAAATTAAAAGTAGCAATGTGGCCCTCGCCAATGCGCGGGCCAGTATATTTAACAAAGATAAGTTACACCCAGTAGATATTTATCACTTCTACTGATTGGTCGTCAACTGGTGGTTGAAAACACAAATTTACCCTTAGAATACCTTGGGGTGATTTTGAAGATAAGAGGAATTCCTCGCTCACAGAAATATCGGACGCACACATTTGCGTCGAATTCTTCAGTTGCGACGTGTTCCACGGGATCGTCGTTGTGTGGTCCTAGCTTGGTTTCTTAATTGTCAATAAATCATGTCCATCTTATCTCTAGGCATTAATCACAGCAATTCTCTTTCTTGGTGTTGGACAAACCTCACAGGAAATTTAACTTAAGTAGAACTACAGATTAGGTGCAATAACAAGCTAAATGCAAGTTAGAACTTCTATATGTTTTGCACAATGTAATAACAAAGGCAGCTGAATAAAATATTCAATGTTTCTGGTCAAGTTTAAATGCACAGACATTCTCTTTCAATCATCTATTATATTTTCTTTTTGATCTTCTCTAATATAAGTGGAATTACATAAAGTTTTGAATGTACTTAGATATTTTGCGGATTCTTTATTATTTATATACATAACTATCGATAAAATCAATCAAACCCCAAGAAATGAATATTAATATGAATTTAGCATTTCAAGCTCAAATCTAATTATATACTAGCAATGTGCCCGTGCGTTGCAACGGATCCAAAGTAGAATAGTACTTGTTCACAAACTTGAAAGAAAACGCTCTTGTTTTGATATACATATATACCACTAAAAATAAATTACTTTTCACTCAAAATATATTTCTCAGGCTGTTTTGATGAGGTGAGGGAGGGATGTGGTTGCTTATAAGATAATAAGGGGTTTTCTGCAAATTGGAGCAGAGAAGTGGGCTATTGTTGCAAAAATGCCACAACTTACCTCACAGCCGTTAGATGCAGATCTAATGGTCGGGAATGACGGATGGCAAACATACCATCATCACCAACTGAGTCTTTTATAGGAGTAGAGATAATTGCAATTTTACTGTTTTACATCCTTTAATTCAGACAAATAGTATAGATAAATAAACAATTAAACATCACAATTGGCTCATGATACACATATGATAATAGTAAATGATAAGAGCAGAACAGAATACCCTCCACATTATGTCTACACCTAATGAAGGAGTATATTTTGAAAGAGTCTACGATTGTAAACACGGTGATGCTCGGGGTTGATATCGTGTTTTAAAATGATAATTCCAGTAATTTTTAGCATGCAACAGGAAGCTAATTTTTGTTACTCCACCTTAGAGAGCAGCCCATTTACATCACACAAAGGACAGATGAACCAATTTATTTACGTAGAATAGATACAACGTTTTTCGGTTACATGTGGTTTGTCAAGTTGTAAGGTCAAAAATGTAATTCTGCGTAGATAAATATGTAGGTAGATAATTGCTCTAGTAGAGAATGTTTACATATGAAATTATATCCATTCTACAAGAAATTATCAACTATAATTATATTATAAAACACGTCTAGACTAAAGAAGTTAATTTTTTTTATCTATTTATTTAAGCGGCGTTGTGGGGCGGGGCGCGAGGGTGTCTGAGCGTGAAGTTTCATGTGGTTGCAGCATGCTAAAATTATACGAGAAAGCTTTCTTCCCATAAATTTGTAGGACGGAGGAGGTGATTATACGGGATCCCGTAAAAAAATCAGGTTTATGGAGCTGTTGGAGGCCTTTTTTTTGCTCTAACTTCCTGTAAATGATAGTTATTTTAGAGATATGGGAACTATTGGAGCTGCTCTTAGTAAGGGATAAGTATATTTACTAATATAACTTAAGGAAAAAAGTATGATTCAAGAATAGGGATAAAACCCATTTGTTAACATGATCACAAATACATCAAGGCACTAATTATTATTGAACGACAATAAAGACAACAAATATATTTGTCCATACCCATGTAAATAGGAGTATCAATTATTTTTTATTTGATTCCATGAGAAAGTGTCAAGAAAAAACATTGTGTAGGCTCACAAAGGGAGTATTCGTCATCAATAGTACAGTCATCTATTGTAGTGAGACAAATGAATGACATTAGAGTGTAGGATTGCCTGATTAGGTTTGTAAGAGAGGGACTCGGAAGTCAGTTATGGTGTGTGATGGGCTTGGGGTAGTGAAGGGATGTCGGTGCATAGGTATCATGATGACAACCACGGAAAAGACGACCACTACCATACTGATAGCATGTCCATGAGAAAGGGGATTAGTAGAGGAGATGCAGATATAATCTCCTTCCCTTCATTTTTTTTCTCATATTTTGGTCAAGAGTATTATTCCTGATATATATACCTAAGGCAGTAAGGCTGATTGTGTTTACTTTGATGATGAATTTAATAAACTGTAAAATAGAGCAATGACTTTACGGCTGGTTACTTCTTAGTTGCATGCATAGTTGGTGCGTAAGTGTAGTTCCTAAATACATCTTGCTAGATGAAACTGATGGGAGTAAAAAAATGGACAGAAAACGTATAAAGGGGGGCTTGGACTGGATTATTCGAAAAATATATCCTGCTGGGTATTGGAGAGGGTTCATACGATGATTACCTTATTATTTTCAACCTGTAGAAATTTCACTGGTTGCATCACTCAAAGTTGTATTGTTGTAATGACATATACATTATCTCGCGAAAAAAATGCCATATACATTGCTTCGTGAATAGATGTAATTTCAGCATTTTAAATTTCAGATCCATACATAACTACCCCACTGCATGCAAACAAATCAAGAACAAAACTGCTTAGCATTAGCATTAGTCATAGGCCCATAGCTTTGTCTTGATGCAAACCGTGAAAGCCACATCTTAGGATTAGAATGCCTTTTTTACACGGGCTCAACCACGCAACTCCCGCAGAATATGGGGCAGCAAGAAGGTGGCAGCATTGTTGAAAGCTCATGCCATGAGAGGAGAACAATTGAGTTACCATGGAGGTAGCCATGAACTAATTAATTAGTTGCATACCTTAACTTCATATGCACAAAAATAAAGACTAAAATGGGCCCGCTAATATGACCTAGTCTAATTATTAATTATGTAATAAGATTTCTGTATATCAACATCGAACTATGGAGATCGGGTGATGAGATATCTATTCCCTGCACTAGTAGAAAAACACCTATTAGTCCCGGTTCGTAAGGGCCTTTAGTCCCGGTTCATGAACCGGGACTAATGGGTCGTTACTAATACCTCCCCCCTTTAGTTCCGGTTCTAACACGAACCGGGGACAGATGGTCCTCCACGTGGCCGGTGCGCCGAGCCCAGGCAGGAGGGCTTTTGGTCCCGGTTGGTGGCACCATCCGGGACCAAAAGGCATCCACGCGTCAGCATTCCAGTGGCTGGGGTTTTTGTTTTTTTTGAAGGGGGGGCGTTGGGGGTTTTGGGGGTTAATTTAGGTGTTTCATAAATTGTGTTAGCTAGCTAATTAATAGAGAGAAGTGTCCTCTCTTATGTCCGTGCTTGGTCGACGCTACGTACTATATACATATAGCCCTCGACACGCTAGCTAGTAAGAAAATGAAGGGAACCATCGAGTACAGAAGTTCGTCATGCATACCGAGAGAAATGATCGATCAACCTCTCCTTCTCCGAGAGATTGGTCGAACAATTTAAAACAAGTTTTCGTATATTGTTCGTCCGACGCTACTGGCTACATACATGTACAATATATAAGATCTCTCAATTACAGTCCCCTAGCATTTGAAATCAACTTCCACATGGTATTCTCCGGCTTTATTGATGACGTGGTCAAGAAAGAATTCCGCCAATTCCTCTTGAATTGCTTTAATGCGATCTGGTTCTAGGAGTTCATTCCGCATCTGCCACGTCTAATTTGAAGAAGGGGGATAATTAATACATAAAAATATATGAATGAAACTCAACAGAAATGATTGTGTAATAAAATGAAAATGTGAATATTATTAATTGATTACGCACTTAATATTGTCTTGTAGAGTATCCCTGCTTGTTTCTCAAAGTCGCGTTGTAGATGAACTCGCACACGTAGTATCCACAGAAATCATTCCCTTGTTCCTGCCACAAGCACTTTACGAGAAATAGAGGTCAATCAAACTGATAATGAAGCATTATAAATGGCATTGATGAAAGTATAGCTATAGAATTAACGGAGATGCACAACTAGCTAGCCAGTAGTACTTACTTTCGGGTATATATATCGCAGCTCCTTCGGCAGTCCCGGAGCTTTTGCGGTGAACTGTTTCCAAACCCTGCAAGACAAAGAGAATAATTATTATTACTTGAGATATCAGGAAATGAACAAAAAGTTGCCGGTATGGTGCGATAATGATCGGTTAATTGAACTTACTTGCTGAGCATTTCAGTCATGTCCGCATAGGTGCTGGGATCTTTCCGTCTCGAGTCTAAGACGGTTACTAGTCCACGCTCAAGCTTAATCTCCAGAAGAATATAGTGGAACCTGCGCACGCATGCATAACTCATCAATTACATTACTATAACCTCGCTCGAGTAATAAGGGAAACCGAATATGCAAGCGATCAGTAACACTCACTTGCCGTTATAAGGAAAGAGTATGGTATCTTTGTTTTGATTTTTCATCAACGATTGTAGCAAGTTGTCCTCGGCCTCTTTGACGTGCTTTTCAACCAGAAATACATCTATGATATTTGTGTTAATGAACCCAATATCATAGATTTCATTTTTTTGCACTCGACGATCTTCAATCTGCATAATATATTGAGGATAATTAATTATAAATACATGCAATGAAAGAGCCGAGCTATATATAGAGACTTAATGACAGAAATAGTACTTACAGGCAGTAGCAGAAGACCGTTAATTTATCGATGGCCTTTTGATTGAAGAACGCAAAGAACTCCTCAAATGGAACACACAACAGATCAGTTCCAACGAGGTCATGCTCCTCTTTAATGTTCAGATACAAACAATTCGTCCCCCCAGACTCTCTGCAGGTTTTCATGTACCAAGTATGGAATCTTCGCATCATCGTTGTTAGAGATTTTTCATCTTTGACGAGAGGCTTCCCGTATCAGATATCTGTGTTCTTCCACCTTCATGTATTCAGGAAGTGCATCGTCAGGCAGGTAATCTTGTAGATTGCCATAACCGGCCACCATCCCCGGAACATTAGCGATGATGTTGCCGCTAGACACATTGAGCGGGGGGCACGATTGGTTTGCTTGTTCGCCGAGCTGGTCAATTTTTTTCTTAGCTGCTCGTTCTTTTGCTCTTTGATGTCTAACAGTACTTCCCGACCACTCCGCTTGGAGATATGTCTGTTCAGTAATGCGCTCATAGTTGGTTATCGGCGGAGACTTTGCCGGTTTCCTCAGGGCAGCCAGAGTGCGCTTCGCTTTCACCGGATCTACCTTCTCCTCTGAAGGTGGACGTCTCTCTGCTTTCAACCCTGCAAACCAGTCATCCACTTCGGTCTGCGCGATCTTCGCGTTTTCCTCCTCGGTCCTCTCGTACGGTAACTTCTCTCGAGTCTTCAGAGAAGGACCGCATCTGTATTTCCTCCCGCCTTTGGCTGTACTGCTAGACGCCGGCAGAAGCGAGCGGAGCGGATGTCTTTTTTGCTTGCTTACGAGGCGGAGGAGAAGGACTACGACGCGCCGGAGCAGCCGAGCGGTGGCGGGTCTCTTCCGCCCTTGCTGACGAGGCAGAGAAGGAGGAGGCTGGCTGCTCGGGCGCGCCGGCGCAGGCAGAGAAGGAGGCGGAGTGCCGCCACGCGCCGGAGAAGGAGGCTGAGTGCCGCCACGCGTGCCCTGATCGTCACTCGCCGGAGGAGGAGGCGGTGGAGGAGGCGGAGTGCCCTGACTCGCCAGAGGAGGAGGAGGAGGCGGAGGCGTCCAGTTCGGAAGGTTGATGAGCTCCTTCCGCCATAGGCATGGAGTCTTGAGCGTAACCCAGCCTAGTCTCCCCTTCACCGGTAGGGTGGTCAAGCGGGAGGTCCTCAAATCCCTCCGTTATTTCATCCACCATCACCTTAGCATATCCTTCTCGAATCGGCTGGCAGTGATAAGTTGTGCCGGGTCCACTAGGATAAACTTGGCCAACAGCCGCCTTGACCTTCAAAGTCATCCATCGCGCCATTATGTGGCAACTTTGAGACTCCGTGATACCATCCACGGGATACCCGGCAGGAGCCGTTAAAACGTGCTCCGGCTGAGGCAGCTCGGTGGAAGCCACGCTACTTCTCCGCTGAGATGGCGGGGTAGCTTGGGGGGAAGCTTCGGTAGGTCGTTTGCTGCGATCTGCTGCTTCTCGTTACTCTTCTCGTTCCTCTAGCCCCATTACCCTTTCGTGCAGCGCCTGCAGTTGGTCCTGCTACAGTTTCTTCCTCCTCTCGTGGGTTTTGTAACCCCCTGCGTCCGGAAAACCAACCTTCCACGAAAGGGAGCCTGGCGTGCCTCGTGTCCGTCCAGGGTGCTCAGGATTCCCAAGGGCCATTGTAAGCTCGTCCTTCTCCCTGTTTTGAAGGAACGTCCCTCGCTGCGCTGCATCGATATAGTGTAGAAGCTTGGACTGGTATTTGCGGTTACTCGTCCGGCCCACTGGCACTTCCTATTACAGGGTCCAAGGTTCCGCCAGCCCCGAAGAACCAAGTCCGGCAACGGTCTGCCAGTACATTGTCTCTGGTTCCATCCCTTTTTCAAGCAGATCATGCTCAGCCTTGGACCACTTAGGCCGGGCTTTGAGGTAGCCACCTGACCCCGTGCGATGGTGAAGCTTCTTCTTCGCAGCATTTTGCTTGTTTGTCGCCGACATCTTCTTACTCTTTTCCGATGTCTTGTGGGCCACAAATGCGGGCGATGATCTTTGATCTTCTCATATTTGCCGATGAATTCTGGTGTCTTATCTTTCTCGACAAACTAGTTCAGCTCTTTCCTCCACCTCCTCATTAGGGTTGCCATCTTCTTAAGAGCACAAGACTTGATTAATTGCTCTTTAACTGGCTTCTCCGGATCCTCCTCTGGCGGTAGGGTGAAATTTGCCTTCAGCTCAGTCCAAAGATCTTCTTCGCATATCATTGACATAAGACACCTCGGGGTCTTCCTCCTTAGGCTTATACCATTGATGGATGCTGATCGGGATCTTGTCCCTAACAAGAACCCCGTGACCGAGCAGAGAATGCCTTCCTTGTCCGCATGGGTTCAATCGGTTCGCCGTCGGGCACGATTTCTATGATCTCAAACTTTTCATCCGAGCTCAACTTTTTCTTCGGGCCTCGTCTCCTTACCGAAGTTGTGCTCGATCCAGAGGGCTAGAAATTATAAGGAAGAAAGACGAGAGTAATTAATATGTGTACATATACCAAAACAATGGATGCATCAATTAACTAGTCAGCACGGGCTTAACTAATATATATATACCTGGCCGGACTCGGTTCGGTTGCCGGAGCAGTCAGCACGGTCTCCTTCTGCTTGTACCTCCATTGTGTCACCGGAGCCATCATGAACATAGTCCTCTTCTTGTACCAGCATTAATGGGTCGAAGCCATCATGAACATAGCCCTCTTCTTCACCCAGTCCGGTGTCGTTGAGAAATGACGCAACTTCATCACTTCCTTGTGCGATTATGTGCCCCAACATCGCCTACATTTCTTCGTCTCGGAGTGCTCCATAGTTTACGCAAATATTTACAACATGTCAATTATTATTCAAACTTGGTACAGTTGTATATATATATATATTTATATATACATATATATATATATATATATATATATATATTAGTGTCAAACGTAGAACTAGCTAGCTAATCAAATTACGGAATCATGTTAGTTTGGGTGGCCTCGAGAGAGTTAATTTGTCGGGTAGGGGGGCGTCGGGTGGGGGTAGGAGACCAACTTCGTTTTCTCTCTTGGGTTTGGGGTCGCCTCGACACAACGCTTCAATGGTTAATTTGGGTGGCCTCGAGAGAGTTAATTTGTCGGGTAGGGGCGCGGCGGGAGGGGGTAGGAGACCAACATCGTTTTCTCTCTAAGGTTTGGGTGTCCTCGAGAGTTTTGGTCGAGCGAGAGGGCCGAGTGGGGTGTTGCCGTTGTATAAGTTATCACGGTCGAGAGGGGGTATATATATCGACCGCCCCTCATGTGGAAGTTATCTCGAGGGGGTTATATCGACAATGACGCGACATACATATACATGGGAAAATAATGTTATCGGGGAGGGGGTATGGGTACCCCCCCTCGTGTTGAAGTTTCTTCTTTCTCCTCTATTCCTTTCTTCTTCTTCTACTCTTCTTTTTCTTTTTCTCGCAAGAAAAATAAGGAAAAGGAAGAAAAGAGGAAGAAGGAAGAAGAAAAAAAAAGAAGAGAAGAAAAGAGGAGAAGAAGAAAGGAATAGAGGAGAAGAAGAAAAATAGAAATTTTCTATTTTTCTTCTTCTCCTCTATTCCTTTCTTCTTCTCCTGTTCCTTTTCTTCTTATTTCCTCTTCTTATTTATTTCTTCTCTTCTTCCTCTCCTCTTCTTCTCCTTTCTTCCTCTTCTTATTTTCCTTTTTCCTCTCATTCTTTTAGTATTGCTTGTTTTAAAAAAAATGTTCAAATAGAAAATTTCGAAAAAAAACAAAGGTTTTGCCTGATGCATTGTTCATATGAATATACAAACACTTGCATATTTCTACAATAATTAATATCACCAAAAAAATCTATGAACAGAAAAAAACCTAACTTTTCTAAAAATCTATCTTTTGCATATATGAAAACAATAATACACATATGAACAAAAATACATATATGAAGAAAAACATGCTCTGAACAATTTTTTATACATTTTGAACATCTACATACACATAGCCACATACATACACATATACGTTATATATATATATATATGAACAAAAAATTAAACTAATAAAATAAAAAACAGAGCCGGTCTTGTTGCAGCTCCTGGCGTGGCGGCTAGATGACGATGGCGACGGTGGGGGCGGGGACGACGGGCAGGGGGCTCGGGCGGCTGGGCGGAAGTGCTGGCTCGGGAGGACGGCGAGAGGACGCTGGCTCGGGGAGGTCGGCGACGAGGACGGGCGCTGGTTAGGGGCGACGGCCTTGGCGGGCGGCTAACGAGGTGGAGCAACTGGCGGCGTCCGAGGGTCGGCGTCGTCGGGGAGGGCAATCATGGCGATGAGATTTTGAATTTTTGCAAAGTGTTTGCTTATATAGCAAAGCCATTGGTCCCGGTTCGTGAAACCAACCGGGACTAATGCACCTTTAGTCCCGGTTGGTGCCACCAACCGGGACCAAAGGCCTCTTTTCGGCAACCCAAAGGCGTGAAGCGGTGGCCTTTGGTACCAGTTGGTGCCACGAACCGGTACCAATGCCCCCTTTAGTCCCGGTTGGGGCCACCAACCGGGACCAAAGGCCCCTGTGCTGCACGCGTCGGGGCCAAAGTTTAGTCCCACCTCGCTAGTTGAGAGGGGCGCGATGGTTTATAAGCCCCACCGCCGCACCCTCTCAACCTCCTCTCCATTGCAGGATTACGGGCCTACTTGTTACTGCTATGCCTGATGGGCCTGCTGGCCCTGCTGCGGGCCTGAATCCTGGCCCATGGATGGGTTTCTAGTCGTATTCAGGCTGTGGTGGCCTAGTAGGTGGCAATTTTTTTTGTTTTTTTTGTTTTCTTTACTTATTGTTGCTATTTTTATTTTTTTCCAGTTTTTTTGTTTTGTTTTTTTGCATTATTTATTTTCTTTTGTTTTTTGCTTTATTTTTTAATTCTTTTTGCTTTTAGTTTTAGGAAAATTATAAACTTTCATTAGTGCCATTACTTTTCAAATTTGAAAACACTTTTTTTCGTTTTTTTGTTTTCTTTCTTGCTTTATTTATTTTATTTTGTTTCTACTTAAAACAAAATACTTATTGTTGTTTTTTGTTTTGATTGCTGCATTATTTATTTTCTTTTGTTTTTGCTTTATTTTTCAATTCTTTTTGCTTTTAATTTTAGGAAAATTATAAACTTTCTGTTAGTGCCATTAGTTTTCAAATTTGAAAACACTATTTTTGTTTTTTTGTTTTCTTTCTTCCTTTATTTATTTTATTTTGTTTCTACTTACAACAAAAACTTATTGTTGCTATTTTTAATTATTACGAGGGCGAACCATAAGACATTAAAGCATTTCGAATGAACTCTAAAAAAGTTGAAAGTTGGCATGGTATCATACTCGTCAGTTACAAAGTTGGCATGGTATCATCATAATAGTTGCGGGAGAAAGTCTTCACTTTTTCTTCGCTTGTGTCATTTCCTTATTGCGCCGTAACCATGGATAATCTTCATCGTTTATCAGGATGTTGGGGTCAGCCTTGACTTTGAAGGGAGGAATTTCATGAAACTTTTCATAATCTTCAGACATGTCTGTCTTGTCCTCCACTCCCACGATGTCCCTTTTTCCTGAAAGAACTATGTGGCGCTTTGGCTCATCGTATGATGTATCTGCTTCCTTATCTTTTCTCTTTCTCGGTCTGGTAGACATGTCCTTCACATAGATAACCTGTGCCACATCATTGGCTAGGACGAACGGTTCGTCGGTGTACCCAAGATTTTTAGATCCACTTGTTGTCATTCCGCATTGTGGGTCTACCTGCACTTCGCCTCCTCTGACAGATTGACCCATTTGCACTTAAACAAAGGGACCTTAAAATCATGTCCGTAGTCAAGTTCCCATATGTCCACCGTGTAACCATAATATGTGTCCTTTCCCTCTCGGTTGTTGCATCAAAGCGGACACCGCTGTTTTGGTTGGTGCTCTTTTGATCTTGGTCAATCGTGTAAAATGTATTCCCATTTATCTCGTATCCTTTCCAAATCAATACAGTCAAAGATGGTCCCTGGACAACAAGTACAGCTCATCACAAACAGTGTTTTCACCTCGTCGTGCTTCCAACCAACTGCTGAAAGTCCTGATGTGTTCACATGTAATCCGCCGTCGCGACTACTCCGGGTGTTTGGAGCGCAGATTGTTCTTGTGTTCATCGACATAAGGGGTCACCAAGGTAGAGTTCTCAGAGAACTGTGTTGTGTGCTTGAGACCAAGAATATCCGTCCCTGCATCTTATTGAGTCCCCTCCAAGCGTGCCTTTTCCAGTCAGTCTCCCCTCATACCGCGATTTAGGGAGACCTATCTTCTTATGGCCAGAAATGAAGTCAACACAAAACCCGATGACATCCTCTCGTTTGATGGCCCATGGAGATGCTTCCTTCTAGCCTAAGCTGATTACGGACATATTTCTTTAGGACTCCCATGAACCTCTCAAAGGGGTACATATTGTGTAGAAATACGGGTCTAGAATGACAATCTCGTCAACTAGATGAACTAGGACGTGCGTCATGATATTGAAGAAGGATGGTGGGAATACCAGCTAAAACCGACAAGACATTGCACCACATCACTCCTTAGCCTTGGTATGATTTCTGGATCGATCACCTTCTCGAGAGATTGCATTGAGGAATGCACATAGCTTCACAATGGCTAATCGGACATTTTCCGGTAGAAGCCCCTCAATGCAATCGGAAGCGGTTGCGTCATAATCACGTGGCGATCATGAGACTTTAGGTTCTGGAACTTCTTCTCTGGCACATTTATTATTCCCTTTATATTCGATGAGAAGCCAGTCGGGACCTTCATACTGAGCAGGCATTCAAAGAGATTCTGAATTTTTGCAAAGTGTTTGCTTATATAGCAAAGCCATTGGTCCCGGTTCGTGAAACCAACCGGGACTAATGCACCCTTTAGTCCCGGTTGGTGCCACCAACCGGGACCAAAGGCCTCTTTTTCGGCAGCCCAAAGGGCGGGAAGCGGCGGCCTTTGGTACCGGTTGGTGCCACGAACCGGTACCAATGCCCCCCCTTTAGTCCCGGTTGGTGCCACCAACCGGGACCAAAGGCCCCTGTGCTGCACGCGTCGGGGCCAAAGTTTAGTCCCACCTCGCTAGTTGAGAGGGGCGCGCAGTGGTTTATAAGCCCCACTGCCGCACCCCTCTCAACCTCCTCTCCATTGCAGGATTACGGGCCTACTTGTTACTGCTATGCCTGATGGGCCTGCTGGCCCTGCTGCGGGCCTGAATCCTGGCCCATGGATGGGTTTCTAGTCGTATTCAGGCTGTGGTGGCCTAGTAGGTGGCAAATTTTTTGTTTTCTTTACTTATTGTTGCTATTTTTATTTTTTTCCAGTTTTTTTGTTTTGTTTTTTTGCATTATTTATTTTCTTTTGTTTTTTGCTTTATTTTTTAATTCTTTTTGCTTTTAGTTTTAGGAAAATTATAAACTTTCTGTTAGTGCCATTACTTTTCAAATTTGAAACACTTTTTTGTTTTTTTGTTTTCTTTCTTGCTTTATTTATTTTATTTTGTTTCTACTTAAAACAAAATACTTATTGTTGTTTTTTTTGTTTTGATTTCCGCATTATTTATTTTCTTTTGTTTTTTGCTTTATTTTTCAATTCTTTTTGCTTTTAATTTTAGGAAAATTATAAACTTTCTGTTAGTGCCATTAGTTTTCAAATTTGAAAACACTATTTTTGTTTTTTTGTTTTCTTTCTTGCTTTATTTATTTTATTTTGTTTCTACTTACAACAAAAAACTTATTGTTGCTATTTTTAATTATTACGAGGGCCGAACCATAAGACATTAAAGCATTTTGAATGAACTCTGAAAAAGTTTAAAGTTGGCATGGTATCATACTCGTCGATTACAAAGTTGGCATGGTATCATCATAATAGTTATGCGGAGAAAGTCTTCACTTTTTCTTCGCTTGTGTCATTTCCTTATTGCGCAGTAACCATGGATAATCTTCATCGTTTAGCAGGATCTTTGGGGTCAGCCTTGACTTTGAAGGAGGAATTTCATGAAACTTTTCATAATCTTGAGACATGTCTGCCTTTGTCCTCCACTCCCACGATGTCCCTTTTTCCTGAAAGAACTATGTGGCGCTTTGGCTCATCGTATGATGTATCTGCTTCCTTATCTTTTCTCTTTCTCGGTCTGGTAGACATGTCCTTCACATAGATAACCTGTGCCACATCATTGGCTAGGACGAACGGTTCGTCAGTGTACCCAAGATTTTTAGATCCACTTGTTGTCATTCCGTCTTGTGGGTCTACCTGCACTTCGCCTCCTCGACAGATTGACCCATTTGCACTTAAACAAAGGGACCTTAAAATCATGTCCGTAGTCAAGTTCCCATATGTCCACTGTGTAACCATAATATGTGTCCTTTCCTCTCGGTTGTTGCATCAAAGCGGACACCGCTGTTTTGGTTGGTGCTCTTTTGATCTTGGTCAATCGTGTAAAATGTATTCCCATTTATCTCAGATCCTTTCCAAATCAATACAGTCAAAGATGGTCCCCTGGACAACAAGTACAGCTCATCACAAACAGTGTTTTCACCTCGATACGTGCTTCCAACCAACTGCTGAAAGTCCCGATGTGTTCACATGTAATCCAAATCGTGACTACTCCGGTGTTTGGAGCGCAGATCGTTCTTGTGTTCATCGACATAAGGGGTCACCAAGGTAGAGTTCTCAGAGAACTGTGTTGTGTGCTTGAGACCAAGAATATCCGTCCCTGCATATTATTGAGTCCCTTCCAAGCGTGCCTTTTCGGTCAGTCTCCCCTCATACCGCGATTTAGGGAGACCTATCTTCTTAAGGCCAGGAATGAAGTCAACACAAAACCCGATGACATCCTCTGTTTGATGGCCCATGGAGATGCTTCCTTCTAGCCTAAGCTGATTACGGACATATTTCTTTAGGACTCCCATGAACCTCTCAAAGGGGTACATATTGTGTAGAAATACGGGGTCTAGAATGACAATCTCGTCAACTAGATGAACTAGGACGTGCGTCATGATATTGAAGAAGGATGGTGGGAATACCAGCTCGAAACTGACAAGACATTGCACCACATCACTCCTTAGCCTTGGTATGATTTCGGATCGATCACCTTACGAGAGATTGCATTGAGGAATGCACATAGCTTCACAATGGCTAATCGGACATTTTCGGTAGAAGCCCCTCAATGCAATCGGAAGCAGCTATGCGTCATAATCACGTGGCGATCATGAGACTTTAGGTTACGGAACTTTTTCTCCGGCATATTTATTATTCCCTTTATATTCGATGAGAAGCGGTCGGGACCTTCATCTTGAGCAGGCATTCAAAGAGATTTTGAATTTTTGCAAAGTGTTTGCTTATATAGCAAAGCCATTGGTCCCGGTTCGTGAAACCAACCGGGACTAATGCACCCTTTAGTCCCGGTTGGTGCCACCAACCGGGACCAAAGGCCTCTTTTTCGGCAGCCCAAAGGGCGGGAAGCGGCGGCCTTTGGTACCAGTTGGTGCCACGAACCGGTACCAATGCCCCCCCCCTTTAGTCCCGGTTGGTGCCACCAACCGGGACCAAAGGCCCCTGTGCTGCACGCGTCGGGGCCAAAGTTTAGTCCCACCTCGCTAGTTGAGAGGGGCGCGCAGTGGTTTATAAGCCCCACTGCCGCAGCCCTCTCAACCTCCTCTCCATTGCAGGATTACGGGCCTACTTGTTCTGCTATGCACGATGGGCCCGCTGGCCTGCTGAAGGGCGAATCCTGGCCCATGGATGGGTTTCTAGTCGTATTAAGGCTGTGGTGGCCCAGTAGGTGGCAATTTTTTTTTTTTTTTGTTTTCTTTACTTATTGTTGCTATTTTTATTTTTTTCCAGTTTTTTTGTTTTGTTTTTTGCATTATTTATTTTCTTTTGTTTTTTGCTTTATTTTTTAATTCTTTTTGCTTTTAGTTTTAGGAAAATTATAAACTTTCTGTTAGTGCCATTACTTTTCAAATTTGAAACACTTTTTTGTTTTTTTTGTTTTCTTTCTTGCTTTATTTATTTTATTTTGTTTCTACTTAAAACAAAATACTTATTGTTGTTTTATTGTTGTGATTTCTGCATTATTTATTTTCTTTTGTTTTTTGCTTTATTTTTCAATTCTTTTTGCTTTTAATTTTAGGAAAATTATAAACTTTCTGTTAGTGCCATTAGTTTTCAAATTTGAAAACACTATTTTTGTTTTTTTGTTTTCTTTCTTGCTTTATTTATTTTATTTTGTTTCTACTTACAACAAAAACTTATTGTTGCTATTTTTAATTATTACGAGGGCGAACCATAAGACATTAAAGCATTTGAATGAACTCTGAAAAAGTTGAAAGTTGGCATGGTATCATACTCGCTGCCATTACAAAGTTGGCATGGTATCATCATAATAGTTATGGGAGAAAGTCTTCACTTTTTCTTCGCTTGTGTCATTTCCTTATTGCGCCAGTAACCATGGATAATCTTCATCGTTTATCGGGATCTTGGGGTCAGCCTTGACTTTGAAGGAGGAATTTCATGAAACTTTTCATAATCTTGAGACATGTACATCTTGTCCTCCACTCCCACGATGTCCCTTTTTCCCGAAAGAACTATGTGGCGCTTTGGCTCATCGTATGATGTATCTGCTTCCTTATCTTTTCTCTTTCTCGGTCCGGTAGACATGTCCTTCACATAGATAACCTGTGCCACATCATTGGCTAGGACGAACGGTTCGCTGCTGGACCCAAGATTTTTAGATCCACTGTTGTCATTCCGCATGCGTGGGTCTACCTGCACCCCGCCTCCCGACAGATTGACCCATTTGCACTTAAACAAAGGGACCTTAAAATCATGTCCGTAGTCAAGTTCCCATATGTCCACCGTGTAACCATAATATGTGTCCTTTCCCTCTCGGTTGTTGCATCAAAGCGGACACCGCTGTTTTGGTTGGTGCTCTTTTGATCTTGGTCAATCGTGTAAAATGTATTCCCATTTATCTCGTATCCTTTCCAAATCAATACAGTCAAAGATGGTCCCCTGGACAACAAGTACAGCTCATCACAAACAGTGTTTTCACCTCTGATACGTGCTTCCAACCAACTGCTGAAAGTACTGATGTGTTCACATGTAATCCAAATCGTCAGACTACTCCGGGTGTTTGGAGCGCAGACTGTTCTTGTGTTCATCGACATAAGGGGTCACCAAGGTAGAGTTCTCAGAGAACTGTGTTGTGTGCTTGAGACCAAGAATATCCGTCCTGCATATTATTGAGTCCCTTCCAAGCGTGTTTTTCGGTCAGTCTCCCCTCATACCGCGATTTAGGGAGACCTATCTTCTTAAGGCCAGGAATGAAGTCAACACAAAACCCGATGACATCCTCTGTTTGATGGCCCATGGAGATGCTTCCTTCTAGCCTAGCGCGGTTACGGACATATTTCTTTAGGACTCCCATGAACCTCTCAAAGGGGTACATATTGTGTAGAAATACGGGGTCTAGAATGACAATCTCGTCAACTAGATGAACTAGGACGTGCGTCATGATATTGAAGAAGGATGGTGGGAATACCAGCTCGAAACTGACAAGACATTGCACCACATCACTCCTTAGCCTTGGTATGATTTCTGGATCGATCACCTTCTGAGAGATTGCATTGAGGAATGCACATAGCTTCACAATGGCTAATCGGACATTTTCCGGTAGAAGCCCCCTCAATGCAATCGGAAGCAGTTGCGTCATAATCACGTGGCAGTCATGAGACTTTAGGTTCTGGAACTTTTTCTCTGGCATATTTATTATTCCCTTTATATTCGATGAGAAGCCAGTCGGGACCTTCATACTGAGCAGGCATTCAAAGAGATTTTGAATTTTTGCAAAGTGTTTGCTTATATAGCAAAGCCATTGGTCCCGGTTCGTGAAACCAACCGGGACTAATGCACCCTTTAGTCCCGGTTGGTGCCACCAACCGGGACCAAAGGCCTCTTTTTTGGCAGCCCAAAGGGCGGGAAGCGGCGGCCTTTGGTACCGGTTGGTGCCACGAACCGGTACCAATGCCCCCCTTTAGTCCCGGTTGGTGCCACCAACCGGGACCAAAAGCCCTGTGGCTGCAGCGTCGGGGCCAAAGTTTAGTCCCACCTCGCTAGTTGAGAGGGCGCGCGATGGTTTATAAGCCCCACCGCCGCACCCTCTCAACCTCCTCTCCATTGCAGGATTACGGGCCTACTTGATGCTATGCACGATGGGCCTGCTGGCCTGGCCAAGGGCTGAATCTCAGCCCATGGATGGGTTTCTAGTCGATTCAGCCGTGGTGGCCCAGTAGGTGGCAATTTTTTTGTTTTTGTTTTCTTTACTTATTGTTGCTATTTATATTTTTTCCAGTTTTTTTGTTTTGTTTTCTGCATTATTTATTTTCTTTTGTTTTTTGCTTTATTTTTTAATTGCTTTTGCTTTTAGTTTTAGGAAAATTATAAACTTTCTGTTAGTGCCATTACTTTTCAAATTTGAAACACTTTTTTGTTTTTTTTGTTTTCTTTCTTGCTTTATTTATTTTATTTTGTTTCTACTTAAAACAAAATACTTATTGTTGTTTTTTTGTTTTGATTTCTGCATTATTTATTTTCTTTTGTTTTTTGCTTTATTTTTCAATTCTTTTTGCTTTTAATTTTAGGAAAATTATAAACTTTCTGTTAGTGCCATTAGTTTTCAAATTTGAAAACACTATTTTGTTTTTTGTTTTCTTTCTTGCTTTATTTATTTTATTTTGTTTCTACTTACAACAAAAAACTTATTGTTGCTATTTTTAATTATTACGAGGCGAACCATAAGACATTAAAGCATTTCAAGGAACTCTAAAAAAGTTGAAAGTTGGCATGGTATCATACTCGTCGATTACAAAGTTGGCATGGTATCATCATAATAGTTGCGGAGAAAGTCTTCACTTTTTCTTCGCTTGTGTCATTTCCTTATTGCGCTGTAACCATGGATAATCTTCATCGTTTATCGGGATCTTTGGGGTCAGCCTTGACTTTGAAGGAGGAATTTCGTGAAACTTTTCATAATCTTGAGACATGTCATCTTGTCCTCCACTCCCACGATGTCCCTTTTCCGAAAAGAACTATGTGGCACTTTGGCTCATCGTATGATGTATCCGCTTCCTTATCTTTTCTCTTTCTCGATGCGGTAGACATGTCCTTCACATAGATAACCTGTGCCACATCATTGGCTAGGACGAACGATTCGTCCGGTGTACCCAAGATTTTTTAGATCCACTTTGTTGTCATTCCGCATTGTGGGTCTACCTGCACTCGCCCCTCTGACAGATTGACCCATTTGCACTTAAACAAAGGGACCTTAAAATCATGTCCGTAGTCAAGTTCCCATATGTCCTTTGTGTAACCATAATATGTGTCCTTTCCCTCTCGGTTGTTGCATCAAAGCGGACACCGCTGTTTTGGTTGGTGCTCTTTTGATCTTGGTCAATCGTGTAAAATGTATTCCCATTTATCTCAGTATCCTTTCCAAATCAATACAGTCAAAGATGGTCCTCGGACAACAAGTACAGCTCATCACAAACAGTGTTTTCACCTACGTCACGTGCTTCCAACCAACTGCTGAAAGTCCCGAGGTGTTCACATGTAATCCGATCGTTGCACTACTCCGGGTGTTTGAGCGCAGATCGTTCTTGTGTTCATCGACATAAGGGGTCACCAAGGTAGAGTTCTCAGAGAACTGCGGTTGTGTGCTTGAGACCAAGAATATCCGTCCCCTGCATATTATTGAGTCCCTTCCAAGCGTGTTTTTCCAGTCAGTCTCCCCTCATACCGCGATTTAGGGAGACCTATCTTCTTAAGGCCAGGAATGAAGTCAACACAAAACCCGATGACATCCTCTCGCTTGATGGCCCATGGAGATGCTTCCTTTTGGCCTAGCGCGGTTACGGACATATTTCTTTAGGACTCCCATTAACCTCTCAAAGGGGTACATATTGTGTAGAAATACGGGGTCTAGAATGACAATCTCGTCAACTAGATGAACTAGGACGTGCTTCATGATATTGAAGAAGGATGGTGGGAACACCAGCTCGAAACCGACAAGACATTGCACCACATCACTCCTTAGCCTTGGTATGATTTCTGGATCGATCACCTTACGAGAGATTGCATTGAGGAATGCACATAGCTTCACAATGGCTAATCGGACATTTTCGGTAGAAGCCCCTCAATGCAATCGGAAGCAGTTGCGTCATAATCACGTGGCAGTCATGAGACTTTAGGTTACGGAACTTTTTCTCCGGCATATTTATTATTCCCTTTATATTCGATGAGAAGCCAGTCGGGACCTTCATCTTGAAAGGCATTCAAAGAAGATTTCTTTCTCTTCTTTCAGAAGAGCGTAGCTGGCGGGACCTTCATATCGCTTGCAGGCATGCCCTCTTTTTCGCGTAAGCGTTGCAGGTCCTCCCGTGCCTCAGGTGTATCTTTTGTCTTCCCATACATGCCCAAGAAGCCTAGCAGGTTCACGCAAAGGTTCTTCGTCACGTGCAACACGTCGATCGAAGAGCGGACCTCTAGGTCTTTCCAGTAGGGTAGGTCCCAAAATATATATTCTTCTTCCACATGGGTGCATGATTCTCAGCGTCATTCGGAACAGCTAGTCCGCCGGGACCCTTTCCAAAGATTACGTGTAAATCATTGACCATAGCAAGTACGTGATCACCATACGCATGGCGGGCTTCTTCCGGTGACCTGCCTCGCTTTTGAAATGCTTGCCTTTCTTTCGGCGGTGATGGTTGGCGGAAGAAATCGGCGATGGCCTGGTACACATTCTTCCTGCAGCTTGCGGTATATACTATCGGTGTCAAGTAAACAGTGCGTGCATGCGCGTGGTATCCCTTGTTTGTCTGTCTCCGAAGGTTATCGAGAGCGGGCCAATCGTTGATGGTCACGAACAGCAACGCCTTTAGGTTAAATTCCTCCTGTTTGTGCTCATCCCACGTACGTACACCGTTTCCATTCCACAGCTGTAAAAGTTCTTCAACTAATGGCCTTAGGTACACATCAATGTCGTTGCCGGGTTGCTTAGGGCCTTGGATGAGAACCGGCATCATAATGAACTTCCGCTTCATGCACATCCAAGGAGGAAGGTTATACATACATAGAGTCACGGGCCAGGTGCTGTGATTCCTGCTCTGCTCCCCGAAAGGATTAATGTCATCCGCGCTTAAAGCAAACCATACGTTCCTTGGCTCACTTGCAAACTCATCCCAGTACTTTCTCTTGATTTTTCTCCACTGCGACCCGTCGGCCGGTGCTCTCAACTTCCGTCTTTCTTACGGTCCTCACTGTGCCATCGCATCAACTTGGCATGCTCTCTGTTTACGAACAGACGCTTTCAACCGTGGTATTATAGGAGCATACCACATCACCTTCGCAGGAACCCTCTTCCTAGGGGCTCGCCGTCAACATCACTAGGGTCATCTCGTGCGATCTTATACCGTAATGCACCGCATACCGGGCATGCTTTCAGATCCTTGTACGCACCATGCGTAGAGGATGCAGATCATTAGGGCATGCATGTATCTTCTGCACCTCCAATCCTAGAGGGCATACGACCTTCTTTGCTGCATATGTACTGTCGGGCAATTCGTTATCCTTTGGAAGCTTCTTCTTCAATATTTTCAGTAGCTTCTCAAATCCTTTGTCAGGCACATCATTATCTGCCTTCCACTGCAGCAATTCCAGTACGGTACCGAGCTTTGTGTTGCCATCTTCGTAATTGGGGTACAACCCTTTTTTGTGGTCCTCTAACATGCGATCGAACTTCAGCTTCTCCTTTTGACTTTCGCATTGCGTCCTTGCATCGACAATGACCCGACGGAGATCATCATCATCGGGCACATCGTCTGGTTCCTCTTGATCTTCAGCAGCTTCGCCCGTTGCAGCATCATCGTGCACATCGTCTGGTTCCTCTTGATGTTCAGTAGCATCACCGTATTCAGAGGGCACATAGTTGTCATCGCATTTCTTCTTCTTCGCCGTCTTCCATCATAACCCCTATTTCTCCGTGCCTCGTCCAAACATTATAGTGTGGCATGAAACCCTTGTAAAGCAGGTGGGTGTGGAGGATTTTCCGGTCAGAGTAAGACTTCGTATTCCCACATATAGGGCATGGACAACACATAAAACCATTCTGCTTGTTTTCCTCAGCCACTTCGAGAAAATCATGCACGCCCTTAATGTACTCGGAGGTGTGTCTTGAACCGTACATCCATTCCCGGTTCATCTGCGTGCATTACATATAATTAAGTGTGTCAAAAATCATTACAGAACATCATGAATAGATAATTAAGTGACCAAATTAATAGAAGTTCATCATCACATTAAAACCAAAGTACATACATAGTTCTCATCTAACAACATAAAGCTCTGCAGAGCATCTAAATTAATTAAACCATACACTGAAACTATGTAAAACATTTCAATGCGAAAACAAATGCGATCATAATCGCAACCAATGTAACAACTGATCCAACGGCATAATGATACCAAGCCTCGGTATGAATGGCATATTTTCTAATCTTTCTAATCTTCAAGCGCATTGCATCCATCTTGATCTTGTGATCATCGACGACATCCGCAACATGCAACTCCAATATCATCTTCTCCTCCTCAATTTTTCTATTTTTTCCCTTCAACAAATTGTTTTCTTCTTCAACTAAATTTAACCTCTCGACAATAGGGTCGGTTGGAATTTCCGGTTCAACAACCTCCTAGATAAATAAAATCTATGTCACGTTGGTCGGCATAATTGTCATAAACAATAAATGAACCAATAGTTATGAAAAGATAATATATACCACATCCGAATCATAGACAGGACGAGGGCCGACGGGGCCGGATAGCAAAACCATCGCACTATATAAGATGCAATAATAAAAGTAAGAAAATTATACAAGTATCTGTATAAACATACAAGTAAGATTTTTTTTCCTTTCAGAAAGAAGATAAGAACAAGAGGCTCACCACGGTGGTGCCGGCGACGAGATCGGCGCGGGCGATAGAGGGCGGTGAAGACGGGGATGGGACGTGACGGACCGCTAAACCTAGACAAATATTAAGCAAAATGGAGCTTGGAGGTCGAGCTTGGAGAGGAGAAAGCTTAAGTAGTGTGGCTCGGGCATTCCATCGAACACCTCGTGTGCATAGGAGGTGAGCTAGAGCACCACAAAGCTCTCCCCTCGCCAAGCCACGAAAAAGCAGAGTGGGAGTGCTCTACGCGCGGGCGAGGGGTATATATTGGCAACTAATTGGTCCCGGTTGGTGACTTGAACCGGGACTAAAGGGCAGCCTTTGGTCCCGCTTCGTCCCACCAACCGGGACCAATGATGGTGGGCCAGGAGCGAGGCCCATTGGTCCCGGTTCGTCCCACCAACCAGGACCAAAAGATCCAGACGAATCGAGACCAATGGCCCACGTGGCCCGGCCGGCCCCCAGGGCTCATGAACCGGGTCCAATGCCCCCATTGGTCCCGGTTCTGGATTGAACCGGGACTAATGGGCTGGCCGGGCCTGGACCATTGCCTCCTTTTCTACTAGTGCTGGTATGTAATAACTAGTACATCATGTGGATGCATGTAGCAAAACTGAGCGAAAAGAAAAAAGGATGATGGAATATTGATGAGTATAAGTATTGTGTGCCCCATGAATGCACACTCAAGCTAGTCTAAAAACATGACCCGCACTTAGCAAGTTAGCATACGTTGTGTCACTAAGGGTGAGGCCTATCATTGAGAGCATTTTATTAGCGTAAGTGTGATGTATACGCATGACGCCTGATCCTTGTACTACAAAGTGTTATTTATGTGTAAGAGTGTGCTGGAAATCGGGAGCATATCTCTTTGTTTCTTTATCATGGCGTACACCAATCATAGGAGGTACTTGATTCGAGCCATGGGATTATCTCCTACAGTTCCGGACGAGAGCATCAATGCCTCCCACTTTCACAGCTGCTTTCGTGAGGGAAAGGGACATTTTGGAGCAGGAGGCATCTTAATGGCATGAGCTCTTATTAATAGGACCATGGAGTTGCTACCGAGCCAACACACTAATGTAGCTGCCAGGTACAACGCACAAGCAAAGCTTAGAGGAAGCAAGAGCGGAAGAGCCCCCCGTCTCCCGTCAGGTGATAAAAGGAGGAGATAACAAAGGTAGGTCGCTGCCCTGCTCGTTATCCCTGTATACTGCGTAGTTGTAATTGTACTCAATCTGCTGATGTGTTGTACAATCAATTAGGATGGCCGACGCGGTACTGGGCAGCGTGACAAACGCTCTCGATATTGTGTTCAAGATCAAACATGCTGTGGATACAGTTAAACGGAATGAAAAGGAATGCCAAAAGATCAAGAGGCGTGTGGAGAGGGTCGGGCACACGCTCGCGTTGTGCCAAAAGGACGCGGAGCTAATGAACCCCGAGGGAGCGGCACTGCACTGGAGGCGCTGCGTGAGATCCTCGCCGAGGCGCTCGAGCTTGTCACAGACTGCCAGGAAGAGACCAACATGTGTTGTCTCCTCATAAAGGCCGGGGAGATGTCCAAGCAGCTCAACCAGGTGGACCAGAGTATATCCAGTATAAACTCTGATGCGTCGGTTGCCATCATGGTCTGCATTGCGCCGCACACCAAGCCACTTGTACGTTAAGTTTTCGATGCATAGTACATAATCTTTTTATTGGTGTTTCTTTTGATTTTATCATGAATAATGCATTATAGCTGAAGGATGGTCACTGTCTAACAGAAACTCTACCAAGTACCGGATGGACATGGCCGTTCGCTCCAACTGGTATTATGCGGTGAATCTTTTATACATTCTACAAATTCTTACAGTATTACTTTTCATCTACTCCCTCCGTTCATAAATATAAGACCTGTTAGAGATTCAAATATGGACTACATACGGAGTAAAATGAATGAATATACATTCTAAAATATGTCTATATACACATCTGTATGTAGTACATATTAAAATCTCTAAAAGGGCTTATATTTAGAAACGGAGGGAGTATATTATACTCCCTCCATTCCAAAGTAAGTATCATTGACTTAGTACAAGTTTGCATTAAAGTTGTACAACGAACACTTATTCTGGGACGGAGGGAGTAGACTTTTGGTCATATAATTCTAAGCTTGCAGCCCTTGGTTGCTCAGGATCAACAACTATGAAACCTATTTCTGCAAAAAAAAAAACCTACAAAACCTATGATATTTTAGTATATGAACTTTTAAATAATAATAATATCATTTCAGGACAATATTGGCATGGGATTCATCAACCCAATTTTTTGAGTAAATGACAGGTTTTACCTATAATAATTTTGGTGACACTACTTACCCCACTTGAACAAATAATGTGATATTTTATCCCATTCACTTCACATTTTTGACACGGCTGACAACGTCTGGCAGTACTTATTCCCTTATATATATTTTTGTCAAAATTTACCCGTAACTTCACATTTATGACACTAATTAATTGCCCCCTTTTTGTTATTAAAAAGAGGTAATTTGTGTCACAAATGTACATTTAGGGGTAAAATGTGGTGTGGGTTAAGTAGTGCCACAAAAAGTTTAAAGTATAATTTCAATGAACATAACATACAAATTCAGCTATATGAATAGTAGCTATTAAACCATCCTATCCGAAAACTTTTTATTAGATGTGTTTGTCATATTAATTTTACTCTATTTGAATTAAATTTTAATTGAAATATTGTGTCAGTATTGATGCCAATCTTTTATTAAATTGTTGGGATTATTGTGGCCTTTTAATCTTGTATAGATTGCACACATCCACCTAAAGTACAGATTTTTAAATAGTTTCCATCAGTCGAATGATCATAATACCCTAACAAATGAAGCTTATCTGGTATTGAATTACCCCTTAGTGTTTTATATACAATCCGTTAGCTTATCTCTACTATTTAACCATATTAGTGATAACATATGTCATTACTGTGAAGGACAAACGAACACGGAGTGTACCGCATACAATTTCTGAAGTTGCCATTGAGATCAAGGTAGCGCTGGACAAAGTTCAGAGGAACAAGGCAGAGTGCAATGAAATTGAAAAACGTGTGAATGGAGTCAATGCCCTCCTTTCACAGTTTGGGAATACAGAACTTATGAAGGACCCATACATGAGGGCTTCAATAGAAAAGATACATACAACCTTTTGCATTGCTCGCACACTCGTCATGGATTGTCAGAAAAGAAATATCATTTTCATCAGATCTGGTTGGGAGCTGTCAAAACAGTTACATGAGGTACTGGAGAAAATTGATCTTGCCCTTGATGAGATGATCACCATCAGTTCCAGCTATGAATGTACAATGTGACAAAGTGGTGTGCCCTCCATCCTAGCCTCTCAAGGTATTTTCATCTGCCTTAACCTCAACTTGCCATAGTATTCCACCATGTATATAGTTTGAAGGATCCAAACATGCAATTATCAATTCCGAGTGCAAAGATGACATGCGATGCATGTTTTTTTCATGCATGACATTTTCACTCCTGAAAAAATAGGCCGACCTACATCTGAGCTAGTTTGGCAACACAAATTTCATATCGGAGTAAATCATTATGTGATAGTGATCAATTTTGTACCTCAATTGGGCCCACATCATGATATAGAGCCTAAAAAGTTCATTATTCTGGAGCAATGCCAATAACACAACGCATAAACATACTTTAATAAATTAAGTTGCTAAGCACCCACTATAATAAAGGCTACCAAATTTGAATTATAGTGAACTAGGGCATGGTTTGATTAGTTTTGCCTCATCGATGTCACTCATGTGAAAAGCATTCATTTTGGCTGAATTGCAGTGCAAATTTGAAGTAAATTATCATGGTAAAAGGATGGTGGCCAAACCATGAATCAGCTATGGAATACAAGAATGGTGCAATTTGTCCGATTAAAGTTGGATAGTTGATGGTTGTATTAAACATATCAATGACTACCTACTTTGGCAACCAATAGTGGTTTCCATTAGCTCGGGCAGGTTTTTTATGAAGTTCATAATTAGGTATCCAGGATTTTTATCTATGAAGAAAAATCCATACATTCTATGTCTAGTTTATGTCCCCTCCATATATTATTGGGGGGGGGGGGGTGAGAATAAAGGAGTGCTTATATTTATGTTGATATATCTATGATAATATTATGTACCTTATGAGTATGTTATAGATGAATGATGAAATGGTAGATCTAAATATTAGAATTCTCATTCTTTGGTCTGTAGGCAATTTTTTGGTGCTATCGCTACAGTATACTGACATAACTAGGAAAGACGTGTGTTCTTGATAATATAATTCTATTTTAGAAGAATGAATTACTGCTATAAATTTTGGTAGCTAAACATTTATCAAGTTTTATGAAATAGTTATTACTTCTAGCGCTTGCTAAAAGATATATGTGCGCTATTTAAATTTTGAACAAGAGTGCCGGCACATCGACCATTCTACCACTAGTATTTACTGATAGTAGCAATAAGCAAAAATTCGTCAATGTAGAGTGAGGAGATTCTAACATTCAAGACGCCAATCACATACATCAATTTAAATTTACTTGGTTGATCACATAATTCGAGAAAAATATAAGGGAAAAAAAATCAAGGTTCATGTTCTGATTCATGTAGCCAAAAATAGTACATTAAATGTTTATGAACATGTTAGTACTTTTAACAATAATATTTAAGTGCATATGTTCATCCGTGTGTGTATGTGTGTGTGTGTGTGTAAAATATGGACCATATTATTTCATACCACTAAAAATATACCAACTACAAGAATTGCGCCCTAAATTAAGGACAACCCTGTTGAAGTAATCTAAGAATTTTTTTAGAGAGAGCCTCATAAGGTTATATAAGTACATTGTTAAAATTTTAACTCGGCCGTTTGAATGAGTGGGACTCTCTCGCAAACTGAGAAAACACGGCCTATTGTCGTCCTTGGTCGAGCATACCTTTGCGCGATTCTATTGGCTGATATTTTTCTCAGTAATAGCGAGGTGAGAGATACCATCAATGCAGTCACATCCAAGTGTAGTTTGTCCAGCCTTGTACTTATAAATAGTACCATCGAGCCTAAGCTTGTTCTTGAACACCCATTTACATCCTAAATGTTTACACCCATAAGGACGATCAATGACCTCCCATGTCCCATTAGCCATAATGGAATACATGTCACTATGTACAACTTCCTTCCAGTAGTCAACATCAGGAGACGCATAAACTCCTGAAATGTAAGTGAGGGTATCATCCATGAGGTACACAATGAAATCCTCACTGAAAGACCATGCGGTCCTTTATCTCCTGCTCTTTTGATCCTCTTCAGGGATCTCATAATGTTCTAGTGGAATAGAGGGTTCATGAGTTATGTATTATCCCTGACCAGATGAGCTAGGCATATCTTTCACAGGAAAAATATCCTCAAGGAAAGCTGCATCATTTGACTTCATAGTTGTACTAACATTCATGTCACGTACCTCAAAATTTTCAACTAAAAATCTATAGCCAATGCTATAGAAAGCATATAACTAATATAAGCACAATCAACGGTTTTTAGTCCAAGCTTACACTTCATCGGGAATCGGCATGTTGACTTTCGCCAGGAAGCCCCAAGTTCTTAAGTAAGATAGTTTAAGTATTTCTTTCCCATTCCTCAAATGGGGTAAACTATTTTTATGGGAACTCTACTTAGGACATGACATGCAGTCTTCATAGCCCCCTCACCATCCCTTGGAAAGTATCGCACCACCCAACATGGTATTAACCAAATTAGTTAGAGTGTGATTCTTTTGTTTGCTAGCCCCATTTGATTAGAGAGAATAGGGAGACGTCATCTCATGCATTATACCATGTTCCTCCTTGAATAAATTGAACCCGCGGAAAAAATACACTCCGTTTTGATCCACCCTAAGCCTTTTGATCTTTCCATCAAGTTGATTCTCTGCTTTGGTTTCACATTTTTAATGTAGTGGAACGCCCCATCTTTTGTTTTCAACATACATAGCATGCAATATCTAGTAGAGTTATCTATAGAAGTCATTAACTATCTTTTCCCACCCTTTTTCAACACACCATTCATCTCACAATTCTAATGGCGTATAGTTCCTCACCTCAGCAGTCATTTGGTACTTGCGAGGTTGCTTTGCTTTCACACATACTTTACACTTAGAACTTTTGAGAACAGTGAATTTCAGGATTAGATTCAAATTTTCTAGCCGCGCCATGCAACTAAAGTTAATATGAAAAAGTCATAAAAGCCAAACATTCGATTCAGATTCATTACAAACATGAGTATATTAACTTTAGTATAGAAGTCTATGGAACACGGGCATAACAAGACTAGCTCTGCACCCATAGCCTTTTACCAATAAATTGTCCACATTATACAACCTTATTGGACTTAGATACCAATTTATGGCCATCTTGATAAAAGATGGAGCCGGTGACAAGATTCTTATTTGTAGTAGAGACATGCTACATGTTCTTCAGCAACAAGATATTTCCTGAAGTAAACTTTAGATCGACCATACCAACAACACGAATAGAAGAATGTGACCCATCTCACATTAGCTAGGATGTAGTTCTTGTGACCTGATAAGAAGAAACCATGAATATATCAGCACACACATGTATATTTTCACTCATGTCAATCCACTAATCAGGAGAATGACATACTAATAGAATGTTAGAAAATTTACCATACCCACATTGTTCATTTCAACATCGCCAATAACGACCTTAGCGGTATTGTCACTGTTCCATGCCGACGTCAGTCAAAGCGGTCCATGCAACCATTTTCCCAATGCCCATCTTCGTCACATACATGTCATTTTTCTTTCTTCTTAAAGGTATCCTTCTTATTCTTCTTGAAGTTGACAGGTTGTGATACCTTGTTCTTTCCCTCAAACTTCCCTTTGCCCTCATAGTTTTTCTTGTTCTTGAACTTGTGGGACTACAAATTATTCTTGTGCACCAAGTTGGCACTAGAATTCCCTTCATGGAAATGAGCATGTGTGCCATTCGCCCTTGCCTTCTCTTTAACATCAATAATACCAATTAGATTGACAACAAATATCCCTATCTTTTGTGCTTCAGATAAGTAGCAAAATTTCTCCACGAGGGAGGATGCCATGCAATGATGCCTTCGGCAATAAATTTGTACGATAACACAAAATTGAAATGCTCAATTTCCTTGCCTAAGTTCATTGGCAAGTGAATGTATCTCATGAGCCCGCTCAACTACAGAGTGGTCAACAGTCCACCTATAGTCATGTGTTATTCCATTACATACAACTCACTTCCTGCGTTCGATACTCCAAACTTGGCCTTGTTCTCATCCAACATATCCTTACCAACCTTAATGGTCATGAAAGGATTGCCGATCTTATCGACAAGAACACTCCGAACAACACCTCTGAAGAGGGTATCTGTAGCTTCGAATTATTTCTCTTGCTCATGAGGAAGAGTACCCTCTGGCTTGCCCTTGGAGGCGTGACAGTAGTTCATGGTGGTTAGCCAAAGTACTACCCTTGTACACATATAATTCACACCTCAAATGGAGGAGCTTTGAGGGTCGTGCTAAAAGGAATCGGAGAAAATTTCCTATACACATCAAGTTTTTGGATTGTTGAAAAACTGAGCAATTTACCTTTAAGTTGAATCTATAAAAATGGCAAATAAGACATGATAATCATCTACGGGCGGGCGACTACCGGGCTGACGCCTTAAACGCAGGTTGCTCACTGCCACTAGTATCGTTGTAGGCTCGCTCTGCTCTGGTTTCTTCGCGTTATTTTCCTTTTTCTTTTTGTGTTTTTCTTTTTCACCGGTTTTCTTTGGGGTTTCCTTTGTTATAGTTTAGTTTCTTTCTCTGATTTCCTTTGGTTTTCTTTATTTTTTTTTCATGGTTTTCTTTGGTTTTATTTTTTATTTCTGTTTCTTTGTTGGCTTTCATTGAGTTTTCTTTTCTCTAACACATACCTACTTTTTTACTCAGTACATAATGTATATTGTGAGTACACACGTGAAGAAAGCATTATGCACATTTACCATTTTTCAAATATATGACTTACATTTTCATTCTCGCAAAAAAATGATTTACAATTTATAAATCACATGTTTTGAACCATTTTCGAATACACACATACATTTTCCAAATACACATTGTACATTTTTCCATGGAAATATTTTTTTAAAGACTGAAAACATTTTTTAACGCATGTCTTCATTTCTCATAAGCGTTGTACATTTTTCGTATATCGCGGGAAATTTTTTATGGTACTACTTTAAAATTTATGTATTAAAACATGTGTAACATTCTTACAAAATGTATGTTCTCATGTATACATTTTTTACACACATTGTATGTTTGTTGTATACATTTCTTTTTTTGTATATATATGTTTAACCTTTTTAAATACATGATTTCACAGTTTCCTTAAATTCGTGTCTTGACGATTATTTCGAATATGTGTTATTTCTTTTACGTTCAAACATTATTTTTTAAGATACAAATAATATTTTTGAACTATGCGACTTTGTTTACATTGGATCAACGTTTTTTTCAAAAACGTCACAAACATTTTGTTTGAAAGATGGGGCCATTTTTCTTCTATATGTAACAACACGTTTTTTTAGTGGTATGTAAATTTTATTTGAATTACAATGGTTTTACACTAAATTTTATTGAAGTTGCATACATATTTTTTGAAACACATGAACATTTTTTAATTGCTAATAATATTTTTTGGAATGGTATTCTAAAAGTGGGGCGAACATTATTCGTACACTGCATTCACATTTGCTCACACTGCAGTTATTATATTTTACAATATATATTTTTTATTGTCTGAAATAAAAAATAATAGAAAAGAAGAACACGCGGGATGTCAGTGTGGCGGGACCATGTCATAACTGGGCTGGCCCACTACTAAGAAGCTGAAGGCGACAGTAGCGATTCGCAGCGGGCAGGACATAGGTGCGTCCAAAGAATACCTGGCCTAGTACCGGCCGAGACATATGCACAAGGCCCATCATTCATTATTCTGCAATGGGCGCGAGTCGAGTGACACGAGAGCCATATCTCGCTTATAGCAAGGGTTGCTCCCTACGACTGAAGCGCCCTGCTGCGCCCATGCTTATGGCCGGCCCAGTAGCACGTTTGTCGGTCGTGCGTTCATTCGTCCAGTCTGATCTGTTGTGCTTGTTCTTTTTTCTTGTTTCCATTTTTTCTATTTTCTTCCATTTTTCTATTCCTTCATTGGTTTTCTTCGTTATACTTTTTTTTAATATTTCTTGGGTTTTCTATTTTTGTTTCTTTTTTTCATAGCTTATCTCTGGTTTTCTTCTTATATTTTTTTGGTTTTTATTCCATTTATTTTTAGTTTTTCTGGGTTTCTCCCCAACACAAATCTAAAATTCTCGCATACATGCGGTACAATTTTTAATATAAATTTAAAAGTTTTCAAACAGACAATAACATGTTTTTAAATGTATGATGTTATATATTTTTTATATTTTACGCACATTATAAATTTTGGGTATTCATTTAAAATAAAATATTTATGCATTTAATAAGGTTTGAATTTTGATGTAAACTTTTTCCATGCACATTATACATTTTTTTATACACTATCAAATTTTTTTATAATAAATATTAACATTTTTCAAATGCATGAATAAAATTTTTAGAATATGTTTTTTATGTCTACTTTTTTTACGTACACCTTCCACATTATTTTGGTATACGTCAAGAACATTGTTTCGTATATTTTTAGCATTTGTTTGGTATACGTACATGATTAACATTTTTTTTGCATATTTATGTTTTGCTGTCTACACTGTCCATGCACGTAGTACATTTTTTGTATACACTAAAACATCATTCATTTTAGTCATTTTGTATTATGCGATCAATTCATGCATCTTTTGTACATTTTTTTAGTATATAGATATTGGCCGGTTTGTCTAGCTAATAGATCCGCCTGCGGGCTTGTGTATCTCTAAAACACTTGTAATTTAATGTGTGCAGGGGTACTAAAGCATAAAAAAAGGTAGGTATACTTGGGCCCGTGAGTGACATCACGGGACCAGGTGCTCACCTTAGTTCTGTTGGTGCCACCAATCAGGACCAAAGGCCTCTGCTTCCCGCCCTTTGGGCTGCTGAAAAGAGACCTTTGGTCCCGGTTGGTGCCACCAACCGGGACTAAAGGGTAGCATTGGTCCCGGTTGGTGCCACCAACCGGGACCAATGCTTCGACTATATAAGAAACACTTGTGAAAATTTTCAGTTTTCATCGCCCGTCGCCCTCACCACCCCGCGCCGCCCCGATGCCGTCGCCGCCCTGTTCCACCCCTGCCCCGACACCGTCGCTGGGCCGCCCCGCGCTACGATCCCGCGGCTTTCTTTGATGTTTTTTTCATATATGATGTTCATATGATGTTTGTTTGTTCATATGATCGTATGATGTTTTTTTGTGCATATGATGTTTATTTTTCATATGAAGTTTTTTTTTCATACATGTATTATTATTTTTATTTAGGTTGTTAGTAGATATCGATTTAGGTTAGTGCATTTTAGGTTAGTGTAAAGGAAAAAAGTAAAATAAGGAAAAGGAAGAAAAGAGGAAGAAAGAAGAAGGAAGAACAAGAAAAAGAAGGATAGGAAATAGGAAAATAAGAAGAGGAAGAAGGAGAAGAAGAAGGAGAAGAAGAGGAGAGGAAGAAGAGGAGAAATAAATAAGAAGAGGAAAAAAGAAGAATTTTTTTCTTCTTCTCCTCTTTTTTCTTCTTTTTTTTCTTTGATCTCCTCCTCTATTCCTTTCGTCTTCTCCTCTTTTTCTTCTTCTTCTTCTTCTTCTTCCTCTTCTTATTTTTTATCGAACATGTGATGAGGGGGGACATCGGACATGACTTGAGGGGGGACGTCGAACATGACATGAGGGGGGACGTCGAGGGGTCAAGGGTCGCCGAGGGTTCGAGGGTCAAGGGTCGTCGAGGGTCGAGGATCGCCGAGGGGTCGAGAGGTTGCCTACTGTGAAAGTATTGAAGAAATCCATGGCTTCATCATTAGTCGGAGTAACCGGGCATGATGGTGCGAAGTTTTGCAAAGTTAGCAGAACGGAGTCCCGGATAGGATAATCGCCTTTTAGTGCAATTTCAGCAAAGGCCTTTCAAATAGCGATATTCGGGAGGCTCTTGCTGAACTTTGTACTAAAAGGCGAATTATCCTATCTGTGACTCCGTTCCAAAACAACTTTGCAGAACTTTGTACCATCATGCGCCTATTACTTTCGCCTAATGATGAAGACATGGTTTTGTTGAATCCTTTGACACTAGACAAACGTGACATGAGGGGGTCGAGGGTCGGGAACTAGGGTAGAGGGTCCTGGATCGCCGAGCGGTCAAGGGTCGTGAACTAGTGTAGAGGGTCGAGGGTCGCCTAGGGGTCGAGGGTTGCCGAGGGGTCGAGGGTCACCGAGGTGTCGAGGGTCGAGGGTCTTCGAGGGGTCGAGGGTCCAAATTTATCAAGAATGCCCCCATTATGGATGTGCACAAGTTGATCCAATTTTTTTGATCTCATCTATATTCTT
The DNA here is from genome assembly GCA_021605145.1 of Aegilops bicornis. Lineage (NCBI taxonomy): Eukaryota > Viridiplantae > Streptophyta > Magnoliopsida > Poales > Poaceae > Aegilops > Aegilops bicornis. The sequence continues at coordinate 830,345,943 of CM038671.1, read as the reverse complement.
CTATATGTCATGTTGTCTGTCAAAGTATTAAAGAAATCCATGGCTTCATCATTAACTGGAAGTAACAGGCGTATGATGCTACGAAGCTCTTCAAAGTTGTTTTGGAACGGAGTTCCTGATAGAATAATTTGCCTTTTGGCTCTTGGTGAACTTTACGAAAAAACGAATTATTCTACCGGGAACTCTATTCCAAAACAACTTTGAAGAGCTTCGTACCATTATGCGCCTGTCATTTTCGGCTAATGATGAAGTCATGGTTTTCTTGAATTCTTTGACACCGGACAACGTGACATATAGAAGGTAGATGCGATCAGGAAAAATATTGACCATTTTCTGCACATCCAGAATGACGCCATTTTGTTAAATCCCTTGTCGGTCCGGACATCAGACAATCATGAGAGAGAGGCGGTCTAGCCCAAACCCTAGAAGCGCTGCCGAGGCCACCCAAATTTACCAAGTTAAAAGAGCGTTATCGTCGAGGCCACCCCGAACCCTAGAAGCGTTGCCGAGGCCACCCCAACCCTAGAGAAGCGTCGAGGCCACTTATATGATTCCTTGTTGTGATTAGCTAGCTAGGTCTATGTTTTCCACTAATATATCCATCTCTCCTGTTTTGTATAATAATTGCCATGTTGTAATATTTGCAGAAACTATGGAGCACGGCCGAGACGAGGAAGCAGAACAGGTGTTGGGGGACATAATCGCACCCGGAGCTGATCTCATGTCGTATCTCAATGACACCGATGATCTGGAAGGACAGGGTGAAGAAGCAGGCTACGGTGATCGAACAATGGAGGAGGAAGGACATGATTATGATGGTTCCGGTGACCGAATGCCGGTGGAAGAAGGACGCCGTGACGATGGCTTCGGTGACCGAACGGAGACCGGCCAGGTATATATATTAATTAAGCCTATGCTGACTATAGTTAATTGATGCATTAATTGTTTTGGTATGTACACATACTAACTCTCTTCTTTCTTCTTTTCTAGCCCTCCGGATCGAGCAGAACTTCGGTAATGAGACGAGGCCCGAACAAAAAGTTGCGCTTGGATGAAAGGTTCACTATCATAGAAATCGCGCGCGATGGCCAACCGATTGCACCCATCCGGACCAAGGAAGCATTTTCTGCTCAGTGCAGGGTTCTTGTTAGGGACATGATCCTGATCAGCATCCACCAATGGTATAAGCCTAAGAAGGAAGACCCTGAGGTGTCTTATGTCAACGATAGGCAGAAAGATGATCTTTGGGACGCGCTGAAGGCAAATTTCACCCTACCGCCAGAGGAGGATCCGAAGAAGCCAGCTATTATAGAGCCATTGGTCAAGGCTCATGCTCTTAAGAAGATGGCAGATCTATTCAGGAGGTGGAAGAATGAGCTGAAAATAACGTTTGTCGACAAAGAAAAGACTCCAGAATTCACCGGACGGTTTGAGAAGATCAGAGATCACTGGGACGCATTTGTGGCCCACAAGACATCGGACAAGAGTAAGAAGATGTCAGTGACAAACAAGAAAAATGCTGCGAAGAAGTAGCATCACCATCGCACGGGGTCAGGTGGCTACCTCAAAGCCCGACCGCCAGGGGAGAAGGCTGAGAATGACCTGCTTGATAAAGGGTCGAACTCGAGACATTGAACTCGCTGCACCGTTCAAGGACTTGGTTCTTCGGGGTTGGGGGAACCTTGGACCGTGAAACAGGAAAGTGCGTTTGGACGAACGAGCAACTGCGAATACCGTCATGAAGCTTCAGGAGTATATCGCTGCAGCGCAGGAAGGGACATTCCCGACAGAGAGAACGACGAGCTCACAATGGCGCTCGGGAATCCTGAGCACCCTGGACGGACACGAGGCACGCCAGGCTCCGTTCCGTGGAAGGCTGGGTTTCGGACGCCTTGTGATTACAAAGGCCAAGAGAGGAGGAGGAAAGTGGAGCAGACCCAACTGCAGGCGCTGCATGATGACCCACAAGTATAGGGGATCTATCTAGTCCTTTCGATAAGTAGGAGTGCCGAACCCAATGAGGAGCAGAAGGAAATGATAAGCGGTTTTCAGCAAGGTATTCTCTGCAAGTACTGAAACAAGTGGTAACAGATAGTTTTGTGATAAGATAATTTGTGACGAGCAACAAGTAACAAAAGTAAATAAAGTGCAGCAAGGTGGCCCAATCCTTTTTGTAGCAAAGGACAAGCCTGGACAAACTCTTATAATAGGAAAAGCGCTCCCGAGGACACATGGGAATACCGTCAAGCTAGTTTTCATCACGTTCATATGATTCGAGTTCGGTACTTTGATAATTTGATATGTGGGTGGACCGGTGCTTGGGTGTTGTTCTTACTTGAACAAACATCCCACTTATGATTAACCTCTATTGCAAGCATCCGCAACTACAACAAAAGTATTAAGGTAAACCTAACCATAGCATGAAACATATGGATCCAAATCAGCCCCTTACGAAGCAACGCATAAAATAGGGTTTAAGGTTCTGTCACTCTAGCAACCCATCATCTACTTATTACTTCCCAATGCCCTCCTCTAGGCCCAAATAATGGTGAAGTTTTATGTAGTCGACATTCACATAACACCACTGGAGGATAGACAACATACATCTCATCAAAATATCGAACGAATACCAAATTCACATGACTACTAATAGCAAGACTTCTCCCATGTCCTCAGGAACAAACGTAACTACTCACAAAGCATATTCATGTTCATAATCAGAGGAGTATTAATATGCATATAGGATCTAAACATATGATCTTCCACCAAATAAACCAACTAGCATCAACTACAAGGAGTAATCAACACTACTAACAACCTACTAGTACCAATCCCGAACTTGGAGACAAGAATTGGATACAAGAGATGAACTAGGGTTTTGAGAGGAGATGGTGCTGGTGAAGATGTTGATGGAGATTTTCAGATTGCCCTCTCCCGATGAGAAGAGCGTTGGTGATGACGATGGCGATGATTTCCCCCTCCCGGAGGGAAGTGTCCCCGGCAGAACAGCTCTTGGGGAGCCCTAGATTGATTCCGCTAAGGTTCCGCCTCGTGGCGGCAGAAGATGGGCATAAGAGGGCCACCAGGGTGCCCACGAGATAGGGGGGCGCGCCCAGGGGGGTAGGGCGCGCCCCCCACCCTCGTGGCCAGATGGGGCCCCCTCTGGTGAACTTCTTCCGCTGGATATTTTTTATTATTTCCCAAAATGACTTTCGTGGAGTTTCTGGACTTTTGGAGTTGTGCAGAATAGGTCTCTAATATTTGCTCCTTTTCCAGCCCAGAATTCCAGCTGCCGGCATTCTCCCTCCTTATGTAAACCTTGTAAAATAGAAGAGAATAGGCATAAGTATTGTGACATAACATGTAATAACAGCCCAAAATGCAATAAATATCAATATAAAAGCATGATGCAAAATTGACGTATCAACTCCCCTAAGCTTAGACCTCGCTTGTCCTCAAGCGAAAGCCGATAACGATAAATATGCCCCCATGTTTAGAGGTAGAGGCGTCGATAAAAATAAAATACGGACATGAAGGCATCATGATTATTCTCATAACAACAACATATATAGGTAAGGTCATATGATTTCTTATGTTCAAGTAATAATCCATTCACAATGCAGAATATGAATCATAAACTTTATTGAAAACCAACAAACTATAATCTCAGTCATTGAAGCAATCGCAATTTATCATAACATCAGAAAGGGTCTATGTCGGAGCCTAATAGCAAGTCCACATACTCAACTATCTTTTAGTCTTTCATAACTGCTAACACTCACGGAATACTTGTGTTTACGGAGTTTTAATCGGACACAGAGAAAGATAGGGGCTTATAGTTTCGCCTCCCAACCTTTTACCTCAAGGGTAATGTCAACAATAATAACTCATGCCCCCTACATCCAATTAGATATCACTACTAGGGAAAAGCCTAGCAGTAGCACTGGTTTTTGGCCTATCAGTAGCGCGGGGAAGCGCGCTACTGATAAGGCGCTATAGCTAAAGCTTAGCAGTAGCGCCTGCTGGCACGCGCTACTGCTATATCTACTTAGTAGCAGCGCTTTCCCAAACGAGCGCTACTGCTAATTACTAGTAGCGCTTTCGAGAACAATCGCTACTACTATTATTCCTAGTTCCATTTCTTTTTTATTTTAGGTCGTATTCATACACCTGTATACAATTTTTCATATAGTAGCAAGTTAGAGATTGTTTTAACATCATAATGAGTTATTAAATCACTAGGTGAAGAACTTTGGATTAGTTTCAAGTGCATGGATCCAAAGTAACCAATATAATGGTCACTTTGGATCAATCCATTTGAAACTAATCCATGTTATTTCACCCAATGACATAATAACTTATCATCATCATCACAATATCATTAACAACTTCTCATCATAATATATCATTCTCATATAACTCCTCATAATCATCATTTTCGTTCATGATGTGACATCATATAACAACTTCGTCACTAGTTATAATAACAACTCCTCATCATCATCATAGTACTCATAATCACTACTCCTACTCAGCATCACCATCAAGTCTAAGACATTGTAGTCATATATAATCAACGCTAACTAATTGTTTTTAATACTTAGGACCTACTCCTCTCTCCTAGCTAAAATACCATAAAACAGATAAACCGGTCGTTCACCATAATGGAGAATGGACATAAACCTATCTCCAACTTGTGGCTTGCGCACATTCATTTTGTCTCCAATTATTTATGCAGCGCATTCATCACTTTGCTCCATTCTTTGATTTTGAGCCTTCCATCATTTGAGGAAATCGAGTATGCAGTATGGTAAGCCTCTGAAGGAGTTGGTCGTAAGCTAACCATATGCATATCACCTTCGGTACATAGCATGTCAGGCACAACCTGCTTCGGGAGCCTCTGTTCAAAACCAAAATAGTAACATATATAGTTAGCACTGTAGTTTACTTAAGAATAATGTATGCAATGAAGTTACCATCATTAACAAAATCTTACCAAGTTTTTGGCAATGAAGTTACCATCAAGCAATTTATGGACTAGTGGCACGTATCTAGTATAATTTGGGCTGATAGAGTGACTGGTTTTGAAGGCCTCAACATCTTCTATGAATGAGACAAGATAACCTTTCTCCTCACAATTAAGCTTGGAATCATAGCTGTAGTATGTGTTGTCTACTACCTTCCGAGTTGAAGATAAGAAATAAGTTGACAATTATAAATAAATAAGTTTAGTACGGACAAACACCAGATATTTTTAAATTAACAACATAAATTACTGAACTTAACAAATTAGTTTGACAAACTCACATCTAGGTAAAACTGGAGGCATATCCACATCCACCCAGATGTCGATATTATCATCGTCATCATAATCTTCAGGACGAATATCAAATCTTATTCGCATTCCCTCCTCAAATCCATATGCCTTGCAGAGAGCTTCCCAATTAGAGCAACCGAAATGGGAGCGATCGACGGCATTGTAGAACTTAACCAGAAACTCATAACCATGTTTAGTTCTTAAGTGAACTCCACATTCTCAAAGTCATCTAAACCAAAACCAAGCTTCTCCAATACATATGGTCTAGCATGGCACGGGATGTACTAGTCGTATTGAAAAAAAATCCATAAATTACACGTTGAACAAAAGAAGCACAAGTGATGATATTTATTATGATGAAATGCTTGTCATTGCGCACTGCATAAACATCGAAGGTCTCTTCCAGCTTCACGGTGAAAACCTATCATTTTGCAGGTGAGGAAATCTGTCGCACACACCACGGTCATCGTAGCAGTACCCGCACTCCGGGATCCCATCGTCATCAGACATCTCCTGTGTTCAAAATTCAAAGATTATAACTCGACGACAAAACCCAAAAAATCCGGGATGACCTTTGCTAAAAAAGACATATCGAGCGCCCGAAATTTGCAGGAACGGAAATTAATCAACACTCCGACAAAACATAGGCCATTTAGCGATGGTCATCCATTTCAATGGTTCAAAATATGAAAAAAACATTTGAAAATATCTTATATATAATCCTAACACTAAATAAACTAGCTTTATTAACTACTTACTAAATAAACTAGTGCAATTAAGCACTTACTATAAATAAACTAGTTCTATTAAGCACTTACCAAATAAACTAGTTCTATTAAGTACATAATATAAATAAACTAGTTATATTAATCACTTACTAAATAAACTATTTTCTATTAAACACTTGCTAAAAATTCTACTACCCTAGTTCTACCCTAAATTTTCTTACTTCTATTTTATTCAAAACACCTATGATTTGCAAGAACAGAGACAAGGGAGGGAGGGAGGAGAGAGGAGGGGGAGTGGGCGGCCGGAGGGGGAGGGGCCGGCAGGAGGAGGAGGAGGAAGGGGTGGTGGGAGGAGGGCTGCCGACGAAGGAGGGATGAGGGGGCGGCCGCAGGCGGAGGGAGGAGGGCACAGTGGGAGGAGGAGGGAGGAGGGCGCGGTGGAAGGAGGAGACACAGAAGGAGGGAGTACCTCGGTGGCGGATGGAGGACGACGGCGGCGGGCGGGCGCTGCATTTACGGTGAGGTCGAGAGCAGTGCGGTGAGGTCGAGAGCGGAGGGGTGGGGGAGGCGGCGGTGTGAGGTCGAGAGCGGCGTGGCGGCAGTGTGAGGTTGAGGGCGGCCTCGGGCGGCGGCGGTGAGGGCAGGCTCGTACTCGGGCGGCGGCGATAGAGGAGTAGGGGAACAGGGGGGAGGAGGACTTAGTGAAATTTTGAGCGGGCTGGTGGTTAAGTCGAACTAGCAGTAGCGCACTTTAGGAAACGCGCTATAGCTAAAGTAGCTATAGCGCGTTTTACAGAAAAACACTACTGCTAAGTCTAAGCCAAGCTTTTAAATATAGGCCGATACGACCGATATATAGGCTGATATATCACTTTTGGGCCTGTGCCGATATAAGCATAACATATCATTTTATAAATATCATTTTCAAACATATCATCCGATATGGACCGATATCTAGCCTGATATGGCCGATATCTAGCCCGATATGCCCACCGATATATGACGATATGTACATGACAACAATTTTTTATTAGAAAATAGTGAAATAAGATTACGAATTTATGACTTCATGATATATTATCAATGTCATGCACAATGTTTCGTACAAAGGCATATAGATCGTATTTTTTAATTCATAGAGTACATATTTTATGAATATTTCTTTAATAGTTTCTTAATGAACAATTTAATAAACTAGGAATCTGGAAGTGTAATGTTCAAGTATTGACATCATACATTTTGTGTTACTATAAATAAATGTTTTTAACAATAATAATGAAAAAAACTACATGTATTTTCTCTGGAATATCTACATATCGTCCGATATATCACCGGATATCCGACATCCGATATGTCGCAGCCAAACTGATACGAACCCGATATCCGATATTTTGAAGCTTGGTCTAAGCACGCATCAAAAATATACATTGGTCATCATTGATCTTTTTGTGTAGAATCTAAATAGTCAACATGAATCCTCACAGTACCTGTATAGGCACTGGTGAAGATTCATATTGCAGCCACAAATCCTACACATATAGTTCAATGAAGACCAAGTGCTCGAGGTAGTTTGAGAAGTAACATATTTAAGGTGGTAAACACCTTGTTCGCTTAGCAGTATGGGACTAAACTTAATTAGGTGCAACAATTAGCAGCAGCGAGTTTTGCAGAAAAACGCTGCTACTAAGTACTTTAGCAGCAGCGCGTCCAGGGAAGGGCGCTACTACTATATCTAGCCTGGAGGCAAATCCGTGGCAATTATAGTAGTGTTTCACATAGAGCGCTACTGCTACCTAGTTATTAGTAGCGCAGTTCCGTTAAGCTCGCTACTGCTAGTTAGCAGTAGCGCCCGTTTTTAAACCGCGCTGCTGCTAAAATTCTGTGTGTAAGGTTTTCCCTAGTAGTGTATATCAATCAAGATCTTTCCAACACACTGTGCTTGCCAAAGGATAAAATGTAAAAAGGAAAGGTGAAGATCACCATGACTCTTGCATAAGGTGGAAGATAATAATAAAAGATAGGCCCTTCGCAGAGGGAAGCAGAGGTTGCCATGCGCTTTTATGGTTGGATGCACAAAATCTTAATGCGAAAGAACGTCACTTTATATTGCCACTTGTGATATGAACCTTTATTATGCAGTCCATCGCTTTTATTTCTTCCACATCAATAGATCGTATAAAGCTTATTTCTCCCACACCAATCAATCATACATATTTAGAGAGCAATTTTTATTTCTTTGCACTGATGACAACTTACTTGAAGGATCTTACTCAATCCATAGGTAGATATGGTGGTCTCTCATGGCAAAACTGGTTTAAGGGTTTTTGGAAGCACAAGTAGTATCTCTACTTGGTGCTGAGAATTTGGCTAGCACGAGGGGGAAAGGCGAGGTCAACATGTTGGGAGATCCATGACAATATACTTTATCTCACATATAAGAAAACATAACCCATTACGTTGTCTTCCTTGTCCAACATCAACTCTTTAGCATGTCATATTTTAATGAGTGCTCACAATCATAAAAGATGTCAATAATAGTATATTTATATATGAACCTCTCTTTCTTTATTACTTCCTATTAATTGCAACGATGACCAAAGCTATGTTTGCCAACTCCCAACAACTTTTAATCATCATACTCTTTCTATATGAAGTCATTACTCTCAATAAGATCAATATGAACTCTTTGTTTCTTTTATTCTTTTCTCTTTTCTTTTATTCACTCAAGATCATGGCAAAATAATTAAGCCCTTGACTCAACACTAATCTTTATTATATAGCTCACGGACTCGATTACATAGAGAGATCATAAAGCAAAAACTCAAAAACTAGATCATGCCATAAACTTTATTCTACTAGATCAAGATACTACTAATAGGATCGAACTAAGAAAAACGGTAAAGATAGGAGATGTGATTGTGATATGATACCGGGGCACCTCCCCCAAGCTTGGCAGTTGCCAAGGGGAGTGCCCATACCCATGTGATTATGTCTCCTTTGTTGTTGGTGAAGAAGATGGTGGTGATGTTGACTTAGTTGATGGCATAGACTTCTCCCTTAATTTGCGCTTGAGGACGAAATTTTGGTCCCTCAAATCATCAATCTCCCACCTGTGGTTAATATCTTTTTGCATAAGTCCTGCTTATTTTCCTGCAAAACACGAAAAGGGATAAACTCGATCTTTGGTTTCTTTACCCTATCAAGGAGACTTGACTTTTTGAACTCCACATGCATGTCCCCAGGCTGAGGTAATGGGGCTTCATCTTCATCTGAGCTCGCCTCCTCCTTCCCTTGGGTTCATAGTCCTCTTCTTCCTCCGTGGTCCAACCATCGTGCTCCACATCTCCATAGACCTTAGGATTTGCTAGGTAATCATCCACATAGCTTTCTCCTTACGAATCCTGGGATGACATGTTGATCTAATCTGAAGTAGGACAGCTCGAAATGAGAACAGAGGATATTTGCGTGATACGGGAGTCAAAACCTCTGGGAGAATATATAATGAATTTTTACCGACCAAAATACGTATCATGCAAGAAAACGGAGTCCGGAAAGCACACGAGGTGCCCACGAGGTAGGGGGCCGCGCCCTCCACCCTCGTGGGGCCCACGTGTCCTTCCCGGACTGCTACTTATTTTCCTATTTTTCTAAATATTCCAAAATGGAGAAATATTGCCTTAAAAATTGTTTTGGAGTCGGTTTACTTACCGTACAACATACCTACTCCTTTTCGGAGTCTGAGACGTTCCGGAAAGTGTCCCTTATGTATTCCTCCGGGGTTACGGTTTCAATAACATTGGTTTCAACATTTATAGGATTACCTAAGATATAGTGTTTGATTCTTTGACCGTTTACCACCTTCGGATTTGTGCCTTCGAAATTGTTGATTTTTATGGCACCGGAACAATAGACCTCCTCGATAACGTAAGGGCCTTCCCATTTAGAGAGAAGTTTTCCTGCAAAAAATCTTAAACGAGAGTTGTATAGCAATACATAATCACCTACATTAAACTCACGCTTTTGTATCCTTTTGTCCTGCCATCTTTGAACTTTTTCTTTAAACAACTTGGTATTTTCATAAGCTTGGGTTCTCCATTCATCAAGTGAGCTAATATCAAATAACCTCTTCTCACCGGCAAGTTTGAAATCATAGTTGAGCTCTTTAATAGCCCAATAAGCCTTATGCTCTAGTTCGAGAGGTAAGTGACATGCTTTTCCATAAACCATTTTATACGGAGACATACCCATAGGATTTTTTATATGCAGTTTTATAGGCCCATAATGCATCATCAAGTTTCTTGGACCAATTCTTTCTAGACCTATTGACAGTCTTTTGCAAAATTAATTTGAGTTCTCTATTACTCAATTCTACTGGACCACTAGACTATGGATGATATGGAGATGCAATTTTATGATTAACATCATACTTAGCAAGCATCTTACTTGAAAGCACCATGAATAAAATGTGAACCACCATCAGTCATTAAATATCTAGGGACTCCAAACCTCGAAAAAATAACTTCTTTAAGCATTTTAATAGAAGTGTTATGATCAGCACTACTAGTTGGAATAGCTTCTACCCACTTAGTAACGTAATCAACAGCAACTAAAATATGTGTATATCCATTAGAGCAGGAAAAGGTCCCATATAATCAAAGCCCCAAACGTCAAATGGTTCAATAACAAGTGAATAGTTCATAGGCATTTCTTGTTGTCTACTAATATTACCAATTCTTTGACATTCATCACAAGATAAAACAAACTTACGGGCATCCTTGAAGAGAGTAGGCCAATAAAAACTAGATTGCAATACCTTATGTGCAGTTCTATCTCCAGCGTGGTGTCCTCCGTAAGCTTCGGAGTGACACTTGCGTAGGATTTGTTCCTGTTCATGCTCAGGTACACAACGTCTAATAACACCATCTACTCCTTCTTTATAAAGATGTAGGTCATCCCAAAAGTAATGTCTCAAATCATAGAAACGCTTTTTCTTTAGCTGGTATGTGAAACTAGGTGGTATAAATTTAGCAACAATGTAATTAGCATAATTAGCATACCATGGAGTACTACGAGAGGTATTGTAACATTTAATTGTTCATCAGGAAAGCTATCATCAATAGGTAGTGGGTCATCAAGAACATTTTCTAACCTAGACAAGTTGTCTGCAACGGGGTTCTCAGCTCCCTTTCTATCAACAATATGCAAATCAAATTCTTGTAGCAAGAGAACCCATCTAATAAGTCTAGGTTTAGCATCTTTCTTTTCCATCAGATATTTAATAGCAGCATGATCGGTGTGAATAGTTACTTTAGAATCAACAATATAAGGTCTGAACTTATCACAAGCAAATACAACTGCTAAGAATTCTTTTTCAGTAGTAGCATAGTTTCTTTGAGCATTGTCTAGAGTCTTACTAGCATAATGGATAACATTTAATTTCTTATCAACTCTTTGCCCTAGAACAACACCTACAGCATAATCACTAGCACATAATTTCAAAGGGTAAATTCCAATCAGGTGGCTGAACAATAGGTGCAGAGATCAATGCTTTCTTAAGTATTTCAAATGCTTCTACACAATCATCATAAAAGACAAATGGTATATCTTTTTGTAATAAATTAGTCAGAGGTCGAGAAATTTTTGAATAGTCCTTAATGAACCTCCTATAAAATCTGGCGTGACCAAGGAAACTTCTTATACCTTTGATGTCCTTGGGACATGGAATCTTTTCAATAGCATCAACCTTGGCTTTATCAACTTCAATACCTCTTTCAGAAACTTTATGCCCCAAGGCAATACCTTCATTAACCATAAAGTGGCACTTTTCCCAATTCAAGACAAGATTAGTTTCTTCGCATCTTTGCAAAACTCGATCAAGATTGCTCAAGCAATCATCAAAAGAGGATCCATAGACGGAAAAGTCGTCGATGAAAACCTCACAAATCTTTTCACAAAAGTCAGACAATATAGCCATCATGCATCTTTGAAAGGTAGCAGGTGCATTACATAAACCAAAAGGCATACGTCTATAAGCGAAAGTACCAAAAGGGCATGTAAAAGTAGTTTTGATTGATCCTTAGCCGACACAGGTATTTGAGAGAAGCCAGAATAACCATCTAGGAAGCAATAATGTGTATGTTTGCATAATCTTTCTAGCATTTGATCAATAAAAGGTAAAGGGTAATGATCTTTCTTAGTAGCTTTATTTAATTTGTGGAAATCAATTACCATCCTATAACCTGTAATAATTCTTTGCGGAATCAATTCATCTTTATCATTAGGAACAACAGTAACACCTCCCTTCTTAGGGACACAATGAACAGGACTTACCCAATCGACTATCAAAGAACGGGATAAATTATACCTGCCTCCAAAAGCTTTAGTATTTCTTTTCTTACCACTTCTTTCATCTTAGGATTCAACCTTCGTTGATGATCACGAACCGGTTTGGCATCTTCTTCCAAATTTATTATATGTTGACATAGAGTGGGACTAATGCCCTTAAGATCATCAAGAGTATATCCAATAGCGGCACGGTGCTTCTTCAAAGTTTTCAATAATCTCTCTTCTTCATGCTCTGAAAGGTTAGCACTAATATTAACATGATATATTTTCTTTTCATCAAGATAAGCATATTTAAGATTATCAGGCAACGGTTTAAGCTCAAAGACGGGGTCACCCTTGGGTGGAGGAGGGTCCCCTAGGATTTCAAAAGGCAAATTATGTTTCAGAATAGGTTCCTGCTTAAACAATACTTCATCTATTTCCCTTCTTTCATTCATAAACATATCATTTTCATGGTCTAGCAAATATTGTTCTAAAGGATCACTAGGAGGTACGACAATAGAAGCAAGACCAATAATTTCATCCTTACTAGGCAATTCTTCTTCACGGTGTTGTCTATTAAATTTAGAGAAATTAAACTCATGAGACATATCATCCAAACAAATAGTAACAACATATTCTAGCATTAACAGTGTTCAAGAAGGGTCTACCAAAAATAATGCGACAAAAGCTATCTTGTGGGGAACCAAGAACAAGAAAATCAGCAGGATATTTAGTTTTCCCACACAAGACTTCAACATCACTAACAATTCCCATTGCTGATATAGTATCTCTATTAGCAAGTTTAATTGTGACATAATACCTTCTAACTCAGCAGGTGCAATTTCATGCTTAATTTCTTCGTATAAAGTATGAGGTATAACACTAGCACTAGCACCCATATCACATAAGCCATGATAACAATGATCTCCTATTTTAACAGAAATAACAGGCACGCCTACCACATGTCTATGTTTATCTTTAGCACAGGGTTTGGCAATTCTAGCAGTTTCACCGCAGAATTGAATAACTTGCCCATCAATATTATCAGCCAAGAGATCTTTAACAATAGCAATATTAGGTTCAACTTTAACTTGCTCAGGAGGTGTATAAGTTCTAATATTACTTTTTCGAACAACAGTTGAAGCTTTAGCATGATCCTTTATTCTAACAGGAAAAGGTGGTTTCTCAACATAAGAAGTAGGAACAACAGGATCATTATAAGTGACAATCTTTTCTTCAACTTCAATAGGTGCAGCTACTTTTAATTCTATGGGAGGATGATATTTAAACCACTTCTCTTTGGGGAGATCAACATAAGTAGCAAAAGATTCACAGAAAGAAGCTACTATTTCAGAGTCAAGTCCATATTTAGTGCTAAATTTACGGAAAATATCGGTATCCATAAAGATTTAACACAATCAAACTTAGGTGTCATACCTGACTCCTTACCTTCGTCGAGATCCCAATCTTTAGAGTTGTGTTTAATTCTATCCAATAAATTCCATTTGAATTCAATAGTCTTCATCATAAAAGAGCCAGCACAAGAAGTATCGAGCATGGTGCGATTGATTGCAGAAAGCTGAGCATAAAGATTTTGAATAATTGTTTCTCTTTGGAGCTCATGATTGGGGCATGAATACAACATTGATTTAAGCCTCCCCCAAGCTTGAGCGATGCTTTCTCCTTCGCGAGGCCAAAAATTATATATATAATTGCGATCACGATGAACAAGATGCATATGATAATACTTTTGATGAAATCCCAATTTCAATCTTCTATAGTTCCATGATCTCGTATCATCACATAGCCTATACCATGTCAATGCATCTCCCTTCAAATATAAAGGGAAGACCTTCTTCTTAACAACATCATCGGGTATACCGCAAGCTTAAGTAGTCCACAAACTTCATCCACATATATTAGGTGCTCATCAGGATGCTTTGTTCCATCTCCTACAAAAGGATTAGCTAGCAGTTTTTCCATCATACCCGAAGGAAATTCAAAGGGAACATTTTCATATTCATTTTCAGTAGGTTCAGTAGGTTGAGGAGCAATTCTTTGCTCTACTGGTCGGGGTGAAGATACCCCGAACAAGCCCCTCAGAGGATTACTTTCCATAGTAAAAAGTGACAGTAAATTTCAGCACACTATATAAATTTTTCCTTACCAAATTCCACCTACCAAAGGCGCTTCACTCCCCGGCAACGGCGCCAAAAAAGAGTCTTGATGACCCACAAGTATAGGGGATCTATCGTAGTCCTTTCGATAAGTAGGAGAGTCGAACCCAACGAGGAGCAGAAGGAAATGATAAGCGGTTTTCAGCAAGGTATTCTCTGCAAGTACTGAAACAAGTGGTAAAAGATAGTTTTGTGATAAGATAATTTGTAATGAGCAACAAGTAACAAAAGTAAATAAAGTGCAGCAAGGTGGCCCAATTGAAGGAAATATGCCCTAGAGTCAATAATAAAGTTATTAATTATTTCCTTATATCATGATAAATGTTTATTATTCATGCTACAATTGTACTAACCGAAAACATAATACATGTGTGAATACATAGACAAACAGAGTGTCAGTAGTATGCCTCTACTTGACTAGCTCGTTAATCAAAGATGGTTATGTTTCCTAACCATAGACATGGGTTGTCATTTGATTAACAGGATCACATCATTAGGAGAATGATGTGATTGACATGACCCATTCTGTTAGCTTAGCACCCGATCGTTTAGTATGTTGCTATTGCTTTCTTCATGACTTATACATGTTCCTATGACTATGAGATTATGCAACTCCGTTTACGGAGGAACACTTTGTGTGCTACCAAACGTCACAACGAATCGGGTGATTATAAAGGTGCTCTACAGGTGTCTTGAAGGTACATGTTGGGTTGACGATTTCGAGATTAGGATTTGTCACTCCGATTATCGGAGAGGTATCTCTGGGCCCTCTCAAGAATGCACATCACTTAAGCCTTGCAAGCATTGCAACTAATGAGTTAGTTATGGATGATGTATTACGGGACGAGTAAAGAGACTTGCCGGTAATCTAGATTGAACTAGGTATTGAGATACCGACGATCGAATCTCGGGCAAGTAACATACCGATGACAAAGGGAACAACGTATGTTGTTATGCAGTCTGACCGATAAAGATCTTCGTAGAATATGTGGGAGCCAATATGAGCATCCAGGTTCCGCTATTGGTTATTGACTGGAGACGTGTCTCGGTCATGTCTACATAGTTCTCGAACCCATAGGGTCTGCACGCTTAACGTTACGATGACATTTTTATTATGAGTTTATGTGTTTTGATGTACCGAAGGTTGTTTGGAGTCCCGGATGTGATCACGGACATGACGAGGAGTCTCGAAATGGTCGAGACATGAAGATTGATATATTGGAAGCCTATGTTTGGACATCGGAAGTGTTCCGGGTGAAATTGGGATTTTTCCGGAGTACCGGGAGGTTACCGGAACCCCCGGCAACTTAATGGGCCTTAGTGGGCCTTGGTGGAAGAGAGGAGAGGCCAGGTGGCAGGGCCGCGCCCTCCCCTAGTCCGAATAGGAAAGGATAGGGGGCGGCGCCCCCTTTCCTTTCTCCCTCCACCTCTTCCCCTCTCTCTCCTAGTCCAACATGGAAAAGGGGGGGAGTCCTACTCCCGGTAGGAGTAGGACTCCTCCGGCACGAATCACCCCTTGGCCAGCCGCACCCCCCTTGCTCCTTTATATACGGGGGCAGGGGGAACCCCAAAGACAGAACAATTGATCTGTTTGATCTTTTAGCCGTGTGCGGTGCCCCCTCCACCATAGGCCACCTCGATAATACTGTAGCGGTGCTTAGGTGAAGCTCTGCGTCGGTAGAACATCAACATCGTCACCACGCCCGTCGTCTTGTGAAACTCTCCCTCAACACTCGGCTGGATTGGAGTTCGAGGGACGTCATCGGGCTGAACGTGTGCTAAACTCGGAGGTGCCGTACATTCGGTACTTGATCGGTCGGATCGTGAAGACATACGACTACATCAACCGCGTTGTGCTAACGCTTCCGCTTTCGTTCTACGAGGGTACGTGGACAACACTCTCCCCTCTCGTTGCTATGCATCACCATGATCTTGCGTGTGCGTAGGAATTTTTTTTGAAATTACTAAGTTTCCCAACAGTGGCATCCGAGCCAGGTTTTATGCGTAGATGTCATATGCACGAGTAGAACACAAATGAGTTGTGGGCGATATAAGTCATACTGCTTACCAGCATGTCATACTTTGGTTCGGCGGTATTGTTGGACGAAGCGGCCCAGACCAACATTATGCGTACGCTTACGCGAGACCGGTTCTCCCGACGTGCTTTGCACAAAGGTGGCTAGCGGGTGTCAGTTTCTACAACTTAAGTTGAACCGAGTTTGGCTACGCCCGGTCCTTGCGAAGGTTAAAACAACACCAACTTGACAAACTATCGTTGTGGTTTTTGATGTGTAGGTAAGAACGGTTCTTGCTAAGCCCGTAGCAGCCACGTAAAACTTGCAACAACATACCGGGCATGTTGTGATGTGATATGGTCAAGACGTGATGCTATATTTTATTGTATGAGATGATCATGTTTTGTAACCGAGTTATCGGCAACTGGCAGGAGCCATATGGTTGTCGCTTTATTGTATGCAATGCAATCACCCTGTAATGCTTTACTTTATCACTAAGCGGTAGCGATAGTCGTAGAAGCATAAGATTGGCGAGACGACAACGATGCTATGATGGAGATCAAGGTTTCACACCGGTGACGATGGTGATCATGGAGGTGCTTCGGAGATGGAGATCACAAGCACAAGATGATGATGGCCATATCATATCACTTATATTGATTGCATGTGATGTTTATCTTTTAAGCATCTTATCTTGCTTTGATTGACGGTAGCATTATAAGGTGATCTCTCACTAAATTTCAAGATAAAAAGTGTTCTCCCTGAGTATGCACTGTTGCCAAAGTTCGTCGTGCGCATACACCACGTGATGATCGGGTGTGATAAGCTCTACGTCCATCTACAACGTGTGCAAGCCAGTTATGCACACGCAAAATACTCAGGTTAACCTTGACGAGCCTAGCATATGCAGATATGGCCTCGGAACACTGAGACCGAAAGGTCGAGCGTGAATCATATAGTAGATATGATCAACATATTGATGTTCACCATTGAAGGCTACTCCATTTCACGTGATGATCGGTTATGGTTTAGTTGATTTGGATCACGTGATCACTTAGAGGACTAGAGGGATGTCTTTCTAAGTGGGAGTTCTTAAGTAATATGATTAATTGAACTTACATTTATCATGAACTTAGTACCTGATAGTATCTTGCTTGTCTATGTTTGATTGTAGATAGATGGCCCGTGTTGTTGTTCCATTGAATTTTAATGCATTCCTTGAGAAAGCAAACTTGAAAGACGATGGTAGCAATTACACGGACTGGGTCCGTAACTTGAGGATTATCCTCATTGCTGCACAGAAGAATTACGTCCTGGAAGCACCGCTGGGTGCCAGGCCTGCTGCAGGAGCAACACCAGATGTTATGAACGTCTGGCAGAGCAAAGCTGATGACTACTCAATAGTTCAGTGTGCCATGCTTTACGGCTTAGAACCGGGACTTCAACGATGTTTTGAACGTCATGGAGCATATGAGATGTTCCAGGAGTTGAAGTTAATATTTCAAGCAAATGCCTGGATAGAGAGATATGAAGTGTCCAATAAGTTCTATAGCTGCAAGATGGAGGAGAATAGTTCTTTCAGTGAGCATATACTCAAGATGTCTGGGTATAATAATCACTTGATTCAACTGGGAGTTAATCTTCCAGATGATAGCGTCATTGACAGAATTCTCCAATCACTGCCACCAAGCTACAAGAGCTTCGTGATGAACTATAACATGCAAGGGATGGATAAGACGATTCCCGAGCTCTTCGCAATGCTAAAGGCTGCGGAGGTAGAAATCAAGAAGGAGCATCAAGTGTTGATGGTCAACAAGACCACTAGTTTGAAGAAAAAGGGCAAAGGGTAGAAGAAAGGGAACTTCAAGAAGAACAGCAAGCAAGTTGCTGCTCAGGAGAAGAAACCCAAGTCTGGACCTAAGCCTAAAACTGAGTGCTTCTACTGCAAGCAGACTGGTCACTGGAAGAGGAACTGCCCCAAGTATTTGGCGGATAAGAAGGATGGCAAGGTGAACAAAGGTATATGTGATATACATGTTATTGATGTGTACCTTACTAGAGCTCGCAGTAGCACCTGGGTATTTGATACTGGTTCTGTTGCTAATATTTGCAACTCGAAACAGGGACTACGGATTAAGCAAACACTGGCCAAGGACGAGGTGACGATGCGTGTGGGAAATGGTTCCAAAGTCGATGTGATCGCGGTCGGTACGCTACCTCTACATCTACCTTCGGGTTTAGTTTTAGACCTAAATAATTGTTATTTGGTGCCAGCGTTTAGCATGAACATTATATATGGATCTTGTTTGATGCGAGACGATTATTCATTTAAATCAGAGAATAATGGTTGTTCTATTTATATGAGTAATATCTTTTATGGTCATGCACCCTTGAAGAGTGGTCTATTTTTGATGAATCTCGATAGTAGTGATACACATATTCATAATGTTGAAGCCAAAAAATGCAGAGTTGATAATGATAGTGCAACTTATTTGTGACACTGCCGTTTAGGTCATATCGGTGTAAAGCACATGAAGAAACTCCATACTGATGGACTTTTCGAACCACTTGATTATGAATCACTTGGTACTTGCGAACCGTGCCTCATGGGCAAGATGACTAAAACGCCGTTCTCCGGTACTATGGAGAGAGCAACAGATTTGTTGGAAATCATACATACTGATGTATGTGGTCCGATGAATGTTGAGGCTCGTGGCGGATATCGTTATTTTCTCACCTTCACAGATGATTTAAGCAGATATGGGTATATCTACTTAATGAAGCATAAGTCTGAAATATTTGAAAAGTTCAAAGAATTTCAGAGTGAAGTTGAAAATCATCGTAACAAGAAAATAAAGTTTCTACGATCTGATCGTGGAGGAGAATATTAGAGTTACGAGTTTGGTCTACATTTGAAACAATGCGGAATAGTTTCGCAAGTCACGCCACCCGGAACACCACAGCGTAATGGTGTGTCCGAACGTCGTAATCGTATGGATATGGTGTGATCTATGATGTCTCTTACTGATTTACCGCTATCATTTCGGGGTTATGCTTTAGAGACGGCCGCATTCACATTAAATAGGGCACCATTGAAATCGTTGAGACGACGCCTTATGAACTGTGGTTTGGCAAGAAACCAAAGTTTTCGTTTCTTAAAGTTTGGGCTGCGATGCTTATGTGAAAAAGCTTCAACCTGATAAGCTCGAACCCAAATCGGGGAAATGTGTCTTCATAGGATACCCAAAGGAGACTGTTGGGTACACCTTCTATAACAGATCCGAAGGCAAGACATTTGTTTCTAAAAATGGATCCTTTCTAGAGAAGGAGTTTCTCTCGAAAGAAGTGAGTGGGAGGAAAGTAGAACTTGATGAGGTAACTGTACCTGCTCCCTTATTGGAATGTAGTTCATCACAGAAACCGGTTTCGTGGACACCTACACCAATTAGTGAGGAAGTTAATGATGATGATCATGAAATTTCAGATCAAGTTGTTACTGAACCTCGTAGATCAACCAGAGTAAGATCCGCACCAGAGTGGTACGGTAATACTGTTCTGGAAGTCATGCTACTAGATCATGGTGAACCTACGAACTATGAAGAAGCGATGGTGAGCCCAGATTCCACAAAATGGCTTGAGCCATGAAATCTGAGATGGGATCCATATATGATAACAAAGTGTGGACTTTGGTTGACTTGCCTGATGATCGGCAAGCAATTGAGAATAAATGGATCTTCAAGAAGAAGACTGACGCTGATGGTAATATTACTGTCTACAAAGCTCGATTTGTTGTGAAAGGTTTTCAACAAGTTCAAGGGGTTGACTACGATGAGACCTTCTCACCCGTAGCGATGCTTAAGTCTGTCCGAATCATGTTAGCGATTGCCGCATTTTATGATTATGAAATTTGGCAGATGGATGTAAAAACTGCATTCTTGAATGGATTTCTGGAAGAAGAGTTGTATATGATGCAACCGAAAGGTTTTGTCGATCCAAAGGGATCTAACAAAGTGTGCAAGCTCCAGCGATCCATTTATGGACTGGTGCAAGCCTGTTGGAGTTGGAATAAATGCTTTGATAGTGTGATCAAAGCATTTGGTTTTGTACAGACTTTTGGAGAAGCCTGTATTTACAAGAAAGTGAGTGGGAGCTCTGTAGCATTTCCGATATTATATGTGGATGACATATTACTGATTGGAAATGATATAGAATTTCTGGATAGCATAAAGGGATACTTGAATAAGAGTTTTTTGATGAAAGACCTCGGTGAAGCTGCTTACATATTGGGCATTAAGATCTATAGAGATAGATCAAGACGATTAATTGGACTTTCACAAAGCACATACCTTGACAAAGTTTTGAAGAAGTTCAAAATGGATCAAGCAAAGAAAGGGTTCTTGTCTGTGTTACAAGGTGTGAAATTGAGTAAGACTCAATGCCCGACCAGGCGACCACTACAGAAGATAGAGAGAAAATGAAAGATGTTCCCTATGCTTCAGCCATAGGCTCTATCTGCAATGCTGTGTACCAGACCTGATGTGTGCCTTGCTATAAGTCTAGCAGGGAGGTACCAAAGTAATCCAGGAGTGGATCACTGGACAGCGGTCAAGAACATCCTGAAATACCTGAAAAGGACTAAGGATATGTTTCTCATTTATGGAGGTGACAAAGAGCTCATCGTAAATGGTTACATTGATGCAAGCTTTGACACTGATCCAGACGATTCTAAATCGCAAACCGGATACGTGTTTACATTGAATGGTCGAGCTGTCAGTTGGTGCAGTTCTAAACAAAGCGTCGTGGCGGGATCTACGTGTGAAGCGGAGTACATAGCTGCTTCGGAAGCAGCAAATGAAGGAGTCTGGATGAAGGAGTTCATATCCGATCTAGGTGTCATACCTAGTGCATCGGGTCCAATGAAAATCTTTTTTGACAATACATGTGCAATTGCCTTGGCGAAGGAATCCAGATTTCACAAGAGAACCAAGCACATCAAGAGACGCTTCAATTCCATCCGGGATCTAGTCCAGGTGGGAGACAGAGAAATTTGCAAGATACATACGGATCTGAATGTTGCGCACTGCTGACTAAGCCTCTTCCACGAGCAAAACATGATCAGCACCAAGGCTCCATGCGTGTTAGAATCATTACTGTGTAATCTAGATTATTGACTCTAGTGCAAGTGGGAGACTGAAGGAAATATGACCTAGAGGCAATAATAAAGGTATATTTATTTCCTTATATCATGATAAATGTTTATTATTCATGCTAGAATTGTATTAACCGGAAACATAATACATGTGTGAATACATAGACAAACAGAGTGTCACTAGTATGCCTCTACTTGACTAGCTCGTTAATCAAAGATGGTTATGTTTCCTAACCATAGACATGGGTTGTCATTTGATTAACGGGATCACATCATTAGGAGAATGATGTGATTGACATGACCCATTCCGTTAGCTTAGCACCCGATCGTTTAGTATGTTGCTATTGCTTTCTTCATGACTTATATATGTTCCTATGACTATGAGATTTTGCAACTCCCGTTTACCGGAGGAACACTTTGTGTGCTACCAAACGTCACAACGTAACTGGGTGATTATAAAGGTGCTCTACAGGTGTCTCCGAAGGTACATGTTGGGTTGGCGATTTCGAGATTAGGATTTGTCACTCCGATTGTCGGAGAGGTATCTCTGGGCCCTCTCGGTAATGCACATCACTTAAGCCTTGCAAGCATTGCAACTAATGTGTTAGTTGCGGGATGATGTATTACGGGACGAGTAAAGAGACTTGCCAGTAACGAGACTGAACTAGGTATTGAGATACCGATGATCGAATCTCGGGCAAGTAACATACCGATGACAAAGGGAACAACGTATGTTGTTATGCGGTCTGACCGATAAAGATCTTCGTAGAATATGTGGGAGCCAATATGAGCATCCAGGTTCCGCTATTGGTTATTGACCGGAGACGTGTCTCGGTCAGGTCTACATAGTTCTCGAACCCGTAGGGTCCGCACGCTTAACGTTGCGATGACAGTTTTATTATGAGTTTATGTGTTTTGATGTACCGAAGGTTGTTGGGAGTCCCGAATATGATCACGGACATGACGAGGAGTCTCGAAATTGTCGAGACATGAAGATTGATATATTGGAAGCCTATGTTTGGACATCGGAAGTGTTCCGGGTGAAATCGGGATTTTTCTGGAGTACCGGAAGGTTACCGGAACCCCCGACAACTTAATGGGCCTTAGTGGGCCTTGGTGGAAGAGAGGAGAGGAGGCCAGGGCAGGGCCGCGCGCCCCTCCTCCCTAGTCCGAATAGGACATGGAGAGGGGGGCGGCGCCCCCCCCCCCTTTCCTTTCTCCCCTCCACCTCTTCCCCCTCTCTCTCCTAGTCCAACATGGAAAAGGGGGGATTCCTACTCCCGGTAGGAGTATGTCGGGGTGCCGGATAACAATACTAGCTCTCTTGTAGCCCCCAAGATTGGATCAACTACTGGTTTGAAATAGGCAGTCTGAGTGGTGTTTGTTGGCTTGATGTCGAGTTCGTGGGGTTTGCTGAGGATTCTTGTAAAACGGAAGCTAGCCTTGTCTACAACGGTCATCAGCATCTGGTCGCTGCAAAAAACACGTCAAAACGACACTAGATTATGGACAGTTCAGGGTGACATTTTCTGAATATTTCTGTAAAAGACAAGCTGTCGTGCCTCTGTTCTGAACCGCCGTCGGTTCAGTAGTGCCTCGCCTGGGTCGTTGTCACCAACCCACGGCAGCGCTTTCTCCAACCCGCCGTTGTGGCGGAAGCGCTTCAAACGACTTCGCCGAGCGCCTCGTCGCAACGCGAACCGCCCTCGTCGGAGCGACCTTACCTCCAAGTCGTTGTGCCATGACCATGAGCCGGTCCTTGGCAGCAGCAAACCTGCGCCACCGGTTTTTTCTGCTGCCATGCCTCCGTGCCTTCGCGACGAGCTCCGAGCCGCTGCCATCTGACAGGGTCGAAGTTATCGCCACGACCAGCTCCCATCGCTTTCGGACCGGTCGCCTCGCAACCCTCTTTCATCGTGGCTAACTCCACGCCCAGCGCCGCTGCTGTGTCCCGCCTCACCTCCTCCGCTGTGCCGTCGGTTCCGCTGCAGGCTCCTTGCCGGCTCCGTCTCCAATCGCAATCAGCCTGCTGGCCGTTCACAACCCGGTCCGGTTCACCGCTGCACGATGCTACACCGCCGTAATCTGCTTCTGCTGAACCGGCCTTGAGGCGTCGATAGCCGCCCCTCCATGGCCTCGCGTTGACCCGCTTCTGCGACCCGGTGTCGAAACGCCACCGCGATTTCGGGATTCCTCCTCCGAGCCTTCTGCTTAAACCACTGCTTCTTCGGACGCGCCGGGCCTTCCTCGACCTCCTGTGCTGCTGAAGAACCGGCACTGCCGCATTGAGCGGCCACACATCTGCTCCCACGGCCTCGGTATCCCGCCACTGTGGTGCACCTTCACTGTGGTGTCGCATCCTTCCCTGCCGTAACCCGCCGCGGGTAAGCTACAGCTGTCCGGGTTGTCGCCGTTTCTGCTGTGTCTGGGTTGCCGCCGGGGTCGGCTTTGTTTCCGCCCTGTTGCGGCCGATCCTCTTCTGGCTCACGCCACTGCATGCTCTGTCCATGCAACTCACGCCAAAACACCGTCGTCACCTCCAAGCAGCTCACCCCCGAGTCACCACTGGTTCGGGTCAAACCGGCCATATCTGCAGCGCCGGCTGGCCTCGAGTCGCCACTTCCATGGTAAACCACGCCCTCTGTGGCTAAACTGCCGGAGTCCATCCACCTCGGCCCAGCCACCTGCTGGCCTTGCCGCGCCCGCGGCCAATTCACCGCCGGGTCACCACTGAAGCGGCCTCGCCGAATCATTCCCGCGACAAGGCTGTCGTGGCCACGACCCGGCCCGCTTTTTCTTGCAAGAGGGTGCTGGCTCGCTGCTGCCTTTTTGCTGGCCACGGCCATGTCTCTGCTGCTGCACTTGCGAATTCATGAGGAAAACGCCCGGTTTGACCATCAAATTGTGGTAAAAAAAGGGCAAACGTGACCCGGAGGGTCCGTCTGAATCGACCGGCAGTGTTTTAAGCCGCCACCGCGGTTGCGATCAACGGATCATTCATCATCCAAAGCCGTTTGCCTTCTGCAAACTTCAGGTTATATCCGTCTAAGTTAACTTTATTAACTCATATTATTATTGTCAAAGAATAATTACTTTGGTGTATATATTTTACGCAGGGAGATTGTTAACTGCGAAGGCAATCATCGGGTACGGAACTCGCGCCAATATTATTGTGCGCCAAAGATCCGGCCATGTTGCATTGTTTAAATGAGCGTGCAAGCTGCCGCCTTCTGCGGCCTACTCTATATCAACACGAGCGGCTAATTCGCTTGCCCGGAAGATATAATGCGCCTGCGGAAGACTCACCTAAGATTGATCTCAGTTTTATTGAAGTGGTCATCAACTCTGCGGTGGATAATTATCGATTCGACATATCGTGAAATCCATCCAGTATATTTTATATTGTTTTCTTTAAACAGAGCAATTACTTTGGCCCGCAAAGTTGTCTAATGCAGGACCCTAAACCGCCATATTGGTGCAAATTTAAAGGCCGTCAGAAAATTTTTGGCTGAAAATGAAGATTCCGGTTTAAAATCCGGTTCAAGGGAAAGAGGTCTCCCACAAAGCTTTGAAGCTCTCAATATCTGGTTTAATGTCCGGTTCAAGAAGGATTTATCTCTTGCAAAAAGTTAAAGGGTGCCAAAGAGGACCTGCTGCCATGATGCGCGGTTCAAACATGGGTATCATGCCTTATTGGCTTATCATATTATTGATCACTTGGGGGCTTGTTCATGTCTGAACCATAGTCACACCTCTTGATCGGTGCAATGCCATAGTATCACTTGGGGGCTTGGTCGTGTCCGAACCAATGCAAAACCTTTTGATAGGCGAAAGCCACCAGATCACTTGGGGACATGGTCAAGTCTGAACCAGTCACGCCTCTTGATCGGCCTAAGGCCATAGAGTCACTAGGGGGCTTGGTCGAACCCGAACCATTGCCACGCCACTTGATCGGCATAATGCCACGGTTTCAGTTGGGGACCCGGCTGACTTGAACCATAGCTACACCTTATTGGGAGCTTGGTCGTGTCCGACCATGGTAACACCATCCGATCGGCTCAAGAAAGCCTCTTTTGCACATGGTTTTATCTTTGCCTTTGCTTCGCTTTTTCTTTTGATAAAATATTTTTTATGTTGTGTTTTCACCCAACATTATTAAATCCGTCCAACTGCTGGCCATGTATTGACGGAACACGATTAAATCATAATCCGGAGACTATCAGCCCGGTTTGGTTTCGACTATAAGTCGCCAGTATATATTTGGATTGCGCCATCGGAATCATGCGCTCATAAATCATTGGATTATATTATTCAAATATTCAAATAGCCAACATGGCTGGATTTTATTATGGTTATCAGTAACCAGTACTTTGATTAAGGTTTTCAAAGTCGCTTTAGCGCAATGGCTATTATATTATCAATGGATATGATTTATTTTATAATTAAAGGAATAGTCCCGAGTTGCTGCAGGCTTACGACCCGGCACTTGGGGGCTACATTATTCAAGTTGAGATTACATCAAATATGCAAGTCTCATGTCGCTGCAAGCATGCACCATGACACTTGGGGGCTAATGCAAAGTCATTGTTTGCTCATCTTATTGAAGACCCGACTCATCATATTATAATGAGTCGGCCCTTGGGGGCTACCAATTGCTCCTGGCCAACTATTCAAGGTACAAAGCTTTTTATCCATTATATTGAAGGGTCCATCGCTCAGTTGGTAAAGCACAAAGCTCTCAACCTTGTGAACGTGGGTTCAAGCCCCATGATGGGAGTTACATAACATAATGTTATTCTCAATGAAGTATATATAAAGTCCCTGTTCATTATGTGCATAATGACCCAACCCTTGGGGGCTACACTGGTTGAAGTTTTTATGAGCACCAGGAAATTACAAGTCCTGTGTTGTCGCAAGCATGACAACCCGGCACTTGGGGGCTACATATGTGGAATACTCAATTCTGACTAGTGATTGAGATGAACAACCTGGATTTCTTCAAGATTGTGATATTTATATTGAAGCAAGTCTTAAGCTGTTGCTATGCTACCTTCTTAAGACTTGGGGGCTACAAGTGATAGTCATATAAGAGGTATATTTTCAAGCTGGATGTTAACTACAAGTATGGCCCGGTACTATCAATATTTATAAACCGGCAAGTTCTACTTTCTTAAACCGGCTGAAGATCAGATGAGGATTTCAAGGACCCTTATTTATGATTTGGGAGCTGAGTCAGAGAAGTTATTCTTCACAATATATTTTCTATGAGAAACTAATGCCAGCAAGTTGATTATGAAGCTGGCCTATTAAACCGGATTTTCTAGAAGAAGGAAGTGACAAGGACTTAAGGATGATCAGGATCAGTTTAACATGGATAAATCCAAATTAAACTGGGGGCTAATGTCGGGGATATACTGGAATGACCCGCCGGAGTCAGAATCGCCGGGACTTGACAAACCGGCGGATGTTAAACCGGGCGGATACCAAGACAGATGGCTCAGACAGACGGTAAACCACCGGTGGTAAACCAGCAGACAATGTTAAACCGCGCATAATGTTAAACCGCGCATAATTTTAAACCGGCAGACAATGTTAAACCGCGCATAATGTTGAACCGCAAACAGTGATAATCGGGTTGTCGGGGGTTATGAAGCCCAAGACGTTATGAAGCCCAAGATGTTAAGAAGCCCATGGCGATAAGTTAGAATAGTTTAAGTTAAAGTCCGAGTTGGACTCTACATGTAACCCGCCTCTTGAGCATATATAAGGAGAGGTAGGGCTCCCCAAAGAGGGACAAGCTACAAGCAAGAAGAAACAATCTTAGGGCTAGACACAAAGAGGAGAGCCGGTTTACGGCGACTCCCTCGTGATGATAATGAGACCTAGCCTCAAACAGCATGTAGGGTTTTTACCGGATGATGTTTCCCGGGACCCGAAGCTGTCTAAATCCCTGTCTTGTGTTGCGTCTCTCGATTCCGCTCAACCCCTCTCAAGCTACCACATAGATGCGTTGGCCTCGCGACTAAGTCCTGACACTAAGGACATCTGACGTGATCATTCCACGACAGAGTAGGACTCCTCCGGCGCGCCTCTCCCCTTGGCCGGCCGCACCCCCTTGCTCCTTTATATACGGGGGCAGGGGCGCCCCAAAGACACAACAATTGATCTGTTTGATCTTTGAGCCGTGTGCGGTGCCCCCCTCCACCATAGTCCACCTCGATAATACTGTAGCGGTGCTTAGGTGAAGCCCTGCGTCGGTAGAACATCAACATTGTCACCATGCCGTCGTGCTGACGTAACTCTCCCTCAACACTCGACTGGATAGGAGTTCGAGGGACGTCATCGGGCTGAACGTGTGCTAAACTCGGAGGTGCCGTACGTTCGGTACTTGATCGGTCGGATCGTGAAGACGTACGACTACATAAACCGCGTTGTGCTAATGCTTCCGCTTTCGGTCTACGAGGGTACGTGGACAACACTATTGGAGCTATTAGTAGTGCTCACGCTGAAGCTCAAGAAAAATATGATATGGTCACTACACCTACAACATCAATTAGGGAGTCTATTGCTTCAAACACCTCACAATACAAAGCTTTGTATAAACAGCATTTGACATGGACACTCAAGTGTGTGAGATTTCTGTTGCGCCAAGGGTTGTTCTCAAGAATGCTCCACGGAACTGCAAGATGACACACCATGATATACAACAAGAGGTGATAAAATGTTGTGCACAAGAGACTACTAAACTAGTCATTGAAGAACTTGATGGTGGTCATTTTGCAATACTTGCAGATGAGCCTAGTGATGTGTATCAGAATGAGAGATATACAAGCGGCGTTGGGTGTGGACGCCGGTAGTACCAGCTTACCACTGTCGTTAGACTAGCAGCATCGGCACCTACTGCCACTAAATACATTTTTGGAACGCCGATAGTAGGCATTTCTGCACTTGTATCTTACTAGTTTGCCTCGCATGCTACTAGTTGTATAGTTTCTTGTTGAGTTATTCTTCTATTTGCCAATATCCTTTTGATTTTAACAATCTATTTCTTTGGTCTTCGATCTGTTTTGTAGAAATTGCTAAAATTATTCAATTCACATTTATCCCCTCTGGTCGATATCTTTTTTTAGGACATTGCTCTGGTCAATATTTGATCCCACAAGTTTCTACCACTAAACATACTCACCGACTAGAGAAATATATACTACTTCCTTGTGTTCTGGGCCCATCAGAAAAGGGACTGCCGGTATAGTTAGGTCGATCCATTCATGTTGTATAAGGTTGTTTTTTTAATTATAAATCACGAGGCCATGCAAACCTAAAATTACCAGATCAAATATCGCACATGACAAAATCTAATAGAACACCCAAATTTGGCAATCGTTATGTATTCTTAGATGCATGTCACAAGAAGATTTTATTATTGGATCACATCATTTGTCCATTTTTCGACATGATTGTTCAGTGCAACTCTACCAATGTACACGGCACCAACAATGCCAATAGTATGGGACAGCGTTGAGACACCATGAGGCTATGAGTCCCGCTCCAAACAAATTGTGGCAGGTCACCGGCATTCTCGACAGATTGCAATCGACGGCCGATAGTAGCAAGTCGATCCTTGCATGTTTTTCTTTGCGGGTGAACTAGATCCTTGCATCTATCTATAAAGAGAAACACGCACCATAAAAAAAGTCCAAATTGGGAAAAAATATGAAAATATGCATGATGTTTAAGTGACAATATTATCCTGCTTTGGTTGATAGGAGAACGGAAACATATATAGGGATGGGGAGATCGATTTCTTACCAATATGAATGGAATTTCCTAGGTGCACAAGCACCATAAGGCAAAGAAGAATAGCTTTCCCTTCCATAAGGGAAGACACAAATTTCTTACTCCCCGACTCGGTTTGGGCGCCTAGAAGCATTGTATCTTTATATATAGACTAATGGCTAGAGAATATTTACTCCCGTGACGCCCAAAATGAGATCACAAAGATTTGGCCGTCTCACTATACTTAATTTGTAAAATATGTTCTATCTATAAGATGGTATCAATTTCATGGATGTTATCTTTCCATCTATGCAAATATAAATTTAGAAGATATTCTTAAGTGTGTGCCATTAAATGCGATATCATCTCAAATCTAGTATTAAATACCATATCACTTGGGTACTAGCACATTGGACATGGTATAGAGTAAAGCTGACCATCACCTGTCAATTTTCGCTTGTATGGGACAATGTTGCTACACCATTACCTGTCAATTCTGCACACAAAAAAAACTTGCTCTCTACACAAATGATGTCACAGAAAACCTGTAGGTATTAGTGTAGCATGTTTACACCGGGAAATCATGCACTGAAGGAACGGATAGTTATACGTGATAGGAATATTTCATCCCAGTTTTTGGGTTGTAGTTTTGTAGACTTGCAGTCATGCAGTTAACATTGCAATTATGCACCGAAGAAAAAAATCTAAGACCCTCTAGAGGAATCGGTCCAACTCAAGCGGCAGTCTATCTGAATTCTTAAAGGATGGTTGGATATTCTGCCGAAATATGGCAAAAGTAATATAGAACGAAATTGACGCATGGTAGGCAGATCATTCATTGATCCATCTGTTGTCGTTGGTTCCCACCCCTTGTGTCAAATAGACTATGACCAGCCACCGACACCGAGGTTGTTTGGATGTCTTACGACTGTGCAGTTTTAGTTTAGTCTTTTTTTAGAGAGAGAGAAAGTTTCAGTTTAGTCATCTTCATCGGTAGAACAGAGCAGAGCTCTTGGGCTTGGTTGGATGTACTCTCCCCTCTCGTTGCTATGCATCACCATGATCTTGCGTGTGCGTAGGAATGTTTTTTGAAATTACTATGTTTCCCAACACCAATCCTTTTTGTAGCAAACGACAAGCCTGGACAAACTCTTATAATAGGAAAAGCGCTCCCGAGGACAAATGGGAATATCGTCAAGCTAGTTTTCATCACGTTCATATGATTCGCGTTCGGTACTTTGATAATTTGATATATGGGTGGACCGGTGCTCGGGTGCTGTTCTTACTTGAACAAACATCCCACTTATGATTAACCTCTATTGCAAGCATCCGCAACTACAACAAAAGTATTAAGGTAAACCTAACCATAGTGTCGTGGTTTTGTCACGGCAGATGTCCTCATGAAAGGACTTAGTCGTGGGGCCATCGCTACGGGTTAACTTGAAAGGGGTTAAAGCGGACGCGAAGACACAAGAGTTATACTAGTTCAGCCCCTTCGATGAAGGTAAAAGCCTACGTCTAGTTTGTGATGGATTGATGTGGTCTCGATGACTAGGGAGCAAATAAGCTTCGCTTAGGCCTCGAGTTGTTGTTGTTCTGTCCCCTTGAACCGCCCGGTCGTCCCCTTATATACACGGGTGGCGCCTGTCGGTTCAGAGAGTCCCAATCTCCGGTTCATACTCGTATCCGGGTTGGTCTCTCTCTATTCCTAACTTACAGTACAAGTTTACATATCAGGACGGTTTACGGCTACAGGTTCTAAACCGACTACGGTCATTGGGCCCTTACTTTCATGCTTGGGCTTTTACATCGTTGAACTACTGATAAAGTTAACCCTGCCCGGATAGGCCGGTTTACGCCCAGTAGTAATATCCCCAACATTAGGCCCCAGATTGATTTGAACAGGTTCATGTCAATCCTTGATAAAAAATCTTCAACTTCAATATCTTCTTGTAATTGTTGAACCGCCGTGATATCCCCTTCTCTGGTTGCTGTAAACCGCCGTGACGTCATCTTCGGAGCACCGTAACGGTCCATCATGACATCACCTCTGCATAAAAAGGATCAAAAAGATTCCCTTCTCATTAATGATTATCCCGAAAATCGAGGCGACAGGCGCGCCCACTCGGCCGCTTCGGACACCTTGATTCTCGCGCCTGCCTTTCACTCCTTCCCTTATAAATAAAGCCTGAGGCCCCCCTTTTCTCTTCCTCTTCTGCATCTTCTTTTTCCTCGCGACGACCTCAGCTCAAGCTCCGCCGCCCGTCCATGACCTTGGAGAACTGCACCAACCAAGGCTGCTGCATCAACCTGAGTTAGATCGAGAGACTCATCGCCCCTCCGCCACAATCTGCAGCGGTAAATTTCTTCTGCTCTTTGCCTTTAGATCTGCATTAAATTTTTGCAAGCTCATCCGCAGTCCTCCATTTTTCCTCTTCTTCCTACCTTCTGCCGTGGTAGTTTTAATCCAAATACAGTATAGATCTCTTGCGGTAGTCATTCCGCATTTGTTTTTAACACTAGCAGCCCTTCCTTTTCTTCTGGTAGAGTATACATCCTTCTCTGTTTTTCTTGAACGCCTTTTTAAAGAACGCAGTAAAAACTGTCTTATAGATGCGCGGTAGATCCAAATAGATTTTACCATTGTGTGAAACCTGTTTCTGTCAACACTTAGCAGAAAACTTGAATCTGGGCCTTTTTGCCTATGGGCGGTTTAATCCTTGATAGCCAATCCGCCATATGTCATTAGCCCTCTCTTAAACCGCCAACTGTACCTTGAATTGTAATTTCACCGTTTAACACTGAATTTTTCACTTACAAACCGTAGACAAGTGAACCGCACCTGTTTGATTTTCTTTCAGCTCCCCCCTTCCGGAATGGCGAAACAATTTTCTTCTTGCAATTGGGTTCCATCCCGGATCACGGAAACACAGCTCAACGGCTACATCACCACTGGCGCTTTAGCCTCGAAAAATGTTCTCCACTGGCGTGTTCTGGAATCGGAATGTCTGCCGGAACCTCAAGAAGGAGAGGTGATTGTTTTTATGCAACACCTAGACCGGGGATTCAGCCCGCCCGGATCAAAATTTTTCCGGGATGTCCTCGCAAGCTTTCAACTCCATCCACAAGATATTGGTCCGAACTCTGTGTCCAATATATGCAACTTTCAAGTCTTCTGCGAAGTCTATCTTCAAGAAGAACCAACCGTGGAGTTATTCCGAGATTTCTTTCATTTGAACCGCCGACAGAGTTCTCGGACGGTCCTAACACGTAACTTGGTGGCGTTTCAATCCAAAAAGGAAAGAAGTGGACTTTCCTCACGCCAAACATCATAGCCATCCGAAAGATTGGAATCAAACCTGGTTCTATTGTCGAACGCTGCTTCTCGACGGAGAAAATCCCTTTGCCGGGTTATCGCCTCACCGCTTAGCAACAACCACCAATTGCCTTTCAAGGCTTGATCTGCTGCAGAACGGAAGAACTTTGCACCCCAAATTATCAAGCTCCGGCTCGATGGCCAACGGCTTATCTGGTATTGACCTTGTCCGATGTTGCGTTTCTTGGGGCATCTTGCCATTAAGCCGCCACCCCGGATTGATGCACGAATACACTGGTGACGTCAAAGATCCTCAACGACATCACGAGCTATCAATAACTGAGCTTGAAGTTGCCGAGACAGTGAAGAAAATGCTCGATGAACCGATCTCCGCGTGTAGCCAAACCGGGTTGACCCCGTTCTGCATCTCCAACAAACCGCCCACGGTAAGGTTCCTCTCATTGCTCTTACTGATTTTGATTCCATATTGATTGTATTAATCTCTTATTAATTCTCAGGCTAACAGCTCCTTTTGGAAACGAACGAAACCGGCCCGGGTTCCTCGTGTAAAGACCAAGACCACCAAGAAAGTCAAGAAGAGGAAAACCGCCGAGTCTTCTGAACCGCCGGAGGATGAAGAATCAGATGCTGAGGTAGAGCTTGACTTACTTTGTTCTTTTTTCATTCATTTTACTGACAGTTACAATTCCCAGGATGACGCTGAGGCCAGCCATGCAGAACCTGTTGAGGTAATCCTTCTTTCTTCCGATTCTGATCTTGTACCAGTTAAAATAATTCGCCGCACAGTCCGGAAAGTGAAACAATCTCACTCTTGGGCTCATTTGAATCCAAAACTTTCTTTGAAGACACAGCAAACTGAAGAACGCCGTACGACCCGGCATAGCGGTCAACAAATTACGTCGTCCGGTTTAGCTGACACACCAACCCGGAACGTCGCCCAGAGGTGACTTGTTCTCCTGAAAAGCGTTATCCTTTGAAAGGTTTCTTCCGATGCCCTCTCAATCCGTCGACCAATTATCGTGCTTCTTCCAACTCGAATGTCGGTTCATCA
This sequence comes from Aegilops bicornis, assembly GCA_021605145.1. Classification (NCBI taxonomy): domain Eukaryota; kingdom Viridiplantae; phylum Streptophyta; class Magnoliopsida; order Poales; family Poaceae; genus Aegilops; species Aegilops bicornis. The sequence continues at coordinate 830,312,066 of CM038671.1, read as the reverse complement.
ACCACTCAGCTGCCTCCTCTCAAAGTTGCTGCTTTGGGTAAGCATATTACTCCTTAATTTGTTCCTTGTATTTGTCGGTTTATCATATTCTAACCCTTGATGTTGTAGCACCAAGGCTCGTCTTAGTAAAAAGGCCAAGACCCTCGACCCTACTGCGAATGTTGATCCGGAGAAGACTCCAGAGCATCATGGTGAAAATCCCGAAGTTGCTAAAGACAACTCTGCTGGGGTTAATCAAGATGCCAATGCTAATCCGCCAGAGGTTGAACCGGAGGTCCAAGCTGAGACGTCACATCCTCCTGCTCCACCGAGTCCTGCAGCAGAACAACGGGACTCAACTGCTGATCCGCCAAGCCCGGGCATGAAAGCGCCAAGCCCAGGTGAAAATGCCAATCCGGCCAGCCCGACCAAAGATGATGATGTCATAGTTACGGGCACCGCATATACCGCCCCTGGCCATCCGGTTCCTCTATCAAAACACAGCGCCAAGGAAGAATTTACTGCCATGATCAAAGGGAAGGAAAAACTGATCTGTCAGCTTATGACAATTTCTCTGCCCAAGATCTTCACTCTGGCTTCCTGAACCGGCTCTACACAAGCCGTGATTTCGAAGCCGGTCTGGTAAATCTTATGAAGGAGCGCTATGAGGTAAACAGTTATGCCTTTCTCTTGTACCTTCATTGCATAGTAGCCCCAAGGGCATGTTTGTAATCTTCTTTCAAGCTGGTACTTGATATAGAACTCAATACTTTCAGAGTCCACTGTTGTAGCCCCCAAGGGCCGGTTCAACTTAGTATAGTTAAACCGGGACTTAACATAAAACTCAATGCTTCAGAATTCACTGATGTAGCCCCAAGGGCCGGTTCAACTTAGTATAGTTAAACCGGGACTGTAATTTATATCGCTGCAGCAGAACATGTTCGAGCAAATAGCCATTAGCCCCCAAGTGCCAAGTTGAATACCTGTATTGAGCTTGGGACTTTGTGATTTTATTGGCAGATGAAGATCAAATATGCATTAGCCCCCAAGTGCCAAGTGTATGACTGGTTATGCGCTTGGGACTTGTAATGAAAATACTAACATGCTCCCTTTTTGTTGCAGAGTGATATACGCCAACAAACCTCACAAATCAATGATCTTCAAGAAAATCTGAAATCTCAACAAGCAGAAACCTCCAAGGCCAAGGATGAGCTGAAAACCGCCTTGACTACTATGGAGCAGCTCAAGGAGTGGTTTAAGTCTGAGCGGGCCAACTGGGATACTGAAAAGGCGGGCTTGCTAAAGCAGGCGGAGGATGCTGAAGCAGCTATTAAACCGGTGATGGAAGAGCTCACTGGATTAAAGCACCAAATCAATGCCATGACCTATGCCATATTCGGTAAGCAATGCTTCACCAATGTTGTGATGAATATTTAGTATTTAAATTTCCTCCGGTTTAAACTGAACTTTCTTAAACGGTATAGGTAAACGCATTGCTCATCCGGGCTCGACACGGGAAGAAACTCAAGGTCACAGATACGCTAATTGAACAGCTGTATACCGGTACCCAGCGAGTTATTTGCGCCACTTCTTATGATAATGCAGCTCCGACATTGATCAAGGACACACTGGACCGACTATCTATGATACCAGCACAGATAGAAGAATTGAAACGATCTGCTGCCCGGGCTGGCACCTTATTGGCCCTAACTCGCGCCAAAGCATGGATAGCTGACCTTGATCCGGCCGACATAGCCAAAGGCTTCCCAAAGGTTTCAAGAAAATGGCGAAGCATTTGATAATGATGCTCTCAAACGGGTAACAAGGGAGATGCGTCCTGGCGAGTCAATCGGCAGAAGAGGCCAACCTGACGGTTCACCGCTCCTTCTACGACGCGAACAAAAGACGGGTTGAAGCTGTTATTCGAAGTGCGTAACCTTGTTCCACCAACCCGTAAGCACACTTATGCCCTCGACGTTGATCCGGCTGAGCTTATAAGTGAAGAGGCTGTCTTTCGTGCTTTAACCCGGATTGATCGGACCACCAATGACTTCCGCCATTGGATGGTGAGGAGGAAGAAGTTGAATCGACGCCAGACGACCCATCTTCTTCACGCCAACCCGCAATGAAGCTTAATCCGTCAAGCGGTTGATGCATCGAAGCTGCTGTCATGACACCATTCCAAATTTTGGGCCTCGCCTTGAAAAAAGATAGCCATCACTTTTGTTTTTAATATGCCTTCGTGCAATGGTGCTGACTCCTTTGATTGAATGATCAAACCTTCAATTTAGATTGCTGCAGTCACCAAATCTTAAATCGCCACAATGTCTGCGCCGCCAGCCGGTTTGTGACATTCATATATATATGAAATGAAATATTGAGGTATATAATCAAAATTTGTGATACAAAATACCTGCCATCGTTGGGCATGAAGTTGGCTTAGCCAATCTTGAAGCGGAGGTTGTATAAACCATTACCATCAAAGGAGAAAACAGCTCCTGTGTTCATAATGTCGGTTTACCATGTAAACCGTGCCGGGTCATGACAAGCCCCCTGTTACTCCATGATGGGATGTTAATAGAAAAAGTCAAACCGGAAGAATTATCCCCGGATTAAAAATGGACCGAAATCCATCAATGGACAGCTTGAACCGGTTTTTAAAAAACGTTATCGGTTTAAGAAACGCAACAAAGTCAAATAATAGTTATGAAAAAACATGGAAGCAAAGGTAATGATAAAACCGTTTGCAAAAAGAGGCTTTACTGAGCCGATCAGATGGTGTTACCATGGTCGGACACGACCAAGCTCCCAATAGGGTATAGTCATGGTTCAAGTCAGCCAGGTCCCCAACTGAAACCGTGGCATTATGCCGATCAAGTGGCGTGGCAATGGTTCGGGTTCGACCAAGCCCCCAAGTGACTCTATGGCCTTAGGCCGATCAAGAGGCGTGACTGGTTCAGACTTGACCATGTCCCCAAGTGATCTGGTGGCTCTCACCTATCAAAAGGTGTTGCATTGGTTCGGACACGACCAAGCTCCCAAGTGATATCATAAAGCTTTTGAAAAGCAAACTCAGGGGGTAAACCGGAGGCTTCTTTAAAATAGAACAACTCCATGTAACCACGCATGATGTAACAGAACAGATACCCCGCTTTAGCTGAGGCTCCGGTTTATTACTTTATCCATAATATATACAGTCATAATATGTACATAAGTAGAGCCGATGGCTTAGGTATAATAAGGCCGAAGATGAGCTATGTTCCACGGCCTGTTGGTCTCCTCCTCTGACGTGCGTGAGTCTTTATGCTCTCGAACATCGATCAGATAGTACGACCCGTTGTGCAGATTCTTGCTGACCACGAAAGGCCCCTCACAAGGTGGGGATAGCTTGTGCATATCAGTCTGGTCTTGGATGAGTCGAAGCACTAAATCTCCCTCTTGAAAAGTTCTGGTTTTGACCCGGCGACTATGATAACGACGAAGATCCTAATGGTAAATCGCCGAGCGGGCAGCTGCTATGTCACGCTCTTCATCCAGCCGATCCAAAGCGTCTTGTCGTGCTGTCTCGTTATCCACTTCAACATAAGCTGCCACACGAGGTGAGTCATGACGGATGTCACTGGGGAGAACCGCCTCCGCTCCATAAACCATAAAGAACGGCGTGTATCCCGTGGATCTGTTAGGTGTAGTATTTATACTCCATAACACAGACGGTAGCTCTTCTACCCAACAACCCGGTGTCCTCTGCAAAGGGACCATAAGCCGGGGCTTGATGCCTCTCAAGATCTCTTGATTGGCTCTTTCCGCTTGACCATTGAAATGTGGGTGAGCTACTGAAGAAACATCAAGCCGGATGTGCTCACGTTCGCAGAACTCCTTCATGGCACCTTTGGACAAGTTGGTACCATTATCTGTGATGATACTGTGTGGAAAACCAAACCGGAAAATCACCTTTTTGATGAACTGAACCGCCGTGGCTGCATCACACTTGCTAACAGGTTCTGCCTCTACCCACTTTGTAAATTTGTCGACCGCCACCAGCAGGTGGGTCTTCTTGTCCTTGGACCTTTTGAAAGGCCCAACCATATCCAGCCCCCAAGTCGCAAATGGCCAAGTAATTGTAATCATCCTGAATTCTTGGGCCGGTACATGAGCACGTCTGGAAAACTTTTGGCAACCATCACATCGTCTGACCAGATCTTCCGCATCAGCATGGGCAGTTAACCAATAGAAACCGTGGCGGAACGCTTTAGCCACCAAGGATTTTGAACCGGCGTGGTGACCACAATCTCCTTCGTGGATCTCACGCAATATTTCACAGCCTTCCTCAGGGGACACACAGCGTTGAAACGCCCCTGACACACTGCAATGATGCAACTCGCCATTAACAATGGTCATAGACTTAGATAGCCGAATTATTTGCAAGGCCAACGTCTCATCTTCTGGTAACTCGCCCCGGTTCATGTACGCCAGATAAGGAAGCGTCCAATCCGGAATGATATGCAGAGCTGCCACCAATTGAGCCTCCGGATCAGGAATAACCAAATCCGCTTCACCAGGGAGTTTGACTGACGGGTTGTGCAGTACGTCAAGAAAAACATTGGGCGGGACCGGTTTGCGTTGAGAGCCCAACCGGCTTAAAGCGTCCGCTGCTTCATTCTTCCGACGGTCCACGTGGTCCAGCTGGTAGCCCTTGAAATGACCTGCGACAACATCCACCTCACGATGATATGCAGCCATGAGTGGGTCCTTTGAATCCCAAGTGTCAGACACCTGTTGAGCCACTAAGTCCGAGTCATCGAAGCACTTAACCCGGCTTAGATTCATCTCCTTAGCCATCCGAAGACCATGGAGCAAGGCTTCATACTCAGCTGCATTGTTAGTACAAGGGAACATTAAGCAGAGAACGTAACAAAACTTGTCACCTCGTGGGGAAGTTAATACGACTCCAGCCCCCGAGCCCTCCAACTGCCTGGATCCGTCAAAATGGATGGTCCAGTATGTATGATCCGGCCTTTCTTCAGGCACTTGCAACTCCGTCCAATCATTAATGAAATCCACAAGTGCTTGAGACTTCACCGCCGTCCGAGGCACGTAATTCAAACCGTGCGGCCCAAGCTCTATAGCCCACTTTGCAATCCGGCCAGTCGCTTCCCGGTTCTGTATGATATCACCTAAGGGAGCGGAACTGACCACTGTGATGGGGTGCCCTTGGAAATACTGCTTCAGTTTCCGGCTTGCCATAAAAACTCTATACACCAGCTTCTGCCGATGCGGATACCTTTGCTTAGATTCAATAAGCACCTCGCTGATATAATAAACCAGACGTTGAACAGGATGCTCCTCTCCTGCCTCCTTCCGCTCTACCACAATTGCCACGCTGACCGCCGTGGCGTTAGCAGCAACATATAGCAGAAGCGGCTCCTTGTCGATGGGAGCGGCGAGTACAGGCGGGTTGGCCAATTGCCGCTTTAAGTCCTCCAACGCTTCATCAGCGGCTGGACTCCAGACAAACTGATCTGTTTTCTTCAGCATCTGGTACAAAGGGATGGCCTTCTCTCCGAGGCGGTTGATAAATCGGCTCAGCGCGGCAATCCGGCCCGCCAAACGCTGGACATCATTAATACACTTTGGTTTAGCCAGGGAGGTGATAGCCGTAATCTTCTCCAGATTAGCTTCAATCCCCCTGTTGGACACGAGAAAACCCAATAACTTGCCTGCCGGAACACCAAAAACACATTTGGCCTGGTTGAGCATCATCTTGTAAACCCGCAGGTTGTCAAAGGTTTCTTTCAAATCATCAATTAGTGTTTCCTTCTTCCTTGACTTAACCACAATATCATCCACATAGGCATGCACATTACGGCCGATCTGTTTATGCAAGCAATTCTGTACACAACGCTGATAAGTTGCTTGGGCGCTCTTGAGCCCAAAAGGCATAGACACATAGCAGAAGGCTCCAAAGGGAGTGATAAACGCTGTCTTCTCCTGGTCCTTAACTGCCATCTTGATCTGATGATATCCAGAATACGCATCCAAAAAGCTCAAACGCTCACAACACGGAGTGGCATCAATAATCTGGTCAATGCGGGGGAGGGCAAAAGGATCTGCCGGGCAAGCTTTGTTAAGATCTGTGTAATCCACACACATGCGCCAAGTGCCGTTTTTCTTAAGAACCAGCACCGGATTAGCAAGCCACTCTGGATGGAAAACTTCAACGATAAAGCCAGCCGCTAAGAGCCTGGCCACCTCCTCTCCAATGGCCTTACGCCTTTCTTTGTTAAACCGGCGGAGGAACTGTTTCACCGGTTTGTACTTGGGATCAACATTAAGAGTGTGCTCAGCGAGTTCCCTCGGTACACCTGGCATGTCAGAAGGCTTCCATGCAAAAATGTCCCGGTTCTCACGGATGAACTCGATGCGCGCTTTCCTATTTCGGATCCAAGTTGGCACCGATGCAGAACTGCTTGGACGAATCGCTGGCACAAAGTCAACAAGCTTAGTCTCAGCCGATTTGAATTTCGGGCGGATCATGCCGTGTAGTTGGCTTCTTCAATGGAGTCATATCCGCCGGATCGACATTGTCCTTATAATACTTCAGCTCCTCGGTGGCACAAACCGACTGCGTAAGCCGCATCACCTTCTTCACACTCCAAAGCGATCTTGCGGCTCCCGTGAGCCGTTATTGTCCCCTTGTGACCCGGCATCTTGAGCTGCAAATAGATATAACAAGGCCGTGCCATGAATTTGGCATAAGCCGGCCGCCCAAACAGGGCGTGATATGGACTCTGGATTTTCACCACTTCAAACGCCAATGTTTCGATCTAGAATCATATTCATCTCCTCAAGGCCACCTCGAGCTATCTTACCAACCGGATATGCTGACTTGCTGTGTACCACACCATGGAACACTGTATTGGATGGTTTGAGATGTTTATCTATTAACCCCATACGACGGAAGGTCTCATAGTACAGGATGTTGATGCTGCTCCCTCCATCCATAAGCACCTTGGTGAAATTATAACCTCCCACCTGAGGTGCCACCACCAGGGCTAGCTGACCCGGATTGTCAACCCGGGGAGGATGATCCTCTCTACTCCATATAATGGGCTGCTCTGACCAGCGTAGGTAATGAGGCACGGCCGGTTCAACAACGTTGACTGCCCGCTTCAAGCTTCCGGTCTCGCTTGTCTAAGCTAGTGGTGAAGACATGGTACTGCCCATTATTCAACCGCTGGGTTGCTCGATACCCTCGATCGCTATTGCATCGATTGTAACCACCTTGGTTATTCTGATTAGTCTGATTGTTCTGATTACCATTAAATCCTGAACCGGAATTTCCTCCACCGTAACCCGGCCCAGATCCTGAACCGCCACCGGAGCCTTGATCATACCGGAAAGCATTAGAACTTTTGAACTCCTGCATAATGTAACAATCCTTCCAGAGGTGATTTGCTGGCGCCTCCTTCGTCCCATGCTTCGGACAGGGTTGATTCAACAGATAGTTCAAGCGGTCCGGATTAGGATTAGGTGCACCACCTCGATTCGGTTGTTTACCTCTGCGCCGCTGACCCTTGTCCTGCGCATTGGTGTTGGCTACGAAATCCATGTTGCCATTCGCTTTACGCTTGCCTCCACCATTACCTGTCGGGTGATGTTGCTGGCCCTTGGAGTTGCTGTTCTTCTTTCCCTTCCCTGTCTCGTCATCATCAGACTGGGATCCTTGGTACTATCGTAATCAGCATATTTCACTAAAGCGCCCATGAGAGTGCCCATGTCATTACAAAACCGCTTCATACGCTAACTTCAACTTCAAAGGCTTAAACCGCAATTACCCTCCGTGGTCAAGATCGCAGAGTCAGCGTTGATCCGTCTCGACGAGTGCAAGATTTCTGAAACGCGGGCGCACCCAATGGGTTGTTGACTCCTTCACCTTGGACACAAGCCGCCAAGTCCACTACAGACATGGGCTGCTTACAGGTATCTTTGAAATTCTGGATAAACCGGGTCCGCAACTGGGCCCATGAACTGATAGAATTCGGTGGTAAGCTCTTCAACCAGGTACGGGCCGTGCCTTCGAGCATCATGGTGAAGTACTTTGCACATGCAGCCTCATCCACATACACCATCGCCATGGCCATCTCATAACTTTCTATCCATGCTTCTGGAGCCAAATCGGCGGTGTAATTTGGCACCTTGCGCGGACCCTTGAAATCCTTGGGCAAGCGTACATTGCGTAAAGCGGGTACGAGACAAGGCACCCCCAAAGAGCTAGAGGTAACCCTGTGCTCAAAGATGGTCGGACGAACCGGCGAAGTCGACAATCCGGATGCTGCGCTGCTAACTCGGCCTCCCTGCGTGCCCGGGCCCGGTCCACCACCTCCTGAGCGTTGTTGAAACCACCTACCCGGTTGTTGCCACGCTGCGCACCACGCCGTGCATTACTTGATACAGCCGGTTCATCCACGTGCCTGCTATAGCTTCGGCTTGGGCGGGGGGTAGAGTGGATCCGGACGCGGCTGTACGAATACGCTTCTTGTTGGACCAAAGCTGTCCTAAGGAGCTCCTTGACCCGGCGCGTCTCATCGCCTGTGGTGAATCGCCTTCAATTGGAATTGCCTCCAGTCATGCCGCAGCTGCGACAAGGTTATCCATCGGGTTGGAGTAGTGTCCTGGAGGCGTTTGCACAGCCTGAGGCATGCTGGCATTATGGCGAGGTAGATCTATTATGCGGGGCTGAACCGGCGCGCCCGTCCCAGGTGCTTCCGCCCGGTTTACCACCGGCGGATTACTGGTCCCCGCTCCTGGGGTGTTGACGAGATCTCTTCCCTCGAAAACTGAAGGCAAACAGGATCTGTATTTCCTCTTCATGACTTCATGCAACGCGCTCGATCCAAAGATGAGCCTATAAGCTGTGCATCCAAAGCGGCCCGCTCTGCCGCCATCTGGCGTCTGCAGCTGCCAGATCCGCTTTAGCTCGAGTGATTTGTTCCTTCACCTTCGCAATCTCCGCGTTATGAACGTCCTGGTCCGCCGGGTTAACCTCTGCCATGAGCACAGCCAACGCATCGAATAGTTCTGATAAAACTTGAGCCGGCGGGCGCACAGGGCCTCCTGCCCCGGCTGCCGTCGCCGCTGTTGAACCGGCAACCATTGTCGCAGCGGTCGAAGAGTGAAGTATTGCTTGTGTACCGGCCATGAATATTCCAACCCGGTTGGGCAGATCAGAAGGGTCCAGAATACTGTCACCGTCGGAACAGCCCCCAATCCGGCCATCTTGTAGCTGATATAGAGACTCAGTTTCTCCGGTCGACGACTCGTCATCAGAGTAGACGACGGTTTCGCCACCAGATTCTGATCCGTCCTCATAACTTCCTCCGTGGATGACTCCCACGAAGGCACGCTTTACGCCAGTTTAGCTCGGCAGGTCTCGCGACGCTGAGCCGTCTCGACGAGGTCGGTGCAGATGTCCGGCCAGCCCCGGCTCACCGATCTTGCCGATGAAAACGTGTATGCCACCAAAGGGGACCTCAGTATCCGTACTCAATCGAAGTCGGCCTCGGGGCCCCAGCATCGTCGATGTAGAGCTTGCCATGACGACTCTTGGTCATCCGCCCACAATAGCCTTCGAGTCCTTCGAGCTTGCCTTCCAAGATCATCAAACCATCGTATGCGATAGCCCCACGGTGGGCGCCAAGCTGTCGTGGTTTTGTCACGCAGATGTCCTCATGAAAGGACTTAGTCGTGGGGCCATCGCTACGAGTTAACTTGAAAGGGGTTAAAGCGGACGCGAAGACACAAGAGTTATACTAGTTCGGCCCCTTCGATGAAGGTAAAAGCCTATGTCTAGTTTGTGATGGGATTGATGTGGTCTCGATGACTAGGGAGCAAATAAGCTTCGCCTAGGCCTCGAGTTGTTGTTGTTTGTCCCCCTTGAACCGCCCCGGGTCGTCCCCTTATATACACGGGTGGCGCCCGTCGGTTCAGAGAGACCCAATCTCCGGTTCATACTCGTATCCGGGTTGGTCTCTCTCTATTCCTAACTTACAGTACAAGTTTACATATCAGGCCGGTTTATGGCTACAGGTTCTAAACCGACTACGGGCCTTGGGCCCTTACTTTCATGCTTGGGCTTTTACACCGTTGAACTACTGATGAAGTTAACCCGGCCCGGATAGGCCGGTTTACGCCCAGTAGTAATATCCCCAACACATAGCATGAAACATATGGATCCAAATCAGCCCCTTACGAAGCAACGCATAAACTAGGGTTTAAGCTTCTGTCACTCTAGCAACCCATCATCTACTTATTACTTCCCAATGCCCTCCTCTAGGCCCAAATAATGGTGAAGTATTATGTAGTCAACGTTCACATAACACCACTTGAGGATAGACAACATACATCTCATCAAAATATCGAACGAATACCAAATTCACATGACTACTAATAGCAAGACTTCTCCCATGTCCTCAGGAACAAACGTAACTACTCACAAAGCATATTCATGTTCATAATCAGAGGAGTATTAATATGCATATAGGATCTGAATATATGATCTTCCACAAAATAAACCAACTAGCATCAACTACAAGGAGTAATCAACACTACTAACAACGTACTAGTACCAATCCCGGACTTGGAGACAAGAATTGGATACAAGAGATGAACTAGGGTTTTGAGAGGAGATGGTGTTGGTGAAGATGTTGATGGAGATTGCCCTCTCCCGATGAGAGGAGCGTTGGTGATGACGATGATGGCGATGATTTCCCTCCCGAAGGGAAGTGTCCCCGGCAGAACAGCTCTGCCGGAGCCCTAGATTGGTTCCGCCAAGGTTCCGCCTCGTATGGCGGAGTTTCGTCGAAGGTTGCTTATGATTTTTTCCTCATCGAAAGACCTCATATAGCAGAAGATGGGCATCGAAGGGCCACCAGGGGGCCCACGAGGTAGGGGGGCGCGCCCAGGGGGTAGGGCGCGCCCCCACCCTCGTGGCCAGGTGGGCCCCCCTCTGGTGAACTTCTTTCGCTGGATATTTTTTATTATTTCCCAAAATGACTTTCGGGAAGTTTTAGGACTTTTGGAGTTGTGCAGAATAGGTCTCTAATATTTGCTCCTTTTCCAGCCCAGAATTCCAGCTGCCGGCATTCTCCCTCCTTATGTAAACCTTGTAAAATAGGAGAGAATAGGCATAAGTATTGTGACATAACATGTAATAACAGCCCATAATGCAACAAATATCAATATAAAAGCATGATGCAAAATGGACGTATCACTGCACGCAAGGGTAAAAGCACTAGAGGAACGAGAAGCAGTTCACAGCAAGCGACCTGCCGAAACTACCCCCGAAGCTACCCTGCCATCTCAGCGGAGAAGTAGCGTGGCTTCTACCGAGCTGCTTCAGGAGCCTGTCTTCACGACTCCTGCTAGCTACCCCGTGGATGCTATCACGGAGTCTCAACATTGCCACCTTATGACGCAATGGCAGAAATTCAAAGTCAAGGCGGCTATCGGCTCTATTGCACCTCCTGAACCCGGCGCAACTTTTCACTGCCGGACGATTCCAAAAGGATATGCTAGGGTGATGGTGGATGAAATAATGGAGGGATTTTAGGAGCTCGATCTTGACCACCCTACCGGTGAAGGGGAGACTCGGCTGGGTTCTGCTCTGAAGACTCCATGCCTATGGCGGAAGGAGTTCATCAACCTTCCTACCTGGATGCCTCTGCCTCCTCCTCCTCCTCCTTCGGCGAGTCAGGGCACTCCGCCTCCTCCTCCGCCTCCTCCTCTGGCGAGTGATCAGGGCACTCCGCCTCCTTCTCCGGCTGCTCAGGCGCGTGGCAGCACTCCGCCTCCTTCTCCACCTGCGTCGGCGCGTCCGAGAAGCCCGCCTCCTCCTCTGCCTCGTCAACAAGGCTGGAAGAGAGCCGCCGCCGCTCCGGCTGCTCCGGCGCGTCGTAGCACTCCGCCTCCTTCTCTGCCTCGTAAGCAAGGAAAGAAGACAGTCGCAGCCGCTCCGGCTGCTCCAAAGGTTTAGCAGTACAGCCAGAGGCAGGAGGCAATACAGATTCGGTCCATCTCTCAAGCCTTTAGAGAAGTTACCATACGAGAGGACCGACGAGGAAAACGCGAAGATCTCTAAAGCGGAAGTGAAGGACTTTTTTGCAAAGAAACCTCCACCTCCGGAGGAGAAGATAGACCCGGTGAAAGCGAAGCGCAGTTTGGATGCCCTGAAGCGACCACCACTGTCTCTGCCGCAAACCAACTATGACTGCATTATTGAAAGGACATATAAGGAAGCGTCCCGGTCGGGAAGTACTTGTACTGATCGAAGGTTAGCAGAACGAAGAAGTGGGAAAACAATTCCCCAGCTCGGCGACATGTTTAACCAATCGTGCCCCCACTCAAGGTGTCTAGCGATATCGTCGCTAATCATCCGGGGATCTTGCCCGGTACCAATCCTGCAGATTACATGCACGAGGACGATGCACATTTTGATATAATGGAGGTGGACGAATTCAGATACCAGTACGGGAAGCCTCTCATCAAACCTGGTCATCCTCCTCTAACAACGATGATGCGAAGATTCCATTATTGATACATGAAAACCCGCAGAGAGTCTGGGGAAAAGGATACTTTAACGGTGAGAGTTAAAGAGGAGCATGACCTCGTTGGAATTGATCTGTTGTCTGTTCCATTTTAGGAGTTCTTCCAGTTTTTCCAAAAGGCCCTCGATAAATTAACGGTCACTTGCTACTGTCTGTAAGTACTACTTCTATCATTAAGTCTCTATATATAGCTCAGCTCTTTCATTGCATGTATATATAATTATCCTCACTATATTATGCAGATTGAAGATCGCCGAATGCAAGAAAAGACAAATCGGTAATATTGGGTTCATTAACACAAATCTCATAGATGAATTTACGGTTAAATTTCATGCCAAAGAAACCGAGGCCAACTTGCTACGATCGTTGGTAATAAACCAAAACAAAGATATAATACTCTTTCCTAACAACTTCAAGTGAGTGTTACTGTCTTGTGCATATTCGGCTTCCCTTATTAGTCGAGGTTATAGTAATGTAATTGATGAGTTGTGCATGTGTGTAGCTTCCACTATATTCTCCTAGAGATTAAGCTTGAGCAGGGACTAGTAACCGCCTTTAGAGTCGAGACGAAAAGATCCCCAGGAGTATGCGGATATGACTGAAATGCTCGAGAAGTAAGTTAAATCGATCATTATCGCACCATATCGGCAACTTTGTTCATTTCCTGATATCAAGTAATTGTTTTCTTTGTCTGGCAGGGTTTGGAAAAAATTCACCGCACAAGCTCCGGGACTATTGTGGAAGCTGCGATTTATATACCCGAAAGTAAGTACTACTAGCTAGTTCCGCAGATCTCCTAGTGATTCAAGCGCTAGTTTCATCAATACCATTTAGCATGCTTGCTTATCAGTTTGATTGACCTCTATTTCTTGTAAAGTGGTTGTGGCAGGAACCGAATAATTACTGTGGATACTACGTTTGCAAGTCCATTCGCCACACGACCTATGAGCGGGGCTACTCTAAAAAACAATATGAAGTGCGTAAGCAATAATATTCACAATTTTATTCTATTACCATCATTTGTGTTAAGTTTCATTCATTCATATATATGTATTGACCCCCTTCTTCAAATTAGATGTTTCGGATGCGGGATGAACTCCTAGCACAAGATCGCATGCGAGCAATTCAAGAGGAATTGGCGGGATTCTTTCTTGACCACGTGATCAATAAAGACGGAGAATACCATTTGGAACATGAGTTCATATATAATTAGGGGATTATATTGTAAGAGATCTTATATTGTATATATGTTGCCAGTAGCGTCGTATAGATATACGAAAACTTGTTGTTCGACCAATCTCTCGGAGAAGGAGAGGTCGGTATCACTTCTCTCTGTATGCATATGTTCATGACGATCTTCTATACTTAATGGTTTCCTTCATTTGCTTACTAGCTAGCGTGTCGAGTCCTCTCTATACGTATAGTACGTAGCGTCGACCAAGCATGGAGATAAGAGAGGACACTTCTCTCTATTAATTAGTTAGCTAACAAAATATATGACACCTAAATTAACCCTACAAAACCCCCCAAAACCCCCAAGCCCCCTCCCCCCTTTCAGGAAAAAAACAAAAACCCTAGCCCCTGAACTGCTGACGCGTGGTAGCTTATTGGTACCGGTTGGTGCTACCAACCGGGACAAAAGGCCCCCCTGCCAGGGCAAGCCGCAACGGCCACGTGGAGCCCCATCTGTCCCGGTTGGTATAAGAACCGGGACTAAAGGTATAGGGCTTTAGTATCGACCCTTTTTAGTCCCGGTTCCCGAACCGGGACAAATGGGACTTATGAACCGGGACAAATGGCCCTTTTTCTACTAGTGCAGGCACGCCCGCCATGTCAGCCTGGCCCACCCGACCCCACAAATATCCCCACATCCGGAAAATCCTAGACACCGGTCAATCCAAAATTCACGTCACCCCATCTCCGTCCACTCCATTTTCGATCCCCTACCTCCGATCCGATGGCCGGCGACGGAACCGAGGCATATAAAGCTCAGCACGAGCGGCAACGGGCGAGACAGATGGGGGAGGCGATGTCGGCCTGTCGTTCACCCTTGAGCGCGTCGGTGGATCCCGAGGTCGCAGTCCTCGTGTCGGTCCTTCGCCGCTCTCTGAAGATGGCGGAGACAGATGCGCGGCGCCTCCGCCGGAAGAATGCCACGGTGCTCCGATTCGCCATCGAGATGTCGGAGCACAAGGCAACCAAGGAGGCGGCGGCGAAGGCGAAGGCAATCCACCATGCGAAGGAGCAGGACAACCTGCTCTGCAGGATGTTGGGCATGCATTGCAGCTCGGACTCGGACCTGACAGACGGGTCCTCCTTCAGCTCTGACGACGACACGCCTCCGCACGCCGACGCCTACACAGAGGAGGGGCACAGCCGCACCGACAACCTGAAGGGGAAGGGGCTGGCGAGGAAATTGTGATTTCCTCCGCCCTTCCCCGTTATGTACATAGCGTTGCATGGTTTGTATAGATTTGAGGGCTCGGATCTGAGGGACGCGGGTGTGAAAGCGACCAAATGAGGCGTGCCCGGACATGTCCGCGGGTGTTTGGGGGCCTGGATTTGCAACCTGCAGCTATAGATGCTCTAAGCAAGGTGACCCTATCGGCGTATTTCTCCTCGTCTTTGTTGTTGATCTTTATATGACCGTTATAGCCCCGTTTTTGACATGGTCGCTAGCCTTCTAAAAATAAGTGGCCATTGTGAAACTACTACCTCCATTTCAAAATATAAAGTTTAGTAATTTTCAGAAAAGCCAAACTTCTCTATGTTTGACTAAATTTTGAGAGCAAAAATCAAAAACTACAATACATAATCAACATCAATAGATTCGCCATGACATATATTTTCATATTTTATTTATTTAGTATTGTACAATTTGATATAACTTTCTATAAGCTTGGTCAAATATATAAAATATTTGACTTTTCTAAACTTAATATGCATTAGATTTTGGAATGAAGGAAGAGGAAGTACAAGGATTGGTCAGTGGCTGTGTTTGTTATCGCAGAGGATCATGATGATCCAACTTATATGACCAACTTTTGCATCTTTTACCAACTTATTATCTCTACTTTCGTGCTTCTTCTCCCACGACAGACTATAAAATATGATCAACAAGACACAGTTCAATAGCTGGAAACTGTGTTATACTACTTTGTTCATCTAATAAAAGTTATACTCCCCTTATTTCTAAATATAAGTATTTTTGGAGATTTTAATTGTAATTACATACAAGTGTATATAGACGTACTTTAGAGTGTAAATTCACTTATTTTGCTCTGTATGTAGTTTATATTGAAATCTCTAAAATGACTTATATTTAGGAATGGATGGAGTAGTACTATTTCTTTTTAGGGCCACAAAAAGGTAAATTAGGCACGACTCTCTTGGCAGATCTCAATACTAGAATGCACAAAACCATTATTTTCGTGTCACGACTTACGTAAAACAATCACTTTACTATTCATGACATTTTACACCGAACCGAAAGACAGTGGCGAAAAACACTAACAGTAAATGCTAAGTGTTTGGATGACATCACTAATCGTCCGGGCCCATCCATCAGGCTGAGTTGGCAGAAAAAAATGATAGTACATAGGCAAATTGACTTGACGTCATTAATCTCGGGATTGACGGAGGCTTAGGAAACAAGTATACTTCACCCGCAGAAAAAAAAAAGAAGCAAGTATACTATATTCTTTATTCCCAAGGCCTTAAAATGTAAATTTTGCACGGCTCTCTATGACAGATCTCAGTGTTGACCGAAACTTAAACCAGTCGAGTAAAACTGAACCCTCGCCGCCGCCGCCGCAGGAGCGACTGTTGCGCTGCCGCTACCGCCGCCTGGCCGGGGCTCCACCCCAGCCGGCGTTGTTTCCATGTGTGCCTCTCGTGCGCATTATGGACTGTTGGCGGCCCTGTCCGCCCCGCGACCGCCGGCCTCCTGTGCTCGTGGTGGTCACCTTGAAGTTCAGATCGGAAAAGAGTTGGTAGGAAGGCCTATCTTCACACGGGGTACAGATCCCTCCGCCGGCATGATCCATAATACTTCCCGTGAGGCGAGCAGCACATCGGTTGCGGGACACCAACAGAATCCCAGGGTCTCTGATGGTTTGCTTCTCTCTGAACGTGATCTCCCTAATCGCAAAAAGCCTCCTGACCGGGTGTCGCCGCCGTCTGGTACGAGTACAGTTTTGATGTTGTCGCCGGTGCTGGCGTTGGACACCGCACCGGAGTGTTCCATGGTGATCCTTGGTGCCGGTGGGGCGCAAAAGGGCTCCCTCCGTGGATGCTGCTCGTCCGAAGCCGGTGGAAAGGGGAACCGTGGACATTGGGGCTGCTATCCGTGAGGCAGCAACAGTTAAGAAGCGTGCATATAAAAATGAAAAGGGGGGCTCGTCTGCAACTCCATCCGAGTCTCTGAAGACAGAGGACACCCCCGTGTTGCGAAACCTGACCAACATGGCACAATTGTATGGTGGAGGAGCTGAGATGTCAAACGTTGAATCTACATTGGGTAGAAGATGGACAACCACAATGAAGGAGCAAACAGAGGGCCAAGCTGTTTATGAAAAATCGCTTTTCCCATCTGTGAAGAATGCGACTGGAGGTGCACAGCAGAAGGGCAAGGTGGATGAGGAGCAGAAGGGGGAGCTGGTGGAATTGGAAGCGACCGGCCCTGGGGCTGCCGGCAACCTGACGGGGACGCGTGTGGCGCCTCGTCAGCAGCAATGATAGGCCTAAGCTGGAACTGCCGAGGAATCGGGGGCGCCTCGACAGTTCGTGATCTCACTGCCCTCGTTCAGTGTCATCATCCACAGTTTGTGTTTTGTGTGAAACTCGGAATAGTGCGAAAAAAGTCAGCCGTCTTCGTTCTCGGTTAGGTCTTCATGGTTTTTGTGGAGTTGATAGTGTGGGTCAAAGTGATGGCCTCGCTCTGTTTTGGAATGAACAATTATCAGTTGAGATAAAGGAGAAGAACGAGAGGTTTATTGATGCTCATATTCGTGCTTCCTCAACTGATCCCTTTTGGCATTTAACTTGTGCGTATGGTGAACCGCGTACTGAAAACCGTCATCGGATGTGGACCATCTTGTCTGACATCCGAGGGTCGAGCGACCTTCCGTGGATGCTCATGGGGGATTTTAATGAAGCTATGTGGCAGTGCGAACATTTGTCCGCCACCCCACGCCCAGCTAGCCAAATTGCAGCATTCCGTGAAGTTGTACAAGATTGTGAGCTCCATGACCTTGGGTTTGCCGGAGCTCCTTTCACTTATGATAATAGAAGGAGGGGAAGGGCAAACGTGAAAGTGAGGTTGGACCGTGCTCTAGCTGACGATCGGTGGAGGGACATTTTCTCAGATGCTAGTGTGGTCCATTTGGTTTCTCCATGTTCGGACCACCTACCGCTACTTGTCCACCTGCAGAAAGAGGAAGTACTACCTCCGAGGCAGCGACCGAGGCAGTATGAAGTTTTTTGAGAGCGTGCAGGTGAGCTGCCTGAATTGATCCAGCAAGCTTGAGATGCCACACAAACTACAGGTAATTTAGCAGCAGTCACGGCAGGACTGAACCAGGTGATGGATAAATTGCAAGGATGGAGTAGACGCAAATTTGATAATGTCCTGAGAGACCTTGAATGCACACGTAAAAAACTGGATCACCTAGTGCAGACCAATGGAGATCCACGAGAGATAAGAAGGTTGTCAGATAGTACGAATGAACTGCTATATAAAGAAGAACTCCTATGGCTGCAGCGTTCTCGTATTAGCTGGCTCAAAGAGGGCGATCGAAACACGAAGTTTTTCCATAGTAGATTTGTTTGGCGAGCCAGGAAGAACAAGATTAAGAAACTGAAAGATGATGATGGTGTATGGCAGACTACACCCTCTGTCATGGAGTTAATGGCCACTTCCTTCTTTAAGGAATTGTTCACCAGAGATCCTTCTTTGAATGCTGATGAGATAATTGGCTTGATAGATAGAAAAGTAACGGATGAAATGAATGACTCACTTTGTAGGGATTTTACTGTACAAAAAATAGGCGACGCGCTATTTCAAATAGGTCCCCTGAAGGCCCCTGGACCGGATGGATTCCCAGCGAGGTTTTACCAAAGAAACTGGGCGGTTTTAAAGGACACGATTGTTGCGGCCGTCCGGCTGTTCTTTTCCACAGGGCACATGCCATTAGAGACAAACTCAACGGCAATCGTGTTAATTCCGAAAACAGATAAGCCTGAGACAATTAGAGAGTTCCGGCCTATCAGTTTGTGTTCAGTTCTGTACAAGATTGTGGCTAAGTGCTTGGTGAACAGACTCCGTCTAATCCTGGGGGATATCATCTCTTTGAACCAGAGTGCCTTCGTCCCCGGCCGTATGATTACTGATAATGCATTGGTAGCGTTTGAATGTTTTCATGCCATTGAGCACTGTAAAAAGGAGCAAGATTCTTATTGCGCTTATAAGTTGGATTTATCAAAGGCGTACTACAGGGTTGACTGGGAATTTCTTAGAAGAATGATGCAGAGTTTGGGTTTCGCTCCCCGATGGATTGATTGGATTATGTCCTGTGTGACATCGGAGAGCTATTCGGTAAAATTTAATGGAACCCTTCTTGATTCGTTCTGCCCATCCAGAGGTCTTCGCCAAGGTGATCCGCTGTCCCCTTTTTTGTTCTTGTTTGTTGCTGATGGCCTTTCCGCTCTGTTGCATCGTGAAGCATCCCAGGACTCTATCACGCCGATCAAGGTTTGCCGTCGCCTCGGTATTTCCCATTTGCTCTTGCAGATGATACCTTGTTGTTCTTCAAGGCAGACAGCGAACAAGCAGAATGTGTTAAACATGTGCTTGAGATATATGCTAAAGGAACAGGCCAGGTGATCAACCCTAACAAGTGCTCTATCTTGTTCTCTCCGATCTGCCCAACTAGTACCCAAGAGAGCATTAAGGGTACACTGCAAATTACGCAAGCAACCTTTGAAGCTAAATACCTCGGTCTCCCGACACCAGATGGCAGAATGAGTAAGGGTAAATTAAAAAGCCTACAAGAGAGGTTGGCAAAATGCTTAATGGAATGGGAGGACAACTATCTCTCTATGGGTGGAAAAGAAATAAAGATCAAGGCGATCGCTCAGGCCCTCCCGGTTTATATTATGAGCGTCTTCAAGGTACCAGCGGGGCTATGTGAGGAACTCATGAGAATGATTCGTCGCTTCTGGTGGGGAGCGGAAAAAGGTAAACAAAAAACACATTGGGTCAGCTGGGACCTTATGGTGAGACCTAAAGGAAAAGGTGGAATGGGGTTTAAAGACCTTCGGACGTTCAATCAGGCCCTCTTAGCACGGCAAGCCTGGCGTCTTATTCAGTTTACGGAAAGTCTCTGTGCACAGGTTCTGCGGGCCAAGTACTATCCGGAT
This sequence comes from Aegilops bicornis, assembly GCA_021605145.1. Classification (NCBI taxonomy): domain Eukaryota; kingdom Viridiplantae; phylum Streptophyta; class Magnoliopsida; order Poales; family Poaceae; genus Aegilops; species Aegilops bicornis. Next base: position 830,292,066 of record CM038671.1, on the reverse strand, counting down.
GGGTCCATTCTTGACACTGTCTTTACCGGGAACGGATCGTCAACATGGAACACCATTGAGCATGGCCTGCAATTAGTGAAGCAGGGGTATGTTTGGCGGGAGGGGAACGGCATCGACATACGATTCCGCCGCGAATTCGTGGCTGCTGAGAGGGCCTCCCTTTAAGCCAATCACGCCGAAACGACGGTGCCGATCGAAATGGGTGGCTGACCTTCTGAATTCTGATGGGTCTTGGAACATTTCACCTCGTGCAACACTTCTATCCGGCTGATGTTATAGAGATTCTGAAAATAAAAACCTCTCGCCGAGGGGAGGCTGATTCTATTGTTTGCAGCAACCAGACAAACATGATCGCTTTCTCTGTGAAGTCGGTACAATTTTGCAAGGGATGATATCTTCGCTCAAAAGGGGACTGTTGCGTGTAGTACTCGGCCTGATGGCTCAAGGCCGGGGTGGAAAATGCTATGGAGTTGTGGAGCGCCACCCAAAGTCTGTGTGTTTGCTTGGAAAGCTGCTAGGGAAGCACTGGCCACTAGGCTGAACAAGATGAAACGCCATATGGAGGTTGATGGAGTGTGCACCATTTGTGGACAGGAAGATGAATCAGTTCATCATGCACTCTGCACGCTTCCCCCACGCTCGGAACTTGTGGAATGTTATGAGGCTAGTTTGGGACCTGCCATCAGAGGAGGTTCTTAGTAGAAGTGAACCAGATTGGTTGCTGTTGCTCTTACACGAATTATCTGAGACCCAACGGATGCTTGTGCTCATGGTGTTATGGCGTGCTTGGCATATACACAATGAGTTGACTCATGACAAGCCACTGATTCCAGTAGAGGTGTCCAAGAGGTTCCTTTGTGATTATGCGCAATCCCTGTTGACAATCAAGCGGATACTATCAAAGGGAAACTGCCGGTCCTGACAGAGTTAAGCAATTTTGTTCCTGTCACTAGCAGTACAAAATGTTTGGCCAGTCCTGTTGCTTGGGAACCCCCACCGGACGGACATGTCAAACTGAATTTTGATAACTCGTTCGTTGTCGCCGATGGGTCTGCGGGAGCGGGCATGGTACTGCACGATCACTTGGGCCAAGTAATTTTTGCGGCGTGTAGATGGCTCTATGATTGCCCTGGACCACTGGAGGCTGAGGTTGCTGCATGTGCCAAAGGGCTTAACTTAGCTCTGCATTGGTCCCAGAAACCCATCTTGGTGGAAACAGACTGTGCTGAACTTGTGTCCATGATCAAGACTGGACCGGCGGATCGATCTAGTAGCATGTACCTTATTTCAGAAATCACGGAGATGCTAAAGGAGCGACACTCCCAAGTTCGAAAGATCACTCGTGCGCAGAACAAGGTTGGACACGCTATGGCAGCGATAGGGCGTGGACAGTAAAGGACGGCTTGTTGGCTCGCAAATGTTCCTCAGGAGATTAGCATTGTCGTTATGAATGATTGTAACACTATGATCAATTAAGTAATGAATTTTTTCCCCCCGCAAAAAAAAAGAGAGTAAAACTGAACGAAAACGTTTATAAAAAGGGAAGTGTTTAGGAACGGCGCACCGGCCGAACCATTCCGCCGGTCCCACGCGGGCCGCTCGATCGAAGCGACGCGCAGCGCATCGTACGCTCGCGCTCCTCCCGATCCCCTTCTTCCTCCTCCCGATCCCCTTCTTCCTCTTCCTCTTCCTCGCGTCGCGCCGCCCTCTTCTTCTGCCCTCTCCTCCCCACCCCTTCCCCATCCCTTCCCCCTCCTCCCCCCCGCCCCCCGTCCCCCGGTCGCAGCGCCACGCGCTCCCCTCCCCGCTCGGAGCTCGCCGGCGACCATCCCATCTCACCGGCGACCGAGGGGCGGTGACAACAGGAGATGCTACAACCGGTGCTACGGAGTGCTACCACGGCGACGCCTCCCTCGCATGCATCGGAGTTTCGCCTACCTCGCCGATTCGCCACGCCGGAGCTGCAACCAGCCATGGCAGACTACCCCTCACGGCGAATTTTTGCTGGAACCGGTTGTAGCGAATTCAATCGCCGGTGGTAGCAAAAATCTACTACGGTTGCAGCAAAACGGCGTCATCGTCATCATGGGGTCGCAACCGGTGAAGCGCTCCCTCGCCGGCCGCCATGGCCACGCCCGGATCCTCCCGCGTATACAAGTGTTGCAACCGTCACTTAGAAAAGCTTCAACACCCGTTGAAAAAAGCTTCAACCATAGACATATAAAGCTTCAATGGCACTGCACAAAAAGGGAAAGCTGCAACCGTTGTTGGATTTTGCTACTACCGGCAAAGCTTTTTGCTACATCCATCAGGCAGAGCTACGACCTCGCGAGGACGACAATGATTCTTTTTGCTGCAACGGTAGCAGGCTTTTTGCTACTACCGTTGGAGGTTTTTGCTACATCCAGTAGATAAAAATGCTTCAACCAGACAACAAAATACAGGAAAAGTTACAACCGTTTTGACAAAAAGCTTCAACCCGCAGATGAAAAAGCTTCAAAAAGAGATTGAGAAAATCCTCCTTCGACGACGACCATGGCGTATCTCTGTGTTTTTGTTGCAACCGTAGAGTAAGAAGCTTGCAATCCTTTTGTGAAAAAAACTTCAAGCTCAGGTGAAAAAACCTTCATTTGGCACGGTGGAAAGCTTCAATCCGCGAGAAAAGCTTCATCAGGCATAGAGAAAAGCTTCAACCGATAAGATAAAAAGCTTCAACCTGACTCGCCAATGGCAGCGAGCAGCGATGTTGAGAGCTGCGTCGGCGACACGCCAGTGCAGCGACGGTGGCGGCTGCTAGGCATTGCGACGACAAGGGGTGCCGGTGTGCTTCAAGAATGGCGACGAGGACAGCCGGTGAGGGCGGGGACTGGCGACGAGGACGGGCGGCGAGCGCGGGGACCGGCGACGAGGACGGGCGGCAAGGGCGGGGTCCGGCGACGACGAGGAAGACCGGCGAGGGTGGGGACCGGCGACCACCGGAGGGCAGGCGAAGGGGGCGGCGAGGGGAGGGGGCGGAACGCATGCGGCGGCGAGACGGGGAGGAAGAGAACGACTCGATTCAATCCAACGGATCGGGGCGGGCCGATCGGATGGTTACGGTTGGACCGGCCGAAGCGTTCGGCCGGTGCGCCGGCGCCTAGCATCGCCCTTATAAAAAGGGTACTTGCGTGATTTCTTACAAGCACACTGTTTACAGCAGCTTACTCTTTCTTACAGAACCACATAAAGACTGGTGCACGAATACAATTGGCGGTGACCGAGTAGTTGTACTCGGGCGAGGCGAAGAGGAAGCAGTCGGCGGCGCGGACCCTGTCGCGGAACGCCTCGACGTCCGGCGGGAAGCCGTCGCCGTCGTCGGTCTCCAGGTCCGGGTTGGCCATGGGCAGCCCGGAGATGTCGACGTGGTCGATTCGCAGCCCCGGGATGGACTCCTCGCACAGCTCCTCGGCCGCGCGGATGAGGCCGCCGTTGTTGGCAACCGTGCATGCATGCACGACAGTATTGCCGCCATCGGGGTTTTCGTCGTGCTCAATGCATGTGATCGATCTTTCCAGTCGAGGATCAACGCACGGCATCGGCGGCGACGTCGGCGGTCATATCTAGGACTGCACGTGCATGTCTGCGCTGCACGCAAACGAGTAGGGTCACTCATTCACTGCCTACCACATTGTGACGGCACGGCTGCTCGGTTGCCGCTCTCAACCACTAGCAAAGAAAACAGTGCATGTATACTAGGCTAGGTTGACCATCAAGGAATCAATGGGAGTCGTGATCTGACGGGCCTGGCGTTACCATTGACCTGCCGTGCCAGTTTCAAACTCCGTCTACAAGCATCCTCCCGACCCACCCAGAAGCACGCGACGCGTTCCAAACCCCATATCGGAAGCATGGAGGCCGCTTCAGTGACGCACATTATTGACGCTTCACGTGCCGGTTACAGTACATACTGCAAACCTGCGCGCACCCCCTCTTTCACTTGAGCTCGGCCCATTTCACTTTTTTCCCCTTCATTTGACCGCAGCTTTGCTATTTTTTTTATCAGAAATAACTCCTACAGTTTTGGGAAGATTTTCAGAAGCTTCTAAACATTTTATTTTGTTTTTTGGCCGGTTTTTATTCGCCCTTTTCTTTTCGGTTTCTTTTTCTTTTTTGGTTTTTCTAAATGACAGAAGTTTTTTCAAATGCATGAATATATTCAAATACATGAGCTTTTTTCAAATTTATGATTTTAAATTATTGGAATTTTCAAATTTATAATTTTTCTTTAAAATCAATAATATTTTCTAAAAATTCGTGATTTTTTTGAAAATCCATGAACTTTTTGAGACTTGCAAAAAAATTCAAAATTGATGGAATTTTTCAAATTTGTGAACTTTTCTGAAAATCAATGAATTTTTTCAAATCTGTGATTTAAAAAAATTCATGAACTTTTTTACAAAATTGACTTACTTTTTTTCAAAAGCCGCCATTTTTTAAATTTGTAATTTTTTCTAATTAGATGAACTTTTTCTATTCTGCCAACTTTTTTGAATTCGTGATTTTTTGAAAAATATGAACTTGTTTTTTGAATTTGTGAACTTTTTTAAAACTCATTAAATCATTTTGAACTCATGATTTTTTTTTAATTCGTGAACTTCTTTTTTTATCCTATTTTTTTATAGTGTATTCTTGAAAAGTCAACGGTCAACCACGACCGGTCAACAATTGTCAGCAAACCGGGAAAACCGGCGTGACAGATCAACCCCAAGCGAGCGCTTGCTCCTAGTTAGGCCGGCCCACGATGAAGGGTGCGTGAGTGCTAGCTACACTCCTGGCGCTTAAGGTGCTGGGGAGGAGCTCTCCTGCAAGCCTCCTACAACTATGACCTTTGAGGTCAGCTTGGGCCTTGGAGTTCCAGTGATGGCCATGCCACATATATGTGTTATAGTGGCGACTTTGGCTTTTGATGTCTCGCTTCAGGTATAACCTGAAGTCGACTGTAACCCCACCCCCCACCCCTCATACACACACACAAACTGAAGAGGAGGTCCAACAAAACACTCTCCATTATGTGACATGTCAATATGCTACCTGTGTACTTTGCCTTTCGAGTTCCAGTGCTCCATGGCTCAACGTTTACACGGATTATGGAGAAAACTATAATGTGTTCTAAGTTATCATATAAGTTTGTAGCACACAATTCATGTTTGATCCCAAGTATGAATTACATGTGCTGGCAGCTAACTGTGGAATCATGAAAGCTATATTTGTCTATGGAGGACTACAAAATAAGCAATTCCAGTGATCTCACGATACTTGTAGACATCTTATCTATTTTACTTTTCAATTTATTTACATTTTAGATAGACAATCATACTGCAGAAATATCTACAAAGATATTAGTTAGGCATATTACTCTGTAGAGCTCTTAATACACAAACATTTATAGCAATAGGCAAGTACACACAAACACATAAAACTATGTTGTAACACATCCAAAAATGCATACTAACCCACAAAGGAATATGATTCTGTCTAATATTTTCTTAAGTTCTATGAGCGATACAATTCAACGAATTTTCATAAGAATGTCCCACTCGAGATTTCAAGGAAAATTAGCATAAATTTTGCCGCAAAATACAATATCAATTTAGCTCAAGTCAATTTGCAAAGATACATGTTAGAGTTGTAACATAAAACGTCGTCTAGCCTTAGTATTTAGCACACTATTATTTTAAAAAATGTAGTTAAAAGAATTTTTTTATGTTGACTTAGCATATAAAAAAGTTTAATATAAATAACTGGAAACTATTTTTCTAAACTCGCTATGCTGACTATAGATTGTATTAACTAAAAATATAATTACCACTGTCGAATGGGGCATAACACAACATCCTCATTTGCATTGACTTCCATTTAGAACATCATGATATATATTATGCATGTGGAAAACATGAAAAAACTGCTTGGAAGTGGAGGGGATTCATGGTGGATGGCCAAATTTAATTTCGTATGCGTGCACAAAAAAACATGCTCTTTTCACTCTGGTTAGAGAATTGAGAGTTCATCATGTATGTATGTATGTATGTGAAAGTATAAAAGCAACAAAGGATGCTAATAAAAAAGTTGACAATAAAAGTTGTTACCTAAGTTATCAGGGAATGAGAAAGGTTAAAGATTTACTTGTCTAATCCTTTCTTCGATCGAACTCATAAATAGAATATAAATATAACATACAGATTCACCGTCAAGTAAAAATGAGGCATCACTTATATTTGGTAGTAGAACAACATCTAACCTAGTGTTCAGCTTCAGTCAGCCTACCAAAATAAAAATACTGGCAATAAAAGATGTTTCCTTGATTATTAGAAAATGAATGGTACCCCCTCTTATATTTCTTTACGGAGGGAGTACTTACATAGCCCAACAAAAGATCTCTATAATCTCCCTTGGTGCTAAAGTGCTAAATTAGTTGCTTTACTCTAGTAATGTGAAGTGACAAGGGTAAGCTGACAGATAGAAGTATCATTTTCAAAGAAGAAAGGAAAACTAGATAAAGCGTTGATATAGTTTCAGCAAGCGATCGAGGATCACACCAATTGAACTTTGTTCTAGGACAAAAACAGAGTAGAGTTCAAGTGTATCTTACAAGCTACTACTAATCTTGGGGAGAGAATGCACACATAGTTGATGCCTTGTGCCCATTACGCACAGAGTTGTTCTGCAGATACCATCAACATGGAGTTGTTGAACCACAAATACATCAAAGGCAGCACAACCAACCACGGGAGGCAGGAGCAGGCGGCACGACCGGCGCTGCTTTGGGCGGCTAGAGCAAGAAGACCAGAGGTTGAAGAAGCACTACGACCGTTGGATGGACATCATACGGTCACTGCAGCTAGAATCGTTTATATTGACTAAGTTGACAAATCCCTTGGTACGCGCCAACTTAGTAGGCCCAAGGGTCAGCCTGCGAAACGGTGCGCCCGAGATGTCAGGGGGAGGAATAATTTTTTGGGCGGCCGAAGCTAGAATATCCGAGATTGAAGAAGAAGCACGACATCCGTTGGATAGACATGCAACGGCCACTGCTGCTAGAACCGTGTGTTGACTATAATAAGTTGACAAAACCTGGCATACGCGTCAACTTCTTTTTTAGGGGACGCGTCAACTTAGTAGGCCCACAAGTGTGTGGCAGAGAACTTATAGCCCTTTTGCGATTTGTAAGAATGTACAACCCATTTTTTAATTCTAATGGAATTTACTACAGCCCATTTCTAGTTTGTTAAAAGTACAGCCCATTTTCTAGCTAGGACAACGATTAATAATTTCAACCAACCGTTCAAGACAGAATTCAATAAAATTTCCCACATTTTGATGGGATCCGTAATATTTTTATCCCGAAATTTCTAGACAGATTAAATATAAATTTGTATTACGTAAAAATCCAACGAAGCATTGCACGCGCAACAATTGAAAATTAAGATTTTCAAAATCCATAAATAATATTTTATAAACTAATTTCGTGTTTGGTGCATTTTTTATAGTTACTGCCTAGTTTTTATAATTACATCCCATTTATTATTTTTAAAGCCCATTTTCCTGTTAAGCCTAATGCATCCCTCCTAGGAAAGATTTGCAGCCCAGCGGGGCGGAGAATAACAAGTTGACCTTGCCTGGGTATTCCTCAAAAAACGTATAGCTGGGCTAGCCATTTTCATCTTGAAAAAAATTAATATCTGGGCTGGATATCTGTCCTGGGCTAGACGGGCCACAACCCGCCCAGTTAATACCCTGCTCTCCTCTGAACAACAACGAAAACATCGCCAAGAAAAACTCTGCAGTGCTCACGCCTCAAAAACACAAATACTGCTTGTTGAGGATATAACTACTGAGTGTAAACCGCCCAGGAGGGGCCGGTTCACGCTCAACTATACTGAAGCCCGTGAAGACAAAGAAGATGGCGCTTTACTCATAAGACTTAGAGGCCCAGAGCCCAGAGGCAGATCAGGGCCCATAGTGGTAAACCGCCATAGTTGTGTAACTTGTATTGTAAGTTAGGGAAAGGGAGAGACCGAGCTGGACACTTGTATGAGCCGGCCTCGGGACTCTGTAAACCGGCCAGGCGTAAACCTGTGTATATAAAGGGACGACCCGGCGGTGGTTCTAGGACAAGAAACAACAACTCGAGACCCAGGCAAAGCGTATTTGCTCCCTGGTCATCGAAACCCCAATAATCCCATCACAACTAGACGTAGGCTTTTACCTTCATCGTAAGGGGCCGAACTAGTATAAAACTCCCGTGTCCCTTGTCCGGTTTACCCCCTTCAGGCTAATCTCCTTGCGATGGCTCCACGACTAAGCCCTCCTGCTAGGACATCTGACGTGATATTTCCACGACAGTTGGCGCCCACCGTGGGGCTATCGCATGATGGTTTCGAATTCCTAAAGGGCAACTTTGAAGGACTCAAAGGGTACGAGGTTGGCCGGATGACCAAAAGTCGTCACGGCAAGCTTTACATCGACGACGCAGGCTGGGGCCCTGAGGCCGGCTCAATCGAGTACGGGTACCGGGTCCCCTTTTGCAGAATTCACGTTTTCATTGGCAAGATCGGTGAACCGGGCCCTGAGCCGGACATCTCCACCGACCTCGTCGAGACGGCTCAGCGTGCAAGTCCTGCCCGGGTTCAGCCTGCCGTGAAGCGTGCGTTTGTGGGATTCATCTATGGTGCGGAATCTGAATCGGTGTCCGACGGTGAGACAGCCATCTACTCGGATGGTGTATCGTCCACTGGCGAAACCGAGTCACTATACCAACTGCAAGATGGCCGGATTGGGGGATATTCCGATGGCAACAGTATTCCGGGTCCCCTTGAACCGCCAAACCGGGTTGCGATCTTCATGGCCTGACTTCGGAATCTTCAGGACACCGCGTTGGCAGTGGCACATATGTTTACCTAGGTTCGGGCCCTCTCGATGGAGGTAAAACCCTACTTCCTGCTTGATTAATATAGATGATATGGGTAGTACAAGAGTAGATCTACCACGAGATCATAGAGGCTAAACCCTAAGAGCTAGCCTATGATGGTATGATTGTAATTGTGATCGGCCTTCTAAGGGCCAACCTCTCCGGTTTATATAGACACCGGAGAGGGCTAGGGTTTACATGGAGTCGGTTACAAGGAAGGAAATATAATATCTGGATCGCCAAGCTTGCCTTCCACGCCAAGAAAAGTCCCATCCGGACACGGGCCGAAGTCTTGAGTCTTGTATCTTCACGCTTCAATAGTCCAGACGTCGCATACAGTCCGGCTGTCCGGATACCCCCTAATCCTGGACTCCCTCAGTAGCCCCTGAACCAGGCTTCAATGACGATGAGTCCGGCGCGCAGTCTTGTCTTTGGCATTGCAGGGCGGGTTCCTCCTCCGAATACTCCAAGGTAATTATCAAACACTCGAACCCTGTCCGGATCCACAAGATGATTTTCGTATGCCACCGTAGAGAGAATGATGTTTCGCAAATCCAATCTGCTGACAACTTTTCAAGCAACGCGACGTGTCATTACGGTCGGGTCATTATTCGAACCGTCTTTCCACAACCAGCCACAACGCATATTGCGAGGTGGTTTCCTTGACACGTCTTGTCAAAGCGGAGATCATGCCCCCTCATTACGGGATTCTCATCAATACGGGCACGTGTAATCCCACCACATCATTAATCGTGGCGCTTGGGAAGCAAGCGATTCCCAACGGGTAAGCGGGGAGGCGCACCGCTTTCGTCGCCTCTATAAAGGGATAAGATTTCCTCATTTTTACCCACGCCTTCTTCCTTCTCTGCCCACTCTTGCCCGCTCAAGCTCCAGCGCCCAAGCCCAAGTCTCCTCCGCACAACTAGACATGTCCGGAGCGGGAGGCAAGTGAGTGGCTTCCACCGTCGAGGAGAAGCACATCACAGATCTTCGGGCGGCCGGATACTTGGCCGCAGACATAGAGCACCGGCTACCGGACGCTGGGCAGGTCATTCCGACCCCAGGACCCCACGAGAGAGTCGTGTTCGTCGCCCACTTCGTCCGTGGACTGGGATTTCCACTTCATCCCTTCGTCCATGGGCTCATGTTCTACTATGGGCTATATTTCCATGATCTAGCCCCAAATTTCGTCCTCAACCTCTCGGCGTTCATCGTCGTTTGCGAGGCTTTCCTCCGCATCCGGCCTCACTTTGGCCTGTGGCTGCAAATCTTCTCCGTGAAGCCGAAGGTTATACGCAGCCAACAAGCGGAGTGCGGAGGGGCCATGGTGGGCAAGATGCCTAACGTCACCTGGATGGACGGCTCCTTTGCGGAGACCGTAAAAGGATGGCAATCGGGGTGGTTCTACATCACCGAGCTGCGCGGCGCCAACTGGGCGGCGGCCCTCGAGTTTCGATCCGGAATCCCTATGCGGCTCACCTCCTGGGAAAAGAAGGGTCTGTCCTGGGGCGATTCCACGGAGCTGGCTGGACTCCAGACATGCGTCAAAAGCATGAAGGACAAGAACATCAAGCTTGTCAATGTGATCCAGGTCATGCTCATTCGCCAGATCCTGCCCTGCCAAAGGCGGGCGGTAAATCTGTGGGAGTTCGTCCCGCCGAACACCGCACGCCCGGAAGTTTCACGACATGACGCACAAAGGCGCATGGAAAGTGTTGTTCAAGGCCTCCGAAGTACCTCCTCCCACATCCGAGGACCACGGACTTCATGCAGCGCGGCCCCCGAATCCGGTGAGTTCTGGGACCACCACCGGGTTTAGTTTTTTTCTTCCAATACATTCATGGGGTAGTTTTAAGTATATATATATATATATATATATATATATATATATATATATATATATATATATATATATATATATATTTGCTTCGGGATTATGTGAAGATGGCGGAGCGGATTGACTGTCCGGCTCCGTTATGCTCTCCTGACGGAGATGCTAGTCCCGGCACCGTACAAGGTGCCGGAGAAGAAGGCCGAAAAGAAGGCATCGGGGACCAGAAAGGGTCTCCGGCGTAAGGTTGCGTCGGAAGCCTCGTCCGAAGACGACGAGGCGGACTCCTCCCACGAAGGGGAGGAGGAAGAAGAAGACGCCCCATCCGAGAAGGATGAGGGGCCCGGCGAAGCGGATCAGGGGGCCGGAAAAGGCCCTCGGTGCAAGGCCGTTATTCCTGTGTCGTCCGATGACGACGAGACACATTCCTCCCGTGGAGGAGGGGGGAATCAAGAAGAAATTCCACCTCCCCGCACTAGGGGGAGAAGAAGAGAAAAGCCGCCCCGGAAGGGGAGGCTGGGTCGTCCAAGAAGGGGAAGGTAACCCTTCCGGACTATTCCGCCACGGCCGCTTACAGCGGGGAGGGGTGGCTGCCCCAGGGGAAGCCCCCGGTGCGATCGTAAGTGTCCGTATCCTATCATGGTTTCACTTCATAGTTTTTATACTTGTAGTGCCGAACATTATACTGTCCGGCCAGGGCTCACCCCGAGGAATCCTCCTCCGGCTCCCTGAGCGATTCGACGATAAATTCGCTACCGACGGCCACTACCCCTCCACACGCGGATGACATGGAGGTGTTGTCCCGAAGGCTCTCAGAGCAGGGGGAGGTGACTCTAGAGACGCCCCACGGCAGGATTCTCGATGTCAGGCTTGCGGGGTTCAAGATCCCCGCGGATCGCGTCGATGAGAGCCGCAACAAGGCGAACTCTCGACCGAACACTGCTCCGGAATCCCCAACGGTTCCGAACTTGGGCGGGCAGCCCCCCGTTAGGGAGGGCGAGCCGCCCATGCCGAGGACTTCCGGCGCATCAACGGCGCCGGATAGCCTGGTGGAAGCGCTCCGAGGCGCCTCCATGGAAGAAGAGCACCGTACTCTTATGAGTGCGGTGATTCAAAAGGTTCTGTCTGCCAAAAGCGGACTAACCGAAGCCTGCACAAGCCTTCTGACCGGCTTTGAGGTAAGTAAATAATGTATGAAATTACCACCCGATAGGTAGTAGCCCCTGATACTCTGGTGTGTGTTCTAAAAGAAAAGCCAAACGGAGGGTCAACTATAATCCGCAGGAGTCTAATAATAAGTATTGTTGTGAATAAGCAGGCTGTGCTGCTTGCTGCTGCTGCCCGTACTGCCGAGGTTGCCGAACTGAAGCGGCACCTGGAGCAGGCGTAGGGAGAGCTCTTCCTCACGAAGAGGCAGCTCGAAGAGAACAAGGGTAAGTAATTCCCGCTCTTATACGTTTAAGGATAGGCAAAATTGATGCGTCTAACACCTAAGTGTCGTGACCATGTAACAGGGGCCACCGCCGAGATGGTGTCCCTGAAGAAGGCGCTGTCCGAGGCCGAAGACAAGGCGGCCTCGGAGTGTAAGGAGTGCGAAAAGCAAAGTGCTAGGGTAGGTGAGGTACAACAGGAGCTCTAGGACCTCGGCAAGAAATGCGAGTCCGTGGAGTATGATCTGAAGGCGAAGGAGGCTGAGCTTGCGAAGGCCCTTGTGAATTTGAAAGATGCCAAGGCCGAAGCCGAGAAAGCACAGCAGGAGATCAAGGAGGCCAAAAAGATAGCAGCGGGTAAGAAATCATTTATGCAAAGCAAACATGTGGAGGAGGCGTTTCTTTTACTTACTCGAATACGGAGCTCTCCAGGGGCATTTGCAGATCTGCCACGCAGCGTGTCAGATGCTGCAGAGTTCTACCGTGCCCAGGAGGGGAGCTCAACAGAGAAGCTGTTCTGGTCCCAGTATGATGGGGCCGATCATCCGATGCCTCTGAGCGACCAACTGAAGCAGTTGATCGAACTCCACAGAGCGGCCAAACTGGCTATGAAGGACTTGATAGTCCGGATGTGGCCTGGTGAGCTCCTGCCCAGTAGCTACTTTGTCCTGATCAAGCGGATGGTGGATGCCTGCCCGCGGCTTGAAGTGATCAAGCGATCTGTTTGCATCGAAGGTGCCCGCCGAGCTTTTGCCCGCGTCAAGGTGCATTGGGGCAAGCTGGATGCGGAGAAGCTGGTCAAGGACGGGCCGCCGGAGGGTAAAACGCATCACCATCCCGAAATGTACTACCTTGGCGTGATGAAGGGTGCTCGTCTCATTGCCAATGAGTGTACCAAGGACGCCATATTGGAATGAATTCACTTCTGTCATGTTTGTAATTAAGGACGAAGTTACTTGCGCTATGTAGCGCTTTTGTTATTTAAAATATTACCTTCTGTGCGGATGTTTATAAAATCCTGAAAGTAGGCCAGTCGTCGGCTTCCGCCCCCACGTGACTAGCACTGGGGTGTTCGTGGAAAATACGGACACTCTTTACCCAAATGTTTGGTCCCTTAAGGAGGTGTCCGGCGCAGCGAACAAGGCAATCGGACTATGCGGCTTTATAACTTTCACTTAGCCATAGAAGTCTACAATTTTAAATTTCGGCGAAGCCCCTAGAATCCGAAAGGCCGAATTGGGACGCTATACACGCCTAGATCGTACAAAGCCGATTTATCGCCTAAAGCGGAAAATCTTTAAGGATTTTAAAACCTCTCGAACAGCGACCAGCTCTCGCCACATCATGCCGGTCAGTTTCGGCTTTCTCTACTGAGGTGCTCGTCCGGAAGAACCGGGACACAATCACAGTAGTTCTCCCTGCGCTACCTTAGCCGATATAACGGAACGTAAGGCACCAAAACAAGGGAGCCGGGCTATCCCAACTGTAGACCCAAGACATGATTCGGAGCTGATGCATATAGTGCTATAAGTTTGGGGTGCCGCACTGTTGAAAGTGTTCGGACTTTAGTTGCCATATAGCGGGGCGCCATAAGAAGCCCCTGGCAAACCAGCCGCACCAAGGTGTACGGATGCAATATCAAATAAACATAAGAGAAAAATGCTCAAATGAGAATAATAAGCCGACCGCTATATATAATCTCTCATTGACAAAAAATACGTTTAAGCGTACATTTACAATGGATGCGTTAAGCAAATATAAAATAGGACTATTTGACATGTCCTATCCAGGGGCAGGCTGTGTTCAGGTAGATAAAGCAGGTATAATGATCGTAAATAGATTCCACCTGGGTATTTTCTTCTGTGCACAACGTCTATTGCCTCCCTGGATGTCTCTTCCCTATAAGTCCGGCAATTCGGCTCTTTTGAGGATGTTGCGCCAACGCGGTGTCCTGAAAGGTAAGAGGGAAAGAGTATGAAAGTATTTGGCGGTTACCCGCACTATTGACTGAGTCGTTGATGCGCCTCCGCCTATGCCCACTGTATTTTAAGTGCGTAATTGTGTGCACGTGGCACGAATGCTGCTTTGATGGGGCTTAAGCGGAGGCCGGACTTCTAGTCGCGCTCTTGGCGTGCCTGATGATCCTGTTGCAGGGTGCTCCGGACTCGCTTGACTGTGCTCAAAGTTGTTGTCGCCGGATTGGCTTGTCGGAGAAGGCCACATTGTACTTCCGCCGCGAGGGCTGCAGTATGTTCTTCTATTCGTAGGGAGTGGCCCATATTTCCATTCACCGTTATGACCTCGCGTGGTCCTAGCGAGCTTGAGATATGCGTAGTGTGGTACCGCATTGAATCTGGCGAATGCGGTTCGTCCGAGCAGTGCATTGTAACCACTGCGGAAGGGGACGATATTGAAGATTAACTCTTCGCTTCGGAAGTTATCCGGAGATCCGAAGACCACTTCAACGTTCTGAGCCCGCATAGCGGGCCTCTACTCCGGAATTACACCTTTAAAGGTGGTTTTAGTGGGCTTGATCCTTGAAGGGTCAATGCCCATTTTGGCGCATCAAGGCCCGTCTGGTAAAGCAGGTTCAGGCTGCTGCCACCGTCCATAAGGACGCGTGTGAGGTGGAATCCGTTAATGATTGGGTCTAGGACCAATGCGGCGGAGCCGCCGTGAAGGATGCTAGTAGGGTGATCCCTACGGTCGAAAGTGATCGGACAAGCTGACCATGGGTTGAATTTGGGGGCGACCGGCTCCATCGCATACACGTCCCTTAGTGCCCGCTTCCGTTCCCGCTTGGGGATGTGCGTGGTGTAGATCATGTTAACCGTTTTCACCTTGGGCGGGGGGGGGGGGGGGATTTCTTATTTCCCCCCGTGTTTGGACGTCGGGGCTCCTCGTCATCGTCGCTGTGCAGCCCCTTGTCCTTGTCTTCGGCGTTTATCTTGCCGGCCTGTTTGAATACCCACCAAACTCTATTGGTATGGTTGGCTGGCTTGTCCGGGTGCCATGAATTTGGTACGAAGCGCCCAAAGATGCGGTCCAGATCGACGGTCCCTGATTATTTCTTTTGAACGGCTTCTTCCATCGACCGGCTTGGATCCACCGAATCCGGCGTTGGTATCGTGTCTCTGATCTTGTCGCCGTTGTTTCGTCGCTTGTGTATGTTAAACAGTGGCTTGCCGTTATTGTCGCGGCCATCTGAATTGCCAGACTGTGGCGTAGTGCTGCTGCGAGCCAACCAACTGTCCTCGCCCGTGCAAAAGCGGGTCATTAGTGTTGTAAGAGCTGCCATGGACTTTGGTTTTTCCTGGCCGAGGTGTCGAGCGAGCCACTCGTCGCGGATGTTGTGCTTGAAAGCCGCTAGGGATTCGACGTCCGGACAATCAACTATTTGGTTCTTTTTAGTTAGGAACCGAGTCCAGAATTTCTGGCTGACTCTCCGGGCTGTTGAGTGATGTGGCTCAAGTCGTCGGCGTCAGGTGGTCGCACATATGTGCCCTGGAAGTTGTCGAGGAATGCGTCTTCCAGGTTTTCCCAACTGCCAATGGAATTTGCTGGCAGGCTATTTAGCCAGTGCCGGGCTGGCCCTTTGAGCTTAAGGGGGAGATACTTGATGGCGTGTAGATCATCTCCGCGGGCCATGTGAATGTGGAGAAGGAAATCTTCAATCCATACTGCGGGGTCTGTTGTGCCATCGTATGATTCGATGTTTACGGGTTTAAACCCTTCTGGGAATTCATGATCCATTACTTCATCGATGAAAGCAGAGGGTGCTTGCGCGCCTACATGCGGGCTATGTGGCTACGCAGGTCGAATTGCTCTGGGTGGCTATATTCGGCCCGGCCGGACTTGTTGAAGGTGTGTCCGGCATGATGGTCCTTGTCGCGTACCGAGGCGCGCCCCCGCGATCCGTAGATCGATCTTGGCTGTCCCGTTTTGTTGCCCCGGGCCGTAGTATGTTGGCGTGGGGGTGTTGGCTGGTATGCAGACTGGTATGCCGTTTTATCCCGGCCACGAGGTGGCCGGTCAGCCGTATGGTGCTCGAGTCCGTATTCCTCGGCTGCCAGGACTTCCGTCCATCTATCTGTGAGCAGATCTTGATCAGCTTGGAGCTGCTGCTGTTTCTTTTTCAGGCTCCTTGCAGTGGCTATAAGCTGACGCTTGAAGCGCTCCTGCTCTACGGGATCCTCAGGCACGCCGAACTCGTCGTCGCCGAGGCTAATCTCGTCTTCGGAGGGGGCATGCAGCTGTCCTCCTTCGGGTATTCGTCCGTTGCCTGTTCTTCTGGGCTGACCTGCTCATCCTCCTGTTCGGCCTGCTCGAAGGCGGGCTGATCAGGGTTGTATTCTTCTTCGGCACCATTCGGATTGTTTTTGTCTCCTGGGCCGGTATTAGTGTGGCGGAGCTTGGAGTGGCGCCGACGACGCCCATTCTTTGGTTTTTCCCTGAGGTTTTATCCTCCGTTGCATCATCGCCATTTGTCTCCTTCGGAGTGTCCACCATATATATATCATAAGAATAGGTGGCTGTCCACCGCCCAGTGAGCGGTGGTTCATGTTCTTCTCCTGCATCGTCGTCCATACCGTCGATGTCTTCGGAGTCGAAATTCAGTACCTCGGTTAAGTCATCGACCGTGGCAATGAAGTGGGTGGTGGGTGAGCAACAAATTCCTTCGTCGCCTGCCTCCCACTCAAGCCGGACATAGTTCGGCGAAGAGCCTCCTGACAAAGAGATAGACTTTAATGAGTCCAGCACGTCGCCAAAGGGCGAGTGCTGGAAGATACCCACAGCAGTGAACTCCATTACCGGAGCCCATCCTGGCCCGACGGGCTCAGGAGTGTGCGGACTGGAACCAACGTCCGGATACGAATCCGGGGGTTCGAAGTCGTGGGCCACTTCAGAGGTAAGACCCGTGTTCGGCTCCACCGCCGATGAGGGCGCGACATGGGGGGCGGCGTCCATCCCTCCGTCCTTAGGCAGCGCAGCCTGCTCAGGATCTAGGTCCGGAGATACTACGGGGGCGATACCCCGAGCTTCGTCCTATGGCAGGTCTAAGCCGTGCTCGTCGAGACTGTCCGGGTGCTCCTGGCATAGGCCTAAATCCATCAAAGATCAAGTATCCGCGGATGTCCGCCGTGTAGTTCAGGTTTCCGAACCTGACCTGGTGGCCAGGGGCGTAGCTGTCGATCTGCTCCAGATGGCCAAGCGAGTTGGCCCCTAGTGCGAAGCCGCCTAACACGAAGATCTGTCCGGGGGGAAGGTCTCGCCCTGGACAGCGTCGTCGATGATGATCGAAGGAGCCATCGAGCCTGACGGCGACGACACAGAGGACCTCTCAATGAAAGCAGCAATGTCGGTGTCAAAACCGGCGGATATCGGGTAGGGGGTCTCGATCTGTGCGTCAAGGCTGATGGTAACAGGAAGCAAGGGACACAGATGTTTACCCAGGTTCGGGCCCTCTCGATGGAGGTAAAACCCTACTTCCTGCTTGATTAATATTGATGATATGGGCAATACAAGAGTAGATATACCACGAGATCGTAGAGGCTAAACCCTAAGAGCTAGCCTATGATGGTATGATTGTAATTGTGATCGGCCTTCTAAGGGCCAACCTCTCCGGTTTATATAGACACCGGAGAGGGTTAGGGTTTACATGGAGTCGGTTACTAGGAAGGAAATATAATATCCGAATCGCCAAGCTTGCCTTCCACGCCAAGGAAAGTCCCATCCGGACACGGGCTGAAGTCTTGAGTCTTGTATCTTCATGCTTCAGTAGTCCGGACGTCGCATACAGTCCGGCTGTCCGGATACCCCCTAATCCTGGACTCCCTCATCCGGTACGCAACCCACCGTGCAATCTTCATCTATAGCAGCAATGCGGATCGGCAGCCGCGTCAGGAGGCCCGGCGCGCCGGCCGGCTCAAGTTCTTGCCGATTTACTGGACGCCTTGACGGCATTGTTGACTACAGAGGTGACTCCGGAGACTCAAATCCAGCATAATGCGGATGTTACGAAGCTAAAGGATCAGATAGCTAAGGCCAAGGCGGACTTGGCAGCTGAGGAGGCCAGGATGGATGAAGAGCGGGCCGCTTTAGATGCCCAATCACAACAGATCCAGGCGCAGAATTACCGGCTTATGTTGGATCAGAACGCGTCAAACAAAGTTATGAGAAGGAAGTACCGGTCTCGACTACCGCAAATTTACGAGGGTCTGAATTAATTCGGTACACCAGGAGCTAGGCCTAGCAATCCGGCAGGAGTAAACCAGACCGAAGCACCTGGGGCAGCGTCGGATCAACCACGGGCGATGGATCCGCCTCGATGGACGGACAACCCGCCGCAATATGTAGCAACACCACCGGGTCACTTTTCTAGCCCTTTGGATAATATGATCGCGACAGCATCACGTTTGGCGGCTATTCCGATGGAGGGTGATTCATTAGCAGCGATTGAGACTCAACGAGCCAGGGATCTTCTTCAAACCGCCATTGTACAGCAACAGGCTTATTCCTACAGTCGAGACAGAAAACATTCAACCCCTCGTCCGAGCAAGAGTTATAGCAGGCACATAGACGAATCGGCCGTGTCAAGCAGTGCGCGGCGTCGTGATGCCCCTCGAGGGCCTAATCCGGCGAACGGCGGTTTGAATGCTCAGGATGTGGTGGATAATGGCAGAGCGTGAAGGGAGGCCGCATTAGCAGCGCAACACGCGGGTCATCGCCAACCCGCCCCGGTTCAGCCACTGGCGTTAGTAGAACAAGGGACCGGGCTTGCCTTCAGCTCCTAGGGAGTGCCGTGTCTCATCTCGGCTCTCCGTAATGTGCGGTTGCTCAAAGATTTCAAAGGTCCACGCAAGGTGCCTAACTATACCGCTGACCAGCCCCTCGAGGCGTGGGTTGAGAGTTATGAGATGGCAATGGAGATGCTAGATGTGGATGAAGCGGCGTGTGCAAAATACTTCACCATGATGCTAGAAGGAACGGCTCGCACCTGGCTGAAGATCTTGCCTGTTAACTCGATCAATTCATGGGATGAGTTGAAGGCCAAGTTCATAGCAAACTTCAAAGACACATGCAAGCAACCTATGTCGATTGTAGATCTGGCAGCTTGTGTCCAAGGAGAGAATGAATCAACAACCCATTGGGTGCGCCGGGTTTCAGAAATTTTGCATTCATCAGGCCGCATCAATCCGGATACAACAATTGTGACGTCGGAGGGCAATTGCCGGTTTAAGTCACTAAAAATGAAGTTGGGACGGCTCAAGTGTCACTGCAATGATACGGGAACACTCATGGCGGCTCTGATAATACCAAGGACCCTGATTCTCATGAAGAGAAACAGAGAAGGGAAAGAAGAATGCTGGTTCAAAGGGACAGCATAACCAGGCGGGCCACGAAAAAATGGTAAGCGTAAAACGGACAATTCCAATTTTGTGGCTAACACCAGTATGCAGGGTAATATGCAGCGCCGTAAGGGTAAACCGCCCCAGCGCGGTGGAGGAATGAATCTGGAACGCCTGTTGAACCAACCCTGCGCAAGCCACGGGACAAAGGAGGTTCCGGCCACACACCTTTGGAAGGATTGCCACATCATGAGGGAATTCAAAAACTCTGATCTTTTCCGGTATGATCAGGGTCCATCTGGTGGTTCCGGTCCAGGATTTCACGGGCCGGGTTACGGTGGTGGCGGTTCAAACTCAGGATTTCAGAATAACCAGGGCAATCAGAACAACCAAGGTGGTAACAATCAACAGGGTAATCAGGGGAATCAGCAGCAGTCGGGTTATTAGAGCAACCCAAAGCAGTTAAACGGTGGACAGTATCATGTCTTCAGCACTAGCTTGTGCAAGCGCGATCAGAAGCTCCATAAAAGGGCAGTAAATTCTGTTGAACCGGCAGTGCCCCGTTATCTACGCTGGTCTGAGCAGCCTATTGTCTGGAGCAGGGAGGATCATCCGCCCCGGGTTGACAATCCGGGTCACCTAGCTTTGGTGGTTGCACCACAGGTGGGAGGTTATAAGTTCACCAAGGTACTCATGGACGGAGGGAGCAGTATCAATATCTTGTACTATGAAACCTTTCGGCGTATGGGGTTGGCAGATAAGAATCTTAGACCGTCAAACACCGTTTTTCACGGAGTGGTGCCTGGTAAATCGGCTTACCCAGTTGGTAAGATAGCTTTGGAGGTGGTTTTTGGAGATGATCATGATTCAAAGTCCGAGACGCTGACCTTTGAAGTGGTCAAGATGAGAAGTCCATACCATGCTTTATTTCGACGGGCGGTATGCTAAATTCATGGCAAGGCCATGTTATGTTTATCTGCAGCTCAAGATGCCGGGTCACAAAGGAACCATCACGGTTCATGGTAGCCGTAAGATTGCTCTGGAGTGTGAGGAAGGTGATGCGGCCTATGCTGAATCAGTTTGTGCAACGGAAGAGTTGAAGTTTTATAAGGACAATGTTGATCCGGCAGACATGACCTCTCTAAAGAAGCCCACACAGAGCATGATCCGGCTTTGAAGTTTAAATCGGCTGATGAGACTAAATTGGTTGATTTTGTTCCTGGCGATTCATCCAAGCAGTTCAGCATCATCGTCAACTTGCATCCCAAATAGGAAAGCGCGCTCATCGAGTTCATCCATGAGAACCGGGACATCTTTGCATGGAAACCTTCTGACATGCCAGGTGTACCGAGGTAACTCGCTGAGCACACTCTTAATATTGATCCGAAGTTCAAACCGGTCAAACAGTTTCTTCGCCGCTTTAATGAGGAGCGGCGTAAGGCCATTGGGGAAGAGGTAGCCCGGCTCCTGGCAGCATGGTTTATCGTGGAAGTGTTTCACCCAGAGTGGTTGGCTAATCCGGTGCTGGTACTTAAGAAAAACGGCACTTGGCGTATGTGTGTGGATTACACAGATTTGAACAAGGCTTGCCCAGCTGATCCCTTTACCCTCCCTCGTATTGATCAAATCATTGATGCTACGGCGGGTTGTGAGCGTTTGAGTTTCTTGGATGCTTATTCTGGTTATCATCGGATGAAGATGGCAGTTAAGGACCAGGAGAAGACAGCTTTCATTACTCCCTTTGGAGCCTTCTGTTATGTATCTATGCCCTTTGGGCTCAAGAGTGCCCAGGCAACTTATCAACGATGTGTGCAGAACTGTCTTCATACTCAGATTGGGCGCAATGTTCATGCCTATGTGGATGATATTGTGGTCAAGTCTAGGCAGGCATAGACACTCATATCTGATTTGCAAGAAACCTTTGATAATCTGAGAGTTTATAAAATGATGCTCAATCTGGCTAAGTGTGTCTTTGGTGTACCGGCTGGCAAGCTCTTGGGTTTTTGGTGTCCAATCGGGGCGTTGAGGCTAATCCGGGAAAGATCAAGGCTATCACATCTCTGGCTAAATCGACATGTATCAATGATGTTCAACGTTTGGCGGGTCGTATTGCGGTTTTGAGCCGGTTTATCAGCAGGTTGGGAGAAAAGGCGATCCCTCTGTACCAGATGTTGAAGAAGACAGACAGTTTTGTCTGGAGCGATGCCGCTGATGCCGCGTTTGAAGACTTGAAGAAGCAGTTGGCTGAACCGCCGGTTCTTGCCGCTCCAATTTATAAGGAGCCATTTCTGTTATATGTGGCTGCTAATGCCCGAGCTGTTAGTGTCGCCATTGTGGTGGAGCGCAAGGAGGCTGGGAAGGAATACCCGGTTCAAAGGCCGGTTTATTATATCAGCGAAGTGCTCATTGAGTCAAAGCAAAGATATCTGCATTGGCAGAAGCTGGTGTATGGGGTTTTTATGGCAAGTCGGAAGCTTAAACAATACTTTCAAGGTCATCCCATCACAGTGGTCAGTTCTGCTCCTTTGGGGGATATAATCCAGAATAGGGAGGCAACTGGCCGGGTTGCTAAGTGGGCTATTGAGCTTGGACCACACGGTTTGAAGTATATTCCTCGAACAGCAATCAAATACCAGGCCCTTGTGGATTTCTTCAATGATTGGACAGAGTTGCAGATACCGGAGGACAAACCGGACAGTACATACTGGACTATTCACTTTGACGGGTCCAGGCAATTGGAGGGTCGGGGGCTGGAGTTGTCCTTACTTCCCCACGAGGTGATAAAATTAATTATGTTCTTTGCTTAATGTTCCCTTGTACTAACAATGTAGCTGAGTATGAAGCTTTACTCCATGGTCTTCGAGTGGCTAAGGAGATGAACTTAAGCCGCGTACGATGCTTTGGAGACTCAAACCTGGTAGCCCAGCAAGTTTCAGGTACTTGGGATTCCAAGGATCCACTCATGGCGGCTTACATACGAGAGGTGGATATTGTTGCTGGCCACTTTAAGGGTTGTCAAGTGGAGCACATTGATCGGCGCAAAAACGAAGCAGTTGATGCTT
Organism: Aegilops bicornis; assembly: GCA_021605145.1. Lineage (NCBI taxonomy): Eukaryota > Viridiplantae > Streptophyta > Magnoliopsida > Poales > Poaceae > Aegilops > Aegilops bicornis. The sequence continues at coordinate 830,269,447 of CM038671.1, read as the reverse complement.
TAAGCCGGCTGGGATCTCAGCATAAACCGGTGCCACCCAATACTTTTCTGGATGTCTTGCATAACCCGTCGGTTCAGTTGCCTACAAAGGAGGACCTCGCCATTCCTGATCCGGAGGCACAGTTGGTGGCCGCTTTACATATCATTCCGGATTGGGAAAACTTTGTTTTTGCCACTCTAGTTTTTGCCAACTTTGCTTATGCCACTCTAGAATTTGACATCTTACTTTTGCCATTGTTAGCTTTTTATAATACATCACAAATGCCATTCCGGGGCAAAAACGATAATTTTTCATTTCACTTTTGCCACTCTTAGCATTTGACATGTATCATAATTGCCATTTGGAAAATTTTGTTTTTGCCACGGAAGGGCAAAAGTGATATATTGTCAAAAGCTAAGAGTGGCAAAAGTGAAATGTCAAATTCTAGAGTGGCATAAGCAAAGTGGGCAAAAATTAGAGTGGCAAAAACAAAGTTTTCCCTTCCGGATTGGACGGTTCCATACTTGGCGTATATGAACCGGGGCGAGTTACCAGAAGATGAAATTTTGGCCAGACAGATAGTCCGGCGATCCAAGTCCATGGCTGTTCACAACGGCGAGTTACACCATTGCAGTGTTTCTGGTGCGTTCCAATGCTGTGTTTCTCCTGAAGAAGGTCATGAGATTCTACGCGAAATCCACGAAGGAGACTGTGGTCACCACGCCGGTTCAAAATCCTTGGTGGCTAAAGCGTTTCGACATGGCTTCTATTGGCTGACGGCTCACCCTGATGCTGAGGACATGGTAAGGCGGTGCGACGGCTGTCAGAAATTCTCATGACGAGCTCATGTTCCGGCTCAGGAGCTACGGATGATTCCTATCACCTGGCCGTTTGCTACCTGGGGGCTTCACATGGTAGGGCCTTTTAAGTGATCAAAAAAGATAGGAAGACCCACCTGTTGGTGGCGGTTGACAAGTTTACTAAGTGGGTTGAAGCGGAGCCAGTAAGCAAGTGTGATGCGGCCACGGCGGTTCAGTTCATCAAAAAGGTGATTTTCCGTTTCGGTTTTCCACACAGCATTATCACAGATAATGGCGAAATGGAGGACTTTTGTCAACGAGAGCACATCCGGCTTGATGTGGCGTCTGTGGCTCACCCCCAATCTAATGGTCAAGCTGAGCGAGCTAATCAGGAAATTTTAAAGGGTATAAAGCCCCGGCTTATGGTCCCTTTGAAGCGGGCGCCGGGTTGTTGGGTGGAAGAAATACCATCTGTGTTATGGAGCATAAACACCACCCCAAACCGATCTACAAGTTATACGACTTTATTCATGGTTTACAAAGCAGAGGAGGTACTCCCCAGTGATATTCGTCATGACTCGCCTCGAGTTGCCAATTATGTTGAAGCGGACAACGAGCAAGCACGTCTAGAAGCACTGGACCTATTAGATGAGAAACGGGACATGGCATTGGCTCGTTCGGTGGTTTATCAGCAAGACCTGCAGCGTTATCACAGCCGCCGGGTTAGGACAAGAACCTTTCAAGAAGGCGATTTAGTGCTCCGGCTTATCCAGGATCAGACCGATATGCACAAGTTATCCCCACCTTGGGAAGGACCCTTTGTGGTCAGCAAGAATCTGCACAACGGACCATACTACCTCATCGACGTTCGCGAGCACAAAGACTCAAGCAAATTAGAGGAGGAGACCCGTCGGCCGTGGAATATCGCTCTTCTACGGCCTTACTACACCTGAGCCATAGGCTCTCACTATGTACATATTTTGACAATGTCAATATAATAAACCGGCGTCCTTGCTACAAGCAGGGCCTCTGCCGTTCTTCCAATATTTCTTGGTTACAAGGGGGCTTCTTCTTACTAAGCGATGTCCCGTTTTGTCCACTAAACCGGCTATCATGCCATCATACTGTCAGGACCCCGATTCCAAGTCACATCGACCTAGCCGGTAACACCTCATATCACTTTGCGGCCTCACACACGGTATTCCCACGGGTGTCGCCTTACCATGGCCCGGGACCGTTTGGCGCTTTTGGCTCATGTATATGATAGTGTCGCTAGCATCCACATGATAGAGAACCCGGCCGACATGGCTAGTCGTGAACCCAAAGCGCGCTTAACCCATGGGGACAGGCATACATGAATCACATCGAGCATGTCGGTCATCAACGTATGAATCGGGCTGTAGCACTGGGCTAACAGGACTCCGGTAACTGTGGCTGTAGCAGGCTAGGCAGGACTCCTGATGTCACCGCGTGACATTTCCCGAGGGATGACACAGGAACGGCGTGAAACACATGCCGCCAGTCAAGTGTCCAGAAAGAGTGCTTTGGGCTAGCAGTGTACCGGGTCAGAAGCGGAATACTATCCCTCAGGAAGCACTAGACTACATTTCCCCATATGAGAGGCTGCCAAGGATAAACAACTAGATTGTCGGATCCCACTCATACCAAGCATTTCAATCATACACACAATATGCCTGATATGAGTACATACAACATGGCATCACAACAAAACTCTACAACTCAAAGTACTTTATTTAAGAGGCTCCAAGGAGCCATACATAACATATTCATACAGGTAGGGTCACATGACCCAACACTCAAGTCATACAAGCATACAAGCACATGCGGAAGCAAACTAGTCTGAGTACAGACACTAAAAAGAAAGAAGGCTCGATGAAGCCCTTCTATCTACAGTGGCCCTTCACAAGCCTTGGATCACCACCTGGGTGGCTAGTCACTCGTCGACGTCAAGGTCTACATAGAACCCATCGGAGGGGGCGGTGTTGTCGTATGAAAACATTAATTAAGCAAACATGAGTACGGAGGTACTCAGCAAGTCTTACAACAGAATCCTACTATACATGCACATTCTCAAGAAGGTAGTGAAGTTATTGCAGCAAGCCAGCTTTGACTCTTGGCTAAGCTATCCTACGTGAGACCACTTGAAAAGCATTTGTCGCACACGAGTCCACTAAACACCATCACAATACTCCACCGTGGATCCTCTCTCTTCAACCCATGAGAGGGCCATCCGCGGTACTCACACTTATCTTGAGGCTTTTAGTAGTATCCATTTACTTGTCTACGAACTGCATAGGCGACCAAGTAGTCCTTTACCGCGGACGCGGCTATTTGAATAGTTTTATACCCTGCAGGGGTGTACTTCGTCACACATGTTTCCACCACTTAGCGTCTCCACACGATATGTTCTCGGTAGACTTCAAGCGAAAGCCGACGTGGGTGTAGACCACGACCTGACCAATCACACAAGTCTCTAGTCCAGGTTTATCGCCTATTCAGGTTCCATCCGCAGGGAGTCCGGCCGAGGTTTCCACTACCGGCCCCGAATGATGTGTGCAGGGTTCCCGAGACACCAAACAGGTGAATCGGTACACCGTGCCACGTGCCTACCGCAACACAGCCCACCCCTAAGGTCAGCACAAGGCAGCCCCCAAAGATACTACAAACACGAAACTACTTGCAACTCCCGGACAGAGGACGAGAGGGGTCGGTAAGTCGGCGGGTCATATTTCAGGCCCAACGTGTGGTAGTAGCTGATCTTAAATCACACATACAGATCTCAGTTCTTAGGGACGGCCTCAATGAAACAACCCACCATGTACTCCTACATGGCCTCTCATCGATTCCTTTACCAAATCATATTCAACACTTTCACTCTCGAAAGCGACACAACCTTTCACTCTAGTTCATCATCCCGATGAGCCAGACCTGACACAACTCTAAGCATAGCAAGAATAGCATGGTAGGAAACACAAATATGGCTCAATCAACTCCTACACATGCTAGTGGGTTTCATCTAGTTACTGTGGCAATGACAGGTCATGCAAAGGAAGTGGTTTCAACTACCGCAACACACAACAGTTTGATTCGCATTGTCTTTATGCAGTAAACAAGAGCAGAAGCGAGAACATGGGTTTGTATCGGAATGATCAATGGATTGCTTGCCCGATGTAGTGGTAGTAGGATACTGCCCTTCAGACGGATATTCGGGGTTATCCTCGGAGGCAGAACCTATCACGAAAGACACACCGAACATAAACAACACATGATGATATGCAACAATATGATGCATGCTATGACATGGCAATATGAATGTGTGTTTGCCTAATGCAAGCTAGAACAGAAAGGAATGAACTCATTTGAATCAAAGATTCAAATGTTAGCTCATTTAACATAGCCATATCAGTGCATCATCTTATTCTGCTTAAACAGCAAGGTTAACTTGTTCTGTCATGCATGAAACCATTACCAATCGATAGATTGAATTTTTCTGATCAAAATTCATATATAAATCTTTGCATTTGGAGTTACAGATTAATTTCTATGATTTTTTGAAGTTTGCAACAATTTCTGGAATTTCCTGAATACAAATAAATCCAGAAATTAGTTATTGCGCCAAGAAGGCGCCGCTGGTCAACGGGCGCCCAGGTCAACCTGACCAATGTGTCCCGCATGTCAGTAGTTAATTAAACTAACTAATTCTAGTTAAAACTAAACTGGGTTAATTAGCAGAGGGCCCCCACTTAGTCAACTCCGTCAACGGGGTCAAACCCGCTGACGTTTAGCCGCCGGCGAAGCCAGACACGGCGGCGAGAGTGTGTTTGTGCGTTCCGACGACCAAATGGAAGGCGGAGACCATCTACGTGTAGCCGGTAACAAGCCGCGGCGTTTGGTGGCGGTGGTTGAGCTCGGGGTGGCCGGAACGCCGCCGGCGCATTTAGCCAGGGCGGTCGCCGGAGTCGGGTGAAAGTGAACCCGAGGCTTCGGGACACGGCGAGGTGCGTGGAGTGGTGCTACGGGTTCCTGGGGATGTGGTGGAGTTAGTGGACAAGGTGGCGTGGCCAGTGGGTGGCCGGAGACACGTCGACGACGAGCTCGGCGGTGGCGCGTGCGGTGATGCTTCGTGCAGCAGCTACGGTGCACGGGAAGGCAAACGGAGAGGATGGGGAGGTAGCTGGCTCACGGTGAGTACGACGAAGCAGTCGGCGAGGTCGGGGATGAGGTGATGCGGTGGCGACGGCGATGGGGATCTCCGGCGGTGATCGACGGAGACGGGGTCGGTGAAGGGGTTGCAGAGCGTGCGAGCGCTCGGGGCTCGGCCTGCTCGATGTAGTCGACAATGGCGGAGCGAACAAACACGGTGGCGCAGCACGGAGACGACGGAGGGCGCGAGCTTCACGGTGGCATGGGCGCGACGGCGTCGGCCATGGTGCGGGCGAGCGAGGGAGAGGAGCTGGGGAGGAGAAGGGGTGTCTGCGAGCTCGGGGGAGGAGTGGCCGACCGAACCGAGGCGGCATGACGGTGCGGGGAGGAGGCAGGCGGCGAGCAGCTGCGTGGCGTGCTCGGGTGCCGCCGTCGAGCACCTGGCTGCCTGCCTGGCCAAGCCAAGCAGCTCGCTGGAGCGGTGGCTGGGCTGGGCCGGTAGGTGGGCTTGCCAGGTGAGCGCCAGGTAAGCCTTGCTTTCTGTTTTCCTTTTTCTATTTTTCTGTAAGTTTGTAGACTTATTTAAAATAGTTAGGCACTTCTAAAAATGCTGGAAATAATCAGGGGCTCTGTTTAGAATATCTCCAACAGCCCACACTTATTTTCAGAATTATTTGAGCATCCAAAATATTTACTAGCATTTAAATGCCCAAATGCAAATTACATATGATTTAATTCAATGACCTTCTATTGACCTAGAAAATTGTGCACCTATTTTGCCAGAGGTTCTAACCCAAGACAAAGAGGGTGAAATTTTTAGAAGGGCATTTCAGGTTCATTGAAAATATTTTTAGTGAACCCTAGTTGGATTCAGAGGGGTTCTGGGGGTTCTGTCTTCCCCAATTCAAGTTTCTGATGAAAGGTAAACATGATGCAACACTCTAATGCATGGACTAACTAGGATGTGACAACTCACCCCCACTCAAAAGAATCTCGTCCCGAGATTTTGGATCCGTCAGAAAGAAGGTGGGGTACTCAAGTCGAAGACGATCCTCCCTTTCCCAGGTATCTTCTTGCTCGGAGTGGTTTGACCATTGAACCTTGAGAAACTTGATGTTCTAGCGTCGAGTGGTACGCTCGGCTTGATCAAGGATACGACCGGGATATTCTCGATAGGTGAGATTATCTTGGAGATCAAGCGTTTCATGGTCCACCCCACGGATAGGATCCGAGAAGCAACGCCTGAGTTGAGAAACGTGGAAGACATCATGAACTCTGGAAAGATGCGGAGGTAGTTCCAACTGGTAGGCAACTTCTCCTTCTTTGGCAAGAATGTGAAAGGGTCCAATGTAACGAGGAGCCAATTTGCCTTTGATACCGAATCGATGGGTTCCCTTCAAAGGAGTAACCCGAAGGTAAGCCTTCTCGCCAACTTCATAAGACATAGGCTTATGCTTGCGGTCATATTGGCTCTTTTGACGAGATTGGGCTGTTTTCAATTTCTCATTTAATAACGCGAACTCGTTTTTTCTGCTTCCTGAATCATATCCGGCCCAAAGAGTTGTCTTTCCCCGGTTTCTGACCAGTTAAGAGGCGCTCGACATTTTCGTCCATACAGAACTTCGAAAGGACCTTTGCCCAAGCTAGCTTGATAACTATTGTTATAAGCTTTAACTCGGCGAATGGGAGGCACTTCTCCCAATTCATACCAAAAGCAATGATAGAAGCTCGAAGCATATCCTCCAGAATTTGATTGACTCGTTCTACTTGACCACTTGATTGAGGATGGAAGGCGGTGCTAAAGGAGAGACGAGTTCCCATAGCAGTTTGGAAACTTTCCCAAAATCGAGAGGTGAAGAGACTTCCACGGTCTGATTAATCTCCAATGGAACACCATGAAGAGACACTATTTGGGAGATGTACAAATCAGCTAGCTGGCTAGCGGTTATACTCTCACGAACGGGTAGGAAGTGGGCTACTTTGGAAATACGATCGACAACAACGAAGATAGCATTATTCCCTCTCTTGGTCCTGGGAAACCCGGTAATGAAATCCATACCGATTTTATCCCATTTCCATTCAGGAATTGCCAAAGGTTGAAGGGTGCCAGCAGGCCGTTGATGCTCTGCTTTAACTCGACGACAGACGTCGCAATTAGCAATGAATTGAGCGATTTCTCTCTTCATCCTAGTCCACCAAAACCTCTGGCGTAGGTCTTGATACATTTTAGTACTACCGAGATGAATGGTGAGAGGGGATTCATGAGCTTCCTTAAGGATCAATTGCCGTAGATGTTGTTTCTTGGGAACCACCAAGCGGTTCTCGAAGAAGTCCACACCTCGTTCGTCCATGGAAAAACCTTTAGCAACTCCGCTAGCGATGTTCTCCTTAATCCGAGATATGCCCTTATCGCGCTTCTGGGCAGCTATAATTTGATCCGTAAGGTTAGGTTTCGCCACCAGGTGGAAAGAAATCCTCGAGGAACAATGTGTAGGTTAAGCTTGCGAAATTGCTCGTGGAGAAGTGGTTGACTTTGTTGTAACATCAGGTTGTTACAATAAGATTTACGACTTAGTGCATCAGCCATGACATTGGCCTTGCCTGGGGTGTAAGATATTCCTAAGTCATAATCTCTAATCAACTCGACCCAACGTCTTTGCCACTTAGATCCAGGAGTTTGAATTACCATGGAGGTGTGCATGTCATAAAATGTGGTGTTGTGTAATCGAGCATAGCTCTCAGAAATAAATGAATGAGATGCTCCAGTATCAAAGAGAACAGTTTCCGGATGGCAATTAACAAGGAGCATACCGAAAACGACGTTGGGATCCTCATGGGTCTCCTCAGCTGAAACGTAATTGACATGGCCACGAGCAGTGGCGGCAGGATTGGCGTAGAGCACCTTTCCTGCTGGCTTACCACGGCCAACAGACTTTCCGATCTGACTGGGGTTGTTCTGGGGACACTCACGGATGTAGTGACCCGTCTCTCCACACTTGAAACAAGTTATCACATTGTGACGTGGAGCAACATTAGCAGCGGGGCCACCATAGGCCTTGGGCGGTGCAAACTGCTGGTTGGGGCGAGGCGCCTCAAAGGATGGCCTCAGAGTGAATCTGGGTGGCAGAGTGGTGCTTGGAATCCAGACCCGGCGCTTCTGAGATCCAGAGCCGGATGAAGAACCAAAGTCACGGGAGTGCTTGCGTGAAGCTTCAAAGTCAGACCGTCCGGTTTCAGCACTGATAGCCTTGTTGACTAACTTCTAGAAGGAGGTGCACTCGTGCAGACGAAGATCACGGCGAAGCTCGGGGCTAAGTCCCTTGTGGAACCATGCCTGCTTCTTGGCGTCGGTGGATACCTATTCAGGAGCATATCATGCTAGATTTCCAAACTCGCGACTGTATGCATAATAGTCAGTCTACCCTGGGTGAAGTTGCAGAACTCTTCCCGCTTGCGATCCATGAGACCTTCCGGAATGTGATGCTCACGGAAAGCCGCTACGAACTCAGCCTGTAGTGATTTGGCCAACCGGGCGCATAGCCTCGAAATTCTCCCACCAAAGGCTAGCAGGGCCTTCGAGGTGATAGGCAGCAAAGGTAACCTTATCAGCTTCAGCCACGTTGGCAGAACGTAGCTTGTGGGTGATGCTGCGAAGCCAGTCGTCCGCATCGAGAGGCTCAACGGAGTGCTTAAACTTCGGTGGATACAGCTTGACAAAGTCATTGAGTGACACCAGGTCATTCCTTGGCTGGCGTGCGGTATTCTGCTCAATCCGCTCCAGCAAGCAATTGGTCTCACGCTTGTTTCGTTCTGCCTCCATCATAACTTCGGCCAGAGAAGGCGGTTGAGGCAGATTTACATTCCTAGCTGCGCTGGCCTCTCCCTGCTCCGGAGCAGCAGGGTTGTTGCGGGTGTTAACCATCCTAGGAAACAAAACAACGGTTTAGACAAGGATGGAAAAATTTGGCAAGGAAGTGCGGAATGTAATGGATAACACAGAATGCAGAGATGTTCATCCATATGACATGTGTTGGGGATACAACTACTGAGCGTGAACCGCCCCGGAGGGGCCGGTTTACCCTCGTCCATGATTCAGGCCCACGGAGGAGGCCTGGAGCCCAGAGGCGAATTAAGGTCCATTTATGTAAACCGCCTTAGTATTGTAACTTGTGTTGTAAGTTAAGAAAGAAGAGACCGAGCCGGACGCTTGTATGAGCCGGATCGGGACTCTGTAGACCGGCCGGGTGTCAACCCGTGTATATAAGGGGACGACCCGGCGGCGAGTTGGGGACAGAGGATTCGAGGCTAAGGCAAAGCTATTGCTCCCTAGTCGCTGAAATCATATCAATCACATCACAACTGGACGTAGGCTTTTACCTTCATCGAAGGGGCCGAACCAGTATAATTCCCGTGTCTTGTGTCCGCTTTAACCCCTCTAGGTTAACCCAGACGATGGCCCTACGACTAAGTCCTTTCATGAGGACATCTGCCGTGACAATTCCATGACGGTTGGCGCCCACCGTGGGGCTATCGCAGACGATGGTTTGATGATCTTAGAGGGCAAGTTCAAGGACTCGAAGGTTATGCGCAATGGGCGGATGACTAAGAGTCGTCGCGGCAAGCTCTACATCGACGATGCGGACTGGGGCCCCGAGGCCGGCTCAGTTGAGTATGGGTATCGGGTCCCCTTCGGCGGCATACACGTGTTCATCGGCAAGATTGGCGAGCCAGGGCCTGGGCCGGACGTCTGCACTAACCTCATCGAGACGGCTCAGCGGGCGAAGAAGAGTCCTGCCTCGCTAAACCGCGGTCGTGCATGTTTTCGTGGGAGTCATCCACGGAGGCTGCGAGGACGGATCAGCATCCGGTGACGTAAACTGTTGTCTACTCTGGCGATGAATCGCCGGCCGGAGAAACCGAAGTCTCTATACCACCGCAAGATGGCCAGATCGGGGCTGTTCCGACGGTGAGAGTATTCCGGACCCTTCGATCTACCCAACCGGGTTGGGATCTTCATGGCCGGTACGCAGCGGCGCTTCACTTCGACCGCTGGGCGCTTCGGTCGCCGTTCAACAGCGGTGATGGTAGCCGAAGGAGGCCCTGCGGCGCCGCCGCTCAAGTTTTGTCGTAGCTTTTCGCTGCTGGCTGTGCTCATGGCAGAGGCTAATCCGCTGGATCAGGGCCTGCACAACGCGGAGATTGCAAAGGTGAGAGAACAGATCACTAAAGCTAAAGCGGACTCGGCAGCCGCGGACGTGAGGATGGCAGCGGAGCGGCCGCTTTGGATGCGCAGCTTATAGGCTCATGCGCCGGATCGTGAGCGCCACATGAAGTCATGAAAAGGAAGTACATGTCCCGTTTACCTTCGGTTTTCGAGGGAAGAGAGCTTTTCAATACCCCAGGGGCAGGGACCAGTAACCCGCCGCCGGCGATAAACCGGCCGAAAGCACCTAGGACGGCCGCACCGGTTCAGCCCCGTGTGATGGATCTACCTCGCCATCATACCGGTGGGCCCTGCATCGCGCGTGACGCCTCCGGTCACTACTCCAACCCGATGGATAACCTCGTGGCGATCGCGGCACGGTTGGAGGCGATTCCAATTGAAGGCGATTCACCACAAAGCGGTAGAGACACGCCGGGTTAAGGAGCTCCTCAGACGGCCTCGCTCAAAGAAGAAGCGTATTCATACAGCCGGGACCGGATCCACTCCACCCCCGCCTAAGCCGGAGCTATAGCCGACGCGGCCGATTTAACCGCCGCCGTGTCAAGCAATGCGCAGCGTGGTCCGGCCAAGGCAACAATCCGGCGGGCGGCTTTGAGGATGCTCAAGTGGTAGTGGACCGCGCCAGGCACGAGGGAGGCCGAGTTAGCAGCACAAGCAGAGGATCATCCGCCACGCCGGCTCGTCTGACCATCTTCGAACCAGGGGTCACGTCGCTCTTTGGGGTGCCTTGCCTCGCCCCTCGCTACGCAACGCGGCGCTTGCCCAAGGACTTCAAGGGGCCGCGCAAGGTGCCCAATTATACTGCCGATTTGGCTCCAGAAGCATGGATAGAAAGCTATGAGATGGCCATGGAGATGCTAGATGTGGATGAAGCCGCATGTGCGAAGTACTTCACAATGATGTTGGAAGGAACGGCCCGGACTTGGTTGAAAAATTTGCCGCCTAACTCTATCAGTTCGTGGACCTGGGCCATAACCCGATTCATTCAAAATTTCAAAGACACCTGTAAGCAGCCCATGTCCGTGGTGGATTTAGCAGCTTGTGTCCAGCGGAGGAAGAATCCACAACCCATTGGGTGCGCCCAGCGTTCGGAAGTTTTACATTCTTCGACCGGATCAACCCTGATTCCGCGATCTTGACCTTGGAAGCCAATTGCCGGTTCGAGCCATTGAAATTGAAGCTGGGCCGCATGAAGCGTTTTTGCCATGACATGGGCACTCTAATGGGCGTTTTGGTAAAGTACGCTGATTCTGATAGTACCAAGGATCCCGAATCTGAGAATGATGAAGTGGGGAAGGGAAAACAGAACGGCAACTCCAGGGGCCAGCAGCATCATTCGGCAGGCAATGGAGGGAACAAGCGTAAAGCGAACGGCAACATGGGCTTTGTGGTTAACACCAACGCCAGCAGGACAAGGGTCAGCGGCGAGGGGTAGGCAATCAAACCGGGCGGTCACAATCCAGATCGCTTTGATTTTCATATTGAATCAACCTTGTCCGAAGCATGGGACGAAGGAGGCACCGCGTAACCACCTTTGGAAGGATTGTTACATTATGCAGGAGTTCAAAAACTCCAACTCTTTCGGTATGATCAAGGGCCCGGCGGTTCGTGGTCCGCCCGGTTACGGTGGAGGAAATTCCGGCCCAGGATTCGTGGTAATCCGGCGGCAAGGCAATCGTAATAATCAAAGTAATCGTAACAGTCGTAACAATCAGAACCAAGGGGCTACAATCAACAACAGCAAAGGTCGGGTTATCAAAGTAACCCAAAGCAGTTGAACGGTGGATGGGTACCACGCCTTTACCACCAGCTTGGACAGACGAGACCGAAAACTTCGTAAGCGGGCGGTCAGCGTTGTTGAACCGGCTGCGCCGCATTACCTCACGCTGGTCCGAGCAACCGATCGTGTGGAGCAGAGAGGACCATCCTCCCCGGGTTTACAATCCGGGTCAGCTAGCCCTGGTGGTGGCACCCTAGGTAGGAGGGTACAAGTTTACCAAGGTTCTTATGGATGGAGGAAGCAGCATCAACATCCTGTACTACGAGACCTTCCGGCGTATGGGGTTGACGGATAGGCATCTTAGGCCATCCAGCACAGTGTTTCACGGAGTGGTGCCTGGCAAGTCGGCGTACCCGGTCGGTAAGATAGCTCTGGAGGTGACCTTTGGGGACGAACATGACTCCAGATCAGAAACATTGACATTTGAGGTGGTGAAAATTCAAAGCCCTTACCACGCCCTCTTTGGGCGGGCGGCTTATGCTAAATTTATGGCACGGCCCTGTTATGTTTACTTACAGCTGAAAATGCCGGGTCACAAAGGAACGATAACGGTTCATGGGAGCCGCCGGATCGCTTTGGAGTGCGAGGAAGGTGATGCGGCTTACGCAGAGTCGGTTTGTGCCACTGAGGAGCTAAAATATTATAAAGACAATGTTGATCCGGCGGATATGACCCCTTTGAAGAAGCCAACTACGGAGCATGATCCGGACTTGAAGTTCAAATCGGCGGCCGAGACGAAGCTTGTTGATTTTATGCCCGACGATTCGTCCAAGCAGTTCACCATCAGTGCCAACTTGGATCCTAAATAGGAAAGCGCTACCATCGAAGTTCATCCGTGAGAATCGACATTTTGCATGGAAGCCTTCTGACATGCCAGGTGTACCGAGGGAACTCGCTGAGCACACTCTTAATGTTGACCCAAAATACAAACCGGTAAAGCAGTTTCTTCGCCGGTTTAATGAGGAAAGGCGCAAGGCCATTGGAGAAGAAGTTGCTAGGCTCTTGGCAGCAGGGTTTATCATCGAAGTCTTTCATCCAGAGTGGCTTGCCAATCCGGTGTTGGTTCTTAAGAAGAATGGCACTTGGCGCATGTGTGTGGATTACACAGATCTCAACAAGGCCTGTCCAGCAGATCCTTTCGCCCTCCCCCGCATTGACCAGATTATTGATGCTACGGCGGGTTGTGAGCGCTTGAGCTTTTTGGATGCGTACTCCGGTTATCATCAGATTAAGATGGCAGTTAAGGACCAGGAGAAGACGGCGTTTATCACCCCCTTTGGAGCCTTCGCTATGTATCTATGCCTTTTGGACTCAAGAGCGCCTAAGCGATTTATCGCCGCTATGCTCAGAGTTGCTTGCACAAACAAATTGGCCGTAACGTGCATGCTTATGTGGATGATATCGTGGTTAAGTCAAGGAAGAAGGAAACCTTGATTGAGGATCTAAAGGAAACCTTTGACAACTTGCGGGTGTACAAGATGATGCTCAACCCGGCCAAGTGCGTTTTTGGTGTTCCAAAGAGGCAAGTTATTGGGTTTTCTCGTGTCCAACAGGGGATCGGGTTAATCTGGAAAAATTATGGCTATCACCTCCTTAGCTAAACCGGTGCATCAATGACGCCCAGCGCTTGGCAGTCGGATTGCCGCGCTTAAGCCGGTTTATCAGCCGCCTAGGCGAGAAGGCCATTCCTTTGTACCAGATGTTGAAGAAAACGGATCGGGCTTTGTCCGGAGTTCAAATACCGATGAAGCATTGGAGGATTTGAAGCGGCAGTTGGCCAACCCGCCGGTTCTAGCCGCCCCCATTGACAAAGAGCCGCTGCTGTTATATGTTGCTGCTAATGCCAGGGCAGTTAGCGTGGCTATCGTGGTGGAGCGGAAGGAGGCAGGGAAGGAGTATCCGGTTCAACGGCCGGTTTATTACATCAGCGAGGTCCTCATTGAGTCTAAGCAGAGATATCCGCATTGGCAGAAGCTGGTATACGGGTTTTTATGGCAAGCCGGAAGCTAAAGCAATATTTCCAAGGGCACCCCATCACAGTGGTCAGTTCGGCTCCCTTGGGCGATATCATACAGAACCGGGAAGCGACTGGCCGGATTGCTAAGTGGGCTATCGAACTTGGGCCGCACGGTTTAAGGTATGTGCCTCGGACGGCCGTGAAAATCTCGTGCACTTGTGGATTTCATTAATGATTGGACGGAGTTGCAAGCGCCTGAAGAGAAGCCGGATCATACCTATTGGACCATCCACTTTGATGGGTCCCGGCAATTGGAGGGCTCGGGGGCTGGAGTCGTATTAACTTCCCCGCGAGGTGACAAGTTCTGTTACGTTCTCCGCCTAATGTTCCCTTTGTACTAACAATGCAATGAGTATGAAGCTTTGCTCCATGGTCTCCGGATGGCTAAAGAAATGAATCTCAGCCGGGTTAAATGCTTTGGTGACTCGGACATGGTGGCTCGGCAAGTATCGTGTACTTGGGATTCCAAAGATCCACTCATGGCTGCATATCGTCGGGAGGTGGATGTTGTTGCAGTGACATTTTAAAGGATATCGTGGACCATGTGGATCGTCGGAAGAACGAAGCGGCTGATGCATTAAGCCGGCTCGGCTCTCAGCGTAAACCGGTCCACCCAACGCCTTCCTTGATGTAATCGCATAATCCGCCGCTTAAGCTTCTGATGAAATTGGTTTGGCTATCCTCGATCCGGAGGCTCAATTGGTGGCGGCCCCGCATGTCATTCCGGATTGACGCTCCCTTATTTGGCATACATGAACCGGGGCGAAGTTACCGTAAGATGAGACGCGTTGGCCCGGCAGATAGTTCGTCGGTCTAAGTCTATGACCATTGTTAATGGCGAGAAGCACCATTGCAGTGAGTCAGTGGCGTTTCAGCGTTGTGTATCCCCTGAAGAGGGCTGTGAGATATTGCGAGAGATCCATGAAGGGGATTGCGGTCACCACGCTGGTTCAAAGTCCTTGGTGGCCAAAGCGTTCCGCCATGGTTTCTATTGGTTGACTGCCCATGCTGATGCAGAGGATCTGGTCAGACGATGTGATGGTTGCCAAAAGTTCTCCAGGCGTGCTCATGTGCCAGCCCAAGAATTGAGGATGATTCGAAGTACTTGGCCGTTTGCGACTTGGGGGCTGGACATGGTTGGACCTTTCAAAAGGTCCAAAGACAAAAAGACCCACCTGTTGGTGGCGGTTGATAAATTTACCAAGTGGGTTGAGGCAGAGCCTGTTAGCAAGTGTGATGCGGCCACGGCGGTTCAGTTCATCAAAAAGGTGATTTTCCGGTTTGGGTTCCACACACAGTATCATCACGGACAATGGCACCAATTTGTCCAAAGGAGCTATGAAGGACTTTTGTGAACGAGAGCACATCCGGCTTGATGTTTCTTCCGTAGCCCACCCGCAATCCAATGGTCAAGCGTAACGAGCTAATCAGGAGATCTTGAAAGGTATCAAACCCCGACTTATGGTCCCTTTAGAGAGGACGCCGGGTTGTTGGGTGGACGAGCTACCATCGATGATATGGAGTATAAATACTACCCCCAACCGATCCAATCGGATACACGCCGTTCTTTATGGTCTATGGAGCGGAGGCGGTCCTTCCCAGCGATATCCGTCACGACTCGCCTTGAGTGGCAGCTTATGTTGAGGCAGATAGCGAGGCAGCACGGCAAGACGATTTGGATCGGCTGGATGAAGAGCGCGATATGGCAGCTGCTCGTTCGGCGGTTTACCAGCAGGATCTTCGCTTGTATCACAGCCGGCGGGTTAAAACCAGAACCTTTCAGAAGGAGACTTAGTGCTGCGGCTCATTCAAGACCGTAAAGATATGCACAAGCTATCCCCACCTTGGGAGGGGCCTTTGTGGTCAGCAAGAATCTATACAACGGGTCCTACTATCTGATTGATGTTCGAGAGCGAAAGGACTCACGACGCCGAGGAGGAGACCAACAGGCCGTGGAACATAGCTCATCTTCGGCCTTATTATACCTGAGCCATTGGCTCCACTTATGTACATATTAAGACAATGTATATATTATGAATAAAGGCAATAAACCGGATCCTCGGCTAAAGTGGGGTATCTGTTCTGTATAACAGTCCGGTTTGGGTACATGGAGATGCTGTCGTGAAGTGGCCTCCGGTTCAACCCTTGGCCTTGCTTTTGTGAAATTTTTGTCACTTGGGGGCTTGGTCGTGTCCGAACCAATGCATGTCCTCTTGGCAGGCGAAAGCCTCCAGATCATTTGGGGGCTTGGTCGTGTCCGAACCAATGCAACACCTCTTGACAGCGAAAAGCCACCAGATCACTTGGGGACATGGTCACGCCCCGAACCAACACGCCTCTTGGTCGGCCTAAGGCCATAGAATCACTTGGGGGCTTGGTCGAACCCGAACCAATGCAATGCCACTTGATCGGCGTAATGCCACGATGTCGCTTGGGGACTGCTGACTTGAACCATCGCTACACCTTATAGGGAGCTTGGTCCTGTCCGACCATGGTAACGCCATCTGATCAGACTCAATAAAGCCTCTTCTTGCAAACAGTCTTTGTTATTGTTTTTGCTTCCATGTGTTTTTTATACATATAATTTGGCTTTTGTTGTTGTCTTAAACCGACAAACCTTCTTTCAACCGGATTCAAGTTTTCAGAATTTGGTCCATTTTTTCCGGCGATTGATTGTTCCGGTTTGATTTTGCTGTTAACATCCCATTATGGAATAACAGGGGGCTTATCATACCCGACACGATTTACACGGTAAATCGGTATTATACACACAGGGATTGTTCTCCTTTGACGGTGATGATTTATAAAGCCTCCGCTTCAGGATTGGCTAAAGCCAACTATGTGCCCGACACTGGCAGGTATGTTTGTATCACAAAATTTTGATCATATACCTCGATATTTTCTTATATAAATATATTGGTATCACAATCCGGCTAGAGGCTTAAGCCGCCATGGCGGTTTAAGAATTTGTGATTGCAGGCAAAATATGTTGAAGGATTCACTACTTCAAAACCAAAGTATCCAGCACCGCCATGCAAAAGTTTACAGACTGAGGATGTAACGGCATTGTTCAAAACAAAGTACTGACTACCCTATTACAAAGCCTTTTGAGGCCCGACGTTTCATGTGGGGTTATGCCTTGAAGCTTCGGAGGCGTCACCCGGCTTGACGAATTACGCTGCTTCGCCGGGTTGACGTGAAGTAGAGGGGCGCTCGACGTCGGTTCAACTTCTTCTTCTTCCTCACCCAAAGCCCGAAGTCATTGGTAGACCAGTCAATCCGGTTAAGGCCCGAAGACAGCTTCTTCACTTATCAGCTCAGCCGGATCAACGCTGTGGGCGTAAGTGTGCTTTCGGATTGGGGAACAAGGCTCGCACTTCAGGGATGACAAAATCCACCCGCTTGTTGTTGGCGCTATAAAAGGAGCGGTGAACCGTCAGGTTGGCTTCGTCTGCCGATTGACTTCGCCAATGGACGCATTTCCTTTGTGATCCGCTTCAGTAGCGTCGTTATCAAAGGCTTCACCATTCTCTTGAGCACTGGGAAACCTTTGGCTATGTCACCGGATCAAGATTTGCTATCCACGCCTTGGCGCTGCCGAGCCAAGAAGGTGCCAGCCGAGCCGCTGGATCGCTTCAACTCTTCAAGTTGCCCGGAACCATGGACAACCGGTCCGTGGTTTCTTTGATCGTGACGGCGCCGTGTTGTCGTATGATGTAGCACATATGACTCGGGCGCCGGTATACAGCTGCTCAATCAGCGTATAAGCGGTCTTGAGCTTCTTCCAACATCGAGCCCATATGTGCAATACGCGTGCCTGCACCGGTTTAAGACCACTCAGGATCACCCGGCGGAACTATCAAAATTAAGATAGTCAGTGCATAGTTTCTTACCAAAGACAGCAGAGGTCATGGCATGCACTTGGCGCTTGAGTCCGTAAGCTCTTCACCACCGGTTTAAGGGCTGCTTCGCTTCTTCCGCCCATTTTTTCAAACCGGCCTTCTCGGTGTCCCAGTTGGCCTGCTCGGATTTATACCACTCCTTTAGCTGTTCCATAGTGGCCAAGGCCGTTCTCAATTCGCCCTTGGCCTTAGTGGTTTCTCGCTTGTCGAGTCTCCAGATTGGCTCGCAGGTGTCTTTGAGTTGCACGCTTTGCTGCTCTATTTCATTCTGGTAACAAAGGAAGCATGTTAGGTGTCTCATTATCAAGTCCCAAGTTCAATATACATATTCACCTTGGCACTTGGGGGCTAATGGCTAATTGATCTCAGTTTGCCATTTGGGTACAGAAATTAAGTCCCGGTTTAACTATGCTAAGTTGAACCGACCCTTGGGGCTACTATACAGCTAAAGTACAGGAAAGACATAATTCATTACCTCATAGCGGTCTTTCATCCGGTTTACCAGACCAGCTTCAAGGTCACGGCTGGTATAGAGCCGGTTCAGAAACCCGGAGTGCAGTTCTTGGGCAGAGAAGTTGTCGTAAGTTGACATGTCTGTTTTTCCTTTATCTTTTCTCACGGCGGCCGACTCGCCCTTGGCACTATGTTTTGTTAAAGCAACCGGTTGGCTAGGAGCAGCATAGCCAGTGCCTGTCACAATAACATCGTCATTTTCGGCGGTCTTCTTTGGGCTTGATGTTTGCTTACTCTGGCTCGGCGGTTCAACTATTACGACTCGCTCTATCGGGCGGGTTTGGTGGAGCAGGCTGTGAAGTTTCCATTTGGACCTCCGGTTCAGCTTCGGCGGATCAGCAGATCGTTTTGTACAACTCGCCAGAGCTATCTTTGGCGACTTCAGGATTTTCGTGGGTTTGTTCCGGGTCTTTTGCGGATCAACATCTGCAGTAGGGTCAAGGGTTTTCGCTTTCTTACTCAAGCGAGCCTTGGTGCTGCAATATTCAGAATTGGATTAAGGCAAATCAACCAAGGCAGTTGTAAAACGAACTGATGGACAGCAGTTACATACCCTGCAGCAACTTTAAGCGGAGGCAGTTGCGTGGTTGATGAACCGCCAGAGGAGTTGGAAGAGGCCTGATAATTCGGGTCAGACGGATTGAGAGGACATCGGAAGAAACCTTTTAAGGGATAACGTTTTTCAGGAGAACAAGTCACCTCTGGACGCTCCGGGATGGTGTATCTGGTAAACCGGAGGAGAGAATCTGTTGACCACTGTGCCGGGTTGTACGTCGCTCTTTAGCATGCTGTGTCTTAAGATAAGCATAGGAATGAGATTTTTCACTTTCCTAACGGGCGCGATTTAATTCTTTTTAACCGCACGAGGTCGGGTCGGAAGAAAGAAGGATTACCTCAAAATGGTCGGCATGGCTGGCTTCGCATCATCCCGGGAATTAAATTTGTCGATGAAGGGAAGAGTAAAGAGGATAAATCATAAGAAGAAACACAAGGAGGAGAGCCGGTTTACGGCGGCTCCTCGTAAGGATATCAAGTTTTACCTCAGCTTCAGATTCTCCATCTTCCGGCGGATCAAGACCCGCGGTTTTCTTGCCAGCCTTTTTGGTAGCCGTGGACTTTATACGCGAGCTCGGGCCGGTTTGGTCCGGCTCTCGTATGAGCTGTCAGCCTCACGAGGTAGCAAGGATTAATGAATATCAACAAAATGTTAAAAGCCTAAAAGCGGTGAGCAAAGTCTTACCGCAGGTGGCGGGTTGGCAACACAGAACGGAGCCAACCCGGTTAGGCTGCAGACGGAGATTGGTTCATCAAGCATCTTTTTTACAGCCTCTGTGACCTCAATTTCAGTTATTGGTAATTCTTGACGTCTTTGAGGGTCTTTGAGGCTGCCAGTATACTCGTGCATCAATCCGGGCCGGCGGCTTAAGGGCAAGATGCCCCAAGAAACCCAAAGATCGCACAAGGTCCACACCAGTTAGTCCATTGGCCATTAGAGCCCGGAGTTTTATGATCCGAGGTGCAAAGTTCTTCCGTTCCGGCGGTTAAGCGTAAAAGGCAGCGGATGGTTGTTGCTGAGCCGGTGAGGACGGTAACCCGGCAAGGGATTCTCGCTAAGGTGAGCGGTGTTCCGGCAATAGAACCAGGTTTGGTTCCAATCCTTTGGATGGCTGTGGTGTTTGGCGTGAGGAAAGTCCGCTTCCTTCCTTTTCTGGATTAAAACGCCGCCTAGTTCTGTGTTGGGACCATCAGAAAACTCCGTACGACGGTTCAAGTGAAAGAAATCCCGGAATAGCTCCACAGAGGGATCTTCCTGCACTTAGACTTCACAGAAGACTTGAAAGTTGCATATGTTTGACACAGAGTTCGGGCCGATATCCTGCGGATGGAGTTGCAAGCTTGCAAGGACATCCCGGAAATTTTTTGAACCGGGCGGGCAGAACCCCCAGTCTAAATGCTGCATAAACACAATTACTTCTCCCTCTTGTGGCTCCAGAGGAAACTTCGCCATCCGGAACACGCCAAAGGAGGGCATTTTTGGAGCCAAACCGCCAAAGGGTGACATAGCCGTTGAGTTGCGTTTCAGTGATTTTTGACCGGACCCAATTGCAAGCTGAGAATTGAGGAGCCATTCCGGAAGACTAAGCTGTGGAACAAAGGGAGAAACGGTTCACCATTAAACGGTTCAGGCATATTATGCATTGTTAAACTGGCGATTCAGCGGCCGGCCTCCCATTCCGGTTTAACTGAGGGCTAATGGAGTGACGGATTAGCTATCAAAAGTTAAATCATTAATAAAGCGTAATTGAAAAATCTGCTAAGTATGGATGTAAACAGTTTTCACATGCGAAGGGAAGTAATCCAGATCTACCGAAGTTCCAGTAAGAAAAAACCTTCACGACCTATGCAAACCTCAGAAAGAACAGGAGGGTTCGGGTATTCTAAACTCGAGGATCTACGGAAAAAAGCCGATGCGTGAAAGGATAGATGGACGGCGGACAGTCCCCGCACAGGATATAATGATGCGATCGGATCGCATGGCCATGGCGGAGCAGGTGTGAAGAAACCGAGATGAACCGCGGGATGAACAGGGTCTCTGAGATGCGATCTAGGGGTTGAAAAAGGACCTTACCGATGAGCGAAGCCGAGGAGGAGCGCCGAAGTCTCTCGATACGGTCAGGTTGATGCGGGCGTTCGGCGTTGACGCTGGCTGCTCAAGGTCGGAGGCGACGGGCGAGCTTCAAGACTGAGCGGCGCGAGGAAAGAGAAGAAGAAGAGACAGGAGGCGGCCGGTCTATTTATAAGGAACCAGAGCAATCAACGGGCGCGAGATTCGAGGAGTCAAAAGCGGCGGACGGTGCAGCGCCGCCGATTTCCGGATGGCATTAAATGCAGGAATCTTACTGTTTGGATTTCTTTATTAAAAATGACGCTAA
Organism: Aegilops bicornis; assembly: GCA_021605145.1. Lineage (NCBI taxonomy): Eukaryota > Viridiplantae > Streptophyta > Magnoliopsida > Poales > Poaceae > Aegilops > Aegilops bicornis. The sequence continues at coordinate 830,248,135 of CM038671.1, read as the reverse complement.
GGCACCCCGACACGCCGATCGGAAGATGACATCACGGCGGTTCAAGCAGTCATGGCGGTTTACAAAATGTGAAAAGAGATCAAGAGTTTCTGAAGGTGTTGAAGATTAACATGAACCGTTCAAGTCAATCTGGGGCCTAATGTTGGGGATACAACCATCGAGCGTGAACCGCCTTGAGGGGCCGTTTACCTCGCCCATGATTCAGGCCCACGGAGGAGGCCCGGAGCCCAGAGGCTAATTAGGTCCATTTATGTAAACCGCCTTTAGTATTGTAACTTGTGTTGTAAGTTAAGAAAGAAGAGACCGAGCCGACGCTTGTATGAGCCGGATCGGGACTCAGAGACCGCCGCAAGGCCAACCCGTATATAAGGGGACGACCAAGCGGCGAAGTTGGGGACAGAGGATTCGAGGCTAAGGCAAAGCTATTGCTCCCTAGTCGCTGAAATCATATCAATCACATCACAACCGGACGTAGGCTTTTACCTTCATCGAAGGGCCGAACCAAAGATAATTCCCGTGTCTTGTGTCCGCTTTAACCCCTCTAGGTTAACCCGTACGATGGCCCTACGACTAAGTCCTTTCATGAGGACATCTGCCGTGACAATTCCACGACAACATGGTAATATAGAAACTGCCATATATATACCAACGGTCATACACACCATTCATAGTTTAGTACAAGCCCGGCTAGAGTACAACTACGGTGAAAGGCGTTACATCTCATCGGAAGCATTCCAAACTCCTATCCATTATTTTTCTACACTTCCGGAATTGATACACACTAAGTCATATTCCACAGGTCACGCAGGACGGTGGAACTACAACTATTACAATACTAGAGATACTACCACCAACTCAGACAGCTCCGTAGTAGTCCTCATAGAAGTCACCTCCATAGCCTCGAAGCTCAGCATGATTATCCGGAAATAGACGGTCCTGAGGAGCTTGTGGACCATAGGGGCTAGGATGAGGTCTTGGACCAACAAACGGTGGCCTGCGGGGACCACGGGGTGGGGTGATGCCTCCCACATCACGCCAATCCATCATGTCTGGCAGAGCAGATCTCACAGGATATAGATCCCTCATATCCATACATCCAGCTTGCACAGCCGGTGCAAACCGAGTCAAAGTGGCCCAATGATCGCCACGGGTGTTGAAAAGCTCCATTCTCAAGGCCCGATTCTCTCGGTCCTTATCCTCGAGCATCTCAGCAGTGGTGCGGGTTAGTGAGTCCTCCTGACTGGAATCAGCATAGATGGCCTGAAGATACCCTTGCGCCCCTGGGAGCGAAGCTGGCATATAACGGAAGTCGGTGTTCCGAAGCAGGCCAGTCCTGACTCGCATGATGGTCATCATAGAGTATGCAGCATCCTGCACAGCCATCTCGATAGTGACCCCGAGTCCATAGGAGTGGTGAAGAGGCTCAGTCGATCCAGGATAAGAAGAAAATATCCTGACAGTGCAGAGGTATTGGCTTTGATTAAAGTCTCAGAATTGCTCTTCGATGGTGTATTCGGGATACCAACGGTAACCCGTCTCAATCATAACCCGGACTAACATAGCCGTATGACCGGGCACATCGATGCACCTGGTCAGGCGAACCACTTGGTTTTGAGCACGAGTGTCCATCTGAAAGCACAACCGCAATGCAAAGGCATTAGAATTTCTAGGGAAAATCGGACAGCATAACAGCTGTAAATGCTCAAGAACAGATTTGAGACATTCGTCGTTTAAGATGGGCCTCCAACTAACCAATCGCCGTTTAAACCATTTGACAAAGCCTTTTAAGATGGGCCTCCAACTAACCAATCGTCGTTTTAACTTTGACAACCTCAGGGTCTCAATGAGAGTAACTTGTCAAACGGTCGGCAGGTCGTGCCAGGATTACCTGGATAGGAGTGGCTTACTTGATGAAGGCAGGTTAACCCGGGGTTTTAGGTGAATACACCAGGCTTCCAAGCCGTGGGTCGATACCCAATTACAAGGGTCCACGAAAAGTCTCGAATTTGAGCCTGGCAGCCCTCGAAAAGTCTCGACTACAAGTTTTATTCGCTTTTGTTTTTACAAGTTTTATCTTTATTAATCAACTTTTAAGGTAAACCGGCGTCTCTTGACCCGGCCAGACTATATGTCTTCATCTCAACCCGGTGATTCTTAACCCGGTGTGGCTTACAATTATCAGCTGTTAAGCATATAATCAATGATGAACCGGCATCTTTCAATCCGGCCTGGCATTAACTATAAGTCGCCAGAATGATCATCCGGTGTTTACAAATACCCGGTATGGCTTATTACGCACCAGCATAATGTGGTGGGTACCTTCCAACACCCAAAGTTTGGGTTTTCACCCTTACTAAACGAGTTGGTGGATCAACAAAAGTGATTTAATATCACAGGTATGATATGATTCATATTTTATTACTTTATAACCTTGGTTATGAGGATTCTTTTTCTATATTGGGTATCATAACCCGTCCGGCGGTAAACCGCCAGGACATGTTTAAGTATTTAACATGCAGAAAGAAGGACTTATACGGAATACCAACGCAAATAAAGCAAAGCATAGCAACATCATGCCGGATTACAGTATCAAGTAGCATTGCACGATGGCACACAATCAAAGTATATCATCTAGACTATTACAAGGTGCTTTGATGCCCAAAAGAATAATTGTTTGTTGCTCACAACACATAACAATCAAACCGGCCGGCGGATTATGATTCAGCACCAGGCTGACGTGACATTGAAAGGTCATCTCGCGCCGGTTCAGCCTCCTCCTCTTCACCAAGTGGCTGGAAGTCAAGGGTGGTCCAATCAATCCTGGTTAAGGCTTGAAATACAGCTTCGTCGCCTATAAGGTTGGACGGTTCAATGTCAGGAGCATAAGTGTGCTTACGGATTGGAGGGATTAAATTCTGAGCTTCCTTCACAGCTGGGTCAACCCGTTTGCCATCTGAGTCATAGCTGGACCAGTAGACAAACAAATCGACCGCCTCAGCTAGTTGGCTTGCCAGGGGGCGCATCTCCTTTGTCAAGACTTTCAGAGCTTCATTATCAAATTCTGATCCGTCCTCTTGTTGACCGGGATAGCCTTTGGCAATATCTGCCGGATCAAGGTCAGCAATCCACGCTTTGGCCCGCGTCAGTGATGTTGAAGCACCAGCTCTTGCAGCAGATCGCTTTACCTCTTCTATCTGCGCTGGGGTCATAGACAGTTTGGTCAATGTGTCCTTGATCAAGATGGGTGCCGGCTTGTTGAAGGAAGATGCACAGATGACTCGTTGAGCACCAGTATACAATTGTTCTATCAAAGTGTAAGTTGCCTTCAATTTCATCCGCATGTCAGAGCCTAGATGAGCAACACGGCTACCTGCAAAAACGATTTACAAAGTTACTGTTAAACCGGCAACTTCAACAATGTTTATGGAAGGAATGGACAAAAGATGCTTACCAAATATTGCTGAAGTCATAGCATTGACTTCCTGCTTCAGCCTTGCTAGCTCCTCGGCCACCAGTTTAAGTGCTGCTTCGGCATCTTCAGCCCGCTTTAAAAGAGATGCTTTTTTGGTTTCCCAGTTCAACCGCTCACTTTTGAAGCCATCCTTCAATTTTTCCATGGCAGTCGAAGCGCCCTTTAGTTCATCTTTGGCTTTCGAGGTTTCTGCCTGCTGGGACTTAATATTTTCTTGAAGATCAACAATCTGGGTGTCTCTGATGTTCAAGTCAGCCTGCCCAAGACAGATGATAAAGATGTTAAGATTTTTTCTCAAAGTCCCAAGCACATAACAAGTTATACGATTGGCACTTGGGGGCTAATGAAGATTGCTTTTTGTTTTGACTATCATTCAAAGTCCCAAGGCTCAATACAAGTATTAATCTCAGCACTTGGGGGCTAATGCATATTTGATCTGAATATTTAAAGATGAAGGAAGTCAACAAAGACAAGTTTGAAACAGAAAGTCCCGGTTTATCATCAAAAAGGTAAACCAGCCCTTGGGGGCTACACAGTTGGAAGTCTTTTTATTTCAAAGTCCCGGTTCATCTTGAAGAGATAAACCGGCCCTTGGGGGCTACAATGGAGTTATACAGTGCAAAGAATTTTTTTGAAGTATTTGAAAGTTTACTCATAACGCTCCTTCATCAAGTTTACCAAACCGGCCTCATAGTCACGGCTTGTGTAAAGGCGGTTTAAGTATCCAGAATGAAGTTCCTGAGCGGGGAGATGAGCGTAAGTCAACACATCAGCTTTCCACTTGCCTTTTTCTTCAGCAGCGGATTCCACCTTGGCACTGTGCTTGGCCAAAGCGACAGGATTACCATGAGAAGTATGGCCAATCCCAGTAATCACAACGTCATCAGTGGCTGCATTTGGGCTCGCCGGTTTGTCTGAGGCTTTGGAAGGGCTTGGCGGATCAACAGTCGGACTTGGAGGATTAGCTTGTGGGCTTGGTGGATGGATATGAGGACTCGCCGGGTTAACTTCGGGCGGATCAACATCAGTGGCTTGGCCCTGTGGCACAGGGTCGTCCATGACAACATCAACATTCTCACCAGCATGTTCTGATGTCCTGTCCGGTTCAACATCATCAGTAGGAGCAGTTGTTTTTGCCTTCTTGCTCAATATGGCTTTGGCGCTGCAAAACGGCACATAAATGATTAATATGGTAAACCAATGCAAGAAGACAAAGTTAAACATTGTTATACTTACCCGGGGACGGTCTTAAGGGGATGCATTTGGGTGTTTGATGAACCGCCAGAGGACGTGTTGGAAGTGGCCTGATAATTTGAGTCAGACGAATTAAGAGGGTATCGAAAGTAACCCACCAGGGGATAAGACTTGATAGAATTATAAGAGACCTCTGCACGGCGCTTCCAGAGTGGAGTATCTGATAAACCGGAAGAAGTGACTTGTTGGCCACTGTGCCGGGTTGTACGTCGAGCTTCAGGATGCTGTGGATCCAAAGGAGTGAAAGGATGTGAACGCTTCACTTTCCGAACCGCGCGACGGGTTTTCTTACTGGCACAAGATCAGAAGTGGAAGAAAGGGAGATTACCTCTACATTGTCAGCCCAGCTCGCTTCCGCATCATCCTGGTAATGGTCGTTGTCAATAAGATGTATGAAAAATGAGCTAAGGGAGTCAAGTTCTACCTCTTGTTCCGAATCAACATCTTTTGGCGGATCAGAAGGCTCGGTTGTTTTCTTCTTGGCTGACTTTTTGATGGCCTTGCTCTTGGCACGAGAAGCCCTCGCCGGTTTCTCCTGAGTTTTTGGCGGTTTTTCCTAAGCTTTCCTCTTCCAGAAAGGATCTTTGGCCTGAAAGAACAGACAAAGAATTATCAGAACAATGTTAAAGCGGAGACGGATCAGAAAGGCAGAAGGGTGAAATCTTTACCTCTGGCGGTTTATTGGAGGTGTTGAAGGGATGCCGCCCGGTTTTGCTGCATTCAGCGAGTGGTTCATCCAGCATCTTCTTGATGGCCTCAGTAACTTCATCGTCAATTATTTCTATTTCATGGTGCCGTTGAGGGTCCTTGATATTTCCAGTATACTCATGCATCAACCTAGAGCGGCGGCTTAAGGGCAAGATACCCCATGAAACCCAGCAACGAACAAGGTCAACACCGGTTAAACCGTTGGCTATGAAAGCCCGGAGCTTGGAGAGTTGAGGTGCGTACGCTTGTCGTTCTTTGGCAGTGAGTCGTTGAGGTAGTGGGTGGCCATTGCTAAGCCGGTGAGCACGGTAACCCGACAAAGGGTTTTCTTCAGTAGGAGCAGTATTCTGATAGTAAAACCATGTTTGGTTCCAATCTTTGGGGTGGCTGTGATGTTTGGCGTGAGAAAAATCAACTTCTTTCCTTTTCTAAATCGACACTCCGCCGAGTTCGGTGTTGGGACCGTCAGAGAATTCAGTTGGGCGGTTTAAGTGGAAGAAGTCCCTAAATAGCTCAACAGACGGTTCTTCTTGAAGATAAACTTCGCAGAATACTTGGAAATTGCAGATATTAGACACAGAATTCGGTCCAATATCTTGTGGATGGAGCTGGAAGGTAGCAAGCACATCCCGGAAAAACTTTGATCCGGGAGGGCTGAATCCCCGGTCTAGATGCTGCATAAATACCACCACTTCTCCATCTTGAGGTTCAGGAGGTCACTCAGGGCCAGGAACCCGCCAATGAACAACTTCTTTCTTAGCCAAAGTGCCAGTCAGAACATAACAATTGAGCTGAGTCTCCATGATCCGGGAAGGAACCCTGTTGCAAGAGGCGAATTGCTTGGCCATTGTGAAGGACAGACTTTAAAGGAAGTGCAAAAGCCGGTTCACGATTCAAGATTGACGTGTACAAACCGGTGTTAAACCGGGGAAATTAATTCAGACATAAATGCACTTTAAACCGGATATGGATGTTCAAGATAAGATGGCGGTTTAAGTGAGGGCTAATGGTATCTGGCGGATTAACAACTACTAAAGATTAAACCGCCTTTAACGGAAGAAGCAGATTTGAAATCTACTAAGTGTTGCAGAAACAAGTTTCACAATATGGTGATGTAATTTTGGATCTACCGTGGTGCAGTAAAGAAATTTTTCTGAGCCCTACAATGGCGTCAAGTGGAACGGAGAAGGTTCAGATAAGGATCTATCCAGGAGAAGCAAGATGTTGTAGTATGGCAGATTAAAACTACGGATCCAACCGCAAAAGGGGACTGTCGGGCCTAGATAGATTCAGTAAGATGCCAAAGGAAAAGCAGATAAACGCTGATGAACTCCGACGAACACTGAAGAAATTTTGAAACCCTAATGCAGATTTAATAAGTGAAGGAAGGGAATATTTACCAGGGCCACGCAGCGGCGGAGGAGTGTTGCAGATCTCTGGTACAAATAGGTTGATGCAGCGGCCTAGTCGGTGCAGGGTGAAGGGTCGACGACGGTGACGATGCTTGAGTGCTTCGGGGTCGCAAGGAAGAAGACGATGCGAAGAGGCAAGGGGGAAAATGGAAGGACCCCCGGTCTTATTTATAAAGGAAAGGGGATAAGCAGCAGGCACGAGAATCGAGGGGCCTGAAGCGGCAAAAGGGGTCGTAGCTGTCGCCTCGATCTTCGAGAATTAATTAAATGAAGTGAATCTTTATTTCCTTTTTATACAAAGATGACGTCATGACGATTCACTGCAGCGTTCAGAAGATGGCGTCATGGCGGTTTACCAAAGTTTACAGGGAGAAGACAACATGGGGTTTACGAGAATCATTAGAAGATGTTCACGGAATTTTTCTAAGTATTGAAGATTGACATGAACAGGTTCAAATCAATCTGGGGCCTAATGTTGAGGATATAACTACTGAGTGTAAACCGCCCAGGAGCGGCCGGTTCACGCTCAACTATACTGAAGCCCATGAAGACAAAGAAGATGGCACTTTACTGATAAGGCTTAGAGGCCCAGAGCCCATAGGCGGATCAGGGCCCATAGTGGTAAACCGCCATAGTTGTGTAACTTGTATTGTAAGTTAGGGAAAGGGAGAGACCGAGCCGGACACTTGTATGAGCCGGCCTCGGGACTCTGTAAATTGGACGGGCGTCAACCTGTGTATATAAAGGGACGACCCGACGGCGGTTCAAGGACAAGAAACAACAACTCGAGACCCATGCAAAGCGTATTTGCTCCCTGGTCATCGAAACCCCAATAATCCCATCACAACTAGACGTAAGATTTTACCTCCATCGTAAGGGGCCGAACTAGTATAAAACTCCCGTGTCCCTTGTCCAGTTTAACCCCTTCAGGCTAATCTCATTGCGGTGGCTCCACGACTAAGTCCTTCTCCTAGTACATCTGACGTGATATTTCCACGACACTGCTCGAGTTGCTTGGTCCCAGCTGTCGGCCGCACCTTGTGCAATTCTCTCGTTTATATTGACTACATAGGTTGACAATGGTGTGGGACCGTGATGTCAGGAAACCAGGAGGAAGCAAAAAAAATATAGTTGTACATAATAAGGAGGCACTTATAATGACGGCTATGGCCCTAGTGGGTCCCTACTATCATCCAGTCAAAATAAAGTCATATCCTGAATCCTCATGTTCGTTGACCATGTAAACAATGCTCGGCGCCACGGCGAGTGCAACAACTCGAAGTACGACTGAGAGGGCCTCGCAGGCCCTACAGATGGTCTAATACAGCGCCCGCTGCTCATTCAGGAAGCCAGGATCATCGGACACCTATGAGCACCTTCGAGAGACTGAGACGGCATGAAGCGGTAAGGCCACGCTTGGGAGCTCTGGTTTATTTCACACCTGTATTAAGATACAAGTGTAATTTACTCGTCATCGGAAACAATGCATAAAATACATGCGTAATGAAACCAAGGGCCCGAGGTCTGTAAGTAAAACCGGCGGGTTACGCGTGTAATTTGAGAGACCAGTGTATATTTTACTAGTCGAAATCGACCAACCAAGTGCTTCGCCCGAGACCATCTGCTTTTATTTACAAGCATCAGATTTACAAGCGGTTTTGGTTGGTAAACAACGATCCGATCAAGGCCTAAGATGATGAGTTGGTCGGAAGATCATATGGTTTCACGTCTAACCTATCTGACTTGCCGTATAGGCTATGAATGAAACATAAGACGATGAACTTCTTAAGCATGGAAACAACAGAGGAGGATGATATTCTTAACAAGCAAATCATTGGCACTAGATCGACATGAAAAACAATACGAAGCATTATTCTCAGGAGGCACGGTGAACAGCTCGTCATGCCGCATGCCACAACATTCGAAGCTCAACTTTGCAATCAAACACAAGGCCTGGCATTACATAGACAATATTCAGAACAAACTCCTAACACAGGAATAACTCAGTAGAGTAACTATTTACTTCTAAACTGAACACATGAATAGGGAAAAACGATCGACGCTGCTCACAGCAAAGGGCGGCCCATTCAAAAATATCAAATGCATGTCTTCTGGCTAACATCAATGTGCAAATTTTGACAAGGTTTTCCAATTCCAATATACTAAACTAATGTCTTCTTGCTAACATCAATGATTAAACTTTGACAAGCTTTTCCCATTCAAAAGATGTAATGCCTATGATCGTGGAGTCCTGTCATGGCTTCTTGTACTTGTTTGGGCACTTTTTGCCCAGTGCACTCCACGTGTTCTAGAGTTGCCTATGCTCTCTGCAGACTAGTCATGTCACCAGCGTCTACTAATACTCTTTAAAGCTTCTCGGTCATTCCTTCTATAATGTAGCGCAAACAATGACTACTTCTTTCTGCAAAGTGGAACGACCAACTGGACCCAGTAATGCAGCAGTTTGCCTTGGACAAATTGGCTCCTTTTCTGCAGTTCAACTAAAATCAAAGTTGGAATAAAACCGAGCTTTAATTTTGATATCCATGTAAGCAACAATAGGTATAAGGGAAACAATTACTGAGAAATAACGGTTGATGACTTGTACTCCCAGAAGAAAAGCATCTACTGATCTACCTTATCTTAATGGGAAACAAAGCAGGAGAGCAGCAATTCTCCATCAGTGTGATTCATTCATATTTACTGAGACATTATCTTAACAATGCCTTGTTTCAACATGTATAAAGAACGACAAAGCAGAAAAGTACCATTCCTAAAACAACGCAACTGATTCATTTTAACAGAGACATTATCTTAACAATACCTTGGTTAAACATGTAGAAAGAACTACAAAGCAGGATGATTCCTAAAACAATGCGACTGATTCGTTTTAATAGAGTCAAAAAAGGAATCAATTACTGGCCAATAAAGGAGGATGAAACATGCAGCCACAAAAATGGTAATCCCGCCAATCCCTAACAAGTGTTGCACTTTTGAAATAAGATTCAACAGTTAATTCTGAGAGTGGCATTGCTTAATTTTACCAACAGCATTAGATTAACGAAAAGCATAAACAGTTCCAGGGGAGAGTGGGCGCAACAACAATATGTGCTTCCATCTACTTATAAAGGGGGTGATGCAGAGTTTATTGTAACAAAGCAAAAAGCATCATGTCTGGGTTGGTCCCATTTTTGTTCACTACTTAATGGGAAAAGACAGCAATACAATAGCTTCAATTCAACATTTATTTAAAACAGTACCAATACAAGTAGCACAACATCTCAAAGCACACTGCACAATCATGTGGATGAAAGCCTGTACTGACCTTTCATGAGACGACCATGATAAAATACGAATCTACCAACACGAATAGGAAATCCAATCTCGTTTTGTGCAGTTGCACTGAAACCAAGAAAAGTGTCTCGCGTAGAGAAGCAAAATGTTGCAATAGAAACAAGTTGAATAGATATCCCTATTTAAACAGAGGAAAAAAAGGAATTAATTACTGGCTAATAAAGGAGGATGAAACATGCAGCCACAAAAATGGTAATCCCGCCAATCCCTAACAAGTGTTGCAGTTTTGAAATAAGATTCAGTAGTTAATTCTGAGAGTGGCATTGCTTTATTTTACCAGTGGCATTAGATTAACGAAAAGCATAAACAGTTCCAGGGGAGAGTGGGCGCAACAAAAATATGTGCTTCCATCTACTTCTAAAGGGGGTGATGCAGAGTTTGTTGTAACAAAGCAACAAGCATCATGTCTGGATTGGTCCCATTTTTGTTCACTACTTAATGGGAAAAGACAGCAATACAATAGCTTTAATTCAACATTTATTTAAAACAGCACCAATACAAGTAGCACAACATCTTAAAGCACACTGCACAATCATGTGGATGAAGTCCTGTACTGACCTTTCATGATAAGACCAACATAAAATACGAATCTACCAACACGAATAGGAAATCCAATCTCGTTTTGTGCAGTTGCACTGAAATCAAGCAAAGTGTTTCGCGTAGCGAAGCAAATGTCGCAATAGCAACAAGTTGAATAGATACCCCTGTTTTAACAGAGGCAAAAAAGGAAACAATTACTTGTCGATAAAGGAGGATGAAACAAATGGTGACAGAAAGAAGCATCTAACTTATCTTGATGGAAAACAAAGTAGGATAGTAGCATTTCTAAAATGGTTGCATTGATTCATATTAATAGAGACATTCTCTTAAAACAACATTCGTTAAAAATGTAATTTACTTTTAACAGTGGCATTGCTTCAATTTTCAGGTGGCATTCTTAGATTAACAAAGACAAAATAGTTGTATGGGACATGCCAGCACCATGTGCGTCCACACGTATAAATGGGTGATGCAGAGTATGTAGCCAAGCAGCATATCTGCGTTGGTCCCATATTTCTTCTCTTTGAACATTTTTCCTATGTGAGGGCAGCAAATCTAGTCCTGCTCAAACTACCCGACCCCCCAGTTTCTTTCCCTTTCCAACAAAGAGATCGGTTCCTTACAAATGTGTGTACTGGGTTACCCCCCTTTTCCCTTTTTGACCAACAAAGCGGCTGGATATCCAGTCTATACTACTTTCCGTCCCTCCTTTCCTCATTGAGCCACATCCTAGATTCATGCTCCACCCCACCGCACCCTTCTTTCCTCTTTGAACCAAGACCTAGATTCGACTACAGATCGAAAAAGATCCACATGCAGCTAGAGCAACGACGGTTTCAAAGAAACTTATACCTTAGGGTCGTCGGGATGTGGCAAGGCGTGTGGTGGGAGGGTGGATCTGCCCACACTACGTATGGCAGCAAGGAAGAAGGGGCCGGTGGCCCTCCCGTACAGGCGCTGGGTGAAAGAGAACAGTGCAGCCGGTAGTGGATTGCATCCCTCGCCGAAGGCAATAGAGTGAACGTTGCACCTCCTCCCCTTCCCGGTGCGACGGGATCTGAACGCCTCCTTCACCAGCTGTGAGGGGGGAGAGAGAGAGAAGAGGCCAACACAGTCTTGTTTAGATCTGGTGAAGAGAGGGTGAGACACTATGAATATAGCAAACCCTAGCAAAGGAACGCTGAGCCTCCAGCGTGTATATATATATATATATGTATGTGTGTGTGTGTGTGTGTGTGTGTAGTGCAGCGAGAGTGTGGAGAGTGCAAACCCTAGCGAACAAGCGCTGAGGCTCCAGCTTATATATACTGTAGTACGGACTGAGCTCCGGTGCCTTAACTGCACCTGCTTTTGGCTGTATGACAGGTGGGCCAACCACATTTTGGGCCCACCTGTCATAAACCCAAAGGCAGGTGCACTAAAGTCAATGAAGCTGCGTCCATATAGTACTCGTGTATATACAACTAATATATAGTGGAGTGGTTTTCTTATTCTCTCCATAACAATCATTTTAAATTGTGTAAGTACGAAACATAACACTTTATTTAACGTACCAGTGAAGAAAACTACTACTCCCTTTGTTTCTAAATATTTGTCTTTCTAGAGATTTCAACAAATGACTACATACGTAGGAAAATGAGTGAATCTACATTGTAAAATATGTCTATATACATCTGTATGTGGTAGTCCCTTTCAAACCACTTGAAAGACAAATATTTAGGAACGGAGGGAGTAATTCCGATGAACTAATGATCCACGCATCCTAGTCGCACTTCCTGTCCTTCACGTGCGGTACACTACCCTCCCTTAAGTGAACAACCACACATGCGCCAAATTATCGGAAACGTGTGAGAGTGTGTACAAATAAAGAATTTTAATTTCAATTATCGGAATGGTTTGAGAGTATGTACAGTTTGCCCTCTCTTTGTGGCTAACAAGAAAAGAGCACTGATGGAAGACAACTTGTTTTTCATTGAAAATCGATCAGCTTCACGAGCCGACACAACCATGAGGCGCAACCATGAGCATCGATAGGTCATCGTGGTGATGCATCATCGATTCGGCATCAAGTTTGGGTGAGGCACCTATTAAGTTCGACAAATCCTCACAGTGGTCTGTTTCATCTCAGTAATGAAGCTCGAGGAAGGAAGAACCACGTGGCAGAGGACAGTGAGGCGGAACAACAATGGCCATCCAATTTTGTGCAGTTCCACTAAAATTGAGGAATACATGCCCGGGTATGGAGATACGCTTCGCTGTTTCCAAAAATATAAAAAAGGGATATAGTGTTGTTACTTTGTTTTACAAGATTAACAACGACATCTCAATTGTCGATAAGAATTAATGAAGAGTACACCAACAAACAGAAGCATCATGATTATCTTGATGGGAACTAAACCAGGATACCCGAGAAAAACATTTCTTCATTGAACCAGTGATAGTATTAGATTAGCAGCAGCAATAGGAGCATATGGACAATGACCGCACAACCACCATGCACTTTTTGTCGAAACAACATGTATACCTCCACCGAGGCATAAATCAGGACAACTTTTTGAGTGGCATTTCCTCTATAATAGTAGGTGATGTTGGACCAGCCGACGAACCCTAGATACTATACATGGGGAGCAGGGGAGTAGTACCATAGAAGAAAACCCACATGCAGCGACCTGGGGAGCTGGACTAGTACAAGAAGTTATACCTCATGTGGGCGAGATGTTGCTTAGGCGGGCGGATGGGATCTTCCCACACGATGGCAGTGAACAGGGGCGTGGAGGACCTTTGTCCGCGCCAGCGCCGGCTCCAAGAGGACGGTGCGCATCGGCTTCCTCCATCGCTGACGGCGACAACGTCAACGCTGCACCTCCTCACCTCCCGCGGCGAACGGGATTCGGCCGGATCTGTGACCACCGGTGAGGAGAGAGATAGAGTAGACACTGTCATCTTGTTTTGATATGGACAGGGTGAGAGAGCGATACGCGAGAAACTCTATCAAACAAGAGGCTATAATGGAGTAAAAAAATCTCTCCATAGCAGTGGTTTTTAAATAGAATACGCGCGTTCCAGGAAAAAAGAAACGAAAACTGGCGGACAATCTTTTAACGTACCAAGAAAGAAAACTCGATCAAAAACACCCCCCCCGCTTCTAGGTCGCGAGAGTCGTCGCTCACACAGACATAGTCATAGACATCCATATCCATGTTTACGTAAAATTTCATTTCCATCTCCATCTTCAATCATATTTGTCCAACTGGCACATTATTTACGTTGTTAATTATGTACGCAGCAATATTAACATACAACATCTTTTGTTTGCGGGTGTCCGGACCGTTGCCACGGCCGCTCCTGACCAACCCGAAACCTCTTCATCACCCGCGCGTGCTTCCCGCCCGAAACGGTCAGTGCCGCATTCATGCCCGGCCAGAGCGGACGCGACCTCTCACTGGCGCCGACATTGAAGTGGCGCGCTGGCCGAGAGAGCTTCGCCTGTGCCGCTTCCTGGTGCACGCGACTGCTCTGCATTCAAAGGTCGCAATAGCCGGCCACAACATGCATGTAAAAAGTTCTTGGGAGTCCATGCTACAGCTAGCTGTCCTCCCCCAACTCGTCAATCTCTTCCAGTAGTGCTAGTACTCCATGGCGCGATCCATCGACAAGCAGGCGGGAAAGTTATCGTATACTCAGTTTGCGGTGAGTGGCATGCCGAGCGACCATGTGGGGTCGAGCCGTGGAGGAGGGTGAGACACGAACGCGACAGATGTGATTTAAACGTTGGTTTTGCTCGATGGCGCGATCCAACGAAACGAAACGTTGGTTTCTCTCCATTTCCATTTTTTCTCCGGAAAAACGGAAACTTTCCACTCCATTTTCATTCCTACTCCAAGGTTGCCCCGTTACAACATTCCATCAAATACAAAGGAAAACTAACACGCATGCTGATGCATCTCAATGATTCACAGATCATAGCCAATATTTACTTCACAACTAAAGACAAAAGTTGTGAGAGCGTGTACGAAAGAAAAATTACTGATTGGGTCACTACGACTTAAACCCTAAACCCTAAACATGATTTAATTTCCTGGCCAGGTAGAACCCGTCGAAGAAAGACGGCTGGCACCCTCGGATCATATGATGCTTTTGTGCAGTTCCACTAAAATCGAGCTGAGCATCCCTGATGGCAAAGATATTCAAGAAGTGTGATTAGAATAATAGTACTGGCACTAGTTCATGAGACATAAACTCATCACAAGTAGAAGCCGGTAGAAGTAGAGAAAGATCGTCATGGAGATGAAGCTACGTGTGGAGCCGCGGCAGTGGAGCAAGCCGGCTCCAAAAGGAAGATGGACTACCTGGGACGTCGGGCTGTAGCTAGAAGGGCGGTTGGGACGCGGCATCGGCCCATACCGCGGTGACCCCCGATTGGGATGCACCAACTGTGGGTTTTCTCCCTCGCCGATGTCGACCGCGTCTACGCAGAACATTGTCCCCTTCCCCCAGCTGCGGGATCAGGCCGGATATGTGACCAGCGGTGTGGCCACCGTCATTCTATGCTTGTGAAGAGAGCAACCCAAGCAAGCAGGCTTGTAGCTTAGGCTTCTGCTAGTGTATATATAGTGGTTTTATTTTTCTCTTCATATCAACCATTTTATATTGCGTACATGTAATTGAAGTGTGAAATGATGGTTGCTTCTTCCGACTAACTTACTGTGTGATTTGACTGCTCCTTAGTGGCCCCTACACCTACTCCCCCTACGTGTATGCAACAGCCACACGTATACATGGACGCAAAAACGCGCGCGACGCCCTAATGCATGCATGTCCGAGCACACGAGGAACACACACGGTCACGCTCAAGTGCTCAACCTACACGTGCATGCACACACATACTCAGCCAGGGTGAGCTAGTGACCATATAAACACCGGAAAATGTATATATTGAGCGCAATGAGCGTATTACGAAGTCCACTGGCCGTATTTTTACAAGTATACAGTGACAGATAGTGTATTTATCTCGTTTGAAATTAAGCCATATTAACCGGAGAGGAGGCAGTATGGACTAGCATTACTTTGCTGTGTCCCGTCAACTTGCCGAACGAGGAGAAGCTTGCAGGACGGGAGAAGCTTGCGCGCGGTGGCTCGCAGGACAAGGAGAAACTTTTGACTAATGCAAGCTCTCCCTCGCTCAGGCGGTGGACGTGCAACAGTTAATTCGGTGTCAGATTGCCAGAAGCATACACTATACTAGTACTATTATTGTTCGACTTCCCGAAGAGGCGAACAGCCAAGCGCAAAGTTTACTAGTACTAGTACTACTACTATAGTTTATAGAGGTATGTACTATACTACTACCTCAGTCCTAGTTTATTGGTCCCCTTAGTTTTTTGTGCTAGATTTTGACCATATATTTAACTAACAAAATAATAATGCATGTGACTAAAAATTATATAGTTGGATTCGTATTTGAACATAGTTTCTAATGATATTATTTTTTGTTACATGCATTAACATTTTGTTAGTTAAATTTAAGTTCAAAATTTACCACAAAATGGGAAGGGGACTAATAAACTAGGACAGAGGTAGTAGTACTAGGAGCCGGATGGAGGAGCGTCTGCACTCTTATTATATTTTTAAAATGTGATAAAGCAATCTTCAACACATTTGGTTCTCTTCGAGGTTCTCGCATGTGATAATGGAAGTTGATTGCATGGAACACTCGCCACAATTCTCGCTTAATTCTGGCTCATATCCAGTTACAAATAGGAGCGCTCGGTAATATTTCCTCTTTTTTTGTTATTCAGCATGTAAATAGGTCAGCAAACCTTGTGACACATCTTTGTGCGAACCGTGCTTGCTGCACTTTGAATGTGGCCGATAGCTGGCTTGATGAAGCACCTCGCTTCCTACTTCTTTTTTTGCGGGGTACCTCGCTTCCTAGTGACCAGTGTCTTGGCTGATCATCCTAAGAATGCTTATATATGAATAAAGCTCTATCATTTACCCGCAAAAATGATTAAGCCATATTAACCGGAAAGGAGGGAGTATGGACTAGCACTACTTTTTGGTGTGTCCCACAACTCATGAGAACAAGGAGAAGCTCGCTTACGCCTTTTGACTAATGCAACCTACCCTCGGCCAGGCGGTGGACATGCATCAGTCCATTCGGTGTCAGATTGTCAGAGGCATACACTGTAGTACCCAACATGCGGAGTACCATCATTGTTTGACTTCACGAAGAGGCAAAGAGCCAAGCGCAAGGTTTAGTAGTATGAGTAGTAATACTAATAGAACCGCATGGTGGAGCGTCTGTACTCTTATTTTTTTAATCTCTCATAGAGTACACATTTATTCCGAAGAAGGGCGGAAAACGGCAGCCCAACATGTATTGATGATATCGATCAACCATGCTCCAATATATATTGGCCTCCGTGCGAGCCCCTGTGTGTTCTCGCTCCTCGTCTCTCTCAAGGAACGGCGGGTTGGCCATTTTGCCGTCAATTGAGATAGGTTTGCTCACACTTCGGTCCCACATGTTAGTGATATGCCACGAGGAGGTGCATTGACCGACTGGCCATACGCGTACTTGGTTTTGCACCTTCATACTACTCCTCCCTCCGTCACAGTTTACAGGGCGCGCTTCATTATGATGCATTTCTCTCAATGCATGTCCACCACCAGAGAGACTTTAGACGCGTTTGGTTTAATGCTCAATTAATTAGGGCGTGGTAACCGCAATCAAGTCCACAATTTTCTCTCGGTGTACTACTACGGAGTGGAGTAAGTGCATGCATGTGTGTACGCGGGGGTGGAAGCACTGCATGCATGTGTGTACGTATTATTTCCTCTAGTAATAGACGCCGTGCTATAACCAATGCTATTTTTCAGGCCGATCGCTAGTCGCCTTGGTCCCAGAGATTTTTTCTTTTTTTGGAGTTTGCTGTATAAATAGTGACGGATGGAGTAGTATGAGCGGATTCAAAGAAGAGTGTATTGATGGTTGCTTCTTCCGAGCAACTTACAGTGGGAAAGGTGGGGCTTATGATTTGACTACTCATTACTCACTATTAATGCGGCGCAAAGACCAGGCTGAGTCTCCCATGCGGTTGAGCACTACCCCCTCGGTTCTTAAATATACTCCAGAGTATTTGTCTTTCTAGTGATTTCAACGAGTGACTACTCAAATAGTTGTATTTTTAGAGATTCAAATGGACTACTACATACGGATGCATATAGACATATTTTAGAGTGTAGATTCACTCATTTTGCTCCGTATGTAGTCACTTGTTGAAATCTCTAGAAAGACAAATATTTAGAAACGGAGGGAGTACACATATGAAGCAAAATGAGTGAATCTACACTCTAAAATATGCCCATTTGAAATTTGTAAAAATACAAATATTTAGGAACGAAGGAGTATAATTTTGTGCATGGCACATGGACCCAGATGCTGAAGAGGCTTCTGGCAATGCTATGAAGCTTCCAGCATTTGTTTACATAATTGACGTACTATACAAATAATTTTCCAGCGACATGAAATTGTACAATGGTGTGAGCTTTCAGCTTTTGTTTTGTGTGTCTTGCCATCGATGCTCTTTCGGAAACAATAAAAAACTAACTTCCTTGCTAATGCATCTCAATTATTAGCAGATCAGAGCTAATATTTACATGAACTAAAGACAAAGTTGTGAGAAGGTGTTAAATTAAAACTGATCCATGCTTTCATTGGCAGCAACGTCCCCCCAGCTCTGTCTAAATCAACAAGGCATGTTGGGAAAACAGTACATGTCTGGAGCATGCGACATTCCAATTATTTTGAGCAGTTCCACTAAAATAGAGTTGAGCATCCCTGTTCCAAAGATATTAAGTGTGATTACGATAATAGAGGACTGCTGATGAAACAATAAACACACAAATAGAAGTCGGTCACCTTTGCAGTCTCTCTTAAGACTAACTAGTTGGAGAAGATTAGGCTCGGAGTTGGATGAGGAGGATAGAGCAAAACCAATCTCCCTTTGTGCAGTCGTACTGAAATGTAGAGACGTTGCCCATGTGACATTTTAGTGCAACTGCACAAAACACTCCTATGAAAAAAGTGATTTGTGCAGTTCACCAAAAGGTCGCAATAGCAACAAGGTGAAATGGATAGCCCTATTTGCAAAAAAGAGGTAGAAAGGAAGCAATTACTGGCCAATAATAGTTGATGACACATGCGACGACAAAAAAGAAGCATATTCCTTTTTCTAAGGGAAGATAACAACACAGTTGTGTTTGTCTAAAATGGTGTGAGGACGAGATTGCAATATGGAAAGTACGCCGGACGAGCTACGTTTTAGGAAAAGAACTATGGAAGATCCACATGCAGAGACGTGGGAAGACGGGCAATGGAGCAAGGCCGGAGGGGATACCTGGAGGTCGTCGGGATGTAACTAGGTGAGCGGCGGCGGACGGAATATGCCCATACTACGGCAGCAAGCACGTGGCATAGGCCCTACCGCGCCGGAGCTTGGTCAGAGAGAACGGCGTGTACCGCAGATCGGGACGTGCTGCCTCGGCGCCGTTGAAGGAGAAACGATGCATTTCCTCCGTTTCCGCCGGCGGATGGGATGCGGCCGGATCAGTGACCAACGGTGAGAGAGAGAGAGAGAGAGGCCATGCTACGTCTTGAGCTTGCATTTGTTTTTCTTGAAGAGGAAAGGGTGATGCAGCAATACTAGCGTAAGTATTTCCCTCGGTTTTTGAGAACCAAGGTATCAATCCAGTAGGAGGCTCCTCAAAAGTCCCACGCACCTACACAAACAAACAAAGAACTCACAACCAACACAATAAAGGGGTTGTCAATCACTTCACGACCACTTGCGAAAGTGAGATCTGATAGAGATAATATGATAAGATAAAGATATTTTTGGTATTTTATAATATAGATTGGAAAAGTAAAGATGCAAATAAAAGTATATTGAAAGCTTATATGATAAGAGATAGACCCGGGGGCCATAGGTTTCACTAGTGGCTTCTCTCAAGATAGCATAAGTATTACGGTGCGTGAACAAATTACTGTCGAGCAATTGATAGAAAAGCGAATAATTATGAGATTATCTAGGCATGATCATGTATATAGGCATCACGTCTGTGACAGGTAGACCAACTTCTGCCTGCATCTACTACTATTACTCCACACATCGACCGCTATCCAGCATGCATCTAGAGTATTAAGTTCATAAATAACAGAGTAACGCATTAAGAAAGATGACATGATGTAGAGGGATAAACTCAAGCAATATAATATAAACCCCATCTTTTTATCCTCGATGGCAACAATACAATACGTGCCTTGCTGCCCTTGTTGTCACTGGGAAAGGACACCGCAAGATTGAACCCAAAGCTAAGCACTTCTCCCATTGCAAGAAAGATCAATCTAGTAGGCCAAACCAAACTGATAATTCGAAGAGACTTGCAAAGATAACTTAATCATACATAAAGGAATTCAGAGGGGATTCAAATATTTCTCATAGATAAACTTGATCATAAACCCACAATTCATCGGATCTCGACAAACACACCGCAAAAAGAGTTACATCGAATAGATCTCCAAGAAGATCGAGGAGAACATGGTATTGAGATCCAAAAAGAGAGAAGAAGCCATCTAGCTAATAACTATGGACCAGAAGGTCTGTGGTAAACTACTCACAACTCATTGGAGGGGCTATGGTGTTGATGTAGAAGCTCTCCGTGGTTGATTCCCCCTCCGGCGGAGCGCCGGTGAAGGCTCCAGGATGGGATCTCGCGGATACAGAAGGTTGCGGCGGTGGAATTAGGTTTTCCTTGGCTCCCCTGATGTTTTCGGGATACGTGGGTATATATAGGAGAAAGAAGTACGTAGGTGGCCGCCCGAGGGGCCCACGAGATAGGGGGTGCACCCTGTAAGGGTGAGCGCGCCCTCCACCCTCGTGGCCGCCTCGACCGCTTCTTGACTTGCACTCGAAGTCCTCTGGATCATGTTCGTTCCAAAAATCACGCTCCCGAAGGTTTCATTCCGTTTGGAGTCCGTTTGATATTCCTTTTCTTCGAAACACTAAAATAGGCAAAAAAATAGCAATACGGGCTGGGCCTCCGGTTAGTAGGTTAGTCCGAAAAATGATTTAAATGTGTAAAGTAAAGCCCATAAACATCCAGAACGGGTAATATAATAGCATGGAACAATCAAAAATTATAGATACGTTGGAGACGTATCAGGCCACCGCAGCCTTGTGTGAGATACTCAAAATAGAGACAAACCAGGCAGGCAGGCTCCATTGTATATAGTGGAGCAGACTACCTTTTTCTCCATAAAAATCGTTTTATATTCTGTGTACGTGCCATTGAGCGATATAACTTTATTTAAAAATAACGCGCCAACGCATCAAGTCGAACTTTGTTTCGTGCACGCGTGGTAAACAACCGCTATACACGTTCAAATTAGCACGTGGGCTGCCATTTCATACAGAAATGAGCTCCACCGTGTACCCGCGCGGGTATGGCTGGGCACGAAGCGTGAGTACGTGCACGGTGCACCTATTCTCTTCTTGTATGCATACACCAACTACGTGGGGTTGTGTGAGAGAGATACAAACGTAGAGAGATATAGTGTGTGGGTTCATCAGAGTTTTTTGGCGGGGGGTCAATTAAAAATGTAACATATGCAATGTGTGTGAAATAGAGTCCTGGATATATCATATATATATAGAGGGGGCGATCCATAGAATCGAACAGAGGGATGATGTGTGTGCGCCCGCGCGTGCGATCGATAAAGAGTGCCATCAAATTTGTGTGTGCCCACGTCCAAGATATAGAGTGGCTGGCCTACTGGAATGTGAGAGGGGACATGTGCAGTTTGTCTCTGTGGCATGGATACCTACCTACAACGCTCGACTATCGGTGTGTGGTGGTGGGGGGGAGGGAGGCCTAATTAACTATAGAGGTACAATGGCTGGTATATGTGTGGAGGAGAAGAGAGGCCTACCTCATGTATTAAGGGAGATCGATCTATCTCATGTATTTAGGGAGATCGATCGGCATCTATGCATATGTGTAGGAGAGGAATAAGGTTGGGAGAGAGACAGAGCTAGAGTGTTGGAGGGGGTGGTAGTGGAGTTGCTTCTAACAAATGGTGGGATAGGCTTGCTAGACAAACAGAGGGCACGCCTGCAATATCAATAAGAGAGGGGGTGGCTGCCTGTCTGTGCACGTGCGTGTGAGAGACGGGTCAGGAGGCATGCACGAATGATGAGCGGGGACGATATGGTTGTGGTAAGCAGACGTAACTACATAGGAAGATCAATCGTCCTTCGTCAAAGAAAGGAGAGACATAACTTGTGAGGTACGTCGATCGATGGGGGGGAATAGTTAAAGTTGACCTACGGTATATGTTGGGAGATCGATCGGTATACATGCATGTGTGTGTTAGAAGCAAATGATGAACGGGGAGAAGTATAGAGAGAGGGGGATGCATCTAGGAGGTGGTACGAGAGGCAAACTATATCGAGGGGGAAGGAGTGTGCGAGTATGAGATCGATGAAAAGAGTGGTGGGAGTGAGGCATGGATGGTGATAAGAGAAGAGGGGAAGCTTGTGTTTGTGCTAGGCACACCTGGCTAGAGAGGCATATCGATCAATGTGTGCCGTAAAGAAGGAGATGGGGGGCCTACACACACCGTGGGTGAACGACCTAAAGTGAAAAGACGAATTTCTTGTGATGGAGCTAGAGAATGCTGAGGGAGGGTGAGAGGGATGCGGGCGTGTGCATGCACGAGAGAAAGTTAGCGCTAGCTACAAAGATAAGAGGATTGTGTGGGTGTAAAAGACGAATAGAGATCATACTTCATTATAAAAAGCGAATTCGGATATTTGAAGAATTTATCATAGTGTTTTAAACCGACGCATGTGTGAATATATATAACGGTGATAGACATGGTGTGGTTATGAACATGTTATACTACATATAATATATTTTATCTCTACTCTTATAAAAACGGAGTTGTTGATGATGGTGTGCCTGCCATCCTACAATATAGGCCGTCCGATTTATATCTAACGGATAGGAAGGAAACTATGGCAATTTTGAAAAAAGATACCCACACCCCTCTCTGTATTTGCAAATTAGGCCTCCCCTTGATCATGTTGATGTTCTGTGGAACGCATGGGCATCTTGCTAGTACTATGTATAATACATAGAACATTGATTATAATTTGGGCTAGTGTGGCTTCGGCAGCTTAGGTCTAAATACTTGTCATAATGTAGGGGGCGGGGCACTATACTTTGTGTGATAAACACGGTGTACGTATGGAACATGGTTTAGATTATGAATATATAGTTATTACATCACATGTACTATTATTTGGAATCAACATCAAGTGTATTCAAAAAATAGAATTCGAGTTCATGTAGTACACATAGTTCATATCTATCTCTGTAGTAATCATGTGGTGGGTTATTAAGGTAATACACGAATGATGCTTGAAGTTGGCAACAATCATGATTGTAGATTCTTATTGAAATAGAGAAATGAATTCAAATTCAGTTCGAATTGCAGTGGTAGTATAGACATTTGGAATGCACTAAAATGTTGGTATGAGTAGGTTACATGCATTATACAGCAAGCAAAAAAATTTAATTGGAAATAACATGGATTCATACTGCCTCCTTCCATCTATTTAGGGCGTAATGCATTTTGTAAGACCGCCTTTGATTATTGACAAGATTAATAGTACATGACATGCACAATGTGAAAATTATATCATTGAAAGCTCCTTTCACAGACGAATTTAACGGTGTGTTTTGTGTAAATTGCATGGCATATATTATTTCTCCAATATTTGGTCAAAGTTAGCATCGAAAAACGCATTAGGCCCTATATAGATGGAAGGAGGGAGTAGCTTTGAATAGGATTCGTATAGTAAAACGGGGCAAGACTCTCTCTTTGTGTGGTGTGAATAGTTTTATTATTTTCGTTTTCTTTTTGGTAGAGGGAAGTGCGGATTGATTTGGTATGTACAAGTACAATATTACTACACGTTAGGCTTGTCCCTAAAATTCAACCCGCGCCTTGTTATGTGACAGCCTGATTTTTGGCTCTTTCTTTTTCTTCTGTTTTTCCGAGGTTTTTGCCTGAGTTTTCTATTTCCGTGGCTTTGTGGTCTGGAAACTGAAGAAGATGCCCTCTTCTTTGCTTCTAGAGTGGCTTTTCATTCTCAAATCCTTCCCGAAACCCTGTCATTTTCATCCTAGCCCAAATCCCAATATTCTTTTTATTGAGAATATTCCTTTTCTATTAAAGGAATAACTCAGATTGCCCTAGGTTGTGAAGCAACCTATATTTCCATCATTCCAAAAATTCCCAAATAATTCTCAAAATTTTTTTGGGTCATATCTTGATCTAATATTGCAAAACTTTTCATTGCCATGTTCAAAAATAATTCCCCAATATTCCTTTTTCTATTCTGCCCTGAATGGCACTTTGTGAAGGAAGTGTCATTTATATTTTTCCTAGTGGATCCCAACCTCTTTTTTCATGTTTATATGCAGAAATAATTGCCTCACGGACAAGTTAAACTTTATTTGCCTAGCCAATCTTCCTCCGTGAATTTTCAAAGTTTTTGTCAAACAGAAGGCTTTGTGAAGGAAGTACTAGCTAGGAGTACTCAAATGAGTTGAACTTTTGCACACTCCTTAATGTGCTCATATTAACCCCTTCCACCCATTTGCAGCCCCACCCAATCATCTATGTGAGCACAGGAGCAAATCTTTGATTCTGGCAATATTTTCAGGTTGTGAAGCAAGTGCATTTTATATTACTTAAAAAATCCTACTAAATTACCAGATCATTATTCTACCCATAAAACATCTCTCCACCAAATTTTGCATCATTTCATTGATCCATTTGATCACCAATATTATTTTAAGTTTCTGTCCAGAGGAGATGTTTGCGAAGCAAGTACCAGTTTGGCTTTGCCAAATGGTATGAGACTTTTTGAGAATCTTCATTTGACCATAGGACTAAGCTTTGCCCAATTTGAGCTCAAGTGGACACTCCATGTGAGTGCACCATCCTTATCTTCATTTCTGGACCAAATATGCAGTTGTGAGGCAACTATGATTTATCTTGGTCCATTTCCCCTCAAAACCTTCAGAATCGTAGGACCTCCATAGCTAAACACCCAGACAGCGTTTTTGGCCCATAGCATATCCCTGTTGACCACATGGATCTGATAAAGTTTACTGCAGTAAACGTCAGAGCTCACTAACCTTTTAACCGTTGCCTGGTTAACCAAGTTAGTACCGTAGTTGATACCTACCCTGGAGGAACTTACTACTAGACAATGTTTTGGGTGCTTTAGAGCATTTAATGTGCAATGTCGTGTGGTGACCGCGCAGCTGGCATGCCTGTGCGCGCGCTCTGTGCGCTGTGGCGTGTCCAGAGCACTGTTTGTGCTGGACCCCTTCCTCCTCTCGTCGTCACCGCGCTTGTGAGCATGTCCAGTGGCTTCCTCTCCTCGTCGCCGTTCCCCTGGACCCCTCTTCCCCTCCGCCACCTTCATTACCGACGCAAACCGCCGCGCGCCCACGGACGTACAGTGGAGTTTTGGATCCGTTCTTCGCCGTCGTCTTCCTCCCTGCGTCCCTTGACCCCTTCTAGCCAGTGAGCTCCTCCCTGTGCCTCGCCGTCGCCTTCCCCCGAGCCCATGCGTGAGCACACGTGTCCATGGCGCCGGCCACGCGTCCACGGCGACGCCAGCGCGGCACCCTCTTCCCTTGACTATTTAAGCAGCCCCTAGGCCTCCCGATCACCCCAAGCTCTTCGCCTCGCTCCTATACCCCTGCCCAGACCCTCCATTGAGCTCGAGCAGCTCTCCTCGACTCCCCTGGCCGCCGTGCCCGCCGTCGGCCTCGGCCTAAATTGGCTCGATGCCGGCCCTCCTGTTGGCACGAAAAATCGCCGCGCAACACCAAGATAACCGTCGTGCTTTCGTGACGAGGAACGATTGCTTTACGAGCAAAGCAACAAAGATTTCCTCGCTTTCGTGGAGGAGAGACGACCGTTTTACAGCGCGAAACGGCAAAGATTAACCAAACCCTAGGGATGCTAGGGCTCGGCAGGAAGTAGCGACAGAAAATAGACGTACGTGAAAAAGTAGTTTTTGTATTGATAGATCGATTGCTTGGGGCTGTTTCCAATCGGCCATGGCCTTATATATAAGGCACGCTGGACTTTGACGTATACAAGGCAGGACTTGGCGTACACGAGTTGCATTCCAAAATCAAACTGATTAGAGTAGGTCATCCTAATTGGGCTACCATGTATAGTACTTGACATTTTACATTAAGCTAACCTGCATGGCGATCCCTTCTGACCATATACACACCTTACCTTATCAATTAAATATTTCGACCACGTCGCTATCACCAAATAATATAGTAGCCCAAGTCCTAAGCACGTACAAATACCTTGAGCCTTCAAAGAAAATCATAAAATACTCCGGCAACGTCGCAAATCAACCTGGATAATAGCCATCAGCACTAAGCATACTTCTCCGCACACGTAGATATATATAGACCATGCACTCCATGCCCATAGTTTAGCTTAGCATCCGATCCTTCTTAGAACTTGCATCTTTGTTGTCCATGAAACTTCCTGTTACAATACTTAAAAATGTATCAACCGATCAGCTTGATAAATCATTGAATCAATTTGGCTCATCATATATTAACTAGCCAAATTATACGATCAACACATGCCCCCCTGTTTTTGGTACAATTGCATTGACCAAAAATACTATAGCAGTTACCATAAGATGAAGTCTATCACGATCATATCATTACTCAGGGCAATGTCCAAAGATACATCGGCCAAATTTTCTTAGGGCGATACCTCAAATAATATATCGGCCAAATTTGCTCAGGGCGATACTTGAAATAACATATCGGCCACAACATGTTCAGGCCTCCTGCCACATGCTAGGATAGTACTTCTTCAAATATTTTCCATTGAGAGCTTTGGACAACTTTTCTCCCTGCAAAGATTGTACAAAATATGAATTTCCGGGAACAATCTCTATAATTTTATACGGCCTTCCCAACTCGGCGACCATTTGCCGAATTTTCTATCTTTAGTTCCAATAGGTAAAATCATTTTCCACACTAAATCCCCTATTGAAACGATTTCTCTCTCACCTTTTTATTATAAGCCTTGGCTACTCTTAATTTCTCCTTCTCAATTTCTCGCAAAGCTCTTAATCTCTCTTCTGAAATGTCATCTATCTTATCCATCATCAAATAATTATATTCTACAGCCGACAAATTATTTTGTCTGGCCACTCTAAGAGCTTGTAAATTAACCTCTGGCCACTCTAAGAGCTTGTAAATTAAGCTCTACAGGTAACACCGCCTCCTGTCCATATACTAGATCATACGGTGCTACTTGAGTCGCTCCGTGTTTAGATATCCGATGAGCCCATAAAGCTTCCGATAGTACCTCATGCCATCTTTTCGGATGCTCCTCAATTTTCTTCTTTATAAGCTTAATTAAAGTTTTATTGCTAGATTCGGCCTGTCTGTTAGCTTTAGCATAATAAGGCGACGAATTTAACAATTTAATTCCTAAAGATTCGGCAAATTCGTGAAATTGATGAGACATAAAAGAAGCACCTTGATCAGTAGTTAAAGTTTGAGGAATACCGAATCTATAAATAATATGCTCTAAAACAAAACTGATAACCTCTTTGTGAGTCATATTTTTCAAAGGAGCTGCTTCAGTCCATTTAGTAAAATAATCTGTAGCAACTAGGACGAAGCGATGTCTTTTAGAAGACGAAGGATGTATATCACCAATAAAATCTAAACCCCATCCCCTAAATGGCCATGGCCTAATTATGGGATTTAACATAGATGCCGGCACTAACTGTACATTACCAAAATTTTGACATGCCCCACAACCTTTATAATACCGAAAACAATACTCTAGCAAAGTCGGCCAATAAAACCCCGCTCGTTTTAATAACCATCGCATTTTGTGAGCCGACTGATGTGTTCCACATATTCCTTCGTGCACTTCACCCATAGCTATTCTAGATTGATCAGAATCCAAGCATTTTAGAAATAACCCATCTATCGTTCGGCGATACAACTCGTCGTTAAACAAAGTATATTTTAAAGCTTGTCGCCGAATTTTTCTATCTCTCGTTTGACTTGGATCTTTTAAATGATCAACTAGTGGAACTCTCCAATCACTTAGTTCTAAATTATTTGCTGATTCGGTCGTTTGTGACCCATGCACCGAGTCTACACTACATTGTACAGTTAGTTGTTCAACTGTGCTAGGCCTAAGTGTACCCTGTGGCAAAGTATCCATCATTATAGACGTAGCATGCATCGGCTTGTCTAATATAAAAAACACTCCTTTACTAATATGATAACCGGATGCCTGCTGTGCTAAACAATTAGCTCTAGAATTCTCTTCTCTAGGTATATGATGGTGAACGTATCTAGAGACCTAATTATGTCTAAACATTGGTCCAAATAACTATTTAATAACCCATCAAAACATTGAAATTCGCCTTTAATTTGTTGTACTACCAGAAGCGAATCCCCAAAAGCATCTAGATCCTTTACACCCATATCAACTACAATTTGTAAACCAAATAGTAGAGCTTCATACTCAGCTTGGTTATTAGTGCAAGGATATTCCAAACGGACCGATGTATCATAAAAAACATTATTAGGTGAAACTAAAACATTACCGACGCCTTGCCCGTCCCTACAAACCGATCCATCAAAATAAAGCTTCCATGGACACACACTAACGTAATTAATATTTTCATCATCTTTAATCCTATGATCAGTAATGAAATCGGCGATAACCTGACCCTTCATAGCATGCAACGATTCATTTGTTAAATCATATTCTATTAGCACGTAAGCCCACTTTCCAATCCTACCACTAAGAATCGGTTGTCGCAACATATACTTAATGACGTCGGCCTGGCAAACTACTACGCACGTACTAGAAATAAGATAAGGCCGAAATTTGGTACATGCATAGTATAAAGATAAGCATAACTTTTCAATAAACACGTACCGACTTTCGGCGACGAGCAAACGACGGCTTAAGTATGCAATGATGTATTATTTCCCGCTGACCTCTTGTGCCAACACAGCACCGATCACCCTATCTTCTGCAGCAATGTACAGCCTGAACGGCGCACTGGTCTTGGGCGCCCGCAATATTGGAGGATTCGACAAGCATCGCTTTATATAATTAAAAGCATCTCGTTGTTCTGCCCCCAAGTAAATTCGGCTTCATTCTTTAGCCGAAGTAAAGGAACATACGATTCAATTTTTCCTGCAAGGTTAGATATGAATCGTCTCAAGTAATTAATTTTTCCTAACAACTTTTGCACATCCCTTTTACACGTGGGCTCCTCCAAATTTCTAACTGCCTCCACTTTATTAGGGTCAATCTCTATGCCATTTTCATGAATTATGAACCCTAAAAACTTACCAGCCGACACGCCAAAAGCACATTTGAGTGGGTTCATTTTTAACCCATACCGACGCATCCTTTCAAAAGCTAATCTTAAATCGGCTAAATGATGATCAAACCCATCCGATTTAACAACTATGTCATCAATATATATTTCTAGTACAATGCCTAGAAGATCATGAAAAATTAAATTCATAGCGCTGGTACGTAGCAATCGCATTTTTAACCCAAATGTCATAACGACCCACTCAAATAAACCAACAAAACCTGGGCAACGAAAAGCAGTCTTAGACATATCTTGTTCGGCCATAAATATTTGATTGTAGCCTGCATTACCATCTAAAAAGCTAATCACTTTATGTCCCGACGCATCATTAATAAGCATGTCGGCTATAGGCATAGGATATTCATCTTTCGGAGTATCTTTATTCAAATCTCTAAAATCAACACAGATTCTAATATTACCAGTATTTTTCTTTTCCACGGGCACAATATTGGAAACCCAATCTGCATATCTACACGGCCGGATAAACTTAGCTTTTAACAACCGATCAACCTCTTCTTTGATGCGGTCATATAAATTAGGATTGAAACTTCTACGAGGTTGTTTATGCGTCATAAAACCGGATTTAATAGGTAATCTATGTTCTACTAAATCTCTACTCAAACCGGGCATCTCAGTATAATTCCAAGCAAAGAAATCAATGAATTCTTTAAGTAATAAACATACCTTACTTTTCGGATCGGCTTTCAAGCTAGCTTTGATAAATGTAGGCTTCGGGATACTTCCATCACCAATATCAATCTCTTCAAGTGGATCAGCCGATGAGAATCCTTGTCCAAGCTTTTCCATGTCATCAAAATCTTCAATTGTTTCGTGCATATCGCTATTTCCGTTAGGATACTCCTCCTTTCGTCTTTGTAGCCACTTAATACTATCGACTTTATTCATCATTTATATGGATAAATCATTAAGCCAAGCTATGTCAGCCGGCTGTGCATTTATAGGTACAAAACCATCTCTACCATACTGATATAATCATAATCCGATAAATCCCTACCGGTCAAACATCGCATGTCACCGTGTTGCCAATTAACCGGTGCCTCTGTCAAAGCAATGCAAGAAGAATTCTCCGCCTCAATCACCTCGACATCATCATTAACCCACTGAATTAAGCATTGATGAAGAGTAGAAGGGATACAACAATTTGCATGAATCCAGTCGCGTCCCAAAAGAATATTATACCGGCCTTTGACATCGACAACAAAAAATGCAGTTGGCAATGTTTTGCTTCCGACTGTGAGCTCCATAGAAATAACACCCTTAGCCTCGGACAATTCTCCTGAGAACCCACTAAGTCCCATGTTGGTCTTCATTAACTCGCTCTGTTTTCGGTTCATTTTAGAAAATACCGAAAAGGGCATAATATTAACACCTGCACCGCCATCAACAAGCATGCGACCAATAGGCTTACCATCAATGTGACCTCTGATAAATAATGGTTTAGGTGCTGCCCATGCTTCTCTGGTTTCTCAAATGTAGCATTCTTTGGGCCAAGAATAAGTTCAGCAATTTCTGCCTCGGGCGCGCGAAATTCAGTAGGCAATGCAAACACCATATTAACATCCATATCAGTTGGTACATCTTTATCATTCTCTGAATTTCCTGCAATAATGGTGTCACCCGTATTTTTATTTTCCTCTGCTGCGATGTGCTTCTCCTTCCAAGTCTTTGTAGGCATCATTGGTTTATCCTGGTTGAACCATCTATCGCGCTTCTTCTCAGCTATCTCTTCATTTCTTTCCAATGTCCGCAGTCGTTGTACACGTCGTTTCTGAGTGTGGGTAAGTCCATTCGGGAACCACTGCGGTGCTGGTTTAGTCCCTGGCGCAACAGACTTAATTCGGTTGCCCCCCGGGTCCTTCGGCCTATACTGACGTACTTCTGTTTTCCTGGCAAATATTTCATCTCTGGCCAAAAAACTTCTCTGTTGATCATATACGGTACTGGAATTAAATCCCTGGCCGCATACATTGCCTGAGTCCCAATGTGTAGATGTACTAGTATTAGACTTGAAACTCCTCGGAGGCAAACTCTTGGATGTTTCTATGCAACAATTCTTTATGATCAAATCAGCTTGTGTGCTAGCCAATTTAGGCTTCTGAATAGTACGTGAGGATATAGCATCCGGCCGTGCATGCGGGTTATGCCCAGAATTAGTTGGCTTTTCAAATTGATTAAACTGGCCAGCTTGCCGCAACTTTACGCCATTACTTTTCTCCTCTGTACCGAGAGCTTCTTTTGAGACACTGCTTGTTTCTGTACAATTGACAACACCTTCATCTGACTGGTGTTCCGCTATTTTCAGACCATGATCAACATCCATATCATCTGAATTTTTTGCTGTTTTAGTTTCAGCACGCTTCACCGGCATCCATACGCGCTTGTAGTTGCCCTTATAGTTGTTGCGCTTTACACTGCGTACCGGTGATCGACCTCCTCGAATCTCGATGCCGTTATGTGATCTAGCTTCCTCATTGAAACGAGCCCTTTTCTCATGTACGTTTGGTCTGAACATAGGCCTCGGCGGGATCCATCCCGTCTGAAAATAACCAGCTGGCCCTGTAGTAAATGGCGCCCAAGGATTAAACCACAAGGAGGAAATTGCGGATAGATAGGAGGTGCACAACCCCAAAATGTCAGCTCCATTGCAAAATACGGCTATTGGTCATATGCACTTCCTTGCCATTGCTCATGACTGTGAGGTCCAGAAGGAGATCTAGGACGCTTATTACCTCCGAGCCGATTAAACACATTGTTGGTCTTATGGAGCTATATTTTTCCAACAACATGCTAACTGTCGGCTTTGGCCTTGGAGCTTGTCTCCTTCCTCCGTTGACTTTCCACACTCCTATTTCTGGATTTTTTTGGTTTGATCATCCTTGGAGGAGCATTGTTATCAACAACATTTTTCTCTCTTGCGGATTCGGTCTGATCCGACTGAATAAGCATTTTTTTACTCTCAAGCTCGACCATATTGATAGGAAAAGGGTCGCTGTCAAGCTTCATCTTAGGACCTTCTGTAAACGTCAATCGTCCTTCATTGATGGCCGATTGCACCTGTCGACGAAACACGTTACAATCATTAGTAGCATGAGAAAAAGAATTGTGCCACTTACAATAAGCTCTTCTACCCAATTCTTCTGGAGGTGGAATTACATGACCCTCTCGTACTCTAATTAATTTATTCTGCAATAACATATCAAAAATTCTATCACACTTGCTAACATCAAAAGTGTATTTAATTTCATCTCTTCTAGCAGGTGTAGGTTTCAAAGCAGACATGCAAAAGGTTTTGACTTTGGCGCTTGAACCCATTCGGCTACACATATATTAACATCATCCTCACTAGCCGAATCACTATCAAATAATCTAAGGCATTAACCACATGACTATCTTTCTCTTTATTTCTGTTATCTTTAAACCGGCTATATTGTTTAATTTCCTTAGTCCGTTTTTCTTGCGCCAAAGCCTTCTGCAAAACTTGGTTAACATCTAAAAATTCTTGCCCTTCTAGTTTATCCTTAATATGAGCGAGTAAACCCGAAAAGGCAAGATTGGCTAAGTCCTTTTCGGCTATGGTCAAGCTATAACATTGGTTTTTGACATCCCTAAACCTCCTAATATAATCATGAACATGCTCATTATATTTCTGCCTTACCATAGTTAAATCTGAAAGCCGAAGTTCTGTTTCACCACTATAAAAATACTCATGAAATTTTTGCTCCAATTATGCCCATGTTGAAATAGAATTAGGAGCAAGCGATGTAAACCAAGTAAATGCAGTACCGGATAGAGATAAAGGAAATAATTTTAATCTAAAAACATCCGATGTGCCGACCTCGCCGCATTGTGCTAAAAATTGTCCCACGTGCTCAAAAGTAGATCTACCATCTTCCCCCGTAAATTTAACAAAATCTGGAATTCGAAAACCACGAGGATATGGTGTCGAGTCAAAGTAATTAGGATATGGTTTTTGATATGCACGTGCTCTACCCTTAGGTTCTAAACCAAATTCTCTAAGTATACTAGCAAGCTGATCCTTAAAATTATTATTGGGCTATATAGAACTGGCTTGCGGAGCAGATGAAACACAAGCTCGCGGCGGAAACTCCGGCAACGAAATTTGAGCATGTGAAGTTTGCAACGGAGACCCACTAAAATATGAATCGGGTACCGGCCTGTACGGAACCCCGGTACCAATAGGCGGCAATGCTGGTGTACTATATGCTACTGTTTGATAACTAGGCTGCTGCAAATTAGAATTAAAACAAAAACTTCGGTTATTGTTATTGTGATTTTGTGGAACCGAAGTCGAAACAATAGGAGAAGTAGTACTAGGAACTAAATTATTAGCCGAACTACCAACATAGTTCCGGTCATCCAGATTATTGTTTAAAGGAACATGAGGCTCCATAGCATTAGCCGATGCACTAGGCGTATGTATATTACTTGGAAAATTGTTAAATCTGTTATTGTCTGGTGGCATCGGTCTTTTTCCAGAATACTCATCATTGACTTGCAGCACTAATGAGCGTACATGACCAGGTAGACATTTTTCAAGATCTTTATTAAACTGCTCCTTAAACTCTTCAAGTCTATTAGCTACTGCTTGAGTAATTGTACGTGTCGTATTTTCCATATCAGAACCATATTTACTAGCTACGGACACATCAATTAGATGAGCAATTTCTTCGGTTGAGTTTTTTACCTGAGCATCGGAAGGGCTCGGAACTACCTTTTTGATGATGCCGTTCCTCGTCTTCGCGTACCCAGCCAACTTGAGCTTCAACCTCTTAACCTTTTCTTTCTCAAGCTCCTCTTCAAGCTCGCGCTGAACATCTTCCGACAGATCGTCGAGTCTGACCGCGATGACGTTCTCCGGGTCGATGTCGCTCCCGTTCTTGGACTCGGTACTCATCGTGTAGCTCTTCCTCTTCTAGTCCCCAGCGGAGTCGCCAATTGTGTTGGCACGGAAAATCGCCGCGCAACACCAGGATAACCGTCGTGCTTTCGTGACGACGAACGATTGCTTTACGAGCAAAGCAACAAAGATTTCCTCGCTTTCGTGGAGGAGAGACGACCGTTTTACAGCGCAAAACAGCAAAGATCAACCAAACCCTAGGGCTGCTAGGGCTCGGCAGGAAGTAGCGACAGAAAATAGACGTACGTGAAAAAGTAGTTTTTGTATTGATAGATCGATTGCTTGGGGCTGTTTCCAATCGGCCATGGCCTTATATATAAGGCATGCTGGACTTTAACGTATACAAGGCAGGACTTGGCGTACACGAGTTGCATTCCAAAATCAAACCAATTAAAATCTAATCAGGTCATCCTAATTGGGCTACCATGTATAGTACTTGACGTTTTACATTAAGCTAACCTGCATGGCGATCCCTTCTGACCATATACACACCTTACCTTATCAATTAAATATTTCGACCACGTCGCTATCACCAAATAATATAGTAGCCCAAGTCCTAAGCACGTACAAATACCTTGAGCCTTCAAACAAAATCATAAAATACTCCGGCAACGTCAAATCAACTCGGATAATAGCCATCAGCACTAAGCATACTTCTCCGCACACGTAGATATATATAGACCATGCACTCCATGCCCATAGTTTAGCTTAGCATTCGATCCTTCTTAGAACTTGCATCTTTGTTGGCCATGAAACTTCCTGTTACAATACTTAAAAATGTATCAACCGATCAGCTTGATAAATCATTGAATCAATTTGGCTCATCATATATTAACTAGCCAAATTATACCATCAACACCTCCCCCTCCTTCTATAGCCAACGGAGGAGTCCCCTCGACCTCCTGACCCTCCCCACCTACTTGCCTCTCGCTGGAGTACCCCGCAGCCCCGTAGCCCAACCTCACCCGAGGCCATCTCTGCCGGAGACCACCGCCTAGTCGCTCCGATCCTCCTCGGCGTCCGTGTCCTTGCTGAATGGATCTGCCTCATCCTGCTCAGCTCGTCGGTAGGTCGCGCGCCCCCTGGTGGCCGGGATCGCCGGCGAGCCTCGTCGTCCCCTGCTCGCCTCGGTGCGTCCAGGCGGGAGGAAGAAGAAGGCCAGGAGGAGAGAGAAGATGCGGTGGGCCCCGCCTGTAAGCGAGCCAGCCGCCGGGCCCGCGTTAACCAGGGCTGCCCACGTGGATAAGTGGCGGGCCCCACACGCATGGGACCCGCACGACAGCGCTGACCGGTCCACGCTACGTCAGATAAGTGAAGGCATATTTCTACTTTACGTTTTCGCTGACCGAAAGCGTATTTCTAACTTAGCGCTTCTGCCTTATCCACTCAGGGACCTGACTGTGAATATTATTTTTGCAGAAAAGTCCCTGAACTTCAACCCTCCATATCTTTTAAACCGTAGCTCCAAATAAGGTGAAACCAACGCTCACTTCTTCGTTTTGTCGAGCCTGTTCTGCTGGTCATGCTTTCACTATGGTTTGACACTGTGAAAATGACCTTGTTGCCCTTGCGCGTAGAAGCCCTTTCGAGAGAGAACTGTTTCCGGCAAATCTTTCCGCGGCTTCACCGCACTTCTCCCCGGTGCCTTTTTCATCCCCAGGCAATCCAGAATACCCACTTGCATGATAGTCATGCAGTAGCCATGGTTTTCAACTTGAATCTTTATTAAATGTTTACTTGTTTAAAAGATGGTTATAGTTGTTCCGATGATGTTTAGAGTTGCATGTTCACTGTTATGATATGTTGTCTTGTACTCTGTTATCATGTTCTACCTGCTAGTATTTCCCTTCATATGTTTATGCTTGCTAGTAGTACATGTTGATGTTGGTGATGATCATGCTAGTCAGTATGCCATGCTCAGTGGATATGATTCATTGTTGATATGGTGGATAGTTATGTGATACCCTCATGATTATGTTGATATCATGTTCATGCATTTTATCATGGCTCAGCATATTTGCATTCATGTTAACCGGATTAAATTGAACATGAACAACTGTTGGCTGAGTCATGGTGCCGCTGAAACAATGCTGACCAGTGCAACCACGCTTACCGGTATGGGACGGTCCTAACTGGGTCTATTGTCGTGCCTCTCGCCGGCGCCTCCAACGAGGGAAGGTTATGGGTGTGCTGTACCCTTGCCCGGTAAGCAAGCATAACCTTGTGTGCCCGTTGTTTGAGTTTTTGGATCCATGTCCCCGTGTGGGACGGGCCACGACGGTGGTCGATGTGTCTTGAGCTAGACACGTTGCCACCCATGACTTAGCCCAGTGGGGAGTGAGTCGGAGTGGCCGGGAGAGTGTCATGGCAGTAGGACGGTTTTGTCGGAACACCGTTGGTCCACCCGAATGGGGGTGCGAGGCCATGGGTTCCGTAGTGTGGGTACAGTGTACTAACCTCTGCAGAGTGTATATTAAATCTATCGATAGCTGCGCCCGCGGATAAGGGCCCAGGTCGAAAGTAGGTACACCATGAGTCAACAGTAATAAGAATAATGTGTTTAATAACAATGTGATAAGTTGGTTGTGATCGCCGTAAGGATCACAGGCCATTTAGTGGTCGGGTTGTGATCGATGTAAGGATCACGGGCCATTTAGTGGTCGGGTTGTGATCACCGTAAGGATCACGGGCCATTTAGTGGTCGGGTTGTGATCACCGTAAGGATCACGGTTTGAGACCAAGTGTTGGTCGTGGTTGTGTTCGCTGTAAAGATCACCGCGGTATCGAGGATACCGAGTTGTGTATATTCGTGATGTTGTGCGAAAGTCGTGGGTAAAGATCAAGATCCTTGTGGTCATTTATTGATTACTACGGTATTGTTTATACCAAGCTTGATTTGATCCTGAGATGATCGTGTGATGTCTGAGGTTGGTAAGTGATGCATGTGTTGGTTACGAGGTAACCCGAGCAGAATAAGTGGTGCATATAGTGTTATCATGTTGCATGCTAGTATTGTTGGATTAATATGTTCATGTTGTGTTAGCTGTATCATGTTCATGTTATATTGTTCTGATGATACTGTGTTAATCCCGGCTTAACCTGTAATTGCCATGTTGTTGTTTGTCTTGAATGCTTCTGGTTATTGTGAGCTTGCAAGTACATTCAATGTACTGACCTGACATGTCATGCCAGCTTGCAGGTCATCCCGGATTTGATTGCTTGCTTGTCGTGGTTTCCGTTCGTGCGAGCTAGGATAAGTGTTCCAGCCAGAGTCCCTGCGGGGTGGAGTTCACCACCATCGTCGTTGTTCCGCTGCTAGAGTTATTCCGCTGCTTCAAGTTGTTGTGTTGCTTGCATAGAGAAACTGAGGATGGGGTAGTGTCGCGGTACTGTTGTTATTCATTGTAATATCGGAGACCTTGTATTCATATTCGTGTAATAATAGAAGGCTGGTTTGTTCTATGCTAAGCAGTGCCGTATTCCAGAAGACTTCTCCTCGATCTCTGGGCTGGAATACGGGGTGTTCCGGTTTCTCTGAGCCGGGGTGCCACAGGCTTGGTATCAGAGCAGGTCTGGCTGTAGGACGCCCTAGACCGCGCGAACGTTAGAAATCGGTAGTATAGACCCCAGTTGGTTTGTTGCAATTGATTGCTGCATTTGTTTGTTGCATAGCATGCATATAGATTATTATTTAGTCGATAACGGTTTATCTGGTGAGTGTAGCAGGCATCGGTTCGGGTCCACTACAGCTCAACCTTTGCATTTCTCCAGTTCCCTTTTTCTTTCGGTGTTTGGTGTCATTTCTGTCCCAGCAGAGTGATGCCAAGTGATCCCGACACTGTTTGCAAAAATGGTGCTTAGGTATCGCACCGATGTCTTTCCTTCAGTCCCACCTATCGTTTCGGTGATGGACATGCTTCTATCCCGGATCGTTCCTTTATTTTGTCGTGTTGGCAACCCTTAATGATCTTAGTTATCAAAAAAAAGGGGCAATATCAGCAGCCTCAGTTTTCCCCGCTATCCTATTTCTTGGACGAGTACGGATCTTTTTCCGTCCGCTTGATAATAATGTGGTTGCGACCTTCGTGTCTCACTGCATGGTTACCAAGTACGTCCTCGCCTCTGAGCTAGTTCAGGTTGCCACTTGGCTAAGCTAGCACTTGGTGTAGCGCTGTTTACACCAATTCTTCCACACATTTATTCGTCCTCGTGCACATCGTCACAGCATGCTAATCGTATAACTGAAGATTCCATGGAATTTTGTGTGCTTAAGTAGGCATGCATATTGTGTGACTAGCAATAATATGTGATGATTGCTTGATTAATTATATTAGTAGAATGCTTGTGTGCTTTTGTTTTAGTCGTTTCTGTTGTTCCTTTCTTTGGGCCTTCGGTGTTACAAATGTTTCCCCTATGAAAGTTGCTCGTCAGCCAACACCGGACCCGAAGAGTCAGCAAGAAATACATATACTTGGGAAAACTCAGCTAAACAGAATGGAATTGTCAGCAGACTGGAATGAAAATTGGGAATATCTTGTCGGGATGCAAAAGAAATCCTGGATGGACCGTCAGTATCAAGTTTGCATTAGCGTGCACTCATCACAACTAAATGATTAAATCAGCAAGAAGATAAATTGTGTGCAAGGTTGATAGAATATTATCAAAGGTATGGTTCAGATACAAGTTTAATTTTTCGTTGAGGATGATTTTGGAACTCGATGTACCTGGAAGCAAGTAAAAATATGGCATATACTGAGAAAGGAGGATAGTCTAGTAAAACCCTGTTTCATACAAGAAATCAACATCAGAAATTTTAAGATGGTATGTATATGTGGAAATCGGTGCGCATATCACAATAAGAAGTTTCTGGTGTAAGCAACCCACTTTTCCCTCGCAAGATACCAGAGAAGCTTCCAAGGCAAGATTCATATATCTTCCTCAGTACGATACATGGATGACTTCTCCCGCAAGGTACTCTGCCTTCTTCAGTAAGCAAGCGCAAAAGCTTCCAGCATAAGGTACTGAGTCTTTCCCCAGCAAAGTCTTTAAGGGGGTAAGCTTCTGAAGCATGATATCCAGTCTTCTTCAGCAAGCTGTCCGATGAAAGTTTCGAGCACAAGCCAGCCAGTCTTCCTCAAGAAGACATTGTTACGAGGTAGTGCGCTGTGAATTGACAGCATATGGCAGTGAATCCCAAGAATCAGATCCGCAACATTTTGGTCGGAATCAAGAATCAGTCAGAATACACGTCTGTCTCGAAATCAGGTCCTCATATATATGCAATGAGCATACCATCAAGATCTTACAAGTCACTCGGATAAGGATTTGATAACCACGTGAGGATGATTATGAGAATAAAGCCAGTATACACCACAGAGACAAAGGATTATGAGGATTGACGACATCAATGAGCTCAATACAAGTACCTGTGAACCTTGAAAATGATCCTGATGAGCCCTGGTTCCCTTTTTCTCCAATGATGGCACCACGCCTGTGATCTGAGCTGTTTCTAGCTATCCGCACTACTAGGAAAAACCATAGTAGTAGCGCTAGTTTTGTGCTCACTAGTAGCGCGGGTAGGCGCGCTACTAATAAGGCACTACAGCTATTGCTTAGCAGTAACGCGTGGGCGCACGCGCTACTGCTAGGACAAATAGCTGCAGCGATTGTTCACTCCCACGCTACTGCTAATGTAACTACTGGCAGCATGTTTTCTCTCCATCGCTACTAGTATTATTTTTTTATTTTTTTATTTTTAGTGTATATATGCACCATCGTACAAATATTGGTACAATACCAGTTATGAGGTTTACATCATTGTGTCCATAATAGTGTGTCAAATGAAGGTGGATTACGTTCAAGTGGAGGCAATATGTGGTGCATGTCAAAAGTATACTACTAATCCAAACTTGATCTAGTTTGGACTAATAGTACTTTCGATGTGCACCACATGTTGCCTCCACTTAAATCTAATCCGCCAGCACAAGCTATTTAATCATCATCATAGTCATTACCACCAACACTAGCTATTTTATAATCATAGTAATAGTGTAGCACATCATCATCCTCAAACTCATTTCTAGCTAGCTAATCACTCCTGCTGCTCTCTCATAGGTAAAATAACATAAAACATGTGTAGCTCTCCTCCTTGATCTAGTTGGAGCATGCAGATGAACCTGTCTCCTAATCGTGGGTAGCGATCTGTTTGCTGCCCCCTAGTACTTCTCTGCGCTCCCCCATCACATATTTGGTCCAGTCTTGCACTATTAAGCATCCGTCGCTAATCTTGAATGCACTAAAGTAATCTATAGGATATCTTTGCCGTAAGCTAATAATACTCATGGTACCTTCAGTCTCGATCCCATAAGGCACAACATTCATCGGGAGTCCCTGTTGAAGAACATCGTATGGTAACATACTTAACAATGAAGTTTAGCTTCAAAAATAATGTATGGAAAAGATGCAATCGAGGACAAATAGTAAAAATCTTACCATCCTTCCTAAATAGATGTGACCGTAGTTCATTACGAATACTATTGGTCGCACGTTTTCAGTACTAACATTTCTAAATGCAGGAAGAAAATTTGTCTTGACAGTATCAAGATCCGCAAGCCATGAAACATAATGACTTAGCTCCTCGCAGTTGAGTTCAGCCCCGGGACAGTAGTAGGTCCTGTCTACCAAGCGCTGGACATGTTTGCTTGCACCGAAATAAGCTGACAATACAAATTAGTTGTCAACTATTTTTGAATAAACAAATCAAAGACATAAATATGGTTGAGAAACATACATAATGGTATAACTAGAGGCGTCTGCACATCGACCCAGATGTCGGTATTGCCTTCAATATCATCTTCCGGATGAATATCAAAGGTGATAACCATATCAGGCTCAAAATAAGTCTTGCATAGTGCTCGCCATGTTTTGCATCCAAAATAGGTGTAGTCATCTGAATTGTATAATTTTGCGTGGAAAATATAACCATGCTCGGTCTTCAAGTAAACTTTCTTTACCTCCCCAGTATGACTGAAACCTATCTTATCCAATACAGGAATTCTTGCATGGCAGGGGATACGCTAGTAGAATAGTAAAAGAAATATAAGTTGAAGCAAATGAAGCAGATATCATGCTTAATTACGAAAAAAGACTTATCGTTGTGACTTACTGTATCCACTTCGAAGTCCTCGTCGACTTGATGTCAAGCGCCTATCATCATCTAGGAAGATTCCGTCACACGAGCGCTCGTCTTCGCAGTATTTGCAAATACCAAAATCCTTTTCGTCGCCGACATTTCCTATGTTCATAGTTAAAACATTAATTTAAAATCGATCGAAGACAACTACCAGGATACTCAACACACAAATCTGGGGCACTCGATATTTCCTACATATTCTGGCACAAGTCATGCTAAAATTCAAGGAAAAATCCGGCATGACCTTTGCTAAAATAGGACATATCGAGTGCCTGAAATTTGCCGGAACAGAAATGAATCAACACTCCGGCAAAACATAGGCCACTCGGTGATGTAACCTGCAAACATGACCGGCCACTTGGATATTGAGCAACACAAGATATACATTTCAAAATATCTTATAGGACTCAAATTAGCATGCATTCAATAAGCAAAAGTAAATCATCTCATGCGTCCGTACATCGTCGAATATTATCACTAATACATCCCGAATATTGTCATACATATAACATCACTAATAAAACTAAAACCCTAGCACACGACGGGTATCGGCGCGGGCGGTGGACACCCACAGAGAAGGAACCATCACGGGATCATAGCTCCAGTGAGATCCTTGGAGAACCTGCCATGTATTGGAGAACCTGTGCTCCAACGCAAACAAGTAGCAACGGACGTGCGCGTCCTCCTCACTGACACGGTGACGCACCACCTCCGCGGAGTCCTCGAGCCTCTGGACAGTCACTGGCCCACACGGCCGCCACCAAAGAAGGTTCGGGTCAATGACAGGCTGGCTCCTCACCAACCTGCGCCCCCCGGTAGGTAGCGCCTCCCAGTACCACCCCGGTGAAGCCCAGTCCCGGACATGGCCCATCTGGTCAAGCAGGTGTTGTCCTCCGCCGACTCGACGACAAGGATGCGGGATAGGCATCGTCCACGTCGATGCGAGAAAAATTGCTTTAACTAAAAAATAGCAACAAGTTCTTACCAACTAGTTCTATTAATTCAACTAGTTCTTACTACAAATAAACTTACTATAAAGAAAAATATACTAGTACCTAATTAGTACCTAGTTCTTACTAACTAATTAGTACCTAGGAACTACTGCCCTAATTACCATACAAGTAATTAACTAACTAGCACTAAAAATAGCCTAGGGTTCATACTAACTAGCACTAAGTAGCTAGGGGTCATACTAAGCAGAAAAGAGGGATCGGAAGGGGAGAGTGCTTACAGAGGGCGGGGGAGACGGCGGCACCGAGGCGCGGCGAGGCAGGGTCGGGGGAGACGGCGGCGAGGCGGGGTCAGGGGAGACGGCGGCGAGGCGGGTCGGGGAGACGGCGGTGAGGCGGGTCGGGGAGACGGCGGCAGGCGGGTCGGGGGATCTGGCGACGAGGAATATTAGAGGATAATTGGGGGAGGAAGAAGAGGAGAGGGAATCAGCCCACGCGGGGGGGGGGGGGGTTAGGTGAAAATAGCTTTAACAGTAGCGTGGGGAGGCAAACCACGCTGCTGCTAAAATCCGTAGTAGTAGCGCTGTTCGTAGAAGGGCGCTACTACTATACCTAGCACGCCAGGAACGGTGTGGCAATTATAGTAGTAGCGCGTTCTATTCTCGCTACTCTTGCTAAGCGAATAAAGAGCGGCGGTTCTCGCGTGACGCCGCCATCGCTAAGTAGTAGTAGCGCCTCATTTTAACAAGCGCTACTGGTAACATTCTGTGTATAAGGTTTTCCCTAGTTGTGCCGAGGTGGATGCCGATTTTTGTTTCTCTCTTCAACGACTGTCACGAGTCTGAGCTGCTTTTCGGCCGTCTCGTACAACTGCTGAGTTTCTTTTTGTGACAGTAGCCTTATAGCTGCTTTTTGGCTATTTTAGGGAGCTGCCACCTTCTTCTTATCGACTCGGTCTCATGCTGTGAGCTGCTTTTCGGCTGTCCTGAGCCATGGTTGAGTTACTCCAGTAATGTCCCAGATCTGAGTTGTAAAGACCGTTCTGGTGGCTACTGATTTATTTGCCGATTTCTTGCAAGGGTTTCGGATGATCATTTCCCAATGATCAGAACTTGAGAGGTGTTGAACCTGCCATTTAATGGGCTACCTTATCAGAAAAATGAGGATAAACTACAATTGT
The DNA here is from genome assembly GCA_021605145.1 of Aegilops bicornis. Classification (NCBI taxonomy): domain Eukaryota; kingdom Viridiplantae; phylum Streptophyta; class Magnoliopsida; order Poales; family Poaceae; genus Aegilops; species Aegilops bicornis. Next base: position 830,204,580 of record CM038671.1, on the reverse strand, counting down.
CGAAAAATTGCACCGACAGTACCTATGGTCATACAAAGAGACAATATGGCCCGGCTCTTTCAGCCAAGGATCCAGACGAAGAAAAAAATGAAGGAGCAAGACCTGTGAGGCAGGTATGAAAATTGTACACGACCCCCATGGTGCAGATCCCCCGGACAGTCTAAGTCAGTATTGATCCACATGGATATGCCTACAGCATGAGTAATCGGCATGAGGAATAACAGTCTGGAAGCCTGAGTCCTCACTTATATGAATCATCATGGATAGCCTGTCGTGAACAAAAATTTTCCGTCAGAACCACCGTCAGTCAAGTCTGCAGATATTATCATACAAGCCAAACCCTTTATGCTGGCCGCGACAGGAGACAATCAAATATTTGGTACGAATTCGATACTCGCGATAGTGGAACCGGTTAAGATGATTCAGAAACTTCTGCGATGAGTCAGAATCTGTCAGGAAACGGTTATGTTTTAACTCACTGTTTGGAACCCAAAGGACCTGCATTTAGTGGAGAAACCCAATGCAATGAGTCAGAGCTTGAGTTTTCATCAGAAAATTATGATCATTATTACATGAAAGGTTGTCAGTGCCCGGTGGCACACACAGCGGAAATCACTTTTGGATTTGTGAGACGGACATATATTTCAGTCGTGATAATTAAATCACACTCAACTAGTCAGCAGATCTAAAAAGAAATTGGAGCCTATATAAGCATGAACAAGCAAGGTAAGATCTGTCAGAAGGAGGATACAATGAATCAAACCACCCAGGGCCAGTCAGATAAAAATTTAGTGGGAACAACAATAAATGAAAAAGGATACCTGAGTTGGAAACGGTTTCCTTTAGTCAGAATATTCATACTACTTCCTTGAGCAACCAAATCTCGAGGACGAGATTTCCTTAAGGGGGTAAGGTTTGTGACAGCCTGATTTTTGGCCATTTCTTTTTCTTTTGTTTTTTCCGAGGTTTTTGCCTGAGTTTTCTTTTTTCGTGGCTTTGTGGTCTGGAAATTGAAGAAGATGCCCTCTTCTTTGCTTCCAGAGTGGCTTGTCATTCCCAAATCCTTCCCTAGACCCTGTCATTTTCATCCTAGCCCAAATCCCAATATTCTTTTTATTGAGAATATTCCTTTTCTATTAAAGGAATAACTCAGATTGCCCTAGGTTGTGAAGCAATCTATATTTCCATCACTCCAAAAATTCCCAAATAATTCTCATAATTTTTTTGGGTCATATCTTGATCAAATATGGCGAAACTTTTCACTGCCATGTTCAAAAATAATTCCCCAATATTCATTTTTCTATTCTGCCCTGAATGGCACTTTGTGAAGGAAGTGTCATTTATATTCTTCCTAGTGGCTCCCAACCTTTTTGGTCATGTTTATATGCCCAAATAATTGCCTCATGCACAAGTTCAACTTTATTTGCCTGGCCAATCTTCCTTGGTGAATTTTTAAAGTTTCTGTCAAAGAGAAGGCTTTATGAAGGAAGTACTACCTAGGAGTACTCAAATGAGTTTAACTTTTGCACACTCCTTAATGTGCTCATATTAACCCCTTCCACCCATTTGCAGCCCCACCCAATCATCTATGTGAGCATAGGAGCAAATCTTTGATTCTGGCAATATTTTCAGGTTGTGAAGCAAGTGCATTTTATATTGCTTCAAAAATCCTGATAAATTACCAGATCATTATTCTACCCATAAAACATCTCTCCACCGAATTTGGCATAATTTCATTGATCCATTTGATCACCAATATTATTTCAAGTTTCTGTCCAGAGGAGATGTTTGTGAAGCAATTACCAGTTTGGCTTTGCCAAATGGTATGAGACTTTTTGAGCATCTTCATTTGACCATATGACTAAGCTTTGCCCAATTTGAGCTCAAGTGGACACTCCATGTGAGTGCACCATCCTGATCTTCATTTCTGGACCAAATATGCAGTTGTGAAGCAACTATGATTTATCTTGGCCCATTTCCCCTCAAAACCTCCAGAATCATAGTCCCTCCATAGTAAACACCTCAGATAGCTTATTTGGCCCATAGCATATCCCTATTGACCACATGGAGCTGATAAAGTTTACTACAGTAAACTTCAGAGCTCACTAACCTTTTAACCGTAGCTGGTTTAACCAAGTTACTACCGTAGTTGAGACCTACCCTGGAGGAACTTACCACTAGACAATGTTTTGGGTGCTGTAGAGCATTTAATGTGCCATGTCGTGTGGTGACCGCGCAGCTGGCATGCCTGTGCGTGCGCTTGTGAGCATGTCCAGTGGCTTCCTCTCCTCGGCGCCGTTCCCCTGGACCCTCTTCCCCTCCGGCAGCTTCATCACCGACACAAACCGCCGCGCGCCCACGGACGTACAGTGGAGTTTTGGATCCGTTCGTCGCCATCGTCTTCCTCCCTGCGTCCCTTGACCCCTTCTACCCCGTGAGCTCCTCCCTGTGCCTCGCCGTCGCCTTCCCCGAGCCCATGCGTGAGAACACGCGTCCATGGCGCCGGCCACGCGTCCACGGAGACGCCAGCGCGGCTCCCTCTCCCCCTTGGCTATTTAAGCAGCCCCGAGGCCTCCCGATTGCCCCAAGCTCTTCGCCTCGCTCCTGTACCCCTGCCCAGCCCCTCCAATGAGCTCTCCTCGACTCCCCTGGCCGCCGTGCCCACCGTCGGCCTCGGCCTAAATTGGCTCAATGCCGGCCCTCCCCCTCCTTTCTGTAGCCACCGGAGGAGTCCCCTCGACCTCCTGACCCTCCCCACCTACTTGCCCCTCGCCGGAGTACCCCGCAGCTGAAGGAAATATGCCCTAGAGGCAATAATAAAGTTATTATTTATTTCCTTATATCATGATAAATGTTTATTATTTATGCTAGAATTGTATTAACCGGAAACATAATACATGTGTGAATACATAGACAAACAGAGTGTCACTAGTATGCCTCTACTTTACTAGCTCGTTAAATCAAAGATGGTTATGTTTCCTAACCATAGACATGAGTTGTCATTTGTTTAACGGGATCACATCATTAGGAGAATGATGTGATTGACTTGACCCATTCCGTTAGCTTAGCACTTGATCGTTTAGTATGTTGCTTATGCTTTCTTCATTACTTATACAAAGTTCCTGCAACTATGAGATTATGCAACTCCCGTTTACGGAGGAACATTTTGTGTGCTACCAAACGTCACAACGTGAATCGGGTGATTATAAAGGTACTCTATAGATGTCTCCAAAAGTATATGTTGAGTTGGCATGAATCAAGATTAGGTTTTGTCACTCCGATTGTCGGAGAGGTATCTCTGGGCCTTCTCGGTAATACACATCACATAAGCCTTGCAAGCATTGCAACTAATGAGTTAGTTGTGAGATGATGTATTACGGAACGAGTAAAGAGACTTACCGTAACGAGATGGAACTAGGTATTGGATACCGACGATCGAATCTCAGGTAAGTAACATACCGGTGACAAAGGGAACAACGTATGTCGTTATGCGGTTTGACCGATAAAGATCTTCGTAGAATATGTAGGAACCAATATGGGCATCCAGGTTCCGCTATTGGTTATTGACCGAGAATGGTTCTAGGTCATGCCTACATAGTTCTCGAACCCGTAGGGTCCGCACGCTTAACGTTTCGATGACAGTTCATTATGAGTTTATAAGTATTGATGTACCGAAGGTTGTTCGGAGTCCCGGATGTGATCACGGACATGACGAGGAGTCTCAAAATGGTCGAGACATAAAGATTGATATATTGAAAGCCTATGTTTGGACTTGGAAAGGTTCCGGATGAAAACAGGAAGTTACGGAACACCGGGGTTACCGGAACCCCGGGGTCTATGGGCCTTGATGGGCCATAGGGAGAAGAGGAAAGGGCGGCCAGGCAGGCGCGCGCCTCCCCTCTAGTCCGAATAGGACAAGGAGAGGCGGCGCCTTCCCTCTTCCCCTTCCCCAATCCTAATCCAACTAGGAAAGGGGGGGGGGGAGTCCTACTCCCGGTGGGAGTAGGACTCCTCCAGGCGCGCCCCCTTGGGCTGGCCGCACCCCCCCTTGCTCCTTTATATACGAGGGCAGGGGGGCACCCCATGACACACAAGTTGATCTACGGATCGTTCCTTAGCCGTGTGCGGTGCCCCCCTCCACCATATTCCACTTCGGTCATATCGTCGCGGAGTTTAGGCGAAGCCCTGCGCCGGTGAAGTCATATCATCGCGGAGCTTAGGCGAAGCCCTGCGTCGGTGGAGCATCATCATCGTCACCACACCGTCGTCTTGTGGAACTCATCCCTGAAGCTTTGCTGGATCGGAGCCCGGGATCGCCATCGAGCTGAGCGTGTGCTGAACACGGAGGTGCCGTGACGTTCGGTACTTGGATCGGTCGGATCGTGAAGACGTACGACTACATCAACCGCGTTGTTATAACGCTTCCGCTTTCGGTCTACGAGGGTACGTGGACAGACACTCTCCCCTCTCGTTGCTATGCTATCACCATGGTCTTGCATGTGCGTAGGAATTTTTTTGAAATTACTACATTCCCCAACACTGGTATCAGAGCCAGGTTTTATGCGTTGATGTCATATGCACGAGTAGAACACAAGTGAGTTGTGGGCGATATAAGTCATACTGCTTACCAAAGCATGTCGGGACTTTGGTTCAGCGGTATTGTGAGATGAAGCGGCCCGGACCGACATTACGCGTACGCTTACGCGAGACTGGTTTCACCGCTCCGAGCACTTGTTGCTTAAAGGTGACCGGCGGGTGTCTGTCTCTCTCACTTTAGTTGAACCGAGTGTGGCTACGCCCGGTCCTTGCGAAGGTTAAAACAGCACCAACTTGACAAACTATCGTTGTGGTTTTGATGCGTAGGTAAGAACGGTTCTTGCTCAGCCCGTAGCAGCCACGTAAAACTTGCAACAACAAAGTAGAGGATGTCTAACTTGTTTTTGCAGGGCATGTTGTGATGTGATGTGGTCAAGACGTGATGCTATATTTTATTGTATGAGATGATCATGTTTTGTAACCGAGTTATCGGCAACTGGCAGGAGCCATTTGGTTGTCGCTTTATTGTATGAAATGCAAACGCCATGTAATTTCTTTACTTTATCACTAAGCAGTAGCGATAGTCGTAGAAGCAATAGTTGGCGAGACGACAAAGATGCTACGATGGAGATCAAGGTGTCGGCGGGTGACGATGGTGATCATGACGGTGCTTGGCGATGGAGATCACAAGCACAAGATGATGATGACCATATCATATCACTTATATTGATTGCATGCGATGTTTATCCTTTATGCATCTTATCTTGCTTTGATTGACGGTAGCATTATAAGATGATCTCTCACTAAAATTATCAAGAAGTGTTCTCCCTGAGTATGCACCGTTCCTAAAAGTTCGTAGTACCTAGACACCACGTGATGATCGGGTGTGATAAGTTCTACGTCCATCTACAACGGGTGCAAGCCAGTTTTGCACACGCAGAATACTCTGGTTAAAACTTGACGAGCCTAGCATATGCAGATATGGCCTCGGAACACGGAGACCGAAAGGTCGAGCGTGAATCATATAGTAGATATGATCAACATAGTGATGTTCACCATTGAAAACTACTCCATGTCACGTGATGACCGGTTATGGTTTAGTTGATTTGGATCACGTAATCACTTAGATGACTAGAGAGATATCTGTCTAAGTGGGAGTTATTTAATATGATTAATTGAACTTAAATTTATCATGAACTTAGTACCTGATAGTATTTTGCTTGTCTATGTTTATCGTAGATAGATGGCTCGTCTTGTTGTTCCGTTGAATTTTAATGCGTTCCTTGAGAAAGCAAAGTTGAAAGATGATGGTAGCAATTACGGACTGGGTCCGTAACTTGAGGATTATCCTCATTGCTGCACGGAAGAATTACGCCCTGGAAGCACCGCTGGGTGCCAGGCCTTGCAGAGAGCAACGCCGAAGTTGTGAACGTCTGGCGGAGCAAAGCTGATGACTACTCTATAGTTCAGTGTGCCATGCTTTACGGCTTAGAATCGGGTCTTCATCGACGTTTTGAACGTCATGGAGCATATGAGATGTTCCAAGAGTTGAAGTTAATATTTCAAGCAAATGCCCGGACTGAGAGATATGAAGTCTCCAATAAGTTCTATAGCTGCAAGATGGAGGAGAATAGTTACAAGGAGCACATACTCAAAATGTCCGGGTATAATAATCACTTAATTCAGCTGGGAGTTAATCTTCCGGATGATAGTGTCATTGACAGAATTCTCCAATCACTACCACCAAGCTACAAGAGCTTCGTGATGAACTATAATATGCAAGGGATGACTAAGACAATTCTGAGCTCTTCGCAATGCTAAAAGTCATGGAGGTAGAAATCAAGAAAGAGCATCAAGTGTTGATGGTCAACAAGACCACTAGTTTCAAGAAAAAGGGCAAAGGGAAGAAGAAGGGAAACTTCAAAAAGAACAGCAAGAAAGTTGCTGCTCAAGAGAAGAAACCCAAGTCTGGACCTAAGCCTGAAACTGAGTGTTTTTACTGCAAGCAGACTGGACACTGGAAGCGGAACTGCCCCAAGTATTTGGCGGATAAGAAGGATGGCAAGGTGAACAAAGGTATATGTGATATACATGTTATTGATGTGTACCTTACTAGAGCTCGTAGTAGCACCTGGGTATTTGATACTGGTTCTTTTGCTAATATTTGCAACTCGAAATAGGGACTACAGAATAGACGAGCACTGGCAAAGGACGAGGTGACGATGCGCGTGGGAAACGGTTCCAAAGTCAATGTGATCGCGGTCGGCACGCTACCTCTACATCTACCTTCGGGATTAGTTTTAGACCTAAATAATTGTTATTTGGTGCCAGCGTTGAGCATGAACATTATATCTGGATCTTGTTTGATGTGAGACGGTTATTCATTTAAATCAGAGAATAATGGTTGTTCTATTTATATGAGTAATATCTTTTATGGTCATGCACCCTTGAAGAATGGTCTATTCTTGTTGAATCTCGACAGTAGTGATACACATATTCATAATATCGAAGCCAAAAGATGCAGAGTTGATAATGATAGTGCAACTTATTTGTGGCACTGCCGTTTAGGTCATATCGGTGTAAAACGCATGAAGAAACTCCATACAGATGGACTTTTGGAATCACTTGATTATGAATCACTTGGTACTTGCGAACCGTGCCTCATTGGCAAGATGACTAAAACACCGTTCTCCGGTTGTATGGAGAGAGCAACAGATTTGTTGGAAATCATACATACAGATGTATGTGGTCCGATGAATGTTGAAGCTCGTGGCGGATATCGTTATTTTCTCACCTTCACAGATGATTTAAGCAGATACGGGTATATCTACTTAATGAAACATAAATCTGAAACATTTGAAAAGTTCAAAGAATTTCAGAGTGAAGTTGAAAATCATCGTAACAAGAAAATAAAGTTTCTACGATCTGATCGTGGAGGAGAATATTTGAGTTACGAGTTTGGTCTACATTTGAAGCAATGCGGAACAGTTTAGCAACTCACGCCACCGGGAACACCACAGCGTAATGGTGTGTCCGAATGTCGAATCGTACTTTACTAGATATGGTGCGATCTATGATGTCTATTTCCGATTTACCGCTATCGCTTTGGGGTTATGCTTTAGAGACGGCCGCATTCACGTTAAATAGGACACCGTCAAAATCCGTTGAGACGACACCTTATGAACTATGGTTTAGCAAGAAACCAAAGTTGTCGCTTTCTAAAAGTTTGGGGTTGCGATGCTTATGTGAAAAAACTTCAACCTGATAAGCTTGAACCCAAATCGGAAAAATGTGTCTTCATAGGATACCCAAAGGAGACAATTGGGTATACCTTCTATCACAGATCCGAAGGCAAGACATTCGTTGCTAAGAATGGATCCTTTCTAGAGAAGGAGTTTCTCTCAAAAGAAGTGAGTGGGAGGAAAGTGGAACTTGATGAGGTAATAGTACCAGCTCCCTTATTGGAAAGTAGTTCATCACAGAAATCGGTTTCTGTGACACCTACACCAGTTAGCGAGGAAGATAATGATAATGATCATGAAACTTCAGATCGAGTTGTCACTGAACTTCCTAGATCAACCAGAATAAAATCCACACCAGAGTGGTACGGTAATCCTATTATGGAAGTCATGATGCTAGATCATGGTGAACCTACGAACTATGAAGAAGCGATGGTGAGCCCAGATTCCACAAAATGGCTTGAAGCCATGAAATCTGAGATGGGATCCATGTATGAGAACAAAGTATGGACTTTGGTTGACTTGCCCGATGATCGGCAAGCCATTGAGAATAAATGGATCTTTAAGAAGAAGACTGACGCTGGTGGTAATATAACTGTCTATAAAGCTCGACTTGTTGCGAAAGGTTTTCGACAAGTTCAAGGGGTTGACTACGATGAGACTTTCTCGCCCGTAGCGATGCTTAAGTCTGTCCGAATCATGTTAGCAATTGCTGCATTTTATAATTATGAAATTTGGCAAATGGATGTAAAACTGCATTCTTGAATGGATTTCTAGAAGAAGAGTTGTATATGATGCAACCAGAAGGTTTTGTTGATCCAAAAGATGCTAACAAAGTGTGCAAGCTCCAGCGATCAATTTATGGTGCAGTGCAAGCCTCTCGGAGTTGGAATAAACGCTTTGATAGTGTGATCAAAGCATATGGTTTTATCTGAGACTTTTGGAGAAGCCTGTATTTACAAGAAAGTGAGTGGGAGCTCTGTAGCATTTCTAATATTATATGTGGACGACATATTGTTAATTGGAAATGATATAGAATTTCTGGATAGCATAAAAGGATACTTGAATAAAAGTTTTTCAATGAAAGACCTCGGTGAAGCTGCTTACATATTGGGCATCAAGATCTATAGAGATAGATCAAGACGCTTAATTGGACTTTCACAAAGCACATACCTTGATAAAGTTTTGAAAAATTTCAAAATGGATCAGGCAAAGAAAGGTCTTTTACCTGTGTTATAAGGTGTGAAATTGAGTCAGACTCAATGCCCGACCACGCAGAAGATAGAGAGAAAATGAAAATGTTCCTATGCTTCAGCCATAGGCTCTATCATGTATGCAATGCTGTGTACCAGACACTGACGTATGCTTAGCAATAAGCTTGGCAGGAAGGTACCAAAGTAATCCAGAGTGGATCATCGGACGTGGTCAAGAACATCCTGAAATACCTGAAAAGGACTAAGGATATGTTTCTCGTATATGGAGGTGACAAAGAGCTAATCGTAAATAGTTACGTTGATGCAAGCTTTGACACCGATCAGACGATTCTAAATCGCAAACCGGATACGTATTTTTATTAAACGGTGGAGCTGTCGGTTGGTGCAGTTCTAAACAAAGCGTCGTGGCGGGATCTACATGTGAAGCGGAGTACATAGCTGCTTGGAAGCAGCAAATGAAGGAGTCTGGATGAAAGAGTTCATTTCCGATCTAGGTGTCATACCTAGTGCATCGGGACCAATGAAGATCTTCTGTGACAATACTGGTGCAATTGCCTTGGCAAAGGAATCCAGATTTCACAAGAGGACCAAGCATATCAAGAGAAGCTTCAATTCCATTCGGGACCAAGTCCAAGTGGGAGACATAGAGATTTGCAAGATACATACGGATCTGAATGTTGCAGACCCGTTGACTAAGCCTCTTCCACAAGCAAAACATGATCAGCACCAAGACTCCATGGGTGTTAGAATCATTACTGTGTAATCTAGATTATTGACTCTAGTGCAAGTGGGAGACTGAAGGAAATATGCCCTAGAGGCAATAATAAAGTTATTATTTATTTCCTTATATCATGATAAATGTTTATTATTTATGCTAGAATTGTATTAACCGGAAACATAATACATGTGTGAATACATAGACAAACAGAGTGTCACTAGTATGCCTCTACTTTACTAGCTCGTTAAATCAAAGATGGTTATGTTTCCTAACCATAGACATGAGTTGTCATTTGATTAACGGATCACATCATTAGGAGAATGATGTGATTGACTTGACCCATTCCGTTAGCTTAGCACTTGATCGTTTAGTATGTTGCTTATGCTTTCTTCATGACTTATACAAAGTTCCTGCAACTATGAGATTATGCAACTCCCATTTACCGGAGGAACATTTTGTGTGCTACCAAACGTCACAACGTAACTGGGTGATTATAAAGGTACTCTACAGATGTCTCCAAAAGTATATGTTGAGTTGGCATGAATCAAGATTAGGTTTTGTCACTCCGATTGTCGGAGAGGTATCTCTGGGCCTTCTCGGTAATACACATCACATAAGCCTTGCAAGCATTGCAACTAATGAGTTAGTTGTGAGATGATGTATTACGGAACGAGTAAAGAGACTTACCGTAACGAGATTGAACTAGGTATTGGATACCGACGATCGAATCTCAGGTAAGTAACATACCGGTGACAAAGGGAACAACGATGTCGTTATGCGGTTTGACCGATAAAGATCTTCGTAGAATATGTAGGAACCAATATGGGCATCCAGGTTCCGCTATTGGTTATTGACCGAGAATTGTTCTAGGTCATGTCTACATAGTTCTCGAACCCGTAGGGTCCGACGCTTAACGCGTTTCGATGACAGTTCATTATGAGTTTATAAGTATTGATGTACCGAAGGTTGTTCGGAGTCCCGGATGTGATCACGGACATGACAAGGAGTCTCGAAATGGTCGAGACATAAAGATTGATATATTGGAAGCCTATGTTTAGACTTCGGAAAGGTTCCGGATGAAAACAGGAAGTTACCGGAACACCGGGGGGTTACCGGAACCCCCCGGGGGGTCTATGGGCCTTGATGGGCCATAGGGAGAAGAGGAAAGGGCCGGCCAGGCAGGCCGCGCGCCCCCTCCCCCTCTAGTCCGAATAGGACAAGGAGAAGGGCGGCGCCTTCTCTCTTCCCCTTCCCCAATCCTAATCCAACTAGGAAGGGGGAGTCCTACTCCGGTGGGAGTAGGACTCCTCCAGCGCCGCTCTTGGGCTGGCCGCACCCCTTGCTCCTTTATATACGAGGCGGGGGCACCCCATGACACACAAGTTGATCTACGGATCGTTCCTTAGCCGTGTGCGGTGCCCCCCTCCACCATATTCCACTTCGGTCATATCGTCGCGGAGTTTAGGCGAAGCCCTGCGTCGGTGAAGTCATATCATCGCGGAGCTTAGGCGAAGCCCTGCGTCGGTGGAGCATCATCATCGCCACCACGCTGCCGTGGCCGACGGAACTCATCCCTGAAGCTTTCTTTGGATCGGAGCCCGGGGATCGCCATCGAGCTGAACGATGTGCCGAACACGGAGGTGCCGTACGTTCGGTACTTGGATCGGTCGGATCGTGAAGACGTATGACTACATCAACCGCGTTGTTATAACGCTTCCGCTTTCGGTCCACGAGGGTACGTGGACAGACACTCTCCCCTCTCGTTGCTATGCGTAGGATTTTTTTTGAAATTACTACGTTCCCCAACAGCAGCCCCGTAGCCCAACCTCACCCGAGGCCATCTTCGTCGGAGTCCACCGCCTAGTCGCTCCGATCCTCCTCGGCATCCGTGTCCTTGCTGAATGGATCCGCCTTGTCCTGCTGAGCTCGTCGGTAGGTCGCGCGCCCCGTATGGTGGCCGGGATCGCCGGCGAGCCTCGTCGGGTTGAGCTCCCCTGCTCGGCCCGATGCGTCCAGGTGGGAGGAAGATGAAGGAGGCTAGGAGGAGATAGAAGATGTGGTGGGCCCCGCCTATAAGCGACCCAGCCATCGGGCCCGCGTTGACCCGGGCTGCCTACGTGGATAAGTGGCAGGCCCCACCAGAGTGGGACCCGCACGACAGCGCTGACCGGTCCACGCCATGTCAGATAAGTGAAGGCATATTTCTACTTTACGTTTTCGCTGATCGAAAGCGTATTTCTAACTTTGCGCTTCTGCCTTATCCACTCAGAGACCCGACTGTGAATATTATTTTGCAGAAAAGTCCCTGAACTTCAACCCTCCATATCTTTTCAACCGTAGCTCCAAATAAGGTGAAACCAACGCTCACTTCTTTGTTTCGTCGAGCCCATTCTGGTGGTCATGCTTTCACTATGGTTTGACTCTGTGAAAATGACCTTTTTGCCCTTGCGCGTAAACAGCCCCTCCGAGAGAGAACTGTTTCCGGCAAATCTTTCCGCGGCTTCACCGCACTTCTCGCCGGTGCCTTTTTCATCCCCAGGCAAGCCATAATACCCACTTGCATGATAGTCATGTAGTAGCCATTGTTTTCATCTTGAATCTTTATTAAATGTTTACTTGTTGAAAAGATGGTTATTGTTGTTCCGATGATGTTTAGAGTTGCATGTTCACTGTTATGCTATGTTGTCTTGTACTCTGTTATCATGTTCTACCTACTAGTATTTCCTTTCATATGTTCATGCTTGCTAGTAGTACATGTTGATGTTGGTGATGGTCATGCTAGTCAGTATGCCATGCTCAGTGGATATGTTTCATTGTTGATATGGTGGATAGTTATGTGATACCCTCATGATTATGTTGATATCATGTTCATGCATTTTATCATGGCTCAGCATATTTGCATTCAAGTTAACCGGATTAAATTGAACTTGAACAACTGTTGGTTGAGTCATGGTGCCGCTGAAACGATGCTGACCAGTGCGACCACGCTTACCGGTATGGGACAGTCCTAACTAGTCTATTGTCGTGCCTCTCACTGGTGCCTCCAACGAGGGAAGGTTATGGGCGTGCTGTACCCCGGCCCGGTAAGCAGGCATAACCTTGTGTGCCCGTTGTTTGAGTTTTTGGATCCGTGTCCCCGTGTGGACGGGCCACGACGGTGGTCGATGTGTCTTGAGGTAGACACGGGGCCACCCATGACTTAGCCCAGTGGGGAGTGAGTCGGAGTGGCCGGGAGAGTGTCGTGGCAGTAGGACGGTTTTGTCGGAACGCCGTTGGTCCACCCGAATGGGAGTGCGAGGCCATGGGTTCCGTAGTGAGGGTACAGTGTACTAACCTCTGCAGAGTGTATATTAAATCTATCGATAGCCGCGCCCGCGGATAAGGGCCCAGGTCGAAAGTAGGGTACACCATGAGGCAACAGTAATAAGAATAATGTGTTTAATAACAATGAGATAAGTTGGTTGTGCTCGCCGTAAGGATCACGGGCCATTTAGTGGTCGGGTTGTGATCGCCGTAAGGATCACGGGCCATTTAGTGGTCGGGTTGTGATTGCCGTAAGGATCACGGTTTGAGACCAAGTGTTGGTTGTGGTTGTGATCGCCGTAAAGATCATCGTGGTATCGAGGATACCGAGTTGTGTATATTCGTGATGTTGTGTGAAAGTCGTGGGTAAAGATCAAGCTCCTTGTGGTCATTTATTGATTACTACGGTATTGTTTATACCAAGCTTGATTTGATCCTGAGATGATCGTGTGATGTCCGAGGTTGGTAAGTGAGAGAGGTCGCACTCTTTTGTTTCTGCTTATGTTATGCATTGCTTAAAATTACCTGCTACTTTATCGTCCTGTTCACCTCTTGGACTCCAAGTCAGGTCCAAATTAATGTTCAAACTTGAGTTCTAAATTAGTTGTGGGGCACATATCGAGGAAGCAATGAATAGTATCTCTGTCTAATAGCTGGTTCACCTAGGGTATGCCTATGTTGTTCATCTTGGGTGGGAAACAAATAGTAAAGCAATCATCATCTGTCTTTTTATTAAATTAAAGCAATCAGCAGCCTGCTATCATTATTTTTGGATCAATCCACTACTTGTTACCATCACTCTAAATTTCTGCATGCTCTCCTTACATAATCTCACCATATTTTTTCATATGCATGTCAGATATTATACATAGTCATGCTGAACATGTAGAGAAAAAGAGAAGAGTCTTGTGCAGCAATACAATGTCATGCAGACATTGCTCCATGGTGGGTTCAATGGCAAACCCTCCCCACCCCTCTCTAGATTGTAATCCAGAGGAAGATATCTGTTCCTAGGCGGATTCAAACGCCGCTGACCACTCCTATTTACCCCCAATGTGTTTGCTCTACCTTGGCATGATGATGTTAGTCATATCATGCATATGTTGCCTTGCAGTGCCTACTTTTGACATCATATATGTCGTCTGCTTAGTTTAGACATGTTCTGTAATGCCACCTGTTTAGTTTCTATATCATATATGGGAATTATGTAGTCTCCTGTCTTTTAGCCAGCCATAATATATGTGAAATGTGCAATGCCATCCTGTTTAACCAGGCATCATATATTTGAATGATATCTTGCCCATCCTTTTCTTCATTACATTTCCATTTGTCGATAATGTTTGTACATTAAACTACTCTTCCTGTGAATTAGCCATTTGGGTGGGAGATGGAAAAATCTGGAGTGAAAACAAGGCCTTGAGCGGGGCAGTGCTACCTATCGAAGCAGATCTCTTGTTGGGTCCCGATAGCTCCTCAGAGATGGATTCAGAGACAAATGACCAGTCCTATTCCCCCACCGAGGTGTATTCTCTAACTTGGCACGGTTATACTACTCATATCATGCATATGGTGTCTTGCATTGCATAGTTTAGACATCATATACACAATATTCACGACCATGTTCTTAGTTCAGACATCATATCGAATGCCCTCTGTTTAGCATATAAATCATATATGTGAATTAAATGATGCGATCCTGATTAGTTAGATAACATGTAGGTGAATTATGTCATGCGATCCTGTTTAGTTATTCATCATATTTTTGAATTATGTTATGCTATGCTATCAAGTTTAGATATACATCATATATGTGAAATTATGTCATGATATCCATTTTAGTTAAACAATATACATGTCAACTATTTCATGCCCTCTTTTTTCCACACTATCTATTGCATCTGTCTCTCATACAATGTCTGTACATTCAACTATGTTTCCTGTTTATCATCCATTTGAATTGGAGCGGGTGATGCCAGTATCTAGCGGACTAAAAACACGGTCTTCAAATAAAACAGTGCTACCTCTTGGTGGAGATAGCACCCCGGTTGTACATGCACGAGAACTAGCCCTACCACACATAACCCAAACTCGCAGATTGTACCCCTACTGTGATGGACAGAGAACCAGCTTCACCCAATATAACCCCAACCCCAGTAGATAGTAACCCAGTTCCTGTTGACACAGCACCATCTCCACCACAGAGCTCCCAAACAAGAGCAGTTAGTAAGCCAGCTCCAGTGCCCAAAGGGGCAGTACAACCACGGCGAACCCAACTCCACCAGTTAGTACGCCTATTCCTGCAGAGGAAGCACAACCAGCTAGTCGTAGTTTAGCATCTATCACATTTGATGTTGTTAAATCGTATGTGTGTATCTTCCCATCTTGGAAATATTATACTGAAGATGAAGGAAAATGCCATTGCAGGTGTGTTTGTCCAGGAGTTATGTGTAAGTAATGTTATTCATGGCAATTACTTTGCTTTGTCCCATACATCCTACCTCCATGATGGTTATAATACAGCAAATTTTCCCATTTTTCTCTATAGAGAAGGACCGATTTGGAAACTCAGGATGAGGTAACCTGTGCTAATACCTCTGCTATCTTCAAGAATGCTTGGTAGTAGTATCGGAATTACCTGAAGAAAATGTACTTCACCGGCAAAGAAACTCATCAAGTTCCCTTACGTTCTCCTGAGACACATTTACTGGACGATGACTGGGAACGCCTTGTTCTGTATTGGTCCCGAACCAAGAATGTGGTAAGGTCTATGAGCTCATTTTCTATTTTTAAGTACTATATTCTTGCGTCTTACTGTACTCTGTTCATGTAGAACAAGTGCCTAAACCTGAAGAACAACTATTCTAATTTAAGATTCCATTGATATCATAGTTCAAAAAAGCGCTAGGCATTAATTGTGCGTTTTGCCACCGCCTTGCGCTTTACTGACCAAAGCACATGCTTATGCACAGTTATGCACAGATTAAGCGTAGTTATGCCACTAGTAGAAAAGGGGCCTATTGACCCGGTTAGTAGGGCCTTTAGTCCCGGTTCATGAACCGGGACTAAAGGGTCGGTACTAATACCCTGGCCCTTTAGTCCCGGTTCAATCCAGAACCGGTGATGATAAACCTCCACGTCAACCTGTCCGCTGAGCCCAGCGGGGAGGGCCTTTGGTCCCGGTTGGTGGCACCAACCGGGACCAATAGGCATCCACGCCACAGCATTTCTACGGCTGTGGTTTTGTTTTTTTAAAGGGGGGTTGGGGGTTTTGGGGGTTAATTTAGGTGTTTCACATATTGTGCTATAGCTAGCTAATTAATAGAGAAAAGTGTCCTCTATTTTGTCCATGCTTGGTCGACGCTACGTACTATACATACGTATAGAGAGGACTAGCTAGACACGCTCGCTAGCTAGTAATTAAGCAAACAGAAGATCGTCATGAACATATATGCATACAGAGAGAAGTGATATCGACCACCTCTCCTTCTCCGAGAGATTGGTCGAACAACAAGTTCTCGTATATCTATCCGACACTACCGGCTACATATATACAATAATTATCTTTTTACAATACGGACGCTGCGTGGTCCACATAGTATTCTCCGTCTTCAGCGATCACGTGGTCAAGAAAGAATGCCGCCAATTCCTCTTGAATTGCTCGCATGCGATCTGGTGCTAGGAGTTCATCCCGCTTCAAACATCTAATTTTAAGAAAGGGGTCAATACATATATATATACATACATACATATATATATATATATATATATATATATATATATATAGATTGAATGAAACTCAAAACAAAAGATGGTAATAAAATAAAATTGTGAATATTTTTATTTACTCACTACATATTGTTTGTCAGAGTCGCCCTCTCACAGGTCGTGGTGGCGGATGGATTCGCAAACGTAGTATCCACAGAAATCATTCCCTTGTTCCTGCCACAACCACTTTACAAGAAACAGAGGTCAATCAAACTGATAATTAGCAAGCATGCTAAATGGTATTGATGAAACTAGCGCTTGAATCACTAGGAGATGCGCGTGGAATATGCTACTATATAGTACTTACTTTCGGGTGTCCAAATTGCAGCTTCTTCGGTAGTCCCGGAGCTTTTTTGGTGAATTTTCTCCAAGACCTGCCATACAAACAAAACAATTACTTGATATCAGAAATGAACAAAGTTGCTGATATGGTGGATAATGATCGATTTAACTTACTTCTCGAGCATTTCAGTCATGTCCGCATACTCCTTGGGATCTTTTTCGCTTGGAGTCTAAGACAGTTACTACTCCCTTCTCAAGCTTAATCTCTAGGAGAATATAGTGGTAGCTGCGCACACATGCATAACTCATCATTATTACATTACTATAACCTGGATTAATAAGGAAACCGAATATGCCACAAGACAGTAACACTCACTTGAAGTTGTAAGGAAAGAGTATTATATCTTTGTGTTCATTTATTACCAACGATTGTAGCAAGTTGGCCTCGTTATCTTCGGCACGAAATTTAACCTCAGTTGCATCTATGAGATATGTGTTAATGAACCCAATATCACCCACTTGTCTTTTCTTCAATTCGGCAATCTTCAATCTGCATAATATAGTGAGGATAACTAGCTGGGTGACCCGGGCATTTGCGCGGCTAGATTTATTAAGTACTGTATTATTAGCTACCATTCAATTTATATTCTAATGCTATGTTAGTACCGGCATTTCCGAATGAATAGTGATTCTAAACCCAAATGCACTCTTGGATATTTCTATGAAGTCTGCATTCGACAATGATACTTTCTTATCTAACAATGACAATGAAAGATGATGTCATTAAGATTCCTAGTCATTCATTCAAAACCATGTACTTTTGTAATAATCTTTGACATTTGTTTACTCCAGCTATTTACTGCTATCTCCACACGTCTAATATTGATGAGGTATGCCTTTTTTTTATTGTGCTAGAGTCGACTTGTTGCTTACAATTTTGAAGGAAATATAAAATTTAAAATATTGATGGCTTATACCTGCAGTTCAGGTTGTATTTATACATGCACCATTACTTCTAGATGCATGGAGGCATGATGTCTTACTTGGATTGCCATAGTCCCTTAAGGCCTTAACCATCACAGGCAAAGTAATTAGCAAAAGAAATTCATAGATACACTTGCAAAAAACATCAAATCTCACTTCGTTTCATCATAATTGTGCAATGTTCCTATGGGGTTTGATTTTCATATTTTTAACATAACTAAAACAACTTGTTACATGTATTTTACATGATATGTTGCTTTCAACCTCTACTGTTGTAGACAAAATACAATTCTGCTTCCTGAACTTGCATGATAAACACTATCTTACACATGTGTAGCAGGATGGCACCGAGCACCGATACATGCGTATACTACGCTTTGACTCGTATTATGCATGTCATGTTACGTTTCTATTTGAACACAATTTGGTTATTTATGATCTTCATACCACGTTCGTATGGGGTACAAAATACTAAATCTATTTTATATATTACCCCAATCTTAGTTAATTCTTTATCTATCTAATATTAAGGAGTTTGATCTACAGTTGCTTGGTAATAGTGCCGCCAACAAATGATTCTGGTTAAAATTAAAGCATGTGACCAGATAATCTGAAGATGATCAATAGATGAACGAAACATATCATTGTTTTCCCTTTGACACCAAAATATCTCTGGTTTAGAATTAAGAGCCATGTATTTACGTGTCTAGCATAAATCTAAGTATTAACTTTAGATTGTGGCTATAACCCATCAGGTTTTTGATTTCTATGCTCTAGTCTCGTGGTCAGTATTTTTCACTG
This sequence comes from Aegilops bicornis, assembly GCA_021605145.1. Taxonomy (NCBI): domain Eukaryota; kingdom Viridiplantae; phylum Streptophyta; class Magnoliopsida; order Poales; family Poaceae; genus Aegilops; species Aegilops bicornis. Next base: position 830,185,738 of record CM038671.1, on the reverse strand, counting down.
AAAATATGGGGATGTACACAATTTGTCTCTCTTAGTAGTATATATTCTTCTCTTTACTTTCACCACTCTAACGGCAGGTCAGCAAAAGTCTAGAATTTAATCCATATTTCCCCAACTCAAAAGAAAATTTATATTGCCCATGTTGATTAGTTTTTTCGCACCGGCAAAAAAGAGATCAGTTTTTTCAGAAAATCTACAGTACGTACAGTATACTGACTCGCGGTGGTCCTTGGACGTCTAATTCTGCAAGGTGCTGGATGTAGCCACGCCGACATGCTGCCCGTTGCATCAGCCAACTTCCCGCAGACGTGTTAGCGCTGAAGTTTTTCTTTCATAGTCTGTCTTCATGTTTGCTTGAAATCTTCACGTGCACATCGATGGCAAAACCATTTATTTAGGAAGCGGACTGCTAGTCTTGACAGTTTGTGTTTGGTTTGCACGGATGTTTTCAAAACGTGGGAACAATTCGGTCTTCTCCTCTTAGACGTATAGATATAATAGATAGATAGATAGATAGATAGATTATAAATACATGCAATGAAATGGCTGAGTTATATAGAGAGACTTAATGACAGAAGTAGTACTACTTACAGACAGTAGCAGGTGACCGTTGCTTTATCGAGGGCCAACTGATTGAAAAACTGATAGAACTCCTCAAATTGAATAGGCAACAGTTCAATTCCAAGGAGGTCATGCTCCTTTTTAACTCTCACATCAAAGTACTCCTCCCCTCAGACTCTTTGCAGGTTTTCATGTACCAATCATGCAATCTTCGCATCATCGTTGATAGAGAACTTTCATCTTTGACGAGAGGCTTCCCGTACTCGTATCTTTGTATGTGCACCTCCAAGAAATCATAATGTACATCGTCGGGTAGGTAATCTGCAGGATTGCCATAACCGGGCACCATCCTCGGATCGATGATGTCGCTAGCAGGCACCTTGAGCGGGGGGCACAATTGCTTCGCTTGTTCACCGAGCTGGGCAATTTTTTTCCCAGCTCGTCGTTCTTTCATCCTTTGATCACTGACAGTACTTCCCGACCTCTCCGCTTCGGCAAATGCCTTTCCAATAATGCGCTCATAGTTGCCTTTCGGCGGAGACTTGGGTGGTTTTGTCGGGACAGCCAGAGTGCGCTTCGCTTTCACCGGATCTACCTTCTCCTCCGGAGGTGGATGTCTCTTTGCTTTCAACCCTTGAAACCAGTCATCCACTTCGGTCTGCGCGATCTTCGCGTTTTCCTCCTCGCTCCTCTCGTACGGTAACTTCTCTGGAGTCTTCAGAAAAGGACCGAATCTGTATCTCCTCCCGCCTTTGGCTGTACTGCTAGACGCCGGCAGAGCAGACGGAGCGGATGTCTTCTTTCCTTGCTTACGAGGCGGAGGAGAAGGACTACGACGCGCCGGAGCAGCCGGAGCGGCGGCGGGTCTCTTCCGCCCTTGCTGACGAGGCGGAGAAGGAGGAGGCTGGCTGCTCGGGCGCGCCGATGCAGGCGGAGAAGGAGGCGGAGTGTCGGCACGCGCCGGAGAAGGAGCCGGCCGAGTGCCCTGATCGTCACTCGCCGGAGGAGGAGGCGGTGGAGGAGGCGGAGTGCCCTGACTCGCCGGAGGAGGAGGCGGAGGCGTCCAGTTCGGAAGGTTGATGAGATCCTTCCGCCATAGGCATGGAGTCTTCAGAGCAGAACCCAGCCGATACTCCCCTTCACCTGTAGGGTGGTCAAGCCGGAGGTCCAAAAATCCCTCAGATATTTCATCGAACATCACCTTAGCATATCCTTCTGGAATCGGCCGGCAGTGAAAAGTTGAGTCGGGTTTAGTAGGATAAACAGAGCCAACAGCCGCCTTGACCTTCAAATTGCTCCATTGCTCCATAAGGTGGCAATTTTCAGCATCCGTGATAGCATCCACAGGATAGCTGGCAGGAGCCGTCAAGGCATGCTGCTCTGGCTGAAGCAGCTCGGTGGAAGCCACGCTGCTTCTCCGCTGAGATGGCGGGGTAACTTCGGGGGAAGCTTCGGCAGGTCGTTTGTTGTGATCTGCTGCTTCTCGTTCCTCTTCTCGTTCCTCTAGCCCCATTACCCTTTCGTGCAGCGCCTGCATTTGGCTCTGCTCCAGTTTCTTCCTCCTCTCATGGGTTTTGTAACCCCCTGCGTCCGGAAATCCAGCCTTCCACGAAACGGAGCCTGGCGTGCCTCGTGTCCGTCCATTGTGAGCTCGTCCTTCTCCCTGTCTGGAACGAACTTCCCTTGCTGCGCTGCTTCGATATATTGCTGAAGCCTCTTGACTGGTATGTCCAATTGTTCGTCCGTCCAAATGCACTTCCCTGTTATAGGGTCCAAGGATCCGCCGGCCCCGAAGAACCAAGTCCGGCAACGGTCTGGCCAGTTCATTGTCTCTGGTTCGATCCCTTTATCAAGCAGATCATTCTCAGCCTTGGCCCACTTTAGGCAGACTCTGAGGCAGCCACCTGACCCCGTGCGATGGTGAAGCTTCTTCTTCGCAGCATTTCTCTTGTTTGTCGCCGACATCTTTTTACTCTTTTCCGATGTCTTGTAGGCCACAAATGTGGGCCAGTCATCTCTGATCTTCTCATATTTGCCCTTGAATTTTGGTGTCTCATTTTTTTCGACATACGTATTGAGTTCTTTCTTCCAATTCCTGAATAGTTCTGCCATCTTCTTAAGAGCAAAAGACTTGATTAATGGCTCTATTACTGGCTTCTCCGGATCATCCTCTAGCGGTAGGGTAAAATTTGACTTCAGCTCAGTCCAAAGATCATTTTTCGCATATCATTGACACAAGACACCTCGTGGTCTTCGTTCTTAGGCTTATACCATTGGTGGATGCTGATCGGGATCTTGTCCCTAACCGTAACCCCGTGACCGAGCAACAAATGCCTTCTTTGTCCGGTAGGGTTCAATCGGTTGGCCGTCAGCGCGATTTGTATGATCTCAAACTTTTCATCCGAGCTCAACTTTTTCTTCGGGCCTCGTCTCTTTACCGAAGTTGTGCTCGATCCGGAGGGCTAGAAAAAAGAACAAAGGTGAGAGTTAATTAATATGTGTACATACCAAAACAAAGACGAGAGCTAGTCAGCACAGGCATAACTAATATATATACCTGGCAGGACTCGGTTTGGTGATCACCGGAGCCGTCCTCACGGTCTACTTCTTCACCCTCTCCTTCTTGCACCGGCATTGGGTCATCGGAGCCATGTAAATCATAGCCAGCTGCTTCTTCACCCTCTCCTTCCAGACCATCATTGTCGTTGAGAAACATCAACGAGCAGACGGCATCACTTCCTTATGCGATTATGTCCCTCAACAACGCTTCTTGTGCTTCGTCTCGGGGGGTGTCCATAGTTTCTACAAATATTTACAACATGGCAATTATTATTCAAACATGACAGATATGGATATATTAGTGGCAATCGTAGAACTAGCTAGCTAATCACAATAAGGAATCATATTAGTGGCCTCGACGCTGCTTCTCTAGGGTTTGGGGTGGCCTCGACAACGCTTCAAGGGTTAGGGGTGGCCTCGAGAACGCTTCAAGCTAGGAGGGGTAATATCGACCCCACGTGTTGAAGCTATCGGGAGGGGTCGGCGTTGAACACTACATCTATGTCCCACAAGTGACGTGGGCATCGACGCATGTAGGGTAGAGGTCGTGGATCGCTGATCGAGGTCAAGGGTCGAGGATCGCCGAGGGGTCGGGAGGTTGCCTATTGTCAAAGGATTCAACAAAACCATGTCTTCATCATTAGGCGAAAGTAAGAGGTGCATGATGGTACGAAGCTCCCCAAAGTTATTTTGGAACGGAGTCCCAGATAGGATAATTCGCTTTTTGGTACAAAGTTCAGCAAGAACCTTCCGAATATCGTTATTTGGAAGGCCTTTGCTGAAATTGCATAAAAGGCAAATTATCCTATCCGGGACTCCATTCGAAATAACTTTGGAGGACTTCGTACCATCATGCCATGGTTACTTCCGGCTAATGATGAAGCCATGGATTTCTTCAATACTTTGACACTAGGAACCCTCTTGACCTCGGCGATCCTCGACCCCTTGAACCTCGACGAGCCTCGAACCCTCGACCCTAGACAATCCTCGAACCTCGATCCTCGACCCTAGAACCCTCGACCCGGGATAATATCGACAACGCTTCAAGGGGTAATATCGACAACGCATTTAGATACATACACGGAGAAATTAATGTTATCGGGGAGGGGGTATATCGACCCCCCCATGTATCGAAGTTATCGGGAGGGGGTATATGGACCCCCCCCCTCATGTTGAAGTTATCGGGAGGGGTATATCGACAATGACAGAGGAGAAGATCGAAGAAAAAAAAGAAGAAAAAAAGAGGAGAAGAAGAAAGGAATAGAGGAGAAGAAGAAAAAATAGAATCTATTTCTTTCTTCTTCTCCTGTTCTTTTTCTTCTTTTTTCCTCTTCTTATTTATTTCTCCTCTTCTTCCTCTCCTCTTCTTCTCCTGTCTTCCTCTTCTTATTTTCCTTTTTCGTCTCCTTTTTCTTCTTCTTCCTTCTTTCTAGCTAGATATATAAAACTTTTCTAAAAATGTAACTTTTGCATATATAAAACTTTTTCTTCTTCTTCCTTCTTCCTTCTCTTCCTTCGTCCTAAATATATAAAACTTTTCTAAAAATGAAACTAACCTAAAATTAATGTACTAAATCAAAGAACAATTGAAAACACCATGCATATTACAATTGAAAAAATACATACATTCATACAAAAAAAATATAAAACAAGCATACATATATGAAAAAAATATGAAAAAGGAGGGCGCCGGCGGCCGGACCAAGCTGGCGAGGATGGCGGGTCGGGCAGAGGCGCGGATGACGGCGAGGCGGGCGGCGGCGGCGAGGCGCGGGCGGCGGCAGTGGTGGGCAGGGCGGAGCGCCGGGCAGGCGGGCAGTGGCGGCGCATCGGGCAGGCGGCGGCGGCGACGGCGAGCTGACGACGGCGACGACGCACGGCGACAGCGTCAGGGCAGCCTGGCGGCGTCGATGTGCTCGGCGTCGTCGGGGGGAAACTGACGAGGGAAATCTGAAATTTCCCAAGTGTTTTCTTATATAGCAAGGGCATTAGTCGGTTCGTGGCACCAACGGGACTAATGCCATTTTTAGTCCCGGTTGGTGCCACCAACCGGGACCAAAGGCCTCTTTTCAAGAGCCCAAAGGGCGGAAGCGGCGACCTTTGGTCTGGTTGGTGGCACCAACCGGGACTAAAGGGGGCATTAGTCCCGGTTGGTGCCACGAACTGACTCACTGCACTTTACTCCCGGTTGGTGCCACCAACCGGGACCAAAGGCCTTGTGCTGCCCCGCGCCCAAAAGTTTAGTCCCACCTCGCTAGTTGAGAGAGCTCGAGAGTGGTTTATAAGCGCTGATGCGCCCACCCTCTCGAGCTCCTCTCAACTACAGGCTTTCGGGCCTAATCTGTCACTAGCTATGTGCATGTGGGCCTACTTGGCCTCCTGCGGGCCTGAATCCTGGCCCATGTAGGGTTTCTACTCGTATTCAGGCCGTGGGGGCCCAGTAGGCGGCACAATTTTTTTCCAGTTTTTTTGTTTTGTTTTCTGCATTATTATTTATTTTTTGTTGTTTTTTGCTTTATTTTTTAATTCTTTTTGATTTTAGTTTTAGAAAAATTATAAACTTTCTGTTAGTGCCATTAGTTTTCAAATTTGAAAACTCTTTTTTTGTTTTCTTTGTTGCTTTATTTATTTTATTTTGTTTCTACTTAGAAAAAAATAATTATTGTTGCTATTTTTATTTTTTTCAGTTTTTTGTTCTTTTTTCTGCATTATTTAGTTTTTGTTGTTTTTTGCTTTATTTTTTAATTCTTTTTGCTTTTAGTTTTAGAAAAATTATAAACTTTCTGTTAGTGCCATTAGTTTTCAAATTTGAAAACTCTTTTTTTGTTTTCTTTGTTGCTTTATTTATTTTATTTTGTTTCTACTTACAACAAAATACTTATTGTTGCTATTTTTATTTTTTTCAGTTTTTTGTTCTGTTTTCTGCATTATTTATTTTTTGTTGTTTTTTTCTTTATTTTTTAATTCTCTTTGCTTTTAGTCAGTATCCTTTAATTCTTTTTCTAAAGGGACTAATGCAGCCTTTAGTCCCGGTTGGTGCCACCAACCGGGACCAAAGGCCTTGTGCTGCCCCGCGCCCAAAAGTTTAGTCCCACCTCGCTAGTTGAGAGAGCTCGAGAGTGGTTTATAAGCGCTGCTGCACCCACCCTCTCGAGCTCCTCTCAACTGCAGGCTTTCGGGCCTAATCTGTCACTAGCTATGTGCCTGTGGGCCTACTTGGCCTCCTGCGGGCCTGAATCCTGGCCCATGTAGCGTTTCTAGTCGTATTCAGGCCATGGGGGGCAGTCGGGACCTTCATACTGAGCAGGCATTGAAAGAATATTTCTTTCTCTTCTTTCGTAAGAGCGTAGCTGGCAGGACCTTCATACTGCTTCGGAGGCATGCCCTCTTTTTCGTGCAAGCGTTGCAGGTCCTCTCGTGCCTCAGGTGTATATTTTGTCTTCCCATACACGCCCAAGAAGCCTAGCAGGTTCACGCAAAGGTTCTTTGTCATGTGCATCACGTCGATCGAAGAGCGGACCTCTAGGTCTTTCCAATAGGGTAGGTCCCAAAATATAGATTTCTTCTTCCACATGGGTGCGTGATTCTCAGCGTCATTCGGAACAGCTAGTCCGCCGGGACCCTTTCCAAAGATTACGCGTAAATCATTGACCATAGCAAGTACGTGATCACCGGTACGCATGGCGGGCTTCTTCCGGTGATCTGCCTCGCCTTTGAAATGCTTGCCTTTCTTTTGACATTGATGGTTGGTCGGAAGAAATCGACGATTGCCCAGGTACACATTCTTCCTGCAGCTTGCCTGGTATATACTATAGTTGTCAAGTATACAGTGCATGCATGCGTTGTATAACTTGTTTGTCCGTCACGAAAGGTTCTTGAGAGCGGGCCAATCGTTGATGATCACGAACAACAACGCCTTTAGGTCAAATTCCTCCTTTTTGTGCTCATCCCACGTACGTACACCGTTTCCATTCCACAGCTGTAAAAGTTCTTCAACTAATGGCCTTAGGTACACATCAATGTAGTTGCCGGGTTGCTTAGGGCCTTGGATGAGAACTGGCATCATAATGAACTTCTGCTTCATGCACATCCAAGGAGGAAGGTTATACATACATAGAGTCACGGGCAAGGTGCTGTGATTGCTGCTCTGCTCCCCGAAAGGATTAATGCCATCTGTGCTTAAAGCAAACCATACGTTTCTTGGGTCCTTTGCAAACTCATCCCAGTACTTTCTCTCGATTTTTCTCCACTGCGACCCGTCAGCGGGTGCTCTCAACTTCCCGTCTTTCTTACGGTCCTCACTGTGCCATCGCATCAACTTGGCATGCTCTCCGTTTACGAGCAGACGTTTCAACCGTGGTATTATAGGAGCATACCACATCACCTTCGTAGGAACCCTCTTCCTGGGAGGCTCGCCGTCAACATCACCAGGGTCATCTCGTCTGATCTTATACCGCAATGCACCGCATACCGTTCATGCGTTCAGATCCTTGTAGGCACCACGGTAGAGGATGCAGTCATTAGGGCATGCATGTATCTTCTCCACCTCCAATCCTAGAGGGCATACGACCTTCTTTGCTGCGTATGTACTGTCGGGCAATTCGTTATCCTTTGGAAGCTTCTTCTTCATTATTTTCAGTAGCTTCTCAAATCCTTTATCAGCATGACATTCTACGCCTTCCACGGCAGCAATTCGAGTACGGTACCGAGCTTTGTGTTGCCATCTTCGCAATTGGGGTACAACCCTTTTTTGTGATCCTCTAACATGCGATCGAACTTCAGCTTCTCCTTTTGACTTTCGCATTGTGTCCTTGCATCGACAATGACCCAGCGGAGATCATCATCATCGGGCACATCGTCTGGTTCCTCTTGATCTTCAGCAGCTTCGCCGTTCCGGCACCATCGTGCACATCGTCTGCAGTGCATCTTGATGTTCAGTAGCATCACCGTATTCAGGGGCACATAGTTGTCATCGTACTCTTCTTCCTCGCCGTCTTCCATCATAACCCCTATTTCTCCATGCCTCGTCCAAACATTATAGTGTGGCATGAAACCCTTGTAAAGCAGGTGGGTGTGAAGGATTTTCCGGTCAGAGTAAGACTTCGTATTCCCACATATAGGGCATGGACAACACATAAAACCATTCTGCTTGTTTGCCTCAGCCACTTGAGAAAATCATGCACGCCCTTAATGTACTCGGAGGTGTGAATGTCACCGTACATCCATTGCCGGTTCATCTGCGTGCATTATATATAATTAAGTGTGTCAAAAAACATTACAGAACATCGTGAATAGATAATTAAGTGACCAAATTAATAGAAGTTCATCATCACATAAAAACCAAAGTACATACATAGTTCTCATCTAACAACATAAAGCTCTGCAGAGCATCTAAATTAATTAAACCATACATTGAAACTATGTAAAACATTTCAATGCGAAAACAAATATGATCATAATCGCAACCAAGGTAACAACTGACCCAACGGCATAATGATACCAAGCCTCGGTATGAATGGCATATTTTCTAATCTTTTTCATCTTCAAGCGCATTGCATCCATCTTGATCTTGTGATCATCGACGACATCCGCAACATGCAACTCCAATATCATCTTCTCCTCCTCAAGTTTTTTTATTTTTCCTTCAAGAAATTGTTTTCTTCTTCAACTAAATTTAACCTCTCGACAATAGGGTCGGTTGGAATTTCCGGTTCAACAACCTCCTAGATAAATAAAATCTATGTCACGTTGGTCGGCATAATTTTCATAAACAATAAATGAACCAATAGTTATGAAAAATAATATATACCACATCCGAATCATAGACAGGACAAGGGCCGGCGGGCGGATACCAAAACCATCGCACTATATAAGATGCAATAATAAAAGTAAGAAAATAATACAGGTATCTATCTAAACAAACAAGTAATAATATTTTTCCTTTCGAAAGAAGATAAGAACAAGAGGCTCACCACGGTGGTGCCGGGCGATGAGATCGGCGGGTGATCGTGGCGATGAAGACGGGGCAGGCGTGACGGACCGCTAAACCTAGATAAATATTGAGGAAAACGGAGCTTGGCGGTCGAGCTTGGAGAGGAGAAACCTTAAGTAGTGTGGCTCGGGCATTCCATCGAACACCTTGTGTGCATAGGAGGTGAGCTAGAGCACCACCAGGCCCTCCCCCCCTCGGCCAGAAAAAGCAGGCAGTGTGCTCGCTCTGCTCTTGTGAGGGGCTATATATAGGCAGCACCATTAGCCCAGGTTGGTGGCATGAGCCGGGACTAAAGGGAAGCCTTTGGTCCCGGTTCATGCCACCAACCGACCAATAGTGGTGGGCCAGGAGCCAGACCATTGGTCCCGGTTCGTCCCACCAACCGGGACCAAAAGGTCCGGACGAACCGGGACCAATGGCCCACGTGGCCCGGCCGGCCCCCTGGGCTCACGAACCGGGGCAAATGGCTCCATTGGTCCCGGTTCTGGATTGAACCAGGACTAATGGGCTAAACTGGCCTGGACGAAAGCCCTGTTTTCTACTAGTGTGCGCAATGCGTTTTGCCAACTCCTAGAGCCTAGGCGCACTTAAGCGCTTGCTTAGGCGCGCCTTTTTTAACTATGATTGCTATCATGCATACTGCTTTGCTCTTGTATCACTGTATTTACTCATACAAACTTATTTTTAAATTGAAGGATCCAATCGAAACTCCAATGGCACAGCAGATATGTTCACGCATGTTTCTTTAACAGGTTTGCTCTTATCAATAGCTCTCTTGATTTCAATTTCAATTGTGTATACAGTTGACTTCTCATATCATGCACATTACTAGCATCACAACAGAGCCAATAGTGTTGTTGTACATGTAGACCCGTGGTACCCATCTGAAATCTTGTTGTGTCATGTAGTTTCCCACGCTTTGTATTCTTTCATTGCTGCTTTGTCTTGAATTGATATGATTTGAACCGTGTCTCTATTTTGATTTGGCAAGACAATGCAGTGACCATAGGACATAGATATATGTTTGTTTGATGCTTTTATTATGTACTAGTACTTGGCAATAGAATACTTGGTAGTTTAATCCTGTCCACCTTACTAATGAACTGGTTCACCGAAATGAGTTTCATATACTAGTACATGCTAAACCTGTTATGTGTCTGCTTGTTTCTTCTTTTAGAATCTTGTGAGAATATTGGGGAAGAGTGCCTTATTAAGCAAGGGTAAAGGAAGTAATGCAGATAAGGTTCAGGATAGTGACACATCCTTGTTGGTCTCCAACAAAGCTGATAAAACAGCTAAGGAAGACTATCTTGAAGACAGTGAGACAACCCCAAAGTCTTGTCTTGGTTTAGTGTTCGACTTACTGGCCACTACCGCTTGCACAAGCTATTCAAACTCACTGTCTCAATCAGTTCGGTTTCTTGAGTCTCAACTACAAGCTGAAAGATATCGATCAGCTGTGCTGCAAAAGAAGCGGAAGGACTGCGGAAGTCCCTGGAGCATTCAGATGCATACTTTCTGGTGCAACATCAAGCGTTGGAGGATTTTAGCGCCAAACAGGACAAAGCTAATAAGCTTGCTAAGCTTATTGCCAGCATGGTGGATACCCAGGATAACGTTTCTTGAGCTCTTCTGAAGTTGTTTCAGTTATGCTCTTGTTTTGTTGCCGCGTTTATTTACACTGGTGGCCAATTTTGACGGGAAGTGTATGTAATATGCTGCTTTGTTCCTATATTTGCACTGGTGGTGAACTTTGATGCCTAGTGGATGTAATATGTGTAATAGCGGTAATATGCTAGCATTAATTGCTTGCTTATTTATTTCCTTATTGTCTTGTTTAGTTGTTCTCTTGTAGTCACTACAGTTGTTTTTTTATTTTTTCTAGTGGCCACAATAACCTATTTTTGGTAACTAGGCCAAAATAGTCATGGCAACACACGGACTGTTGTAACCATGGGCCTTCTGCGGGCCGTATGATCCATGGGCCTTCGACGGGCTGTAGGATCCATTGGCCTTCTATATGGGCCGTAGGATCCACGGGCCTTCTATGGGCCGTAGGATCCATGGGCCTTCTACGGGCCGTATGATCCATGGTTATTTTACCGGCCGTACGATCCATGGGCCTTTTACGGGCCATAGGATCCATGGGCCTTCTACGGGGCGTATCATCATTTCGCCAATCATGGGTCATACTATTCGTGGACCATAACGGGCCGTAAAAGGCCATATTTGATAACTCTATGAAAACAGCCCAACGGGTTTTTTACATGAAATCGGCCCAACGTATTAACGGGCCACAAACGGGTCGATTATAATGACGGGCTGAATTTGGCGCACAAGCAGAAAATGAAAGTAACGGGTCATAAGTAAATGAATGCTGGAAATGAGCCCAAGAATAAATGAGCCCTGAGAAGGCCAAAAGATAACTTGGGGTTGAAACGGCCCAATGGAATAATGGGCCGTTAATGGGTATAAAGTGATACACTTTTCATTATGGGCCAGTTTCACCACGGGCCATTAATGGGCCAAGAGTTACAAAGGGCCTCATATGGGCCGAAAGACGTCATGGGCCATACATGGGCCGGAAGTTAGAACGGGCTGGAATCATATTGGACGGTGTCAGTGTCAAAACCGGCGGATCTCGGGTAGGGGGTCCCAAACTGTGCGTCTAGGCGGATGGTAACAGGAGACAAGGGACACGATGTTTTTACCCAGGTTCGGGCCCTCTCGATGGAGGTAATACCCTACTCCTGCTTGATTAATATTGATGATATGGGTAGTACAAGAATAGATCTACCACGAGATCAGAGAGGATAAACCCTAGAAGCTAGCCTATGGTATGATTGTTGTTCGTCCTACGGACTAAAACCCTTCGGTTTATATAGACACCGAATAGGGTTAGGGTTACACAGAGTCGGTTACAATGATAGGAAATCTACATATCCGTATCGCCAAGCTTGCCTTCCACGCCAAGGAAAGTCCCATCTGGACACGGGACGAAGTCTTCAATCTTGTATCTTCATAGTCCAGGAGTCCGGCCAAAGATGATAGTTCGGCTATCCGGACACCCCCTAGTCCAGGACTCCCTCCGTAGCCCCTGAACCAGGCTTCAATGACGACGAGTCCGGCGCGCATATTGTCTTCGGCATTGCAAGGCGGGTTCCTCCTCCGAATACTTAGAAGGTTTTGAACACAAGGATAGTGTCCGGTTCTGCAAAACAAGTTCCACATACCACCGTAGAGAGAATAATTTTTGCACAGACCTGCTGATGTATTCCGCGGCGTGACATCACACCACGGCCAAGCCTTTATTCGAATCGTTTTTTTACTGGCCCACCTCAGCGCGTTTAGCGAGGTGGTTTCCTTGGCATGTCTTATCAAAGCGTAGATCGTGCCCCCTTATACCGGGATTCTCATCAATACGGACGTGGGTAACCCAACCGTGCCCATTGGCACGCCTCCTCTATCGAAGGCGAGTCCCAATCGACCACGGGGAGGGCTCTTGGTATTCAACCTCTTTATAATGAGACCAAGGCCCTCTTCTTTTTTCCACCCTCCATCGAATTCGCCTCGTGCTTCGAGTTCTAACACCCAAAGCTTCAGATTTAGGTGCTTCGGACCTTCGACGATTTCCGGCTCCGACCAGCTCGGCCGATGGATGTCTTCTTCCATCACAGAAGAAGAAGTGCTAAAGCTGCGAGACGCCAGGTATCTAACCGGCGAGATTTCGCATAGGCTGCCTGCTCCAGGGCAGGTCATTCCCACTCCCGAGCCCGTCGAGAGCGTGGTGTTCGTGTCTCACTTCCTTCGGGGTTTAGGCTTCCCGGCGGATCCCTTTGTGCGGGGGCTCATGTTTTATTATGGGCTGGATTTGCATGACTTGAATCCGTAGTCCATCCTCCATATCTCGTCATTCATTGTCGTATGTGAAGCCTTCCTCCATATTACCCCTCACTTTGGATTGTGGCTCAAGACCTTCAAGGTGGAGCCGAAGATGATCAAGGGGCAACAAGCAGAGTGCGGAGGGGCGGTCATAAGCAAGTGTGCTGATGCTCCGTGGCCCGAGGGCTCTTTTCAAGAGGAGCTTGGTTTGTGGCAACGGGAGTGGTTTTATATCACCGCTCCCAGGGGCACCAAATGGGTGGCGCCACCCGCCTTCCGCTCAGGTCCACCACAGCGGCTGGCATCATGGGTCAACAAGGGGCTCGACTGGGGGCCGTCCAAGGACGTTCCTGCATTGCGGTCGTGTCGAGACCTCCAAGAAAGAGAGATCAATCTGGTCGGGCGGCGCAGGTTATGCTAATTGGCGCCTTCGCCTCGCAAACGTCGCCCCCTACATGCTGTGGGAGTTTAATCCGGAGGGACCACGAGCTCTCCAACATTTTATGGGCGCGACGCCTAAGGAGATGTACAAACTGTTCTTCGGATCACAAGAGAAGTGTCCGGACTTGACCGAGGACGCAGGTCTAAGCTACAATCACCCAGATACTCAAGTAAGTAACCCTGTAACCGGATAGGCTGTTCATTCATTTATCATATATATGCCCTTTAAGGGAGCCGTTTCTTGAACAGGAGTGGATAGCCAAGGCAAAGTTGATAAGGTGTCCGGCTCCCCACCCAGAGACCACGCCGGATCCCATGCTGACCAAGATGTTGAAGGCCGCGCCTTTTAAAGAAGGCGAAGGGGGAGCAGGAAGCAAGCGCCTCCTTGAAGGAGGCTTTCAAGGAAGAGGGGATCAGGATCCTCCCTCCAAGGGAGAAGAGGACCGCTCAAGACCCGGAAGCCAAGGCCTCAAAGCGGGAAAGAAGTCTTCGTCAAAAGTCCGCGCGGGAAGTACCCCCACCGCACTATTTCCCCAAGGGGATCAGCCCTCCAGCGAGCCGTAAGTAAAAAGAAGGGGTCCTGTGAATAAAGAACATCCATGTATTTATTTCTGAAGATAACTGAAATTGTACCTTGTAGTTCGGATCTCAGCCCTTCTCGTGAGCTTCGTCTTGAGGATCTTCGTCCAGAGATGATAGAGAGCGAAACGCCTCCACCTATCGCGCCTTTGTGCGAGGCGGGCGACCTTGAAGTGTCGTCACGGAGAGTTTCCCCGAGTCCGGCGGGGCCGGACGGTTCGGCGCCAACTGGCGTGCAGTCGGAGGAGCTGAAGGACCTGCTCGGGCGAGCTTATATCTCAGAAGATCATTGTGCGCTAATGGCTACGGTAATTGAAAGAATTGCATCCGCTGAGAGCGGATTGCATCAGGCCACCAGAAGTTTACTGACGGGGTTTGAGGTACGAAAAAAAATGATGTACCTTCTGACAGTTATGCATATAGAATGCGCCCTGTATAGATAGTAGCCCCTGAGACTCGGTATGCTGTCACAACTGACAGCATGCCGAGGATCATAATCTTAGTACTAACATGTCGCCGTTCCTATGTAGGTGGCGGGGCGTCCGGTGGCTAGCCGGACTGATGAATTTGCCGAACTAAAGCGGCAACTTGACGAGGCGGATGCGGACATTGCGCTGGTCAACAAACGGTTTGACGAGTCACAAGGTATGCGACTTCTCCGCGGACACCTGGTAAGGGAGCTTGACGCCCATGCCTTACTACTTGTATGCTTTGATGCAGACGGTGCCGCTGCTGTGGAGAGGCTGCGGGCGGAACTTGCCCGAGCTAAAGAGCAAGCCCAAAAGAGTAATGCGGCCGCTTTAAAGGCGGCCGAAGAGCTGAAAGCCGAACGGGCTGCTCACTACCGAAGCAAAGAGGAAATGGCCGATTTGGCCCTGAAACTGAAGAATACTACCGACTACTGCGAGGTTCTTGAAAAAGAACGTCAAGCGGAACAAGAGGGCCTGAAAAAGTCCACCGGCGAATCCAAGGATGCCCGTTCCGCTATGAGAGCTGCCAAGGAGGAGCTGAGTCAGGCCGGGGATATTGCGGCTGGAAAACCGTTTCTGCTGCGGAGGAAATATACGGATCCGAAGTATGCTCAGTTGGACAAGCTGTGGAGTTCGGAGGATGCTTATCTGGACTTAGCGGCGAGCGCTGCGGACGCGATTGAGCACTTCCGAGGCGGAAAGGGGCACGAAGGAAGAGCTATTTTGGTTGCAATTCCATAGCCGGAGCGTCCTCTTCCGTTGACCGATCGGTTGGCGAATGGGCCGAGCTGAATCGATTATCCGGACTTGCCATGAAGCATGTCATGACTCATTTGTGGCGGCGGACCCCAGAAAGAGTTATTTTGGCTTAGTGCAGCAGTTCCTTAGTGCGGTATCGCGTGTCGACGCAATGAAGCGGTCGGCGTGTATTGAGGGGCGCGGATGGCTCTTGCCCGTGTCAAGGCATACTTGGGCTGAGATGAAGGCCACCGATATTGCGTCCCCAGATTCGGACGGCGGCAGTACCGGTCGAGTGCTATTTTGAGGAAGTTCTTCCGGCGCTCGTTTAATAGAGACGCAGATGCTTTCGAAGGATGTTATGTTTGAATGACATGTACAATTTTATGAAACAACGTTTCAATTTAATGTAAGAGCTTTTTATACTTGTGCCTTCAAGTAGAAAACTACCTCATGTGCGGCCGTTGATGTATATATGTATATAACCTGAAAGATGGCAGTCTTCGGCTTCAGCCCCCACGCACATAGTGAGGGGGTGTTTGCAAAGAAGTCACGCTTTCACACTTAATCCAATGTCTTGGTCCTATAAAGGAGGTGGTAGCGTAGCAAACTAGGCAACCGGACTATAATGCTTTATCACTTTCACTTAGCCATAGGAGTTCGATGGTGGGGCTACTATATAGCCCCTGGGGGCACCGCACTCTCCCGAATTCGGGGTGCGTATGTGCCTGACCGGAAAACGGTCCTTCGTTAATGCGGAGGAATTCTAAACATTCCGGTGAGTCATCGAGTGGTTGACTAGTCTCTCGCTATATCATGACAGTCAGTTTTCGGCTTTCTCTACTGAGGTGCTCGCCCGGCCGAACCGGGGCACAATCGCAGTAGTTCTCCTGGTGCCGCGTTAGCCGATAGAACGGAACGTAAGGCAGCAAAACACAGGAGCCGGGCAAACCCAACATTTGACCAAAGACATGATTCGGAGCTGATGCATATAAGGCCTAACTCGAGACGTCGAACACTCCCTAAGGTATTTGGTCTTTTATAAAGCGGGCCGAACAATGCCCTTGGTAACAAGACCCTGGTGTCCAGGTACGTGCAAACTTCTGACGCGGCCGATGCCAAAATGCCAGCCTCTTCCTCGGTTATAATAGGAGACCGGGGGATGAGTAGCAACAAGAGATAGTGAAAAAGGTTTACGCAGGGTCTTAATCTGAAAAGAATCCTTGCAACGGGTCCTGCTGCTGCGTCTGCGCATGTCTCCGTTGTGGCGTATCCTCGACGGGTATAGCACGGCGTTCATCTGTAAAAGAGAGGAACTTAGTTTGAAAAAGATCGCTAAAATGTAATTGGAAATAAAATAGAGTATGATTCAAAAATGAGTAAAATTGAGCTTTATTGTCTCTTGTTGTACATGCGTGGAGCCCCTTGTAAGGGGTGCAGCGGCTAGTAAGCATCATGTTTATTTATGCCGGACTCGCCTAACCGTGTCCGGGGTCTGAACGACCTGCTTTAGACGCTTTTGGCCAGCAAGGCCAGATTAGTGTGAGGCTGTTAAGGCAGTCTCACATTCTTTCCTTGAGGGACACGTGCAGCTTCCCTTTAATGAAATGATGCCTCGTGGACCGGGCATTTTAAGTTTAAGAGATGCATAATACGGTATTGCGTTAAAGCGGGTGAAAGCTTCGCGTCCCAGTAGTGCTTGATGGCTACTTTTAAATGGGGCGATGTGGAAGACCAACTTTTCCCGACGGAAGTTGTCGGGTGAGCCGAACATAACTTCCAATAGTAGGGAGCCCGTACAATGGGCATATATTCCTTGGAAGGAAGTGTTGTTGTGGCTAATCCTGTTTGGGTTTATCCCCATGTTGCGGATTGTGTTCTGACATATCAGGTTTAAATCACTGCCGCTGTCCATTAGGACTTGCGTAAATTGAAGACCGTCGATTATAGGTTCTACTATCAAGGCAGTCCATCCTGCGTTCCGGATACTTTCGGAGTAGTCCTGATGGTTGAAGGTAATTGGTTTTGACAACCAGTGTTGGGACTCATTGGGGTAGATTATGCGGTAGCGTAATTCAATGGGTGCCGCTCTGTTTTCCCCTTTTGTTACTTGAAGTAAGTTTACTATTTTGACCTCTTGTGGGAAATTCTTTTGTTTTCCGGGGCTCTGCTTGTGGTGCTCGTCATCATCCTCACTTGGTGTGTCGAGCCCCTTGTGTTCGGCGTTGAGTCTGCCGGACTGCTTGAAGACCCAACAATCTATGTGGGTATGGTTTGCAGGCTTCCCGGGAGTACTGTGGATTTGGCATATCTTGTCCAAGATTTTGTTTAAGTTGGATAGCTCATCGCTATTGTCCTTAAGGGGCAGTTTTTTATTGTTCTGCCGTGAGCTTTTGTATCCGGCGTTGACTGCCGCGCTCTTTGGACTGTTCCCCTTAATCCGGCGATGGTCCATGCTGCATTGTGGTTTCCCATTCCCATTCCCGTCCCTGACTTCGGACGTACTTGGGTCGCTGGTACTGCATCTTGCTAGCCAGCTATCCTCTCCCGCGCAAAAGCGGGTCATGAGGCTTGTTAGTGCGGCCATTGTTCTTGGCTTTTCCTGGCAAAGGTGTCTGGCGAGCCATTCGTCTCGGACGTTGTGTTTAAAAGCTGCTAAGCTTCAACGTCCGGACAGTCGACTATTTGGTTTTTTTTGGTGAAGAACCTGTTCCAGAATTTTCGAGCTGACTCTCCGGCCTGTTGGGTTATGTGACTTAGACCGTCTGCGTCCGGAGGTCGGACAAAGGTTCCCTGGAAATTGGCCCGAAAAGCATCCTCAAGCTCTTCCCAACTACCAATGGTGTTTTCGGGGAGGCTTTTAAGCCAATGCCGGGCTGGCCCTTTGAGCTTGAGGGGTAGGTATTTTATGGCGTGGAGATCATCTCCTCTGGCCATGTGTATGTGGAGGATATAATCCTCAATACAGACTCCAGGGTCTGTCGTTCCGTCGTATGCCTCTATGTTTACGGGCTTGAATCCTGCTGGAAATTCATGATCTAGCACCTCATCGGTGAAACATAGAGGGTGCGCGGCGCCCCTATATTTGGGTGTGCCGTGATGTTCGGATATTTGACGTGTTGTATTGCTCGCCGGAACTTGTTTCCTTGGCCCGTAGATAGATCTAACTGGGCCATCCTTTTGGTGCGAATCCATATGCGGATCGCGTGCCGGCTTGTGTGCGGCGCCGCTTGCCGCTCTATGATTGCCATGTGGTCGTCTATCCGACCCGGCGGCCTCTTTGTTTTTTGATCGTGGGGGCTCTACGGCCTCCTCATCAAATTCAGGAAGTAGTTTGCGCTTTGGGTAGCTCTTTGCTTGGCGGCTGTCACCATATTTGTCTGCAGTGTTGAGTAATTTACTCCATCTCATTCGGAGTGCGTCTTCCGCTGTTCTGAGCCTCTGTTTCTGCTTTTTCAAGCTACGCGCAGTAGCGAGGAGCTCTTTGTGGAGGTTCTTCTGATCCAATGACGTGTCCGGCGTGAGATCGTCTGGACTATTGTCCTTGCCGGGGACGGGTTGTTTGTCCAGGTTGGCCTGTTCAGATGGTTGCTCAATGGCATGTTCGTCGTCGGCCGGCTCACCCTGCTCTATGGCTGGGTCTCTTTGGGCGCTATCTTTGTCGAGGTGGGGTTTTGAGCGGCGCTTACGCCGCCGCTTTGACTGCTTCTCGAGGGAATTTTCTTTCGCAGCGTCTTGTCGTTCCTCGTTATCGCTTCCCTTAGGTGTGTCCACCATATATATATCGTAAATTGAGGTGGACATCCAAAGGTGCTATGGTATTTGGTTCTTAATCGTCTCCGCGTAAATGCGTCCATATCGCCGATGTCCTCGGAGTCAAAGTCGAGCATGTCTGTTAAGTCATCGACAGTGGCTACAAAGTGGGTGGTGGGTGGGCGTTGAATTTCTTCGTCGTCCGAATCCCAACCTTCCTAACCGTAGTTCGGCCAGGGCTCCCCTGACAAAGAGAGAGACTTTAATGAGTTCAGGATATCGCCAAAGGGCGAAAAGTCTTTGAAAGATGTCCGCGGGCGGGAACTCCATAATCGACGCCCGGATTCGACCGCGTGGGGCGCTGAGGAGGTTCGGAGTCCGGAAAGGAGTCCGGCACCTGGGAGTCACGAGCTTTGTAAAGGACAGGGATGGTGTTCGGCTCAATCGTCGTAGAGATTTCAGCCCCCGAGGCGGTGTCCAACCAATCGTCCTCGATCGGCGAAACTGGCTCCGGATTAAGGGTCGGAGCGGGCACTGGTGCGGCCTCCAGGGCACTGTTCGGCGGCAGAGCTAGATCGTACCCATCGAGACAGTGCGGCACGCTCGGATGTGGCTCGAATCCGTCGAAGATCAAGTCTCCGCGGACATCGGCCGTATAGTTCAAGCTTCCAAATCTGACCTGATGGCCAGGGGCGTAGCTTTCGATCTGCTCCAGATGGCCTAGCGAATTGGCCCATAGTGCAAAGCCGCCCGAATCACGAAGATCTGTCCGGGGAGAAAAGTCTCACCTTGGACTGCGTCGTTAATGATGATTGAAGGAGCCATCGGGCCTATAGGTGAAGACACAGAGGAACTCTCAATGAAAGCACCAATGTCGGTTTCAAAACCGGCGGATCTCGGGTAGGGGGTCCCGAACTGTGCGTCTAGGCGGATGGTAACAGGAGACAAGGGACACGATGTTTTTACCCAGGTTCGGGCCCTCTCGATGGAGGTAATACCCTACTCCTGCTTGATTAATATTGATGATATGGTAGTACAAGAGTAGATCTATCACGAGATCAGAGAGGCTAAACCCTAGAAGCTAGCCTATGGTATGATTGTTGTTCGTCCTACGGACTAAAACCCTTCGGTTTATATAGACACCGAATAGGGTTAGGGTTACACAGAGTCGGTTACAATGGTAGGAAATCTACATATCCGTATCGCCAAGCTTGCCTTCCACGCCAAGGAAAGTCCCATCCGGACACGGGACGAAGTCTTCAATCTTGTATCTTCATAGTCCAGGAGTCCGGCCAAAGATGATAGTTCGGCTATCCGGACACCCCCTAGTCCAGGACTCCCTCAGACGGGCCAGATGACGCTACTAGGCCTAATTCGGAGAGGTCGTAATGGGCCCTGGGTTAGTGGGCTGTAAATGGGCTTTATGCGAACATGCCGTTAACATGCTTTCCGTGGGCTGGCCCGCCACCTTTTGACCAAGTCAAACGGGCAGGCCTTTTCACATGAATGGGCCTCTGTTGGGCCATGCCACGTGTCTACGTATCATAGGCGCCTTCTGTCCAATGAGTGGATGACATCTGTCCCAACGGTGAGCCGACACGTGTTTCCTCCAGCCAATGATGATTTTACACGTGGAAAATCCCCATTGGTCGGGGCTGTTAATGGGTTACCGGATCCAAAACCGGACCCGATAGCTTAACGCGTTCCATTACGGTGGATGCCACGTGTCGGTCACCCTTGACGAAAGCACTTCTGTGACGCGCGGTTTATCGTCATGGAAGTGGACACTTCCGTGATGATAATTTTGCTAATGTCATGGAACACTTCTACGACAGTACGGGTATGACTATCTTGATTCTGTCATAAAATCGTCATGGATGTACATGCATTACAGAAAACATGACCTACTGTGACAATGTAACAGCCTTCTTTTTGGCCCTTTCTTTTTCTTTTGTTTTTCTGACGTTTTTGCCTGAGTTTTCTTTTCCGTGGCTTTGTGGTGTGGAAACTGAAGAGGATGCCCTCTTCTTTGCTTCCAGAGTGGCTTGTTATTCCACTATCTATCCCTAGACCTTGCCATTTTCATCCTAGCCCAAATCCCAATATTCTTTTTATTGGGAATATTCCTTTTCTATTAAAGGAATTAACCTTTTTGCCCTAGGTTGTGAAGCAACCTATATTTCCCTCACTCCTAAAATTCCAAAATAATTCTCATAAATTGTTTGGCTCATATCTTCCTCAAATATGGCAAAATATTTCCTTTTCCATGTTTATCATCGTGCTTAAATAATTCATTTCCTATTCTGCCCTAAATGGCACATTGTGAAGCAAGTGCTATTTTCCTTTTCCCAATTGACCTCAAACTCCTTGGACATCGTTTCCTGTCCATATCATTGCCACATGACAAAATGCAACCTAATTTTCCTAGTAGTAATTTAATTATGATTTTCCAAAGTTTCTGTCTAGAAGGAAACTTTGTGAAGGAGGTACAAGCTATGAATATCCAAATGAGTTGCAATTGTGCATGGTCCTTCATATCATAAAATCATAGCGCTCCACCAAATTTTAGCTCATGTAATGCCTCCATGTGAGCATAGCTTCAAATCTTTGTTTCTGTCCAAAATTTCAGTTTGTGAAGCAAGTATATTTTATCTTGCTCCATTATGGCTACAAATGTTTCTAGGCCTTCTATTATCCATATAACCTATTTCCACCCAATTTGGGCATGTTTCATCTAGCCATTTTCCCTCTAGAATTTTGTAAGTTTCTGGTCAGTAGGGATGTTTGTGAAGGAAGTACCATTTAGGTTTATCCACTTGGTATGAAAACTTTTGCAGCATCTTCATATGACCAAATAACTCTGCCCTGCCCAATGTGAGCTCAAGTTGCTTCTCTACATGAGTGCATCATCCAATTTCCTTTTCTGGACTAAATATGCACTTACACAGCAACTACTAGCTAAACCCCTCCCCTGGAGCTGAAACCCTGCCATATTATTCACCCTAGTGAGTGATCAACCTCAGTAAAAGCTCAGCTGGTTTGGAGCCTTCTGGTTTTCTCTTCTTTGCCCATGGACCGTGTTGTTGCTTCCTTTGGACTAAGGGTAGCAGGGTCCTTCCACCAGACATGATTTGGCCGATCGCTGTGCCCTGCATATGCCAGCTCATGCGGTGACCACCGTTTTGGCATGTCACTTGTGCGCTCTAGCGCCTCTGTCCTCTTCCCCCTCTCTGCGCGCTTGTTCCCCCGTCGCCTAGCCATGTCCAGAGCCTTCCCCGAGCAGTCGCCGTCCCTCTGGAGCCCTTGCCCCCTCCGTCCTCTTCCCCGGTGAGCCATCTCCGTCATGAACAGAGTGCGCCCACGGACGCTGTGTAGATTGGTCGTATTCCTCCTCTGTTTGCTTCTCCCCTGTGCCCCTCGTCGTCTCCTGCCCGTGAGCCTGCTCCCTGCTCCCCTCCGTCCTCTACCTTCGAGCTCATGTGCGTGCACACGCGTCTGTGGCGACGGACATGCGTCCGCAGCGACACACGCTCCGCCTCCTCCCCCTCTGCTTATTTAAGGCCACCCCGAGTGCATTTCTGTTCGAACTCACACACTCCTAGCTGCCTCCCTGACCACCCAAACGATCTGAAGGAGCTCCCTTTGCTCGCCATTGCCACCATGGCCACCGCCTCGGTCATCTCAAATTCGGTCGAAGCCAAGCCCCTCCCTCCTCCCCTTCGCCACCATAGCACTGCGCGGATCTCCACTAGCCGCCACATACCTCCATCCCATCACCTACGCCACCGGAGCGCCGAGCCCAACTCTGGTCGAGACCACCCTCCGCCGCGGCTAGTGCCTCGCCTGTTTCCAAGCTCCTCGGAGTTCGTGCCCTTCCTAGATGGGACCGCCTCGGCCCACTGATCTCTCCGTAGGACGGACGCCGCAGATGGTGGCCGGTGCCACCGGCGAGCCTCGTCGGGACCGGCCCGGTCTTCTGTTCTGCCGGCGGCGTCGAGCTGAAGAAGGAGGTGGAGCGGGAGGAGAGAGGAAGAAGTGGGACCCACTCGTCAGCCACACGCGCCGCCAGCCCCACCACTGCCCACGTGGATAAGTGTCCACGCACTCTCGCGAGTCCGTTTTCCCGTGAGTAAAGCGTAAATCCAGAATTTAAGCTTTTCTCTCCTTTAAGCGTATAATGTCTCTTCTTTAGCCAAAGTACGCTTTCCTTTACTGAAGGCGTATTTTCTCTGTTTCAGCCCTGTATATGTTTTCTTCTTTGGAAGGCGTATTCCATTAAATGCGCTTTCTGTTTTTCAGCTCAGGGGCCTGTTTTTAGAGTTATTTTACAGGTTGGTCCCTGGACTTCGTCGGGCTATAACTTTTTGCCCGAGACTCCGATTGAGGTGAAACCAACGCCCACGTCTTTTTCTCGTCGAGCCCGTTCTGTTCCCTTCATTTTCACTATGGTTTAACTTTTTGCCCTTGCCCCTAATCAGCCCCCTCCGAGAGAGAATCTTTTCCGATGAATTTTTCCGTGGCTTCACCGCACTTCTCCGCGGAGCCTCCTTCATCCTCAGGCAAGCCACAACACCCATTTGCATGATGGTCATGCAGTAGCCATGGTTTTCAACTTGAACATTTAATATTGATCTGTTTGTTTAACTGCAACTGTTATCGTGATTTCGGTACTGCTTATAGTTTCATGTTCACTTTCGTGTTATGTTTCGATGCATCTGGTTATCATTTGTCTTGCTAGTATTACTTTCCTGCTTGGTAGTAGTACATGTTGATGTTGGTGATGGTCTTTGGTGCATGACTATAGTCTGTTCCGAGAGCCGTTGCTATGCATGTTCCTTTGCATCCAGTTGGTTAAATGCTTGCATATGGTGTTGTCGTTATGTTCTTGCATGATAGTGGTTGTTGATGCTAGTAGTCATCTTACGCCATGAGTAGTGTTATTCTTATGATATTCATGCTCGTCAGTATGCCATGCTCATTTGGTTAAATATTTCATTGTGGTTATACTCGATGATTATGTTGCACGTCCATGTTTATGTTGATATCATCTTCATGCACTGTAGTTGCACCATGTTATTTTTATATGGCTCAGCTTATTGCATTCAAGTTTAAACCAGGTAATAATGAACTTGAACAACTGTTGGCTGAGTCATGGTGCCACCATATCGAGTTGACCAGTGCAACCACATTTGCCTTGGGTATGGACAGAGCCCTAGCAGTCAATTGTCATGCATCTCGCCGGTGCCTCCAACGAGGGAAGGTTATGCACGGGCGCTACCTTGGCCGGGTAGGACGGCATAAGCCTTGTGAGCCCAAGTTGTTTGCGCGCTTTTGTCCCTGTTTGGGACCGTTTTTGTTTTGCCATGACGGTGGCAGTAAGTCCTTTGGTAGGCACGGGCCACCCAGGACTGAACCCAAAAAGGGGTGTTGGTCGGAGTGGTCGGGAGAGTGTCATGGCAGTAGATCTATTTTGTCGGAACGCCGTTGGTCCACCCGAATGGGAGTGCGAGGCCATGGGTTCTGTGGTGTGGGTACAGTGTGCTACCTCTGCAGAGTGTGTGTGTGTTAAATCTATCGATAGCCGCGCCCGCGGATAAGGGCCCAGTTCGTGTCGGTCACACTATGGGTCAACAATAATAATAATGATGTGCTTAATAACAACCCTCGTTCGATGATGAAAGAAGATAGTTGATATTTATGTGATCGTGAGAGGATCACTGTGGTACCGTGAGTACCAACTTGTTTGATATTTGTGGTGTTATGCGAGAATCACGGGTAAAGGTCAAGCTCCTTGTGGTCATGTAATGATTACTACGGTATTGTTTGTACCAAGCTTGATTGGATCCTAAGATGATCGTGTGATATCCGCAATTGTAAGTGATGCATGTGATGGTTACGAGGTAACCCGAGCAGAGTAAGTTGGTGCATGTTAGTGTTATCATGATGCATGCTAGTTTCATCATGTTTGTATGTTCATGCCATGCTCATATTGTGTTAGAGGTATCATGTTGTTCATGCCATGTTGTTCTGATAATATCATGTTAATTTCTGCTTAACCTGTAATTGCCATGTTGTTGTTTGTCTTGAATGCTTCTGGTTATCGTGAGCTTGCAAGTACATTCAATGTACTGACCTGGCGTGTCATGCCAGTTTGCAGGTCATGCCGGATTTGATTGTTTGTTTGCCGTGGATTCTTTGTTTGCGAGCTAGGATAAGCGTTCCAGCCAGAATCCCTGCGGAGTGGACTTCACCATCGTCGTTGTTGTTCTGCTGTTAGAAGTCATTCCGTTGCGTCGTGTTGTTCTGCTGCTTGCATAGAGCAACCGTGGCAGGCGTAGGGTCGCCATGCCGATGTAACTACTTGTACCCATATAGATTGTAATAAAGAGCTGGTTTGTTCTATGCTAAGCAGTGTCGTATTCCAGATAACTTCTCCTTGATCTCTGGGATGGAATACGAGGCGTTCCGGTTTCTCCGAGCCGGGGTGCCACAGACAAACACGTATCATCACGGAAGTGTATTTTTTTGTAGTGTATTCTCCTCCATCTTGTAGGCAAAGTACTTGTCAGAGGTCTCATACCTCTCAACTCGGGCATAAGTCTGAAATACCATTTTCAGCTCTTGGAACATCTCATATGTTCCATGGTGTTCAAAAACGTCTTTGGAGCCCCAATTCTAAGCCTTAAAGCATGGTGCACTAAACTATCAACTAGTCACCATATCGAGCTTGCCAAACGTTCATAACATTTGCATCAGTTCCTGCAACAGGTATGTCACCTAGCGGTGCATCAAGGACATAATTCTTCTATGCAGCAATGAGGATAATCCTCAGATCGCAGACCCGGTCCGCATTATTGCTACCATCATCTTTTAACTTAGTTTTCTCTAGGAACATATCAAAAATAGGGGAGCTATATCACGAGCTATTGATCTACAACTTAGATATGCAAAACTATTAAAACTAAGTTCATGATAAATTAAGTTCAATTTAGTCAAATTAGTAATGAACTCCCACTTAAATAAACATCCCTCAAGTTATCTAAGTGATACATGATCCAAATCAACTAACCCATGTCCAATCATCACGTGAGATGGGGTAGTCATCAATGGTGAACATCTCTATGTTGATCATATCTACTATATGACTCACGCTCGGCCTTTCGGTCTCTAGTGTTCTGAGACCATGTTTATACATGCTAGGCTCGTCAAGTTTAAACCAAGTATTCTGCATGTGCAAAACTGTCTTACATCCGTTGTATGTGAACATAGGGTCTATCACACCCGATCATCATGAGATGCTTCGAAACGACGAACTTTGGCAACGGTGCATACTTGGGGAGAACACTTTTATCTTGAAATTTAGTGAAGGGATCATCTTATAATGCTACCGCCATTCTAAGCAAAATAAGATGCATAAAGGATAAACATCACATGCAATCAAAATATGTGACATGGTATGGCCATCATCATCTTCTTCTTTTGATCTCCATCTCCAAAGCATCGTCATGATCTCCATCGTCACCGGCTCGACACCTTGATCTCCATCGTTGCGTCGGTGTCATCTCACCAACTATTGCTTCTACAACTATTGCTAACGCATAGCGATAAAGTAAAGAAATTACATGGTGCTTGCATTTCATACAATAAAGATACAACCCTAAGGCTCCTGCCATTTGTCGATATTACAAGACATGATCATCTCATACAACAACATACATCATATCACGTCTTGACCATATCACATCACAACATGCCCTGCAAAAACAAGTTAGATGTCCTCTACTTTGTTGTTGCAAGTTTTACGTGGCTGCTACGGGCTTCTAGCAAGAACCATTCTTACCTACGGCAAAAACCACGACGGTGACTTATCAAGTTTGTTGTTTTAACCTTCTTCAAGGACCGGCCATAGTCAAATTTGATTCAACTAAAGTAGGAGAAACAGACACCCGCCAGCCATCTTCATGCAAAACAAGTTGCATGTCTGTCGGTGGAACCGGTCTCATATACGTGGACATGTAAGGTTGGTACGGGCCGCTTCATCCCACAATACCGCCAAATAAAAATAAGACGTTGGTGGTAAGCAGTATGACTATCACCGCCCACAATTCTTTGTGTTCTACTCGTGCATATTATCTACGCATAGACATGGCTCATGATGCCACTGCTACGAAACATTTCAAGGAAAACAAAAAAATCTATGCACACGCAAGATCTATCCATGAAGATGCATAGCAACGAGGGGGAGAGTGTGTCTACGTACCCGCGTAGACCGTAAGCGGAAGCGTTTAGTAACGCGGTTGATGTAGTCGAACTTCATCGCGATCCAACCAATCAAGTACCTAACGTACGACACCTCCGCGTTCAACACACGTTCAACTCGGTGATTTCCTCGCCTTCTTGATCCAGCAAGACGGCGAAGTAGTGCATGAGTTCCGGCAGCACGATGGCATGGTGAAGGTGATGGTGATCCTATCTCCGCAGGCTTCGCCTACGCACTACGAAAATATGACCGAGGGACGAAACTGTGGAGAGGGGCGCCGCACACGGCTAAGAGATTGTCGCCGTTTTGTGTGGCGCCCCCTTCCCACATATATATAGGTGGGCGAGAGGGGAGGCAGCCAGGGGCACCCCAAGGGTGGCCGAATCCACCTTGGGCTCCTGCCCTGCCCCCCCCCCCCCACCATATTTGCCCAAGGGGGGAACGAAGGGGGAGGAGAGGAAGGCAGGGGGAGGCCGAATCCCCCTCCTTCCTTTTCTCCCCATGGCCGGCTGCCATAGGAGGGGCACGCCATACCCTTGTGGGCTGGTGTGCTCCCCTCTTTTGGCCAATATGGCCCACATACCTCCCGGGGCTTCCCGGAACCCCTTCTGGTGATCCGATGACTACCCCGTACCTCCCAAAACTCTTCCGGTGTCCAAATAGCATCGTCCTATATATCAATCTTTACCTTCGGACCATTCTGGAGCTCCTCTTCATGTACGTGATCTCATTTGAGACTCCGAACAACATTCGGTCACCAAATCATACAACTCATATAACACTATATTGTCACCGAACATTAAGCGTGCGGACCCTACGGGTTTGAGAACTATGTAGACATGACTGAGACACCTCTCTGGTCAATAACAAATAGAGGAACCTGGATGTCCATATTGGTTCCTACATATTCTACGAAGATCTTTATCGGTCAAACCGTTATGACAACATACGCAATTCCCTTTCTCTGTCGGTATGTTACTTGCCCGATATTCGATCGTCGGTATCTTCATACCTAGTTCAATCTCATTACCGACAAGTCTCTTTACTCGTTCCATAATACATCATCTCGTAACTAACTCCTTAGTCATTTTCTTGCAAGCTTATTATGATGTGTGTTCCCGAGAGGGCCCAGAGATACCTCTCAGATACACAGAGTGAAAAATCCTAATCTTGATCTATGCCAACTCAACAGACACCTTCGGCGATACCTGTAGAGCATCTTTATGATCACCCAGTTACGTTGTGACGTTTGATAGCACATAAGGTATTCCTCCGGTATCCGGGAGTTGCATGATCTCATAGTCGAAGGAATATGTATTTGACATTAAGAAAGCAATAGCAATAAACTGAATGATCTTAAGCTAACGGATGGGTCTTGTCCATCACATCATTCTCCTAATGATGTGATCCCGTTATCAAATGACAACACATGTCTATGGTTAGGAAACCTTAACCATCTTTGATCAACGAGCTATTCTAGTAGAGGCTTACTAGGGACACGGTATTTGTTTATGGATTCACACATGTATTTAAGTTTCCGATCAATACAATTCTAGCATGAATAATAAAACTTTATCATGAATAAGGAAATATAAAATAACAACTTTATTATTACCTCTAGGGCATATTTCCTTGACTGCCACCAAGATCCTTCCCCAACCCAATTCGGCCTCCCTCAAGAGGGAAAGGGGTGCCGCCCCCATTTGGCATTGGTGGCCCAATTCCCTCTCCACCACTTGGCCTTTCTAGGCCCGTTGATATTAAATTAAATATATAAATTTTCTAAATACCTCTAGACATTATATATGTAATTTAACATCCCGGGAAACATTTTCCACCTATATATAACTTATCAGTAATACCCAGTATCACCCGATACTCTATGAAACCCTTTTGGTGACCCCGAAATGCATCCGGATCCTCTCGAAACTATTCCGAATATTCATGAAACAATTACACAAATATATTATCATGACTACCGTCCCACTAACACTCAGCAGATCATAATTTCCTTAAGCATGTTACCCCGTAGGTTCGGTAACCCATCGACATGAACGAAACCGTTCGTTCAATGACCGGTAGCGGAACCGTGGACGTCTGTATCGGTCTCTATGAGCACATGAATGATATTCGAGTGAACCTTTGGTTATCATGTGATGTTCCCTTTTCTTCGCGATACTTCACAAAACCCGGCATGCATCGGTATCCTTCGGAGTCATCACTATGCTTGTTATACCAAAATCCTCGTTACCGGTTTTGTTCTTCTTTCTCGTTATTGTGTTACGGCATCCCCGTGACGAAGTCACATGTGTCTAGCTAGACGATGATTAATGTCATCACACCGAGTGGTCCCTAAGAATATCTCTCCATCGTCGGAGGAGCAAATCCCACTCTTGAGCTATTCGACCACTTGTGAAACTTTTCGATGAACCTGTAAGTTGTCATTATGATCACCGTGTTACAGGTGATGCTTGAGCAACCCCAAAGCCCATCGTACGGTAAGAAGTGACCGCGATACTCTCATGGTCTAAGGAGCAAAATCACATGTTAACACTCCGTGTTATTATATTTGAATACACACGATATTAATTCAATTCACGGCAAGCAAGTTTGGGTCGATTCAATATGATCATTCTTCCAACGTCATAATCTCAAAGTTGTTTAATGACTATCGTTTAACACTTTACACGATATCCTAAGATCCGGAAAACGTGATCACCAACAACACTTGAGCTAGTCCTAGAGGCAAGACTAGGAACCTTTTATTCAACCCTTTATTATTCCACACGTGCATATGAGTTTTCCAATAAATCGCTTATTTCAGGATCATAGCAGTTATAGCATGAAATATAAACTCTATAATTATGAATATGGAAATATAATAATACAAATATTATTTCCTCTAGGGCATATTTACAACAATGATTTCAGGTGAAATCTTCAAAACGGCATCGGATCTAACCTTGGGGTCGCTTCCCCTAGCCTTGACATCAGAATCTATTATGAGGTTGATGTTAAATCTGATCTTGAGCCCACTCCATGTTTCTGGTGTCATACCAGGATCATGCGGAACATGAAAGGCTCTTTCTAGACTAACTGTTAGATCAGTTCCAGAAGCTTGCAAAATTGGACAACCTGATCTGGGTGTACGATTGGATCTGGGGATCCCCAAGCAGACTTGATTTTTTGACCAACCTACCGCCCATCTAGTCGCCAACGTCGAAGACCTAACCGACGTCTTGGAAGGCACCATGGACGAGACAGAGGACATGGATGAGGAGATCGGAGAGTCTATGGTCAACCCGCCAACAACCACCGCTTCCTCGGAAAATTGGATACCGACCTCGACTTATAATATCTACATGGTCGACACGCCCCGTGCCAATGACAACGACGGAACCAACAATAGCGACAACACCAGTAATGGCGCCAATGGAAATGATGTCACCAAGAACGATGGCGGCGACAACCCTGGCGGTCCTACATGCTATGAGGCAGATGACCCTCAAAGCGACCTCGGTCCCAAAGATGAGGATATATTAAACGATTCACTTAGTAGCCCACTCCACGATGCGTTAATGAGAAGGCTAGTCAATACAGCCTAGAAGATAGCCAACGAGAAGCACTGCCCTCTTGAGGAAGCGGAGTTCATCAGGGACCGCTAGAATGAGCTCTTCCGAGCCAAGGAGGAGTTGAACAACATAAAGTAAGGTACCACCAAGGTAGCTGCGATATATGGTATGGACCTGCTCAAGGACCCGGACGGTGCTGCAAGCCACAATGCGGTTTCTAAACGCGCTTGGGCAAAGGACCTTCACCTAGGCGTAGACAATCTGGCTCCTTGTCATGGGAGGTGGGTCGATAAGGGCAAGCATGCTCCTGGAGGGACGACACATCGCCTCGTCATGTCATGCCATGAGGTTAGTTTGGCTACAGTAAGTCCAAGACGAGCATCCGCACCAAGGAGAAGCGTTCAGACCCACCTGAGGAGGAACCTCCTCGAACTATCTACCAGCCCAGGCACCGCCTGGAGACTTTTCCAAGAAGGCGCAACGGTTATGGTGGAAGGCCAAGAGGAAGGATTCGTCCTCCAAGTACAGTGAGGAGGACACATCAACGTTGCGCGCCACAAGATCAACATAGTCCAAGGTCAGGGAAACAAATTGGCAATGTACCTGCCCTATTTCTCTGATGGGGTGATCGTTAACCAGTTCCCATCCGGTTTCAAGATCGTCAATTCCAATAAATATGATGGGAACACGGACCCCTCTGTCTGGATGCAGGACTACATCATCGCCATCCATGTGGCAAACGGTGATGACTTACACACCATAAAAAAGGATCCTAATAAGTGCCATACGTGTGGCACGAAGCAATTCCGTCCTGACGTTTTTTGATGGCAACTTTAGTTATCCGAGGATGGCAACTTTAGTTATGAAGCATGGCAACTTTCTGTTTGGATGCCAAGTTTCAATTTTTTTTTTGTTTTTTTTCGTATGGCAATTTTAGTTATAGAAATGTCAAGGCCGTGTTACTTCGTGTCACACGTGTGGCACTTATCATTTCGGTGAAAAAAATCCTCCCATGCTCAAGGGTTCAGCCGGACACTGGTTGCACATGCTGCGACTGGGCTCGATCAACACGTGGGATGCTTTGCATTCCGAGTTCATGGCGAATTTCCAGGGCACGTATGTCTAACCTGTTGATGCCGATAATCTGGCCCTCATTAAAAGAAAACCAAGCAAGTCCATATGCAAGTTCTAGACTCGACTTGTAAAGAAGAAGAATGAAATCATTGATTGCAGCGAAGCTGAGGCCTGATGAGTTCAGGCATCGCCGATTGAAAAATCACTGAAGCCTGACTAATTCCCTTTGTGTTTCTTCGAGCGTGCTGGCACATCATCAAGACCGACATGATGGCTACTTCGACGGATTCTACCACCTCACCGGTGGCGGCTTCTAGGACATCAACACCGTGTTTAGTGCCTTTCCACGAAAGAAAGATGGCGCAACAAAAACTTGGTCACTTCCGCCCCATCAGCCTAATACGATCCATCGCTAAATTTATTTCCATGGTGCTCTCAATCTGTTAGGCCACGGTCGTTGACAATCTCATCTCGCCGGCTCAAAGCCCTTTCCAGAAATTCAACTGTATACATGACAACTATCATACGTCCATAATTTCGTCAGATCTCTGCATATAGAAAACTGGTGCTGCTCTTCAAATTAGGCATCGCTAATGTGTTCGATTTGGTTTCTTGGGAATATATTTTTGAGCTTCTTGAAGGCATGGGCTTTACTGCTACATGGCATGATTAGATTTGACCGCTTCTCTCTTCTGCCTCCTCTGCATGCTTGCTCAATGGATCACGAGGCGGACCGATTGAGCATATGCGTGGGCTGCACCAGGGTGATCCCCTATTGCAGCTCCTTTTCATACTGGTGATAGACCCTCTCCACTGTCTGCTTGTTGTGGTGGTCTAGTCTGGCATCCTCGCCCCCATCTACCAGGCCAGTGTGTCAAGGTGAAGGTCAGCCTGTATGCGGACGATGCTGTCATTTTCACTAGAGACCATACTACTAGGTCTGAGAAGTAGTACGATGTAACGTGAAAAAGCTCATCGAAAATACCCACACGTTGCCACATATCTCTTGCTAGGTTGCATTGGAAACAGAGGTGGAGCATGTCCTCCTCATCTTCTTCGCACACAAGGCATTGACCATTAGTTCCCACATGACGATTTGCTACAATAGACTTCAGTTGAAGCAATCCATGTAGAGATCTCTGTTAGCACAACCTCTAGCACTTCTGGCAACAAAGATGACGAATCGGCGAGACACCAGCACTAACAAATAGATACCCACGTACAAGCAAGTTGCTTGATCGATTCCACTAAAAACACAATATGCTGGAACCTAGAAAGTTGGCTCGTAACTTGCTAAAGCAGACTTCAGCAGCTAAACTTCTCCTTGGGAAAGCACAACTTCCCCCAAGTGCACGAATGCATTGTTCATCCCTTTTGATCCTCACCCCACCAAAACTACATCACAGTATAGGCGTTTGGCTTGCAAACCATCTTTGGTAATCTAAATACAGACATGGAAAACACTCAAATAGACTGGGCTCCTGGTTTCGTTAGAATTCCCTTCCTTTCAATTGATAGCAACTTCTTGTTCCAACCCAAGACTCTTTGGCACACTCGTTCCAAAAAATGCATAAAGCAGTAACTGCGTTCTTCCTCCACAAGCGTTGGTAGGCCAAGGTATTTGTCAGAGATCACCTCTGTATTGATATTTAAGATATTACACACTTCTGCTCTTTTATTAACAATTGTATTGGGCTAAAGAATAAATTGATTTGTCCACACTAACCAACTATCCAGAATTTGCACAATAATCATTCAGAGAACTTTGCAAGAAAGTTGCATTTGTTGCATTTTCCACCACTACTAAATGTGCACGTGCAACTCATGTATAACCGCAGGAAAAAAATCTTCATACATTCTAGTTAGGATGCAATCAATCAAATAGAATCAACAACAAAGAAGTCATATAACATTCTGAACATTTTGCCTCTTAGAGCCTCCACATTTTGCTAAATAACTAATCAATCATATAGAATGAACAACAAAGAAGTGATATAACATTCTGAACATTTTGCCTCTTAGAGCATCCACATTTTGCTAATAAGTAACCAATGCCAAATTTACATTTTAAACATTTATCTCCAATGCTCAACACAAGCCACAGCAATCCAAAATGAAAAAAAATGGGAGCCATATCAGCTACTTTGTGCCAAAGTTTACTGATTCCCACCCCTCGATCTTTGTTCTATGGCACATGCGTGCCCCCAATATCCTTATGGCCATGCACCGGAAGAATAGTAACTACAAATAACAAGCTTGTAGTACAAGAATGTACACTCTACAAGAATCCCAACTATGCCTAGCTTCTACCACCAGGAACTATGCACTGCTGAATAAGCAAGTTACCTTAGGATGAATGGATCCTTGCAACAAAACATGGACACAATTTCCAGGTATTATTCTATGTGCCAGAATACGAAAAAATTTGTACAAGCTGATTTCGTCATCATCATCCGAGGAAGAGGAAACTATGTAGAAGAAATGTTTTCATGAGGTGAAATACCAGAAACTATTGCTTACACAAACATATAATAGCATAAACTATGAACTACGAAAGAAACGTGTATGTGTGGCATATTGTACTATCAAATCACCATAAAGATGTTGAATTGTCAAAAAATAAGAATTTTTGCAAGGGTCAGATAGGTTATATAATGAAAAGAAGTTCGGGGAACAGAACTCAACTAAAGGCTTCAGGATTATACAGCTAGGTGTAGCAGCTGATAGCCAAATAGGTGAACTGAGCACTGAGTAATGCTTCACAACGAATTAAATTTTTAACACTATTTTGAACAAAAGGAATCATGTAGATAGGAGATATGTAACTTGCAAATAAGCTGTACAAAATGTCCTGACAAATGAACTATATGTGTTTTGGACATTGACAATTCAGCTGTGCCAAAGTATAAAGTGAGTACAAATATGTGGAATGATTGGAATATATACAGAAGAGATTACTCACAAATGTAAATTGTAATTCATAATACCTTTCGCCATGGTTTATTACTGATAAATCTGTCATTTGCTAGTTGTTTTACTAACAAAATAAATAATGGCCACCGGAGATCAGTTGTTCATCGTTCTCACAGGAAACAAATAGAATCTCCAATCCCGTACTAACAAATCTGAAACCAAGAGGTCAATGTATATTCCATCAAAATCTATGAGATCCTGGCGATATGCACTAAAAATTAGTGGAAGGGGGAATTCATGCTTCCAGTTCACTCTTAAGCAATAAGCACATTGTCTGTTATAAGACTTCGGGGACAAAGGCGCTTTTGGTTGGTGAAATAATCTCTGGTAAAATTATCTTTAGATTTTTAGCAAGCATCTTTGGAATTAAGACTACTGTGGTGTCATTCCTGCCTCGAGTTTATTGCCTCCGGGACTTCCTAGTATTTTTTTGGTAGAAAATTGCATGCAAACCGTCGGGGCCTTGGGCCTTGATATCAATGATACTGAAAATAGTGTGCTTCACTTCATCCTCCATAAAGGAAGCATTTGTTGATTCATTTATTTATAAACTGTTGGGAGAATGTTTTGAAGAAATCTAAGATCTGTATTGTTAACTTCGGAAGAGAAAGAGCGAGCAAAATAATTTCCGATCATCGAGTTTCACATGTCCGTACCTTCCAGCCACTCCCCCAGTTCATTGTTAATTCATTTCATCAAGTTATGTTATTTCTGGCCAAGGCAAATTATCGGAATTTTTTTTGAATTGCCATCGCTGTTACATAACCTGTCGACCCTAGCTCGTTGGAGCCTATGCAGTTCCAGTAGGTGTTCAATCAAGTCTTCTAGTTCCTTTCTTTTCATGTCACTTTCATTATTAGTCATAGGCGCTTCCATCACATGTGAAAGCTCTTTCTGTACCTGTTTAAGCTTCTTTATTGGTTTTTGACTACTCATCAATCTTAGTTATGTAAGCTCTAATGCATCATACGAAGCTTCCCCAGTATGCCATCCCCCTGCACATTTAAAGACGCTTCATCCCATGCCTGCATGACCACTAGTGTGACGTACCAAATTTTCCAAAGATAATTTTCACCAGTGGTTATCTAGAACTTTGGAAACCAAACAGAAAACTACATGTAACACTATACTCAACAGTCATAATATTCATTTGTTGCTTTATGTTTAAGCACCATACATAGGTTTTTACACCCAGAGCAGTTTACTCAACAACCAGACAATATCTGCAAGGTAATGACCACACAATTTGACAATTAAAAGCACTTAACATGGAAGAAGATGCTTCAAAGTTGAAAGATATAAAGAGGAGCAGGAGCAAGTAGGCATTTCATTTCTCTCAACAACTTATTAATGCAGACTTTCTTCATTGAGATTCTGGCCAGTCAAAACCAGCGAAGCCTTCGCCGAATACACCGCCATAGAACCTAACTTCTACTCATTCGAGAGTGTGATCGTCGTCCCATATGGCCTCGTCGTCACTCCCGATGGCGAAGTAGTCA
The DNA here is from genome assembly GCA_021605145.1 of Aegilops bicornis. Classification (NCBI taxonomy): domain Eukaryota; kingdom Viridiplantae; phylum Streptophyta; class Magnoliopsida; order Poales; family Poaceae; genus Aegilops; species Aegilops bicornis. The sequence goes on along the minus strand of CM038671.1, from coordinate 830,149,385 downwards.
TCGTCCACGAACTCTTCCCATGAGTCGATGGAGTCATCATCCGAGCACTCATCCCAGAAGTTGCTCTCATAGCTGTCGTCCACGCGAGGGCCGAGGACTTTCAGCCCAGGATACTTCTCTTGCAAAATCTTATCATCAACGTCCCAGCAGCCACGCAGATCTAGGAATTTGAGGTCTTGGCACTGGGAGGCGATCTCGACGACAGCCGTAGTCGTGATGAGCATGTATCCTATCTTGAGGTGGCAGAGCTTTGGCATGTTGTAGGCAATAGCACGGGCCTCGTCATTGTGGCACACCATCCCTGCGACATCCATGGGGTGCATGACTCGCCGAAGTCTGACAAGGGATTTGCAGTTCTTACCAAATGCCTCCAGAGCACAAGCGCCAATCTTGGTGCAGCTGCTTACATCCAAGAATGTAACTTTGGTCAATCTTTGTGCAACATCCTCCACTATGCAGTTGCTGATCTCGCTCCTTGGAATCTCCAAAGTCTTGAGAGATTGCGCACTTGTAAAAGAAAACACAGTAGGATAAGTATAAGGTTTAACAGAATATTGTGGATAGGGTCATCGGTAAACAAAGTACTATATATATGATGCATAACCCTTGTTCTAGTAGGGTCCTGACAAAAAAAAATCAAAATGGACACAACATGCTCAATTAAATGCTATTAACCACGCCTATGAACTGAGTTTGTAACATCCTCGCAATAAGAAAATAGATGATAGCCAGGAAAGCACTGGAGCATTGTCGGTTAAGGAAATGGTTGGTAACACCATTTTGAACATGTTCTTCTACACAGATGTGAGGGATCTGGTACCATGTTCGCAACATTTCTCACTATCAGGAAACAGATTAAGCGAGAGGAGCATAATTGTACTAGTAACTTCAACAGACCATCTATAACTATGTACTTATAGATTAACCCACTGGAATGATACTACCCCATTTGTATTTACGCAATTGAATGAATAATTTACAAGCATTTACAAAAATAACTGCAGAAATATATGCACAATTGTTTATAAATGATTGGATTCAGCGATAATAGAGGACCTTATTGTGTAAAGACAAATACAACAGCAAAGCAAGTAATTCTGGAATCAATTATGTTACACATAACGTACTTGTTTAATTATGTTCATTAGCACATGTCTCTCTAATCAATAGACGTATTAACATTCATGCCCGGTCTTTCTCACATGTTTGGACCCTCTCGACAGATCGTGTTTTCCAACCCATCTCCGCCGTCCATTTTCTTACTGTTGGCGCTAAAACCCTACTACCCCCTCATGCCCTTTCGTCTACCGTGGCCGCCACCTTCTTAGTTCCCGCCCCTCCTTGCTGTCACCCTCACCGCCCTCCTCCCTAACCGCCTCAGTGATCCAGCTCCTATATAATGCAATTACGCATCCATCAAATTTCCCCCGCCACTACACCTGTGGCAATCTAAACCATTTTTGTCCAATGAAAGTCCATATGCATTTTGCAAGGATGGTACACAATCTGAAGAATTACTCCAGCAATGTGCACATTTCCACGGGCTAATGGTTTGCCACTAACAATAATTAAAAAAACACGCAATGTTCCCATCTAGGTTATCAAATCTCATCAGGAAAGCATCATCAACATAAAAATACTTTTGACTAAAGAAGACTACTTACTGGTTCGCAATGAAGGCGAACAACGAGTCGCTGGGAAGCCCGGACACGCTAAGGCGGCGGCATGAGCCAGCGCTGCGAGCGATGAGCATATGAACCATGCTGGTGACCTGGTAAGGCTTGCTCTGCTGGCTCCACTCCTGGATGTTGATGTCCTTCCAGCAGTAGGACCCTGAGACCACCTGGCTCCAGGTCCAGGGTTTGCAAACCCCGGGAACCACAGTTAGGATATCCTGAAGGGACAGATTGCAGAAGATGAGGCCTAGGACATCTCGCGCTAGGTCCTCCCAACATCTGTCCTCACTGCACTCTTCCATTCCTGATCCACCTGTTTCAGGAACAATGATAAATTAACCTGTCGTAAATTCCTGAATTCGCACAGTTGAAGGCTTGAAGTAACATATTCAGAATTTCATGGAGAGTCAAATCAATAGTACAAAAGTGCTTTCCTATACTATGAAGAAAAACCAGTTAATCAAAATTTATTTGGAGATAATAAATTGCCAATATACCGTATATGGCAAGACTGGACCACCATAATGGAGTAGCTACCGAAGGTACTGAAAAATAAAACCCAACGACGACTGTAAAAATTAACACCAGGACGAACAGATGTGCAAGGTTTCCCTGACCTGCGAAGAAAGGACTGGCACTCCAACAAAAATACAGGAAGAAACGAGATGGAACCAAGATGGCTGGGAGAATAAGAGGAAACAAGAGCTTTCTTTTACCAGTCCAAGAAACAGGCTAAATATGGCAGAGTGCCTAGATCACGGCACCCAGATACTAAAAATAGCACCCCCCCCCCCCCCCCTCTTGCAGCAAAACGGGATGGTTACTGGGTGCAAAACCCCAAATCGGTTAGCCTATTCGAGAACCAAAGCGAGAGTAGCAAGATCTGAGAACGAACCAAACGCCGGCAGGGTCCAACCAACGAGAACCAGGAAGGAGGACGACGCAGATCTAAAGCATCCCCTCCACGCGGGACTAAGAATTCGAGAAAGAGACACAGATCTAAAGCCGGCCGGGAAATTATCGTTAGCGATGAGAGACGTGCGAGGACGGTGTGTTCGTCGTGAGGGCGAGATCGATGCTTGGGATGGAGAGCTCACCAGGTCACGGAGGAGGAAGATAGGTGATGGTGGTGATCGAATTTGTGGGGGCGGGGGTGTCTCGAGGATTGGCTGAGAAGGAGGAGCAAGACTGCGAGAGGAGTGTGACGCTGGAGGGGGGGTGAATTGGTCGGCGTGAGGACCGAGAGACTTTCTCCTTTTGTTGCTCGCACGTGCCTTTTGTGGTTTGCGGAGGAAAAGAAATGCCGCAGGGGATGATTCTGGGGTGGGCCGCCTAGATTCAGGCCGAGTGAGAGGGGGAGTGAAGCTGAAACGTGATGCTTTTTTATGGGATCATAATAAATCCTTTATCATAAATAAACGTGTTGGTTAGCTCGAACGAAGAGACTATAGATCGAGCAAGTCTGGGTTTTTTCTTAGAAATTTGTTGATGTTGACGCAAGATTTACATATCTATGATGCTAGTGTGTGGGCTAGCTAGATTTGGAAAATAGATTTCACGATATATCGGTGATATGGCTTACATTAATGTAGGATCATTGTAAAGTTTATGTTTTAGAGAGTGCTCGTCGGGAGGATGTGTGAGGGCTCCTGCGACTCGCCAGGCGACCCGCGCGCGTCGCCGCCGAGCTCCGCTGCAGTCGTTACCGCCGCTTCCTCCCCCAGCTTAGCTCTAGCCACTACCCCAGAAGCCGCTGCTGTTGCTGGCTCCGCCCTTGGCGGCGATCCTGTGCCGTGTTCCAGTCCAGAAGGCCCCCGCCCGTGCTCCCGTGCCATTGTTCCCCGTCCAGGTACGGCTTTCCGCGAGCGCTTCCTTGCTTCCTTCCTCTCCGGTGTGCCTTTCGACCCTTTTGTTTTCCCCGAGCTCGCATAGCCCGGCGTCCTTTGGGCCGCCGCGCCTTTTCCGGCCGAGTGTTTCTCCACATTTGTTGTCGCCGATCCCCTAGCTTACTTTTTCTGTGCGCCGGGGGAGAGCCTTGGGGTTGAGGCAATGTGCGACCTCGTCTTCTCCGTTCGTGTGGCTAGCCCCGCCGTTGCTGCGTTCATCGTCGCCGTCGGGCCTGGGCTGATGCCAACGATTAACCTTTCGCTGCATGCTTCCCTGGGTGGGGCCTACGCAGCGGCGGCTCGGGCTAGGGTGCGTGCCGCTCGCCTGGTTGCACACCGCCACCAACCTGGTGTTATTGCAGCGGGGCACCGGGATAGGCATCGTAGCCTTTTGGGCATTTGGTGTCCCATCCCCCTGAAGCATAACTGGGCCGGTTTGCTCCCTCTGCCAACTGCCAACGTATTGCTTGCTGATTCGCTGGTATCCCCCTGCGAAATTGAATCCAATCCTGCTCCCAATCTCCAATGGGCGCGGCCGTGCTCTCCAGCGACATCGCGGGTGTCGCTAGCGGCTGTCCACGGCGCCTTGACTACCTTGAGGTTGACTACCTCGCGGCCGCGAGGGGGGGGGGGGGGGGTGGTGCAGCGTTTACTCCCCGATCCGCCGCTGGCAAAAACTCTTACAAGGCCGCACTGCTCTCCCTAGCACCTCGACAAAAACACTCACCTCGGTAGCTAGTCCCACCCCTCTCGCTCTCTGGCTGCTATCGCTGCCTCTCCTTGCTCCACTACGTTCGGGACTACCGGGATCCCGTTCGCTGCCGCAATTGCCGTGTTTCGGGACACCGTTCCGGCTCGCCTCGTGCCATGGCCACCCGTTGGCAGCTCCTGAACCCCCTGCCACCGTCGCCTCCCCAGCTCATCCCACCCCACCCCCGCTCCATTGACCTCCCCCCGCTCGTAGGCCAGCCACCCCCTACCCCTCCGTTCGTGACCGCTCCACCGTGCATTTGTCCAGCCTTGCCGCGTTGGGAAGCAGCATTGGTCTGGAGGAGCCCGGCTCCTCTACGCTGGTGGGGTCATAGAAGACGGAGACGCCCGGCGCTTCCGGGACATTTCTGTGTCGGCGGTGGTCCCTCCCCCCCGCGGCCCTCACCGACTCCTTCGTCGCCGATAACTAGCCAAGCCTATGGTGGCTCATCCCCCGGCACCCGCTCCCCCAATGGGGGGGCCTGGTGGCGCCGGATAGTCGAGCGGCAGCTCCCCCTCTGTGTCGAGCTCTTCCGGCTCCTTGGTGTTGTCCGGTTCGTCCAGGCGGTCCATTGTTGCCGAGTCCCAAAGGGCGGATGAGGGAGTCCTGGATTAGGGGGTATCCGGACTGTATAAATCGTCCGGACTATTGGAGCGTGAAGATACAAGACTCAAGACTTCGTCCCGTGTCCGGATGGGACTCTCCTTTGCGTGGAAGACAAGCTTGGCAATCTGGATATTGCATTTCCTTCCTTGTAACCGACTCCGTGTAAACCCTAGCCCTCTCCGGTGTCTATATAAACCGGAGAGGTTGGTCCTTAGAAGGCCGATCACAACTACAATCATAATCATCATAGGCTAGCTTCTAGGGTTTAGCCTCTACGATCTCGTGGTAGATCTACTCTTGTACTACTCATATCATAAATATTAATCAAGCAGGAAGTAGGGTTTTACCTCCATCGAGAGGGCCGAACCTGGGTAAACATTGTGTCCCTTGCTTCCTGTTACCATCAGCCTAAGACGCACAGATCGGGACCCCCTACCCGAGATCCGCCGGTTTTGACACCGACATTGGTGCTTCCATTGAGAGTTCCTCTGTGTCGTCGCTTCAAGGCTTGATGGCGCCTTCAATCGTCAACAACACAGTCCAGGGCGAGACTTTTCTCCCTGGACAGATCTTCGTGTTCGGCGGCTTCGCACTGCGGGCCAATTCGCTTGGCCATCTGGAGCAGATCGACAGCTACGCCCCTGGCCACCAGGTCAGGTTCGGAAACTTGAACTACACGGCCGACATTCGCGGAGACTTGATCTTCGACGGATTCGGGCCTGTGCCAGGAGCACCGGACAGTCACGATGAGCACGGCTTAGACCTGCTGTCGGACAATGCTCGGGATATCACCCCTGTAGTAGCCCCGGACCTAAATCCGGAGCAGGCTGCATTGCCTAAGGACGGAGGGATGGACCCCGCCCCGCAGGCCGCACACTCATCGGCGGTGGAGCCGAACACAGGTCTCACCTCTGTGGAAGCCTGTGACTCCGGACCCCCGGACTCGTATCCGGTTGTTGGTTCCAGTCCGCGCACTCTCGAGCCAGCCGAGCCAGGTTGGGCTCCGGTAATGGAGTTTACCGCTGCGGATATCTTCCAGCACTCGCCCTTTGGCGACATGCTGAACTCATTAAAGTCTCTCTCTTTGTCAGGAGGCTCTCGGCCGAACTATGTCCGGCTCGAGTGGGAAGCAGGCGACGAAGGAATTCGCTGCCCACCCACCACCCACTTCATTGCCATGGTCTATGATCTAACCGACGTGCTTGACTTCGAATCCGAAGACATAGACGGTATGGACGAGATGCAGGAGAAGTACAGGAACCACCGGTCACAGGGCGGTGGACAGCCACCTCCTCATACGATATATATATATATGGTGGACACTCCGAAGGAAACAAATGGCGATGAGGCAACAGAGGATAACCCCTCAGGGATAAGAACAAAGCATGGGCGTCGTCGACGCTGCTCCAAGCCCCGCCACAGCAATATCGGCCCAGGAGACGAAAACAATCCGGATGGTGCCGAAGAGGAATACAACCCTGATCAGCCCGCCTTCGAGCAGGCCGAGCGGGAAGATGGGCAGGTCAGCCCAGACGAACAGACGACCGACGGATATCCGGAGGAGGACAACTATATGCCCCCCTCCGAAGACGAGATTAGCCTCGGCGACAACGAGTTCGGTGTGCCTGAGGATCCCGTGGAGCAGGAGCACTTCAAGCGCCGGCTTATTGCCACTGCGAGGAGCCTAAAGAAGAAGAAGCAGCAGCTTCAATCTGATCAAGACCTGCTCACAGAAAGATGGACAGAAGTCCTGGCAGCCGAGGAATATGGACTCGAGCGCCACACGGCTGACCGGCCACCCCGTGGCCGGGATAAAACGGCATATCAGCCCGAATACCAGCCCGCACCCCCGCGCCAGTTTACTACGGCCCGGGGCAATACTCAGGACCTGCGTGACAGATTGGAAAACACCGCAGGACAACCAAGATCGATCTACGGATCACGGGGGCTCGCTGCAGCACATGACGATGGTCGTCATGCTGGATACACTAACAGTAAATCCGGCCGGGCCGAACACAATCAACCAGACTTAGTCGGACTGCGTCGCGACATAGCCCGGCACAGAGGTGCCGCACACCCCCTCTGCTTCACCGATTAAGTAATGGATCATGAATTCCCAGAAGGGTTCAAACCCGTAAACATCAAATCATATGATGGCACAACAGACCTCGTAGTATGGATTGAAGATTTCCTTCTCCACATTCACATGGCCCGCGGAGACGATCTACACACCATCAAGTATCTTCCCCTTAAGCTCAAAGGACCCGCCCGGCACTGGCTAAACAGCCTGCCCGCAAATTCCATTGGCAGTTGGGAAAACCTGGAAGACGCATTCCTCGACAACTTCCAAGGCACATATGTGCGACCGCCGGACGCCGATGACTTGAGCCACATCACTCAACAGCCCGGAGAATCAGCCAGGAAATTCTGGACTCGGTTCCTAACTAAAAAGAACCAAATAGTTGACTGTCCGGACGCCGAGGCCCTGGCGGCCTTTAAGCATAATATCCGCGACGAGTGGCTCGCCCGACACCTCTGCCAGGAGAAACTCAAGTCCATGGCAGCTCTCACGAAACTAATGACCCGCTTTTGCGTGGGCGGGGACAGCTAGTTGGCTCGCAGCAGTGCGCCACATTCTGGCACTTCGGGCGTTCGTGACAATAATGGCAAGCCACGGTGCAACAGACACAAGCGACGGAACAACGGCGACAACACCGAAGACACGACAGTCAACGCCGGATTCAGCGGATCCAAATCCGGTCAGCGGAAGAAGACGTTCAAAACAAACAATCAGGGACCGTCTAGTCTGGACCGCATACTGGAGCGCTCGTGCCAAATTCATAGCACCCCAGACAAACCAGCCAACCACACCAACAGAGACTGCTGGGTGTTCAAACAGGCCGGCAAAATAAATGCCGAAAACAAGGACAAGGGGCTGCACAGCGACGATGATGAAGAGCCCCGGCGTCCGAACACGGGGGGACAGAAGAAATCCCCCCCCCCCCCCCAGGTGAAAACGGTCAACATGATCTATGCCACTCACATTCGCAAGCGGGAACGGAAGCGAGCACTACGGGACGTCTATGCGATGGAGCCAGTCGCCTCCAAATTCAACCCATGGTCAGCTTGCCCGATCACCTTTGATCGTCGGGATCACCCTACTAGCATCCGTCACGGCGGCTCAGCCCCATTGGTCTTAGACCAAATCATCGACGGATTCCACCTCACGCGAGTCCTTATGGACGGCGGCAGCAGCCTGAACCTGCTTTATCAGGACACAGTGCGTAAAATGGGCATCGACCCTTCAAGGATCAAGCCCACCAAAACCACCTTTAAAGGTGTAATTCCTGGAGTAGAGGCCCGTTGTACGGGCTCTATAACATTGGAAGTGGTCTTCGTATCTCCGGATAACTTCCGTAGCGAAGAGTTAGTCTTTGATATCGTCCCTTTCCGTAGTGGTTATCACGCACTGCTCGGACGAACCGCATTCGCTAGATTCAATGCGGTACCACACTATGCATACCTCAAGCTCAAGATGCCAGGACCGCGCGGGGTCATAACAGCCAACAGAAATATGGACCGCTCTCTCCGTACAGAAGAGCATACTGCAGCCCTCGCGGCGGAAGTACAATGCGGCCTCCTCCGACAAACCACCAATCCGGCGACGACAACCTCGAGCACTGTCAAGCGAGTCCAGAGCACCCCGCAACAGGATCACCAGGCACGCCAAGAGCGCGACTAGCAGTCCGGCCTCCGCTCAAGCCCCATCAAAGCAGCATTTGTGCCACGCGTACACAATTACGCACTCAAAATACCATGGGCACAGGCGGAGGCGCAGCAGTGACTCAGTCAACAGCGTGGTATCACCGCAACATACCTTCATAACCTTTCCTTTTTATCTTTCAGGACATTGCTTTAGGGCAGCCTCTTTAGAAGAGCCGGATTGTCGGACTTACATAGGAGAGAAAACCAAGGAGGCAACAGGCTTTGTGCACAAAGGGAAATAACCAGGTGGAATCTGTTCACGATCGTTATACATGTTTTATATACCTACATGCAGCATGCCCCTGGATAGGACATGTTAAATAGTCCTATTTACTTCGGCTTAAACGCACTCATTATAAACATACGCTTAAACGTATTATTCATCAATGGGAGATCATATATAGCGTCAGCTTATTATTTTTATTTGAGCATTTTTTCTTACAAATGTTTATTTGATATTGCATCCGTACACCTTGGTACGGTCAGTTTGCCAGGGGCTTCTTATGGCACCCCGTAATATGGCAAGTAAAGTCCGAATACTTTCAACAGTGCTGCACCCCGAACTTATAGCACTATATGCATCAGCTCCGAATCACGTCTTGGGTCAATAGTTGGTTTGCCCGGCTCCCTTGTTTTGGTACATTATGTTCCGTTATATCAGCTAAGGTAGCGCAGGGAGAACTACTGCAATTGTGTCCCGATTCTTCCAGACGAGCACCTCAGTAGTGAAAGCCGAAAACTGACCGACATGATGCGGCGAGAGCTGGCCACTGTTCGAGAGGTCTTAAAATCCTTAAAGATTTTTCCGCTTTACGCGAGGAATCGGCCTCGTCCGATTTAGGCGTATATAAGCGCTAATTCGCCTTCAATTCTAGGGGCTTTGCCGAAATTTAAAATTGTAGACTTCTATGGCTAAGTGAAAGTTATAAAGCCGCATAGACCGATTGCCTGGTTCTCTGCGCTGGATACCTCCTTAAGGGACCAAAAATTTGGAGAAAGAGTATCCGGGTTTTTCCAGGAACACCCCGGTACTAGTTACGTGGGGGCGGAAGCCGACGACTGGCCTACTTTCAGAATTTTATAAACAGCCGCACAGAAGGTAATATTTTAAATCAAAAAGTGCTACATAGCGCAAATAACTTCGAATTACTATTACAACAACTACAGAGGTACATTTACTCAAGGATCGTGTCCTTGGTACATTCATCGGCCACGAGACGAGCGCCCTTCATAACGCCATCGTAATACTTCTCGAGATAGCGATGCGCCTTTGTCAGGACCCCGATTCTAAGTCACATCGATCTAGCCGGTAACACCTCATATCACTTTGCGGCCTCACGCACGGTATTCCCACGGGTGTCGCCTTACCATGGCCCGGGACCGTTTGCGCCTTTTGGCTCACGTATATGATAGTGTCGCTAGCATCCATATGACAAAGAACTCGGGCCGACATGGCTAGTCATGAACCCAAAGCGGCACTAACCCATGGGGACAGGCATACATGAATCACATCGAGCATGTCGGTCATCAACGTATGAATCCGGGCTGTAGCACTGGGCTAACAGGACTCCGGTAACCCGGGCTGTAGCAGGCTAGGCAGGACTCGGATGTCGCTGCGTGACATTTCCCGAAGGACAGACACAGGAACGAAGTGAAACACATGCGGACCAGTCAAGTGTCTAGAGCAGTAGTGCTGGGCTAGCAGGACTCGAACCGGGCTGTAGCGGACTACTATCGCTCAGGAAGCACTAGACTACATTTCCCCATATGAGAGGCTGCCAAGGATAAACAACTAGATTGTCGGATCCCACACATACCAAGCATTTCAAACATACACACAATATGCTCGATATGTGTAAATACAACATGGTATCACAACATAACTCTACGACTCAAGTATTTATTCATTAGGCTCCGAGGAGCGAGATATTACAAACAGGGGTCTCATGACCCAACATTCAGAGCATACAAGTCAAAGCACATGCGGAAGCTAAACATGTCTGAGTACAGACAACTATAAATGAAAAAGGCTGAGAAGCCTGACTATCTACCAGATTCTGTCGAGGGCACAAGATCGTAGTTGAGGTAACAAGCTAAACGTCAAAGTCCACGCGGAATTACTAGCGAGACTCACGTCTCTCTGCAAAACATAAAATAAGCAAACGTGAGTACAAATGTATTCAGCAAGACTTACATCAGAACTAGCTACATATGCACCATTATCAACAAAGGGGTGGTGGAGTTTGACTGCAGCAAGCCAGCTTTGACTCGGTGGCTATCCTGAACAACGACTGCAAGTAACTCTATGGATCCGCTTCCGTCTCCCTACGAGAACGCCATCCATAGCACTCACGCTTATCTTGCGCATTTTAGAGTATCCACTTTCACTTGTCTATGAACTGTTATAGGCAACCCAGAAGTCCTTTACCGCGGACACGGCTATTCGAATAGATAATATTAACCCTGCAGGGGTGTACTTCTTCACACACGCTCTCACCACTTATCGCTGTTTACACGACATGTACTCGGCAACCTTCAAGCGGAAGCCCAGTGAGGGTGTCGGCCACGGCCTACCTAAACACTCAAGTCCCTAGTCCAGGTTTATCGCCTATTCGGGTTCCATCCGCAGGAGTCCGCCGAGGTTTCCACTAACGGCCCCGAACGATGTGTGCAGGGTTCTGAGACACGAAAGCAGGTGAATCGGTACAGACCGGGCCACGGTGTATCTACCGCATCATAGCCCACCCCTAGGGTCGGCGCTACGCACGGCCTCCAACACATATCCTACAAACACCAGAAACTAGTTGCAACTCCTGGACAGAGAACAAGGGTGGTTAAGAAGCCGAGAGAGTCAATTAAGGATCCCAAGGTGTGGTAGTAACTGTTTCATGGATCACAAACACAGAACTCAGTTCCTGAGGACGGCTTCAATGAGACAACCCACCATGTACTCCTACATGGCCTCTCACCGCTACCTTTACCAAATTGTGTTCACACACTTAGCTCACACACAGTAGGACATGTTCACACACCATTCCAATTCATTCCCGATGAATCAGACTTGACTCAAGTCGAAGCAGTAGCATGCATGACAAACAAGCATGAATGAGTAGGCACAACAGGGCTCAAACAACTCCTACTCATGCTAGTGGGTTTCATCTATTTACTGTGGAATGACAGATCATGCAGAGGAAAGGGGTTCAGCTACCGCAGCAAGTAACATATGAATCGTTGTTGTCCTAATGCAGTAAAAGAGAGCAGGAGCGAGAGAGTGGGATTATATCAGAATGAACAAGGGGGTTTTGCTTGCCTGGCACTTCTGAAGATAATATAGTTCTTCATCGGTGTCATCGAACTCATCGCCGGTACTCGTCTACTGAGAGGGGACAAACACCGACAAACAAAGGAGAAACACAGTCAATGCAATGCAACAATATGATGCATGAAGATGACATGGCAATATGTTGTTGATTGGCCTAATGCATCTAGCAACAAGTTAAATGGGGTTGGTTTGAACACAAGGTTCAAATTCAAACTCCACATATGGTTATTTAAATGACATTCATTTGATTTGTCCTAAACAGTAGCTATAAGTTATTCTAACATGCATGAAAATGGTAGAGATGGATAGATTGGATTTTTCTGATCATTTTTCATATATAAATTATTTTATTTGGAGTTACGGTTGAATTTCTATGATTTTTAGAAGTTTGGGGTATTTTCTGAAATTTATAAATCATTTCTGATTTATTTTAATTCCAGAAAACTTTACTGCGTCAGCATTAAGTCATGCTGGCGTCAACTGGTCAACAGGACCATCCAGGTCAAACATGACAGGTGTGGCCCACCCGTCATTGACTCAGTACCAACCAGGGTTTAATTAAATCCTAACTAAAGTAATTAGAAGGGCTGGGGCCCACAACAATGAGCCGATTGGTTAACTAAAAGTTAATTAGCACTAAACTAAATTAGCAGGGCTCTGGGCCCACTAGGCCGGGCCCAGGGGAGGTCAACTGGGTCAACCCGGGTCAAACTCGCCGGAGTTGACCCGGGGCTCGTCGCCGGCGAGGCCAGAGACGGTGGAGGGGCTCGGGATTTGACTTCCGGCGACCAAATCGACGGCTGAGCCCATCTACGAGGAGCTGGGGCTCACGCGCATCGACTGGTGGGGTTAGCTTGGGCCGGGGTGGTCTAAGACGACGGCGGTGGCAACGGCAGCGGCGGCCGGAGTTCGGCCGAGCTCGGGGACGAGGATATGGTGGCCGTGGAGTTACGTGCTTGGCTCCCACGGCACCTACACGGCACGGCGAGCACGTGGGTGAGCTCGGTTGGAGACTACGGTGCCCGTGGCCATGGCGGCGAGGAGCTCAGGCGGCGGCGCGATTCGGTCATCGTCGAAACGACGGCTGCAGCGAGAAGCTGAGCACGGGAGCAAGGGGAGGAGGTGGAGAAGCTCACAGTGAATCCAATGAGCGCGAGAGCGAGGTCGGGGACGCCCGGTAGCTCCCGAATCGACGGCGAGGATCCACGGTGGCCGGCAAGGAAAACAGCGACGGGGGCGGTGTTGTGGCATGTCCAGGGCCTCGTAGCTCGTCGAGGGGGTCGGGGACGTCGAGGCGGACCTAGTAGGCGCGGCGAGGGGGGCGAGGGGGAGGCGGTGGCCGCGGTGGTGACGGTCGGCGGCGACGACAGCGTTCGGTGGCGCCGCGGGAGAGAGCAGAGGAGGGGGGAGAAGCACGGGAGAGAGTGAGAGGCGGTCGAGGGGGTTGCGTGGCGTCGTCCAGACGCATCGAGGAGGAGCCAGGCAGGCAGGGAGGGAGGAGGTGGCGCGGCGAGCGTCGGGCACGCAGCTGCTTCTCCTCCTGGCAGGAGGAAGGAGACAGCGCTGCCCCTGGTGGGCTGGGCCTGTTGGCTGGGCTGCCAGCTGGGCCGGCCAGGTGAGCGCCAGGTAAGTCTCTCTTTCTCTCTTTTATTTCTGTTTTCTAATTCTTCTGCAACTGTTGGGCTTTATTAAAAATACTAAAACGTTTCCAAAAATCCTGCAAATAATTGTGGGCTCTGTTGGGATTATTCCTAATAGCCCACACTTAAATTCAGAATTAATTGAGCACCTAACATAATATATAGCATTTAAATGCCCAATTGCAAATACTAAATGATTTAATTCAGTGACCAAATATGTCATGGAAAAATGTGCAACACCTCTGGTTATCGCTTCCAGCATTTTCCAGAAAAGATGAACATTTTTGAAAGCCATTTGGATTCACTGAGAATATTTTGGTTGAACCTAGTGAATTCCTTTAATGCTAGGGTTTAGGCAATCCCCATTTCAAGTTTCTTAGAAATTTAAACATGATGACATGATGAGCAAGCAAAGTCAAGCAAGGCCGATCTGGGGCCGTGACAGCTCACCCCCACTAAACAAGAATCTCGTCCCGAGATTCAAGACGTGAGGTAAGAAGTCAGAGGGGTCACAAGCTAACACGATCTTCACGATCCAACTGTCCTTCTCAAGATGTTGATTCATTGCTTCATATTGATCTTGAAGTCTTTGCTTTCGAGAACTTCATCCAACACGATGGCGACAGAAAGAAACTCTATAGGAAACGATCTCCTCGAAGATCGAGCACTTGAGATCAACTCGTGGAATGAGATGTTGAAACATCTCGAGTTGAGACACAAAACACATCGAGAGGGATGGAAGAACAAACGACGGGGTTTGATTGGTTGGCAACAATTCCACGCTTAGAAAGATGGTGGATGGTGTCAAGGTGGCGAGGAAATATTTACCATGATCCCGTAACGGGGCACCTCGAGAAAGGTGACTCGTTGGACTGTTCCCTTAAATGGCAAAAATAATTAATTTTGATCCATAGATCATTGGAACTCTTCATACCAGCTTAAGGCAATTTACAATTGATTGATTGAAAGAGCTCGAAGAAATGGCATACTCGGACTAGAATGGATGATGTGGACTACCTTGTTGAAGACAACACAATGGATGATTTTTGCTTATCATCGGAGGTGGAGGGGACCCATGGTAAGTCCACTTTTAAAGATGATCTTGGACAGCGACTGCTGAGAAGGGCAGCCCATGGGAAATTGGCACAATGGCGGTGCAAGCTGGGAACAAAATGCAACTGTTGGGAATGTTCCAACCATCATATCTGCCTGAGATTCAGATCTGATTGGTGATAGGATACTTCAGACTCAACATGTCTGAAAGGAAAGTTTGCAACACAATCGACGATATGATGTTGCAAGATTCTCGGGAAATGAACTACGATAGCAAGCTCCAAAACATGAGCTGGTTCTGCTAAACACATGAGAGCACGCTGTCCCAGACAAACATGACCACATAGTAGTCTTATGATAAAACACTACCGAGTTCTGATTAGGAACCATCATTGCGGATAACGAAGTCCTTACATAAGTCCGGATTAGCTCTTAGGAAGGAACTTCTTCTCCTTGAACAAATCAATCAGTGGCTTGGGGTGCTAGGAATTGCATATGGAATGAAGATGATCAGTCTATCAGACCATAGAATACTTTGCACAGGCATGACTGACTTGGGATGATTCCAGAGGAAACAAAACAAACCTTTCTCAAATTCATGGCGGCAACTTACACCTAAAGAACATGAATTCAAGGAAGTCACTTATTCCATCCAAGCATAGGCTTCATGAACGGAACACGAAGGCATTGCTTACAAAGTTTTCAACACTAGGTTGATGTTCAACATTAATCATGGGGGAGACAAAATGCTGCTGATGGGCTCAACAATAACTCATCGGAATTTCCATATCACTGGACTTCCGCCATCATGTGAACACGGTGATAGTATTGGTCAGACCAAGAGATGCAATGGTGTATGCTCGAGGGGTCAACCACGAGTAAGACAACATTACGAACATCGATGGTACTGATTTGATTTGGTGATAGCCCATACTCAAATCAAAGTTTGATAAGACAATAGGTTCAACAACTGATTACGAGGACCAATCAATAAAGATATTATCTTTCTTCAACACACACACAAACGCAAAGATATCCCTTCAGAATGAACTAAATTCAGCAAAGCTTTTATCTTCCAACTCTCCAAGTTGTTGTTTAGCTTAACCAACCAGTTCAGGGATATCCAGCACGTATTCTTGGAGAAGGGGTGGTTACAAGAAAATCAACTTGGTCACGAACTCAACATAGCTGTCAGGTGACAACCTGGTGATACTTCCGAGAAGATATTCAGAATATCACGAACCACCGATATATTACTAAGCTCGAGAACAATCTTGCTTTTCAGGGCAAGACGATATGATCAATAGAGCGAAGATTTGAATTAATCCTAGCTCATCGATCAAGGAGTGCACCAGGAGAATGGATTAGATAGCACGATTAATCTTAGGATGATGATTTAATAACCAACATGCTAAGAGTGAGAATATTGTCCATTAACTACCAAGCAACGAGGTTGCTAGGAGTATAGATTTCACACATCACGATTCACTTGTTGGCATTCCGGTTACAACAACACGGAACTGAGGAATGAAGGATGATGGCGAGAGTATCACTGCATCAAGAATTCATAAGAGAAGGTGCAATTCTCATGACATTCTTGACATAAAGATGGTAACACTCCAGGTGGAACAGAATCAAAAGCTGGATTGGCATTTTGACTGCGGAATACAACTGCTTTGACCCAATCCTAGATATGGATGAGGCACTGGAGTTTGTTTCTCCTAGTCATTCCAGAATAGAATGGCTCGACGGACCACAAGAATAATAGGCATCGATGAACACGAATGCACAATTACTCCTGACTATCAATTGATAGATGAAGGTCAGAAGACAACTAAGAGAACAACTCAAAGGAACATATAATTTTCTGAGTTGTGGATGCATAGATTAGTATGTCGAGTGAAGCTCAACATTTCTTCCGGATAACCCATGCGGAAAGGGTAGAACTGGCAGATTCATAATTATGAATGGAGAACTCCTCAAGAGTAATCTAATTGTGATCCTTCGGTTCAGCGAGGAACTTCTGCCATAAGCGGTTCATAGTATTTGGAAGAAGGAAATACCACGTACCTCGAGGACTATCACAAAATTACTAATATCCCAAAGGAACTAGCAAACACTATCAACAGGAGGTAAGTAGGGTGAATCTCGGGTTCAAGAACCCAGGAATAGAATACCTACTAGCTAATAACATCACGGGATGCTTTCGGGAATGATGGCCAGAATCATCACACTGGGAACACAAAAACATGGCCATATTACCAGGTGATCCTCTAAGATTCCTAGGGTCATAATACTAGTTCCAACATATATGTCGAGGCAACAGAGTACCTCAACTCACCGATTAGTGTGGTTAATCTGGCCCAAAGGGACATCAAAATGGGAGGAAGGGATTTTGCAAATGCTTCAGATTGTATTAGAAACCTGGGATGACTCGGACAGCATAACGGCTGTAAATGCTCAGAAAAAGATTTGAGACATTCACAAGGATTTGCATAGTCACTTAACAACATCATATCAAGGTTCTGGTTCAACTGGTAACATACTAAAAGTAGTAGAAACTGAACTGAAGCTGATAATCAACAATCTTAAAAGTCTATGGAGTAGTAACACGTCATCCTGATAGATAGATGAGAAGGCCTAGTTCTTAATTCCCGTAGAAGAGCAGAGGATTACTCAGATCAGAAGGCCATGAGGTATAAGGAGTAAAAAGAGCCTTACGTTCCATCCCACAATCAATTCCCTTACATAGCTAAAGCATTTCTAGACACAACTTCGACCAGTTTGGCTTGGTAATCCTCTGAGCGATCGGGGCTCGATACCAACGCTGTCGGGACCCTGATTCCAAGTCACATCGATCTAGCCGGTAACACCTCATATCACTTTGCGGCCTCACGCACGGTATTCCCACGGTGTCGCCTTACCATGGCCCGGACTGTTTGCGCCTTTTGGCTCACGTATATGATAGTGTCGCTAGCATCCATATGACAGAGAACCCGGACCGACATGGCTAGTCGTGAACCCAAAGCGGCACTAACCCATGGGAACAGGCATACATGAATCACATCGAGCATGCCGGTCATCAACGTATGAATCCGGGTTGTAGCACTGGGCTAACAGGACTCCGATAACCCGGGCTGTAGCAGGCTAGGCAGGACTCCGGATGTCACCGCGTGACATTTCCCCGAAGGGACAGACACATGAACGAAGTGAAACACATGTCGCCAGTCAAGTGTCCAGAGCGGTAGTGCTTTGGGCTAGCAGGACTCCGTGAACCGGGCTGTAGCGGACTACTATCGCCAGGAAGCACTAGACTACATTTCCCCATATGAGAGGCTGCCAAGGATAAACAACTAGATTGTCGGATCCCACACATACCAAGCATTTCAAACATACACACAATATGCTCGATATGTGTAAATACAACATGGTATCACAACATAACTCTACGACTCAAGTATTTATTCATTAGGCTCCGAGGAGCGAGATATTACAAACAGGGGTCTCATGACCCAACATTGAAAGCATACAAGTCAAAGCACATGCGGAAGCTAAACATGTCCGAGTACATGCATAACTATAAATGAAAAAGGCTGAGAAGCCTGACTATCTACCAGATTCTGTCGAGGGCACAAGATCGTAACTGAGGTAACAAGCTAAACGTCGAAGTCCACGCGGAACTACTAGCGAGACTCACGTCTCTCTGCAAAACATAAAATAAGCAAACGTGAGTACAAATGTATTCAGCAAGACTTACATCAGAACTAGCTACATATGCACCATTATCAACAAAGGGGTGGTGGAGTTTGACTGCAGCAAGCCAGCTTTGACTCGGTGGCTATCCTGAACTACGACTACAAGTAACTCTTTTGAGGTGGCGCACACGAGTCCACATATTCACCATATCAATACACCACTATGGATCCGCTCCCGTCTCCCTACGAGAACGCCATCCATAGCACTCACACTTATCTTGCGCAGTTTAGAGTATCCACTTTCACTTGTCTATGAACTGTTATAGGCAACCCAGAAGTCCTTTACCGCGGACACGGCTATTCGAATAGATCATATTAACCCTGCAGGGTGTACTTCTTCACACACGCTCTCACCACTTATCGCCGTTTACACGACATGTACTCGGCAACCTTCAAGCGGAAGCCCAGCGAGGGTGTCGGCCACGGCCTACCTAAACACTCAAGTCCCTAGTCCAGGTTTATCGCCTATTCGGGTTCCATCCAGGGAGTCCGCCGAGGTTTCCACTAACGGCCCCGAACGATGTGTGCAGGGTTCCCGAGACACCAAACGGGTGAATCGGTACACCGGCCACGGTGTATCTACCGCATCATAGCCCACCCCTAGGGTCAGCGCCACGCACGGCCTCCAACACATATCCTACAAACACGAAACTAGTTGCAACTCCTGGACAGAGAACAAGGGTGGTTAAGAAGCCGAGAGTCAATTAAGGATCCCAATGTGTGGTAGTAACTGTTTCATGGATCACAAACACAGAACTCAGTTCCTGAGGACGGATTCAATGAGACAACCCACCATGTACTCCTACATGGCCTCTCACCGCTACCTTTTACCAAATCGTGTTCACACACTTAGCTCACACACAGTAGGACATGTTCACACACCATTCCAATTCATTCCCGATGAATCAGACCTAACTCAACTCTAAGCAGTAGCAGGCATGACAAACAAGCATGAATGAGTAGGCACAACAGGGCTCAAACAACTCCTACTCATGCTAGTGGGTTTCATCTATTTACTGTGGAATGACAGGTCATGCAGAGGAAAGGGGTTCAGCTACCGCAGCAAGTAACATATGAATCGTTGTTGTCCTAATGCAGTAAAAGAGAGCAGGAGCGAGAGAGTGGGATTATATCGGAATGAACAAGGGGGTTTTCCTTGCCTGGCACTTCTGAAGATAATATAGTTCTTCATCGGTGTCATCGAACTCATCGCCGGTACATCATCTATTGAGAGGGGACAAACACCGACAAACAAAGGAGAAACACAGTCAATGCAATGCAACAATATGATGCATGAAGATGACATGGCAATATGCTGTTGATTGGCCTAATGCATCTAGCAACAAGTTAAATGGGGTTGGTTTGAACACAAGGTTCAAATTTCAACTCCACATATGGTTATTTAAATGCCATTCATTTGATTTGTCCTAAACAGTAGCTATAAGTTATTCTAACATGCACGAAGATGGTACAGATGGATAGATTGGATTTTTCTGATCATTTTTCATATATAAATTATTTTATTTGGAGTTACGGTTGAATTTCTATGATTTTTAGAAGTTTGGGGTATTTTCTGAAATTTATAAATCATTTCTGATTTATTTTAATTCCAGAAAACTTTACTGCGTCAGCATTAAGTCATGCTGGCGTCAGCTGGTCAACAGGACCGTCCAGGTCAAACCTGACAGGTGTGGCCCACCTGTCATTGACTCAGTACCAACCAGGGTTTAATTAAATCCTAACTAAAGTAATTAGAAGGGCTGGGGCCCACAGTCAGCGAGCCAGTGGTTAGCTAAAATTTAATTAGCATCTAAACTAATTTAGCAGGGCTCTGGGCCCACTAGACCGGACCCAGGGGAGGACTACGGTGACCGTGGCCACGGGGCCGAGGAGCTCAGGCGGCGGCGCGATTCGGTCATCGTCGAAACGACGGCTGTGACGAGAAGCTGAGCACGGGAGCAAGGGGAGGAGGTGGAGAAGCTCACAGTGAATCCAATGAGCGCGAGAGCGAGGTCGGGGACGCCCGGTAGCTCCCGAATCGACGGCGAGGATCCACGGGGGCCGGCGAGGAAAACGGCGACGGGAGCGGTGTTGTGGCATGTCCGGGGCCTCGTAGGTCGTCGACGGGGTCGGGGACGTCGAGGCGGAGCTAGTAGGCGCGGCGAGGGGGCGAAGGGGAGGTGGTGGCCGCGGTGGTGACGGTCGGCGGCGACGACAGCGTTCGGTGGCGCCGCGGGAGAGAGCAGAGGAGGGGGGAGAAGCACGGGAGAGAGTGAGAGGCAGTCGAGGGGGTTGCGTGGCGTCGTCCAGACGCATCGAGGAGGAGCCAGGCAGGCAGGGAGGGAGGAGGTGGCGCTGGCGAAGGCCGGCACGCAGCTGCTTCTCCTCTGGCAGGAGGAAGAAGACAGCGCTGCCCGTGGGCTGGGCACATTGGGCTGGGCTGCCAATGGGCGGCCAGGTAAGTCTCTTTCTCTCTTTTATTTATGTTTTCTAATTCTTCCGCAACTGTTGGGCTTTATTAAAAATACTAAAACGCTTTCCAAAAATCCTGCAAATAATTGTGGGCTCTGTTGGGATTATTCCTAATAGCCCACACTTAAATTCAGAATTAATTGAGCACTTAATATAATATATAGCATTTAAATGCCCAATTGCAAATACTAAATGATTTAATTCAGTGACCAAATATGTCATGGAAAAATGTGCAACACCTCTGGTTATCGCTTCCAGCATTTTCCAGAAAAGATGAACATTTTTGAAAGCCATTTGGATTCACTGAGAATATTTTGGTTGAACCTAGTGAATTCCTTTAATGCTAGGGTTTAGGCAATCCCCATTTCAAGTTTATTAGAAATTTAAACATGATGACATGATGAGCAAGCAAAGTCAAGCAAGGCCGATCTGGGGCTGTGACCGCCTTGCCCTTCGGCGGCCCGTCCTTCACCAGCTTCTCCGCATCCAGCTTGCCCGAATGCACCTTCGCGCGGGCAAAGGCTCGGCGGGCACCCTCAATGCAAACGGATCGCTTGATAACTTCAAGCCACGGACAGGCATTCACCATCCGCTTGATCAGGCCGAAGTAGATAGTGGGCAGGGGCTCACCAGGCCACATCCGGACTATGAAATCTTTCATAGCCACTTTGGCCGCTGTCGGTGTCAAAACCGGCGGATCTCGGGCAGGGGGTCCCGAACTGTGCGTCTAGGCAGATGGTAATAGGAGACAAGGGACACGATGTTTTTACCCAGGTTCGGGCCCTCTCGATGGAGGTAAAATCCTACTCCTGCTTGATTAATATTGATGATATGGGTAGTACAAGAGTAGAGCTACCACGAGATCGTAGAGGCTAATCCCTAGAAGCTAGCCTATGGTATGATTGTTGTTCGTCCTACGGACTAAAACCCTCCGGTTTATATAGACACTGGATAGGGTTAGTGTCGGTGTCAAAACCGGCGGATATCGGGTAGGGGGTCCCGAACTGTGCGTCTAAGTGGATGGTAACAGGAGACAAGGGACACGATGTTTTTACCCAGGTTCGGCCCTCTCGATGGAGGTAATACCCTACTCCTGCTTGATTAATATTGATGATATGGGTAGTACAAGAGTAGATCTACCACGAGATCAGAGAGGCTAAACCCTAGAAGCTAGCCTATGGTATGATTGTTGTTCGTTGTATATGTCTATCGACTAGCCTGGCCTCGGTTTATATAATGCACCAGAGGCCTAGGATAACAAGAGTCCTAGCCGAATACGCCGGTGGGGAGGAGTCCTTGTCTTGATCGCCATGTCTTGTGGAATCTTCCTTGTATGCGGCAACTGTCCGGACTGGCCCATGAGTATACGGCCATGGGGGTCCTCGGCCCAATCCAACTGATCGGGAGATGACGTGGTGAGTACCCCCTAGTCCAGGACACCGTCAGTAGCCCCCTGAACCGGTCTTCTAGTTAGGGACGCTCCTTGATTCTTCCGAACTGTTCTTCATCCTCGGTCGTCGGTCTTAAAAACTGGTTCAACAAATCTTCTCATCTTCGATCTTGAGGATCACCGAAATGCATTCTACGAGTTTACACGTCGGGTATCCGAGGAGCCCCTTTAAGTTTCCGGCCTTTATCAATGCCTTGTTATTTTTATGCCACACCTCGGGTTTGAAGTTGTTCCCGGGCGGCAGCGTCCTCTTGCATCCGAGCTCCAACGCCGGACTGCATTCGAGGTATCTTTTGCAGCCGAGCACCAACGCCGGACCGCTTCCCAGCACCAATGTATCCGAGCTCCAACGCCGGACTATGTATCCGAGCTCCAACGTCGGACTGTATCCGAGCTCCAACGCCGGACTATGTATCCGAGCTCCAACGCCGGACTGTATCTGAGGTGTCGTAAATCACCTTGGTTCAAAGAAGTTTGAAGGAGTTTAGCCAAGCTTAATGCTGGAAATGCCCTCTATGGAGCCAGCCACTAGCGTCCGAGCTTTATGCTGGACTGCTTCCGAGGTGGTGCACCACCCCGAATGTGAGCCGATTTTTGTCAATATTTTTGAGTGGTGCAATTTATTCTCTGCCGAGATACATAGCCAGTAGCCCACAAGGTGTGTATCGGTCTAAAACCCGAGATGCACCTGAAGGATGACGTAAGACCGCTGATCCCAGTAGCCGCTGAGACTCAGGTTGATTTGCAAAATCGGCCTAAGGATCAAGTCCTAGCTCGGCAGAATACTTCGGGACACAAAAAGCGGTGTGCTCAGTCCTCGAGACTCGGGTTGGGTGCGGCCGGCCAACCTAAGGATCAAAATCTCCTCGGAAACTGTATTGCACTTAAAATTTTCTGCATAGAACAGGCAATGCAGTAGCCCCCGAGACACTGGTCGGGTGGCAACACCAGATCGGGGATTGATGTGCCCTTTAATATTTGTAAATAATAAGCTCGAAGCCCAAGAGGCCCCCGAGCCTTAATGCGGCACGGGTGGTCAATTAAGGATCGATATCCATAGTAAAATCACAAATTATGTGTAATGACTCAATGTATCCAAGTACTTTATGTCATTAATGCTCGGATCTGCATTGTACAAAACTTTGTTGACCGACCATCGGCTTCAACCTCCTCGGCCAGTAGCCGAGGAGTGTTTGTCCTACTTTATAAAGCCTTTATGAGGGCAAAGATTTAAGACAAACAAGGCAATCTGGCCATACGGTTTTATAAACAAAGGTACGCAGAGAGATATGTTATATTATTGTTTAATGAAGAAATGTCTTCCAAAGAAAATAGTCCCGCTTATCAGTTCCTTTCTTTGGGTTGTCATGCTAAGCATGATCATGAAACCTCAGCTCCAATGTAAGAGCAAAATATTGAGGATTTAGTTTGGGAGGCCAGTTACTAGCCCCTCAGTAGTGTTCGGCTGACGATCGAGGTCAAGTCGGAAACACTTCGCCAATTTTATGAATGGCCCGTCATTTAATATAGTCATCGGATCGCTGACCAGTTTACACCTATTGTGACAGCCAGTTTTCAGCTTTCTCCACCGAGGTGTTTGACCATGCGAAATGGAAGCACAATTGCAGTGGTTCTCCTTTGCACACCTAGCCGAACAAAGCGGAACGTAGGAGGCAAGCGCTGGAGCCGGGCAACCCAACTATTGACCAAGACACAGTTCAAACTGATGCATATATAGCAATCTCCGAGAATTTTTTGCCGAATCTCTAAAGGTGTCCGCATTGCATCTGCGAGACTTGTGCTGAAAACACACAAATAGTTTAAAAGTGCCAAAAGCTTGGAAAACCAAAAACGCCAAGAAAAAACATGACGTCCAACAAGATTAAGTGTTCGTGCCAATCCAAAATTGGACTTTAGAAAAAGTGCTTCGCCGTGCTTTAACATGACACATCCTATCTCAAGACTTCAAGCGGGTCAGCCTACGGCTTCAGTCTCCCCATCCCAAGGCGGAGTACTTCTCATTAGGCCAGCTTTTAGAAAACTAAACTCTAGCGGTTTTGAGAGAGAAATTAGGCTCCCCGGCTAGTGACCGCACACTTGTGTCAAGAAAAGGAGTGATAAATAATGATAAAAACTCTGCAACGACTAAGAAGAAAAACACTTATTATAAAACGGCTCAAATAAACATAAGAGCCCCCAAGTGACTTGGGTAAAAGAATGATTCTATGTACCGAAGTACTTATATCATATCTATGTTCAACCCAACTTTAAACGTGTCTTAACCGACCGTCGGCTTCTCCCTCTTCGGTCAAGGACCGAAAAGTGTTATGTACTCCATCTGTCGAGAATATCGACGGTGTTTCTAATAACCAGGCAATCAGGTCATAAGGTGTAATGCATAAAGCGGCGCTCGGGGAACTTATGCTATATTATCGATAAAGTGTAAGAAGCATCTTGAAGAAAATATTTCCCCACCGATACCTTTCTTCGGTGCTCATTGTTAATATGAGACTTGTGCAATAGATTTTTGTACTCATGAGTTCCGTTGTGTGCCGACCATTATTGAAAACAGTAAGAGCGCTTAGCTTTCGGCTTCACCTACCGAGGTCCGGCTCGGGTGACCCGATCGTGACAATCGCAGAGGTGCTCCCTTTACTCCCTAGCCGAACAATCAGGAACGTAGGGGTAAACACAGGAGCAAGGCAACCTAGCTTGCAAATCGCTTAATTCAATATGGTGCATATTGTGGCATAATACACGAACAAGGAACGAAGCCGTACAAGTATAATCATATGCAAGAGGAAAAGCTTCATGAAGGAAGCCCCAAATGAATTGGGTATTTGAATTTATGCGTCACAAACAAAGTTTGGACAAGGAAATTTTTTACATGCAAAATTTTTCTGAAAAAGTATAATGCTTGGTCGAACCGAACACAAGTTAGAAATTAAAGCTTTGAGCATGAAAGCGACTTAGCTGGTTAATGTGTTCGGAATTGATGACGCGGTCCGAGCTTGATACGGGACAAGGTTCCATCCCCAAAGCAAGTCCCGAGGTGGCGGAGCGGAGAGCTCGACACACCGAAGTGGTGACATAGCACGGTCAATACAGACCGGCAGAGTGACGCCGAAGTCCCTGGATCATTTTCCTGTGCACAAAAAATGGTGCAAACCGGAGATAATAGTAATAATGATAATTAAAAAAATTGTTGCATAATAAATAATTTATGCAAAGTGAGTAATAAAAGAAATATGGCCTGGCGCCGAAGTCAATGTCAATGCAGGTCGTCAGCGTAATGCAATAAAGGCGTGGCAAAGCCTGGATTCATGTGTCGGTCCGAGTTCGGATGCAGCGTCACGGACTATGTACGGAAACCGACCGAACCATCATGCGACCGTCGATAATGCGGCCACCATTTGATAGACCTTTGTACATACGATGGACAAACCAGAGTAATAATTCCTTGGGAAAAATGAACCCAAACAAGCAAAAAATACTGGGATTAATAGCACCTGGTTTATTTGTTGTAGCAATCCGAAGGGAGGTTGAGGGAGTTCCGGACTAGGGGGTGTCCGGATAGCCGAACTATCATCATCGGCCGGACTCCAAGACTATGAAGATACAAGATTGAAGACTTCGTCCCGTGTTCGGATGGGACTTTCCTTGGCGTGGAAGGCAAGCTTGGCGACACGGATATGTAGATCTCCTACCATTGTAACCGACTCTGTGTAACCCTAACCCTATCCGGTGTCTATATAAACCGGAGGGTTTTAGTCCGTGAGGACGAACAACAATCATACCATAGGCTAGCTTCTAGGGTTTAGCCTCTTTGATCTCGTGGTAGATCTACTCTTGTAACACACATCATCAATATTAATCTAGCAGGACGTATGGTTTTACCTCCATCAAGAGGGCCTGAACTCGGGTAAAACATCGTGTCCCTTGTCTCCTCGTTACCATCCGCCTGCATTTACAGTTCGGGACCGCCTACACGAGATCCGCCGGTTTTGACACCGACATTGGTGCTTTCATTGAGAGTTCCTCCGTGTCATCACCGATAGGCTCGATGGCTCCTTTGATCATCAACAACGACGCGTCCGGTGGTGAGACTTTTCTCCCCGGACAGATCTTCGTGTTCGGCGGCTTTGCACTGCGGGCCAATTCGCTTGGCCATCTGGAGCAGATCGAAAGCTACGCCCCTGGCTGTCAGGTCAGATTTGGAAGCCTAAACTATACGGCCGATACCAGCGGAGACTTGATCTTCGACGGATTCGAGCCCCAGCCAAGCGCGCCGCACTGTCTCGATGGGCATGATCTAGCTCAGAACCGGTCAAAGGCCTCGAGGCCGCACCAGAATCCGCTCCGTCCATTAATCCGGAGCCGGATTCCCCGATCGAGGACGAGTGGTTGGACACCGCCTCGGGGGCTTTAATCTCTACGGCGATCAAGCCAAACTCCATCCCTGTCCTTTCCGAAGACCTCGACTCCAGGGTGCCAGACTCCCATCCGGACTCCGAACCCCCCGCGCCCCTACCAATCGAATCCGATTGGGCGCCCATTATGGAGTTCACGGCCGCGGACATCTTTCAGCACTCGCCCTTTGGCGACATCCTGAGTTCACTAAAGTCTCTCTCTTTATCCGGAGAGCCCTGGCCGGATTACGGTCAGGAAGGTTGGGATGCGGACGACAAAGAAATTCAACGCCCACCCACCACCCACTTTGTAGCCACTGTCGATGATTTAACCGACATGCTAGACTACGACTCCGAAGACATCGATGGTATGGACGACGATGCGAAAGATTTAACAAGACCCAGCGCCTACAGTGGCAATCGGAAGGCCACCTCGTCATATGACATATATATGGTGGACACACCAAAAGATGGGAACGGCGATGGAACAACGGAGGATGACCCTCCAAGAAGCAACCCAAGCGCCGCGCCGGGCGCCGCTCTAAATCCCGCCACAGCAAGAATGAATATTCCGGCACCGGAGATAACAATACACCGGACAACACCGAAGACAATCCACTCCAGCAAGATCCATCGCAGGAGGATGAAGACGCCAGCCCTCAAGAGAGAGCGGCAGAAGAAGAGGTAGAGGATTATATGCCTCCCTCCGAAGACGAAGCAAGCCTCGACGACAATGAATTCGTCGTGCCTGAGAATCCCGTCCGAACAAGAGCGCTTTTAGACGCAGGCTTATGGCCACGGCGAACAGCCTAAAGAAAAGCAGCAACAACTTAGAGCTGATTAGGATCTGCTAGCCGACAGATGGACCAAGTCCTCGCGTCAAGAGCATGAGCTCGAACACCCCTCCAAAGCTACCCTAAACGCAAGCTGCTCCCCGATTAGAGGAGGAGGCTTACGAACCCGCATCACCAGGAGACAATACGGCTGACCGACCACCCGTGGCAGCTGACAGAGAGGCCTCTAGGCCCTTCACTAGAACCGTGCCCGGCATCGCTCAAAAAGCACATGGCCAAAGGGGAACGCCCGACCTGCGAGATATATTGGAGGACAAGGCAAGACAATCAAGATCAATCTATGGATCGCGGGCGCCCAGTGCACGTGATTTACAACCGTCGCGCACGGACACGAAGTCTGGCCGGGCCGAGCAAAAGCAGACCAAGCTCTTTTGAGCTCTGCCGTGATATCGCCAAAGACATGCAGGCGCCGCACACCCACTATGCTTCATAGGCTAAGTAATGGATCATCAAATCCTCAAGGGTTTAAACCCGTCAATGTTGAATCCTATGATGGCACAACAGACCCCGGTTTGGACCAAGACTATCTCCTTCACATCCACATGGCCCGCGGTGACGATCTTCACGCCATCAAATACCTCCCCTCAAGCTTAAAGGACCAGCCCGGCATTGGCTCAACAGCTTGCCGCCAGAGTCAATTGGGATCTGGGAGGACCCGGAAGCCGCATTCCTCGATAACTTCCAGGGCACTTATGTGCGACCACCGACGCCGATGACCTAAGCCACATAATTCAGCAGCGCCGAATCGGCGAGACAATTCTGGACACGGTTCTTAACCAAGAAAAACCAAATCGTTGATCGTCCGGATGCGGAGGCCCTCGCGGCCTTCAAGCATAACATCCATGACGAGTGGCTTGCCCGGCACCTAGGACAGGAAAAGCCGAAATCCATTGAAGCCCTCACATCACTCTTGACCCGCTTATGCTCGGGAGAATAATACTGGCTAGCACGCAGCTACTACCTCAGCAAAAATTCTGGCAGTCCTGACTTAAAGGACCAAACGGCAGGCAGCGTCGTAACAAAACAAACGCCGCACTAACGGCGACAATATTGAGGATACGGCAGTAAATGCCGGATTCAAAGGCTCTAAACCCGGTCGATGGAAAAAGCCATTCAAACGAACTACTCCGGTCAGTCCAATTTAGACCGAATACTCGACCGCTTGCGAGATACGGCACTTCGAAAAGCCAGCTAACCACACCAACAGGGACTGTCGGGTATTCAAGCAGGCAAGTTAATTGCGAAAACAATGACAAGGGGCTGCATAGCGATGACGAGGACGAGACCCAACCGCCGAACAATAGAGGATAGAAGGGTTTCCCCCCACAGGTGCGGACGGTGAACATGATATACGCAACCCACATACCCAAAAGGGAGCGGAAGCGTGCACTCAGGGATGTCTACGCGATGGAGCCAGTTGCCCCGAAGTTCAATCCATGGTCCTCCTGCCCGATCACTTTTGACCGAAGGGACCACCCCACCAGCATCCGCCACGGCGGATTCGCCGCACTAGTCCTAGACCCAATCGTCGATGGATTTCACCTAACCAGAGTCCTGATGGACGGCGGCAGCAGCCTGAACCTGCTTTACCAGGATACAGTGCGCAAAATGGGCATAGACCCCTCAAGGATTAAACCTACCAAAACGACCTTTAAAGGCGTCATACCAGGTGTAGAAGCCAATTGTACATGCTCAATTACACTGGAAGTGGTCTTCGGATCCCCGGATAACTTCCGAAGCGAGGAGTTAATCTTCGACATAGTCCCGTTCCACACCGGCTCTCATGCCTTGCTCGGACGTACCGCGTTTGCAAAGTTCAACGCGGTGCCGCACTACGCATACCTCAAGCTCAAGATGCCAGGCCCTCGAGGAGTCATTACGGTCAACGGAAACACTGAACGTTCTCTCCGCGACGGAGGAACATACTGGCTCTCGCGTAAGTGCAATGCAGCCTCTTAAGGCAATTCTCGAGTCCGGCCGTTAAGCGGCCGGACACTTTAAGCCGCGCCGGAGTAACTTACAACAAGACCACCTGGCACGCTCAGAGCACGTGTAGCAGTGCGGCCCCAACCCCAGCCCTGCGAAGCGTCAAAGCAGGTCCTTCGCAGACACCATTACGCTCACGAAGATACCATGGAGCACGGGAGAGGGGCACGACCACGATAAACCCAGATGCGGCTCAACCACACCAGGGGCTCTCAAGTGTGTCGTTCCTTTTTCTTTTCTTTTACCTTTTACTTTTACCCACAGGACTCCGTTTGTCGAAGCCCCGTCCGGCAGCAGACCTGCCGAACTCATGATGCAACAGCCAGGGAAGGATAAAGGCTACAACGAATATACAGGTGGTCTCCATTACGAGCATTTTCATACACCAATCTGCAGCCTACCCCTGGAGGGGCACATGTTTAACAATCTCATACCTTGCTTATCGCACTATTTGTATCGTTCTGCATTCGTAGCAGCACTTACTGAATAAACCAATGCAGCACCTTTTTGCTTATAATTGCATTTCTTTTTCATACATATGTTCATTCACGACATGCTGCATCCGTACACTTTGGTACGGCTAATATACACCAGGGGCTTATGTTTCCCGCGTTTTGGTGTGACGAGTCCGAACACTTTCACAAGTGCGGCACCCCGAACTTATAGCACTATATGCATCGGCTCCGAATAATGTCTTTGGTCAATAGTTGGGTTTGCCCGGCTCCCGTGTTTTGGTACCTTACGTTCCGTTATATCGGCTAAGGTAGCACCGGGAGAACCACTGGGATTCCGCCCCAGTTCGGCTGGGTTAACGCCTCAGTGGAGAAAGCTAAAACTGACCGTCATGATGAGGCGAGAGACCGGTCGCTGTTCGAGAGGTTTTTGCGAGTCCTTAAAGACTTATGCCGCTTGAGCGAGGAGCCGGATACTGTCCGCCAAGGCGTGGATAGCGCCTCAAATTCGCCTTCCGAAAACTAGGGGCTTCGCGAAATTTAAAATTATAGAATTCTATGGCTAAGTGAGAGTGTTCAAGCATTATAAGTCCGGTTGCCTGGTTCGCTGTGTTGAGCGCCTCCTAGATGGACCAAAAATGGGAACAAGAGCGCTCAAGTTTATCGAACACCCTGACACTTTCGTGGCATGGGGGCTGAAGCCCGACGACTTGCCATCTCTCAGATTTGATAAACAGCCGCATGAGAAGGTAATATTTTAAATTAACAAGCATTGCTTAGCGCATATGAACCAAGTTTTCAGCGCACAGGATAACAAAATGCGAGTCTACTCAAATATTACATCTTTGGAGCACTCACCCGCAATAGTGCGGGCGCCCTTCAACACAGTCTTATAATACATCTCGGGTGTGCGATGCTCCTTGCCCTCTGGTGGCGGGTCCGTCACGAGCTTCTAGGCATCCATCTTGCCCCAGTGCACCTTTGCGCGGGCAAGGGCCCGACGGGCACCCTCGATACAAGCGGAATGCTTGATAACTTCAACCCACGGGCACGCATCCACCAGCCGCTGCACCAGGCCGAAGGAGCTCCTGTGCATGGCCTCCTTAGGCCACAGCCCGAACTATGAGGCCCTTCATGGCCTGTTCGGCCTCCTTAGGAGCTTCGACCAGCTGCTTCACTGGTCGCTAAGGCACCGGATGTCCGGCCTCAGCATACTGAGACCAGAAAACCTTCTCCGTCGAGCTCCCTTCCTCGGCCCGGTAGAATGCGGCAGCATCGGACACGCTGCAAGGAAGATCTGCAAACGCCCCTGGAGAGCTCTGAATTCGGGTAAGCAACAGGTAATTAACACTCACATGCTTACTCTGCATGAAAAATGCCTTACCCGCTGCTATTTTCTTCACCGCCTCAATCTCCTGGAGGGCCTTGTAGGCTTCGGCCTTAGCGGCTTTTGCACTCTCAAGAGCCGTTGCAAGCTCAGACTCTCGAGTCTTTGAGTCACGCTCCAAGTTCTCATGTTTTTTCACGAGATCCTGGATCTCTTGTTGTACCTCCGCCACCCGCGCCTCCTGCTTCTCTCGCTCGGTGCATTCCACGGCCGCATTACGTTCGGCCGCGGCCACCGCCTCCTTCAGGGTCACCACCTCGTTAGTGGCCCCTACAATACCCATGTTATCCTTGTCATTTTTCTTGCAACCAAATCCTTTTCTGTAAGGTACAATTTTCATAAGGTATTACTCATCTTCTTTTTCCTCGAGCTGCTTCTTGGCATGACCGAGCTCGTTCTCGGACCGCTCGAGGTTTTTCTTCAAATTATTGACCTCCGCGATCGGTCTTGGCGGAGGTCAGCACAGCCTGCAATCCCATATTGACATATTTTTATGACTCCTGCGTTTATCTTTCTAAAGATCCTCAGTCCGGCTTTTCTTTCCGAACACCGAACCGAGCATCAGGGGCTACTGTCTATGCGGTACCATTTTACATATATTGAAATTTCTTACCTCAAAGCCTGTTAGAAGACTGGTACAGGCTTCGGTCAGCCCGCTCTTGGCGGACTGAACTGTCCGGATCACCGCACTCATAACAAAGGCGGTGCTCCTCCTCGATGGAGGCGCCGTTGAGCGCCTCCAGAAGCTATCCGGTGCCTCCGGTTGGGACGAAGGACACCGGCGTCTTACCCTTCTTGCGAAGGATCGTTTCGGACTCGGAACCACTGAAGGTTCCGCATTGAGTCCAGACAAGGGTCGACCTTAGAGCCCCGGGGTCTTGCCCCCATGCGCTCGAGTCCGGGGTTGCCTTGTGGCACCTCCTGCGCCACCTCCTCGGGACCAAGCCCCTTTGGGGCCCGCCAAGGCGTTGTCCGCAGCATGAGGCGAGGAGGCGGTCGGAAGCGGTACTCTCCATTTCCGACGAGCCTGTGGACCCTTTCGATGAATCGGCGAACTTCGCCTTTGACGGGCTGCACGATTGTTCGACATTAGAGAACACTCTGCAATAATAAAACGCCATGGGTATCCGGACACTTACGGTCTCGCCAGGCTTGGCCCTTGTAGGCCAATCCTCGTCGTCGTCGGCGTTGGTGGAGAAGTCCGGAGGAAGGGTTCTTCCTTCTTGGACCCTCCGGCCTCCCGGTTGGGCGGCCTTCCTTTTCCTCTCCTCCCGCTGGGGAGAAGCTTCTTCTTCCTCCTCGTCTTCGTGAGAAGATTCTCGCTTGAGAATCCGGCGGCACTGGCGCCGGGAGCTCCTTCGAGTTCCCGTGGCCTCCTTTCTGGTTTTTCTTCTCCGGCACCACATGGGGTGCCGAGCCAGCAGCCCTTCCAATCGGGCGTCCGCTGGATCTTCGGCAAAGGAGCCGACAGTTAATCTGTCCGGACGTCTTCAACCAGACTGTTGAAGAATAGGGAGTTTTAGATCCCACGAGAGTCAATCTATGAAAAAAGAGTCCCGTAAAGGGTAAAATAACTTACCTCGCCGGCTTGACGCCGCGAGCTGTATCCGCGATCTTTGTTAGCGGATGCGGGGGCTTCGGCGCCCTTGAACAGCACCTTCCATGCATCTTTGTACGTGGTATCGAAGAGCCAGCTCGAGGTTCGGTGTTGTGCCGGATCGAACTCCCACAAATTGAAGTCCCGTTGTTGGCATGGGAGAATCCGGCGGATGAGCATCACCTGGATTACGTCGACAAGCCTGCGATTCTTGTCCACCAGGTTCCGGACGCGTGTTTGGAGTCCGGATAGCTCGTCCGAATCCCCCCACTTCAGGCCCGTCTCTTTCCATGACGAGAGTCGTGTGGGGAATCCAGATCTGAATTCGCGGGCCGCCACCCATCCAGGGTCACGTGGCTCGGTGATGTAGAACCACCCCGATTGCCACCCCTTTATTGTCTCCACAAAGGAGCCCTCGAGCCATAGGAGTTTGGCCATCTTGCCGACCATGGCGCCTCCGCACTCTGCTTGGCTACCCTTCACAACCTTCGGCTTGACACTGCAGGTCTTGAGCCACAAGCCGAAGTGGGGCTGGATGTAGAGGAAGGCCTCGCACACGACGATAAACGCCGAGACGTTGAGGACGAAATTCGGGGCTAGGTCGTGGAAGTCCAGGCCGTAGTAGAACATGAGCCCCCGGACAAATGGATGAAGTGGAAAACCTAGTCCGCGGAGGAAGTGGGGGAGAAATACCACCCTCTCATGGGGACTGGGGGTTGGAATGAGCTGCCCTCGTCGGGCAGCTTTGTCTTGATATCGCCGGACAAGTATCCGGCCTCCCGCAGTCTTGTGATGTGCCCCTCCGTGACGGAGGAGGCCATCCATCTGCCTCCCGCTCCTGACATGGTTGGAGAAGGTTGAGGAGGAAAGTGCGGACTCGGGCGCTAGGGATCGAGTGCACGGGAATGGATGAGCAAAGGAGGAAGAAGGCGTAGGTGAAAGGGTGGATCCTTATCCCCTTATATGGGC
Organism: Aegilops bicornis; assembly: GCA_021605145.1. NCBI lineage: Eukaryota > Viridiplantae > Streptophyta > Magnoliopsida > Poales > Poaceae > Aegilops > Aegilops bicornis. The sequence continues at coordinate 830,115,355 of CM038671.1, read as the reverse complement.
GGACAAAAACATGTGTCCCCACCGTCCTGGTGAAACTCGCTTATCTCCCAAGCGCCACAATCAATGGCGCGGTTGGGTTACCCACGTCCGTATTGATGAGAATCCCGGAATAAGGGGAACACGATCTCTGCCTCGACAAGACGTGCCAAGGAAACCGCTTCGCTAAACGCGCTGAGGTGGAACAGTAAAAACAATTTGAATAAAGGCTTGGTAGTGGTGCGACGTCACGCCACAAAATATGTCAGCGGATTGATCTTGTGTAATATTATTCTCTCTACTGTGGTATGTGGAATTTACTTTTGCAGAGCCGGACACTATCCTGGTGTTCACAATCTTCTATAAATTATTCGGAGGAAGAACCCGCCTTGCAATGCCGAAGACAATATGCGCGCCGGACCCATCGTCATTGAAGCCTGGTTCAGGGGCTACTGAGGGAGTTCCGGACTAGTGGGTGTCCGGATAGCGAACTATCATCATCGGCCGGACTCCAAGACTATGAAGATACAAGATTGAAGACTTCGTCCGTGTCCGGATGGGACTTTCTTTGGCGTGGAAGGCAAGCTTGGCGATACGGATATGTAGATCTCCTACCATTGTAACCGACTCATGTAACCCTAACCCTATCCGTGTCTATATAAACCGGAGGGTTTTAGTCCAGAGATCTAACAACAATCATACCATAGGCTAGCTTCTAGGGTTTAGCCTCTTTGATCTCGTGGTAGATCTACTCTTGTAACACACATCATCAATATTAATCTAGCAGGACGTAGGGTTTTACCTCCATCAAGAGGGCCCGAACCTGGGTAAAACATCATGTCCCTTGTCTCCTATTACCATCCGCCTAGACGCACAGTTCGGGACCCCCTACCCGATATCCGCCGGTTTTGACACCGACAGAGGTGATTCCCAAAATTGGGACTCGATCCGCGCACCCATTGCCTGATGAGCGATAAAACGACGGCATGGCAATGCTGGCAAAGGTTTGCTCGCCGAGGCAAAGCCCTCGGTCCAGCTAATGTGACGGAGCTAGTCGGCTAGCGACGCCGAAGCGTCCGGAGTAGGTTGATGAAGAGATGGCGAAGCCCCCGGTCCAGCCGAGATGTCGAAGTAGGTCGGCGTGATGGACACCAGCTTGAAGAAGCAATAGTGCGGACCTGCCGATGCAGGTCGTGACGTGGTCGATGCCGGCTTGATGAAGCGACCGTGCAGCGATGCGGTATGCCCGCCGGTGTAATCATTAGGCGGCGATGTTGGTGATGATTTATCCTTCGCGATGCGGACTCTTGATCGGCTTGCCGAGATGATGATCCGAAGAAGTTGAGCTCGGCTCAACAAAGTGACGACGATGTCTAAGCGAGGGTCGGCAGCCGTGGAGCAATATTGCCGGACTGGTTTGACACCAGCATGATATTGAAGATCATGTTCAAAAGATTTTAAAGTTAGCGGGATGTGTTCGGGAACAAAACACAATACCCCATACAAAACTTCCTTCAAAAAGGATGTCCGAAATCCCGTTCATAAAAAAGATGAACTTGGGTCGGATTCGTTTTCGCGCAGAAAACAGATCCGAAAAGTGGTCACTAATCGGAAATTTCCCGGAGTTTGGACGGTCAGATCGAGCTGAAATTTTGAGGGGTGGTAGATATAGGAATTCCGCAGCCGATCAACGGTTGGATCTTCCAAAGGAAGTCCGAGCTAGAAGCTGGACACCACGCCCTAAACTCGTCCGGATTCTCGTCCAGATTCAATGCGGCTCCGGTATACCGGAGATTGCCAGAGATTCCTCCATCGGAACTCGACGAAATTTTCCAGGGTTGTTGTAGACTCAATTCCGCACAATTCCACCGAAGCAATCGTTAAAACGACACTTGAGGAGGCGGTGGCGGTGGACACAAGTCCGCTGTCCAGAAAAACAGTACGGTCGCCTGAGGGCAATGTTGACGTTGAGCCCCCGGGCTGCCTGGATGATTCCTCCATGATCTTGATAAAGATCGGAGTCGATGTTGATGAAGGCCCTCATCCGAACATGACGATCGGAGGTAGGGCGCAGTCCTTGGTCGAACCAAGGTGACCAGTCGAGCTGGTGACGAAGATGCCGAAGTCGCAGTTGATCTGCAGACGAGCCATCGACCTTTTGCCGAACACACAGCGGAACTCTCAATGAAAGCACCAATGTCGGTGTCAAAACCGGCGGATCTCGGGTAGGGGGTCCCAAACTGTGCGCCTAGGCGGATGGTAACAGGAGACAAGGGACACGATGTTTTTACCTATGTTCGGGCCCTCTCGATGGAGGTAATACCCTACTCCTGCTTGATTAATATTGATGATATGGGTAGTACAAGAGTAGATCTACCACGAGATCAGAGAGGCTAAACCCTAGAAGCTAGCCTATGGTATGATTGTTGTTCGTTGTATATGTCTATCGACTAGCCTGGCCTCGGTTTATATAATGCACCAGAGGCCTAGGATAACAAGAGTCCTAGCCGAATATGCCGGTGGGGGAGGAGTCCTTGTCTTGATCGCCAAGTCTTGTGGAATCTTCCTTGTATGCGGCAACTGTCCGGACTGGCCCATGAGTATACGGCCATGGGGGTCCTCGGCCCAATCCAACTGATCGGGAGACGACGGGGTGAGTACCCCCTAGTCCATGACACCGTCAGTTAGGGTTACACAGAGTTGGTTACAATGGTAGGAGATCTACATATCTGTATCGCCAAGCTTGCCTTCCACGCCAAGGAAAGTCCCATCCGGACACGGGACGAAGTCTTCAATCTTGTATCTTCATAGTCCAGGAGTCCGGCCAACGGTGATAGTTCGGCTATCCGGACACCCCCTAATCCAGGACTCCCTCAGTAGCCCCCGAACTAGGCTTCAATGACGATGAGTCCGGCGCGTAGTTTATCTTCGGCATGCGAGGCGGGTTCTTCTCCAAATTCCATATACTTGTTGAATAGTGTCCGGCGTCTGATAAATGCTGCGCTCCTCGGCTTCCACGCCCAATAATGGCCATCTTCCACGTGTTTGAATGAATGCGAAAAGCCAGGGTATTTTTACACTTATACCCCTAGCTGCGCAAGTGAGCCGTCTATAAAAGGGACGAGGACCCAGATCTGAGTCACACCATCCCCCCTCCACAAACTTTCATCGGAGCGCCTCTGACAAAAATCCATTCCATCATGGACAGTCGACGCAGCTCCTCCTCTCGCGCTCCCAGCCCTCAGCCTGGAAATTGGGAGAGATGCTCAGTCCCGCATAGCGAGCTAGTGATACTCCAAACCAAGGGATTTCTTCCCCCGGCCTTCACGGTTCTGGTTCGAGCCGGACTCGCCACCTATAAGGGCAGAAAGCAAGCGGAGAGTGTCCCCGATCCCTCCAAAGGAGAGCGGGTATGCTTTATCTCTTATCTAGTAAGAGGACTCGGATTTCCAATTCATCCATTTCTCCGGGGGCTACTGGAGTTCTACGGCCCCCAGTTGCACCACCTTACGCATGCCTCCATTTTGCACATCGCGGGCTTCGTGGCCCTTTGCGAACTGTTCTTGGGCATCGAGGCTCATTTTGCGCTGTGGAAGAGATTATTCTGCCTTGTACCCCGTTCTCATGAGGGGTCAATATATCAAGTGGGCAGAGCCGAGCTGTGGCGCATCGCCGGGACCGGATATCTATCCGGAACCCCGAAGAAGGCGTCCGAAGACTGGCCTTCGAAATGGTTTTATATAGAAGACGTCCCGCTGTCGGATCCTGTTCGGATCGGTCTCCCGGAGTTCAGCAATGCTCCTTTGAAGAAACGCCTGAGTTGGCGCCCGCGGAGCCCCCAGAGGGAAGACGACAGGGACGTCCTTTACCTGATGAGCCGAATAAGATTGTTGGCTCATGCCGGACTGACCATGATTGGTGTCATGGCCACATGCATTATGCGGGGGGTGCAGCCGCTTCAGTATAGGGGCCACCCCATGTGGGATTTCAACGGGGAGGACGATGCCACCCGTCATGGCCGTAAGGGGCCGGGATCGGTGGCCGATCTGGTGAAGATCTTGTCCGCGACGTACAAGGGAGAAGAGGAAGATTTTCTCCGCGTCAGTCCATTGAACGGATTTGCTATGAACAACCCTCGAAGCTGGGTAAGCGGACATTTCTTTTTTGCACACCCGATCCGTATTCCCATGGTTAGGTATCTCATTTTGCGATTTTGACGCAGGAACTGCGCGAGGCCGTAAAAGACATAAATAGCCCGCCTCCACAACCCGAGGATTCGGAAAGGCTCCTCGATCCGGCCTCCCAAGAGGATCCGGACATATTGGTGGAGCTGATTGATGGGGTATTTCACCAATTGAGCATCGATAATGCCTTGGTTGCCATTACGGCCGATTACCCAGGAATACTTCCAGCCTCACAGGTAACTGAGACCGAGGTCCAAATACTCATATAATGACCCATCCGTGCTTATTTTTTATCACCATATACCAATGGTGTTTCGCAGAGGGTGCCTTCGAGGCAGGAGGCCGAGCCCGCGGGTTAGCCAACAAGGGCAGCACGGCCTCAGGCTAAAAAGAAGTGCGGTCCGGATCGAAACGCCCAAGAACGGTATGGCTCGTCACCATATTCCTGTGATTGATTCTCGGAAGGTGTATTAACGCTGGTGCTCTTTTTCAGAAAAGAGCGCCACGGATCGTGTCGAGAGAGTTTGCCAATCGAGCCTCCGCCAGCCTGTGCTCCAAAGCCGGGTCGAGAAGCGGAGGCGAGCACGAGGCGTCGTCGGACGCCTCCGGCTGCAGGATGCCGACAGATTGTCCGCCACCAACTCCGAGGTGGAGAGCGCCATGAATCACAGGCCACGGACAGTTCTTCGTGGACGCATGTTTCTCCCAAGAGGCATTGAATGCCTTCAATTGGGAGAGGCGCACCTCCGCCGCTCAAGATGGTCTAGCTGTGAGCTACTGAGCAGTATGTAAAGGACATACGGGTGAGGAAATTTGACGGTTATGTATGCCAGTAGCCCCCGAGACTTAAAATAGTTAGAATAACTGATTTAAGGATCATTTGTTATGCAAGATCTTACAAAAAAGAATACCCGACTGTCCCAGGAGCTTGAAGAATGCAAGGCCCAACTTGAGGCCGCACTAGCCGCTACAGGGGGGAGCCACAGAGACCCCTCCGGTAATATATGCTTCAAAAGATAAGTAGTTTGTGAAGTGCGGCGGTGTGTAAATCGACAATAATATTGCAGATGGCGCCGGACTAGATCCGGACAAGCAACAGCTCTTGCGCCGGTTGAAGGCCGGCGAGAATGTGCTTACAAGGGTGAGGCAAGAGAAAAATAATCTCCAGGATGCCAACACCCAGCTGGGTGAGGAACTAAAGGATGTTTGTGCCCAGCTGTCGGACTCCGTGAAGGAGAATCGGCGACTTTGTCGCGGCATTTATAGTAAGTACTTGAGCGAACTTTGAAAAAGAGTTCGGCGAGGAAGTCAATTAACAGAGTTATGTCTGTAGGTATGCTCACGGGTCGACCTACAGAGGAAATGCCCGTTTCTACGGGTGACCTTCTTCCCGAGCTATTGCAACTGCACGAACGAGTTTGGCAGGTGATGAAAAGCGTTGCCCAGGCCTTGTGGCCATCTATCTCCCTGCCTGAAGGCCTTGGAGAGCTTGCAGAGAAGCTTCAGGGAGCACGGCGGCGCTTCCGACTATGGAAGATATCGGCCTGTCGTCAAGGCGCCAGGGAGGCCTGGGCCATGGTGAAGACGCGGTACACGAAGGCGGACCCAAACCACATGGCCGAGGTCGGACCTGTGGGGCCCGACGGGAAGGAGATCCATGTGAGCTTAGTGTACGGCCAAGTAGAGTTGGCCGCAAAGTTCCCAACAGGACTGTAAACTAGACAACCTATTAGATGGCATTGAAGAGGAATACAATCAGTCAATTTGACCATGTAATTTAAAATGACATGTAAAATGCCTTCTAGCCGGATTGTAGATCGTTTGTCGTAGCGGACCTTTTCGCTTCAACCTCGGGACCCAATAGTCCGGAGTGTGTCCGAATACCCTCGCGGTTATGTAAAAACCGGGGCATGCATGGAGACCAGGCGTAGGTGTCATGAGTACTTTATCAGACAAGTGCCCAACTAGTTATGTTATATTACATGGTTAGTAAGAAACATCTTCCAGGGAGAATAGTTCCGTTAGGGGTTCCTTTCTCAGGAGGCATGCCCTAAAGTGCATGTCCGGATGCGAAAAAAGCGTAAAAGCATCCGGGGCAGATAAATGAAAATAAAAATCATCTTTTAGTTCACCGACCGAATATTCCCTTAAGAACGCTTAGCTTTCGCTTCACCCCTCGAGGTACACGTCCGGCTGAACCGGCAGTAACAATCGCAGAGGTGCTCCCTTTTACCGCCTAGCCGAACAATCAGGAACGTAGGGGTAAGCACAGGAGCCAGACAACCCAGCTTGGCCAAAACTTAAGTCATATTGATGCATATAATGGTGAATAAAAGGTACATGCGGAAGTGTGACACATGTGTTGGGCATAAAGCCCATATAAATAAGCTTCTGTTAAAGAAGCCCCCAGGTATAATGAGCGCGGATAGCGCGTCAAGTGTGTGCGAACAATGCGCAAACGAGCCTTTAACGGCTTCGGAAAAAAAGTGAGGGAGAAGGAGAGAAATAAAAGACAGCTTAAAGTATAAAATATAGACGGAGGAAGGAGACGAACTCAGAATCCGGCGCTAGGCGTAGAATCTTCGGAGACGGGCTGCGTTCCATGGGTTCGGCTCGAGTCGGTTATCTGATGCGTTTCGCAGACGGTACGCTCCGCCGGTCAGGACTTGGTCGATGATGAAGGGACCCTCCCATTTGGGCTTGAGTTTGTCCTTTTTCTTGTCCGGCAGGCGAGAACTAGTTCGCCAACGTTGTAAGCTTTGGCCCGCATTTCCTCGCTTTGATATCTTCGAGCCTGCTTGTTGATAGAATGCGGAACGAGCTTTTGCCACGTCACGCTCCTCCTCCAAGGCATCAAGCTGTCCTGCCGATCTAGCTCGGCTTCTCTTTCTTCGCATACGCGCACGCGAGGTGAGTCATGAATTATGTCGCAGGGCAAAACTGCCTCTGCGCCGTATACCATAAAAATGGTGTGAATACGGTAGTGCGATTCGGCGTGGTCCGCAGCCCACAGAGTACGGAGTCGAGCTCCTCTACCCAGTGCGTGTTAGATTCCTTGAGGGACCGCACTAGTCTGGGTTTAATGCCGCTCATGATTAGACCGTTTGCTCGCTCGACTTGACCGTTAGTTTGGGGGTGATAGACTGAAGCGTAGTCGAGCTTGATGCCCATGTTTTTGCACCAGAGTTTAACCTCATCGGCCGTGAAGTTCGTGCCGTTATCAGTGATGATGTTATGGGGACGCCGTAACGGTGTACTACCCCTGATATGAAGTCTATCACCGGTCCGGATTCGCCGTCTTCTGTGCTTGGCATCTATCCATTTTGTGAATTTATCCACCATGACCAATAGGTATTTTTGCTTGTGGGTTCCTCCTTTAAGGGGTCCAACCATGTCAAGCCCCAGGACATGCGAAGGGCGGTGATGGGTATAGTTTTGAGGGCGGTGGGTGGCATGTGGCTTTGATTAGCAAAGAGCTGGCAACCGACGCATCATTGGACTAAGTCCTGAGCATCTGCCTGGGCCGTCGGCCAATAAAATCCTGTACGGAAGGCCTTGCCCACAAGGGCCCGGGCTGCGGCATGGTGCCCACCGAGTCCGGCATGAATTTCAGTCAGGAGATTCCGCCCTTCCTCTTCGGAGATACACCTTTGAAGGACTCCGGTTGTGCTTTTCTTATAAAGCTCTCCCTCATGGACCTTATAGGCTTTAGACCGCCGCACTATGCAGCGGGCCTCTTTTTGGTCCTCGGGAAGTTCCTGCCTAGTTAGGTAGGCTAGGAATGGTTCCGTCCACGGGGCGATGACTGCCATTATTTCGTGGGCTGACGGTGTTATTTCGTCGGCGGGACCACCAACTATGTCGGAATGTTCGGTGTGGGGCAGTGTGGTTGGGTCCGGGTTGTTATTTTCGGACTCTCCCTCCCATAGTACGGATGGCTTGAAAAGCCTCTCTAGGAAGATGTTGGGGGGGACGGCATCACGCTTTGCGCCAATGCGTGCCAACACGTCTGCTGCCTGGTTGTTATCCCGGGCTATATGGTGAAATTCGAGCCCCTCAAACCGAGCTGACATTTTTAGGACGGCATTGCGATAAGCTGCCATTTTCGGATCCTTGGCATCGAAGTCCCCATTTATTTGGGATATCGCGAGGTTCGAATCCCCACGCACCTCTAGGCGTTGAATGCCCATGGAGACTGCCATCCGGAGACCATGTAGAAGGGCCTCGTATTCGGCTGCGTTGTTGGAGTCCGTGTACATTATTTGAAGTACGCATTGGACTGTATCTCCGGTTGGGGACGTCAGAACGACGCCATCCCCCAGGCCGGCCAACATTTTGGAGCCGTCCAAGTGCATGATCCAGTTGGAATATGCGTCGTACTCTTTAGGGAGTTCGGCTTCAGTCCATTCGGCGATGAAGTCAGCCAAAACTTGCGACTTAATAGCTCGTCGTGGCTTGTAGGTTATGTCGAACGGGAGGAGCTCAATGGCCCATTTAGCAATTCGGCATGTTGCGTCGCGGTTGTTTATAATGTCATTAAGAGGTACTTCGGAGGCTACTGTTATCGAACACTCTTGGAAGTAGTGTCGGAGCTTCCGGGATGCCATGAACACTGCGTATGCTATCTTTTGATAATGCGGGTACCGTGACTTGCATGGAGTTAGGACAATAGACACGTAGTAAACTGATTTTTGGAGAGGGAACTTGTGTCCGTCCGTTTCTCGTTCGACAACGAGCACCGCGCTTACAACTTGATGGGTTGCTGCGATGTATAATAGCATTGGTTCGCCTATGTTGGGCGCGGCCAGGACCGGATTTGTTGCCAATATGGCCTTGATTTCTTCGAGTCCGGCCGTGGCAGCATCCGTCCACTCGAAGTGTTCGGTGCGCCGGAGGAGGCGATAAAGGGGTAATGCCTTTTCTCCTAAGAGGGAGATAAAGCGGCTTAGAGCCGCCACGCATCCAGTCAATTTTTGTATTTGTTTGAGGTCTTTGGGGATATCCAATTGTGACAGAGCTCGGATCTTGGCTGGGTTTGCTTCAATTCCCCTACCGGATACAATGAAGCTAAAGAGCTTTCCGGCTGGTACGCCGAAAACGCATTTTTCCGGGTTGAGCTTGATGTCATATGTTCGGAGATTATCAAATGTGAGCCTCAAGTCGTCGACTAGGGTTTCGACATGCTTGGATTTGATGACGACATCGTCTACGTATGCCTCCACTATTTTGCCGATATGGTTTGCCAGACATGTCTGAATCATGCGCTGATATGTTGCGCCGGCGTTTTTGAGCCCAAAGGGCATTATGTTGAAGCAGAATGGGCCATATGGAGTGATGAATGTCGTTGCGGCTTGGTCTGGCTCTGCCATCTTAATTTGGTGGTAGCCGGAGTATGCGTCAAGGAAACACAATGAATCGTGTCCTGCAGTAGCGTCGATAATTTGATCGATGCGGGGATCCTTTGGGCAAGCCTTGTTAAGGTCCTTAAAATCGACGCATAGGCGCCAGGATTTGTCCTTCTTTGGTACCATTACCAGGTTTGCTAGCTAGTCCGGATGTTTAATATCTCTGATGAATCCGGCCTCCAATAGTTTAGCTAGCTCCTCTCCCATGGCCTGTCTCTTGGGTTCGGAGAAACGCCAAGAGCTTGTTTGACCGGCTTGAAACCTTTTAGGATATTTAGGCTGTGTTCTCGCCAAATGACGTGGGATTCTGGCATGTCTCAAGGGTGCCAGGCAAAAATGTCCCAATTTTCGGTAGGAATTTCGTAGAAACGGCATCCACATCAGGGTTTAATTGTGCCCCGATGGAGGCCGTTTTTGTAGGGTCTGTTGGATGGACTTGGAATTTGACTATTTCGTCTGCTGGTTTAAAAGAGGTGGACTAGGATCTCTTATCGAGTATCACATCGTCCCTGTTCACCGTGGAGCGCAGCGCAGTGAGTTCCTCTGTCGCTAGGGCTTCGGATAGTGCCTCAAGGGCAAGTGCGGCTGTTTTATTTTCGGCGCGGAGTGCTATGTCCGGGTCACTAGCGAGAGTGATAATTCCGTTGGGTCCAGGCATTTTGAGCTTCATGTACCCGTAATGGGGTATAACTTGAAAATTTGTGAATGCCTCTCGCCCTAATAGAGCGTGGTATCTGCTGCTGAACGGGGCCACTTGGAATGTGACCTCCTCGGACCTATAATTGTCCGGCATGCCGAACACCACATCTAGTGTGATCTTTCCTGTATAGCATGCTTCCCGACTGGGGATTATTCCTCTAAAGGTTGTCGAAGGGTTTCCTCGTAGATGAGGTTTAATCCGCTGCCGCCGTCCATGAGTACCTTGGTAAGGCGAAAGCCGTCCACTATTGGACTGAGGACCAATGCGGCTGGTGCTCGGGCTGTTCGGAATTTAGGTTAAATCCTTTGGCGTTAAAGGTAATGGCCGTGGTCACTCCATGGATTTATTGTTGCTATCTCGGTAGACTTCGCAAGGCTGCGGAGTGTTCGCTTCGCATATTATTTGATGCGAAAGTCTCAAGACTGTTAATACTGCATCGGGTATTGCTGGGGTGGTGCTCTGGAGCTAAAAGTTCTTCGCCACTTGTGGCCACCTGCCGTAGTATCCAACATGCTCTAAGGCTATGAGTTGGAGTGGCGTCCTCTGTGCTATGAATTTTGCAGGGTCCATTGAGCCATCCCTCCAGTACGGTTCCATGCCCTTTGGGGGGTTTTTGCTTTTTGGTATGTAACCCAGGTGCCTGGTGATAGTGCACCCTTTTATTCCGGACTAGGGTCGTATCCGGGGCCGGACTATCCCAAAATTTGATTTCGGTTTCCCAGGCGCTCTCCATCACAAGAAGATTTTCGTACTATGGACGCCAAGTCAGCGAAGCGTGTAATTTCACGACGACTTATGGCGTTTAGGATTCCCTTGTCCGTGCAATTATTGCAGAAGAATGAAATTGCGTCCTCCTCGCGGAAATCCTTTATCCTCTCCATAACCAGGAGGAATCTGGCCCAGTAATGATGTACTGTTTCACCGGGCTCTTGCCGGATTTGGGATAGATCGCTTATGTTTGGGTGGGCGGGTGGCATTAAATTCCGAACCCCGTCCGATCTAAGATTTAGGGGCCAATAAGTTTCCAAACTTGGAAGCTTGGGTTCTTGGAGGTTGTCCAATGAATCTAGCCCGCTGCCTGACTTTAAGTTCAGGGCTTGAGTGGTGTCCTCCCCTTCGCGGGAATCCGGCATGGAGGGGTCAGGAATCTGGACATAGCTGGTCCTTAAGGTAGGAGAAGAATCGCCGTATTGTTCCTCTACCACAGCAACGTGGTGGGTAGCCTGGGGAGAGTTGATCTCTCTCAGATCGGTTTTAGGCCCAATCTGATCATAGTCCAGAGCGACTCCCGAGGCGGCGATGCGATCCAAGAGCTCGTTCAAGGAAGAGAGCTCCATCGGATCTAACCGCCGGCGAGTTCCGAGTTAACGTGAAGATTGCTTTCGATGACCCGAGAAGTCATCGTCGGGCGGCACGAACAGGCGGTCATAAAAACCTCCTAGCCGGAGAGAGTTTGGCGGTGGTCAAGCTCCTTTAGTAACGGTGCCGTCTTTAAAGACGGGATGAGGCATCCTTCCTGATAGCGACGGCACAGAGGAACTCTCAATGAAAGCACCAATGTCGGTGTCAAAACCGGGGGATCTCGGGTAGGGGGTCCCGAACTGTGCGTCTAGGCGGATGGTAACAGGAGACAAGGGACACGATGTTTTTACCCAGGTTCGGGCCCTCTCGATGGAGGTAAAACCCTACTCCGGCTTGATTAATATTGATGATATGGGTAGTACAAGAGTAGATCTACCACGAGATCGAGAGGCTAAACCCTAGAAGCTAGCCTATGGTATGATTGTTGTTCGCCCCACGGACTAAAACCTTCCGGTTTATATAGACACCGAATAGGGTTAGGGTTACACAGAGTCAGTTACAAAGGTAGGAAATCTACATATCCGTATCGTGAAGCTTGCCTTCCACGCCAAGGAAAGTCCCATCCGGACACGGGACGAAGTCTTCAATCTTGTATCTTCATAGTCCAGGGGTCCGGCCAAAGATGATAGTTCGGCTATCCGGACACCCCCTAGTCCAGGACTCCCTCAGCCGCCCTGTGGAGTTCGACCAACTACTTCAGTTGGTCACTCAGAGGCGTTGGGTGTTCGGCCTCGGCATACTGGGACCAGAACAACTTCTCCGTTGAGCTCCCCTCCTCGGCACGGTAGAACTCCACGGCATCTGATGCGCTGCGTGGCAGATCTGCGAATGCCCCTGGAGAGCTCCGAATCCGGGTAAGTAAAAGAAACGCCTCCTCCACATGCTTGCTTTGCATTAAGAATTTCTTACCCGCCGCTATCTTTTTGGCCTCCTGGGTTTCCTGATGTGCCTTCTCGGCTTCGGCCTTGGCGTCTTTTATACCAGCAAGGGCCTTCGCAAGCTCGGCCTCTTTCACCTTAAGCTTATGCTCCATGGACTCAAACTTCTTTCCGAGCTCCTAGAGCTCTTGCTGTACCTCGCCCACTCTAGCATCTTGCTTTTCGCGCTCCTTGCGTTCCAAGGCGGCCGCCTTGTCTTTGGCCTCGGACAGTGCTTTCTTCAGAGACGCCACTTCGGTGGTGGCCCCTGTTACAAAATCACGACGCTTCATCGTTAGAATAACCAAATTTATCTATCCTTAATTATGTGAGATCGGGGAATCACTCACCTTTGTTCTCTTCGAGCTGCCTCTTCGTGAGGTCGAGCTCTCCCTGCGCCTGCCCCAGATTCCGTTTTACTCCAGCGATCTCGCTTGTGCGGACAGCAGCGGCAAGCAGCACAACCTGCTTATTCACATTTACACTTATTATTAGACTCCTGCGGATTATAATCGACCCTCCGTTTGGCTTTTATTTCCAAACACCAAACAGAGTATCAGGGGCTACTACCTATCGGGTGGTAATTTCACACATTTTTATTACTTACCTCAAAGCCTGTCAGGAGGCTGGTGCAAGCTTCGGTTAGTCCGCTCTTGGCGGAAAAAACCTTCTGAATCACCGCACTCATAAGAGTACGGTGCTCTTCATCCATAGAAGCGCCGCGAAGTGCTTCCAGCAGACAATACGGCGCCTCGGGTGCAACGGAAGTCCTCGGCACAGACGGCTCGCCCTCCCTAACGAGGGGCTGCCCGCCTGAGTCTGGAACCATTGGAGGTTCCGGAACAGTGTTCGGCTGAGAGCCCGGCCTACTGCGGCTCTCATCGACACGATCCGCAGGGATCTTGAACCCCGCGTGTCCGACATCTGGAATTCCGCCTTGTGGCGTCTGTGGTCACCTCCCCGCCTGGGAACCTTTGGGACAACACCTCTGTGTCATCCGCAGGCTAAGGAGTAGTGGCCGTCGGGAGCTAGTTCATCGCTGAATCGCTCAAGGACCCATCCGAAGACGACACCTCGGGATGGACCCTGGCCGGACTGTATACAAGTTCGGTGTTATAATAAGATTATAAAGCAAAATCACAAAAGAATATGGATACTTATGATCGTGCTAGGGGCTTCACCCTGGGCAGCCACCCCTCCTTGCTATCGGCGGCGGTGGTGGAGTAGTCCGGAAGGGACGCCTTACCCTTCTTGGACGTCCCAGCCTCCCCCTATGGGGCGGCTTTCCTCTTCTTCTCCCCCTCAGTGCGGGGAGGCAGAGTTTCCTCTTGTTTCCCCCCGCCTCCGCGGGAGGAATCTGTCTCGTCGTCATCGGACGACGAGGGTATGACGGCCTTCCGTCGGGGGCCTTTCCCGGCCCCCTGGTCCGCCTTCTCAGGCCCCCCATCCTCTCCGGATGGGGCGGCCCCTTCTTCTTCTTCTTCCTCCCCTTCGAGGGAGGAGTGCGCCTCGTCGTCTTCGGACGAGGCTTCCGGTACGATCTTACATCGGAGACCCTTCCTGGTCCCCGGGGCCTTCTTTGCGGCCTTCTTCTCTGGTACCCTGTAGGGCGCCGGGACTAGCATCTCCGTTAGGAGAGCATCCGCCATCTCCACATAATCCTGATCAAATATGCACAATTACTTAAGACTCCCCCACGAATATATTGGGAAGAGTTGAATCCGGTGGTAGTCATAAAACTCACCGGACTAGGAGGCCGCGCGGCATGAAGTCCACGGTCCTCGGATGCGGGAGGAGGTACTTCGGAGGCCTTGAACAGCGCCTTCCACGCGCCTTTATGCGTCATGCCGTAGAGAGCCTCAAGGCGTCGGTGTTCGGCCGACGAACTCCCACAAATTAAACGCCCGCCTTTGGCACGGAAGAATCTGGCGAACGAGCATGAGCTGGATCACGTTGACAAGCTTGATGTTCTTGTCCTTCATGCTCTTGATGCAGTTTTGGAGTCCGGTCAGCTCTATAGGTTCGCCCCAGGCCAGGCCCTTCTTTTCCCAGGAGGTGAGCCGCATGGGGGTTCCGGATCGGAACTGGGGCCGCTGCCCGATTGGCACCGGCGACTTCGATGATGTAGAACCACCCCGACTGCCACCCTTTCACGGTCTCCACAAAGGAGCCGTCAAGCCAGGTGGCATTAGGCGTCTTGCCCACCATGGCCCCTCCGCACTCCGGTTGCTGGCCGCTCACGATCTACGGCTTCACGCAGAAGATTTGCAGCCACAGGCTGAAGTGAGGCTTGATGCGGAGGAAGGCCTCGCATACGACGATGAACGCCGAGAAGTTGAGGACGAAGTTTGGGGCTAGATCATGGAAATCTAGCCCGTAGTAGAACATGAGCCCACGGACGAAGGGATGAAGTGGAAACCCTAGTTCACGGACGAAGTGGGCGAGAAACACGACCCTCTCGTGGGGTCCCGGGGTCAGAACGACCTGCCCGTCGTCTGGTAGCCGGTGCGCTATGTCCACGGCCAAGTATCCGGCCGCCCGAAGATTCGCGATACGCTTCTCCGTCACAGTGGAAGCCACCCACTTGCCTCCTGCTCCAAACATATTTAGCTGTGCGGAGAAGACTTGGACTAGGGTGTTGGAGCTCGAGGAGGTAAGGATGAGAAAAGGAGGAGGAAGGCATGCGTGAAAATGGGGAACCCTTATCCCTTTATAGAGGCGGCGAAAGCGGAGCGCCTCCCCACTTGCCCGTTGAGAATCGCTTATTTCCCAAGCGCCACGACTGATGGCGCGGTACGATTACCCATACCCGTATTGATGAGAATCCCGTGATAAGGGGACACGATCTCTGCTTTGACAAGATGTGTCAAGGAAACCGCCTCGCAATATGCGCTGAGGCTGGTTGTGGGAAAACGGTTCGAATAATGACCCGACCGTAATGACATATCACATCATCTAAAAAGTTGTCAGCTGAAATATCGTTCTCTCTACGGTGGTATGTGAAGATCATTTTGCAGATCCGGACACGGTCTACGTGTTCGATAATTACTTTGGAGTATTCGGAGAAGGAACCCGCCTTGCAATGCCGAAGACAAGATCGCTACCGGACTCATCGTCATTGAAGCCTGGTTCAGGGGCTACTGAGGGAGTCCTGGATTAGGGGTATCCGGACAGCCGGACTGTATACATCATCCGGACTATTGGAGCGTGAAGATACAAGACTCAAGACTACGTCCCGTGTCCGGATGGGACTCTCTTTTGCGTGGAAGACAAGCTTGGCAATCTGGATATCGTATTTCCTTCCTTGTAACCGACTCCGTGTAAACCCTAGCCCTCTCCGGTGTCTATATAAACCGGAGAGGTTGGTCCTTAGAAGGCCGATCACAACTACAATCATAATCATCATAGGCTAGCTTCTAGGGTTTAGCCTCTACGATCTCGTGGTAAATCAACTCTTGTACTACTCATATCATCAATACTAATCAAGCAGGAAGTAGGGTTTTACCTCCATCGAGAGGGCCCGAACCTGGGTAAACATTGTGTCCCTTCCTTCCTGTTACCATCAGCCTAAGACGCACAGATCGGGACCCCCTACCCGAGATCCGCCGGTTTTGACACCGACAGCGGACTCGGTAGAAATCTTCATGCTGGAGGGCGACTACGCCGCCGCCCAGCGGCTCGCCGTCTTCACCATCGAACCACCCAACGTCTTCCACAATGACACTGCGGCTGTCCAGGCCGCGGTCCTGGGCTCCATTGGGCACCTCCTCCCTGAAACGATCCCGTCATCGATCGGAGCCATGTATCTCCGTTTTGCCTCCGCGGCAGACTGGGAGGAAGCCATGGCCCACTAGCCCTTCATGCATGAGGGGCCCCGCATCGATCTGCACTGCGAGGTGGTGTACGGGCGGGTGGACATGC
Source organism: Aegilops bicornis (assembly GCA_021605145.1). NCBI lineage: Eukaryota > Viridiplantae > Streptophyta > Magnoliopsida > Poales > Poaceae > Aegilops > Aegilops bicornis. The sequence continues at coordinate 830,098,890 of CM038671.1, read as the reverse complement.
AGATCGGGACGTGTTCTCTCCTGGCGGCCACGGGGTTCCCCACCAAGTTCTTAAACACCGTGGGCATCACCGCCGCCTTCGTCTCCTTTGGCAAGGTCCTAGAGGTCGACACCCTGGTGCTTATGGGAGGGAGTGTAGGAAGTATGCCCTAGAGGCAATAATAAAGTTGTTATTTATATTTCCTTATATCATGATAAATGTTTATTATTCATGCTAGAATTGTATTAACCAGAAACTTAGTACATGTGTGAATACATAGACAAACAGAGTGTCACTAGTATGCCTCTACTTGACTAGCTCGTTGAATCAAAGATGGTTATGTTTCCTAGCCATAGACATGAGTTGTCATTTGATTAACGGGATCACATCATTAGAGAATGATGGGATTGACTTGACCCATTCCGTTAGCTTAGCACTTGCTCGTTTAGTATGTTGATATTGCCTTCTTCATGACTTATACATGTTCCTATGACTATGAGATTATGCAACTCCCGAATACCGGAGGAACAATTTGTGTGCTACAAAACGTCACAACGTAACTGGGTGATTATAAAGGTGCTCTACAGGTGTCTCTGATGGTACTTGTTGAGTTGGCATAGATCGAGATTAGGATTTTTCACTCCGATTGTCGGAGAGGTATCTCTGGGCCCTCTCGGTAATGCACATCACTATAAGCCTTGCAAGCAATGTGACTAATGAGTTAGTTGCGGGATGATGCAATACGGAATGAGTAAAGAGACTTGCCGGTAACGAGATTGAACTAGGTATTGAGATACCGACGATCGAATCTCGGGCAAGTAACATACCGATGACAAAGGGAACAACGGATGTTGTTATGCGGTTTGACCGATAAAGATCTTTGTAGAATATGTAGGAACCAATATGAGCATCCAGGTTCCTCTATTGGTTATTGACCGGAGATGAGTCTCGATCATGTCTACATAGTTCTCGAACCCGTAGGATCCACACGCTTAACGTTCTGTGACGATTTGTATTATGAGTTATGTGATTTGATGACCGAAGTTTGTTTGGAGTCCCGGATGAGATCGGGGACATGAAGAGGAGTCTCGAATGGTCGAGACGTAAAGATCGATATATTGAAAGGCTATATTCGGACATCGGAAAGGTTCCAAGTAATTCGGGTATTTTTTTGGAGTACCGGAGAGTTACGAGAATTCATATTGGGCCTTAATGCGCCATACGGGAAAGGAGAGAAAAGCATCAAGGGTGGACGCGCCCCTTCCCCATGGACTGGTCCGAATTGGACTAGGGAAAGGGGGCGCCCTTCCATCCTTCTCCTTCTCCCTTCCTTTTCCTATTCCATGTGGGAGGTGGAATCCTACTAGGATTAGGGAGTCCTAGTAGGACTCCACACTTGGCGGCGCCCTATGAGGGCCAGCCTCCTCCTCCCTCCATCCTTTATATATGTGGCCATGGGGCACCCCATAGACACACAAGTTGATCATTGATCTCTTAGCCGTGCGGTGCCCCCCTCCACCATAATCCACCTCGGTCATATCGTCATAGTGCTTAGGCGAAGCCCTGTGCCGGTAGCTTCATCATCATCGTCATCACGTCGTCGTGCTGACGAAGCTCTTCCTCGACACTCTACTGGAACGTGAGTTCATGGGACGTCACCGATCTGAACGTGTGCAGATTGCGGAGGTGTCGTACGTTTGGTACTAGGATCGGTCGATCGTGAAGACGTACGACTACATCAACCGCATTGTCATAACGCTTCCGCTTTCGGTCTACGAGGGTACGTGGACAACACTCTCCCCTCTCGTTGCTATGCATCACCATGATCTTGCGTGTGCGTAGGAAAATTTTGAAATTACTACGTTCCCCAACAGTGGCATCCGAGCCAGGTTTATGCGTAGATGTTATATGCACGAGTAGAACACAAGTGAGTTGTGGGCGATAATAATCATACTACTTACCACATGTCATACTTTGATTCGGGGGTATTGTTGGATGAAGCGGCCTGGACCGACATTACGCGTACGCTTACGCGAGACTGGTTCTACCGACGTGCTTCGCACATAGGCGGCTGGCGAGTGTCAGTTTCTCCAACTTTAGTTGAGTCGAGTGTGGCTACGCCCGGTCCTTGTTGAAGGTTAAAACAGCACATACTTGATGAAAAATTGTTGTGGTTTTGAAGCGTAGGTAAGAACGGTTCTTGCTCAGCCCGTAGCAGCCACGTAAAACTTGCAACAACAAAGTAGAGGATGTCTAACTTGTTTTTACAGGCCATGTTGTGATGTGATATGGTCAAGACATGATGCTAAATTTTATTGTATGAGATGATCATGTTTTGTAACAAAGTTATCGGCAACTGGCAGGAGCCCTATGGTTGTCGCTTTATTGTATGAAATGCAATCGCCATGTAATTGCTTTACTTTATCACTAAGCGGTAGTGATAGTCGTAGAAGCAATAGTTGGCGAGATAACAACGATGCTACGATGGAGATCAAGGTGTCGCGCCGGTGACGATGGTGATCATGATGGTGCTTTGAAGATGGAGATCAAAGGTACAAGATGATGATGCCCATATCATATCACTTATATTGATTGCATGTGATGTTTATCCTTTATGCATGTTATTTTGCTTAGTTCGACGGTAGCATTATAAGATGATCCTCACTAAATTTCAAGGTACAAGTGTTCTCCTGAGTATGCACCGCTATGTAAAGTTCGTCGTGCCGAGACACCACGTGATGATTGGGTGTGATAAGCTCTACGTTCACATACAACGGGTGCAAGCCAGTTCTGCACACGCGGAATACTCAGGTTAAACTTGACGAGCCTAGCATATGCAGATATGGCCTCCGAACACTGAGACCGAAAGGTCGAGCGTGAATCATATAGTAGATATGATCAACATAGTAATGTTACTATTCCATCTCACGTGATGATCGGACATGGTTTAGTTGATATGGATCACGTGATCAGTGAGATGATTAGAGGATGTCTATCTAAGTGGGAGTTCTTAAGTAATATGATTAATTGAACTTTAATTTTATCATGAACTTAGTCTGGTAGTATTATCATATCTATGTTGTAGATCAATAGCTCGCGTTTAGCTCCCTGTTTTATTTTTGATATGTTCCTAGAGAAAACTAAGTTGAAAGATGTTAGTAGCGATGATGCGCATTGGATCCGTGGATATGAGGATTTTCCTCATTGTTGCACGTAAGAATTATGTCCTTGATGCACCGCTAGGTGATCGGCCGATTGCAGGGAGCAGATGCACGTTATGAATGTCCGGCAAGCTTGAAATGATGACTACTTGATAGTTTAGTGCACCATGCTTTACGCCTTAGAATCGGGGCTTCAAAGACGCGTTTTGAACGCCATGGAGCATATGTGATGTTCCAAGAGTTGAAATTAGTATTTCAGACATGCCCATGTTGAAAGGTATGAAACCTTTGACAAGCACTTTGCCTACAAGATGGAGGATAATTGCTCGACTAGTGAGCATGTGCTCGAGAATGTCCGAGTACTACAATCACTTGAATCAAGTGGGAGTTAATCTTCCACATAAGATAGTGATTGATGAGTTCTCTACTCACTATCACCAAGTTACTACAACTTCGTGATGAACTATAATATGCAAGGGATAACGGAAACGACTCCCAAGCTCTTCATGATGCTGAAATTGACGAAGGTAGAAATCAAGAAAAGCATCAAGTGTTGATGGTTGACAAGACCACTAGTTTCAAGAAAAGGGCAAAGAGAAGAAGGAAACTTCAAGAAGAACGGCAAGCAAGTTGCTGCTCAAGTCAAAAAGCCCAAGTCTGGACCTAAGCCTGAGACTAAGTGCTTCTACTGCAAAGGGACTGGTCACTGGAAGCAGAACTGCCCCAAGTATTTGGCAGATAAGAAGGATGGCAAAGTGAACAAAGGTATATTTGATATACATGTTATTGATGTGTACTTTACTAGTGTTTATAGCAACCCCTCAGTATTTGATACTAGTTCAGTTGCTAAGATTAGTAACTCAAAACGGGAGTTGCAGAATGAACAGAGACTAGTTAAGGGTAAAGTGACGATGTGTGTTGGAAGTGGTTCCAAGATTGATATGATCATCATCGCACACTCCCTATACTTTCGGGATTAGTGTTGAACCTAAATAAATGTTATTTGGTGTTTGCGTTAAGCATGAATATGATTTGATCATGTTTATTGCAATACGGTTATTCATTTAAAGTCAGCGAATAATTGTTGTTCTATTTACATGAATAAAACCTTCAATGGTCATACACCCAAGGTGAATGATTTATTGAATCTCGATCGTAGTGATACACATATTCATACTATTGAAGCCAAAAGATGCAAAGTTAATAATGATAGTGCAACTTATTTGTGGCACTACCGTTTAGGTCATATTGGTGTAAAGTGCATGAAGAAAATCCATGCTGATGGGCTTGTGGAATCACTTGATTATGAATCAGTTGATGCTTGTGAACCATGCCTCATGGGCAAGATGACTAAGACTCCATTCTCTAGAACAATGGAGCGAGCAACAGACTTGTTGGAAATAATACATAATGATGTATGCAGTCCGATGAGTGTTGTGGCTCACGGCTGGTATCGTTATTTTCAGACCTTCACGGATGATTAGAGTAGATATGGGTATATCTACTTGATGAAACATAAATCTGAAACATTTGAAAAGTTCAAATAATTTCAGAGTGAAGTGGAAAATCATCGTAACAAGAAAATAAAGTTTCTACGATCTGATCGTGGAGGAGAATATTTGAATTACGAGTTTGGTCTTTGTTTAAAACAATGAATAATAGTTTCACTAATCACACCACCTAGAACACCATAGTGTAATGGTGTGTCCGAAAGTCGTAACCGTACTTTATTAGATATGGTGCGATCTATGATGTCTCTTACCCATCTACCACTATCGTTTTGGGGTTATGCATTAGAGACAGCTACATTCACATTAAATAGGGCACCATCTAAATCCGTGGAGATGACACCGTATGAACTGTGGTTTGGCAAGAAACCTAAGCAGTCGTTTCTTAAAGTTTGGGACTGCGATGCTTATGTGAAAAGTTTCAACATGATAAGCTTGAACCCAAATCGGAGAAGTAAATCTTCATAGGATACCCAAAAGAAACTGTTGGGTACACTTTCTATCACAGACCCGAAGGCAAGACATTCGTTGCTAAGAATGGATCCTTTCTAGAGAAGGAGTTTCTCTCGGAAGAAGTGAGTGGGAGGAAAGTAGAACTTGATGAGGTAACTGTACCTGCTCCCTTATTGGAAAGTAGTTCATCACAAAAATTTGTTCCTGTGACTCCTACACCAATTAGTGAGCAAGCTAATGATGATGGTAATGTAACTTCAGATCAAGTTACTACCAACCTCATAGGTCAACCAGAGTGAGATCCGCACTAGAGATGCACGGTAATCCTGTTCGGAGGTCATGTTACTTGACCATGACAACTATCTGAATTATGAGGAAGCGATGATGAGCCCAGATTCCATGAAATGGCTTGAGGCCATGAAATCTGAGATGGGATCCATGTATGAGAACAAAGTGTGGACTTTGGTTGACTTGCCCGATGATCGGCAAGCCATAGAAAATAAATGGATCTTCAAGAGGAAGACGGACGCTAATAGTAGTGTTACCGTCCACAAAGCTAGACTTGTTGAAAAAGGTTTTGACAAAGTTCAAGGTGTTGACTACGATGAGATTTTGTCACTCGTGGCGATGCTTAAATCTATACGAATCATGTTAGCAAATTGCCACATTTTATGAAATCTGGCAAATGGATGCCAAAACTACATTCCTTAATGAATTTCTTAAAGAAGAATTGTATATGATGCAACTAGAAGGTTTTGTCGATCCTAAAGGTGCTAACAAAATGTGCAAGCTCCAGTGATCCATCTATGGACTGGTGCAAGCATCTCGGAGTTAAAATATACGCTTTGATGAGTTGATCAAAACATATAGTTTTATACAGACTTGCGGTGAAGCCTGTATTTACAAGAAAGTGAGTGGGAGCACTACAGCATTTCTGATAAACATATGTGAATGACATATTGTTGATCAGAAATAATGTAGAATTTTCTGGAAAAGCATAAAGGAGTATTTGAAAGGATTTTTCAAATAAAGACCTCGTGAAGCTGCTTACATATTGAGCATCAAGATCTATAGAGATAGATCAAGACGCTTGATAAGTTTTTCAATGAGTACATACTCGACAAGATTTTGAAGTAGTTCAAAATGGAACAGTCAAAGAAAGAGTTCTTGCCTGTGTTACAAGGTGTGAAATTGAGTAAGACTCAAAGCCCGACCACGGCAGAAGAAAGAAAGAGAATGAAAGTCAATCCCTATGCCTCAGCTATAGGTTCTATAAAGTATGCCATGTTGTGTACCAGATCTATTGTATACCCTACACTGAGTTTAGCAAGGGAGTACAATAGTGATCTAGGAGTAGATCACTGGACAGCGGTCAAAATTAATAAGGATATATTTCTCGATTATGGAGGTGACAAAAGGTTCGTCATAAAGGGTTACGTCGATGCAAGTTTTGACACTGATCCATATAACTCTAAGTCTCAATCTAGATACATATTGAAAGTGGGAGCAATTAGCTAGACTAGCTCCATGCAGAGCATTGTTGACATGGAAATTTGCAAAATGCATACGGATCAGAATGTTGCAGACCCATTGACTAAACTTCTCTCACAAGCAAAACATGATCACACCTTAGTACTCTTTGGGTGTTAATCACATAGCGATGTGAACTAGATTATTTACTCTAGTAAACCCTTAGGGTGTTAGTCACATGACGATGTGAACTATGGGTGTTAATCACATGGTGATGTGAATTATTGGTGTTAAATCACATGGCGATGCGAACTAGATTATTGACTCTAGTGCAAGTGGGAGAATGAAGGAAATATGCCCTAGAGGCAATAATAAAGTTATTATTTGTTTCCTTATTTCATGATAAATGTTTATTATTCATGCTAGAATTGTATTAACCGGAAACTTGATACATGTGTGAATACATAGACAAACAGAGTGTCACTAGTATGCCTCTACTTGACTAGTTCGTTGAATCAAAGATGGTTAAGTTTCCTAGCCATAGACATGAGTCGTCATTCGATTAACGAGATCGCATCATTAGAGAATGATTTGATTGACTTGACCCATTCAGTTAGCTTAGCACTTGATCGTTTAGTATGTTGCTATTGCTTTCTTAATGACTTATACATGTTCCTATGACTATGAGATTATGCAACTCCTGCTCTTGGAGGAACACTTTGTGTGCTACCAAACGTCACAACGTAATCGGGTGATTATAAAGGTGCTCTACAGGTGTCTCCAAAGGTACTTGTTGAGTTAGGCGTATTTCGAGATTAGGATTTGTCACTCCGATTGTCGGAGAGGTATCTCGGGCCCACTCGGTAATGAACATCACCGTAAGCCCTGCAAGCATTGTGACTAATGAGTTAGTTGCGGGATGATGTATTACTGAACGAGTAAAGAGACTTGCCGGTAACGAGATTGAGCTAGGTATTGAGATACCGACGATCGAATCTCAGTCAAGTATCATACCGATGACAAAGGGAACAACATATGTTGTTATGCGGTTTGACCGATAAAGATCTTCTTAGTATATGTGGTAGACAATATGAGCTTCCAGGTTCCGCTATTGGTTATTGACCGGAGATGTGTGTCGGTCATGTCTACATAGTTCTCGAACCCGTAGGTCCGCACGCTTAACGTTGGGTGACGATCGGTATTATGAGTTTATGTGATTTGATTTACCGAAGGTAGTTCGGAGTCCCGGATGAGATCGGGGACATGACGAGGAGTCTCGAAATGGTCGAGACGTAAAGATCGATATATTGGATGACTATATTCGGACATCGGAAAGGTTCCGAGTGATTCGGGTATTTTTCGGGGTACCGGGGAGTTACGGGAATACGAGGAAGAAGTAATGGGCCTCATGGGCCAAGTGGTGGAAGAGAGGAGGCAGGGCGCCCCCCCCCCAAGCCCATACCGAATTGGACTATGGGGGCGGCCCCCCCTTTCCGCCTTTGCCGCCCTCGCCTTCCTTCTCACGCTCCTCCTTCCGTTCCTCCTCCGAGTGGGAGTAGGTATGGGAGTCCTACTCCTACTAAGAGGAGGACTCCTACTAAGAGGAGGACTCCTCCTCCGGCGCGCTTCTACAGGCGGTCATAAAAAAACCTCCTAGCCGGAGAGTTTGGCCGGTGGCCGAAGCTCCTTTAGCAACGGTGCCGTCTTTAAAGACGGGATGGGGCATCCTTCCTGACAGCGACGGCACAGAGGAACTCTCAATGAAAGCACCAATGTCGGTGTCAAAACCAGCGGATCTCGGGTAGGGGGTCCCGAACTGTGCGTCTAGGCGGATGGTAACAGGAGACAAGGGACACGATGTTTTTACCCAGGTTCGGGCCCTCTCGATGGAGGTAAAACCCTACTCCTGCTTGATTAATATTGATGATATGGGTAGTACAAGAGTAGATCTACCACGAGATCGAGAGAGGCTAAACCCTAGAAGCTAGCCTATGGTATGATTGTTGTTCGCCCCACGGACTAAAACCTTCCGGTTTATATAGACACCGGATAGGGTTAGGGTTACACAGAGTCGGTTACAATGGTAGGAGATCTACATATCCGTATCGCGAAGCTTGCCTTCCACGCCAAGGAAAGTCCCATTCGGACACGGGACGAAGTCTTCAATCTTGTATCTTCATAGTCCAGGAGTCCGGCCAACGGTGGTAGTTCGGCTATCCGGACACCCCTAATCCAGACTCCTCACCGCCTCAGGAGTTCGACCAACTGCTTCAGTTGGTCACTCAGAGGCGTTGGATGTTCGGCCCCAGCATACTGGGACCAGAACAGCTTCTCCGTCACGCTCCCCTCCTCGGCAAGGTAGAACTCCGCGGCATCTGATGCGCTGCGTGGCAGATCTGCGAATGCCCCTGGAGAGCTCCGAATTCGGGTAAGTAAAAGAAACGCCTCCTCCACATGCTTGCTTTGCATTAAGAATTTCTTACCCGCCGCTATGTTTTGGCCTCCTGGGTTTCCTGATGTGCCTTCTCGGCTTCGGCCTTGGCGTCTTTTATACCAGCAAGGGCCTTCGCAAGCTCGGCCTCTTTCACCTTAAGCTCATGCTCCATGGACTCAAACTTCTTTCCGAGCTCCTAGAGCTCTTGCTGTACCTCGCCCACTCTAGCATCTTGCTTTTCGCGCTCCTTGCGTTCCAAGGCGGCCGCCTTTGTCTTTAGCCTCAGACGGTGCTTTCTTGAGACGCCACTTGGTGGTGGCCCCTGTTACAAAATCACGACGCTTCATCGTTAGAATAACCAAATTTATCTATCCTTAATTATGTGAGATCGGGGAATCTCTCACCTTTGTTCTCTTCGAGCTGCCTCTTCGTGAGGTCGAGCTCTCCCTGCGCCTGCCCCAGATCCCGTGTTACTCCAGCGATCTCGGCTGTGCGGACAGCAGCGGCAAGCAGCACAGCCTGCTTATTCACATTTACACTTATTATTAGACTCCTGCGGATTATAATCGACCCTCCGTTTGGCTTTTCTTTCCGAACACCAAACAGAGTATCAGGGGCTACTACCTATCGGGTGGTAATTTCACACATTTTTATTACTTACCTCAAAGCCTGTCAGGAGGCTGGTGCAAGCTTCGGTTAGTCCGCTCTTGGCGGAAAAAACCTTCTGAATCACCGCACTCATAAGAGTACGGTGCTCTTCATCCATAGAAGCGCCGCGAAGTGCTTCCAGCAGACAATACGGCGCCTCGGGCGCAACGGAAGTCCTCGGCACAGACGGCTCGCCCTCCCTAACGAGGGGCTGCCCGCCTGAGTCCGGAACCATTGGAGGTTCCGGAATAGTGTTCGGCTGAGAGCCCGGCCTACTGCGGCTCTCATCGACACGATCCGCAGGGATCTTGAACCCCGCGTGTCCGACATCTGGAATTCCGCCTTGTGGCGTCTCCAGGGTCACCTCCCCCCGCTCTGGGAACCTTTGGGACAACACCTCTGTGTCATCCGCAGGCTGAGGAGTAGTGGCCGTCGGGAGCTAATTCATCGCTGAATCGCTCAAGGACCCATCCGAAGACGACACCTCGGGATGGACCCTGGCCGGACTGTATACAAGTTTGGTGTTATAATAAGATTATAAAGCAAAATCACAAAAGAATATGGATACTTACGATCGTGCTAGGTGCTTCCCACTGGGCAGCCACCCCTCCTCTCTATCGGCGTCGGTGTAGGAGTAGTCCGGAAGGGACGCCTTACACTTCTTGGAAGTCCCAGCCTCCCCCTATGGGGCGGCTTTCCTCTTCTTCTCCCCCTCAGTGCGGGGAGGCAGAGTTTCCTCTTGTTTCCCCCTGCCTCCGCGGGAGGAATCTGTCTCGTCGTCATCGGACGATGAGGGTATGACGGCCTTCCGTCGGGGGCCTTTCCCGGCCCCCTGGTCCGCCTTCTCAGGCCCCCCATCCTCTCCGGATGGGGCGGCCCCTTCTTCTTCTTCTTCCTCCCCTTCGGGGGAGGAGTGCGCCTCGTCGTCTTCGGACGAGGCTTCCGGTACGATCTTACATCGGAGACCCTTCCTGGTCCCCGGGGCCTTCTTTGCGGCCTTCTTCTCTGGTACCCTGTAGGGCGCCGGGACTAGCATCTCCGTTAGGAGAGCATCGGCCGGGCCTTCTGGCAGCAGAGCCGGACAGTCAATCCGCTCCGCCATCTCCACATAATCCTGATCAAATATGCACAATTACTTAAGACTCCCCCACGAATATATTGGGAAGAGTTGAATCCGGTGGTAGTCATAAAACTCACCGGACTAGGAGGCCGCGCGGCATGAAGTCCGCGGTCCTCAGATGCGGGAGGAGGTACTTCGGAGGCCTTGAACAGCGCCTTCCACGCGCCTTTATGCGTCATGCCGTAGAGCCTCCGAAGCGTCTGGTGTTCGGCCGGGACGAACTCCCACAGATTAAATGCCTGCCTTTGGCACGGAAGAATCTGGCGAACGAGCATGAGCTGGATCACGTTGACAAGCTTGATGTTCTTGTCCTTCATGCTCTTGATGCAGTTTTGGAGTCCGGTCGGCTCTATAGGTTCGCCCCAGGCCAGGCCCTTCTTTTCCCAGGAGGTGAGCCGCATGGGGGTTCCGGATCGGAACTCGGGGGCCGCTGCCCAGTTGGCACCGCGCGACTCGATGATGTAGAACCACCCCGACTGCCACCCTTTCACGGTCTCCACAAAGGAGCCGTCAAGCCAGGTGGCATTAGGCGTCTTGCCCACCATGGCCCCTCCGCACTCCGGTTGCTGGCCGCTCACGATCTACGGCTTCACGCAGAAGATTTGCAGCCACAGGCTGAAGTGAGGCTTGATGCGGAGGAAGGCCTCGCATACGACGATGAACGCCGAGAAGTTGAGGACGAAGTTTGGGGCTAGATCATGGAAATCTAGCCCGTAGTAGAACATGAGCCCGCGGACGAAGGGATGAAGTGGAAACCCTAGTTCACGGACGAAGTGGGCGAGAAACACGACCCTCTCGTGGGGTCCCGGGGTCGGAACGACCTGCCCGTCGTCTGGTAGCCGGTGCGCTATGTCCGCGGCCAAGTATCCGGCCGCCCGAAGATTCGCGATACGCTTCTCCTTCACAGTGGAAGCCACCCACTTGCCTCCTGCTCCGAACATATTTAGCTGTGCGGAGAAGACTTGGACTAGGGTGCTGGAGCTCGAGGAGGTAAGGATGAGAAAAGGAGGAGGAAGGCATGGGTGAAAATGGGGAACCCTTATCCCTTTATAGAGGCGGCGAAAGCGGAGCGCCTCCCCACTTGCCCGTTGAGAATCGCTTATTTCCCAAGCGCCACGACTGATGGCGCGGTACGATTACCCATACCCGTATTGATGAGAATCCCGTGATAAGGGGACACGATCTCTGCTTTGACAAGATGTGTCAAGGAAACCGCCTCGCAATATGCGCTGAGGCTGGTTGTGGGAAAACGGTTCGAATAATGACCCGACCGTAATGACATATCACATCATCTAAAAAGTTGTCAGCTGAAATATCGTTCTCTCTACGGTGGTATGTGAAGATCATTTTGCAGATCCGGACACGGTCCCACGTGTTCGATAATTACTTTGGAGTATTCGGAGAAGGAACCCGCCTTGCAATGCCGAAGACAAGATCGGCTACCGGACTCATCGTCATTGAAGCCTGGTTCAGGGGCTACTGAGGGAGTCCTGGATTAGGGGTATCCGGACAGCCGGACTGTATACATCATCCGGACTATTGGAGCGTGAAGATACAATACTCAAGACTACGTCCCGTGTCCGGATGGGACTCTCTTTTGCGTGGAAGACAAGCTTGGCAATCCGGATATCGTATTTCCTTCCTTGTAACCGACTCCGTGTAAACCCTAGCCCTCTCTGGTGTCTATATAAACCGGAGAGGTTGGTCCTTAGAAGGCCGATCACAACTACAATCATAATCATCATAGGCTAGCTTCTAGGGTTTAGCCTCTACGATCTCGTGGTAAATCTACTCTTGTACTACTCATATCATCAATATTAATCAAGCAGGAAGTAGGGTTTTACCTCCATCGAGAGGGCCCGAACCTGGGTAAACATTGTGTCCCTTCCTTCCTGTTACCATCAGCCTAAGACGCACAGATCGGGACCCCCTACCCGAGATCCGCCGGTTTTGACACCGACGGCGGACTCGGTAGAAATCTTCATGCTGGAGGGCGACTACGCCGCCGCCCAGCGGCTCGCCGTCTTCACCATCGAACCACCCAACGTCTTCCACAATGACATCAAGGGCTGTCCGGGCCGCGTCCTGGCTCCATTGGGCACCTCCTCCTCAAACGATCCGTCATCGATCGGAGCCATGTATCTCCGCTTTGCCTCCGCGGCAGATCGGGAGGAAGCCATGGCCCACTAGCCCTTCATGCATGAGGGCCCCGCATCGATCAAGACCTGCGAGGTGGTGTACGGGCGGGTGGACATGCAGATCGGGACGTGTTCTCTCCTGGCGGCCACGGGGTTCCCCACCAAGTTCTTAAACACCGTGGGCATCACCGCCGCCTTCGTCTCCTTTGGCAAGGTCCTAGAGGTCGACACCCTGGTGCTTGCGGGGAGGGAGTGTAGGAAGTATGCCCTAGAGGCAATAATAAAGTTGTTATTTATATTTCCTTATATCATGATAAATGTTTATTATTCATGCTAGAATTGTATTAACCGGAAACTTAGTACATGTGTGAATACATAGACAAACAGAGTGTCACTAGTATGCCTCTACTTGACTAGCTCGTTGAATCAAAGATGGTTATGTTTCCTAGCCATAGACATGAGTTGTCATTTGATTAACGGGATCACATCATTAGAGAATGATGGGATTGACTTGACCCATTCCGTTAGCTTAGCACTTGCTCGTTTAGTATGTTGATATTGCCTTCTTCATGACTTATACATGTTCCTATGACTATGAGATTATGCAACTCCCGAATACCGGAGGAACAATTTGTGTGCTACAAAACGTCACAACGAATCTGGGTGATTATAAAGGTGCTCTACAGGTGTCTCTCGATGGTACTTGTTGAGTTGGCATAGATCGAGATTAGGATTTTTCACTCCGATTGCTCTGGAGAGGTATCTCTGGCCCTCTCGGTAATGCACATCACTATAAGCCTTGCAAGCAATGTGACTAATGAGTTAGTTGCGGGATGATGCAATACGGAATGAGTAAAGAGACTTGCAGTAACGAGATTGAACTAGGTATTGAGATACCGACGATCGAATCTCGGGCAAGTAACATACCGATGACAAAGGGAACAACGGATGTTGTTATGCGGTTTGACCGATAAAGATCTTTGTAGAATATGTAGGAACCAATATGAGCATCCAGGTTCCTCTATTGGTTATTGACCGGAGATGAGTCTCGATCATGTCTACATAGTTCTCGAACCCGTAGGGATCCACACGCTTAACGCTCTGTGACGATTTGTATTATGAGTTATGTGATTTGATGACCGAAGTTTGTTTGGAGTCCCGGATGAGATCGGGGACATGAAGAGGAGTCTCGAATGATCGAGACGTAAAGATCGATATATTGAAAGGCTATATTCGGACATCGGAAAGGTTCCAAGTAATTCGGGTATTTTTTTGGAGTACCGGAGAGTTACGAGAATTCATATTGGGCCTTAATCGCCATACGGGAAAGGAGAGAAAAGCATCAAGGGTGGACGCGCCCCTTCCCCATGGACTGGTCCGAATTGGACTAGGGAAAGGGGGCGCCCCCTTCCATCCTTCTCCTTCTCCCTTCCCTTTTCCTATTCCATGTGGGAGGTGGAATCCTACTAGGATTAGGGAGTCCTAGTAGGACTCCACACTTCGGGCGCGCCCTATGAGGGCCAGCCTCCTCCTCCCTCCATCCTTTATATATGTGGCCATGGGGCACCCCATAGACACACAAGTTGATCATTGATCTCTTAGCCGTGTGCGGTGCCCCCCTCCACCATAATCCACCTCGGTCATATCGTCATAGTGCTTAGGCGAAGCCCTGTGCCGGTAGCTTCATCATCATCGTCATCACGTCGTCGTGCTGACGAAGCTCTTCCTCGACACTCTACTGGAACGTGAGTTCGTGGGACGTCACCGATCTGAACGTGTGCAGATTGCGGAGGTGTCGTACGTTTGGTACTAGGATCGGTCGATCGTGAAGACGTACGACTACATCAACCGCATTGTCATAACGCTTCCGCTTTCGGTCTACGAGGGTACGTGGACAACACTCTCCCGCTCGTTGCTATGCATCACCATGATCTTGCGTGTGCGTAGGAATTTTTTTGAAATTACTACGTTCCCCAACAGTGGCATCCGAGCCAGGTTTATGCGTAGATGTTATATGCACGAGTAGAACACAAGTGAGTTGTGGGCGATAATAATCATACTACTTACCACATGTCATACTTTGATTCGGGGGTATTGTTGGATGAAGCGGCCTGGACCGACATTACGCGTACGCTTACGCGAGACTGGTTCTACCGACGTGCTTCGCACATAGGCGGCTGGCGAGTGTCGGTTTCTCAACTTTAGTTGAGTCGAGTGTGGCTACGCCCGGTCCTTGTTGAAGGTTAAAACAGCACATACTTGATGAAAAATTGTTGTGGTTTTGATGCGTAGGTAAGAACGGTTCTTGCTCAGCCCGTAGCAGCCACGTAAAACTTGCAACAAAAAAGTAGAGGATGTCTAACTTGTTTTTACAGGCCATGTTGTGATGTGATATGGTCAAGACATGATGCTAAATTTTATTGTATGAGATGATCATGTTTTGTAACAAAGTTATCGACAATCTGGCAGGGAGCCCTATGGTTGTCGCTTTATTGTATGAAATGCAATCGCCATGTAATTGCTTTACTTTATCACTAAGCGGTAGTGATAGTCGTAGAAGCAATAGTTGGCGAGATAACAACGATGCTACGATGGAGATCAAGGTGTCGCGCCGGTGACGATGGTGATCATGATGGTGCTTTGAAGATGGAGATCAAAGGTACAAGATGATGATGCCCATATCATATCACTTATATTGATTGCATGTGATGTTTATCCTTTATGCATGTTATTTTGCTTAGTTCGACGGTAGCATTATAAGATGATCCCTCACTAAATTTCAAGGTACAAGTGTTCTCCCTGAGTATGCACCGTTGCGAAAGTTCGTCGTGCCGAGACACCACGTGATGATTGGGTGTGATAAGCTCTACGTTCACATACAACGGGTGCAAGCCAGTTTTGCACACGTGGAATACTCAGGTTAAACTTGACGAGCCTAGCATATGCAGATATGGCCTCCGAACACTGAGACCGAAAGGTCGAGCGTGAATCATATAGTAGATATGATCAACATAGTAATGTTACTATTCCATCTCACGTGATGATCGGACATGGTTTAGTTGATATGGATCACGTGATCACTTAGATGATTAGAGGGATGTCTATCTAAGTGGGAGTTCTTAAGTAATATGATTAATTGAACTTTAATTTTATCATGAACTTAGTCCTGGTAGTATTATCATATCTATGTTGTAGATCAATAGCTCGCGTTTAGCTCCCCTGTTTTATTTTTGATATGTTCCTAGAGAAAACTAAGTTGAAAGATGTTAGTAGCGATGATGCGCATTGGATCCGTGATATGAGGATTTTCCTCATTGTTGCACAGAAGAATTATGTCCTTGATGCACCGCTAGGTGACTGGCCGATTGCAGGAGCAGATGCAGACGTTATGAATGTCTGGCAAGCTTGAAATGATGACTACTTGATAGTTTAGTGCACCATGCTTTACGTCTTAGAATCGGGGCTTCAAAGACGTTTTGAACGCCATGGAGCATATGTGATGTTCCAAGAGTTGAAATTAGTATTTCAGACATGCCCATGTTGAAAGGTATGAAACCTTTGACAAGCACTTTGCCTACAAGATGGAGGATAATTGCTCAGCTAGTGAGCATGTGCTCAGAATGTCTGAGTACTACAATCACTTGAATCAAGTGGGAGTTAATCTTCCACATAAGATAGTGATTGACAGAGTTCTCTACTCACTATCACCAAGTTACTACAACTTCGTGATGAACTATAATATGCAAGGGATAACGGAAACGACTCCCAAGCTCTTCATGATGCTGAAATTGACGAAGGTAGAAATCAAGAAAAGCATCAAGTGTTGATGGTTGACAAGACCACTAGTTTCAAGAAAAGGGCAAAGAGAAGAAGGGAAACTTCAAGAAGAACGGCAAGCAAGTTGCTGCTCAAGTCAAAAAGCCCAAGTCTGGACCTAAGCCTGAGACTAAGTGCTTCTACTGCAAAGGGACTGGTCACTGGAAGCAGAACTGCCCCAAGTATTTGGCGGAGATAAGAAGGATGGCAAAGTGAACAAAGGTATATTTGATATACATGTTATTGATGTGTACTTTACTAGTGTATATAGCAACCCCTCAAGATTTGATACTAGTTCGGTTGCTAAGATTAGTAACTCAAAGCGGAGTTGCAGAATGAACAGAGACTAGTTAAGGGTAAAGTGACGATGTGTGTTGGAAGTGGTTCCAAGATTGATATGATCATCATCGCACACTCCCTATACTTTCGGGATTAGTGTTGAACCTAAATAAATGTTATTTGGTGTTTGCGTTAAGCATGAATATGATTTGATCATGTTTATTGCAATACGGTTATTCATTTAAAGTCAGCGAATAATTGTTGTTCTATTTACATGAATAAAACCTTCAATGGTCATACACCCAAGGTGAATGGTTTATTGAATCTCGATCGTAGTGATACACATATTCATACTATTGAAGCCAAAAGATGCAAAGTTAATAATGATAGTGCAACTTATTTGTGGCACTACCGTTTAGGTCATATTGGTGTAAAGTGCATGAAGAAAATCCATGCTGATGGGCTTGTGGAATCACTTGATTATGAATCAGTTGATGCTTGCGAACCATGCCTCATGGGCAAGATGACTAAGACTCCACTCTCTGGAACAATGGAGCGAGCAACAGACTTGTTGGAAATAATACATAATGATGTATGCAGTCCGATGAGTGTTGTGGCTCACGGCTGGTATCGTTATTTTCAGACCTTCACGGATGATTAGAGTAGATATGGGTATATCTACTTGATGAAACATAAATCTGAAACATTTGAAAAGTTCAAATAATTTCAGAGTGAAGTGGAAAATCATCGTAACAAGAAAATAAAGTTTCTACGATCTGATCGTGGAGGAGAATATTTGAATTACGAGTTTGGTCTTTGTTTAAAACAATGAATAATAGTTTCACTAATCACACCACCTAGAACACCATAGTGTAATGGTGTGTCCGAACGTCAGAATCGTACTTTTATTAGATATGGTGCGATCTATGATGTCTCTTACCCATCTACCACTATCGTTTTGGGGTTATGCATTAGAGACAGCTACATTCACATTAAATAGGGCACCATCTAAATCCGTGGAGATGACACCGTATGAACTGTGGTTTGGCAAGAAACCTAAGCAGTCGTTTCTTAAAGTTTGGGACTGTGATGCTTATGTGAAAAGTTTCAACATGATAAGCTTGAACCCAAATCGGAGAAGTAAATCTTCATAGGATACCCAAAAGAAACTGTTGGGTACACTTTCTATCACAGACCCGAAGGCAAGACATTCGAATGGATCCTTTCTAGAGAAGGAGTTTCTCTCGGAAGAAGTGAGTGGGAGGAAAGTAGAACTTGATGAGGTAACTGTACCTGCTCCCTTATTGGAAAGTAGTTCATCACAAAAATTTGTTCCTGTGACTCCTACACCAATTAGTGAGCAAGCTAATGATGATGGTAATGTAACTTCAGATCAAGTTACTACCGAACCTCATAGGTCAACCAGAGTGAGATCCGCACTAGAGCGGTACGGTAATCCTGTTCTGGAGGTCATGTTACTTGACCATGACAACTATACGAATTATGAGGAAGCGATGATGAGCCCAGATTCCGCGAAATGGCTTGAGGCCATGAAATCTGAGATGGGATCCATGTATGAGAACAAAGTGTGGACTTTGGTTGACTTGCCCGATGATCGGCAAGCCATAGAAAATAAATGGATCTTCAAGAGGAAGACGGACGCTAATAGTAGTGTTACCGTCCACAAAGCTAGACTTGTTGAAAAAGGTTTTTGACAAAGTTCAAGGTGTTGACTACGATGAGATTTTGTCACTCGTAGCGATGCTTAAATCTGTCTGAATCATGTTAGCAAATTGCCACATTTTATGAAATCTGGCAAATGGATGCCAAAACTACATTCCTTAATGGATTTCTTAAAGAAGAATTGTATATGATGCAACTAGAAGGTTTTGTCGATCCTAAAGGTGCTAACAAAATGTGCAAGCTCCAGTGATCCATCTATGGACTGGTGCAAGCATCTCGGAGTTAGAATATACGCTTTGATGAGTTGATCAAAACATATAGTTTTGTACAGACTTGCGGTGAAGCCTGTATTTACAAGAAAGTGAGTGGGAGCACTACAGCATTTCTGATAAACATATGTGAATGACATATTGTTGATCAGAAATAATGTAGAATTTTCTGGAAAAGCATAAAGGAGTATTTGAAAGGATTTTTTCAAATAAAGACCTCGGTGAAGCTGCTTACATATTGAGCATCAAGATCTATAGAGATAGATCAAGACGCTTGATAAGTTTTTTCAATGAGTACATACCCTGACAAGATTTTGAAGTAGTTCAAAATGGAACAGTCAAAGAAAGAGTTCTTGCCTGTGTTACAAGGTGTGAAATTGAGTAAGACTCAAAGCCCGACCATGGCAGAAGAAAGAAAGAGAATGAAAGTCAATCCCTATGCCTCAGCTATAGGTTCTATAAAGTATGCCATGTTGTGTACCAGATCTATTGTATACCCTACACTTTGAGTTTAGCAAGGAGTACAATAGTGATCTAGGAGTAGATCCTTTGGACAGCGGTCAAAATTAATAAGGATATATTTCTCGATTATGGAGGTGACAAAGGTTCGTCATAAAGGGTTACGTCGATGCAAGTTTTGACACTGATCCATATAACTCTAAGTCTCAATCTAGATACATATTGAAAGTGGGAGCAATTAGCTAGACTAGATCCATGCAGAGCATTGTTGACATGGAAATTTGCAAAATGCATACGGATCGTAATGTTGCAGACCCATTGACTAAACTTCTCTCACAAGCAAAACATGATCACACCTTAGTACTCTTTGGGTGTTAATCACATAGCGATGTGAACTAGATTATTTACTCTAGTAAACCCTTAGGGTGTTAGTCACATGACGATGTGAACTATGGGTGTTAATCACATGGTGATGTGAATTATTGGTGTTAAATCACATGGCGATCACGAACTAGATTATTGACTCTAGTGCAAGTGGGAGAATGAAGGAAATATGCCCTAGAGGCAATAATAAAGTTATTATTTATTTCCTTATTTCATGATAAATGTTTATTATTCATGCTAGAATTGTATTAACCGGAAACTTGATACATGTGTGAATACATAGACAAACAGAGTGTCACTAGTATGCCTCTACTTGACTAGTTCGTTGAATCAAAGATGGTTAAGTTTCCTAGCCATAGACATGAGTCGTCATTCGATTAACGAGATCGCATCATTAGAGAATGATTTGATTGACTTGACCCATTCAGTTAGCTTAGCACTTGATCGTTTAGTATGTTGCTATTGCTTTCTTCATGACTTATACATGTTCCTATGACTATGAGATTATGCAACTCCCATACTAGAGGAACACTTTGTGTGCTACCAAACGTCACAACGTAACTGGGTGATTATAAAGGTGCTCTACAGGTGTCTCCAAAGGTACTTGTTGAGTTGGCGTATTTCGAGATTAGGATTTGTCACTCCGATTGTCGGAGAGGTATCTCTGGGCCCACTCGGTAATGAACATCACTGTAAGCCCTGCAAGCATTGTGACTAATGAGTTAGTTGCGGGATGATGTATTACGGAACGAGTAAAGAGACTTGCCGGTAACGAGATTGAGCTAGGTATTGAGATACCGACGATCGAATCTCAGGCAAGTAGCATACCGATGGCAAAGGGAACAACATATGTTGTTATGCGGTTTGACCGATAAAGATCTTCGTAGAATATGTGGGAGCCAATATGAGCTTCCAGGTTCCGCTATTGGTTATTGACCGGAGATGTGTGTCGGTCATGTCTACATAGTTCTCGAACCCGTAGGTCCGCACGCTTAACGTTAGGTGACGATCGGTATTATGAGTTTATGTGATTTGATTTACGAAGGTATTTCGGAGTCCCGGATGAGATCGGGACATGACGAGGAGTCTCGAAATGGTCGAGACGTAAATATCGATATATTGGATGACTATATTCGGACATCGGAAAGGTTCCGAGTGATTCGGGTATTTTTCGGGGTACCGGGGAGTTACGGGAATACGAGGAAGAAGTAATGGGCCTCATGGGCCAAGTGGTGGAAGAGAGGAGGCAGGGCGCGCGGCCCCCTAAGCCCAAACCGAATTGGACTAGGGGGTCGGCCCCCCTTTCCTCCTTTTCCTCCCTCTCCTTCCCTCTCCCTCTCCTCCTTCCATTCCTCCTCCTAGTAGGAGTAGGAAAGGGGAGTCCTACTCCTACTAAGAGGAGGACTCCTACTAAGAGGAGGACTCCTCCTCCTGGCGCGCCCTACAGGCGGTCATAAGAAAACCTCCTAGCCGGAGAGTTTGGCCGGTGGCCAAAGCTCCTTTAGCAACGGTGCCGTCTTTAAAGACGGGATGGGGCATCCTTCCTGACAGCGACGGCACAGAGGAACTCTCAATGAAAGCACCAATGTCGGTGTCAAAACCGGCGGATCTCGGGTAGGGGGTCCCGAACTGTGCGTCTAGGCGGATGGTAACAGGAGACAAGGGACACAATGTTTTTACCCAGGTTCGGGCCCTCTCGATGGAGGTAAAACCCTACTCCTGCTTGATTAATATTGATGATATGGGTAGTACAAGAGTAGATCTACCACGAGATCAGAGAGGCTAAACCCTAGAAGCTAGCCTATGGTATGATTGTTGTTCGTCCTACGGACTAAAACCTTCCGGTTTATATAGACACCGGATAGGGTTAGGGTTACACAGAGTCGGTTACAATGGTAGGAGATCTACATATCCGTATCGCGAAGCTTGCCTTCCACGCCAAGGAAAGTCCCATTCGGACACGGGACGAAGTCTTCAATCTTGTATCTTCATAGTCCAGGAGTCCGGCCAACGGTGGTAGTTCGGCTATCCGGACACCCCCTAATCCAGGACTCCCTCAGCCGCCCTGTGGAGTTCGACCAACTGCTTCAGTTGGTCACTCAGAGGCGTTGGATGTTCGGCCCCAGCATACTGGGACCAGAACAGCTTCTCCGTCACGCTCCCCTCCTCGGCAAGGTAGAACTCCACGGCATCTGATGCGCTGCGTGGCAGATCTGCGAATGCCCCTGGAGAGCTCCGAATCCGGGTAAGTAAAAGAAACGCCTCCTCCACATGCTTGCTTTGCATTAAGAATTTCTTACCCGCCGCTATCTTTTGGCCTCACAGGTTTCTGATGTGCCTTCTCGGCTCGGCCTTGGCGTCTTTTATATTAGCAAGGGCCTTCGCAAGCTCGGCCTCTTTCACCTTAAGCTCATGCTCCATGGACTCAAACTTCTTTCCGAGCTCCTAGAGCTCTTGCTGTACCTCGCCCACTCTAGCATCTTGCTTTTCGCGCTCCTTGCGTTCCAAGGCGGCCGCCTTGTCTTTGGCCTCGGACAGTGCTTTCTTCAGAGACGCCACTTCGGTGGTGGCCTCGTTACAAAATCACGACGCTTCATCGTTAGAATAACCAAATTTATCTATCCTTAATTATGTGAGATCGGGAATCTCTCACCTTTGTTCTCTTCGAGCTGCCTCTTCGTGAGGTCGAGCTCTCCCTACTTTGCCCTGCATCCCGTGTTACTCCAGCGATCTCGGCTGTGCGGACAGCAGCGGCAAGCAGCACAGCCTGCTTATTCACATTTACACTTATTATTAGACTCCTGCGGATTATAATCGACCCTCCGTTTGGCTTTTCTTTCCGAACACCAAACAGAGTATCAGGGGCTACTACCTATCGGGTGGTAATTTCACACATTTTTATTACTTACCTCAAAGCCTGTCAGGAGGCTGGTGCAAGCTTCGGTTAGTCCGCTCTTGGCGGAAAAAACCTTCTGAATCACCGCACTCATAAGAGTACGGTGCTCTTCATCCATAGAAGCGCCGCGAAGTTCTTCCAGCAGACAATACGGCGCCTCGGGCGCAACGGAAGTCCTCGGCACAGACGGCTCGCCCTCCCTAACGAGGGGCTGCCCGCCTGAGTCCGGAACCATTGGAGGTTCCGGAACAGTGTTCGGCTGAGAGCCCGGCCTACTGCGGCTCTCATCGACACGATCCGCAGGGATCTTGAACCCCGCGTGTCCGACATCTGGAATTCCGCCCTGGGGCGTCCCCAGAGTCACCTCCCCCCCTCCGCTCTGGGAACCTTTGGGACAACACCTCTGTGTCATCCGCAGGCTGAGGAGTAGTGGCCGTCGGGAGCTAATTCATCGCTGAATCGCTCAAGGACCCATCCGAAGACGACACCTCGGGATGGACCCTGGCCGGACTGTATACAAGTTTGGTGTTATAATAAGATTATAAAGCAAAATCACAAAAGAATATGGATACTTACGATCGTGCTAGGGGCTTCCCCCTGGGCAGCCACCCCTCCTCGCTATCGGCGGCGGTGGTGGAGTAGTCCGGAAGGGACGCCTTACCCTTCTTGGACGTCCCAGCCTCCCCCTATGGGGCGGCTTTCCTCTTCTTCTCCCCCTCAGTGCGGGGAGGCAGAGTTTCCTCTTGTTTCCCCCCGCCTCCGCGGGAGGAATCTGTCTCGTCGTCATCGGACGATGAGGGTATGACGGCCTTCCGTCGGGGGCCTTTCCCGGCCCCCTGGTCCGCTTCTCAGCCCCCCATCCTCTCCGGATGGGGCGGCCCTTCTTCTTCTTCTTCCTCCCCTTCGAGGGAGTGCGCCTCGTCGTCTTGGACGAGGCTTCCAGACTGATCTTACATCGGAGACCCTTCCTGGTCCCGGGCCTTCTTTGCGGCCTTCTTCTCTGGTACCCTGTAGGGCGCCGGGACTAGCATCTCCGTTAGGAGAGCATCGGCCGGGCCTTCTGGCAGCAGAGCCGGACAGTCAATCCGCTCCGCCATCTCCACATAATCCTGATCAAATATGCACAATTACTTAAGACTCCCCCACGAATATATTGGGAAGAGTTGAATCCGGTGGTAGTCATAAAACTCACCGGACTAGGAGGCCGCGCGGCATGAAGTCCGCGGTCCTCGATCTGGGAGGAGGTACTTCGAGGCCTTGAACAGCGCCTTCCACGCGCCTTTATGCGTCATGCCGTAGAGCCTCCGGTTGCCCGGTGTTCGGCCGGGACGAACTCCCACAGATTGAATGCCTACCTTTGGCACGGAAGAATCTGGCGAACGAGCATGAGCTGGATCACGTTGACAAGCTTGATGTTCTTGTCCTTCATGCTCTTGATGCAGTTTTGGAGTCCGGTCGGCTCTATAGGTTCGCCCCAGGCCAGGCCCTTCTTTTCCCAGGAGGTGAGCCGCATGGGGGTTCCGGATCGGAACTCGGGGGCCGCTGCCCAGTTGACACCGCGCGACTCGGTGATGTAGAACCACCCCGACTGCCACCCTTTCACGGTCTCCACAAAGGAGCCGTCAAGCCAGGTGGCATTAGGCGTCTTGCCCACCATGGCCCCTCCGCACTCCGGTTGCTGGCCGCTCACGATCTACGGCTTCACGCAGAAGATTTGCAGCCACAGTGCTGAAGTGAGGCTTGATGCGGAGGAAGGCCTCATATCTGACGATGAACGCCGAGAAGTTGAGGATTTAAGTTTGGGGCTAGATCATGGAAATCTAGCCCGTAGTAGAACATGAGCCCATGGACGAAGGGATGAAGTGGAAACCCTAGTTCACTGGACGAAGTGGGCGAGAAACACGACCCTCTCGTGGGGTCCTGGGTCGGAACGACCTGCCCGTCGTCTGGTAGCCGGTGCGCTATGTCCGCGGCCAAGTATCCGGCCGCCCGAAGATTCGCGATACGCTTCTCCTTCACAGTGGAAGCCACCCACTTGCCTCCTGCTCCGAACATATTTAGCTGTGCGGAGAAGACTTGGACTAGGGTGCTGGAGCTCGAGGAGGTAAGGATGAGAAAAGGAGGAGGAAGGCATGGGTGAAAATGGGGAACCCTTATCCCTTTATAGAGGCGGCGAAAGCGGAGCGCCTCCCACTTGCCCGCTGAGAATCGCTTATTTCCCAAGCGCCCACGATCGATGGCGATGCGATTACCCATACCCGTATTGATGAGAATCCCATAATAAGGGGACACGATCTCTGCTTCGACAAGACGTGTCAAGGGAACCGCCTCGCAATATGCACTGAGGCTGGTTGTGGGAAAACGGTTCGAATAATAGTTCGACCGTAATGACATATCACGTCATCTAAAAAGTTGTCAGCTGAAATATCGTTCTCTCTACGGTGGTATGTGAAGATCATTTTGCAGATCCGGACACGGTCTACGTGTTCGATGGTTACTTTGGAGTATTCGGAGAAGGAACCCGCCTTGCAATGCCGAAGACAAGACTGCTACGGACTCATCGTCATTGAAGCCTGGTTCAGGGCTCTTGAGGAGTCCTGGATTAGGGGTATCCGGACAGCCGGACTGTATACATCATCCGGACTATTGGAGCGTGAAGATACAAGACTCAAGACTACGCCCCGTGGTCCGGATGGGACTCTCTTTATGTGGAAGACAAGCTTGGCAATCCGGATATCGATTTCCTTCCTTGTAACCGACTCCGTGTAAACCCTAGCCCTCTCTGGTGTCTATATAAACCGGAGAGGTTGGTCCTTAGAAGGCCGATCACAACTACAATCATAATCATCATAGGCTAGCTTCTAGGGTTTAGCCTCTACGATCTCGTGGTAAATCTACTCTTGTACTACTCATATCATCAATATTAATCAAGCAGGAAGTAGGGTTTTACCTCCATCGAGAGGGCCCGAACCTGGGTAAACATTGTGTCCCTTCCTTCCTGTTACCATCAGCCTAAGACGCACAGATCGGGACCCCCTACCCGAGATCCGCCGGTTTTGACACCGACAGCGGACTCGGTAGAAATCTTCATGCTGGAGGGCGACTACGCCGCCGCCCAGCGGCTCGCCGTCTTCACCATCGAACCACCCAATGTCTTCCACAATGACACTGCGGCTGTCCAGGCCACGGTCCTGGGCTCCATTGGGCACCTCCTCCCCAAAACGATCCCGTCATCGATCGGAGCCATGTATCTCCGTTTTGCCTCCGCGGCAGACTGGGAGGAAGCCATGGCCCACTAGCCCTTCATGCATGAGGGGCCCCGCATCGATCTGCACTGCGAGGTGGTGTACGGGCGGGTGGACATGCAGATCGGGACGTGTGCTCTCCTGGCGGCCACGGGGTTCCCCACCAAGTTCTTAAACACCATGGGCATCACCGCCGCCTTTGTCTCCTTTGGCAAGGTCCTAGAGGTCGACACCCTGGTGCTTGCGGGGAGGGAGTGTAGGAAGTATGCCCTAGAGGCAATAATAAAGTTGTTATTTATATTTCCTTATATCATGATAAATGTTTATTATTCATGCTAGAATTGTATTAACCGGAAACTTAGTACATGTGTGAATACATAGACAAACAGAGTGTCACTAGTATGCCTCTACTTGACTAGCTCGTTGAATCAAAGATGGTTATGTTTCCTAGCCATAGACATGAGTTGTCATTTGATTAACGGGATCACATCATTAGAGAATGATGGGATTGACTTGACCCATTCCGTTAGCTTAGCACTTGCTCGCTTTAGTATGTTGATATTGCCTTCTTCATGACTTATACATGTTCCTATGACTATGAGATTATGCAACTCCCGAATACCGGAGGAACAATTTGTGTGCTACAAAACGTCACAACAATCGGGTGATTATAAAGGTGCTCTGAGGTGTCTCCGATGGTACTTGTTGAGTTGGCATAGATCGAGATTAGGATTTTTCACTCCGATTGTCGGAGAGGTATCTCTGGGCCCTCTCGGTAATGCACATCACTATAAGCCTTGCAAGCAATGTGACTAATGAGTTAGTTATGGATGATGCAATACGGAATGAGTAAAGAGACTTGCCGCAACGAGATTGAACTAGGTATTGAGATACCGACGATCGAATCTCGGGCAAGTAACATACCGATGACAAAGGGAACAACGGATGTTGTTATGCGGTTTGACCGATAAAGATCTTTGTAGAATATGTAGGAACCAATATGAGCATCCAGGTTCCTCTATTGGTTATTGACCGGAGATGAGTCTCGATCATGTCTACATAGTTCTCGAACCCGTAGTGTCGTGGAATTGTCACGGCAGATGTCCTCATGAAAGGACTTAGTCGTAGGGCCATCGTACGGGTTAACCTAGAGGGGTTAAAGCGGACACAAGACACGGGAATTATACTGGTTCGGCCCCTTGATGAAGGTAAAAGCCTACGTCCAGTTGTGATGTGATTGATATGATTTCGGCGACTAGGGAGCAATAGCTTTGCCTTAGCCTCGAATCCTCTGTCCCTAATCCGCCGCCGGGTCGTCCCCTTATATACACGGGTTGACGACCGGCAGGTCTACAGAGTACCGAACCGGCTCATCAAAGCGTCCGGCACGGTCTCTCCTAACTAAACTTACAACACAAGTAACAATACTAAGGCGGTTTACATAGATGGACCTTAATTCGCCTCTGGGCTCCGTGCCTCCTCCGTGGGCCTGAATCATGGACGAGGGTAAACCGGCCCCTCCAGGGCGGTTCACACTCAGTAGTTGTGTCCCCAACATTAGGCCCCAGATTGACCTGAACCGGTTCAAGTCAATCTTCAACACCTTCAGGAAACTCTTCGATCTCCTTTCATATTTTGTAAACCGCCATCCGCTTGAACCGCCGTGTTGTCATCCTCCGATTTCCATGTCAGGGCACCTTGACGTCCTCTTTAATAAAGAAATCCAAACAGTAAGATTCCCTTCATTTAATGCTATCCCGGAAATCGAGGCGGCCGCTGCACCGTCCGCCGCTCTTGACTCCTCGATTCTCGCCCGTTGATTGCTCCGGTCCCTTATAAATAGACCGTCGCCTTTCTCTTCTTCTTCTTCTTCCGCTCTTCTCCTTCCTCACGACGCCTAGCCCTGAAGCTCCGCCGTCGCGCCCGACCTTCGAACGACGCTTCATCGCCGGGTCATGCATCAACCTCGACCGCATCGTAGTTTTCGGCGCTCCTCCGCGGTTTCCGCCGCCGTAAGGTTCCTCTCAAGCCCTAGATCCCATCTGAGATCCTGTTCATCACGCAGTTCATATCAGTTTCTTCTCACTTGCTCCGCCATGGCCGTACGCCTCAGCCATACCGTGCATCTTGTATAAGTGAATGCTCCGCCGTCCATTGAACTCTTTATGCACCCTTCCTTTTGTTCAGATCCTCGAGTTTAGAATATCTGAACCCTCCCGCTCGTTATGAAGGTTTGCATAGGTCGTAAGTTTTTCTTACTAGGGCTTCGGTAGATCTCGATTACCTCCATTCGTATGTGAAAACTGTTTACATCCATACTTAGTAGACTTTTCAACTCTGCCATTTTCGGCGGTTTAACTTTCGACAGCTAATCCGGCTACTCCATTAGTCCTCGCTTAAACCGGAACGGGAAGCCGGATGCTGAATCACCGTTTTTAACAATGTATGATATACCTGAACCGTTTAATGGTAAACCGTCTCTTCCTTTCTTTCACAGCTTAGTCTTCCGGAATGGCCCCTCAATTCGCAGCTTGCAATTGGGTCCGGTCCAAAATCACCAAACACAACTGAACGGCTATGTCACCACCGGGCGGTTTGGCGCCAAAAATGTCCTCCACCGGGCGTGTTCCGGATGGCGAAGTTTCCTCCGAGCCACAAGAGGATGAAGTAATCGTGTTTATGCAGCACTTAGACCGGGGATTCTGCCCGCCCGGTTCAAAAAATTTCCGGGACGTCCTCGCAAGTTTGAAACTCCATCCGCAGGATATCGGCCGAACTCTGTGTCAAACATATGCAACTTCCAAGTCTTCTGTGAAGTCTACCTTCAGGAAGAACCATCTGTGGAGTTGTTCCGGGATTTTTTCACTTGAACCGCCGTACCGAATTTTCTGATGGTCCGAACACAGAGCTGGGCGGCGTTTCAATCCAAAAGAGGAAGGAGGTGGATTTTCCTCACGCCAAACACCACAGTCATCCAAAGGATTGGAACCAAACCTGGTTCTACCGCCGAACACCGCTCACCTTAACGAGAACCCCTTGCCGGGTTATCGTCCTCACCGCTCAAAGAACCAAAGCATCCGCTGCTCAAGACGCTTAACCGCCATGAACGGAAGAACTTGGCGCCTCAAATAATCAAGCTCTGTGCTCTAATGGCCAATGGCTTAACCGTGGACCTTGTGCGGTGTTGGGTTTCTTGGGGCGTCTTGCCGCTAAGCCGCCAGCCCGGATTGATGCATGAGTACACCGGCAGCCTCAAAGACCCTCAAAGACGTCACGAGCTGCCCATAACTGAACTTGAAGTTACGGAGATTGTAAAGAAGATGCTTGATGAACCAATCTCCGTCTGCAGCCTAACCGGGTTGGCTCCGTTCTGCGCTGCCAACCCGCCACCTGCGGTAAGACCTTGCTCACCGCTTTTCGGGCTTTTAATATTTTGTTGATATTCATTAATCCTTGCTACCTCGCAGGCTGACAGCTCCTTCTGGAGACGGACCAAACCGGCCCGAGCTCCGTATAAAGTCCAAGGCTACCAAAAAGGCTGGCAAGAAAACCGCCGGTCTTCGATCCGCCGGAAGAAGAAGAATCTGTCGAGGTAAAACTTGATATCCTTACGAGGGAGCCGCCGTAAACCGCTCTCCTCCTTGTATTTCTTCTTATGATTTATCCTCTCATTCCGTCAACGACAAATTTAATTCCCAGGATGATGCCGAAGCCAGCCATGCCGACCATTTTGAGGTAATCCTTCTTTCTTCCGACCCGACCTCGTGCGGTTCAAAGAATTCGTCATACTGCTCGGAAAGTGAAAAATCTCATTCCTATGCTTATCCGAAGACACAAAGGCTAAAGCGCCACACAACCCGCACGATGGCTAACAGATTCTCTCTTCCGGTTTACCAGATACACCAACCCTAAGCGTCGCCCGTGAGGTGATTTGTTCTCCTGAAAAACGTTATCCCTTAAAAGGTTTCTTCCGATGTCCTCTCAATCCGTCTGACCCGAATTATCAGGCCTCTTCCAACTCCTCTGGCGGTTCATCAACCACGCAACTGCCTCCGCTTAAAGTTGCTGCAGGGTATGTAACTGCTGTCCATCAGTTCGATTTACAACTGCCTTGGTTGATTTGCCTTAATCCAATTCTGAACATTGCAGCACCAAGGCTCGCTGAGTAAGAAAGCGAAAACCCTTGACCCTCATCATGGATGCTGATCCAGAAAAGACCCCGGAACCAACCCACGAAAATTCTGAAGTCGCCAAAGATAGCTCTGGCGAGTTGTATAAAGACGATACTGCTGATCCGCCAGAAGCTGAACCGGAGGTCCAAGTGGAAACTTCACAGCCTGCTCCACCAAACCCGCTGATAGAGCGAGTCGCAATAGCTTGAACCGCCGAGCCAGTAAGCAAACATCAAGCCCAAAGAAGACCGCGAAAATGACGATGTTATTGTGACAGCATCGGCTACGCTGCTCCTAGCCAACCAGTCGCTTTAACAAAACATAGTGCCAAGGGTGAGTCGGCGCCGTGAGTAAAGATAAAGGAAAAACAGACTGTCACCACGACCACTTCTCCGCCCAAGAACTGCACTCCGGGTTTCTGAACCGGCTCTATGCCAGCCGTGACCTTGAAGCTGGTCTGGTAAACCGGATGAAGGACCGCTATGAGGTAATGAATTATGTCTTTCCTGTACTTTAGCTGTATAGTAGCCCCCAAGGGTCGGTTCAACTTAGCATAGTTAAACCGGAACTTAATTTCTGTACCCAAATGGCAAACTGAGATCAATTAGCCATTAGCCCCCAAGTGCTAAGGTGAATATGTATATTGAGCTTGGGACTTGATAATGAGACACCTAACATGCTTCCTTTGTTATCAGAATGAAATAGAGCAGCAAAGCGTGCAACTCAAAGACCTGCGAGCCAATCTGGAGACTCAAAGCAGGCGAAACCACTAAGGCCAAGGACGAATTGAGAACGGCCTTGGCCACTATGGAACAGCTGAAAGAGTGGTATAAATCCGAACAAGCCAATCGGGACACCGAGAAGGCCGGTTTGAAAAACGGGCGGAAGAAGCCAAGCAGCCCTTAAACCGTGGATCAAGAGCTTACAGACTCAAGCGCCAAGTGCATGCCATGACCTCTGCCGTCTTTGGTAAGAAACTATGCAATCGCTATCTTAATTTTGATATTTCCGCCGGTTTATCCTGAGTTGTCTTAAACCGTGCAGGCAAACGTATTGTACATATGGGCTCGATGTGCGGAAGAAATCAAGGCCGCTTATACGCTGATTGAGCAGCTGTATACCGGCGCCAATGAGTCATCATGCTACATCATACGACAAAACGGCGCCGCCCTCGATCGAGAAACCTCGGACCGTTGTCCATGGTTCCGGGCAGCTTGAAGAGTTGAAGTGATCCGCGGCTCGGCCGGCACATTATCGGGTTTCGACGCACGCCAAGGCGTGCATAGCGTATCTTGATCCGGCGGACATAGCCAAAGGTTTCCCAAGTGCTCAAGAGAATGGTGAAGCCTTTGATAACGACGCTCAAACGGATCACAAAGGAAATGCGTCACCGGGCGAAGTCAACCGCGACGAAGCCAACATGACGGTTCACCGCTTCTTTTATGACGCCAACAACAAGCGGGTGGATTTTGTCATCCCCGAAGTGCGAGCCTTGTTCCCCAATCCGTAGAAGCACACTTACACCCCCGACGTTGATCCGGCTGAGCTGATAAGTGAAGAAGCTGTCTTCGTGCCTTAACCCGGATTGACTGGTCTACCAATGACTTCCGGGCTTTGGGTGAGGAAGAAGAAGAAGTTGAACCGACGTCAGCGCCTCTACCTCACGCCAACCCGGCGAAGCGGCGTAATTCGTCAAGCCGGTGACGCCTCCAAGCTTTAAGGCATAACCCCACATGAAACGCCGGGCCGCAGAAGGCTTTGTAATAGGATAGTCGTACTTTGTTTTGAACAATGCCGTTACTAACTCGGTCTCAGAACTTTTGCATGGCGGTGCTGGATACTTTGGTTTTGAAGTAGTGAATCTCGCAACCTATTTTGCTCGCAATCACAAATTCTTAAACCGCCTGGCGGCTTGCGCCTAGCCGGATTGTGATACCAATATATTTATATAAGAAAATATCGAGGTATCCGATCAAAATTTTGTGATACAAACATACCTGCCAAAGGGCGGGCACACAATTGGCTTTAGCCAATCCTAAAGCGGAGGCTTTATAAACCATCACCGTCAAAGGAGAATAATCCTCGTAGGTATAATACCGATTTACCGTGGTAAATCGTGTCGGGTATGATAAGCCCCCTGTTACTCCATAATGGGATGTTAACAGCAAAATCAAACCGGAATAATCAATCGCCAGAAAAAAGGGGACCAAATTCTGAAAACTTGAATCCGGTTGAAAGAAGGTTTTTCGGTTTAAGACAACAAACAAAAGCCAAATTATATGTATAAAAAACACATGGAAGCAAAAACAATAACAAAGACTGTTTGCAAGAAGAGGCTTTATTGAGTCTCGATCGATGGCGTTACCATGGTCGGACAGGACCAAGCTCCCTATAAGGTGTAGCGATGGTTCAAGTCAGCCAGTCCCCAATCGACATCGTGGCATTACGCCGATCAAGTGGCATTGCATTGGTTCGGGTTCGACCAAGCCCCAAGTGATTCTATGGCCTTAGGCCGACCAAGAGGCGTGACTGGTTCAGGCGTGACCATGTCCCCAAGTGATCTGGTGGCTTTCGCCGTCAAGAGGTGTTGCATTGGTTCGGACACCACCAAGCCCCTAAGTGACAAAAATTTCACAAAAGCAAGGCCAAGGGTTAAACCGGAGGCCGCTTCCACGCCAAGATTCCATGTACCCAAACCGGACTTTGATACGTAATGATACCCCGCTTTAGCCGAGGATCCGGTTTATTGCTTTTATTCATAATATATACATTGTCTTAATGTACATAAGTGGAGCCAATGGCTCGTATAATAAGGTCAAGATGAGCTATGTTCCACGGCCTGTTGGTCTCCTCCTCCGACGTATGCGTGAGTCCTTTTCGCTCTCGAACATCAATCGATAGTAGGACCCGTTGTATAGATTCTTGCTGACCACAAAAGGCCCCTCCCAAGGTGGGGATAGCTTGTGCATATCTTTCTCGGTCTTGAATGAGCCGCAGCACTAAGTCTCCTTCCCGAAAGGTTCTGGTTTTAACCCGCCGCTGTGATACCGACGAAGATCCTGCCGGTAAACCGCCGAACGAGCAGCTGCCATATCGCGCTCTTCATCCGGTCGATCCAAATCGTCTTGCCGTGTCGCCTCGCTATCCGCCTCAACATAAGCTGCCACCGAGGCGTAGTCGTGACGGATATCGCTGGGAAGGACCGCCTCGCTCCATAGACCATAAAGAACGGCGTGTATCCAGAGATCGGTTGGGGTAGTATTTATACTCCATATCACCGATGGAAGCTCTTCCACCCAACAACCCGGCCCCTCTAAAGGGACCATAAGTCGGGTTTGATACCTTTCAAGATCTCCCGATTAGCTCGTTCCGCTTGACCATTGGATTGCGGGTGGGCTACGGAAGAAACATCAAGCCGGATGTGCTCGCTCACAAAATTCCTTCATAGCTCCTTTGGACAAATTGGTGCCATTGTCCGTGATGATACTGTGGAAACCCAAACCGAAAATCACCTTTTGATGAACTGAACCGCCGTGGCCGCATCACACTTGCTAATGTGCTCGCCTCAACCCACTTGGTAAATTTATCAACCGCCACCAACAGGTGGGTCTTTTGTCCTTGGACCTCTTGAAAGGTCCAACCATATCCAGCCCCCAAGTCGCAAACGGCCAAGTAATTGGAATCATCCTCAATTCTTGGGCTGGCACATGAGCACGCCTAGAGAACTTTTGGCAACCATCACATCGTCTGACCAGATCCTCCGTGATCAAGATGGGCAGTCAACCAATAGAAACCATGGCGGAACGCCTTTGGCCACCAAGGACTTTGAACCGTGGTGACCACAATCCCTTCATGGATCTCTCGCAATATCTCACAGCCCTCTTCAGGGGACACACAACGCTGAAACGCCTACGACACACCGCAATGGTGCAACTCGCCATTAACAATGGACATAGACTTAGACCGCCGAACTATCTGCCGGGCCAACGTCTCATCTTCTGGTAACTCGCCCCGGTTCATGTATGCCAAATAAGGGAGCGCCCAATCCGGAATGACATGCAGGGCCGCCACCAATTGAGCCTCCGGATCAGGGATAGCCAAACCAATTTCATCAGGAAGCTTAACTGACGGATTGTGCAGTACATCAAGGAAAACGTTGGGTGGGACCGGTTTACGTTGAGAGCCCAGCCGGCTTAAAGCATCAGCCGCTTCATTCTTCCGACGATCCACATGGTCCACCTGATATCCTTTAAAATGTCCTGCAACAACATCCACCTCCCGACGATATGCAGCCATGAGTGGATCTTTGGAATCCCAAGGCACGATACTTGCTGAGCCACCAAGTCCGAGTCACCAAAACATTTAACCCGACTGAGATTCATTTCTTTAGCCATCCGGAGACCATGGAGCAAAGCTTCATACTCAGCTGCATTGTTAGTACAGGGGAACATTAGGCGGAGAACGTAATGTAACTTGTCACCTCGCTGGAAGTTAAACGACTCCAAATTTCGAGCCCTCCAGCTGCTGGACCCATCAAAGTGGATGGTCCAATAGGTATGATCCGGCTTCTCTTCAGCGCTTGCAACTCCGTCCAATCATTAATGAAATCCACAAGTGCCTGAGATTTTACGGCCGTCCGAGGCACATACCTTAAACCGTGCGGCCCAAGTTCTATAGCCCACTTAGCAATCCGACCAGTCGCTTCCCGGTTCTGTATGATATCGCCCAAGGGAGCCGAACTGACCACTGTGATGGGGTGCCCTTGGAAATATTGTTTTAGCTTCCGGCTTGCCATAAAAACCCCGTATACCAGCTTCTGCCAATGCGGATATCTTCGCTTAGACTCAATGAGGACCTCGCTGATGTAGTAAACCGCCGTTGAACCGGATACCTTTCCTCGCCTCCTTCCGCTTCCACCACGATGGCTACGCTTAATCGCCTGGCATTAGCAAAGAACATATAACAAAGCGGCTCTTTGTCAATGGGGCGGCTAGAACCGGCGGGTTGGCCAACTGCCGCTTCAAGTCCTCCAATGCTTCATCACGCTGAACTCCGCACAAACTGATCCGCTTTTCTTCAACATCCGGTACAAAGGAATGGCTTTCTCGCCTAGACGGCCGATAAACCGACTTAGCGCAGCAATCCGCCTGCCAGACGCTGAACGCTATTGATGCACTTTGGCTTAGCCAAGGAGGTGATAGCCGTAATTTTTCCGGATTAGCTTCGATCCCCTGTTGGACACGAGAAAACCCAATAACTTGCCTGCCGGAACACCAAAGACACACTTGGCCGGGTTGAGCATCATCTTGTACACCCGCAAGTTGTCAAAGGTTTCCTTTAGATCCTCAATCAAGGTTTCCTTCTTCCTTGACTTAACCACGATATCATCCACATAAGCATGCACGTTACGGCCGATCTGTTCGCGGCAAGCAACTCTGAACGCTAACGCCGATAAGTCGCTGGGCGCTCTTGAGTCCAAAAGGCATAGATACATAGCGAAGGCTCCAAAGGGGGTGATAAACGCCGTCTTCTCCTGGTCCTTAACTGCCATCTTAATCTGATGATAACCGAGTACGCATCCAAAAAGCTCAAACGCCACAACCCGCCGTAGCATCAATAATCTGGTCAATGCGGGAGGGTGAAAGGATCTGGCTGGACAGGCCTTGTTGAGATCTGTAATCCACACACATGCACCAAGTGCCATTCTTCTTAAGAACCAACACCGGATTGGCAAGCCACTCGATGAAAGACTTCAACGATAAACCCCGCCGCCAAGAGCCTAGCAACTTCTTCTCCGATGGCCTTGCGCTTTTCCTCATTAAACCGGCGAAGAAACTGTTTTACCGGGTTTGTATTTTGGGTCAACATTAAGAGTGTGCTCAGCGAGTTCCTCGGTACACCCGGCATGTCAAGGCTTCCATGCAAAATGTCCCGATTCTCACGGATGAACTCGATGAGCGCCGCTTTCCTATTTAGGATCCAAGTTGGCACTGATGGTGAACTGCTTGGACGAATCGCCGGGCACAAAATCAACAAGCTTCGTCTCAGCCGCCGATTTGAACTTCAAGTCCGGATCATGCTCCGTAGTTGGCTTCTTCAAAGGGTCATATCCGCCGGATCAACATTGTCTTTATAATATTTTAGCTCTTCAGTGGCACAAACCGACTCACAGAAGCCGCATCACCTTCCTCGCACTCCAAAGCGATCCGGCGGCTCCATGAACCGTTATCGTTCCTTTGTGACCCGGCATTTTCAGCTGTAAGTAAACATAGCAGGCCGTGCCATAAATTTAGCATAAGCCGCCGCCCAAAGAGGGCGTGGTAAGGGCTTTGAATTTTCACCACCTCAAATGTCAATGTTTCGATCCGAGTCATGTTCGTCCCCAAAGGTCACCTCCAGAGCTATCTTACCGACCGGCACGCCGACTTGCCGTGCACCAATTCGCGTGAAACACCGTGGCTGGATGGCCTAAGATGCCTATCCACAACCCCATACGCCGGAAGGTCTCAGAGTACGTGATGTTGATGTTGCTTCCTCCATCCATAAGAACCTTGGTAAACTTGTACCCTCCTACCGGGTGCCACCACCAGGTTAGCTGACCCGGATTGTAAACCCGGGAGGATGGTCCTCTCGCTCCACGTGATCGGGTTGCTCGGACCAGCGTGAGGTAATGCGGGCGCAGCCGGTTCAACAACGCTGACCGCCGCTTCAAGTTTTCGGTCTCGTCTGTCCCAAGCTGGTGGTAAAGACGTGGTACTGTCCACTGCTCAATTGCTTTGGGTTACTTTGATAACCCGATCGCTGCTGTTGTTGATTGTAGCCCCTTGGTTCCGATTGTTCGACTGCTCGATTACTTTGATTATTCTGATTGCCTTGCCCGCCCGGATTACCACCGAATCTCGGGCCGGAATTTTCTCCATCAGAACCGGGCGGACCACGAACCGCCGGGCCCTTGATCATACCGGAAAGAGTTGGAGTTTTGAACTCCTGCATAATGTAACAATCCTTCCAAAGGTGGTTCGCGGTGCCTCCTTCGTCCCATGCTTCGGACAAGGTTGATTCAATATGAAATGCAAACGATCCGGATTGTGACCGCCCGGTTTGATTGCCTACCCCGCGCGCTGACCCTTGTCCTGCTAGCGTTGGTGTTGGCCACAAAGCCCATGTTGCCGTTCGCTTACGCTTGTTCCCTCCATTGCCTGCCCGAATGATGCTGCTGGCCCCGGGTTGCTGCTCTGTTTTCCCTTCCCCACTTCATCATTCTCAGATTCGGGATCCTTGGTACTATCGTAATCAGCATACTTTACCAAAACGCCCATTAGAGTGCCCATGTCATGGCAAAACGCTTCATGCGGCCCAGCTTCAATTTCAATGGCTCAAACCGCAATTGGCTTCCAAGGTCAAGATCATGGAATCAGGGTTGATCCGTCCGAAGAATGTAAACTTCCGAAACGCGGCGCACTCCAATGGGTTGTGGATTCTCCTCCGTCTGGACACAAGCTGCTAAATCCACCACGCATATGGGCTGCTTACAGGTGTCTTTGAAATTTTGAATGAATCGGGTTCGCAATCGGGTCCACGAACCGATAGAGTTGGGCGGCAAATTTTTCAACCAAGTCCGGGCCGTTCCTTCCAACATCATTGTGAAGTATTTCGCATTACGCGGCTTCATCCACATCTAGCATCTCCATGGCCATCTCATAGCTTTCTATCCATGCCTCGGAGCCAAATCGGCAAGATAATTGGGCACCTTGCGCGCCTTGAAGTCCTTGGGCAAGCGCCGCGTTACGTAAAGCGGGACGAGGCAAGGCACCCCAAAGAACCAGACGTGACCCCTGGCTCGAAGATGGTCGGACGAACCGCGCGAGCGGATGATCCTCTCGCTTGTGCTGCTAACTCGGCCTCCCTACGCGTTCTCGGCGCGGTCCACTACCACTTCGGCATCCTCAAAGCCGCCCGTCGGATTGTTGCCGCGAGGCGGACCACGCTGCGCATTGCTTGACACGGCCGTCTGCCGACGCTGCCGGCTATAGCTCCGCTTGGGCGGGGGTGGAGTGGATCCGATCCCGACCGTATTTAATACGCTTCGGCCGAGCCAGGGCCGCCCCGAGGAGTTCCTTGACCCGCGGGTTTCGACCGCTCGTGGTGAATCGCCCTCGATCGGAATCGCCTTCCAACCGCTCCGCAGCCGCGACAAGGTTATCCATCGGGTTGGAGTAGTGACCGGAGGTGTCTGCACAGCCTGGGTGCGCCCGGTGTGATGACGAGGTAGATCTATCACACGGGTTGAATCGGCGCGGCCGTCCTGTGCTTCCGGCGGTTTACCACCGGTGGCGGATTATCGGTCCCCGCTACAGGGTGTTGAAAAGTTCTCTTCCTCGAAAACCGAAGGTAAACGGACGTGTACTTCCTTTTCATGACTTCATGCGATGCGCTCGATCCAAAGATGAGCCTATAAGCTGCGCATCCAAAGCGGCCCGCTCGCTGCCATCCTCACGTCCGCGGCTGCCAGGTCCGCTTTAGCTTTAGTGATCTGTTCTCTCACCTTTGCAATCTCCGCGTTGTGCAGGTCCTGATCCAGCGGATTAGCCTCGCCATGAGCACAGCCAACGCTTAAAAGCTCGATAAAACTTGAGCCGGCGGGCGACAGTGGCCTCCTTCCCGGCTACCATCACCGCTGTTGAACCGGGCGACCGGGGCGCCATGTCGAAGAGTGAAGCGCCGCCTGCGTACCGGCCATGAAGATCCCAACCCGGTTAGGTAGATCAAAGGGGTCCGGAATACTCTCACCGTCGGAACAGCCCCTGATCTGGCCATCTTGCAGCTGGTATAGAGACTCAGTTTCTCCGGCCGACGATTCGTCGCCAGAGTAGACAACAATTTCGTCACCAGATGCTGATCCGTCCTCGTAGCCTCCGTGGACGACTCCTACGAAAACATGCTCGACCGCCCGGTTTAGCTGTGGCAGGACTCTTCTTCGCCCGCTGAGCCGCCTCGACGAGGTCGGGCAGACGTCTGCCCAGGCCCTGGCTCGCCGATCTTGCCGATGAACACGTGTATGCCGCCAAAGGGGACCCGGTACCAGACTCAATCGAGCCGGCCTCGGGCCCCAGTCCGCATCGTCGATGTAGAGCTTGCCGCGACGACTCTTAGTCATCCGCCCATCGCATAACCTTCGAGTCCTTCGAACTTGCCCTCTAAGATCATCAAACCATCGCGCGATAGCCCCACGGTGGGCGCCAACTGTCGTGGAATTGTCACGGCAGATGTCCTCATGAAAGGACTTAGTCGTAGGGCCATCGTACGGGTTAACCTAGAGGGGTTAAAGCGGACACAAGACACGGGAATTATACTGGTTGGGCCCCTTGATGAAGGTAAAAGCCTACGTCCAGTTGTGATGTGATTGATATGATTTCGGTGACTAGGGAGCAATAGCTTTGCCTTAGCCTCGAATCCTCTGTCCCTAATCCGCCGGGTCGCCCCCTTATATACACGGGTTGACGCCTTGGCCGGTCTATGTAGTCCCGATCCGGCTCATACAAGCGTCTGCCTCGGTCTCTCCTTTCTTAACTTACAACACAAGTTACAATACTAAGGCGGTTTACATAGATGGACCTTAATTCGCCTCTGGGCTCCAGGCCTCCTCCGTGGGCCTGAATCATGGACGAGGGTAAACCGGCCCCTCCAGGGCGGTTCACACTCAGTAGTTGTGTCCCCAACACGTAGGATCCACACGCTTAACGTTCTGTGACGATTTGTATTATGAGTTATGTGATTTGATGACCGAAGTTTGTTTGGAGTCCCGGATGAGATCGGGGACATGAAGAGGAGTCTCGAATGGTCGAGACGTAAAGATCGATATATTGAAAGGCTATATTCGGACGCCGGAAAGGTTCCAAGTAATTCGGTATTTTTTGGAGTACCGGAGAGTTACGAGAATTCATATTGGGCCTTAATGCGCCATACGGGAAAGGAGAGAAAAGCATCAAGGGTGGACGCGCCCCTTCCCCATGGACTGGTCCGAATTGGACTAGGGAAAGGGGGCGCCCCCTTCCATCCTTCTCCTTCTCCCTTCCCTTTTCCTATTCCATGTGGGAGGTGGAATCCTACTAGGATTAGGGAGTCCTAGTAGGACTCCACACTTCGGGCGCGCCCTATGAGGGCCAGCCTCCTCCTCCCTCCATCCTTTATATATGTGGCCATGGGGCACCCCATAGACACACAAGTTGATCATTGATCTCTTAGCCGTGTGCGGTGCCCCTCCACCATAATCCACCTCGGTCATATCGTCATAGTGCTTAGGCGAAGCCCTGTGCAGTAGCTTCATCATCATCGTCATCACGCCGTCGTCGACGAAGCTCTTCCTCGACACTCTCATCGAACGTGAGTTCGTGGGACGCCACCGATCTGAACGTGTGCAGATTGCGGAGGTGTCGACGCTTGGTACTAGGATCGGTCGATCGTGAAGACGCATTTACTACATCAACCGCATTGTCATAACGCTTCCGCTTTGGTCTCACGAGGGTACGTGGACAACACTCTCCTCTCGTTGATATACATCACCATGATCTTGCGTGTGCGTAGGAATTTTTTTGAAATTACTACGTTCCCCAACAGTGGCATCCGAGCCAGGTTTATGCGTAGATGTTATATGCACGAGTAGAACACAAGTGAGTTGTGGGCGATAATAGTCATACTACTTACCAGCATGTCATACTTTGATTCGGGGGTATTGTTGGATGAAGCGGCCTGGACCGACATTACACGTACGCTTACGCGAGACTGGTTCTACCGACATGCTTCGCACATAGGCGGCTGGCGAGTGTCAGTTTCTCCAACTTTAGTTGAGTCGAGTGTGGCTACGCCCGGTCCTTGTTGAAGGTTAAAACAGCACATACTTGATGAAAAATTGTTGTGGTTTTGATGCGTAGGTAAGAACGGTTCTTGCTCAGCCCGTAGCAGCCACGTAAAACTTGCAACAACAAAGTAGAGGATGTCTAACTTGTTTTTACAGGCCATGTTGTGATGTGATATGGTCAAGACATGATGCTAAATTTTATTGTATGAGATGATCATGTTTTGTAACAAAGTTATCGGCAACTGGCAGGAGCCATATGGTTGTCGCTTTATTGTATGAAATGCAATCGCCATGTAATTGCTTTACTTTATCACTAAGCGGTAGTGATAGTCGTAGAAGCAATAGTTGGCGAGATAACAACGATGCTACGATGGAGATCAAGGTGTCGCGCCGGTGACGATGGTGATCATGATGGTGCTTTGAAGATGGAGATCAAAGGTACAAGATGATGATGTCCATATCATATCACTTATATTGATTGCATGTGATGTTTATCCTTTATGCATGTTATTTTGCTTAGTTCGACGGTAGCATTATAAGATGATCCCTCACTAAATTTCAAGGTACAAGTGTTCTCCCTGAGTATGCACCGTTGCGAAAGTTCGTCGTGCCGAGACACCACGTGATGATTGGGTGTGATAAGCTCTACGTTCACATACAACGGGTGCAAGCCAGTTTTGCACACGCAGAATACTCGGGTTAAACTTGACGAGCCTAGCATATGCAGATATGGCCTCCGAACACTGAGACCGAAAGGTCGAGCGTGAATCATATAGTAGATATGATCAACATAGTAATGTTACTATTCCATCTCATGTGATGATCGGACATGGTTTAGTTGATATGGATCACGTGATCACTTAGATGATTAGAGGGATGTCTATCTAAGTGGGAGTTCTTAAGTAATATGATTAATTGAACTTTAATTTTATCATGAACTTAGTCCTGGTAGTATTATCATATCTATGTTGTAGATCAATAGCTCGCGTTTAGCTCCCCTGTTTTATTTTTGATATGTTCCTAGAGAAAACTAAGTTGAAAGATGTTAGTAGCGATGATGCGGATTGGATCCGTGATCTGAGGATTTTTCTCATTGTTGCACAGAAGAATTATGTCCTTGATGCCCCGCTAGGTGACCGGCCGATTGCAGGAGCAGATGCAGACGTTATGAATGTCTGGCAAGCTTGAAATGATGACTACTTGATAGTTTAGTGCACCATGCTTTACGTCTTAGAATCGGGGCTTCAAAGACGTTTTGAACGCCATGGAGCATATGAGATGTTCCAAGAGTTGAAATTAGTATTTCAGACATGCCCATGTTGAAAGGTATGAAACCTTTGACAAGCACTTTGCCTACAAGATGGAGGATAATTGCTCAGCTAGTGAGCATGTGCTCAGAATGTCTGAGTACTACAATCTTGAATCAAGTGGGAGTTAATCTTCCACATAAGATAGTGATTGACAGAGTTCTCTACTCACTATCACCAAGTTACTACAACTTCATGATGAACTATAATATGCAAGGGATAACGGAAACGACTCCCAAGCTCTTCATGATGCTGAAATTGACAAAGGTAGAAATCAAGAAAAGCATCAAGTGTTGATGGTTGACAAGACCACTAGTTTCAAGAAAAGGGCAAAGAGAAGAAGGGAAACTTCAAGAAGAACGGCAAGCAAGTTGCTGCTCAAGTCAAAAAGCCCAAGTCTGGACCTAAGCCTGAGACTAAATGCTTCTACTGCAAAGGGACTGGTCACTGGAAGCAGAACTGCCCCAAGTATTTGGCGGATAAGAAGGATGGCAAAGTGAACAAAGGTATATTTGATATACATGTTATTGATGTGTACTTTACTAGTGTATATAGCAACCCCTCAGTATTTGATACTAGTTCAGTTGCTAAGATTAGTAACTCGAAACGGGAGTTGCAGAATGAACAGAGACTAGTTAAGGGTAAAGTGACGATGTGTGTTGGAAGTGGTTCCAAGATTGATATGATCATCATCGCACACTCCCTATACTTTCGGGATTAGTGTTGAACCTAAATAAATGTTATTTGGTGTTTGCGTTAAGCATGAATATGATTTGATCATGTTTATTGCAATACGGTTATTCATTTAAATTGGAGAATAATTGTTGTTCTATTTACATGAATAAAACCTTCAATGGTCATACACCCAAGGTGAATGGTTTATTGAATCTCGATCGTAGTGATACACATATTCATACTATTGAAGCCAAAAGATGCAAAGTTAATAATGATAGTGCAACTTATTTGTGGCACTACCGCTTAGGTCATATTGGTGTAAAGTGCATGAAGAAAATCCATGCCGATGGGCTTGTGGAATCACTTGATTATGAATCAGTTGATGCTTGCGAACCATGCCTCATGGGCAAGATGACTAAGACTCCACTCTCTGGAACAATGGAGCGAGCAACAGACTTGTTGGAAATAATACATAATGATGTATGCAGTCCGATCAGTGTTGTGGCTCACGGCTGGTATTGTTATTTTCAGACCTTCACGGATGATTAGAGTAGATATGGGTATATCTACTTGATGAAACATAAATCTGAAACATTTGAA
Organism: Aegilops bicornis; assembly: GCA_021605145.1. Classification (NCBI taxonomy): domain Eukaryota; kingdom Viridiplantae; phylum Streptophyta; class Magnoliopsida; order Poales; family Poaceae; genus Aegilops; species Aegilops bicornis. The sequence goes on along the minus strand of CM038671.1, from coordinate 830,055,336 downwards.
AAGTTCAAATAATTTCAGAGTGAAGTGGAAAATCATCGTAACAAGAAAATAAAGTTTCTACAATCTGATCGTGGAGGAGAATATTTGAATTACGAGTTTGGTCTTTGTTTAAAACAATGCATAATAGTTTCACTAATCACACCACCTAGAACACCATAGTGTAATGGTGTGTCCGAACGTCGTAACCGTACTTTATTAGATATGGTGCGATCTATAATGTCTCTTACCGATCTACCACTATCGTTTTGGGGTTATGCATTAGAGACAGCTACATTCACATTAAATAGGGCACCATCTAAATCCGTGGAGATGACACCGTATGAACTGTGGTTTGGCAAGAAACCTAAGCAGTCGTTTCTTAAAGTTTGGGACTGCGATGCTTATGTGAAAAGTTTCAACATGATAAGCTTGAACCCAAATCGGAGAAGTAAATCTTCATAGGATACCCAAAATAAACTGTTGGGTACACTTTCTATCACAGACCCGAAGGCAAGACATTCGTTGCTAAGAATGGATCCTTTCTAGAGAAGGAGTTTCTCTCGGAAGAAGTGAGTGGGAGGAAAGTAGAACTTGATGAGGTAACTGTACCTGCTCCTTATTGGAAAGTAGTTCATCACAAAAATTTGTTCCTGTGACTCCTACACCAATTAGTGAGCAAGCTAATGATGATGGTAATGTAACTTCAGATCAAGTTACTACCGAACCTCATAGGTCAACCAGAGTGAGATCCGCACCAGAGCGGTACGGTAATCCTGTTCGGGAGGTCATGTTACTTGACCATGACAACTATACGAATTATGAGGAAGCGATGATGAGCCCAGATTCTGCGAAATGGCTTGAGGCCATGAAATCTGAGATGGGATCCATGTATGAGAACAAAGTGTGGACTTTGGTTGACTTGCCCGATGATCGGCAAGCCATAGAAAATAAATGGATCTTCAAGAGGAAGACGGACGCTAATAGTAGTGTTACCGTCCACAAAGCTAGACTTGTTGAAAAAGGTTTTTGACAAAGTTCAAGGTGTTGACTACGATGAGATTTTGTCACTCGTAGCGATGCTTAAATCTGTCTGAATCATGTTAGCAAATTGCCACATTTTATGAAATCTGGCAAATGGATGCCAAAACTACATTCCTTAATGGATTTCTTAAAGAAGAGTTGTATATGATGCAACTAGAAGGTTTTGTCGATCCTAAAGGTGCTAACAAAATGTGCAAGCTCCAGTGATCCATCTATGGACTGGTGCAAGCATCTCGGAGTTGGAATATACGCTTTGATGAGTTGATCAAAACATATAGTTTTATACAGACTTGCGGTGAAGCCTGTATTTACAAGAAAGTGAGTGGGAGCACTACAGCATTTCTGATAAACATATGTGAATGACATATTGTTGATCGAAAATAATGTAGAATTTTCTGAAAAGCATAAAGGAGTATTTGAAAGGTTTTTTTCAAAGAAAGACCTCGGTGAAGCTGCTTACATATTGAGCATCAAGATCTATTGATATAGATCAAGAAGCTTGATTAGTTTTTGAATGAGTACATACCCTGACAAGATTTTGAAGTAGTTCAAAATGGAACAGTCAAAGAAAGAGTTCTTGCCTGTGTTACAAGGTGTGAAATTGAGTAAGACTCAAAGCCCGACCACGGCAGAAGAAAGAAAGAGAATGAAAGTCAATCCCTATGCCTCAGCTATAGGTTCTATAAAGTATGCCATGTTGTGTACCAGATCTATTGTATACCCTACACTGAGTTTAGCAAGGGAGTACAATAGTGATCTAGGAGTAGATCACTGGACAGCGGTCAAAATTAATAAGGATATGTTTCTCGATTATGGAGGTGACAAAAGGTTCGTCATAAAGGGTTACGTCGATGCAAGTTTTGACACTGATCCATATAACTCTAAGTCTCAATCTAGATACATATTGAAAGTGGGAGCAATTAGCTAGAGTAGCTCCATGCAGAGCATTGTTGACATGGAAATTTGCAAAATGCATACGGATCAGAATGTTGCAGACCCATTGACTAAACTTCTCTCACAAGCAAAACATGATCACACCTTAGTACTCTTTGGGTGTTAATCACATAGCGATGTGAACTAGATTATTTACTCTAGTAAACCCTTAGGGTGTTAGTCACATGACGATGTGAACTATGGGTGTTAATCACATGGTGATGTGAATTATTGGTGTTAAATCACATGGCGATGCGAACTAGATTATTGACTCTAGTGCAAGTGGGAGAATGAAGGAAATATGCCCTAGAGGCAAATAATAAAGTTATTATTTATTTCCTTATTTCATGATAAATGTTTATTATTCATGCTAGAATTGTATTAACCGGAAACTTGATACATGTGTGAATACATAGACAAACAGAGTGTCACTAGTATGCCTCTACTTGACTAGTTCGTTGAATCAAAGATGGTTAAGTTTCCTAGCCATAGACATGAGTCGTCATTCGATTAATCGAGATCGCATCATTAGAGAATGATTTGATTGACTTGACCCATTCAGTTAGCTTAGCACTTGATCGCTTAGTATGTTGCTATTGCTTTCTTCATGACTTATACATGTTCCTATGACTATGAGATTATGCAACTCCTGCCATCGGAGGAACATTTTGTGTGCTACCAAACGTCACAACGTATCTGGGTGATTATAAAGGTGCTCTACAGGTGTCTCCAAAGGTACTTGTTGAGTTGGCGTATTTCGAGATTAGGATTTGTCACTCCGAATGTCGGAGAGGTATCTCTGGGCCCACTCGGTAATGAACATCACCGTAAGCCCTGCAAGCATTGTGACTAATGAGTTAGTTGCGGGATGATGTATTACGGAACGAGTAAAGAGACTTGCCGTAACGAGATTGAGCTAGGTATTGAGATACCGACGATCGAATCTCGTGCAAGTAACATACCGATGGCAAAGGGAACAACATATGTTGTTATGCGGTTTGACCGATAAAGATCTTCGTAGAATATGTGGGAGCCAATATGAGCTTCCAGGTTCCGCTATTGGTTATTGACCGGAGATGTGTGTCGGTCATGTCTACATAGTTCTCGAACCCGTAGGTCCGCACGCTTAACGTTGGGTGACGATCGGTATTATGAGTTTATGTGATTTGATGTACCGAAGGTAGTTCGGAGTCCCGGATGAGATCGGGGACATGACGAGGAGTCTCAAAATGGTCGAGATGTAAAGATCGATATATTGGATGACTATATTCGGACATCGGAAAGATTCCGAGTGATTCGGGTATTTTTCGGGGTACCGGGGAGTTACGGGAATACGAGGAAGAAGTAATGGGCCTCATGGGCCAAGTGGTGGAAGAGAGGAGGCAGGGAGCGCGGCCCCCTAAGCCAAAACCGAATTGGACTAGGGGGTCGGCCCCCCTTTCCTCCTTTTCCTCCCTCTCCTTCCCTCTCCCTCTCCTCCTTCCATTCCTCCTCCTAGTAGGAGTAGGAAAGGGGAGTCCTACTCCTACTAAGAGGAGGACTCCTCCTCCTGGCGCGCCCTACAGGGGCCGGCCGGCCTCTCCCATTGCTCCTTTATATACGGGGGCAGGGGGCACCCTAGGACACACAAGTTGATCATTGATCTCTCTTAGCCGTGTGCGGTGCCCCCCTCCACCATAATCCACCTCGGTCATATCATAGCGGTGCTTAGGCGAAGCCCTGTGTCGGTAGCATCATCAACACCGTCAACACACCGCGTGTTGAGGAACTCTACCGCGAAGCTCTGCTGGATCGTGAGTTTGTGGGACGTCACCGAGCTGAACGTGTGCTGAACTCGGAGGTGCCGTACATTCGGTACTTGGATCGGTCGGATCGTGAAGACGTACAACTACATCAACCGCGTTGTCATAATGCTTCCGCTTTCGGTCTACGAGGGTACGTGGACACACTCTTCCCTCTCGTTGCTATGCATCACCATGATCTTGCATGTGGGTAGGAAATTTTTTGAAATTACTACGTTCCCCAACAGTAACAGGATACAGGGGACACGATGTTTACCCAGGTTCAGGCCCTCTCTATGTAGGTAATACCCTACTTCCTGCTTGATTGATCTTGATGAATATGAGTATTACAAGAGTTGATTTACCATGAGATCGTAATGGCTAAAACCCTAGAAGTCTAGCCGGTCTGACTATATCTGCCCTTCAGACTAAGCCCTCCGGTTTATATAGACGCCGGAGGGGACTAGGGTTGTACAAAGTCGGTTACAGAGAAAGGAATCTTCATATTTGGTCACCAAGCTTGCCTTCCATGCCAAGGAGAGTCTCATCCGGACACGGGTAGAGTCTTTGGTCTTGTATCTTCACAACCCATTAGTCCGGCCCATGTCCAACAGGCCGGACACCCAAGGACCCCTTAGTCTAGGACTCCCTCAGTAGCCCCTGAACCAGGCTTCAATGGCGAGGTGACCGGCGCGCAGATTGTCTTCGGCATTGCAAGGCGGGTTCCCCTTTATGAATACTCCAAGATAGTCTTCGGACGCAACGAACGTGTCCGGATCTGCAAAACAAGTACCACACTCAACCGCAGAGAGTATAATATTTCACGAGTCCAATCCACTGACAACTTTTTGTAAGGTGACATCACGTCTGCCCGGTCATTATTTCGAACCATTTTCATCTGCCGTTCCATGTTTCGAGATGCGGTTTTCATTGGCACGTCTTGTCAAAGCAGAGATCGTGTCCCCTTATTGTGGGATTCTCATCAATACGGGCGTGGGTAATCCAACCGTGCCGTTTGCACAGCCCTTGGGAACAGGCGAGTTTTAAGGCGAGTGGAGAGGCGCTTGATATTCACAGCCTTTATAAGGAGATAAGGATTCCTTTCTTTCACCCACGCCTTCTCTCTTTCTCTGCCCCTCCATTCTCGAGCTCCAGTGCCCAAGTCCTCATCTTTTCCGCCTTAAGAAAGCACTCAACCATGTCCGGATCTGGAGTGCAAGGCAAGTGGATGACCTCCTCCGTCAAGGAGAAGGACATCACCGAGCTTCGGGAGGCCGGGTATCTGGCGAAAGAAATCACCCACCGGCTTCTTGCCAAGGGGCAAGTCGTCCCCAACCCGAAGCCCAATGAGAGGGTGGTGTTTATCCCCCATTTCGTCCGCGGGTTAGGGTTTCCCCTCCACCCTTTCGTCTGCGGACTTATGTTCTATTATGGGCTAGATTTCCATGATCTAGCCCCAAACTCCTTCCTCAACATCTCGGCATTTATTGTCGTTTGCAAGGCCTTCCTCCGCATTCCTCCCCACTTCTGACTGTGGCTCAAGATATTCAATATGAAGCCGAAGGTGGTGGATGGTCAACACGCAGAGTGCGAAGGCACCATGGTGAGCAAGATGCCCAATGTTACATGGCCCATAGGTACTTTTGTGGAGACCTTCAAAGAGTGGTAGAAACTGTGGTTCTATATCACAGAGCCCCGCGACGCCACCTGGGTCGCGGCTCCTGAGTTCAAATCCGGAACTCCAATGCGGCTCACCTCCTGGATAGAGAAGGGCCCAAATTGGTGTTCGTTGGATGAACTGATAGCACTGCAAACGCGCATCCAAAGCATGGTGGATAAAAACATCAAGCTCGTCAATGTGATCCAGGTGATGCTAGTTCGCCGGATCCTTTCATGCCAGAGCCAAACATGCCCTTTATGGGAATTTGATTCGGAGAAGCACCGGACTTTGGAAAGGCTCTTCGGAACCACTCACAAAGATGTCTGGAAGTTGCTCTTTAAAGGCAATGAGATGCCGCCGGACATAGACTCGGACCGAGGGCACGATCTTGCCCATCCTGCCAGTGCTATAAGTCTTTCCTGTCTCAAGGTACATCCTTTACTTGCTTGTTCAAGGAAGATATCTAAAACTTCACTATTTACTTTTTCAGGTATGGACAGAGAAAGCGGAGCGGATTCGGTGTCCTGCTCCGCTGCCCGAGGAACCAGTCATCCCGCTCCTGGCGAAGATGCTGGTTTCGATGCCCTACATGGCGCCGGAGAAGAAGGCCAAGAAGAAGGCCAAGGGGGCCAAAGTGGCCCTCTCCGCAAAGGAGCTTCGGATGTGTCGTCCAAAGACAAAACTCACTCCTATGCCGCCGAAGACGACGACGAGGAGGAGGAAGAAAGCAACTCTCCCCTTGATGGGGGAAGGAAGAAGAGGGCGGCCTCCACAAATCTGGAGGCGGAGGCGCCCAAGAGGGGGAAGGGGCCCCTCACGGATAACTCTGCGTGGGACGTCGACAGCAGCCCAGAGCGGCGCCCCCGAAGCAAGCCCCTGGTCGCATCATAAGTACTAAAAAACCCGTATACGTCCATGTATCCGGCCTCTCCTCTTCATGGTATCAACATGTTTAATTATGCTATTGCAGTCCAGCCCATGACAGCTCCCTGCGATCCTCCTCAGGAGGTTTGTTAGATTCAAAGGCGATGGCCAGCGAGTCACCGCCGGCCGCTCACTCTCCCACGGTCAAGGGCGACGACGAGGTGTTGTCCCAAAGGACCTTCCCAGGCCAGGGAGAGGTTCAAGAGGCCGTCGGGGTGGCGCCAGAGGGCAAAACCTCGGCCGCCGGACACATGGGGGAGCAGATCCCCATGGATATTGGCGATGGGAGCCATGTTCAGTTCGGCCCCCAACCGAATACGGTTCCGGAGACCTATACGGCTCCGGAATTCGACGAGCAGACTCCTTCGAGAGAAGGAGGTGTGCCTACCCTGCCGGTGACCTCTGTCCAACCCGAGGCACCGGATAATCTGCTAGAAGAACTACGAGGCGCTTCTATTATGGAGGAACACCGTATCCTTATGGTTATGGTGATTGAGAGGGTTCAGTCTATCAAGAGCGGACTGACCGAAGCCTGCGGCAGCCTGCTGACAAGCTTTGAGGTAAGCGACGCAAAGGAAAAAGTCCTAGTATAGACGGTAGCCCCTGCGACACTGTCCGGTGTTCGGAAAGAAAAGACGGACAGAGGATCAATTTATTTTCGCAGGAAACTAACTAAAAGATGGCTTATGTGAATAAGCAGGCTTCGTTGCTAACCGCAACCTCTCATGCTGCGGAGGTCTCCGGACTAAAGAAGCGTCTGGAGCGGGCTGAAGAAGAGCTCGGCCTTGTAAAAAGGCAGTTGGAGGACAAGCAATGTATGTTGTGACTTGCTGTATATTCAGGAAGAATGAATGATGTGTATTGACCGTAGTGCCATGATATTTGTAGGAGCGGCAACCGAGGTCGAGGTCCTTAAAAAGGCCCTGGCCGAGGCCGAGGAGAGAGCTATCAAGGAACAAGCCGCTCGTAAGAAGCACTAGGCCAGGCTTGATGAGGTCCAGCAAGAGCTCCAGGATGCTGTGAAGAAGTGCGAGACCTTGGGGCGCGATGTTTCGGCTCATGAGAACGAACTCGCCAAGGCTCGCCAAAGCGCGGAAACGGCCCAGGTTGAAGCCCAGGGCGCCCTCTAGGAGATCCAGGAGGCCAAGAAGATCGCGGCGGGTAAGGCGTTTAGTATGCAAAGCATGTATGTGGAGAAGAAGTATCTCTTACAAACCCGGATTTGGAGTTCTCCAGGGGCGTTTGCGGATCTGTCGTGTAGTGTTTCTGATGCTGTGGAATTCTACCGAGCCGAAGAAGGGAGCTCAACGGAGAAGTTGTTCTGGTCGCAATACCTTGCGCCAGAACATCCGGTGCCCTTTAGCGATCAGCTAAAATAGCAGGTCGAGCTGCATAGGGTGGCCGAACTGGCCATGAAGGATTTAATAATCCGGTGCCCTTTAGCGATCAACTAAAATAGCTGGTCGAGCTGCATAGGGTGGCCGAACAGGCCATGAAGGATTTAATAATCCGGTTGTGGCCTGCCGAAGCTATACCCAGCAGCTACTTCGGGCTCGGGAAGCGGCTGGTGAATGTCTGCCCTCGGCTGGACATTATCAAGCGGTCGGTCTGCATCGAGGGCGCGCATGGCCTTTGCCCGTATCAAGGTGTGGTGGGCGAAGATGGACACCGTCAAGCTTGTGACCGAGGGACCGCCTGAGGGCAAGGAACACCGCACGCCCGAGCGGTATTTTAAAGACGTCCTGGAGGGGTCTCGTACTGTGGCGACGCAGTGTGCACAAGACATTATTTTTGAATGAATACATTCATGTTGTCTCTGCCTTGTATGATGAAACAAAGTTGTTATGTCATATAATGTTTGTTTTTTTTAAATCACCTCCTGTGCGGCCGTGTTGTGTGAAATCTAAGAGTTGGCCAGTCGTCGGCTTCTGCCCCCACGTAGGTAGTACGGGGGTGTTTGGGATGTAATCTAAACACTCTTGATCCAATTGTTTGGTCCTTGAAGGAGGTGTTTAGCGCAACGAACCAGGCAATCGGACTATGCGGCTTTAGCACCCTCACTTAGCCATAGGAGTTTGACAACAAAAATATAGGCGTGGCCCCTAGTATCCGAACTAGGATGTTGTAAACACCTGATCGGGTAAGTACCGATCCCTCGTGTAATGCGGCAAAAAATCTCTAAAGATTTGAGACCATCGAACAGCTGACCGGCTCTCGCCGCATCATGACAGCCAGTTTTCGGCTTTCTCTACTGAGGTGCTCATACAGTAAACCAGGGCACAATCGCAGTAGTTCTCCCTTTACTACCCTAGCTGATATAACGGAACGTAAGGTAGCAAGCACATGAGCCGGGCAACCCAACTATTGACCAAAGACATGATTCGGAGCGAATGCATATAGTGCTAAATTCGGGGTGTCGAACTACACTGTAAAAAGTGTTCGGACTTTGTTGCCGTATTGCGGGGCGCTATGAAGCCCCTGACAAATTGAAACGTACCAAAGTGTACAGGTGCTATTTGATAAAGTTATCAAAAAAGAAAAAAAGAAAAGGGTAGTAAGCTAGAGCCGTGGAATTTCGGCCGCAAACTGTTTCCATTATAATTTGGTTAATACGTCAAAGCGCATTCTTACAAGTAGTGCAATAAGCAACAGGCTATTTAATATGCCACAACCAAGGGAGAGCTGTGTGTGGGCCCTGAAAATAGGTAGAGTGGTCGTTTAAAGAGACCACCTGGAAATTCCCCTCTACGTCCATGCTTACTGCCGTCTTGGTGTATTTATCCTTCGAAAGGACTGGTGATCAGGCCATCAGGGAAGGCCTGTGGAAAAGAAACCTGAAAAGGAGAAAAAAAGGAAATAGTGAAAGTATGTGTGTCCAGGAGCGGTCGAGCCATATTGTGGATCACAAGCTAGTTATGCCTCTGTCTATGACCATATTATTTTTAGTGCGTAGTTATGTACACGCGGTATGAATGCCGCCATTTGGTCGGGATTGGGACGGAGGCCGAATTGCTAGTCGAGCTCTTGATGAGCTGAGTTGTCCTGCTGCAGGGTAGTCCGAACTCTCTTGATAGTGTCGGCTGCCGAATTAAGGTTCTGCTTGAAAAGGCTGCTCTGTACCTCTGCTACTAAGGCAGCGGTGTGCTCCTCTGTACGGAGGGAGCGTTCCGTGTTTCCATTAACTGTTATAACGCCACGTGGTCCGTGCATCTTGAGCTTGAGATAAGCGTAGTGCGGCACAGCGTTGAATCAAGCAAATGCGGTTCGTCCAAGCAGTGCGTGATATCCGCTGCGAAAGGGGACGATATCGAAGATTAACACTTCGCTTTGGAAGTTGTCCGGAGATCCGAAGACAACCTCTAGTGTGATTGAGCCCGTACAGCGGGCCTCTACACCTGGTATGACTCCTTTAAAGGTAGTCTTTGTGGGCTTGATCCGTGATGAATTAATGCCCATTTTGTGCATTGTATCCTGATAGATCAGGTTGAGGCTGCTGCCACCGTCCATGAGGACTTGCGTCAGGTGGAGTCCATCAAATATTGGGTAAAGGACCAGTCCGGCCGAACCGCCGTGAAGGATACTGGTCGGATATGATCCCGACGATCGAAGGTAATCGGGCATGACGACCATGGATTAAATTTTGGGGTGACTGGCTCTATCGCATAGACGTCCCTGAGTGCGCGCTTGCGCTCCCTCTTGGGGATGTGGGTAGCGTATATCATGTTCACCATTTTGACCTGAGGGGGAAACTTCTTCTGTCCCACTGTGTTCGGTGGCCGGGGCTCCTCGTCATCATCCTTGCTTTGCGATCCCTTCTCCTTGTTTTCGGCATTTAACTTGCCGACCAGTTTGAAAACCCAACAATCCCTGCTAGAATGGTTGGCTGGTTTTTCTGTGGTGCCATGGATCTGGCACGGACGATCGAGTATGCGGTCAAAACTGGATGGTCCCAAGCTGTTTCTTTTATATGGCTTTTTCCGCTGGCCGGACCTGGAGCCGCTGAATCCGGCATTGACTGTAGTGTCATCGGTGTTATCACCATTGCTTCGACGTTTGTGCCTGTTGCGTCGAAGCTTGCCGCTGCTGATTTTGACCTCGGAGGTGCCCGCTTTGCTTGCCGTGTTTTTTCTACGGGCCAGCCAACTATCCTCACCCGCACAAAAGCGGGTCATGAGTGCCGTGAGGGCTGCCATGGATTTCGGCTTTTCTTGGCCGAGGTGGCGGGCGAGCCATTCGTCGCAGATGCTGTGTTTAAAGGCCGCTAGGGCTTCGGCATCCGGACAGTCGACGATCTGGTTCTTTTTAGTTAGGAACCTAGTCCGAAATTTCCTGGATGACTCTCCGGGCTGTTGAACTATATGACTTAAGTCATCGGCATCTGGTGGCCGGACATATGCACCTTGGAAGTTGTCGCGGAAGGCGTCTTCTAAATCCTCCCAGCTGCCAATAGAGTTTTCAGGCAGACTATTTAACCAGTGCCGAGCTGGCCCTTTGAGTTTTAACGGACGGTATTTGATGGCGTGGAGGTCATCTCCACGGGCTATATGGATATGGAGAAGAAAATCCTCGATCCACACTGCGGGATCAGTTGTTCCATCGTATGATTCAATATTCACGGGTTTAAACCCTTCTGGGAATTCATGCTCCATTACTTCGTCAGTGAAGCAAAGAGGGTGTGCGGCGCCTCTATATCGGGCCACATCGCGACGTAGCTCTGATGGAGTCCGTCTGCGGTTTTTGGCCCGGGGGTGACTAGGCTTGTCACGTCCGAATAGATAGTCGTCGTCACGTGTCGGGGCACGTCCTCGCGATCCGTAGATCGATCTGGTATGTCCTGCTCTATTGTCCAGGTCCTGCCAAAGATCATATGTATAACCCCGAGCTGTTTTATCTCTGCCTTTACGATGAGGCGGGGCTGGCTGGTGTTCGGCTTGAGTTGCCGCTTTATCCCGACCGCGTGGTGGTCGGTCAGCCGCATTGCACGATGATGGTGCGGGCTCCGGCGCCTCATCATCGAACTGAGGTAGCAATTTGCGCTTCGGATAACTTTTGGCTGGGCGCTTGAGGTTGTATTCTTCGGCTGCTAGGACATCAGTCCATCTATCATTGAGCAGATCTTGGTCAGCTTGAATCTGCTGTTGCTTCTTTTTCAGGCTCCTGCTCGAGAGGTTCCTCAGGCACGATAAAATCCTCGTTGCCGAGGCTCACCTCATCCTCGGAGAGTGAAAGATAATTACTGTCCTCCGAGTCGTCGTGTATGGCCTGTTCATCAGGGCTAACTTGCCCGTTTTCCCGTTCCTCCTGTTCGAAAGTTATATCCGCGGGGTATTCATTATCTTCGGCATCGTCTGGAGTATTGCTTTCTCCCATGCCAGTATTGTTGTCTTTTCCACGACGTGACTTAGAGCGGCGCCGCTGACGCCGGTGTTTTGGCTGTATCACAGGAGGTTCATCCTCAACTAGATCTTCTTTGTCATCGTCGTTAGTTCTTTTAGGTGTATCCACCATGTACACGTCGTAAGAAGAGGTGGTCGTCCAGTGTCCGGTAAACGGTGGGTTTTGGCCCTGCTCCACTTCGGCATCGTCGTCAATACCGTCGATGTCTTCGGAGCCGTAATCGAGCATGTCGGTTAAATCTTTGACAGTGGCTATGAAGTGGGCGGTGGGTGGGAAGAGAAATTCTCCGTCATCAGCCTCCAGTTCGAACCGGATATAATTCGGTTGTGAGCCTCCCTCTAAGGATAGTGCTTTTAACGAGTTTAACATGTCGCCCAAAGGCGAGTGCCGAAAAATGTCCACGGAGCTGAATCCAATGATCGATGACTGATCGAGCTCGACGCACGTGGACGCACATGGTTCGTAACATGTAGCCGGAAACGAGTCCGAGGCTCCGGCGACACAGATTCCACTTGAGGTTGGGTCTGTGTGCAGCTCTGACGCCGCTGGGACTGCGGCACCCGTGGCGGGGTTGAGCTTCCCGTCTTCGGATGGCGCAATCTGCTCCGGATCTAAGGCCAGAGCAGTTACAGGTGTTATCTCCTGGGTATCGTCCGATGATAGATTTAAGTCATGTTCATCGTGGTGACGGGGGGCGGCTACCGTGGTCTCGAATCCGTCGAAGATCAAGTCTCCGCGGATATCCGCGACGTAGTTCAAGCTCCCGAATCTGACCTGACGGCTAGGGGCATAGCTATCGATCTGCTCCAGATGGCCAAGCGAGTTGGCCCGCAGTGTGAAGCCTCCGAACACAAAGATCTGTCCCGGGAGGAAGACTTCTCCTTGGGCAGCATTGTTGTAGCTGATTGAAGGGGCCATCTAACCTTTTTGAGGATGATGTCTACTACACAACCTTCTTCTTGTAGACGTTGTTGGGCCTGCAAGTGCACAGGTTTGTAGGACAGTAGCAAATTTCCCTCAAATGGATGACCTAAGGTTTATCAATCCGTAGGAGGCGTAGGATGAAGATGGTCTCTCTCAAACAACCCTGCAACCAAATAACAAAGAGTCTCTTGTGTCCCCAACACACTCAATACAATGGTAAATTGTATAGGTGCACTAGTTCGGCGAAGAGATGGTGATACAAGTGCAATATGGATAGTAGATAAAGGTATTTGTAATCTGAAATAATAAAAACAGCAAGGTAACTAATGATAAAAGTGAGCATAAACGGTATTGCAATGACAGAAAACAAGGCCTAGGGTTCATACTTTCACTAGTGCAAGTTATCTCAACAATAATAACATAGATAGATCCTATAACAATTCCTCAACATGCAACAAAGAGTCACTCCAAAGCCACTAATAGTGGAGAACAAACGTAGAGATTATGGTAGAGTACGAAACCACCTCAAAGTTATTCTTTCGGATCAATCTATAAAAGAGTTCGTACTAGAATAACACCTTAAGACACAAATCAACCAAAACCCTAATGTCGCCTAGATACTCCATTGTCACCTCAGGTATCCGTGGGCATGATTATACGATATGCATCACACAATCTCAGATTCATCCAACCAACATAAAAGTACTTCAAAGAGTGCCCCAAAGTTTCTACCGGAGAGTCAAGAACGTGTGCCAACCCCTATGCATAGGTTCATGGGCGGAACCCACAAGTTGGTCACCAAAACATACATCAAGAGGCACATGATATCCCATTGTCACCACAGATAAGCACGGCAAGACATACATCAAGTGTTCTCATAAAAGACTCAATCCGATAAGATAACTTCAAAGGGGAAACTCAATTCATCACAAGAGAGTAGAGGGGGAGAAACATCATAAGATCCAACTACAATAGCAAAGCTCGTGATACATCAAGATCGTGCCATAGAGGGAACACGAGAGAGAACACGAGAGAGAGAGATCAAACACATAGCTACTGGTACATACCCTCAGCCCCGAGGGTGAACTACTCCCTCCTCGTCATGGATAGCGCCGGGATGATGAAGATGGCCACAGGTAATGGGTTCCCCCCTCAGGTGCTTGAACGGGCTCCCGAGAGGTTTTTGGTGGCTACAGAGGCTTGGCGGCGGAACTCCAGATCTATCTTCTCCGTGGATGTTTTTAGGCACGGGACTATATAAATAAATAAGTCGGTCGGGAGGTGCTCGAGGGGCCCACGAGATGGGCGCGCCCAGTGGGGCGCCTCATCTCCTGGCCTCCTCGAGGATCTTCTGACTTGAACTCCAAGTCTCCAGGATGATATTCTTCCAAAAAATCACGATGCCGAAGGTTTCAATCCGTTTGGACTCCGTTTGATATTCCTTTTCTTCGAAATACTGAAACAGGCAATAAAACAGCAATATGGGTTGGGCCTACGGTTAAGAGGTTAGTCCCAAAAGTAATATAAAAGTGTATAATAAAGCCCATAATCATTCAAAACAGGTAATATAATAGCATGGAACAATCAAAAATTATAGATACGTTGGAGACGTATCAGAGGACGGCACAGTGGAACTCTCAATGAAAGCACCAATGTCGGTGTCAAAACCGGCGAATCTCGGGTAGGGGGTCCCGAACTGTGCGTCTAAGATCGATGGTAACAGGAGACAGGGGACATGATGTTTACCCAGGTTCGGGCCCTCTCTATGGAGGTAATACCCTACTTCCTGCTTGATTGATCTTGATGAATATGAGTATTACAAGAGTTGATCTACCACGAGATCGTAATGGCTAAAACCCTAGAAGTCTAGCATGTCTGACTATATTTGTCCTTCGGACTAAGCCCTCCAGTTTATATAGACGCCAGAGGGGACTAGGGTTGTACAAAGTCGGTTACAGAGAAAGGAATCTTCATATTTGGTCGTCAAACTTGCCTTCCACGCCAAGGAGAGTCCCATCCGGACACGGGCAGAGTCTTCGGTCTTGTATCTTCGTAGCCCATTAGTCCAGCCCATGTCCAACAGGCCGGACGCCCGAGGACCCCTTAGTCCAGGACTCCCTCACCCATAATCCAGCGGCGTGAAATTTTTGGCCCATCAGCATTGAGACATCTTGTTTGCTCTGGTAGCTTCCCTAAAGAGATATTGCCTTGCACTTAAAAATGGCACAAATTATTCTCCCTGCAAATGTGAGAGAAAATAACTACAAAGGGGTTATCTCCATATTGAATAAAACTGAGGACATTTGATTCCTATCCTACTAAGAGTTAGCTCTTAAGCGTGTCGTTATCCAGATACTAGAACGTACAAGGAGAGAGAATGTTTCCTATAGGAAACAACGAGGCGAAGTCAAAGCTTCCATTCAATGGGACGTAAACGCAGGATATTTTCAATGTTTTTTGCTTCTTAGATATTACGCAACAATAAGAAACTTCCAATGAGCTAAATGGGATTGAACTTTCTTGACATTAGAAAAATTGTAAATTCTAATTTCTTACTACCCTCTCGTAGGCACCAACTCTCCATCATGGATCTTTTTTCCTATGAGATATGTATCTAGAACCCCAGCCCAACCAAGGAACATAGATCAACACTATCGAAACAAGAAATTAACATTGACTTGCTAGTCATGAAACCCACAGCTATTCCTGGCCTTATCAGCTTTGGGCATAGTTTTCGAAATAATAACATTGGAGATTCACCAAATGGAATATTAGAGTGGCATTCATTGACTTCTATAACAAAAAGGTGTCACCTCCGGTCTAAGTCGAGTACATGTTGAAATACTACGTAAGTCAACAAAGCCACACCAGAAGCTCTCTTACATACTTTCCTCAAGAACTGCCCTACAAAAGACATTGCAAAAGTTCTAACATATGAATTACAACCTCTCACACCACTACATGTCCCTGGAGATCAAACTGGTCCCTCTCAGGTCACTTTTTCTGTGTAGGAGATCTATAACACCACAGCTAAAAATAAAGGCACCACCATTGTAATAATACTTGACTTAAAAAAACCTTTGAATCCAAATGTCCAGATTCCCTTCTCCACACCCTAGAACATTGTGGCTTTGAATATGGATAATGTGTAATGATTAAATACATCCTAACGATGTGCGGAATGACCATCTTGTTGAACGTATGCTAGGACCTTGGATCCCTTGTATAAGTAGTTTACTATAAGGAGGCCCTCTTTCTCCCTACTTATTCTTCATTGTAGCAGATGTACTCGTCAGCTTATCCATCATATATTCTCTCCTGAACTCATCGCACATCCCCATCAACCATCTCCTACTATTGTGTTATATACACCAATGATATCCCAATTCTCACAAGTGCAAACATCCCATCAGCTGCAACATTGTGTTGTGTTCCCATATCCAGAAGATTTCATAGACACAACTGGTTTAGCAATTAACTTCCACAAAACTACCTTGATCTCATTTAACATGCATCCCAATTGACCATGTTCCCTGGAATTAGACCTAACTTGGTCTACCTCTCTTTCCATATGAACTAACCTTGTATTCCTTCCAGCCATCAAGTGACATATGCGATAAACACCAAGCAGGGTGGCATGGGATTCTATTCTCAAAAAGGAAATAGTTTATCTTGTTGTTTTCCATCTTATATAGCCCACCGACCTATTAGTTGTCTTTCTATGCTTCCTCGTTCCCTAGGCTTATCATGTGCAGATCGACAAAAACCATTGTTCCCTCGGAAGAATCTTACATTAATGTAATTGCTTTTGAATATATTTTTACGTATTTTGCACATGTGGGCTAAATATATGTGCGTCAAGCCTATATTGCGCCATGGTTGCACTTTCATGGTGAATAGGTTAATGACTTGCAAATTATATTTCAGAAAAAATATTGCTTACTATAGGCCAGAGTCCTCTAACATGACATAACATTCGACATGGTTGATGAGGTATCCATGTATATAAGGCGGACGCGTACTACTGGTTCCCATGTATATAAGGTCTGTTTTTTTGTTTCTTCTCCTTCTCTCGGTTTTTTCTAATGTCAAGAAAGCAAATGTTGAAAAACTATCGTACAAGTATTTGAAAGCAAATGTTGATCATGCATATAAAAATGTTGAAAAAGCAATTTAAAATGTTAAACAAAAATTTGAAAAATGTTGAACAGGTAGTTGAAAAAAAATGTTGACAAGTATTTGGAAAAATGTTGATCATGTATATAAAAATATTGAACAAGTACTCGAAAATTGTTGAACAAGTGTTTAGGAAAATGTTAAACAAGTATTTAAATATGTTGAAAAGTATTTGACAAAATGTTGTACAAATATTTGGAAAAATGTTAATTATGTATATAAAAATGTTGAATACGTATTTGAAAAAGGTTGAACAAGTATTTGAAAAAATGTTGAACAAGTATTTGAAAAAATGTTGATAATTATTTGAGAAAATGACGAACAAGCATTTGAAGGAAAACCGAAAAAGAAACAAAACGAGGAGAAGAAATAAACAAAAGAAAGCAAAAAAAAAGGAAAAAGGATAACTAAACAAAAAAACCGAAGAATAAATGGAAAGAAAAAAGACTGAAAACAAATGGAAACCCGGTTTTACTTGCCTCAACTACAGGACGCATCTCATTCTTGTGGCTAGTAGAGCAAGCTAACCCTAAGAAGGGCAGGGATCAAATCCTGCTTCTCCCTTATGCTATTTTTCTTTTTCTACGCGAACATGGGCCAGCCCGATTACACGAAAACGCTTCGAGACATCCCGCAGCGATCGCTTAATGTGATAAATAGTCGGTGCGGACTCGCTGAAGGCGAGATATAGGTGCGTCCTTCGCTGAGTAACCTCGTCGCTTCCATTGGGCCGGCCCACGATTCGGCTTCGCTCTGCTCTCTTCGTTGCGGGATCCCTGTTTGGAGAGGGAGCTCCTAACCGGCGCCTTAAGCGCCGGTTCAGGAAGCTGGCGCTCACAGCCGCGCTTGCTGGGCCGGCCCACGACACGCCTTATCTATAAGACAAAAAAATGCCCCAAAAAGGTTGCTCCCGTGAGGATTCGACCACACGACGTCCACTACCTGTCCCAGTCACCTAACCACTAGGGCAACCAATCGTACATGGATATTTTAAGCGCGAACGAATTAAGAATAATCAAAGTCGCGCTACTTATTGCGTACAGATTTGGGAAAACGTAATTTTTTCTCAGGAAGAAATTTAAAAGTTCACAGATTTCAAAATAAATCACGAATTGAAAAGGTTAACGAACCAAAAAAATCATTGATTTTAAAAAAGTTCAAAAATTTTAAAAAGTTCATCAATTTTGAAAAATAGTTCATCAATATCAAAAAATTTCATTCGAATTTGAAAAAATTTCATATTTTAAATTTTTCAGTGTACATAAAATATGTTCAATGGGTATTTAAATGGATTTTCAGCTCATATCACAAAATTGTTCAATGTGTAGTTAAAAGTTGTTCAGGTTATATTACAAAAATGTTCAATGTATAAAATTTGTTCATCTTATATCAATAAAATGTATAAAAATGTTTTACATTATTTCAATGTATATCACAAAAATGTTCGCTGTGTAGTTAAAAATTGTTCATCGTACACCGAAAAAATGTTCAGTGTATATTTAAAAACTGTTCGTCGTATATAAATTTTTATTCATGTTCTCAATAATTGTTCATGTTTTAAAAAATTCATGGAATTTGAAAATTTTCATCAAACTTTAAAAAAGTTCATCGATTTGATAAAAGTTCATTCAATTTTAAAAATTTCATGAATTTTAAATAATTCGCATTTTTAGGAAAAGAAAAAAAGTAAAATGAGAAAAGAAAAAGAAAAAAGGAACCAGAAAAAAAAAGAAAAAAAACGCCCAGAAATAAGCCAGCAGGGAAAGCTGGTTTGGTGGGCTCTCACGGCCTACGTAAATAAAAGAATGAAAATAAGTAGCAGGACACAATCGGTACTTGGTCTGTTGGTTAGTGCCCTGCTGTTTCAACGGAGAGATCGCGAGTTCGAACGCTCACGTACGAAATACAAATTTTTCTGCAGTTTTTTAACAGAACGAAAATATGAAAACGGGCCGGCTCAACACAGCGCGGGGGTATGCGCCCGTTTGCGGCAACAGAAGAAACGAGCGCTTAAGGCGCCCGTTAGGAAACGCCGTTTGGGGAACTCTCCGGAAGGTATCTGTTTTTTTCAGTTTTCTTTTTTAGCCGGGCTTTATTCTTTTCTGGATTTCTTTCTTCTTTCTCTTATTCTTATTCTTTTTTCTGCTTATTTCTTTCTATTCATTTTTCGTTTTTCTTCTTGTTGTTTGCGGTTTCTTGTTGTTTTTTTTCTTATTCTCTATTTTTTCGGAACATGCGGTTTCTTTTCTCTCTTTTCCTTTTTTGCAATTTATTTTCTCTATTTTCCTTTTTGTACTATATAAATAGCCCACCGTGTATTAAAAATATGTCCATCGTATATTAAGAAAATATTCACCTGATATTATTAAAATGTTCGCCATGCATTATAAAAATATTCATCATGTATTAGAAAAATGTCGTCGTATATTAAGAAACTGTTCACCTTGTATTTGAAACTTGTTCATTGTATACTAAGAAATTGTTCGACATATACTTCAAAATATTCATTGATTATTTCGAAAAAAAATCAGCCTATATCACAAAAATGTTCAATATGTTATTTAAAATTGTTCTGTGTATATTTAAAAAAGTTCAATGTATATTTAAAAATTGTTCATCCTATATAAAGAATTATTCACATTTTACAATTTTTAAAACATATGCTATCGCGATAAATACATATTTTGTTGCAATACGTAGGCAATTTGTCGCAACAATATTTGAAACTAACGCAACGTCTCACAGATGTCACAATATCTTTGCGAATATTACCATGAATGGATATTCTGTTGAAATACCTTCTCTCTACTACAACAAAACGACTGTCTCGGCAACGTAATTTGTTTGTTGCAATATCGCTACCATGTTGCAACGACGATGTATTTTGTTGCAATATGGGGCCTCTATTTGAACAAAATGAGTATTTATCGCGACCAGACTCAGTTGTGGTAGTACGTGCATCCTATTACCACAACCTAATTTGTGGTAATATTGTGTTCTATTGCAACAAAAGATAGTTGTAGCAGTAAGTTTTGTTGCAATAGACCGGAATCCTTGCAGTGATAATCTTGAGTGTCTGGCCATGGTAGTAAATTTCTAATTGCTAATACCAGCCAATACGGTTAAGCACTATTTGTTTTGTGTTCATTGGTGGCATTTACATGAAGATCATCGGTGCAAGCTCCTCCCATTATCTAAAACACACATGTAAGTCTAGAGGGTTCACTATCCCACCTACCTTTCATCACAATTATAATTTATTACTAGTACACTTCCAACCCTAGTTTGATCAACACCACCAGTGTCTACCAACCTCAAACTACGTGGTTGTTCACTCCACACGGTCATTCTAGCTCCAGCTTACCTCCTCCTGGACCATTATCCCATATCTCATGTGACTTTGCAATTTTATCACCACTCCTAACAACGTATCTAACTCATGGACTTTCTTTCTCAATGTACAATGCCATAACCGACATCTCTACATTTTCCATGTGTTGCATCTTCTCACAGTGCGATAACAAGCCTCCGGCTAATTGGTTATCTTTCACCATGTCGCCCTATCCAAATCAAGAACCGCCACAGTGCGATAACAATCCTCCGGCCAGTTGGATTTCAATAGTAAATTTGCTGTCAGCCAGAAATTGGCAGAAATAAAATGACATGAAAAGTTTACTAATTATATTGGACACATTACTTTCTAGATGAAACGTTTGATGGTTTTATTTTTGTGGTGTGATGGTGATATTCCCTCTGGATCTTTATTACTCCCTCCGTTCCTAAATATAAGTCTTTTTAGAGATTGCAATAACAAACTACATACGGAGCAAGACCTATATTTAGGAACAGAGGGAGTATTGGGATCGGTGGTTGTCTGAAACCTAATACAAAGAAGGAAGGAAATAATAAGTAATTAATGTGTGAAGATAAGTAAGGAAAAATAATTGTAATAAATGATATCTATTATATAGTAGTCACGTGATACAAAGAAGGAAATAAATACTACTTAATTAAGGTATGATGATAAATAAGGAAATAAGAAAGATAATTAATACTGTTTATTATATAAATATTCATCTCATACAATTAATGAAGGCATTAATATGTATTTAGTGCATCATGATAAATATGAAAATAAAAGTGGAATTTATGGTATTTATTATATAATAGTGTTTTTCTTTCTATCAAACTCGTCATCGTCTCGGATCGATGACCTCTCATGGTATGATGATGCGGTCCCTCCTAGCACGGTCGTGCATCTGACAATGCGGCAACGGTGCAGGATCGATGTTATGGCCTGAGGGGGGTGAATAGTGTAACACCTTCAATTTTCTGATAATCACTTTCCAATAAATCCTATCCTTTGAAACATCTAATCCATCTTCAATTGATCCAACAAATCCAAAATCCAGTCTGGTGGATGTGTCAGGCTCGTCGAGCTAGTCAGAACGCATACCCATTTGCTTCAATCGGAATCCGGGTTCATCTTCGAGGGTTTATTTCAATTCAGTGGCTTCAATTGTTAGGGAATTTTAAAACACTAAACACACACACACACACACACACACACACACACACACGCACACGCACACGCACACGCACACGCACACGCACACGCACACGCACACGCACACGCACACGCACACGCACACACACACGCGCACACACACACAAATAACAAGGTTGCTTATCCGATAGTTTCATCCGTTCAGCGCCAAAAAGATTTTTCTTTTTCTATTCGAGGTGGTACTAAATTTTTGCGGTCCGTCGGCGAACTACCTATGTGGGGCGCACGCTGTGCCCAGAGTAGCGAGCCCATTTATTTTCCTGTCCACACAGCTCAGAAAACCCTATTCCACGCACCAGCGGCCAATAGTCAGTGCCTCGCACCAAGCGCCCAAGACTGGGCTGGCCCGTCTCCTCTTTTCCTGTCTTGTATTTCTTTTTCTAATTTTCTATTTTTTGTTTCTTTTTAAGTTTTTCCTTTTGAGTTTATTTTTTATTTTTTTTAAACTTCAATTTTTCAAAAAACTTTCAAAATTTCGATTTCTCTTCAAATTTTAAAAAAAGATTCAGATTTCCGAAATTTTGTTCTGATTTTCTAAATTAAACTTGGAACTTTAAATTTTTGTTCTTGTTCCAAAATTTGTTCAATATTTTAAAATGTTCCCATTTATTCAATAAATGTTCGTCTTTTCGTAACAAAATGAGATTTAGAAAGGACAAAATATCTTGAAAAATGTTACAAATTCATAAAAAATCTTATTTTGGTGAAATGTTCACAAATTCATGGCAAACTATTTAGAATAGTCCCAGAGTGCTCCTTTGCAAACATTCATACCAATTTATATACGCATGTGAAACTACATGTAAGTTGGATGAATGATGGATGGATTAAGCAGGACGAATGATGAATGGATTGGCACGTGACCTAGTTAGAAAAGGACTCTGAATTTCTTTAAATGGAAAAATGTTCCCATTTTTCAAAAAAGTTTGTGTTGAAACAATTACTTGAGAGTTTAGAAAATCATTTTAGAAAATTTACAGATTCTAAAAACATTTTAGTGAAATATTCACAAATTCTAAATAATGTCCATGTTTAAAAATACATATTTTATAAAACCATTCGGGATGTTCAAATGTATTCCCGTTTTCAAAAATTGTTGACAAATTTAAAAAATATTCATGTCTTATAAAAATTTTAGATTTTTCAGAAAGATTGTGAACTTTTAAAAATGCTCCCGTTTCATATTTTGTTCGTGTTTTTCCAAAAATGTAAAAAAATTCCAAATAACTGTTCACATTTTTAAAAAATATTTGAGATTTCAAAATTCATGTTTCTAAGAATATTTCGCAATTCATAATAATAATTATTTTTTAGAAAGTTCAAAAAAATAATTTAGAAAATGTTCTGAATCAAACAATGCACTATGTCCTTAAGTATTTGCGCTGGCCATTGGGTAATAAGATGTGTTTGTTCGAGTGGCTGGCAACACTTGGTCTGGTCTTTGAGGTCGTGAGGTTGATCTTTCAACTCTCCTTTCTTTTGGATTTTTACTCATACCTTACAAACACAGGTTCTTTCGATGCATGGGTCTTTCACAACCCAAGAAACTTAGCCGGCCCAACTACCTGTGAAATAAGGCAAAATATATTAATACTCACATTTGTCCTTTACATATAGTCGTATCAATTTATATACCTGTGCGAAATTACATGTAGTAAACTGGATGAAGAATGAAAAATATGGATTCATTACTTCACACTTGGCGAAACCCAGAACCTAAATGTTCGTTCTCGATGTGCACACAGGGTTATGCTTGCACATATAATTCTCACTAAATTTTAGTGCACACCATTTTTTTCTCCCATTGCAACGTGCGGGCATATGTGCTAGTATTTTCTAATTTAAGAAAAAAATAGGATGTTGAACCTCATATTTATTCCCTACAACACGTGAGCTTCCCCTTGTCCATATGAGGTGTCCTTCCACTTCTCTCCTTCTTCTCTTCCCCAAGCCTAAGCTTGCGTCTAATCTCTCTACTCAAAACAGTCGGCCTAGTCCTTTCTATCTTTTCTCCCCACTCCTTCCTAGGTCCCTCCTAGTTGAACCATACCCTCCACCGCCTCCCGTGGCACCCTTTGGTCTAGGGCTTCAGCAAGAATAAAGAGAGACGAAAAGAGGAGAACAAGAAGAAGGCTCCCCTAACATTCCCCTTCACTATATCCATGTGTTTCCATCACAGAGGTGTGGTTCTCTATCATTTTTAGCTCATACCCTCTGTTGGTAATGGATTCATGGAGTATAGGCATCTGATTAGGAGCCCTATGTGAGGGGACTAAGAGGAAATCGTTGTTGTTGTTGTACCTAGGTATACAGGTCTGAAAATCACATAGTTTTCTCACGATTATTTTTAGTAGTTAAAATTATAGGAGGATTATACAGATTATTTTGTAGGTCCTGTTCTCATGATCATTTTGAGTGGCTAAACATTTCGATCGGAGTTGTGAAGCTCCCGAGTTGTCTATTTGTTTGCAGTTGTCCTAAATTCAAACACATCAACGAATAGTGTTTCCCCATGGGTCTCAGGAACTTTTGACATTCATCTAAATTTATGTTCTTTCACATTATAGCATGTGTGTCGTGCATAGTCGCTAATACGAAAGGTGTCACTTAATTCCTATAAGCATCTTGTTGGTATGAATCTCCAAAGGTAGATACCGGTTATTCTGAATCTGAAAACAGAAGAGAAGTGTTTGCTAGTGATGACTGAGATGACTCCATACTTTGAGTGTGAATAGTTGGAGTTACTTGTAGACAATTTCTCATGAATCGATATACATATTATTTGCTTGGTTTCAACCTTCCAACACTAGTAGAGAAATGGCTGGCCAAACTTTAGTTGGTAGCACCCCATTCTCAATCAACACCACCACTATATTTTCCAAATAGTGGTGGCGTTGGCATATTTGGTATGACATCACTAAGACCATAGTGGTGGTGTCGGAAAATTGTTGAGCGCCACTTATATATGGGACCCACAGTTGGTACAAGGTGTCATATAGTGGTGAGGTGGCATAACATGGAACTGCAACACTATTAGGTTGTCCTGCGGCGTGATATGCGCTGCCATATCACTACTGTATTATTTTGTGACATTTTTATAATATTGTAGTTATTGTAATTGCATTGAATCTTTTCATAATTTTTATTATTTTTATAATATAAAGTCTTTTTATCATTTTGAATTTTTTTAAAAAATAGTCTTTTATTATTTTGAGTCTTTTATAATGTTGCGCCTTTTCATTATTTTGAGTCTTTTATTACTTTGAATATTTTTATTATGTTGAATCTTTTTATTACTTTGAATCATTTTATTATATTGAGTCTTTTATTATTTTGAATCTTTTTTATTTTGAACCTTTTATTACTTTGCATCTTTTTATTATTTTGAGTCTTTTATTATTTTGAATCTTTTTAATTTTGAATATTTTTATAATATTGAGTCTTTTATTATTTGAAACTTTTTATAATTTTGAGTCTTTTATTATTTCAATCCTCTTTTGTTATTTTTGAGTCTTTTTACTATTTTTGAGTCTTTTTTATTGATTTTTGGGCCTAGCCCAACATTGCTTCCGAGGTCCGGCCTAGCCCAATGTTGTCGGGTCAAGATATAGGTGGCCACAGACCCTCCCCCACTCAAGCCCCTCTCTCTTGATGCCCTTCCTCATCGCCTCCCTCTCTGTCAATTCCGTTTTGCCGACGGCTGTCGTCGGCCGATTCCGGCCATTTCCGGTGTCCCCCAGTGTTCTAGTACACTTCTAGGCCTCCCCCTTTATCTGCCATACATCTAGACCTCACATGTCACTGCCATTTCTCTGTAGGGTTTCGGCAACGACAACGGTGCCGCTTGCAGGTGAACACATGCTCCGATTCTCTGTGAGCATCTCAACAGCTAATACTTTTTGGCGGTTCATATTTTTGGCAGCTATAATTAGCTAGGTTTTATGATTCGGAAGTTCTGAATTTTGTACTATTAGAATAACCTTGCGAATTTTGGCATTCCATTATTTTTGGCAGCTCATAATTAGCTAGGGTTCATGATTTGGTAGCTTTGCCAATTTTGGCGGCTCTAAATTTTGTTTTAGTAGAATTAGCTTGCCAATTTTGGAAGTTCACAATTTTTTGCAACTCATAATTAGCTAGGGTTTATGATTTTCCCATGTGTGCCAAACTTTTAGATGATTGCAAACTAGTGTACATTCTGCTAGATGATTGCAAAACAATGCCAGACTGCAAAATACTGCCAAACTGCTAGTACATTATGCTAGAATGTATACATTGCTCCAAACTAGTATACTAAACAGTGCAATTTTTTTTACTAAATGTGCCCATGTAGGTGATTGCAAACTAGTGTTTCAAAATGTAAGCAGTACCAAATCAGTGTCAAAGCTATTGTCATAATAGTGTCAACTAGTGTGGCATTCTACTAGTAAATTGCCCTTGTAGATGATTGCAAAACAGTATGCCAAAGCTTTGATATTGACAAAACTTTTTTGTTTGCCAAACCTTATATGAACTAGTGTTAAATTTTTTTTGCATTCATAAACTCTAGTTCATATATTCCTTTAGTTGCATTCATATACTCTAGGTCATCCTAGGCATATGTTCTAAAGTGCCAAAACAGTTCATCCTCTAGTTGATATACTCTAGTTCATATACTCTAGTTCAACCTCTCATTCATACTCTATTTCATCCTCTAACTCATAAACTAGTTCATATACTCTAGTTCATCCTCTAATTGTTATTATTTGTAGTTGGCGCCGATGAGTACCTACAACAGCCACTACAGGTCTTCTTGCAACTTCGCGGCGTATGCCGACAGAGGTGAAGGGAGCACCAACCAGGTAAGATTCCAAACACATCCATGATCATTGCAAACACATGCATATATCTAACCATTCATGATGATTGCAATCACACATGCATATCTAAAGATTTCAAACATTTGACTTGGTATGGATACATACCGTATTCAATGCAAGTCGAGGAGAAGGTCTATCATGTGGACATGATCAACCGCCAGCTTATACAGTCTCATGAAAGTACCATCAAGGCCCTAAAGGAGGTGAATGATCATACATTTAAAAAGTATCGGTTCATCTGTATGTGGTTAATATTTTTTTTTTCTACTTCAAGAAAATGGTCATACATTTTAAAAGGTTCATCTGTATAAAAATGTTTATACTCTTTAATCTAATTTGTGAAATTCAGAAGGAGATGAAAACGAAAAGATAACAAAATACTATGTGTTAAATATGTTTGTTTTCACCACGTGATACATGTGGTAAGCAATCCAAACAATTCAAAAAAAATCTTACAAACTTAATGAATTATAAAATAAAATTAAAAATAAAAATGAACCAAAAAAGTAAAAAGAGGTTCAGATCAAATAAAAATACAGGGAAAAGAAAAGCCTGGCAGATAAAAAATAGAGAAGTGGAATTACTACATTGGTCGGACTTCTATTCGTGGGTGCGTCTGTACATCGGTTACCGCAAGACTGAGCGGGCGCTCACCTGAAGTAGATCTTATACGGGCTATATAATTGCATTGCTGCTCTTCTGTTGTAGTTGTCTACCTCGAGTGGAGCTCCATTGCAGTTTTTAGATATATAGGTCACAGTCTCACACATTAAAAAAGTGTTCATGGAAAGTAATAGTTTGTTTGAGCAATTTAAGAAAAAATATTCATACAATTAAGAAATAATCCCTGACATTTTAAACATGTTCACATATTTCAAAAATACGTTCATGGCATTTTTTGAAATGTTCATGCAAATGTAAAAATTTGTTCGCGTAATTTGAAAAAAAATATCATACCAGTCATAAAATTGTTCATGACATTTAAAGGTTGCTCACGCATTAAAAATACCTTCAAATTATTTTCAAGAAATGTTCATCAAATGTAATAAATTGTTCGTGTAGCTTTGTTTGGTATGACTCAAAAACTTGTTCATGATCTTTAAAATATGTTCACATGTTTAAAAATGTGCACTTGATTTTCTTTAAAAATATTGCACGTGTTCTTAAAATGTTCAGCATGTATTTAAAAATGTTCAACATGAATTTAAATATGTTCAACATGTATTCCAAAATATTTTTAAACCATTATTTAAAATATCTTCAACGTGTATCTGAAAACTGTTCAACTTGTGTTCAAAAAATGTTCAACGTATATGTGAAGAAAGTGATAAACGTTTTTTTGAATTGGAAATTGAAAAGCGAAAGGAGAAGAAAATAGATATAATAGAAAGACAAAATAGTCATTCAAAATGAAATATAAAAAATATTAAAAAAAGTTGTAAGAAAACTCCAAAACCGATTAAGAAGAACATAGAAATAAAAAATGGTAGGAAACCTTCCGAAAATTGGAAGGAAGGTTCCTAGAACCATTAGTAAAACTGGAATAGTTGGACTGGCCCCCATAGAGGTGTTTGTGGGCGTGCACTCAGTATTTTTCGCAATAAAAAAGATATAGCACTGGTACCAATTCATCGCCTTATCCGACGAATAGTCCCTAAAACCCGTAGTGGGAGAGCTTGCGCATCGCTCGCTCATGTTGCTTGGGAAAATCACCAAAATTTTCTCCTAACAAAAAAAAGACAGCTCTAGCTTGGTAAAAGGGTCAGCCACTATTTCATTTAACAAATCTTGAAATGCTTGTGAAATAAAAATATCATGAATTATAAGATATGTTCATGAATTTTAAAAATACTTATTTATTCTAAAAAGTGGTCTACAATTTTTTTAAATGACATGAATCAAAAATATATTCATCAATATTTTTAAAAAATGGGCACCGATGATAGAAAAAGAACCAGCAAAGAAGGCATTACTACTTTATGTCCACAAAACAGTACACAAAATGTGCAAGTTTACGTACATCCAAACGCTTCAGAACTCATTTCATGTTGCAGTCATAAAATTGGATAGTACACTTTGGATGAAAAAAGAATCAGTTCCAAAACAGGTAGCAAATCATTATGTTGAACAAAGAAACGCCAACTAGTTCTCCAAATAATATATATTGCTCTGTCCTTTTTCTTTCTCCGAAACAGTTCTTCATGCAGCCACGAAGCAAGGTTGACCAATCATTGTGACACACTTCCTAATGTAGACGATATATATTTGATGTACTCTGTTTTGACGTTCTTCATCCTTAAGACTACCTCGCTCATAGTTATCCTATCTCCAGGTGAGTCACTGGAGCAAAGCAAACCAACCTCTAGTATTGGCACAAGAAAGCTAATGTTCATGTCAAAGCATTGCAGTAGCCGTCTATCCATGACATGAACAAGTTGATCTGCCTGAAACAATTGATGAACCCATCGTCTAAGGCTCAGTCCTCCAACAAACATAGCATCCGTTGGCCTCTTGCCAGTAAAGACTTCAAGGAGCATGATGCCGTAGCTGAACACATCGCTCTTTCGTGAAGCTTTCCCGTATGACCCATGCTCTGTGCAAAAAGAAGGATAAATGCACATTTCAACTGAAGTGACGAATATTAGTTAATTGGTGGCTTAACAAGAAATTGATACATTGAGCAAGATAATAAGTACTAAGTACCTGGTGACATGTACCCAATAGTGCCATGCATGTTAATGGAGAACGCAGAGTTATCATCAGCTTGTAGTAGTCTTGCAATGCCAAAATCTGCCACATGCGCCATCATGTCCTCGTCAAATAACACATTGCTTGGCTTCAAGTCGCAGTGCAAGACGATTTCATGGTAACCATGGTGTAGATATTCCATTGCCATTGACACCTCAAGCATAACGCACAGTCTCTCGCGGAACCCGAATTGTGTTTCGCCCTGTTGTGAGCAGTGAAGCAATGTCTCTAAATTGCCATTTGGCATGTATTGTAGCACCAACGCCCTGAAATCCATGTTAGAACATGTCGTGATTATCCGTATCAGGTTGCGATGCCGCGCCATGCGGAGCACACGGCACTCGGCCTCGAAGCTTCTAATGGCACACATGGACCGCATGTCAAGAACCTTTATTGCAACCGTCAAACCATCGCTCAGTTGTCCCTTGAATACCTTTCCGTGGCCTCCATATCCCAACATGTAATCTTCACTGAAATTACCAGTGGCACGAACAAGCTCTAGGTGTGAGATTAACTGATGGCTTGCTGGAGCTGTCAGGTCATTGGAAGATTTGGTCTTGCCGTTGTCGACTTTATTTCTCCACGATATGCAGTACAATAAAATTACAATAATGACAAAAGCTAGCGTGACAGCTGAGAGTAGGATTATTAGAAGGTTGTACTTATTACTGGAAGTGGTACTTACTGCTGAAGCACTACCTTGGGGTTTCAAAAATGGTTGGCATGGAGGCAGAGGGAAGCCGCACAAGCCAGAGTTGTTTGCATATTGGCTCTCCGGGAAAGTGGCAAGGGATCCCATCTCCGGTATTGGTCCATTCAGCCTATTGTACGATAGATCAATCTCCGACAATGATAGCAACGAAAATGAACTGGGGATTGGACCTTCCAACTTGTTGTGTGACAGGTCAAGCATACCTAAATTCTTGGAACCTGCAAGCTCTGCTGGGATGGCACCAGAAAGTCGATTTTGCCGAAGATTCATGATCGCTAGATAGTTCATCTTACCAAGTTCCTTGGGGATCTCCGAATCGAGCTTGTTAAAGGACAGGTCCAAGAATATCATGGAGCCATTGCTTTTCAAAGTGTGCTCTCCGCTATCCAGGATGTATACCCGTGTCAAGTTGCACGTATTCTTGCTAGCCATCCGGTTTAGTTGCTCCAAACGGACGCCGCCGATCTCAAGCAGGCTCCCCGCGCCGCGACATTTGCTGCTCTGCTCGTCGTTGCGCAAGTATATATGTGGCCGCACTGTCATGAAGCCGATAGCCACCTTCCCGGACTGCCTCGCCAGCTCCGGTGGTATCGATCCGCTTAGCTGGTTGTCGTTCAGATCGAGCCAAATTAAACTCTTGCAATCTCCTAGCTCCGGCGGTATACGCCCTGAGAAGGAGTTGTTGTTGAGCTTCAAGATTGCAAGGTTGTCTAGCCGCCCCAGCCAAGCCGGCACCGACCCAGAGAGCCGGTTGCTCCCGAGCGCTATCCATTTCAGATTCTTGCAGTTCATCAATTCGGACGGGATGCTGCCAGTGAGCGTGTTGTGCTCGAGGATGAGGTGCTCGAGTCCGCGAGCACCACCGAGCGACACCGGAATCTCACCCTCCAATTTGTTCTCCCACAGGATGAGGTCACGGAGACGAGCAAGGCTGCCGACGGATGTGGGGATGGAGCCATTGATGTAGTTGAGACTGAGGTCTAGAGACTCGAGGCTTTCACAGTTTGAGATCGTCGCCGGGATGCCGCCGGTAAGGTAGTTGTTCTGCAGGTAGAGCACCTCGAGCTTGGACTTGGAGCCATTGTTCGGGCAGAGTGAGGATGGTATAGCGCCGGAGAGCTCGTTCGAGCTGAAGTCCAGCATCCTCAGATTGGCAAGCCGACCTAGAGAGTCAGGCATGGAGCCATAGAAGTGGTTGAGTGATAGAGTGAGCCACGAGAGCCGTGGGAGCTCAGCGAGTTCGTCGCCAGGGAGCTCACCGGAGAAGTTGTTGTTCCATAGGTTGAGGTAGGAGAGCGACGCGAGCAGCGTGATGTCCGGCGGAAAAGCGCCCTTCAAGTGGTTGCTGGAGAGGTTGAGCGAAACAAGAGCAGTGCAGCCGGAGAGGACCCCGGGCAGCACCTCGCCGGAGATTAAATTTCCGGATAGATCAAGTGACTCCATCCTGGAACAGTTGGTGAACGCCGGGACCTGGAGTGGCCCGGAGATCGAGTTGCAGGCGAGGTTCAGCCGACGGACTCCCCCCATCCAGCTGAGATCGCCGTCGCCGGTGATGTTGTTGTCCGACAGGTCAAGGACATCCAGGCGGGCAAAAATGTCCCCGCCATCTCCCTTCCCGCCGCCACCGCCAACGAGTGCGTTACCAGAAAGGTTCAGCTCCCTCAGCCCGTCGCACGCGCCGGCGAGCGCGCGGGCGTCTGCTACGGATCCTCTTAGCGCCCTGTTGCCGGACAGGTCCAGGTGAGCCAGCTTCTGGCCGCACCGCCAGACCCCGGCGCCGCCGCCGCTTGCGAGCGAGCCGCTCACGTTGGCGTCTCGCAGGCTGACGACCTCGACACCAGCCAGCTGCAGCAGCGTGCTCGCGACGGTGCGGAAGTCGACGTCGAGTGGGACCCCCGAGAGGGAGAGCGACACGAGCCTCTTACCTCCCCTGACGCACGCGGCACCAGGGAAACTGCACGCGCCGTCGCCACGGGTCCATCCCCCCAGCTCCCCGCAGTTCCGTACCGCCGCCTTGAACCGCTCCAGCAGCTGCTCGTCGACGCCGTCGTCGGCGGCCACCAACACCGGATCATTGACAAGCAGCAGTAGCAGCACCGCCAGTGCCAGGCACAGAACAGTACCCATAGTAGCGCCGACGCCCAGTGCTCAGCTATGAGAATGTTTAAAGCAGTTCTTTTGGGTTTCTGGACTGGATGAGCTGCACTGAGTGAACACTTGTAGCAAGCAGTACTAGCTAGTAGGTATGATCGTTAGTGCCGCCGGTGGGTGGCTCGTCGTGTTCTAGCTGGGGACAATTCGTACGTTTATATGCGCCATGATCTGTAAAATCGATCTTTTCCTGCCTGATGTACTACGTAGGTGGTCCTCTCCTGTATGTGGTGCCGAATTTTAATCGAATTAGTGCAGATCATCGTGTATCATATATAAAAATTGAGTTGCTTCCTTGAAAGAGGATCCGATATTCGACGTGTTGGAGAAAAATGATTATCTATACGTGTGTGGATCCGATATTCGACGTACGTACGTGTTGGAGAAAAATGTGCATGCACCCATTTTTCATGATATGCACGTGAAACATATGATACTCTCTAAAACAAGATGATTCCTCAAGGAATTCGATATATAAATATCTGAGGGTACGATCTTCTTCTATTGTTACACTGTAAGACCTTGTAACTACAGCAGAATTGTTCATGGCCGTTGGACCAAAAGTCACTTAGTACAGGACCTCTCTAAACGCTCCATGGTTCTTAGACTGCTCGTCAGCAGTAATTTGTGTCAAATAATGAAAGAAAAAAAACTTGGTTCGATATGCTTTGAACGCTAAGTTGCTCGCCATGCTAATGCAAGCTTTATGCTGAAATGTTTTATGCTTCTCTTATGGACCAATATTTCTACTAGCATTCTTTCCGCAGAAAAATAAAAAAGTTGTAGCATTCTCTTCCTGCCAAACGCCGCCGTCCGTATGATGACACCAAACATGCGACGGCTGCGCCATTGGAGGCAGCTACGCAGGCGAGTTTCCCTCCATTGGAGTTTCCCGCGTGCCCCGTTCCCACATTCGAGCTTTCACCCCATTGCCTGTCGTCTATTCATCTATGAAGGCAACAACGCTTCTACTAGCGATGACCACCACTCCTCCCCCAAAGCCTCAACATCACCCCTCTCCAGTGGCACGCTCAAAGTAGACCACTGCGCTATAATGCCCTGAGTGAACTCTTGTAGCAGTAGTACGTACTCCCTCCGTCTCAAGTTAGTACAAACTTGAGACACTTATTTTGACACGGAGAGAGTCGTAGGTATGATCGTTAGTGCCGCCGGTGGGTGGGTCGTCCTGTTCTAGAGAGGATAATATGTACGTATCGTATGCATCATGATGCGTTACTGGTCCTGTACGTGGTGCCGAATTTCGCTGGTCCCTCAAAAGTGGACGTCGTCAATCATATTTAGCGCAGATCTATATACACGATTACGTGTCTTGGAATCTTTTTTTTAGGGGAACGTGTCTTGGAATCTTGACGCTTATCATCGTGCATCATGCATGTATGTCGTGAATCAAAAGCACTGTCACACATTGCTTTGTACAAAAGCTAGCTCGTTCTCCGTGGGAACCAGCATACCAGAATTTGAAATCTAGGCACCGAGGTACGTGTATCATTGATCAACACCTCAGATGAAGCACAAGCAGTTCACACGAAACCAAAGAAGTTCTTATTTAGTTTATCAGGTTCTTCGAATGTCTTTTGCTAGAAATTTTTTACACCTCTCTATTAGACCAACGCTCACATACATTCAGACTAACGCTCACATACATGCACACCTATGACTGCACGCACAACTTACTGTTATGAGCAGATCATTCTCACACTAAAAGAACAATGTCGAATAATTAGAATAAATCCAGGAAATTTCGAACATCGTGGCAAGTTTAGTATTTGAACCCGAAAAGACGAATTCCACTACAAGGAACCTAACAAGTACTCCCTCCGTTCCTAAATAATTGTCTTTCTAGAGATTTCAACAAGTGACTACATGCGGAGCAAAATGAATGAATCTATACTTTAAAACATGTCTACATACATCCATATGTTGTAGTCCATTTGAGATGGCTAGAAAGACAATTATTTGGGAACGGAGGGAGTAGATGTGTAGGTGGGGGGAGAGGGGCTATCTCTTATGGAAGGAAATGATAGGTGTAATTGGCTACCTTAGTTGTCCAACCCACTAATTTCAGTGTCTCTACTACTAATATCTCACTTGGTAGGATAGCCTCCACAGTTTGTTTTTGTCGGTTTTATTTCATCTGGTTTTATTTCGTCTGGTTTTTTTCATCCCACCTCCCACCACCCCTTCCACTGGATTTTTTCCTCAGGTTCTTTTCCGTGGCTGGTCTTTTCCAATAGAGAGAAGTCCACATTACAACCCTGAACTACCATCAAAGTATAATATACAACCCTAAACTACAAAACCGTCTAAATTACAACCCTACACTCTCAAAACCATTTAGTTTTCAACCCTGCCTTTCCCAAAACAAGTTTTTGACCCATTTGACTGGTTTTGACCATTGACTGCCTAGTCAACAGCCGCCACCTCACACTGCCCACTTAACATATTCCCTCTCTCTCCTCGTTCAGTACGCCCCCAGCCGCCGCTGCTGCCTCGTCTGCCCCTGCACCTCTCCCGCCGCCACCAGCTCCGACGCCGAAGACCAGTGACCCGTAGCACCGCCAAAGACAGCCCCTTCTCCCACGCCTTTGCCCCACTCCTTCCTCAACTCTCCATCCTCATGAGAGTAGTTCACCCCGAGAAGCACGATGAGACACCCCATGGCTGGAAGAGGCCAAAGGGCGCCGGCGGCGGCGTGTCCCAGCGATGGTTTCATTCCACCTCCCTGGCCAGCCTCCCACGCGCGAGGATGCCCTCTCGTCGCTGTGCTCAACCATGCCCGTGGACTCCTTCACCCTGACGAGATCCATGGCGCGCGAGGAGGTGTCCGTGCATCGATAGCTCTGCAGCCGTCCACCGGTCGTCATTCTCGCAGCCTACCTCGATACCAAGAGCTGCCGCAATGTCCAAAGGAACCGCACGGCCGTCCTCTACCCCCTCACGCAAGGACATTGCTCGAGCCCCCGTCCGGCGAGTAGCGCTACAATGCCAGAGGGGCGGCGCGAGCGGGTGTGGGGGAGGCGCAGGTAGATGTTGGGGAGGCGCGGCGGGTGGGTCGGCGTCGCCGATCGCCGGTGTCGGAGGGGTGGCAGAGGGACGGTTGATGTCACCGGCGGCGACTGATGGGAATTGAGGAGCAGCCCGATGGGCTCGGGAGGAGGAGTGAGGAGAGAGAGGAGGCCTTTTTTTTAATACTGATGACTAGGCTCAAAAACTTCTTTTGGAAGAGGCAGGGTTGAAAATTGAACGGTTTTGAGAGTACATGGTTGTAACTTAGATGGTTTTATAGTTTAGGGTTGTATATTAAACTTTGGTAGTAGTTTAGGATTGTAATGTGGACTTCTCTCTTTCCAATACATGCTAGAGTCCCCTGACATGCAAAGCCACCCCGCTCGATCAAATCTTGATCTCGGGAGCGGCAGCTCCTCCCTCTCCCCGCGCACCGACGCATACCCGGAGCCCTGCCCGCCACCTCCCTTCCCAACATCCATACCACTGCCCCTCCTCGCCACATTGCGGTCGTGAGAGCCCTCAAGAGGATGGGCCTGGAGGACTGCTTCAAGGGGATGATCTGCTTCGAGACTCTGAACACGTCGTGCCTGCTGCTGCCGTGCGACCAGGTGCCCGAGATTTTCGACATCACCGGCCACTTTGCTGGGTCAGGCAGCGCCAACGACCTGCCCAGGATCCCCGTCCTATGCAAGCCCAACGTCGGCGCCATGGAGCCGGCCCTCAGGATCGCCAACGTCAACCCTTAGAGCAACTCTAATGGGGCGACCCATTTCATCCGCCCGCATCCGTTTGGGTCGGCGTGGACAAAAGTGGCGGCCCAATGCGCGTTCAAAAACGGACGCGCGTCCGTTTTTCGTCCGCGGGCGACCCACTCCCGGCCCTATTTTAAGCCTGATTTGCGTCGGCGCGGACACGAGACGGACGCGGCGCGCGCACGCCTACTCTTCTCCCCGGGCCCGCCGGTCGGTGGCAGCCACCACCATTTTCCCCCATTTTCCCCAGAAACACTCCCGCCCCAACCATGGACGACGCCATCGACCTCGCCGCCGCCGGCGGCCTCGCCTCCCTCGCCTCGTCCGGCGCCGTCGCCCCCTCCGGGAAAGGCAAGCCTCGTGCCCCGCGCAAGACCGCCGCCGCGACCAAGCCGAAGAAGGCGCTGACGCCCGAACAGCGGGCAAGGGAGTCGGCCAAGAGGAAGGGCCGGAGGCACGCCGCGGACGCGAGGGATGAGGCCGCCGCGCAGGCCGCCGCCATCGCCTCCGCGCAGCAGGAGTTCACCAATGCCTGCGTCGCGGCGGCAACGAGGGAGGCGCTCTACATGCTAGGGGTAAACCCTATCCAGCACAGCCTCGTCCAAGCCGCCGTCGCCGCGGCGAGCATCGGCTCGTCGGCGTTTCCTCAGATGGTGCTGCCCGAGTCACCCTGCGCGTCGGCTTGCAACCCGGTCCCCGACTTCCACGTCTACCCGCAGGCCTCCCGCCTCTCCGCGGAGTGCTCACCCGACGTGAGCGTGGTCGCGCCTCCACGCCTGCGCCAGCGCCCATCGACCTCAACTCCACCCCGGTGGTTGGTGGCTCGTCGTCCGGTGGCACGAGGAAACGCGCGCGGCAGACGCCGGCCGGCGGGCTCCCAGACGCATGTAACCTGTTCGAGGGGCCGTCCGCCGTCGATGAGGACTTCATGCAAAACCTCATCTTCGAGGGCGGTGCGCCAGGCGCTAGCTACGATCCCGACGAGACACAAAGCCAGGACGGCCGCAGGGCGTTCACGCTGGCCGCTGGCTATGATCCCGACCAGGCGGCCTTCATGCGTGATCAGGTCGGCGTCGACCTGGACGGCTTCCCCCTCGACCACGAGTTCCCGGACGACTACGGGCTAGAGGAAGAGGACGAGTGCGACATCGACGTGGAGCCTTTGTTCGAGGACGAGCTTTCCAACCAAGCCGCCGGTCCTAAGCCCAAGCGCAAGAGCAAGCGTACAAAGGCGTACATGGCGGCCGAAGACAAGCTTCTTTGCGAGTGTTGGCGAGACATTGGACAAGATCCGAAGACGGGCGCCGAGCAAAAGCATTTGACCTTTTGGACTCGTGTGCACCGGGAGTTCCATGAGCGCAAGAAGTTTCCACCTTACCAATTTGTGAGCACGCAGGGGTGGGTCTCCATTTCCAAGCGGTGGAGGGTGATCCAACAAGAGTGCAACAAGTTTTGCGCCACCCTTGAGAGCGTCAATGCCCGCCCCGTGAGCGGCATCGGCATGCAAGACATGGTATGATAGCAAGCAAGCCACCCTCTTTTGTGTCATCGAGATCATCCTTGCTATCACTTGCCCATATGCTTGCATGGAAACATTTTGTAGGCAT
The DNA here is from genome assembly GCA_021605145.1 of Aegilops bicornis. Classification (NCBI taxonomy): domain Eukaryota; kingdom Viridiplantae; phylum Streptophyta; class Magnoliopsida; order Poales; family Poaceae; genus Aegilops; species Aegilops bicornis. Next base: position 830,018,095 of record CM038671.1, on the reverse strand, counting down.
TTCAAGCTTTGGAGGCATTCAAGGTTCAACACAATGACAAGTGCTTCAACCTCTCCCATTGCTATCGGGTCATCAAGGACGAAGAGAAGTTCAATGCACAATATGCCGCACTCAAGGCACGTGGGGGGAAGAAAGCCGTGGAGGATGATGGGGAGAGCGAGCCAGCACGGCCGCGGGGGAAGATCAACTCCAAGAAGGAGGACAAGCGAGATGCGGCCACCAACGCCTTGATCGCAAGCGTGGACGGCATGATGAATAAGAAGGACTCAAGGGAGGAGGAGCGTCGGCGTTTCAAGGCGGAGCAAATGGATGCTTTCATGGAGATCCAAAGGAGGAGGCTTGATCTTGACGCCGAGAAGCAAGCCAAGATGTTTGAGATCGAGGCGGAGAAGCAAACCAGGATGCTAGAGATCGAGGCCGCCAATGCCAAGACCAAGGCGAAAGAAGTGGTGTAGGACCTTGAAGTATGTCTAGAGGGGAGGTTATTAGACTACTTGACCAATTATAAACTTAACATTTTCCCAATTTTAGAGTTTGACAGATTTTAGCTATCTTAGGACAAGTCAAGCAATCATCACACAAATCAAGCAAGCATGCAAAGAGTATATATGCAGCGGAAATTAAAGCATGCAACTTGCAAGAAAGTAAAGGGAAGGGTTTGGAGGATTCAAACGCAATTGGAGACACGAATGTTTTTGGCGTGGTTCCGATAGGTGGTGCTATCGTACCTCCAGGTTGATGGAGACTTCAACCCACGAAGGGTAACGGTTGCGCGAGTCCACGGAGGGCTCCACCCACGAAGGGTCCACGAAGAAGCAACCTTGTCTATCCCACCATGGCCGTCGCCCACGAAGTACTTGCCTCACTAGCGGTAGATCTTCACGAAGTAGCCAATCTCCTTGCCCTTAAAAACTCCTTGGTTCAACTCCACAATCTTGTCGGAGGCTCCCAAGTGACACCTAGCCAATCTAGGAGACACCACTCTCCAAGAAGTAACAAATGGTGTGTTGATGATGAACTCCTTGCTCTTGTGCTTCAAATGATAGTCTCCCCAACACTCAACTCTCTCTCACAGGATATGGATTTGGTGGAAAGAAGATTTGAGTGGAAAGCAACTTGGGGAAGGCTAGAGATCAAGATTCATATGGTTGAAATGGAATATCTTGGCCTCAACACATGAGTAGGTGGTTCTCTCTCAGAAATGGTAAGTTGGAAGTGTAGGTTCAGTCTGATGGCTCTCTCCACGAATGAAGAGGAGGTGGAGGGGTATATATAGCCTCCACACAAAATCTAACCGTTACACACAATTTACCAAACTCAGTGAGACCGATTCAACAGATTCGATCGGACCGATTTAGTAAACCTAGTGACCGTTAGTGATTTTCGCTGGGACTGACATGCAACTCGGTGAGACCGATTCGGTTAGGGTTAGGGCATAACGTAATCTCGGTAAGACCGACATACAAACTTCGGTGAGACCGATTTTGGTAATAAGCTTTCAGAGAGTTGGTTAGGTAAACTTCGGTGGGACCGATTTGCTCTTTTCGGTGAGACCGAAATGTTACAAAAAGGAAACAGAGAGTTTACATTGCAATCTCGGTGGGACCGATCGCTCACTTCGGTTAGACCGAAACGTTACGAAGGGAAACAGAGAGATTACAATCCCATCTCGGTGAGACCGAGATCCCTATCGGTAGGACTGATTTGCCTAGGGTTTGTGGCAGTGGCTATGACATTTGAAATTGGTGGCGCCGGGTAGGAAGAATCGGTGTGACCGATTTTGGCTTTAGGTTTAGGTCATTTGTGGATTGTGAGAAAGTAGCTGAGGGTTTTGGAGCATATCACTAAGCACATGAAGCAAGAGGCTCATTAAGCAACACCTCATCCCTCCTTGATAGTATTGGCTTTTCCTATAGACTCAATGTGATCTTGGATCACTAAAATATAAAATGAAGAGTCTTGAGCTTTTGAGCTTGAGCCAATCCTTTGTCCTTAGTATTTTGAGGGATCCACTTTCATCATCCACGCCATGCCATTCATTGAGCTTTCCTGAAATAATAGTCTTGGAATAGCATTAGCTCAATGAGCTATATGTTGTTATGAATTACCAAAACCACCTAGGGATAGTTGCACTTTCAATCTCCCCCTTTTTGGTAATTGATGACAACATATAGATCAAAGCTTCGACAAATGATAATAAGATTGAAAAGCATCGTCACTTTGAGAAGTATGTGATAAGCAAGAGCTCCCCCTAAATTTGTGCATAGTTTAAGATTTGCTTTGGACTGCAAATGCACAAGAAATTAGGCTCATGGGTTACTCTTCCATGTCACATACATCTTGGTGGAGCGCTCAAAATGATAAAGATTGAATACATGCACTCATCACCAAGCAAAGTGAATGATCACATATGATAGATAAGATAATATCATCAAACATGCATAAGTGTAGCTTATGATCAAACACATGATCATCAATGTCTCACAGGAATAGCATAGTATCTCAAGCAATCAAAAGCAAACAAATTTGAACCACCAAATCAAGAGAGAACAAAAGCAACACTCTCTCTCTCTCTCTCTCGAAGCCTATGATCTATACATTTTTCTCCCCCTTTGGCAACAAGTTACCAAAAAGTTCATAGAAAATGCATAGTGCTAGATCGACTCTCAGGCTTGATCTTCAGGTGGTGGTGTAGAGATGGCTCCTTGGACGAAGACTTCAGTTGATGTAGAGGGAGCTGGAGGAGTTGATGCTGGAGCTGGTTGCACTGGAGCTGTAGGAGCTGTAGCTGGTGCAGATGATGTTGCTCGTGTCCGCAATCGCACCGTGCATCTGATCTCTGAGCTCTAGGCACTCTGGCAAATACATTAGTGGTATTCTTGCCCTTCCTCTCCTGCATGTCATCCTGCAGCTGCTCCACAACTGACTGAATCTCAGTTAGTTTGACATCTAGATCATAGAATTTTTGTTTCATGATTCTTTCCAAGCTCTCCTGATTTTGAGTGAGGGTGGCCAATCCCTTCTCAATCCTCAGAGATGATGCTATCAAGTAACCAAGCTGCTCCTTCTTGTTCTTCAAGAAATACTCAGATGCCTCCTCTTGAGTTGGCATCTTGGCAGCCTTCTCCTTCCTTGCCTTCTCCTTCTTCTCTTGAGCTTGAACTGATGATGGATCATTCTCATTCATGACAACCTGATTGTCCTCAAAGTCTGGATAGAGTGGAAAATGTTCCTTATCCAATAGATATTTGCCTGTGCCCATCTTTGAGTTAATCAACTCCTGAATCTGAGGGGCATATCCACAACTCCTCTTATGATCTGCTGCAGTCCTCTTAATGGTTTCAACTATAAGGCTCATGACCTTGAATTCATGAGGCACATCAAATAAATGCAACATATTGATTGCATGCCCTCTGATCATGTTGTGGTCACCGACTTAGGCAATAGAGTGTGCCTTAGGATCCAATTGATTGTAGGCAACCCCGATGTAAGAAAGTGGACTGATCCAAAAGAGAAAGTCTCTAGGGCTTCGACTGGGATCTCCTTGTACATATGTGCCATGGTATTGTGTCCCATTTTCTTCTTTGCATATACATCCAGGTCATCATCATTTTCCTTTGGGGCATTTATCAGTTTTGCCCCCTCCTCAACAGTTGACTGGTACCTTGTACCTTCAGACATCTAAACTATCCTCCCATCTGGATAGAAGTGTCTTTGTGGAGTAGAATTGCATGATAAGTTCATCATTCCAGTTGGTGAGCTTTTGCCCAACAAAATCTGCAACTCCACAAGCAACAAAACTGTCTTGCACTCCAGGATAGTGCCCTTCATTTTCCTTCATGTAAGTCCAGTCGACCCACCTCATATCACACACAATGGGCTTCTTGTCCAACAAGATTGTCTCATAGAAGTCCTGCTGTTCCTTTGTATGGAACCTGTAATCAACAGCAGCCCTTCTCCTTGTGGCATATGGATCTGCCAACCTCCATAGCCTCAACCCATTGTCTCTCCTGATCTTCATGTTTTCAGCCACAGGATGAGCATCATTGTGGTCTGGGATCTTGGGTTTGAGCTTCCTCAGAACTTGTCCTTATTCATCTTCCTCCTCAGCAACCTCAGGCACTGGGGCCTTGTTCTTCTCAGCAGCTGGAATACTCCTGGTATTCCTCTTTGATGCAGACTTGGCCTTGGGGGCAGCTTTGGGTGCTTCCTTGGGCTTAGATGTTGTAGCCCCTGATCTAATAGCATCACACATAAGCTTTGGTGCCTTGGGTGCTGGTGCAGCAAGCTCTTCTTCCTCTTCCATCATGGAAGGTTGACCAACAACTCCGCCATGGTCTTCTTGACCCTTTCCTTCCTTTTCTTTCCTTCAGCAGCTGGCTCTTTGGGATCAGGCTTCTCAGGTTGTTGAGTTGAGATTCTGGCTTTGGGCATTGGTTGTCTTCCTGCAGGCCTTTTAATCTTCATGCCTGGCTTTGTATGCTTAATGAGCCATACTCCTTTTGAGTACTACTTTCTTGAAGGTAGCCTCATCTTCTTCTCGCTCTATAATCCTCATCTTGAGTCTGAGGTTCTCTTCTTCCTTTGCCTGGTAGCAGCCTTAGGCAGGTTGCTAGGAGTGCTTCTGCTGCCCTCATCTGAGCTGCTTGAGGGACTAGTGCCCTCACTCATGTGCATCTGCCCTTCTGACCTGTTCTGACTATCACTCTGGTCTGACATGCTGCAAACACTGACTGCTGACCCTGTGAAGAGTTATAGATGAGATAGAGTGGATGAGCATCACAAAATGCAGAGATTTTTGCAAAAGAATGATTCAAAAATTCAGTTTTATTTTTCCACAGAAAGAATTTCGGATCAACCGATTTTCAAATTCGGTGATACCGAAGCAGTTTTGGAACCTAAACTGATGAACTCGGTTGGACCGAGTCACAGTTCGGTGGCACCGAGACTTGTAGGGTTTCACAAAGTCCTAAAATCGGTCGCACCGATTAGCAATTCTCGGTCAGACCGAGAGTTACTAGTGCAATGGCATAAGCCAAATGGGTGGGACCGAGTTTTTCAACTCGGTGGGTCCGAGATGGTTTCGGCGAAAACCTAACCCCTAAATTTTCAAATCTCATCTAATCTACGGATTGCATTGACTGGATGGGAGTGTTTCAATCGTGACAAGAATCAATAAGAACACAATGTGCTAGGAATCGGACGAGGATAGCATTGCGATCGAGTCCATACCCTAGCTCGGCGATGGACTCGCTACGGCGGCAACGGCGGGGTTGAATTCCATTGACGGCGGCGGAGACCAGCGACAGGAGGCGGCTGGCGACGAGGAGACGATCCGGATACCTTGGAGGCAGAGCGAGCTATTGCGCGGGCGAAGGGGTTCGGAGAAATTTCCAAATTTTTGCCCGTGACTATATATAGCCCGACCCTGTCGGTGTGACCGAGTGGAACAATTCGGTGGCACCGAGATGCATAACTGTGTTCAGTTACAGCAACTCGGTGTGACCGAAAAGTTCAAATCGGTTGCACCGAGATTGAAAACCTAGATCGACTTAGTGATCTCGGTAGGACCGAAATGGAGGAATCGGTCAGACCGAGAATCACAAAGAAGTTTTGGAAGTTTAAGTCTATGACGAATCGGGGACTCGGAGTGCTCCTCACACAGAGTGGTTCGAATCTGACTTGATCAAATTTTGTGATGTAGCATGAATAGAGTTTGAGACGAGAAAAGCATAGATAGCTAGAGAAGGTACTTAGGCATTCTTGTCCATCCACTTGGCCAAAAGAAGAAAGAATCAAACAATCAAAACAACAAGTGGATGTCCTTGAATGAGTAAAATATGCACCAACATGCTCACACAAAATGATAGCAAATGAAATATGTGGCAAAGCATGCACAACCAATTCTAGCATCTATCAAACAATTGGCGATGACTAGGTCATCTATATATGAGTATATTGACTTAGGAGTCAAATGATAAACATTTGATCATAGGTCATACTCATCGCTTAAGCTCAAGTGGGGTTACCACTTTTACATAATGCATTGATGTGTTCACACCATTAGAGTTGCTTTGACTCAATTCTTAGAGTTAAGCTCCCCCTAGATGTGAGATCCCCCCTTAGAGGGATGAACTAACCTTGGGTTTTGTCGATGATGAATTCATGTAGGTGTTGAAGATGTGGATGCTTAATGTTGATGTAGATCAATTGGAGCAATCCTTTGGAGTGAGTTGCACTTTCAACTTGCCTACATGGGTTAGTCCCAGAAGGAACAAACAAGAATATCCATAGACATAGAGTGATGCACACACAAGATGATGTCCATGAAATCATTAGGTTACCTTGTCCCTTGCCTTACCAACATGAGGGTTTGTGACTCCTTGAACTAGTGCAAGATGTGGAAGTTGATTGCACTTGTCCTTGCCATAATGATATGTGTGAAGAATGTTGGCGGAGTCACCCTCAAGAACTCTCTAGTTCTTCTTCTTCGGGATCCACATCATCTTGATGGGAATCCTTGGAGTTGTAGTTGTACTTGATGAAGTAGAACTTGACGTAGTCTTGGGAATCCATTTGACCGAGACCTTAGGTGCTTCTTCAGATGCAACAATCTCTTCTTGAAGCTTGTCCTTGCCTTTGTTCTTGTGGTCTTGTCGTGAAAGATCATCTTGTGCTTGTGTTCCCTTGAAGGAAGTAGGATCATACTTCTCTTGTTGAGGAACAAACTTTGTCTTGGGGTATTGATCTTTTTCCCACTCAACTCCATTGGCATTGAACTTTCGTTCAAATCCAACACCTTGATTCTTCCGGTGTCTTCCTTGCTTGCGTACAATTTCCTTTCTTACTCCCGGCAAGGCTCTTGTAAACACCTTTCTCTATAATTCCCTTCAATAAGCTATTTTCTTGCTCAAGTGTAACTTGGCTAAGAGAATCATTAGTGGAATCAAGAGAACTACTAGAAGCAATAATATTGGATTTGACATCATTATTGTTACTACTAGAGGAAGTATCTTTCTTGTACTTGTTACTAGACTTGACTTGAGGCATGTAAGTAGATAGGAGTAAACGCTTGGCAATGTAAGAAGAAATTTTCTTACGGAGATCATCATTGATTGCTTTTAAGAACTCATGCTCTTGCTCAAGATTGAGCTTTTCAAAGCATAACTACTCATGAGCCCTTAAAAGTTCTCGATGATCTTCGAAGATAGTTTCATGAGCCAACTTAAGAGTGTTTAGTTCTTTAGTTATAAGCTCAATCTTCTCCTTATCATTGTCATTCGTTTTATCTCGATTAGCATGATTAATTGACGTTTCATCATAGTACTCATCACTAGAGTTGTCAACAAGTAAATCATCATCCACAGGCAAGTCATCTTCATCACTACTGAAATCAACATACTCAGGATGTGTTACCTTTGGACCTTTGGCCATGAAGCATCTTCCAATTCCTTCATTTGGTGAATCAAATATGACGAAGGAGTTGGTTTACACAAGTGCTAGACCGGCAACACCTTCATCATGAGTATATTCGAGTCGGAGTGATAGCTTCTCTCGAGTGTTTGTCGAGTCGGAGCCGGATACCCATTCACCAACATGAGCTTGATGTCTTCGTTTTGTGTAGCTCCTTGATGAATTGTCCTTCCTTTCCGAATCCTTTCTTCTCCGTGAGGATCTTCGTTCATAGCGATCATCTCTACTCCTCCTCTCTCTTGGTGGTGATTCTTCTCTTTTGCTTCTTCTTCTTGGAGAATCTTCTCTTCTTTTGTAGGGTGCCGTACACTCATTGGAATAGTGTCCAGGCCTCCCACAATTGTATCAATTGCACTCTCGACTAGAAGATCTTTTGTCATGGTAAGTCCTTGACTTGGAGCTTCTTTCTTTGCTTCTACTTTTGTAGAATTTGTTGAAGTTCTTCACCATTAATCTCAATTCTTCATTGAAGGTTTGTTTCTCACTTGATGATGTGGGGGCTTCACTTGAGGCTTTGTAAGCACCACTTGACTTGTTGTGAAGTTCCTCCTTATCCTTGAGTGACATCTCATGAGCAACAATTCTTCCAATGACTTCCGTTGGCTTGAGATCTTTGTAGTTTGGCATCATTTGGATCAATGTGCACATGGTATCATACTTTCCATCCAATGCTCTTAGGATCTTCTTGATGATGAATCATCGGTCATCTCTTCACTCCCTAAGCCGGCAATCTCATTTGTAATAAGAGCAAGCCTAGAGTACATTTCAGCGACACTTTCACCATCCTTCATTTTGAACTTGTCAAGCTGACTTTGGAGCACATCCAACTTGGATTCCTTGACGGATTCGGTACCTTCATGCATATCAATCAAAGTATCCCAAATTTCTTTTGCATTCTCAAGACGGCTGATTTTGTTGAATTCTTCGGGGCACAATCCGTTGAAGATGATATAACAAGCTTGAGCGTTGTATTGCAACATCTTCAATTCTTCCGCATTAGCTTCACGGTTCGGCTCTCTCCCATCAAAGAAATCACCTTGCAAGACAATACAAATAATTGCCCAAACGGCGGGGTTATGTCCGAGAATATGCATTTTCATCTTATGCTTCCAACTAGCAAAATTAGTACCATCAAAGTAAGGACCTCTACGGTGATAATTTCCCTCGCTAGACGCCATACTCTCCTAGGTTGTGAAACCAAGGCTATGACCACCAAAAGCTATGGAAATCAAAGCAAATGGAGACCAAAGCTTTGATACCACTTGTACGACCTTGAAGTATGTCTAGAGGGGGGTGATTAGACTACTTGACCAATTAAAAACTTAACCTTTTCCCAATTTTAGAGTTTGACAGATTTTAGCTATCTTAGGACAAGTCAAGCAATCATCACACAAATCAAGAAAGCATGCAAAGAGTATATAGGCAGCGGAAATTAAAGCATGCAACTTGCAAGAAATTAAAGGGAAGGGTTTGGAGGATTCAAACGCAATTGGAGACATGGATGTTTTTGGCGTGGTTCCGATAGGTGGTGCTATCGTACCTCCACGTTGATGGAGACTTCAACCCACGAAGGATAACGGTTCTTGCGAGTCCACGGAGGGATCCACCCACGAAGGGTCCACGAAGAAGCAACCTTGTCTATCCCACCATGGCCGCCGCCCACGAAGGACTTGCCTCACTAGCGGTAGATCTTCACGAAGTAGGCGATCTCCTTGCCCTTACAAACTCCTTGGTTCAACTCCACAATCTTGTCGGAGGCTCCCAAGTGACACCTAGCCAATCTAGGAGACACCACTCTCCAAGAAGTAACAAATGGTGTGTTGATGATGAACTCCTTGCTCTTGTGCTTCAAATGATAGTCTCCCCAACACTCAACTCTCTCTCACAGGATATGGATTTGGTGGAAAGAAGATTTGAGTGAAAGCAACTTGGGGAAGGCTAGAGATCAAGATTCATATGGTTGGAATGGAATATCTTGGCCTCAACACATGAGTAGGTGGTTCTCTCTCAGAAATGGTAAGTTGGAAGTGTAGGTTCAGTCTGATGGCTCTCTCCACGAATGAAGAGGAGGTGGAGGGGTATATATAGCCTCCACACAAAATCTAACCGTTACACACAATTTACCAAACTCGGTGAGACCGATTCAACAGACCCGGTCGGACCAATTTAGTAAACCTAGTGACCGTTAGTGATTTTCGGTGGGACTGACATGCAACTCGGTGAGACCGATTCGGTTAGGGTTAGGGCATAACGTAATCTCGGTAAGACCAATTACACAAACTCGGTGAGACCGATTTTGGTAATAAGCTTTCCAGAGAGTTGGTCAGGTAAACTCGGTGGGACCGATTTGCTCTTTTCGGTGAGACCGAAATGTTACAAAAGGGAAACAGAGAGTTTACATTGCAATCTCGTGGGACCAATCGCTCACTTCGGTTAGACCGAAACGTTACGAAGGGAAACAGAGAGATTACAATCCCATCTTGGTGAGACCGAGATCCCTATCGGTAGGACCGATTTGCCTAGGGTTTGTGGCAGTGGCTATGACATTTGAAATCAGTGGCGCCGGGCAGGAAGAATCGGTGTGACCAATTTTGGCTTTAGGTTTAGGTCATTTGTGGATTGTGAGAAAGTAGCTGAGGGTTTTGGAGCATATCACTAAGCACATGAAGCAAGAGGCTCATTAAGCAACACCTCATCCCTCCTCGATAGTATTGGCTTTTCCTATAGACTCAATGTGATCTTGGATCACTAAAATATAAAATGAAGAGTCTTGAGCTTTTGAGCTTGAGCCAATCCTTTGTCCTTAGTATTTTGAGGGATCCACTTTCATCATCCACGCCATGCCATTCATTGAGCTTTCCTGAAATAATAGTCTTGGAATAGCATTAGCTCAATGAGCTATATGTTGTTATGAATTATCAAAACCACCTAGGGATAGTTGCACTTTCAAGTGGCTCTTGCGAGCATGATGACCGGGGTGGAGATCATGAAGGTGGATCTCAACACCGTGTCGCCAAGGAAGAGGCCGTGGTTCGAGAAGATGCAGGCCGACATGCTCAAGTTCGCCGACGAGTGATCTATGGCGGCGAGGGCCATCTTTTTTGTATGCCGGCAGGTGTGCCGGCATGACCACGGGAGCCGAGATGGCGTGGTCGAACTCAAGTCCCACCCTTTTTTGTGTGCTGGCATGTGTGCCGGCCGGCTGGCGAGTGCGCCAGCATGAACTGTGGTGATATTTTCTGAAGCCGGCATTGTATGCCGGCGCTGGCATGGTGCCGGCATGAGACATGGCCGCTGGCATGATCGGTCGTGGGCCTTTTTTTAAAAAGTTGAGTGCGGACATGAAATGGGTCGGCGCGTTGGGCGCACTGCCGACCCAAATGCAAAACTGGGCTGACGCCGGGCGGGCGGCCGACCCAAACGGACAAAAAGCGGACAAAAGTGATGTCCGTTTGGGTCGGCCCACTGGAGTTGCTCTTACAAGGCAGTAAGCCCTCCCCTCGAGCTTGACTCCAGCCCGGCGACGACGACGGCATGATCCCTACTGGTGGACGATGATGTGCTCTGGCCCAACCACCTTGACCTCAACAAGCGCCGTCAAGATTCATCACCGTGGGCTACATCCCCTCTCTTCCTTCACAACCAGGAGTTGAGGAGGAGCACCATCAACTTGATTTATTGATTGTCTACTCGGAAAGAAAAGAAGATGAAGTACGTGACCATCGTAGCTACTGTTGAATTCATGTATATACAATGATTGTTCATCCAATTTTTTCTACTGTTTTCCTAAATGACGAATTAGTGGATCTGAAGGAGATAGGGCGAGAAGAAGAGACGCCGTGCGGCTGGTAGTGGGTGAGAATTGTCTAGCTGGCAATGGATTTCTAGCAAGGGCGGCAGAGCAAAATCCATGACGAGATGAACACCACCACGACAGCATCATGGGTGTTTTCTAGGTACCTCTGTTTTCTAGGTACCTACCAGGAAAGTTTCCAGATTATCCTGGTTCCAGGTTTAGATTGTTTGTAATCATACATCAATAGTGTGTGAGCAGTCCGTATAAAATGGATAGGCGTAGTTTTTCTTAATCAACTTGCTGCGCATTATTGGTTCTAGCTGAAATATCTTTTTCCCTGCATCTTACACCAAGGGAGATTCAGGGAAGAAGTGAGGTGCATAAGTATAACAACAAGGCAGGCAATATACCGAGGTGCAGGCTTCAACATTCAGTCGTTGTGGCCACCATGCACTCTTATTTCATAATCTACCTTGCATGTTTTGTATTTGAGAGGGAATTAGATTTACCCTGGCCATGCTATCCATCCCAGATGCTAATAAATTGTGTAACTACCTAAGTTCTTTTTTGACAGTGCAGAAATAGCATCGGCTGCAAAGATGGAGTATGTTTTACATTTTTTGTTGTTGAAAAAAGTATGCTTTTCATCTTAACCATACACTCGGCAAGAAAATGCTATTTTGCCAAAGAATTTCTTGTCATCTATGGTATTTAAGCTCAGAGTTATTAACTCAATGAGGTGTATTATAAATTTGGAGGTACTAATTTTTTCCATATACAGAAATGTATTTGACACCTCTGAGCATCTAGAAATCTTGCAATTGGTAGATAGCATTTGCCTTCCGGAAATTTCCTTGAGACCATGTGAGTCTGAAGATAAATTGTTTAATAGTGAATATTGTTATATTTATGCAAGTTGGATGCTATTAAAAATTACTTATTTCCATTTTTGGGAATGAATTGTGCTTTATACTAGCTGTTAGAGAAATATTGGAACACAATGTGCATGATAGTTCTTTTTAGAATACGTAAAGAACTTTGTGTCTCGATGAACTCACAGAAAAAAAAGATTTGAAATTATGTCCAAGCCTAAAGAAGGGCCACGTCTAAAATAGAACACCACACCCCTTTATAAAATTACTGACGAGTTGATGTTGTTGCACGTTGGGGCAGGGACGGCCGTGTAGCAGCCGTATGTGCACTGCTTGTGATGGGCGCCGATATGGAGGCCCCTGGTCAGAAGGGACGCCACTGGAGGAGCTGCGGGAGATGGTGGCAGTACGCTGATAGAGCTGGGAGCAGACGTGGAGGGGCTGGACCCGACTATCTGCGTAGCAGCGCTAACCTTCTGGTCCTTGAAGGTGTTGGTATACATAGGTGCTTTGAGAAAAAAATCAGTTAGGTATGATTCTCAGTTCTCACTACCTCTGCGTGATGCAATTAAAATTTCAAATCTTTATTGGTATATCCAACTAATTTTGTGGCTGATTGGACAATATCTGTTACTAACTTCATTCAAATGGCTTGACAATGATCTGAGACTATTTTATAGTTTTTTGCTTTATTTCTATAATTGTTATCCTGTAAATTTAGTTTGTTTTAAAGGTTTGCCATGTTTCTTTAAAATTTATCCGTTGAATTTGTATGTCTGCCCCACTGGGCAGCTGCTGCAACCTTTCAAGTTTGGCTCTTGCACCATGGTTTCATATTTGTATGCTCTGTTTTCCTGTTCAGTCATTTTGGTCTTTATATATGGCTTGTGCTTGTGGAAATCTTAATCAATCAAAGATTATAAGGTATATTACATTGTCTCTTGTCTCTCATATATATCCACTGGTAGAATAAGGGCCTATTGTCCCGGTTGGTAAGGGCCTTTAGTCCCAGTTACTGATCCGGGTCTAAAGGGTCGGTACTAATGCCATGGCCTTTAGTCCCGGTTCAGTCTGTAATCGGGACAGATGGGCCTCCACGTGGCCTGTGCGTCGAGCCCAGGCAGGAGGGTCTTTGTTCCCGGTTGGTGGCACCAACCAGGACCAATAGGCATCCACGCGTCAGCATTTCTGTGGCTTGGGGTTTTTTTTGAAAGGGGGGGGGGTTGGGGGTTTTGGGGGTTTAATTTAGGTGTTTCATATATTGTGTTAGCTAGCTAATTAATAAAGAGGAGTGTCCTATCTTTTGTCCGTGCTTGGTCGATGCTACGTACTATACATACGTATAGAGAGGACTAGCTAGACACGCTATCTAGCTAGTAAGCAAACGAAGGAAACAGAAGATCGTCATGAACATATATGCATACAGAGAGAAGTAATATCGACCACCTCTCCTTTTCGACAGATTGGTCGAACAACAAGTTCTCGTATATCTATCCGACACTACCGGCTACATATATACAATAATTATCTTTTACAAATATAATCTCCTAACATACGGACGCGTGGTCCACATAGTATTCTCCGTCTTCAGCGATCACGTGGTCAAGAAAGAATGCCGCTAATTCCTCTTGAATTGCTCACATGCGATCTGGTGCTAGGAGTTCATCCCGCATCCGAAACATCTAATTTTAAGAAGGGGGTCAATACATATATATATGAATGAATGAAACTCAACACAAATGATGGTAATAAAATAAAATTGTGAATATTGTTATTTACGCACTTCATATTGTTTGTCAGAGTACCCCCGCTCACAGGTCGTGTGGCGGATGGACTCGCAAATGTAGTATCCACAAAAATCATTCCCTTGTTCCTGCCACAACCACTTTACAAGAAATAGAGGTCAATCAAACTCTTAATTAGCAAGCATGCTAAATGGTATTGATGAAACTAGCGCTTGAATCACTAGGAGATGCATGGAATATGCTACTATAGTACTTACTTTCGGGTGTCTAAATTGCAGCTTCTTCGGCAGTCCCGGAGCTTTTGGTGAATTTTCTCCAAACCCTGCCATACAAAGAAAACAATTACTTGATATCAGAAATGAACAAAGTTGCTGATATGGTGGATAATGATCGATTTAACTTACTTCTCGAGCATTTCAGTCATGTCCGCATACTCCTCCGGATTTTTTCGTTTGGAGTCTAAGACAGTTACTACTCCCTGCTCAAGCTTAATCTCTAGGAGAATATAGTGGTAGCTGCGAACGCATGCATAACTCATCAATATTACATTACTATAACCTGGACTAATAAGGGAAACCGAATATGCCACAAGACAGTAACACTCACCTGAAGTTGTAAGGAAAGAGTATTATATCTTTGTGTTTATTTATTACCAACGATTGTAGCAAGTTGGCCTTGGTATTTTCACATGATATTTAACCTCAGTTGCATCTATGAGATATGTGTTAATGAACCCAATATCACCCACTTGTCTTTTCTTCAATTCGGCGATCTTCAATCTGCATAATATAGTGAGGATAATTATAAATACATGCAATGAAAGAGCTGAGTTATATAGAGAGACTTAATGACAGAAGTAGTACTACTTACAGATGTAGCAGGTGACCGTTGCTTTATCGAGGGCCAATTGATTGAAAAACTGATAGAACTACTCAAATGGAATAGGCAACAGTTCAATTCCAACGAGGTCATGCTCCTTTTAACTCTCACATACAAAGTACTCCTCCCCTCGGACTTGTGCAGGTTTTCATGTACCAATCAATCAATCTTCGCATCATCGTTGATAGAGATCTTTCATCTTTGACGAGAGGCTTCTCGTACTCGTATCTTTGTATCTGCACCTCCAAGAAATCATAATGTACATCGTCGGGCAGGTAATCTCCAGGATTGCTATAACCGGGCACCATCCTCGGATCGACGATGTCGCTAGCAGGCACCTTGAGCGGGGGGCATGATTGCTTCGCTTGTTCGTCGAGCTGGGCAATTTGTTTCCCAGCTCGTCATTCTTTCATCCTTTGATCACTGACAGTACTTCCCGACCTCTCCGCTTCAGCAAATGCGTTTCCAATGATGCGCCCATAGTTTCCTTTCGGCGGAGACTTGGGTGGTTTTGTCAGGGCAGCCAGAGTGCGCTTCGCTTTCACCGGATCTACCTTCTCCTCCGGAGGTGGATGTCTCTGTGCTTTCAACCCTTGAAACCAGTCCTTCACTTTGGTTCGCGTGATCTTCGCGTTCTTCTCCGGGGTCATCTCGTATGGTAACTTCTCTGGAGTCTCTAGAGAAGGACCGAATCTGTATGTCCTCCCGCCTTTGGTTGTACTGCTAGACGCCGGCAGAGCAGACGGAGCGGATGTCTTGTTTCCTTGCTTACGAGGCAGAGGAGAAGGACTACGACGCGTCGGAGCATCCGGAGCGGCGGCGGGTCTCTTCCGCCCTTGCTGACGAGGCAGAGAAGGAGGAGGCTGGCTGCTCGGGCGCGCCGGCGCAGGTGGAGAAGGAGGCGGAGTGCCGCCACGCGCCGGAGAAGGAGCCGGCCGAGTGCCCTGATCGTCACTCGCCGGAGGAGGAGGCGGTGGAGGAGGCGGAGTGCCCTGACTCGCTGGAGGAGGAGGAGGAGGCGGAGGCGTCCAGTTCGGAAGGTTGATGAGATCCTTCCGCCATAGGCATGGAGTCTTCAGAGCAGAACCCAGCCGAGTCTCCCTTCATCGGTAGGGTGGTCAAGCTGGAGGTCCTCAAATCTCTCTGTGATTTCATCCACCATCACCCTAGCATATCCTTCTAGAATCGGCCGGCACTGAAAAGCTGCACCGGATTTAGTAGGATAAACAGAGCCAACAGCCGCCTTGACCTTCAAATTCATCCATTGCGCCATAAGGTGACAATTTTCAGCCTCCATGATAGCATCTACGAGATAGCTGGCAGGAGCCGTCAAGGCATGCTCCGGCTGAAGCAGCTCGGTGGAAGCCACGCTGCTTCTCCGATGAGATGGCGGGGTAGCTTCGGGGGAAGCTTCAACAGGTCGTTTGCTGCGATCTGCTTCTCGTTCCTCTATCGCTTGTACCCTTGCATGCAGGGCCTGCAGTTCGGTCTGCTGCCCTTTCTTCCTCCTCTCCTGGCATTTGTAACCGCCTGCTTCCGGAAACCCAGCCTTCCACGAAACGGAGCCTGGCGTGCCTCGTGTCCGTCCAGGGTGCTCAGGATTCCCGAGGGCCATTGTGAGCTCGTCGTTCTCTCTGTCTGGAAAGAACGTCCCTTGCTGCGCTGCTTCGATATATTGCTGAAGCCTCTTGACTGGTATGTCCAATTGATCGTCCGTCCAAATGCACTTCCCTGATACAGGGTCCAAGGTTCCGCCAGCCCTGAAGAACCAAGTCCGGCAACGGTCTGGCCAGTTCATTGTCTCTGGTTCGATCCCTTTATCAAGTAGATCATTCTCAGCCTTGGCCCACTTAGGCGGGCTATGAGGTAGCCACCTGACCCCGTGCGATGGTGAAGCTTCTTCTTCGCAGCATTTTGCTTGTTTGTCGCCGACATCTTTTTACTCTTTTCCGATGTCTTGTGGGCCATAAATGCGGGATAGTCATCTCTGATCTTCTCATATTTGCCCTTGAATTCTGGGGTCTCTTTTTTATCGACAAACTTATTCAGGTCTTTCTTCCAATTCCTGAATAGGTCTGCCATCTTCTTAAGAGCAAAAGACTTGATTAATTGCTCAACTGGCTTCTCCGGATCATCCTCTGGCGGTAGGGTGAAATTTGACTTCAGCTCAGTCCAAAGATCATTTTTCTGCTTATCATTGACATAAGACACCTCAGGGTCTTCGTTCTTAGGCTTATACCATTGCTGGATGCTAATCGGGATCTTGTCCCTAACCGTAACCCCGACCGAGCAACAAATGCCTTCTTTGTCCGGATGGGTTCAATCGGTTGGCCGTAGCGCGATTTCTATGATCTCAAACTTTTCATCCGAGCTCAACTTTTCTTCAGGCCTCGTCTCTTTACCGATGTTGTGCTCGATCCGGAGGGCTAGAAAAAAAAACAAAGACGAGAGTTAATTAATATGTGTACATACCAAAACAATGAATGTATCAATTAGCTAGTAAGCACAGGCTTAACTAATATATATACCTGGCCGGACTCAGTTCGGTCACCGGAGCCGTCCTCATGGTCTACTTCTTCTTGCACCGGCATTGGGTCATCGGAGTCATCATAATCATAGCCAGCTGCTTCTTCACCCTCTCCTTCCAGACCATCGGTGTCGTTGAGAAACATCAACGAGCAGACGGCATCACTTCCTTCTGCGATTATGTCCCTCAACAACGCTTCTTGTGCTTCGTCTCGGGGGGTGTCCATAGTTTCTATAAATATTTACAACATGGCAATTATTATTCAAACATGACAGATATGGATATATTAGTGGCAAACGTAGAACTAGCTAGGTAATCACAATAAGGAATCATATTAATTACCTCGACGCTGCTTCTCTAGGGTTTCGGGTGGCCTCGACAATGCTTCAAGGGTTAGGGGTGGCCACGAGAACGCTTCAAGGAGGGGGTAATATCGACCCCCCCCCCACGTGTTGAAGCTATCGGGAGGGGGTATATCGACAACGCATTTACATAATGCATTACATGGGAAAAAAATATGCTTGTTTTTTCCTTCTTAAAAATACATGAAGCTATCGGGAGGGGGTATATCGACAACAACAACGACGACACTACATCTATGTCCCACAAGTGACGTGGGCATCGACGCCCGCGTCACTTGTAGGACGTGGATGTAGTGTCCGACACCGACGGCCACATGTATCTCACACCGACGATACTTGCTATTTAATTAGGGTTTCCTCTACCGCTCGGCGACCCTCGACGACCCTCGTTCCCGATAAAAAAAAGAGGAAGAAGAAGAAAAAAAAGAGGAGAAGCTTCTCCTCTTTTTTTTCTTCTTCCTCTTCTTTTCTTCTTCCTCTTCTTCCTCTCATGTTCGACGACCCTCGACCCCGATAACATTTTTTTCCCCGATAACATTTTTTTCTCCGAGAGAGTTAGTGTTCCCGAGTTAACCGTAGGGGACATTGGTCATATCGGATTCGTCATATTTTGTACGAATGTTCTATATACATACATCCATCGATATCATTCCATACATACATAGACATCTACATTATATGAAGTAGTATTGGTTTCCTCTTCTTCCTCTTCTTATTTCCTTTTTCCTCTCATTCTTTTTCTTCTTCTTCCTTCTTAAAAATACATGAAGTAGTATTGCTTGTTTTTTTTAAATAATGTTCAAATAAAATCTATGAACAGAAAAAATACTATTTTTTTTCTAAAAATCTATCTTTTGCATATATACATCAACATATATATACACAGAGAACATATATACATACATATATACATTTTTATAAAAATGCAAAAAACAAAAAATCTAAAAAAAGACATATAAACAGATATACACACACATATACATATAATCAGGAAAAAAACATATATATATTTGCAAAAAAACAGGGGGAAGAGGGGGGCGGTGCCGGCCCTGACCAAAGCGAGGCAGAGGCGACGGCGGCGCGGGGCAGCTGGGGCGCAGCGAGGCAGAGGCGACGGCGAGGCAGAGGCGGGCGGCTGGGAGACCGCGACGGCGCTGGGTGGCGCAAGGTGGCGACGCATCGGGCGGCACGGGTGGCGACGGCGAGGCAGAGGCGAGGCGGCGACGGCTTGGGCGCGACGCGAGGCGGCGACGGCGCTTGGGCGGCGCTGGGAGACCGCGACGAGCGGGTGGCGCGCGGGCGATGGCGCTGGGCGGCGCGAGGTGGCGACAGTGTTTGGGCGGCGCGGACGGCGCCGGAGGCAGGGCGATGACGGCGACGGCGAGGCGCAGAGGGGCAACTCGGGCGGCGGGCGGGCGGGATCAAGAACTGAACAAAAAATTTCACAAGTGCTGTATATATAGGCGGAGCATTGGTCCCAGGCCAGGCACAAACCGACTAATGCACCCTTTAGTCTCGGTTGGTCAGCCTTTGGTTGGTGGCACCAACCGGGACTAAAATGCATTAGTCCCGGTTTGTGCCACGAACCGGGACTAATGCCTCTTTAGTCGGTTGATGCCACCAACCGTACCAAAGGCCTTGTGCCGCCTCACGCCCAAAAGTTTAGTCCCACTCGCTAGTTGAGAGGGCTCGAGAGTGGTTTATAAGCTGCTGCGCCCACCCTCTCGAGCTCCTCTCAACTGCAGCTGGGCCTAATCTGTCACTATGTGCCTGTGGCCTACTTGGCCTCAAGGGCCTGAATCTGGCCCATGTAGGGTTTTGTCGTATTCAGGCCGTGGGGGCCCAGAGGCGGCACTATTTTTTCCAGTTTTTTGTTTTGTTTTCTGCATTATTTATTTTTGTTGTTTTTGCTTTATTTTTTAATTCTTTTTGCTTTTAGTTTTAGAAAAATTATAAACTTTCTGTTAGTGCCATTAGTTTTCAAATTTGAAAACACTTTTTTTGTTTTCTTTGTTGCTTTATTTATTTTGTTTTGTTTCTACTTACAACAAAATACTTATTGTTGCTATTTTTATTTTTTTTCCAGTTTTTGTTTTGTTTTCTGCATTATTTATTTTTTGTTGTTTTTTGCTTTATTTTTTAATTATTTTTGCTTTTAGTTTTAGAAAAATTATAAACTTTCTGTTAGTGACATTAGTTTTCAAATTTGAAATCACTTTTTTGTTTTCGTTGTTGCTTTATTTATTTTATTTTGTTTCTACTTACAACAAAATACTTATTGTTGCTATTTTTATTTTTATTTTTTCTAGTTTTTTTGTTTTGTTTTCTGCATTATTTATTTTCTTTTGGTTTTTTGCTTTATTTTTTAATTCTTTTTGCTTTTAGGTCAGCAAAATTATAAACTTTCTATTAGTGCCTTTAGTTTTAGAAAAATTATAAACTTTATGTTTGTGCCATTAGTTTTAAAATTTGAATTCTTTGAAATTTGTGTGAATCACAAGTTTGTGATTAACTTTACTAAAAAATGAACATAGATGCACCTATAGAGAAAATTCGACCTAAATTCATAATCAATTCTATGAATTTCAGAGAAATTCACTATGAATTTAGGTCAAATTCCCTGTATAGGGGCATCTATTTTCACTTTGAGAGGAGCTCAACAAGGCAGAGAGGGACGGGCTTATAAACCGGTGTGAGCGCCCTTCGGTTCGCGAGGTGGGACTAAACTCTGAGCGCAACGAGGGCCAACCCGTTAGTCCCGGTTTGTGGCACAAACCAGGACTAATGGTCATGGGCCAGGGGCGAGCCGCATGGGCCAGGGACTAATATATGAACATAGATGCAACTATAGAGAAAATTCGACCTAAATTCAGAGTTTTCAAATGAACTCTAAAAAAGTTGGCATAGCATGTGCATGTACAAAACGGACAATGGTATCATACTAAATGCATTACAAAGTTGGCATGGTATCATCATAATAGTTGCGGGAGAAAGTCTTCAGTTTTTCTTCGCTTGTGTCATTTGCTTATTGCGGCGTAACCATGGATAATCTTCATCGTTTATCAGGATGCTTGGGTCAGCCTTGACTTTGAAGGGAGGAATTTCATGAAACTTTTCACACTCTTCAGACATGTCTGTCTTGCCCTCCACTCCCAGGATGTCCCTTTTTCTGAAAGAACTATGTGGCGCTTTGGCTCATCGTATGATGTATTCGCTTCCTTATCTTTTCTTCTCGGTCTGGTAGACATGTCCTTCACATAGATAACCTGTGCCACATCATTGGCTAGGACGAACGGTTCGTCAGTGTACCCATGATTTTTCAGATCCACTGTTGTCATTCCGTACTGTGGGTCTACCTGTACCCCGCCTCCTAACAGATTGACCCATTTGCACTTAAACAAAGGAATCTACTCCGTAGTCAAGTTCCCATATGTCCACTATGTAACCATAATATGTGTCCTTTCCCCTCTCGGTTGCTGCATCAAAGCGGACACCGCTGTTTTGGTTGGTGCTCTTTCGATCTTGGTCAATCGTGTAAAATGTATTCCCATTTATCTCGTATCCTTTCCAAATCATTACAGTCGAAGATGGTCCCTGGACAACAAGTACAGCTCATCACAAACAGTGTTGTCACCTGCAGGGCGTGTTTCCAACCAACTGCTGAAAGTCTGATGTGTTCACATATAATCCGATCGTCAGCCTTTGCTCCGGGTGTTTGGAACGCAGACTGTTCTTGTGTTCATCGACATACGGGGTCACCAAGGTAGAGTTCTGTAGAACTGTGTAGTGTGCTTGAGACCAAGAATATCCGTCCCTGCATATTATAGAGTCCCTTCCAAGCGTGCCTTTTCCAGTCAGTCTCCCCTCATACCGCGATTTAGGGAGACCTATCTTCTTAAGGCCAGGAATGAAGTCAACACAAAACCCGATGACATCCTCTGTTTGATGGCCCACGGAGATGCTTCCTTACGCCTAAGCGGTTACGGACATATTTCTTTAGGACTCCCATGAACCTCTCAAAGGGGAACATATTGTGTAGAAATACGGGCCCCAGAATGACAATCTCATCGACTAGATGAACTAGGACGTGCGTCATGATATTGAAGAAGGATGGTGGGAACACCAGCTCGAAACTGACAAGACATTGCGCCACATCACTCCTTAGCGTTGGTACAATTTCTGGATCGATCATCTTCTGAGATATTGCATTGAGGAATGCACATAGCTTCACAATGGCTAATCGGGCGTTTTCCGGTAGAAGCCCCCTCAATGCAACCGAAAGCAGTTGCGTCATAATCATGTGGCAGTCATGAGACTTTAGGTTCTGGAACTTTTTCTCTGGCATATTTATTATTCCCTTTATATTCGACGAGAAGCCAGTCGGGACCTTCATCGAGCAGGCATTCAAAGAAGATTTCTTTCTCTTCTTTCGTAAGAGCGTAGCTGGCAGGACCTTCATATCGCCGGAGGCATGCCCTCTTTTTCGTGCAAGCGTTGCAGGTCCTCCGTGCCTCGTGTATCTTTTGTCTTCCCATACACGCCCAAGAAGGCTAGCAGGTTAACGCATAAAGGTTCTTCGTCACGTGCATCACGTCGATCAAGAGCGGACCTCTAGGTCTTTCAGAGGCTAGGTCCCAAAATATAGATTTCTTCTTCCACATGGGTGCGTGATTCTCGGCGTCATTCGAACAGCTAGTCCGCCGGGACCCTTTCCAAAGATTACGTGTAAATCATTGACCATAGCAAGTACGTGATCACCGATGCGCATGGCGGGCTTCTTCCGGTGATCTGCCTCGCTTTGAAATGCTTGCCTTTCTTTCTACATTGATGGTTGGTTGGAAGAAATCGACGATGGCCCGGTACACATTCTTCCCGCAGCTTCGGTATATACTATCGGTGTCAAGTAAATAGTGCGTGCATGCGTGGTATCCCTTGTTTGTCCGTCACGAAAGGTTCTTGAGAGCGGGCCAATCGTTGATGGTCACGAACAGCAATGCCTTTAGGTAAAATTCCTCCTTTTGTGCTCATCCCACGACGTACACCGTTTCCATTCCACAGCTGTAAAAGTTCTTCAACTAATGGCCTTAGGTACACATCAATGTCGTTGCCGGGTTGCTTAGGGCCTTGGATGAGAACTGGCATCATAATGAACTTCCGCTTCATGCACATCAAGGAGGAAGGTTATACATACATAGAGTCACGGGCCAGGTGTTGTGATTGCTGCTCTGCTCCCCAAAAGGATTAATGCCATCGGCGCTTAAAGCAAACCATACGTTCCTTGGGTCCTTTGCAAACTTATCCGAGTACTTTCTCTCGATTTTTCTCCACTGCGACCCGTCAGCGGGTGCTCTCAACTTCCCATCTTTCTTACGGTCCTCACTGTGCCATCGCATCAACTTGGCATGCTCTCGCTTTTACGAACAGACGTTTCAACCGTGGTATTATAGGAGCATACCACATCACCTTCGCAGGAACCCTCTTCCTGGGAGGCTCGCCGTCAACATCACCAGGGTCATCTCGTCTGATCTTATACCGCAATGCACCGCATACCGGGCATGCGTTCAGATCCTTGTATGCACAGTGGTAGAGGATGCAGTCATTAGGGCATGCATGTATCTTCTGCACCTCCAATCCTAGAGGGCATACGACCTTCTTTGCTGTGTATGTACTGTCGGGCAATTCGTTATCCTTTAGAAGCTTCTTCTTCAATATTTTCAGTAGCTTCTCAAATCCTTTATCAGGCACAGCATTCTCTGCCTTCCACTGCAGCAATTCCAGTACGGTACCGAGCTTTGTGTTGCCATCTTCGCAATGGGGGTACAACCCTTTTTGTGATCCTCTAACATGCGATCGAACTTCAGCTTCTCCTTTTGACTTTCGCATTGCGTCCTTGCATCGACAATGACCCGGCGGAGATCATCATCATCGGGCACATCGTCTGGTTCCTCTTGATCTTCAGCAGCTTCGCCCGTTGTAGCATCATCGTGCACATCGTCTGGTTCCTCTTGATGTTCAGTAGCATCACCGTATTCAGGGGGCACATAGTTGTCATCGTACTCTTCTTCTTCGTCGTCTTCCATCATAACCCCTATTTCTCCATGCCTCGTCCAAACATTATAGTGTGGCATGAAACCCTTGTAAAGTAGGTGGGTGTGAAGGATTTTCCGGTCAGAGTAAGACTTCGTATTCCCACATATAGGGCATGGACAACACATAAAACCATTCTGCTTGTTTGCCTCAGCCACTTCGAGAAAATCATGCACGCCCTTAATGTACTCGGAGATGTGTCTCACACCGTACATCCATTGCCGGTTCATCTACGTGCATTATATATAATTAAGTGTGTCAAAAATCATTACAGAACATCATGAATAGATAATTAAGTGACCAAATTAATAGAAGTTCATCATCACATAAAAACCAAAGTACATACATAGTTCTCATCTAACAACATAAAGCTCTGCAGAGCATCTAAATTAATTAAACCATACACTGAAACTATGTAAAACATTTCAATGCGAAAACAAATGCGATCATAATTGCAACCAAGGTAACAACTGATCCAACGGCATAATGATACCAAGCCTCGGTATGAATGGCATATTTTCTAATCTTTCTAATCTTCAAGCGCATTGCATCCATCTTGATCTTGTGATCATCGGCGACATCCATAACATGCAACTCCAATATCATCTTCTCCTCCTCAAGTTTTTTATTTTTTCCTTCAAGAAATTGTTTTCTTCTTCAACTAAATTTAACCTCTCGACAATAGGGTCGGTTGGAATTTCCGGTTCAACAACCTCCTAGATAAATAAAATCTATGTCATGTTGGTCGGCATAATTTTCATAAACAATAAATGAACCAATAGTTATGAAAAGATAATATATACCACATCCGAATCATAGACAGGACGAGGGCCGACGGGGGAGGATACCAAAACCATCACACTATATATAATGCAATAATAAAAGTAAGAAAATAATAAAAGTATCTATCTAAACATACAAATAAGAATATTTTTCCTTTCAGAAAGAAGATAAGAACAAGAGGCTCACCACGGTGGTGCCGGCGATGAGAACGGCGCGGGTGATCGACGGCGGTGAAGACGGGGACGGGGCGTGACGGACCGCTAAACCTAGAAAAATATTGAGGAAAATGGAGCTTAGAAGTCGAGCTTGGAGAGGAGAAAGCTTAAGTAGTGTGGCTCGGGCATTCCATCGAACACCTTGTGTGCATAGGAGGTGAGCTAGAGCACCACCAAGCCCTCTCGCCCTCGGCGGCCAGAAAAAACAGAGCAGTGTGCGCTGATCTTACGCGAGGGGGTATATATAGGCACCTCATTGGTCCCGGTTGGTGGCTTGAACCGGGACCAAAGGCTCCCCTTTGGTCCCGGTTCATGCCACCAACCGGGACCAATGGTTGTGGGCCAGGAGCGAGGCCATTGGGACCAATAGGGCCAGACGAACCGGGACCAATGCCCACGAGGCCTCGGCCGGCCCCCTGAGATCACGAACCGGGACAAATACCTTCATTGGTCCCGGTTCGTGGCAGAACCGGGACTAATGGGCTGACCCGGCCTGGGCCATTGCCCCCTTTTCTACTAGTGATCTTACATAGATCACTATATGAAAAGCTTAACCCTTATGCGGTCGCGGTTATGTTACGTGTTGACTACATAGTTTGTACTACAAATAATGGCGTTGAACTTGCAACATCGGGTTGGATGTAGCTCTGATATAATTATGTATGAAGTGATATGAAGGTGCGCTCATGTCTTGCAAGATATCATGCAAGACATCCTGCTTCCGTATCAGGTAAAGGTGCACATCATTGATGCACGAGCACTGATTTTTTTTTCCATCTTTGGATGTTCCATAGGAAGTTCAAATTTTTTTTGACCATTTTTATACATAACTATGTATTTTTTTCACCGATAATTTGGTGAATTCATTATAGTTTGAAATGTTCTATATGGGTCGCATTGTTTTTTAGGGAATTGGTCCCCTGGTGAAGTGGTGGGCATTAGCAATGCTGCTGCATTTTAAGGTAGTGGTCAAGATGCTAGCTAGGATAAAT
The DNA here is from genome assembly GCA_021605145.1 of Aegilops bicornis. Classification (NCBI taxonomy): domain Eukaryota; kingdom Viridiplantae; phylum Streptophyta; class Magnoliopsida; order Poales; family Poaceae; genus Aegilops; species Aegilops bicornis. Next base: position 829,992,364 of record CM038671.1, on the reverse strand, counting down.
TGGAAGGAGCAGATCGTAGTTTTCGGCTATTACTGTAGAAACTCAAGGTATTATCCTTGCTATGACAATGATGTATTTGCATTGCTGCATAAATTCATGGAGTGATTCATATTTTCTTAACTCATTTTATGTGTATTGTTACTGCAACAACAACACAACTATCCTTTCATCTATGGTGTTAAAAATAACGACGTGTAACATACAGAAGGGTAGGACTTTCAGTTTCTTATTTGGATTTTGCAACTTAACCATGAATGTGAATGTGTAGGAATAATGCCAAAATTACCTAACCGGCACGTGTCTCTAGTGACCAATTCATAATGGAAACTATTGTTTGCTCGAAAAAGGATTACGCTCCGTAGTGGTCGAACCCGAGACTGGGTACTCCAGACGAAGTGCTGCTAGCCAGTCAAATAGCGAGCTATCTTCTGCTCAATGCAGCGCAAAAACTTATGAACAAAACCGAGTGCAGATCCAAATGTTTATTAACACAAATCATCATTCTGAAAAAATGTGAATGATTTATGGAACCGCGAACAATTTTAAAAATTGTGAATAAATTTGAAAAAAACCACACATTTCGAACAATACAAACAATTTTGTAGGAAAGCGCAATTATTTTTCTAAATATTGAAAACACGAACATTGTTTTGGAAACTCGAATATTTTTCAAATTCCTAAGCAATTTTTGGATACGTGAACATTTATGAAATATGGAATATTTTTTTAATCTCCTAAGTTTTTAGAAACACGGTTAGTTAAGAAAATACAATTTTTTTAAACTCCTGAGCAAAATTAAAGACACGAATATCATTTGAAATTTGTGAACAATGTTTGAAATGGGAACATGTTATGAAACTCCCAAACAAAAATTGAAACACGATTTTTTTAAAAATTGCGAAGAAATTTTGAAACGGGGAAATATCTTGAAACTCAAACTAAATTTGGAAATATGAACTTTCTAATAAACTTTGTGAAAAAAAATCAAAATTTGTGAGCAGATTTTGAAATGGAAACATTTTTTCAATCCTGGACAAAGTATGAAAAGTTGTGCAATTTTGAACTAAAAATAACGAAAAGAAACAAAGACCAAGAAATAAGAAAAGTAAAAAAGAAGGAAACGGAAAAAAAACATAAAGAAACCAAAAAACCAGTCAAAAGTCTGTTCAGGGACCTTCTATAAGGTTCCCAGAACCAGATGCAATCATGTGATCTACGAGAGCAACTAATTAACGAGCGCTCCTTCGGGAGCCTCGCAACGATCAGCACCACTTGACGCGTTCTCAGCCATTCGCCACGTGTCGCGCTCTAGGCTTTCCCTCCGGATTTTGGTTTTTACTAGGAAATTGCCCGTGCGTTGCAACGGGGATACATAGTTTTTAATATTGCCATGGGGGCGGAACTGATATATCACAGAAACCGCCACCATAGCATTTGTGGCAGAAAATCAATAGTTCTCGACCATATTATACAAAAATATACTGAATTATCATATCAGAATATCCCTGCGCATGGCTATAACAAACCTGAGAAACAATACTATGCAACTATTATTACAACATCCTTTGTATGCATAAGTAGTTCCTCCCATGAGAGCATCTCAAAAAAATCTCTACCGTGAAAATCTCTTCTCGCTGTCAAATACTCCGGTTAAAACCTCTCTCTCTCTCCCTCTCTCTCCCCCCCCCCCCTCTCTCTCTCATTTACTCCGTGAAAATATTCGTCTCCCATGAATCTCTCTCTCTCTCTCTTAGTTACACCGGTGTAAATCTCTCTCTCTCTCTTTCATTTACTCTCGTGAAAATATTTGTCTCCCATGAATCTCTCTCTCTCTCATTTACTCCCCTGAAAATATTCGTCTCCCATGAATCTCTCTCTCTCTCTCTTAGTTACCCCGGTGTAAATCTATCTATCTATCTCTTTCATTTACTCTCGTGAAAATATTTGTCTCCCATGAATCTCTCCCTCTCTCTTAGTTACACCCATGTATACTCTCTCTCCCTAGACCCTTCGTCCACTCTCTCTCTATATCTCTGACACAATGGCAGCATGGCATGGAGTTAAAATGTCCTCTAAGGAGTGCAGGTCGAGATACACTTATCCATCATTAAAATGTCATGGTTAAAATGTCCTAAGGAGTGCAGGTCGAGATACACTTATCCATCATTAAAATCTCCTAAGGAGTGCAGGTCGAGATACACTTATCCATCATTAAAATGTCCTCTCTGTTAAAAAAATGCTATTTGAAGAACGTAAAAAGAAGAATCAACTAATGGGTCGCAATCTCAAAAAGATAAACATGCACACGTAATAACCGGGTGTGGGGGCAAAACAGTTTAGAGCGTCGCTTCGCTTAACTAATCATATTATTATTCAAAAGTTATGATCTAAATTATGGGAGGTGCTCCAAGGAAGAACACGTTGGGCACAAAAAGGTCCAATGACCCACGATGGCAAGAAGATGCTTGTGGCGACGTAACTTCCAGAGTGGTAAGGATAGCATCCCAAAAACCTTCAAGCCCTAGACACCAAAGGAGGAGAGGTACATGCATAGAAGATAAGATTCTCACGCTGGAAACGAAGGCATCGGTCTGCTTCGATGCCACTTAGGACCGCTGCCGATAGGTAGAGGGAAAGACGCATTCTGCTGCAAGAGAAGAAACGATAAGAGGGAGGGAATAGGGTTTGGTCGAGAGACACGAGGTTGTGGGTGAGACGGGAGAGATAGGTAGAGGGAAAGACGGGGGACGTAAAAAACAGAATCAAATCTGATAGGAGGCTCATGGGGTTGAGTCACGATTTTTTCTGTGATCATGCATGAATTGATTGCCTATTTGCGTTATTAAGTCCCATGGTTTTCGCTGCTGGTGAGTTTATTGCGTTACCAAATAGAGACTGGATACCATGCGTTAATTGATTACATTATGCGTTGCCAAATAGTAACAAATTCATTACCATAAGTGAATTAATTGTGTTAGCAACCGGCCAGATGGAAACAATTATAAATTGAGAACCAGCATGGTGATAGAAGAAAGGAAGTGATTGAAAGAAGGAAGGAGATTGATCACCATGGGATTGAAAGAAGGAAGGAGATTGATCACTGTCAATAATGAATTGATTGCGTTTGGATTGATTGCGCTTGGTTACCTTATATGAATTATTTGTTTACCGAAGATAGAGTCCGATTGGAGGGACGAAAGAAAATCGGCAGGGAAAAAACCGATGGGGAGAAAACCGGTGGAGGGAGAAAAGAAAATCGCTGGAGGGGAGGAGGAGGGGTCGTACGAAGGGGTTGGACGAAGAGGGGGAACGTAAGAGGGGAAACGGAACACTACGTTTCTTTTAGATAGTAGAGAATCATGCATGAATTGATTGCCTATATGCGTTTATTGCGTCCATAATTTTTCGCTGCTGGTGAGTTTATTGCGTTACCAAATAGAGACTGGATACCATGCGTTAATTGATTACATTATGTGTTTCCAAATAGTAACAGATTCATTACCATACGTGAATTAATTGTGTTAGCAAAAAATGAATGGGTTTGTTCGGCCAGATGGAAACAATTATAAATTGAGAACCAGCATGGTGATAGAAGAAAGGAAGTGATTGAAAGAAGGAAGGAGATTGATCACCGTGGGATTGAAAGAAGGAAGGAGATTGATCACTGTCAATAATGAATTGATTGCCATGCATGAATTGATTGCGTTTGGATTGATTGCGCTTGGTTACCTTATATGAATTATTTGTTTACCAAAGATAAAGTCCAATTGGAGGGACAAAAGAAAATCGGCAGGGAAAAAACCGATGGGGAGAAAACCGGTGGAGGGAGAAAAGAAAATCGCTGGAGGGGAGGAGGAGGGGTCGTACGAAGGGGTTGGACGAAGAGGGGGAACATAAGAGGGGAAACGGAACACTACGTTTCTTTTAGATAGTAGAGATTTTTCCGCACGCGTTTTCAGCTTTTTTAATGATTTTTTTCCTAGTTTTTTTGACGTTTGGTTTTCCACTGGTCTTCCCTAGCTTTTCGATCAAAAAACTTTAAAAAAAAATTTGCGCAAAAAATGCGTTTTCTTTTTTTACTTTCGCGAGAGTCCCGGTTTTGCTTTCGCGAGAGGCACGGTTGTGCTTTCGCGAGAGTCACGTCCGTGCTCTCTCGGAAACGGGAAAAAGACGCGTTTTCTTTTTTCTTTCTTGAGAGTCACGGTTTTGCTTCCGCGAGAGTCACGGTTTTTTTTTCCGCGAGAGGCACGGTTGTGCTTTCGCGAGAGTCATGGCCATGCCTCTCAGAAACGGAAAAAAATGTGTATTCTGTTTTCTTTTCTTTCGCGAGAGTCACGGTTTTGCTTCCACGAGAGGCACGATTGTGCTTTCGCGAGAGTCACTGCCGTGCCTCCTCGGAAACGAAAAAGAAACGTGTTTTTTCTTCTTTTTTTCGCGAGAGTCACGGTTTTGCTTACGCGAGAGGCACGGTTATGCTTTCGCGAGAGTCACGGCCGTGCCTCCTCGGAAGCAAAAAAAATGTGTTTTCTCTTTTTTTTTCCTTTCATGAGAGTCACGGTTTTGTTTCCGCAAGAGATACGGTTGTGATTTCATGAGAGGCACGGGCGTGCCTCTTTCGAAAAGGGAAAAAAACCCGTGCTCCCGGTTCAGTTTTTCGTCTAGTCTTTTTCGTCCCGTTTTTTTGTGAAAAAAAGTTCGTCAAAACCTATCAACATGGGATCTACTCCCTCCGTCCGAAAATACTTGTCTTAGAAATAATTGAAAATGGATGTATGTATCTATAATTAAAATAAGTCTAGATACAACCATTCTTAAGACAAGTATTTCCAGACGGAGGGAGTAGTTTTGAAGATCTCGACGCGAGGAATTCAACGGTGAAAGCGTTTCAAAATTTGGACGCACAGTTTGACAGTCGTAACCTGGGAAGTTGGAGTGATTTTTGCAACGAGTACTCCTTAACTAGTGATTTCGGCGATCTACTCCCTCCGTTCCATAGAGCCGGATAGTGTTAAAACATTCTTTTATTACTAGACGGAGGGTGTACTCGTTAGCTATCTTAGATGGGCCGGCCCAGTCGTCCACTTCGTTGCTGTGCGTTACCTCGACAGTTAAACGCATAGAGCGTCAAATAGAAAATCACATTAGGAGCACCCCGTTTGAGGGGGCAGATCTGTTATAGGCATTTTTGCTAATGGGCGCCTGCAGCAGACCCTGCTCGCTGCGCTCTGGGCCAGCCCACATATCCCTTCTCTTTTAGCAGTTTAAAAGCAAAAAAAGGTGCGGCTATTAGGTTCGAACCGGCAACCTCCCTATTCAAAGTTACAACAGCAACCACTAGGCTACGTCAACCATTCATTCAACATTTCTTTTTTCTTATCCCTTTATTTGCTCTTTTAGTTCGCGGTTTTCCTTTCCACGTTCGCTTGTCATTTTCTGGACGTTTTATTTCGTTTTAATTTTTTTTCTTTCTTTTTTCCTTTTTTGTTTTTTGAAACAAGTTTTTTTTCAAATTCGTAAAGTTCCTTTTCCTAATCGATGAAAGTTTTCCCAAATTCCATGAACTTTTTTAAATCGATAAACTTTTTTCAGATTTGTGAACTTTTTTTCAAATTCGATGAACCTTTTTCAAGAAATTGATGTACTCTTTTCATATATGATGAACTATTTTCAAAATTGTTGAAATTTTTATAAATTTGATGAACTTTTTTAAAAAATTGATGAACTCTTCAAATCTGATGAACTCTTTTTCAAAATCGATGAACTTTTTCTAAAAGTTTGATGAACTTTTTTCAAATTCGATGATTTTTTCAAAAAATGATGAACTCTTTTCAAATCTGATGAACTCTTTTTCAAAATAGATGAACTCTTTTCAAATGCGGTGACTTTTTTTTCAAATTCGATGAACTTTTTTTCAACTTTGGTGAACTTTTCTGAAAATTTTGTGAACCTTTGTTAAAAATCCGTGAACATTTTTTAGTTCGTAAGTTTTTCCTTTTTTGTGAAATTTCTTTTTCTATTGTTAATCAACGTGAACAAGTCGTACTAAAAGAGGGTTCAAACAGTATTATTTATTATTTTATTGGCAACAAACTTAGCATGGTGTAGTGGTGTTGGCCCTATGTTGTTGAATTAGACGTGCAGAGATCAATTCCTATTTCCTACGATTTAACGTCAGCTATTTTCTTTTGCGTTTTTTTCCACAGGTACGTTGGGCCGGCCCGCTACGCACGCGTGGCGGATGCGCTTCACCAAGGGCACGATATCTCCCCTAAAAAAACCAAGGGCACGATACCGGAAAAAAATTGATCGATCCCCAAATCGACAGATCCAATCCTAGCGCCTGAACTGTCTAGTGCACGCCGCCGCTGGACGCCCTGCTACTCCTCAACGCCGCTTCCTCCTTCACGCCGACACCGCCGCTGGATGCCTCCTCCTCGGCTGTACGCACAGCTCCTCCCTCGCGGCTCTACGGGCAGTGGCGCCTCCACCTGCCGAACTGCTCTCTGCTCTGGTCGCCAGCGATCGACTCGACGGAGCAAGCTGAATGGATTGCTGTGGACAAGAAGAGGCATCAAATTCAGCGGCGGCGGCGCCAGACGGCACCGGTACCACAACCAGCCGCAAGCGCACACCCAACAGCTGCAATGACCACCATCAGGCATCAGCAGCAGGCCACCTAGCACATGCTCTTCTTCTTCCTTTGTGTGCAATCTTTTCTGCCACACCATGCGTTAATTTGATGTGCATAGTACGAAAATTTTAGGAGAAGACACTTATATTTAGTATTCACTTTGATTTCGTAGATCATTTCACGAGCTTGTGTAGGTCAAGTATCTTACCTAGCTAATGTCAATGCCAGGGCCGTCTCCTGGAATTCGAGGCCCCTGTGCGGAATGAAAAACTGGGCCCTAAAATTTTGAAGAAACTCATAATATAACTATAGCATATTTTCACTTAGTTATGCAACTTTATTAATGTGTTATTTCATACACTACTTTAAAATATATCAAATAAAAATGTTTAAAAGTCTAAAGGTATTTTTAAAACAATAAAAAATAGTGCCATCCGTCCAACCAAAAAAAACATCATCCGTCCATTATTTATGGAACTAAATTTTCTATCATGTCTTCATAAATAATTTTTTACAATTGTTCATTTTCAAGTATCTTAAAGTTCTTTTGAGCGGGACCTTGAGCTACTAGCAAACTAGCTTACCTAGACAATTGAACTACCGAGCAAATATGTAAAGAATAGAATTAAACAACGGATGCACGCGTATGCTTGCAACCTGTATTGCTGAAAGGAAAAACTGCTCAAATGCATAGTGTAGTCGCTAGCGGCCTGCAACTATCGCAAGCGAACTTGCCTCTGTCGATCCATCGATCGAGTCATGATATGAAGAATCAAAACGAGACAGACCATCTAGCCGACTAGGCCCATGAGGTCCAGAACGAGGGAGTCCTGCTGATTCGAACAGATTAGGCCTAAAAGGCTTAAAAAGTGACTAATTTACATGAATATACATAAATTAAGCCCAAAATGGGGGGGCCAAGAATCTGGGGGGCCCTGTGCGAGCGCACAGCTCGCACATGCCCCTGAACGGCCCTGGTCAATGCCGATGGCCGGTAACTTCAATTCCTGGATCCGCCACTTTGTACCGGACTACCGGGGAAAAGATGTGCAAGAATTATCAAGAATATTCCACTAGTACAAGTACATTTGTCTGGTACACATAAAAGTAGAAATGTGTTGGAACAAAAAGATTAACTTAGACAGTTGTTATTTATCGAAGCCCTTTTGACCAAAACCCAATTCTGACAGCCCACGTTCTGAATCCTCGTCAATCATGCTCAAATAAGTGATGTTCTCTTCATTGATCCGGTTTTAGTTACCTTGATTTGGATGCTCAGGGCGACTTGGCAAAATGAAAATCTGCATTTGGCTATGAGGGAATCTGGGTCACCGGTGAAAAGGGGTCTTGAGAGACAAAGAGAAAATGTGCACCTACTAACACTGAAGTTGCTGAACATGTACCAGTGTTCACTCAGTAGAAGTGTAAACATTTTCTTCTCTAGCACCGGGCTGCCGGTAGCTGAGCAGTGGGCGTCGGCGCTGCTATGGGTACTGCTTCGCACCTGATGGTTACACTACTGCTGCTTGCTAGTGCTCGGGTGTCGGCGGCGGTGGATGTCCACGATGACAATGACGAGCAGCTGCTGGAGAGGTTAAGGCAATAGTGCCGAACCGTGGGTAGCTTGGAGGATGGACCCGCAGTGACGGCGCGTGCAGGTTCTTCTGTGCGGCATGCGTCAGGGGATGGAGCAGCCTCGTGTCGCTGTCCCTCGCTGGTTTTTACCCGGGGTTACAACCAGACCCCGCCAAGCGCCAACCCAAGTTCAGTTGTTACCGTACGAGGTGAGCTGGTGGTGAGCTAAGGGAGGGGGCGACGGAGGTTGCCGAGGTGGAAGCGGAGCTGCCAGCGAGAAGCGGGGGAAGAAGATAGAGGGGGTCGAGAGTAGCCAGCAGGCCTCCGTGATGGTCCGGGGGGAGGAACCGCATTCAGTTATGGATCAACCTCAACTTTGTCATATCATGTAGAAACAAAAACAAGAGTTGATGAAATTTGGTGTGGCATGATCTTGAGTTTCTGACAAAAATTTACACTGAAAATGTCAAGCATAGTAGAGGAGAAGATGGAGCAATGGCCACTCGAACTAATACTGTAGGTCTAGGCAGTCAGGCTCAGGCGTCACCTTGTTTTGTTCTGTACCTACTCAGGTTTTTCATTTGCAGTTATTCAGTCCTAGTTTCAGTTTGTAGATCCTTTTATATTGTAGACCTGCCATGCTTATTCTGTTCAGTCACTGCGGTTGCATCATTTTTCATTCTCTTAGTCACTATGGTTTCCTCAGTTACTCTTTCCATCAGTTTTCAAGTTTCCCAGCTTCTTCTGTATGTTCGATCTTCTCTGGTCCTCGTCCGCTTAGTTAAATCACTTTTATCCCTCTTTCTCAGTTTCTCCGTGTACACTAGTAGAAAACAGGGCAATGGTCCCGGCCAAATTTATTAGTCGGTTTGCAAATCCGGGACCAATGGGGCATTGGACCCGGTTCACGGGGCCATTGGTCCCGTCTGGACCTTTTGGTGGTTGGTGGGGACGAACCGAGACCAACGCTCAACCTGCCACCACCATTGGTCTCGGTTGGTGGACGAACCGACCAACGCTGCTTTAGTCGGTTCGAGCCACCAACCGGGACCAATTAGTTGCCTATATATACCCTCGTCATGAAAGCAGAGCACTCACAAGCTGTTTTTCGTGGCAGGCGAGGGGAGAGCTTTGTTGTGCTCTAGCTCACCTCCTATGCACACGAGGTGTTCGATGGAATGCCCGAGCCACACTACTTAAGCTTTCTCCTCTCCAAGCTCGACCTCCAAGCTCTATTTTTCTTAATATTTGTCTAGGTTTAGCGGTCCGTCACGTCCCGTCCCCGTCTTCACCGCCGTCGATCGCCCGCGCCGATCTCGTTGCCAGCACCACCGTGGTGAGCCTCTTGTTCTTATCTTATCTTTTTTCTGAAAGGAAACAAAATTCTTACTTGTATGTTTATATAGATACTTGTATAATTTTCTTACTTTTATTATTGCATCTTATATAGTGCGATGGTTTTGGTATCCGCCCCCGTCGGCCCTTGTCCTGTCTATGATTCGGATGTGATATATATTATCTTTTCATAACTATTGGTTCATTTATTGTTTATGACAATTATGCCGACCAACGTGACATAGATTTTATTTATCTAGGAGGTTGTTGAACCGGAAATTCCAACCGACCCTATTGTCGAGAGGTTAAATTTAGTTGAAAAGAAAACAATTTGTTGAAGGAAAAAATTAGAAAAATTGAGAAGAAGATGATATTGGAGTTGCATGTTGCGGATGTCGTCGATGATCACAAGATCAAGATGGACGCAATGCGCTTGAAGATTAGAAAGATTAGAAAATATGCCATTCATACCGAGGCTTGATATCATTATGCCGTTGGATCAGTTGTTACACTAGTTGCGATTATGATCGCATTTGTTTTCGCATTGAAATGTTTTACATAGTTTCAGTGTATGGTTTAATTAATTTAGATGCTCTGCAGAGCTTTATGTTATTAGATGAGAACTATGTATGTACTTTAGTTTTAATGTGATGATGAACTTCTATTAATTTGGTCACTTAATTATCTATTCATGATGTTCTGTAATGATTTTTGACACACTTAATTATATATAATGCACGCATGAACCGGGAATGGATGTATGGTTCAAGACACACCTCCGAATACATTAAGGGCGTGCATGATTTTCTCGAAGTGGCTGAGGCAAACAAGCAGAATGGTTTTATGTGTTGTCCATGCCCTATATGTGGGAATACGAAATGCTTTAATGTCTTATGGTTCGGCCCTCGTAATATTAAAAATAGCAACAATAAGTTTTTGTTGTAAGTAGAAACAAAATAAAATAAATAAAGCAAGAAAAAAAACAAAAAAACAAAAAAAGTGTTTTCAAATTTGAAAACTAATGGCACTAACAGAAAGTTTATAATTTTCCTAAAACTAAAACCAAAAAGAATTGAAAAATAAAGCAAAAAACCAAAGAAAATAAATAATGCAGAAATCAAAAAAAAATAACAATAAGTATTTTATTGTAAGTAGAAACAAAATAAAATAAATAAAGCACGAAAGAAAAAAAGTGTTTTCAAATTTGAAAAGTAATGGCACTAACAGAAAGTTTATAATTTTCCTCAAACTAAAAGCAAAAAAGAATTAAAAATAAAGCAAAAACAAAAGAAAATAAATAATGCAGAAAACAAAACAAAAATGGAAAAAAATAAAAATAGCAACAATAAATAAAGAAAAAACAAAAATTGCCACCTACTGGGCCACCACAGCCTGAATACGACTAGAAACCCATCCATGGGCCAGGATTCAGGCCCGCAGCAGGGCCAGCAGGCCCATCAGGCATAGCAGTAACAAGTAGGCCCGTAAGCCTGCAATGGAGAGGAGGTTGAGAAGGGTGCGGCAGTGGGGCTTATAAACCACTGCGCGCCCCTCTCAACTAGCGAGGCGGGACTAAACTTTGGCCCCGACGCGTGCAAAGACAGGTTTTAGTCCCGGTTGGTGCCACCAACCGGGACTAAAGAGACATTAGTGCAGTTCGTGCCACCAACCGGTACCAAAGGTCGCCGCTTCCGCCTTTGGGCTGTAGAAAAAAGAGGCCTTTGGTCGGTTGGTGGCACCAACCGGGACTAAAGCATTAGTCCCGGTTTGTGCTACGAACCAGGACCAATGCTCTTGCTATATATACAACACTTAGGAAAATTTGACGAACACATCGCCAGTTGCCCCCCGGCCCGCCCGACGACGCCGAGCTCACCTGCATGTTGATTAGCTTCAAGCCTTGAGGAATAGGGTAGACTGCACGGAGCTATGTGCAGTGCAGTTTACACTATTCCGAAAGGCTTGAAGCTAATTAACGAGCATTGCGCCTTTTTTATTTTTAAAGAAAAAAAACCATATAAAAACTATTCAAAAATAAATAGAAGAAAAAATAGTTGTGATTAACTTTACTAAAAAAAATTGAGCATAGATGCGCTTATAGAGAGAATTCAACCTAAATTCATAATAAATTTCTACTAACTTCAGAGAAATTCAGTATGAATTTTGGTCAAATTCTCAGATAAGGGCATCTATTTTCACTTTGAGAGGAGCTCAACAAGGCAGAGAGGGAGGCTTATAAACCGATGTGAGCGCCTTCGGTTGGCGAGGTGGGACTAAACTCGACCAAACGAGGACCAACCCTTTAGTCCCGGTTGGTGGCATGAACCGGACTAAAGGCATCCTTTGGTCCCGGTTCATGCCACCACCCGGGACCAATGTTGGTGGGCCAGGAGCCAGGCCCATTGGTCCCGGTTCGTCACACCAACCGGGACCAAAATGTCGAGACGAACCGGGACCAATGGCCCACGTGGCCCGGCCGGCCCCCGGGGCTCACGAACTGGGTCCAATGCCCCCATGGATCCCGGTTCTGGATTGAACCGGGACTAATAGGCTGGCCCGGCCTGGACCATTGCCCCCTTTTCTACTAGTGATTTAGGCATAAAGGTGGAGCATATAGGTACTTTGTGTACATACCCAGAATGGTCTTGCGGAATCACTTGTCAAGAGGATACATTGATAGCAAGATTGCTCCTACAGAATCTCCCAACATCTTGTTGGGGACATGCAGTTTGACATACTGCATAGTTGATACAAATTCGACCAACTGCATATTATACGGTCCCCCGTTGCAGTTAGTACGTGGAAATCAGCAAGTATTTCCCATCTGCGATATTTTGGTTGTGTTTAATACAAACCGGTGTCACCACCGCAGCATACATTTATGGACCCTCATAGAGAAATGGGGATCTATGTGAGGTACGATTCTCCGTCAATCATAAAATACCTGAAGTCTCTAAAAGGGGACTTGTTTATGGCCTGCTATGCTGATTATATTTTGATGAGGACATATTTCCGGCATTAGGGGGAGATAAGAACCACATTGAATGCCGGGAAATAGAATGAGATGTGAATAGACATCTAGTCCTTAGATGCACGTACGAATGAATCTGAACTGGATGGTTTAGAAGATTATCAATTTGCAAAGTATCGCAAATAATTTGTCAGATGCATTTACTGAGTATAGATGTCACAAAGTAAAATGTTCCCATAATGAATGTGCCAGAGAGAGTGGATGTGACCCACAGGTTCACTCGCCCACCCATGAGGGGGAGGAATATGGACACAAGAGGACAAAGCTTCAAGGAAGTGTCCGAGGGGAATGCGGAATCCTCAGAAAGTAAATGCAGGTAAACTTCTTGTTGACATTCAACCTAGGGTTGAAGGACACCTTAAGGATGTTGGACACATCCAGGACCCAGCACAAGTGTGCACACAAATATTGGTGTTGGGACATCGGAAGACCTTGACTCAATTGTTGTGAGAAATCACAAAGAGTCAAAAGGTAATGATGAAATCTCCATTATGGATATGGATTCAGAAGAATCATATAATCAAGACTACATTATGTCGACATTTATTTCACCTCGTGAATTGTAAAAGACCTTGGATTGGATCTAGAACTTAAGTCCATGAATGTCTAAGTGTCTTGGACACTCTGGTTGATCCAAAGGAATGCAATAATTGAGGATGCGCTCGCTCTCAAGAAGAGGGGATATTGACCTGGTCAGTAATATTCACTCATCTAAATGTGTTTCCGGGGGAGCACAGTTTGTTTTTGTTTATGAGAGGAATAAAAACCAAGAGGTGGTGGGACATGAAGCGAGGCTTGTAGCACATGGGTTCACGCAGAGACCCATCATCATTTATGATGAAATATATTCTCCTATGAGTGGAATAACGTTCTGATATTTAATATCACTGGCAATGAATAATGAATTTGATTATCCTACTGATGGATGTTGTGACTGCATAGTTGTATGAGTCATTTGATTCGGATATCTCTATGATAGTTCCCGAGGGAACAAAGATTCAGAGTTTAATCGCAACATGTGTTGCGTAAAGCTTCAGAGGTCATTATGACTTGAAGTAGTCGGCAATGATGTGGTAGAACCGACTGAGTGAGTTCCTTTATTAGAAGGTTACTCAAACATTGATGATTGTTCATGTGTTCATCAAGAAATCCAAAGAGGGATTTTGTACAATTTTTGTGTATGTTGATGATCTAGTATCATTAGAGCTACACAAGAGATACATGATATAATCATATCATCTTAAGACGGAATGTAAGATGTAAGATTTGGTTGAGACCAAACTTTGCTTGAGTTTGGAACTTCAACGTATTCCTCCGGGAATACTTGTTCACCAGTCTACATTTATCCAAAAGATTGTTGAAAGTTCAACATGGATAAGTCATATCCATTAAAGAACTATGGTTTTGAGATCTTTGGATTACTGGAGATAAGGACCCATTAAGGCCTAATGGTAGTGATGAAGAGATATTTGGAATTGAGTTTCAATATCAAGGTGCAATGAGAGCACGGGTGTATCTAGCAAACTGCACCAGGCCTGGTATTTCATTAGCAGTAAATTTATTGGCTAGATACAATGCATCACTGATTAAAAGGCATTGGGTTGGTGTGAAGAATAATTTTAGATATCTTCTGGACACCATAGATCTTGGTTTGTTCTATGAAAAAAAATCAAGATAGGACCATGGTTGGATATTGTGATGCTGGGCATATATTAGATCCCCATAATCCTAGATCACAGATTGGTTTTTGTCTCCTCGAATGAAGGTGTGACCTTCTCTGGGAAGTCGAGAAGACATATTACAGTGACTGCATCCACTAATCATTCTGAAATCGTTGATTTGTATGAAGCATCTCATGAATGTATGTGACTTCACAGAATGATGAACTTTGTTGAAAGTTCAAGTGGGACTGGTTGGTAGGAATAACTCACCGTTATCTATGAAGATAATGTTTTGTTTGTATTACGCAGATGCAGACATGTTATAAAGAGCAACACTAGAATGTGTATGGCTCTAAAATTATTTTATTCCCCATGAGTTGAAGAAAGGTGGAAGATAAATATCTTGCAAATGAAGTCATGCGATAATTTTCGTGATTTATTCACAAAGTCTTTACCAAGTTCTTCATTCCAAAAATAAGTTAATAGAATTGGTATGAGATGACTTTGTTATTTGCAAGGTTCAGGGGAGGTGTACTCCTGAACGATAACCTGTTTGAGATCTCCGGATCTTGTTATTGCACTCTTTTCCTTTATGAGTTTTTTCCTATATGGTTTCTCATGAAAGGTTTTTAACGAGGCAATAGTAATATAAGCATCGTGATATGTCATTTTTTCCTTATTTTCCCATTGGGTTTTTGGAAGGAGTTTTTCATGACATACCATGTATATATCCTCATATTTTTCCCATAGGATTTTTGGAGGAGTATTTTTCAAGATGATGATTCTACAGGATCAAAGAGGAGACTAGGGGAGTGTTAGAAATTAATTAAGTATAATTAATTAAGAGAATCCCCTCTTTGTAACCGACGGACATGCTAATCGTCGCATCCCTTTGCTTGTGTCTCTACGAAGAGTCGCATCTGTTGGAAGCATCTCTTCTGGAGATATATATACTGTAATCATCTTCAGTAATAAAGATCACGGCTACTGTTCATTTGCTTTTGTCTCTAAACAGATACTACCATTACGGGCAGCCTGATCCTTGCCATATTTGATGCCCATGAACAACGATTGTTTTTCCACAACTGAACTAATGCATTCATACTGTTCACTGGCCCACAGCCATCCCCCGTACAATTATATCGTATTCCAGTGTATCGAACTTTCAAACTGATTGCAATGCAATTGTTATCACAGATCCCCGCGGGGTTACATGTTTGATGCCCATGAACGATTATTTTCACAATTGAACTAATGCATTCACACTGTTCACTGACCCACACCCATCACCCATACAATTCTATTGTATTCTCGTGTATCAAGCTTTCACACTGATTGCAATGCAGTTGCTGTCACATATCCCCGTGGGGTAACGTGAGAGATACTACTACAACTTGTCCGGTCCAGCTGTCGCAGTGTCTAGGATACTCCAACTTGTATACTAGTACTAACAATTTGTTTTCTCTCGAATACTAACATAGCCTAGTTGATTAGAATGTACTCCATCTATAAAGAAATATAAAAATCAATTAGATTACTAAGGCCTTGTTTGGATTAGGAAAGTTAGGGCCAGTTCTTTTGCTAGCTTTTTTGGGCTTCCAGAATAAGCTACCCCCTACCTAGCTTATTCTAGAAGCCCAATCAAAATTTTATTTTTAAAAGCCTACTTGTCAAGTCATAACTACTAGGCTTCTAAAAACATAAATTTGGCTGGGCTTCTAGAATAAGCTGCGAGCTAGGTAGGAGGCAGCTTATTCTAGAAGTCACCAAAAAAACTGGCCCTTAAATGGGTTTATCAGTAAACGGGTCTTATCGGTGTTTTTACAAAAATAAGTTTCCACTGAGGATTTTTGTTACGATGGGTCTATGTAATAATTTATTTGGGTGAGCAAACAGTAAAATAAGTTTTGGGAGAAAGAATGTTTGGATTAGCACCCGTGGTAGTCATCCACACGGGAGTTTGTTGAGAAAAGGCGGGGAGCAAAAAAAGTATGTTTTATGTGATCGTGTTTCTAAAAAACAGAGTAATAGTCGTTTTTCACAAGACGTGTTTTCCTGGCTTTGTGGAAATCGAGTTGTACTTATCCACGTTTCTGTTGGGCCACCCAAATGTGATTTTCGTTTGTTAGGCGGTTATATAAGATGACGGGAAACTAGCTCTGATAAAACCACGTATACAAACAATCACTAAAGTAGTGATCTATATTACGGAAGTGCTCTTGTGAGCTTGAGCTCACATGCACCCTTTGCTATAGTAAAATGGAAAAAAATATTTAAAAAGTTCAAAAAACAGAATTTTTTGACAACAAACATTGATATCTTTTTCACATGCGTGCAAAATTTCATGACAAAATGACATTCATGCAGGTCTTGGTGAAAAAACAAAATCGATGCTCCAAAATGCTTTCAAAAACAATTTTTTCTCGAGCATGATTTTGTCTTTTTTGCTGATGTCTCCACAAATGTCATTTCATCACGAAAATTGGCACGCATGTGTAACACATCAACGTTTGTTGCCAAAAAACTGATTTTTTTTTAAATTGTGTAAATATTTTTTTCGATTTTACTGTAGCAAAGGTGCATGTGAGCTCGAGCTCACATACTCCATGTCCTCTATGAGGGAGTAGTGGTTATTATTTATTGAAGACCCTCTTGACCAACAGACCAAGACCCAATAATCTGACATCCCATGTTCTGACTTCTGACTAGTCAATCAATCATTTCGACCAAATAAGTGATATTATTCTCTGTATCGATCCGGTTTTAGTAGCCCGTTATCTTGGTTTAGCTACAAGAGAAACCATTTTTCACGTGTCCTAATCACCGGCAGGTCAAAAGGAATCTGGAGAGACAAGGAGAATCTGCACGTTACACACAAGTTGTTGAAAGTTCACTCGGTCCAGCTGGTCCAGCTAGCTAGCTGGACATGGATTTTTCCTAACCCTATGCGCGTTCAACTGGAACCACTGCCGCTCATCAAGCGTGATGTCCAATTGACATGGTCCAATTATCGGTCAAATGCATGCAAGTACAGTCCTTTATATTCTCCTGTCACAAGTGCGTTTTGAGGCGACAATACTAGACTGCAATTCGTTTTAGTTGGGCGCCTAACCTACGTTGATGCTAATTAAGATCTCACATATAGAATTAGTATTCTGGAGATTCTTTTTTTAACACATCACGAACTAATAATCACATTGTGTATATAAAGTTCTTCTATTTTTTAGGCAAAGTTCAGACACCGTGTTAACAAAGTTCTTCAGTTCCAGATAAAATTTCTAGCAAAGTTCTTTAATATTTTTAATAAAGTGCAGACCAATTATTCAGAAAATTCTTTACTCTTTCAAACAAAAATGTGTTTCAAATGTATCCAAAACTGATCATGTTCTAAAGGGCTTGGCATCACAAGTTCAAATATGTAAAAAAAAATCAAAAACCCAATTTTGCTTTGAAAGATATGAACCATCTAAATTGTCAAAACAAAAAGAAAAGTGATCTGAGTTAGAGGAGAGAGAGGGATGATAAAGTACGCATGCATGTGTCACTGTGTGTGTGCAGGAAGAGAGAGGAAAGAGCCATGCAGGCAAGGGGTGTGTCAGTGTGTGCGTGCAGGAAGAGAGAGAGGAGCGAGGCATGCATGCAAAGGGCTCGCATTCACTTGAAGCAGCAACGACGGGGATTCGCGTTGTGCGTGCAAAGTGTTAGCATTCGCCATATTCGTAGCTAGCTCTCCAGTTCAGTTGAAAATACTACTACTACTGTAAACATTTTCTCACCGACGCGCCGCCGATAGCTGAGCAGAGCAGTAGCGGCCGGCCGCGCTACTATGGGTACTACTTTGTGCCTGGCGGTGCTGCTACTGCTGCTTCTCAATGCTCCGGCTTCTGAGGCGGCGGACGACGACGACGAGCAGCTGCTGGAGCGGTTCAAGGAGGCGGTACGCAACCGCGGGGAGCTTGGGGGATGGACCCGCGGCGACGGCGCCTGCAGGTTCCCCGGCGGCGGCGTGCGTCAGGGGAGGGAAGAGGCCTGTATCGCTCTACCTCGCGGGGATCCCACTCGACGTCGATTTCAGCGCTGTCGCCCGCACACTGCTGCGGCTGGGTGGCGTCGAGGTCGTCAGTTTGCGAGGTGTCAACGTCAGCGGCTCGCTCGCGAGCGGCGGCGGCGGCGCCGGAGGGTGGAGGTGCGGCCAGAAGCTGGCTCAGCTCGACCTGTCCGGGAACATCATGCTGCGTGGATCCGTTGCTGATGCTCGCGCTCTCGCCGGCGCGTGCGACGGACTGCGGGAGCTGAACCTGTCTGGTAACGCACTCGTTGGCGGTGGCGATGGCGGCGGGAAGGGAGATGGCCGGGACATCTTTGCCCGCCTGGATGTCCTTGACCTGTCAGACAACAACATCACCAGCGACGGCGAGCTCAGCTTGATGGGTGGTGTCCGCCGGCTGAACCTCGCCGGGAACAAAATCTCAGGTGCTCTCCCGGTCCCGGTATTCCCCAATTGCTCCAGAATGGAGTCACTTGATCTGTCTAGAAATTTAATCTCCGGTGAGGTGTTGCCTGGGGTCTTGTCCGGCTGCACTGCTCTTGCTTCACTCAACCTCTTCAGCAACCACTTGGAGGGCGCTCTCCCGCTGAACATCGCGTTCCCGGCGTCGCTCTCCTACCTCAACCTGTCGACCAACAACTTCTCCGGTGAGCTCCCTGCCGATGCATTCATTGGGCTCCCGCGTCTCTCGTCGCTCTCTTTATCCTTCAACCACTTCAGCGGCGCCATGCCTGACTCTCTAGGCAGACTTGCCGATGTGAGGGTGCTGGACCTCAGCTCGAACGAGTTCACGGGCGCTATACCGTCCTCACTCTGCCCGAGCACCGGCTCCAAGTCCAAGCTCGAGGTGCTCTACCTGCAGAACAACTACCTCACCGGCGTCATCCCGCCGACGATCTCCAACTGTGAAAGCCTTGAGTCTCTAGACCTCAGCCTTAACTACATTAATGGCTCCATCCCCACGTCCCTTGGCAGTCTTGCCCGGCTCCGGGACCTCATCCTGTGGGAAAACAAACTTGAGGGTGAGATCCCCACGTCGCTAGCCAGTGCTCGCCGACTCGAGAACTTCATCCTTGAGTACAATGGTCTCACAGGCAACATCCCATCGGAATTTGTGAACTGCAAGAACCTGAGATGGATAGCGCTCGGAAGCAATCAGTTCTCTGGATCGGTGCCGGCATGGCTGGGGCAGCTAGACAACCTTACAATCTTGAAGCTCAACAACAACTCTTTCTCAGGGCAGATACCGCCGGAGCTAGGAGACTGCAAGAGTTTGGTTTGGCTGGATCTGAACGACAACCAGCTTAGTGGATCGATACCACCGGAACTGGGGAAGCAGTCCGGGAAGATGAACGTCGGCCTCATCGTCGGGCGGCCATACGTATACCTGCGCAACGACAAGCTGAGCAGCAAATGTCGCGGCAAGGGGAGCTTGCTCGAGTTCGCCAGCATCCGTTCCGAAGATGTAAACAGGATGGCTAGCAAGAAGCTGTGCAACTTCACACGAATGTACATGGGCAGCACAGAGTACACTTTCAATCTCAATGGCTCCATGATATTCTTGGACCTGTCATTTAACAAGCTCGACTCCGAGATACCCAAGGAACTTGGGGCGATGTACTATCTGATGATCATGAATCTTGGGCACAATCTACTTTCTGGTGCCATCCCAACCCAGCTTGCAGGTGCCAAGAAACTGGCTGTGCTTGACCTGTCACACAACCAGTTGGAAGGCCCAATCCCCACTTCATTTTCGTCACTATCATTTTCGGAGATTGATCTATCATACAATAGGCTGAATGGATCAATACCGGAGCTGGGATCCCTTGCCACTTTCCCGGAGAGCCAGTATGAGAACAACTCAGGCTTGTGTGGCTTCCCTCTGCCAATGTGCCAATCATCTTCTCAACTCCACCCCCCACTAGTAAGCAACACCTTCAGTAATAAGTACCATCTGCTAAAAATCCTACTCCCAACTATCACACTAGTTTTTGTTGTTATTGTTATTTTCTTGTACTACCCATCGATGAGAAACAAACTCAAGAAAAGCAGGATCAAAGCTTCCGATGATCCCACAGATCCAGCAAACCATCAGTTAATCTCACATCTTGAGCTTGTTCGCGCCACTAATAATTTCAGTGAAGACAACATGTTGGGATCTGGAGGGTGTGGAAAGGTATTCAAGGGTCAGTTGAGCAGCGGTTTGGTGGTTGCAATAAAGGTTCTTGACATGCGGTCCAAGCGTGCCTTTAGAAGCTTCGACGCAGAGTGTCGTGTGCTTCGCATGGCGCGGCACCGCAACCTGATACGAATAATCAACACATGTTCTAACATGGATTTCAGAGCATTGGTGCTAGAGTACATGCCCAATGGTAACTTAGAGGCACTACTTCACTTCTCACAAGGGGGCAAGAGACAATTTGGCTTCCGTGAGAGGCTGCAGGTTATGCTCGAGGTGTCGATGGCGATGGAGTATCTACACCATGATTACCATGAAACTGTTTTGCGTTGCGACCTGAAGCCAAGCAATGTGTTGTTTGACAAGGACATGATTGCACATCTGGCTGATTTTGGCATTGCAAGACTACTACAAGCTGATGATAGCTCTGTGTTCTCCATGAGCATGCATGGCACTACTGGGTACATGTCACCAGGTACTTAGTACTAATTATCCTGCTCAATCTACTGATTTCTTGTTTTATAGTCGATTAACTATTATTGGTCAGTCATGGTTGAATTTGCTTTATCCTTTTCTTTCACAGAGTATGGGTCTTATGGGAAAGCATCACGAAAGAGCGATGTATTCAGCTACGGAATCATGCTCCTTGAAGTCTTCACCGGAAAGAGGCCGACAGATGCCATGTTTGTTGAAGGACTGAGCCTTAGACGATGGGTTCACCAGTTATTTCAGGCGAATCAGCTTGTCCATGCCGTGGATAGACGGCTACTGCAATGCTCCGACATGGACACTGGTTTTCTTGCCCCAATACTGGAGGTTGGTTTGCTCTGCTCCAGTGACTCGCCACGCGATAGGATAACGATGAGCGACGTAGTCTTGAGGCTGAACAAGATCGAAGCAGAGTACGCTAAAAATACAACATCTACTTCAGGAAGTGCGTCACAGTGACTGGCCGCACTTACTTCATGGCCACATGCAGGATTCTGGAGAAAGAAAAAAGAAAACGGGTGAGCAATAAATATCTGGATATACTTGGTAGTGTTTTGTTGTTGTTGTTCATCAGAACGATTTTCTACCGACTTTGGAGCTGAAATTTGTGTGTTCTTAGTTCCTCCTAGGTATCCTTTCTGTTTCATTTCTGAGCGTATCGTCCAATTTTATGCCAGCAGCATGACTCTTATTATTGTTTTGAAGACATGAAGTAGTATCACTTTATTTGCTGGTTCCCCTCATTGTTTTTACCTCTTACCATGGCAAATGCAAAAATAATATAAAAATTGGCATTTCCTTGTCTGAATTCTCATCATGGTTATCATACTTCAAAACTTCAATATCATGCTACCAACTCCACAACTGATATTGCTCGCCCTTGCTTCACGGCCACATGACATACACAACCGTTGTTGACAAAGAAGAAGAAAAGGATTGAGCAATATATAATTTGAACACAAGCTGTAGCACTTTGTTTGTTCAACACAATGATTTGCAAACCGGTTTTCGAACTTAAATTTTGTGTGTCATTCTGCCAATGTGTGCCGGTGAAATGAACGTTCACAGAGAAGTGGGCATGATAATGATAGATAATTAAACCTATAAAAATTGGTATAGTTTATCTCTTACGGAGGACAACAGGATCAGTCAATTTGTGCATCGTATTCATATAAGCCAATTTTTCAGTTGTACAATCAGGAAAAATGCCGAGTATATGTCTTATAGTTTTTTTTTGAGTATATGTCTTATAGTAGTATATGCTGGAAAAACAGACTGAATTTGCAGGACAAGGCGTATGATAAACCCTCATAATGCTTTACAGAGAGGAAAGTGTTGATGTATCATTTCCATGGAAAGGAAAAATAACCTTGATTCCTACAGATGAAAAATAACCTCGATACCAAATCATTATACACTCCACAAACAGTAGAACAGCAGATTTATTACAGATTTCAGTCTGCTGACAATACATCACCTGAATGTGAAGTGAAAATGGCATCAAATAAGGCATATATTATACAACACCAACAGCACAAAACACCAAAGAAAACAAAGACCGATTAACACAATCATGCGTGGCTTCAGTCCTTTTGGACCCTGAGTGTGAAGGCCTGGAGGGACAAGAGCACTTTCTTAATCCGCTCTCTGATCTCGGCGTCAATCAGATTTCCATCGCTGTCAAACTTGGGTGGCTGCTGAAATGCCTGGACGAACAGCTCTGGCTTATTGATGAAATGAAGATCTAAGAACACCCCGACTTGCCGGAGATGGTACTGCGATCTACCTCCTCCAAAGCCACCTCCTGCACTGACAATCGCAGCCGGTTTGTCTGCCCAGCAATTCTTTCCTCTAGAAGCCCAGTCAAGTGCATTCTTCAGAGGGGCTGCAGTTGAAACAGATAGCATGTGAAGCAGGCACACATATGAGCATCAATGATACAATCTAACAGGAAAAAACAGACCATCTGTTCCCATTTTAGGAATCACTGAACTATTGTCTGTCTATTGGGCCTTCACACCTAAGCCATTTTCTACAACTACACACTCTTCTCAAGCTTCATAATGACTGAATTTTTCAGGTTAACTATTTGTCCTTTTGCTGCAGAGTCCAGACAACAAGGTATTACATCAACTGATTATTTTATTTCGCACATAAACTAAGCATGGTATTCCACTGCGCCTGGTATTTATGGACTATGGACCAGCACATCATAAAATTATTGATTATGACAACTTTTCAGAATTCCAATTTTACGTCCCAGATACTAAGCACTAATGGCTCAATTTGGCTGCCCATTCAGCATTGTTGTATAAGAGAGTATATTAGGCTCAACAACTTGGTGAGGTTCATGAAAAAAGGCACAGCAAAGAGGGAAAACAGCAAGATAACTTGATGAGAACCATTGCAAGGATCAATCAAAATAGGGGCAACCACTGTCAATTAATAGTAGTGAACAAAGTTTTACAGTCAGTGTTACTCCCTCCGTCCCATAATGTGAGACGTTTTTTGAAACTACACTAGTGTCAAAAAACGTCTTACATTATGGGACGGAGGGAGTAGTAGTTTACAGCAACATAGTCTTAGGATATCTGGCAGTGCTGAGATATAGTGCTAAAATATTTCTATAGTTGGATTTCCAGTATGCGCTAAATGCAATAGATGGTTAGTAATATGTTAGATCCTTCCGGAAATTGATATAAGTGAAACAGCCAAGTATCAAATTGCCATAATTGTTTGTTAAGACAGCTCAATTATCTTATATAACTACTGAAAGACAGAGTAAGATCTGGAACTGTTACAGGACGGGCAATCATGTGAAGCAAACTTAACTGAGCAACAACTAGTACAAGAATGTTGGTTGCTGTTGGGCAGGGGTAGAGGGAAGATCAGCTGGGTATTCGGTGCGGCAGAATTGGATAGGGTCGTTTTTCAGCTGTGCCAGTTATCACTGAACTACATTAAAGTGAGCTAAAAGGCTAGGATAGAATATCGACACCCTTTTCCTTTATAAAATTTGCAAGAATGGAATAAAGGGACTTCCAATACTAGATGATGGAATGTTTACTGTCCCCATACTAAACTTTCGGCATTCCTTAATCTCTACTTTAGCGACATCTACTGACAGAACTGCACTAATTGGGCATCATGAGTGAAATGGCAATCAATTGCACTGATAGTGCATCACGGGAATCAAACGAAACCCACTACTTGTGCACCATGACAACCAAATGGGGATCCACCTTGTGAGACGTCGCAATCTGCCACCACAGTTAGTCTCTATTGCCAACAGTTACTTTCAGATAACAAAATCCTTGGTCGAATTGACACGAAACCAGTGCAGGCGACATTAAACATCACTAAGAAGAGATGCCCCAAATTACACTGACCATTAGTAGTATAACCTTTAAACTGTATCTATGTCAACTCGTGCAGCAGCAGAAGCAAGTGCCAATTTGGGCGACATTCTTACATGGCTTGAGCAATCGAAGAGTAGTACTCCCTCCGTCCGGAAAAACTTGTCATCAAAATGAATAAAAGGGGATGTAGTACTTGGCAGGAGGGTGCGAGGAGCGGGCACTCACTCGCGATGGAGTAGTTGTACTCGGGCGAGCCGAAGAGGAAGCAGTCGGCGGTGGCGATACGGTCGCGGAAGGCCTCGACGGCGGGCGGGAAGCCCCCGTCGGGCGTCTCGAGGTCGGTGTTGAGCAGCGGCAGCGCGGAGATGTCCACGTGCTCCACGCGCATCCCCGGGACCGACTCCTCGCACACCTCCGCCGCTGGCCAGTCAACCCCGGGGTCAGCAGACGACTAGTGCGAGTGCTAAGCGGAGAAGAGGCGGGGCGAGAGAGCGTGCGTACCGGCGCGGAGGAGGCCGCGGTTGTAGGAGGCCCTGCGGAGGGAGCCGCAGACGGCGGCCACGCGGAGGACGGGCTTCGCCGCGGCGACCTCCATGCTCTCTCTCGTCTCCCGGCTTCTTTTTTGGCTTTGGGAGGGAGGGGGCGGGCGGGGTGCCGTGCCGGGTGCCTTCGGCTTCGGGTGGGTGGCTGAGTGAGTGTGACAGTAACCTGAACCTGAACCTGAACCTGAATATGTAGATGCAGTCTGAACCTGCAGCGGTCAATGTAAACGGGAGGCTCGCACTAGGTAAGTTGATGATGGCATCCGTGGCTAGTAGTACTCGGAAAACTCGGACGCATAGCCGCCGCATAGCCGCCTGGTGTTGTACTACTCACTACTTCCTCTGTCCCATCTTTGTGATTTTAAATGTTCTTTTTTTTGCTTCCGTGATGACCAATGGGCTCCACCAGTTCCATGGCGTCGCTTCCATTGAGATGGGCTGCTACACCAACCGCCATGGGATCGTGTCAGCAGCCGGTGGCCAGAAAAGTCCATGACGGATGTACCGAAGAAACAACCACCACCTGCCCCAAAAGGATGGATGGAGACGAGCTTCATGGAGGCCTTAGTTTAAGAACTTCTAAATTAGTTTTTTTTTACGCGAACAGCAGGAGCTCTGCCTTTGCATTATAGAAGAAAGAAGTCATACAAGAATGGCTAGACCACCCACTGAAAAGCAGGTCGTCTCCCAACACAAAATACATTGTAACACCGAACAGACATACTCCCTCTGTTCCTAAATATAGGGTGTATAGTTTTTGGCACGGAAATTAAAGAACGCATGTGGAGGGAAAATTTCACAAGTTTTGGGCGAGATTACATTTGACTAATTGTCATGAGAAAATAGAGGAGCTTGCCTAATATAAGGAAATGTAATCAAATCCCTAAAAAAATTATCCAAACGAGTGGTGCAACACAATACACCTTATATTTCGGGTTTTTTCTCAAAAATCTATACACCTTATATCAAGGAACGGAGGGAGTATTACATTAGATACCCTAAGCGCCTACTCCTCTTGTGGCCTCGTTGAAACACCTGACATCATCTCTGATTATCCATGCGAGCGCAGGGACCGACAATTCTTTTTGCTCGAACACTCTTCGATTTCGCTCCTTCAATAGGTTCCAGACTACACAGCCAGGGTCATTTCTTCCCTGACCCGCTCCTTCGGTTCGCGGGCAGAACATAGTCTCATCCATCACTCATCAATGGATTGGGCCTCGTCGGCCACAACACACAAGGCGGGGTAGTTCTGCTGAAACTGAAACCAAACCTCCTTGGCAAAAGAGCAATGCAGCGCGATATGCTTGGCAGTTTCCGGTTCTTGGTCACATAACTTGCAGAGCGCATTGTGAGGCCATCCTCTTGCCTGAAGTCTATCAGCAGTCCAATTTATGTTCTGTAGCAGCAGCCACATGTAGAACATCACCTTCCCCTCGACCTTGGGAGTCCACACTCGGGCCAGCTGCGGCTTTTCCACCCGAGCGATAAACTGGGCATCATATGCCGAGGAAGCCGAGTATGCACCATTGGATGTAAGCCTCCAAGCAATTGTGTCCTTTTCTGACGACAAGTTTGTCAATTGCACCCCATTCCAAAGCTTGACAAATTGATTCAATTGCTCCTCATTGTTCATCCTGTGTAGCCCTTTCATCCACCTTCCATTATGCAAGCCCTCTCGTACCGAGATCCTTTTGAACCGTGCCAGCTTGAAGACGGCAGGAGCCACCACCATTGGCACCTCGCCGTCTAACCATCGGTCCATCCAAAAGCTAGCAACACTACCATCACCTAGGGAGATCGTTGTCCAGCTGGAGAACAGCTGCCTGTCCAAATTGTCACAAGGTGTGGCTGACCCCTTCCATGGCCTGTCACAATCATCCCACTTAAACCATTCCCAACGCCATCGCAGCGCACGACTGAAGCACTCAATGTTTTTATGCCCAACCCTCCATATTTCTTGGGCGAGCATACTAACTTCCAATTAACCAAACTTTTCCCACCGATCGACACGTAGCCCGCCTCCCATAGGAAGTTCTTTCTCAACTTATCAATCTTCTTGATCATCCATTTGTCCGGAGGGAAGGCCGTCAAGAAGTACGTGGACGTAGCCGTGACCACGGAGTTGGTGTATATCAGCCTTCCCATTCTATTGAGCATCCTACCCTTTTGCGGGGCCAATTTGCCAGCAATCTTGTCAATCAACGACTGCATCTCCGTCCTCTTTGGCTTTCTCACACCCAACAACAAACCCAAGTACTGGCACGGGAAGGCACCCATCTGCCCACCAAAATCAGCCATGAGAGGCACGAGATCAATGCCCGTGCAGGATACCGAATATGCCACTGTCTTGTGAATGTTGTTTTTTAAGCCCGATGCATCAGCAAACAACTTCAGAATTGCTTGAACTGCAACAAAATCGGAACGCATGGGATTGACAAAGAGGGCCGCATCGTCGGCGTAAAAACTGCACCAAAAGCACGCTAGCTGGGTCTGAAGCGGCGAAAGGATGCCATTTTCAGTGGCCAAGGAGAACAGGTGCTGGAGCGGCTCCATAGCGATGATGAACAACAAGGGGGGCAGGGGATCCCCCTGCCGCAATCCACTTTTATGCAAGATCGGCAATCCCGGCGAGCCATTAAGCAGCACTCTCGAAGAGGAGGACGACAAAATCAGAGAAATCATGTCACGCCACCTCTAACCGAACCCCATAGTCTCCAACACCTCGAGCGGGAAGCCCCAACAGACCGAGTCAAAAGCCTTGGCAATATCGAGCTTGAGGAACACAAGGGGTGCCTTCGAGCTGAGCGGCCTTGATCACATTCCTTACATACAAAAAGTTATCCTGAATTGATCGCCCTCGAATGAAAGCACTCCGATTATGCATGACCAGGTGGGTTGTCTCAGGTGCCAGACGCGCAGCTAACATCTTGCTGACCAACTTCGGGATACTATGCATGAGGCTAATAGGCCGGAAATCGTTCGCGTCTTGCGCACCCTCTCTCTTAGGCAATAGCACAATATTGGCCATGTTAAGAATGCTCCAGTTTTGCCCTCTTAGAGTATGCACACAGTTCACGGCAGCTAGCAAATCACTCTTGATCGTCGCCCAAGATGCCTTGAAAAAAGCCCCGGTGAAACCATCTGGCCCCGGCGCCTTCTCCCCATGAGTGTCTTGGATCGCCGCAAGTAGCTCCTGCTCAGAAAAGGGACCCGCAAGGTGACTCAAATCTCTTCTTGGCAACCCCAACATCTCCCAATTAAGGCTAGCAGAGCGGGTGAACGACGCCCCCATAAGCCCCTTGAATCTGTCAAACAGAATCTTGGTCTTGCCCTCATGGTCATAAACTGGGCCGTCAGCCCCATTCAACACCGGGATATAGTTCTTCTGCCGCCTCCCTGAAGCTCTCAGGTGAAAGAAACGTGTACTTGCATCACCTTCTCGAATTTCAGTCAATCTTGATTTTTGTCGCCATCTCGCTCGGTCCACCGCCGCAGACCCCAAAAGCTTTGTCTTGAGCCGCGCGCGCAGATTTCTCTCTGCCATCGATAACTCCCTTTCCTCTTGTGCCAAGTCCAGGCTGAAAATCACATCTTGCAAGTGCCGAAATAAAAACAGCTCATCGACTCCTCTGCTTGTCCCACGGCTTCAGAGCTTTTACAGTTCGAGAAAGCTTGGTGTGCAGCACACGAATGGAGTCGCCAGACCTGACCTCCTTCTCCCAGGCGCGCTTCACAATATGAGCAAAGTCTGGGCACTTCAACCAGTGGTTTTCAAAATGAAAGGCTCTATAGTTTGACCTCTCCATTCTTCTTAGCACCAAAGGACAGTGATATGAGATATTAGCTGATGCAGGTGAAAGCCTCCCAATCACTGGTGACCAGAATCCTATCAGTCTTGGTGAGCGTGACATTCTCTCTCTCGTTTGACCAAGTGAATCTTCGCCCAAGAAACGGAATGTCAATCAACTCAAGCTCATCAATCGCAGCCCTGAATCTTCCCATCATCCGCAGGTTGATATTACTGTTACTTTTGTCTCTCGCTCTGCAAATCATGTTGAAATCGCCTAGAACCATCCATCTTGGTAACATATGCTGCTTGATCCTCTTCAGCTCCTCAATGAACAAAAAATTTTCATCCTCAGACTGCGGCCCGTAGACCCCAGTTATCGACCAACTCACTCCACCAGTCCTACTCCTCACTGTTCCTGACACAGAATGCAACCCAACGGCCAACGACTCAGCTATAATTTCATGGTCATCACAACAGGCGATCAGGATCCCCCCTCTGGAGCCAACAGCCGGCAGGGAGATGAAGTTTTCAGCAAAACGCGGCCCCAGAGTTTCAAGCACCAGGCCTCGGCTCATGTCACTGATCTTTGTTTCTTGCAGACAGATAATTTACAGCGCATCTCAGCAACAAACAACTGCATAGCCCTCCTCTTTGCGGGATTATTCAAACCCCTCACATTCCAATTCAAGACGGCGAAATCCATAAAGAAACTAAATGACACTCAATACTGCAAGCGCAACTCATACATTCAGGCTTCCACACTACATAGACCCCTCTAGCAGCACGCAACTGGGACGTAAGCACCTCCCAGGCCGTGCGAACATGCCCACAACAAAGAAGAAACAAGCAAACTAACATAGAGGAAACAGCTAACCCACACAATTGACCAAACCACTCAAACAGATTAGGCGCAGATCGCCCGACACATCTTGCTGGTCTCCTTGCCCTTGCTCTGCCCTATTGCATCAATCATCAATTCAATCGCCGCAATGAACCCTTCCGGCAGGGGCTTCTTGTACAGCTCCCTGTACTTCTGAAGGTCCGGCGCGAATGCAGCAATCCGAGACGCGCCTTCCTGCCAAATGTCACTCTTTTTGAGCAGGACCATCTTCACCTTATCCATGGTAGTCCAGCCCGCAGTTGGCTTGGCGGCCAGCCTACCGCTGCTCCTCCTGGTGAGCGGTGTCTTCTGGTCTTCTTGGTGGCGGCCGCCGTCCGACGGCGTTGGGAGCAGGGCCATTGGAGGGGGAGCAGAGCAGGAAATGAGGAAGTTCGACAGACGGTCGGGTGCCATCTCCTGCATCTCCTACCCACCTCAGCCCCTTCCGGCCCCCATTCGATCTCATGGGCCCCCATCTCCATGTCTGGTCTCTCCCCATCAGCCTCCATCTGTCGGCCCGCCAGCTGCAGGCCCCTGCTTGGGCCACCTCTCAGAGAATGCGGCCCAAAAAGCTCCACCTGGTCCGTGTGGTCGTCCCCGCCTCCATGCGCCATCACATCCAGCAGATCAACGCCAGCCTCCCTCTCCATGCTTGGTCCCATCACGGGGTGGCCACATGCACCAACTGCTGCTTTTGCATGGGAACAGCCATGCAAGCTGTCCATCTCCACGTAAAGCTCTGTCCACCCTTCCTCATCAGTTTGGACCCCCTCTTTTTCGCTCGGCAGCAGGACAGAGGGCTGCCCCTGCTGCACCTCGCCCAGCTCCATCAGACTTTCACGAAAATGGGCAGGCAGGCCTTCCTCCACCTCCTGTTGACCGCCCACGCCAATGGCACCGATAGCGGTGGTCTCCCCAGTCTCCGCCTGTGACCCCTGCCGTTGTTGGTCAGAGAGCTCTAGCGGGCCATCATTGTAGACGAACGGGTACACGCCCGTTGGTGCTCCATCCATTCCGGCAGTGTCGATGAGCGGCGTCGTGGACGAAGCTTCCTCCGACCTTCCCGCACATCTCCGGCCGGCCCCCCCAGCTCCTCCTCCCGAACTACGCCCACCTTGGTGCAGATTCCTTCCTTCTCCTCTGGCCGGCTACATCCCAGCACTCGCCTACCTGTACCCATTCCCACTGCCATAGCTGCGCCGCCAACCACCTCCACCATTGCCACCATTGTTAGGGAAGTGCAGTGGCGAGTGAACAGAGGCCCAGCGGCGGTGGAGGGAAGTCACTATCTTCATAATTAAGATACCATCTGTATCCCCATCTGGCTGGCCAAGGTTCAACCATCCCATCCCACGACGGCAACCCACTGATCCCACTATCACAGCTCATCCCACTATCCGGGCTGGAGGTCGGCGGGCAGGTGAAATCCACCACATGATCAAGGTGGATGAGCACCGGATGACCAAGCATTGCCACCTGACCCCAGCGTGGAGGCATCTCTTGCATGATGTTAAGCTCAGGGAAGTGCATTCCAGGTGAGCTGTCTTCTTGAGGCTCCTCTAGCTGGAGCACACCACGGGTCTTGAGCTTCTCCACCGCATCCATCCAGCCCAGAGCCGGAAACATCCCGTCTCCTATTCCTGCCGTACCTCGTGACCGATCTCGTCAATGAGCATGGAGGGATCAAACAACGAGGCCACGGATTCGACGTCCCATGCATGCTCCGACACACCTTCGAGGCAGACCCGCACCTTGTAAAGCATCTTGGTCGGCGTTGCACGCCGAAAACGGGACCAAGGTGTCACCAGGAGCGTCATCGGACCGAGCACGAGCGGCCCCCGGACAGTGAGCACCTTGTCCCGGATCGCCGCGTCGTTGAAAATCAGCAGCATCTCCCCCAGCACCCGAAGAGACGCCTTCACCGCCTCCTCCTGCATCCGGAACATCATCGCAATCGCCCTCTTGACGTCGACGAGCTCGAACTGCTTTGCCAATCCCACAACCACCGCCACCACCGCACACCTAGTCAGCCTCCGCTCCGCCTCGGCCTGCCCCACCGTCCTCCTCGCCGTGGCTATGACAAGCCCATGCCTCCGATCCACATCGGCCGCCGAAGCCTCCATTGGCGCACGGACTGCAGAGCTTGGCGGAGGGCCCGGAGGTGGTGGTGGGAGAACAACCACCGGCTCGGCGCGCTCCTTTCCCCTCACAGCTCCTGCCGGTTGCTGACCCCCACACCACCTAGCCCGATGCCCCACCGCGCCGCAGAGCAAACACTTGGCACGGTTGGTGCAGCTCTCAACCCGGTGACCAGGCTCTAGGCACCTGAAGCACTTTTCTCTCGCCTTGGTGAACAACAGCTCTTTGAGATGGGAGAAGTGTGGCTTGGGGTGCGGCGGAGCACGCTGATAAAAAGGAGGTCGTCTCCCCCTTCCCACCATCTTCCACCCACCGCCATCAACGCCTTCCCGGGTGTCGGCGGCCCCAGATTGCGACCGCTCAGGCACCACCACGACGGATTGAAGCCGCCCTCCAGGCCCCCCCACCGGACGCTGCGCCTGAAGTGAATGCTCACCAGATCCACTTGGCATTGAATGCGCATCTGGCTCACCCCCCGGAGCCAGTAGAGCCTCCAAGTAGGAGACCGCAGGCAGGGCAGTGGGGCGCGGGACAGGAGCAGCCACGGAATCCATCAGGGGGCGGCGGAGCGGAGGTGAGCGCCAGGCGGCGCCGCTGAGCTGGCGACGCAACAGGGCAGGAGGGAGACGCGGGAGGGAGGAGCAGGAAAGCTGTAACTTCTAAATTCAAACTGGGGCTTTTTAGCATATGTAATGTTCATCCTCAAAGTACATGATTTTTTTGTGCAGCTTGCAATTCAAGGTATTTCATCATGAAATTTTACACACACACATACACATTACATCCTTGTATACATGTGTAACTTTTTTCCAGAAGTTTTTAGACTGATTTTTTTAAAATTAAGGCCTTCATGGAGCTCGGTCTCCAAAATACCATACTCAAACATGTACAACTTGATACCCGATGCCCGGTATGTATGCAACTT
Source organism: Aegilops bicornis (assembly GCA_021605145.1). NCBI lineage: Eukaryota > Viridiplantae > Streptophyta > Magnoliopsida > Poales > Poaceae > Aegilops > Aegilops bicornis. The sequence goes on along the minus strand of CM038671.1, from coordinate 829,959,777 downwards.
GATGAGGATGAGGGTAACCTCTTTCTGAAATGCAAATGGGTAAAATGAGTGTGGAAGGAACTACAGCTGGAGGGTGTACGACCAAGTCAGAGATTGAGCCAGGGTTCTAACATGGGGGGGGGGGGGGGGGGGGTGAGATTTTTCCTCAAGTGTGGAGGCTGGTAAAAAGAAATCATGCAGTCACAGTAGTCTAGGTTGATGAACTAAATCTTAATGAACTAAATAAAATTGGTGTTAGTTATGAACAATTCAATTTTAATCAAAAGTTTTCGCAAATCAAATATGAAAGAAATTCACATGTAAGAACTAAGTATTTTTTTTCTATAGAAGGGGATAAACAATGTAAAAAAGGGTACCCATGCGTCACTATATGTTGATGATGCGGCAATCTTTGTAGCCCCACTCAAGGATGATATTCAGTTTCTGGCTTCCACCTTGCAATCCCTCGGCGAGGTCACCGGTTTTAATTAGCAACTGTCAAAAAACCAGTGTGGCGTCAATCCCTCGGCGAAGACCTTGAAGAAATCCTCCATGCTTTCCCGGCTAATAGAGCTACCTTCTCGATGAAGTACCTTGGATTACCTCTTTCGGTGAGCCGCCTTAAAGCGGTCCATTTCCACACCTGAAAGATAATGTTGCTGGTAAGCTCACTCAATGGCGACGAATGTCACTTCCATTGGGCATGACGTCCTAGTCAAAATAGTCCTCACTACACGTCGCTTTTTTGGTGGGGTTGTGGGCGCCCAAGCGGGGCCCTCTTTAGTGTCGTTCACTAGGATCATCCGCGACGATGGTGGTCGTGGCGAGTAAGCTCTTGTCGTCCCCTTAAATTCTCCTAATATGGAACCTCCGTTGGCAATGGAGGTGGGAACATCTTTCGAAGACAAGGCGCATACCCACCAGACTCAAAATGATGGTCCCTCTTCTTTTTGGTCCAAGTGGATCTTCCTTCATGTGGTCGGCAGCAGAGATCGATCGAATTGCCTCCAGCTCGATGGCAAGGCCCAGTGGTGGTTGGGGAGCCAACCCTGGAACCCAAAACCCCTCCCCCACCCCATGTTCAGGTTGTGGCAGCTGCGACAGAAGGAGTCCTCGACGTGGTTACGTGGCAAGGCTGGGAAGCATATGTAGTTGTTACACCAGCTCAATTACCGCCACCTCATTACCCTCCTCGAATGTTGAGGTTGTGACGCTACCCCATGAGACTCTAGCCATGCACTCACCATCAGCAAAACTGATAAAAAAATCTTTCATCGCCATTTCTTTGAGTAGTGGAGAACGTTAGTGACAGTGCTGGAGTAGCTAGTACCTAGGTTATGTACAGGATAGGTGATGGGCACGGCCGCAGGCATTGAGAACTCAAAATCGTATCCAATACTTACGAACTACATGTAGTTATAAATTTCTAATCACCTCCATATTTCTATAGGCAGTTTCAATTTTTTATCCACCTGTGATAGTTTTTGAAACAAAAATAACCTTCTCCGATGAATTATAAATTACAAATGCCTTAGTATTTCAGGGACACAGCCGCCTCTTAGGACCGTCTCGAATGCCCATTTTTATACCTGTGAAGATTTTGTTATTATTTAAATATGTATCAGAATGCTAGCCTAGTCGCCTTCTGAATCCTCACTCTAGCATACTAAATACATCGAGATGAGAATGACATACAAATGACTTTATATGGCTCGCCCACTTCCTGATCACTATGACGACGTCGCCCTAGTTCACGTACGGTGGCTCGACTAACCTCACACTCTTGTTGGTCTTACTTTACCCCGATATCAGAATCTTCATTATGGTATTAATTTATATAATGAATAGTTAGCATATCGAGTATAGAACAATAGTTTCCACTTAGTTATATTAAACTTTTTACATGCTAAGTCAACAAAAAAATATTTTTTAAATATTTTTTTGAAAATCATAGTGTGCTAAATTCTAAAGCTTAATGTTTTACTTCACAACTCTAACATGTATCTTTGCAAAGACTTGAGCTAAATTAATATTGTATTTTTACAGAAAAAATTATGCTCTTTTTCCTTAAAATCTAGAATGGGACATTCTTAAGAAAAAAATGTTGAATTATGTCTCTCATAGAACTAAATAAAATATTTGACACAATCATATTCGTTTGTGGAATAGTATGCATTTTTGGATGTGTTATATTGTACTACTTTTATGTGTGTGGGTGTACTTGCCTATTGGTATAAACGTCTGTGTATTAAGAGCTCTACAGAGTATAAGCCTAACTAACACTGGTGGAAAAAAGGCCTTTGGTCGCGGTTCGCAACTGCCATTAGTCGCGGTTGGGCAACCGCGACCAAATAAGCGCGACTAATGCCCCCCACCTTTAGTCGCGGCTGCTTAAGAACCGCGACTAACGGCCCGTCCACGTGGGCGCCAGGCGGCCGGCGGGGCGGAGGACCTTTAGTCGCGGTGCGTCTGGCCAACCGCGCCTAAAGGCCGCCATGTGTTTAGGGTTTTAGCCCCCCTAAACCTGTTTTCTGTTTAATTTGTATTGTTTTATTTCTTTTGTGCTTTATTTTAATTTTGAAGGAGTTTCATATATTCTACGGTACTACATACATGCATATGAATGTACAATTTCAAATAAATTTGGAATTAGAACCAAAAAGAATTCAAGAGGAATATACAATATATATTCAATATCATCGGATGACCATATACAATTTTGAACAAGTTTCCATACATGATTTAATGCATATAAAGTTCTACGTCCTCGTAATACTGTTCTCCTTTAGGATGGAGGACTTCCCTGCTGAACCATCCAGTTAGTTCCTCTTGAAGTGGTCGGAAGCGAGCTTCTGGACTAAGCATCATCCGGAGGTTATTCCTCACGAGCATTGGTATCACTCGGAACCCGCTCAGAGGTGTATCTCGGATCATCTCACGAACATAGTATCCACATAGATTGGTCTCCGGTGGCTGAATATCCCCGCATTCTTAGGCTTTGACCTTTTGAATTCTAGCTCTTTTTGAATTCACCGACCTTTGTATCTACGAACCGTCTCCAAACCCTACGAGGCAAAGACAATTAAATGAACAAGAGAGTTATTAGTTACTTGATATTAGGAAATGAACGAAATAGGCCGATCGATATAGAGCGCAAATGAATGAAAATAATTACTTCGCAGCATTCTTCTCATGCCGCCCCAAAGCTTTGGATCCATATTCGAGAGTCGTGGACGAGACATTCGAGGTGTTAACTTTAATTACTAGCAGAATCCAGTGGAACCTGCGGACACGATACATGCACAAGACGTCATGCATAACTCATCGATTAGCCGCCACATACCATGCATGGAGTAAACAAAAGAGAATGTGCTCAAGACAGAAACACTCACCCAAAATGGTAAGGAAATAGAATATCACTTTTGAGTTCCTGCTTTGTAAGAAACTGCCACAGTGTCTGCCTCCACGTCATGGGTGACGCTCCAACACATGTCCATTAACGATGTGTGGGTCAATGAACCCAACATCATGGATGTTCCTTACTCTGCATTCCTTAATCTTCATTCTGCATGTATAATAGCGGACACAACAATATAGTTAGGACATATATATAGTGCAGGCAATATGAACGAGATGGGGTAGAAATTAATAAATCACTTACGTAACGTAGCAACCGATGATAGATTTGTCGAGCTCATAGCAGATTGAAAAGCTGGAACAATTCACTCAGTTCAATTTGTACATAGTAATGTTTGAAGTGATGCTCATGTCTAACTTCCGCATAAATATATTCTTTGGCGTTTTTATTTTTATGTAACCCTTGTACCATTTCAGCAGACCTTTCATTTGTGGAGGTAGATCCTTTTCTCAAGCAGTTCGACGAGAGGCCCATTCTTGACATATGTAATTACTACCTCCTTCATCGGCGCCTCATCAAGGCCTAACAGTTCACGAAGAGTAATACCTAAGTTGGCCGCTTGTTCTCCGGCACTCGTTACAGTCAATCCCTGTTCTGCCGCAGCTTGTATGATCTCGGGGGCATCCGGACAGAAGGCTTCCACTATAAGCGGGGCAATCGATTGTTTACTTTGTTCCCCGAGCTGGGCAACTTGTTTCCCGCTTATTTTACTTTCGGCCTTCTCCCGCTCTTTGTTCTCCTTGAACATGAGTGCCTGCCCGTGAAGTTCACGTGCATAGTCGTTAGGCAGATTCTTCATGGCTTGGGACGGTGTGCTCAAAAATGACTTAGCCCACTTCTTTTGCTCATCGAAAATATCGGCTGGCTCGGGCTCTCTTTTCTTCTTGCAGTCCGCCTTCCATTTCTCCAAATCAGCAGCAGCGGCAGCGTCGACTTCCTCGGCACTACGTTCCCAAGGCCTTGTGGGGAGAGGCTTGATGATGGCTCCGGTACCTTTGTGGTCTTAGGTACATAAGGGTCCGGGTTAATAATCCAGGACTGCTTCGCTTTTGCCGGAGGTGGATTGGGGCGGCGTCGATCACCCGGACGAGGATCGGGGCGGCGGCCGATCACCACGGACGTTAGGATCGGGGCGGCGTCGGCCGACGTGGCGGAGGTGTAGGTGAACCGCCACCACCACCACCACCACCACCACCGCCACCGCCACCACCACCACCGTGAGGGGTGGACTTGTTGTCCTTGGCGCCTCGCCTCGAAACTTGATAAACTTCTTTTGCCATAGAATGAAATGGCGCTTGACATCTCCAAGTCTTTTCTCCCTTCGTGTGTAGCAATGTCAATCTCCGTGTCCTCAAACCCTTGGACTATGTCCTCCACCGTGTCACGAGCATAGCCATCTTGAATGGGGTTGTTGTGGTGGAGTGCTCTGTAAACATGGTAAAGCACTGCCGATGGCTACCTTCATGGACATGTTCCCGATAGGATAATACAGATGACATTCTTTCATCTCCTTTATATCGTCCACGGGGTAGCGAGGAGGCTCCGGTGCAGTAATTTCGACCACAAGAGGCTCCGGTGCAGTAATTTCGACCACCAGAGGCTCCGGTGCAGTAATTTCGATCGTCGGTGCATCTGCACCAGCCGGTGGGGCCTCCGTGGAAGCCACGCTGCTTCTTCGCTGCTGGCTTCCGAGATCCGCTGGATGATCTTCATGCTGCACCCGAGCTGCATCTCTTTCGGCTACCAGTACACTCATGGTTTTCTTCATCACATCCATTTCCGATGCCAACCGCGCCACAACATATGATTCCCGATCCATCTTTCTCTTACGACTTCAGAATCAGACGGGTCATCGCTCGGGGAACCCTATTTTCCACGGAATGTGCCCCATGCCTCGTACACGCCCTCCGTGTTCAGGATTCCCGAGGGCTTTTGTCGGCCGCGTCGTTCTCTCTGTTGAACTTGATCTTCCCTGTTGAGCATCCTTCATTGCGCCAATAAGGGCTTGGGTGGGTTTAATTAATTTGCCCGGTAAACACACTCCCCTCTCGGGTTCAGCGTTCCCCATGCCCGTACCACCAGCTTTTGGCCCTTGGGTCCCATCCTCCAGACTGGACGGATTCCTCGCGCCTCAGCTCGTTCTCCATCTTCTCCAACCTAGGCACCCAAATGCGATACCCTCCTGGCCCCATAACATGATTGTACTCCTTCTTAGCCGCATTTTCCTTATTTTTTTCGATATTTGAATGAACTGCTCCGATTTCTTTTGCTTCACAAATTCTGGCCAATCATGTTTCAGTTTCTCAAATTGTCCTTTGAAATCCGGAGTCTTGTTCTGCTTGACAAAGTCATGGGCTAGATTTTGGTTGAATTTCCGGAATGCGTCGGCCATCTTATGAAGAGCGAACTGTTTGACTAGCCTCCTCCTCTCCTTGTTTTCCTCAATCTTGTTACCCTCCTCATCGAATTTGTTGTATTCCGGAGGTAGAACGAAATGTTCCATAAGCTTCTTGAAGCAATCTTTTTTGTTCTCTTATCGACAAAAGTGAAACCATCAATTCGTGCCTTCTTTGGCTCATTCCACTCCTCGACGGTGATCGAGACGTTGTCTCTAACAATGGCTCCGCATTGGCTGACAAACTTGGTGGCGTTCTTGCGGGCTCCAGCTGCCCGCCGTTGCAATCGTCGACAACCTCGATGGTGCATGTTTCTCCTTGTTTCATCGTCTTGGTTGCGCCCACGCTTTGACGACGTACTTTCGATTGTTTGACGATCCGCCGAGGGCTAAAATAAGAAAGAGAGTCGCGCTGCTAGTACACACATATTTATTCAAATCAGTTAGTTTGTATCACCAGAGGCTCAATGTATATATATACCTCGGCCGGAGGTGGTTGCTACTTCCATTTGAAGATCGCTGCTTATCGACGCTTGTTCGGCATCATCTTGCCGACGGCGCCTTCATCTCCGGTCGGCACATATAGAATATCGCCGTTTATGATGCCGAACATATGTGCTTCACCGTCCGGATCATAGTTGTCCATAATCGGGTCAGCTCTATTGTCCGCCATTATGTCAGTCCTGAAAACATGTAGTAAAAACAAATTAATTAAGTGAAGAAGGGGGGCGGTGGCGGTGGCGGTGGCGAAAGGGCGGTGGCAAAAGGAGGGCGCGAGGAAGGGGTGGGAGAGGGTGTCGCGGTAGAGCGCGAGACGGGCGCGTGACGACGCAAGGCCACGGAGAGGGAGGCGAGGACAACATGCACGGAGAGGGAGGCGAGGACAACAGACAACCACGTCTTTCACGAATGTCATTTTGTGAAGAAACTTTGTAAGCAATTAAACATTTGTCAATGTTTGGTAAAAAAATACAATTTGTTTTTGGTTTTCAATTTGGAATGTTATACATTAGATCATCATGCATATCATATTTTCTCGCATTTTCCGATCCTAGGAAATTTCACGCAACTCAAGGACCCTCGAGAGAGTTGGAAGTTTCATTATTTTCATATTTGGGATTTCTCAAATTTTGGAAATAGGATCATTGGATTTATTTAAAATTATCTTCATAAAGTTTTCCTATAAAAATCTCAAGAGAGGGAATAATATGACTTTCCCAACATTTAGGAAAAGCGAAGATATTATAAATAAATCAAATTTGGTTTTCGAAAGATTTATTTTGCTTAGGCAAAATGAGCATTTAAGATTTTTATGCATGTTGCAGTTTTTAAAAGTTCATTTTGTTCGACTCATTTTTAGGAGTCGGGAAAATTTGTTTTATTTAAATCGGAGTTCGCTTTGATATTTTATTTATTTCGCTTTTGTTTTAATTTAAAAAGAGCGCTGCCCTCGACCGAGGCCCACTGCCCAGCCAGGCCAGCCTGTGCCTGCCGCCTGGCGCCTCGCCTCTCTCTCCTCACAAGAAGCTGCCCGAGTCCCGCTGGGATTTACCTCCGCCGCTGAGTCCGGCCTCATGGGCGGGCGAAGCGAGGCGGGCAAGGCTGTGGGCGAGGGAGGGCGGGCGAGGCGGGCGCTGGTGGGCGAGGAAGGCCGGTCGGCGGCGTTGAGGGCGGGCGAAGCGAGGCGGCAGTACGAGGTCGGCCGGGCGGCGCAAGGCTGTAGGCGAGGGCGACGGCGGGCGGCGGCCGAGGGCGAGGGCGACGGCGGGCGGCGCCGAGGGCGAGGGCGACGGCGGGCGGCGCCGAGGGCGCGCAGAGACTTAAAGTAGAATCGGAATCGGAGAAGACGAGAATCGAGCCTTGTATTTATAGCCTCTTTAGTCGCGGTTGGCGACGAGACCATGATTAAAGGTAATTTTTAGTCGCTGGTCGCCTGCCCAACCGCGACTAAAGGGTTTTTGGCGGTTTTTTATGCTCAAGCTTCTTTAGTCATGTTGGCGACGAGACCATGATTAAAGGTACCTTTTTAGTCGCTGGGTCGCCTGCCCAACCGCGACTAAAGGGTTTTTGGTAGGTTTTTATGCTCTCGCTTTCATTTTTAGTCGCGGTTGGTCTGGCCAACCATGAGTAAAGGCCGCAGGTTTAGGGTTTTAGCCCCCCCAAACCTGTTTTCTGTTTAATTTGTATTGTTTTCTTTTTAATTTGTATTGTTTTCTGTTTAATTTGTATTGTTTTATTTCTTTTGTGCTTTATTTTAATTTTGAAGGAGTTTCACATATTCTACGGTACTACATACATGCATATGAATGTACAATTTCAAACAAATTTGAAATTAGAACCAAAAGAATTCAAGAGGAATATACAATATATATTCAATATCATCGGATGACCATATACAATTTTGAACAAGTTTCCATACATAATTTAATGCATATAAAGTTCTACGTCCTTTGTATCTACGAACCGTCTCCAAACCCTACGAGGCAAATACAAATAATATGTCGAAAATAAAACTAATTCAATTCAATATGTTAAAAATACAAATAATATATCAAAAATTCAGAAAAATAGAACTAATTCATTTCAAAATTCTAAAAATACAAATAATATATCAAAAAATTCAGAGAAGTTCTTCCCGGCCGCCTCTGTCTTCCCACAAGTTCTTCCCGCCAGTCTTCCCGCCATTCTTTCCTCGCCTATGTCTTGGCGCCATTTCTTCACGCCTCTATCTTCACAGACGATGCTCCTTTTATAGGCACGGCGCCGCTTCGCTTTGTCTTGTTCCTCCGACAGTATGTCAGGCGCTACCCACGTCTGTCTAACCTTTAGTCCCGGTTGCACCAACCAGCCGGGACTAAAGGTTAGATGACCAGCTCGATTCCTCTTCTTCCCGCCATTTCTTCCCTGTCTTCCCGCCTCTTTCTTCCCGCCACTTTCTTCCCGCCTCCTGTCTTCCCGCTCCCATTTTTCCCGCCATTTCTCACTACATATATGTAGCCCGGCTTGGCCAGCATTATCACATCTCTACAATCTCTCATCACTCTCATGGCTTCCACCGCACCCACTCTAACCTACCAGCAGGTGGAGGAGCTTTGCGCCGAACTACCCTTGTCCACCGGCTATCAAGGCCCCCACCGGCTGGAGCCTAAGCGCGGCGGCGTGCAGTCCCTCCCGTCCCTCGTGGTATGGCACGGGCGGCCATCACGAACCACTACTACCTCGACCACGCCGAGCAGCGGATGAATCACCGGCATCCCGATAACCAGCATACTTGGGACGCCTTCTTCATCAATCGGCGTGAGAGGGCGCCGCCGGTATGAGGAGGACGGTTCGCCTCACGGGAACTTCCACGAGGCCGGCCGTCGGCTATGGTGGTATGGCGGACTCTGCAGAGCGTCATGGACTACATCACGGCCGGCGATATCCCCGCTGCGCTACCCTCGATTCGAGCCATTTAGCGCCGCCTCGACGACAATGACGACAAAGAAGCGACGACAAAGAATGACGCATTTACGGCAACTTAGAAGGCGGCGACTACCAAGACAACGACGACGGCGGCTATGAAGACTACGAGTATGCATATTATCGCCTAGGCAGGAGTATGACTAAATCACTCCAAATTTCATGTATCATCAGTGGTATCTCGAATCATTCAAAATGGACACCAAACACATCACGGGTAATATAATTCACATGATCCATTCAACAAAGTTTGGTACAATAAATTATTACACATCATTTTTCTTCCCTTGTGTCCCTCGCTTGCTTACGATTGTGCCGTATCCATGGAGCATCCTCATCATTTAACTTAATGCTTGGGTCGGTGTTCACTTTGAAGGACGGAATTTCAGCAAACATATTATAATCTTCGACATGTCCGTCTTGTCCTCCACTCCCACGATGTTTATTTTCCTGAAAGAACAATGTGGCGCTTTGGATCATCGCATGATGTACTGATCGCTTTCTTATCTTTCCGCTTCCTCGGTTTGCTACTCATGTCCTTCACATAGAAAACCTGAGCGACATCTTTCGCTAGGACGAATGGTTCGTCAAGGTAACCAAGATTGTTGAAATCCACCATTGTCATTCCGTATTGCTGGTCCACCTTTACCCCACCTCCTGTTAGCTTGAACCATTTGCACCGGAACAAAGGGACCTTAAAGGAGGGTCCATAGTCAAGTTCCCATATCTCCTCTATGTAACCATAATATGTGACCTCTTGCCCATTCTCGGTTGCTGCATCAAAGCGGACACCACTATTTTGGTTGGTGCTCTTTTTATCTTGGGCGATCGTGTAAAATGTATTCCCATTTATCTCGCACTTTGGAAAGTCGTTATAGTCGAAGATGGTGTCTTGGCCAACATGTACAGCTGATCTACAACATCATTGTCATTCATTAAATGTTTTCTCAACCAACTGCCGAAAGTCTCCATGTGGGCCTTCCTAATCCAGGATTCAGGCTTCCCGGGTTGTCGAACGTAAAATATTCTTGTGTTTCTCAAAGTACGGAGCCACCAAGTTGGAATTGGTCAAGACAAAGTGTGGTGTGCTTCACCAGAGAATGGCCGTCCATACATATCGTTGATTTCATTCCGATCGTGCCTTTTCCACTTAGTCTCCCCTCGTGCCGCGATCGAGGAAGACCAATCGGCTTAAGGTCAGGAACAAAGTCAACACAAAACTCAATTACCTCCTCATTTCCATAGCCCTTGGCGATGCTTCCTTCTGGCCTAGCACGGTTACGAACATATTTCTTTAATACTCCCATGAACCTCTCGAAGGGGAACTTATTGTGTAGTAATTCTTGACCGAGATCGTATATCTCTTCGACTTGGTGAACCAGGAGGTGCGTCATAAGATTGATGAAGGATGGCGGAACACCAACTCGAAACTGACAAGACATTGGATCACATCGCTCAGAACCGTGGTAGAACTTCCGGATTGATTACCTTCTCGAGAGATTGCATTGAGGAATGCACATAGCTTCACAATGGCTACTCGAACATTTTCCGGCAGGAGCCCCTCAAAGCAATCGGAAGCAATTGCGTCATAATCACGTGGCAGTCGTGAGACTTCAGGTTTTGGAACTTTTTCTCCACCATGTTTATTATTCCCTTTATATTGACGAGAATCCAGACGGGACCTTCATACTGCTCGGGCATTCAAAAAGATGACCTTCTCTTCTTTGGTCGAGCGTAGTCGGCACGACCTTCAAACCATTCCGGATGCCGGTCATCGTGGTCTTTCAAACGTTGCTGGTCCCGCCGTGCTTCCTTTGTATCATTTGTCTTCCCATACACGCCCAAGAAGCTTAGGAGGTTCACGCAAATATTCTTCAGAACGTGCATCACGTCGATTGCAGAGCGGACATCTAGGACTTTCCAATATTCTAGCTCCCGAATATAGATTTCTTCTTCCACATGGCTGCGTGCCCGTCGGCTCCCTTCGAACTGATTGTCCGCCAGACCCTTTCCAAAGATGACTTTCAAATCCTTGACCATATCAAATACCTCGGCACCAGTCGTTCGCAGCTTTCGCCGGTGATCTGCCTTGCCGTTGTAATGCTTGCCTTTCTTTCATCTTGGATGAATTTTTGGAAGAAATCGACGATGCCCAAGGTACACGTTCTTCTTACAATTTGGCAAATGTACACTTTCAGTCTCATGTAAGCAGTATGCATGCATTGTATCCCTTATTTGACAGTCCCGAAAGGTTACTAAGAGCAGGCCAATCGTTGATGGTTACGAAAAGCAACGTCAGAGGTCAAATTCCTCTTGTTTGTGCTCATCCCACACACGGACACCACCCCACAGCTGTAAAAGTTCATCAACTAATGGCCTTAGGTACACATCGATGTCGTTGCCGGGTTGCTTCGGACCTTGGATGAGCACTGGCATCATAATGAACTTCCGCTTCATGCACAACCAAGGAGAAAGGTTGTAGATGCATAGAGTCACGGGCCAGGTGCTATGGCTGGAGCTCGCTCGCCAAAAGGATTCATGCCATCCGCATTTTAGAGCAAATCTTATGTTCCTTGCGCTACCTGCAAAATCTTTGAACCATCTGTCGATCTTTCTCCATTGCGTTCCATCTGCGGTGTGTCTCAACTCCCCGTCCGACTTACGGTCCTCTTTGTGCCATCGCAACAACTTGGCATGCTCTTTGTTCTGAACAGACGTTTCAACCGTGGTATTATAGGAGCATACCACATCACCTTGGCGGAACCCTCTTCCGGGTTTCGCCCTCAACATCGTCACCGTGGTCATCGCCTCGATCTTATAACGCAATGCAAAGGTGCATACCGGGCATTCATTCAAATTCTCGTATTCACCGCGGTAGAGGATGCGATCGTTGATGCATGCATGTATCTTCGTAACCTCTAAACCTAGAGGGCAGACAACCTTCTTTGCTTCAGACGTCTTGGCGGGCAACTCGTTATCCTTTGGAAACATATTCTTCAACATTTTCAGCAAGTTTTCAAATGCCGAGTCAGCTACACCTGCCTCGCCTTCCATTTCAGCAAATCCATGTGCAGCCCAGCTTTTTCAGATCATCATCGCATCCGGTACAGCGCCTTTACGTGATCCTCTAACATGCGATCCAAATTCTCCCTCTCCTTTTCGGTTTCGCAGCGTCTCCGTGCATCGGCAATGGTCCGACCAAGATCATCAACGGGATCATCACGTGCCTCTTCTTCACCTTCCCCTTCACCTTCAAAGCATCCTCCATGAAAGTATCACCGAAATGAGCAAGATAGCTTTCATCGATGAAATCATCCCTTCTTCATCTTCTTCCATTATAACCCCTCTTTCTCCATGCTTGGTCCAACAATTATAGCTTGGCATGAAACCGTGCGAAGCAGATGCATGTGAACATCTCTTGAGGAAGAGTAACCTTCCGATTCTTACAGATAACACATGGACAGATAACAAAACCCCCGCTTGTTCGCATTAGCCACTACGAGGAAATCTTTCAAACCCGTAGTGAACTTCACGGAGAGTCGGTTACCGTACATCCATTGCCGATTCATCTGCATTATTATAATATAAAATATATAATTAACCATCATGCATTTGTTAAACTAACTAGCTACAAACAATATAAATTAAACAATGAACTACACACATGCATATTTTATCAATGACACATCAAAGGTTCATCAAGTTGCTAACCGCGATCGAGGAGTGTGGCTCCAACACTTCATGTCATGTTTGTTTCATGCTCTTGGGGCATTTCATCAAACACCTTATGTGCATAAGAGGAACCAAAAGCAAACCTACACCCACTTGTGAAGAGAATGGCTCCAAATGGCTAAGTGTTGGCTGCTTTGGATGGGTATATATAGGGGAGGGCTTTAGTTGCGGTTGGCACGGCAAACCGTGACTAAAAGGTGAAAGGCCTTTAGTCGCGGTTGTCCCGGCAAACCGCGGCTAAAGACCCTCACGCGGCGCCACTGGCCACCGAGCGCCTGGCCCAGGCCTTTGGTCGCGGTTCACCTGTAATCATGACTAAAGGTCCCATTAGTCGCGGTTCCTACAGCTTCGCGACTTATGGGGCTGGACGGAAGCCTGTTTTTCCACCAGTGTAATATCTTTGTAGATGTTTCTGGAGTATGATTGTTTATCTAAAATGTAAAAAAATTCAAAAATAGAATAGATAAGATACCCACAAGTATCGTGAAATCACTGGAATTGCTTATTTTGTAGTCCTCCATGGACTAACATAGCTTTCATGATTCCACAATTAGCCACCAGCACATGTAATTCATAGTTGGGATCAAACATGAATTGTGTGCAACAAATTTATACGAATACCTTAGAGCGCATTATAGTTTTCTTCATAATCCGTGTAAACATCAAGCCATGGAGCATTGGAACTAGAAAGGCAAGGTACACATGTAGCATATCGACAAGCCACGTCACGAATAGTGTTTTGTTGGACTTGCTCTTGAGTGTGTGGGGAGGGGGGGTGGGGTGGGGGGGGGGGGGGGTGTTATGAACCTTTTCAGGTTATACCTAAAATGGGACGTCAAAGGCGAAAGTCGTCCCTGTAACACATATGTGTCAGAGTCGTCCCTGAAACTCCAAGGTGCAAGCCGGCCTAAAAGGTCGCGGGACAGCTCCTCCCCAACGCTAGGAGTGTAGCTAGCGCTCACGCAACCTTCATCGTGCACCAGCGCAACAAGGAGAAGTGCTCGCTCGGGTATGACTGATCGCACCAGTTTTCCTGGTTCCCTGGTCGTAGTTGACCGGTTGGCTGTTGACTTTTTGAGTGAAAAAAAATGATTTTGAAAAATGTTTACGGATTTTTTTTAAAAAAATTAAAATTTTGGAAACTCCATTGATTTTGGAAAAAAAATCAGTGATTTTGAAAAAAGTTCACTGATTTTAAAAAATTGTAGAATTGGAAAAAATCCATTGATTTTTTAAAAAATCACAAATGTCAAAAGTTTATGAATTTGGAAAAAGTACATCAATTTTGAGAAAAGTTCACAAAATTGAAAAGGTTTGCTGATTTTGAAAACACAATTCATGGATTTGAATATATTCTTGCATTTGAAAATTGTGTACGCATTTAAGAAAATAAAAATAAAAGGTAAAGAAAAAGTAAAAAGAACAGAACAGAAAAAGATAAAAAATAAAATTGAATAAAAATTGTCTAGAAAACCAGGAGAACCAAATTAGAAGCATCTAAAAAGTGAATAAAAATATGATTGAGCGGGGGAAATAAAATGCGAAATTTGCATGGACCGGCCCATTGTTGTTGGTGCATGGGCGCCACAGAGCTCCAGGCTCGATGTGCGTCCCTGGAAGGCTGGAACCCATCACATGTTTCCGAAATCACTAGTTGAGGAAAACTCGTTGCAAAGATCACTCCAACTTCCCAGCCTTGGAGTTTTCCATTTTTTTCTAGATCCGTTTATTCAAAATATTTGATCTCTCAAATCGTGCGTCTAAATCTCGAATCGCTTTCACCGTTGGATTCCTCACGTCGAGACCTTCAAAACTAGATCCCATGTTGATAGGTTTTGACGAATTTATTTTTCATGAAAAAAACCGGATGAAAATACCGAACCGGAAGCACGGGTGTTTTCCCTTTCCGAAAGAGGCACGCCCGTGCCTGTCATGAAATCACAACTGTGCCTCTCGCGGAAGCAAAACACGTGACTCACGCGGAAGAAAAAAAAGAAGAAAAAACGTGTGTTTTTCGTTTCTGAGGAGGCACGGCCGTGACTCTCAAGGAAGCACAACCGTGCCTCTCGCGGAAGCAAAACCATGACTCTCGGAAAGGAAAAGAAAAGAGAAAACGCGTTTTTTTTTGTTTCCGAGAGGCACGGCCGTGACTGCCAGGAAAGAAAAAAAATAGAAAACATTTTTTTTCGTTTTCGAGAGGCACGGCCGTGACTCTCGTGAAAGCACACCCGTACTTCTCGTGGAAGCAAAACCGTGATTCTCGCGAAAGGAAAAAACAGAAAACACATTTTTTTTTCTGTTTCCGAGAGGCACGGGCGTGACTCTCGCGAAAGCAAAATCGTATCTCTCGCGGAAGCAAAACCGTGACTCTCGTGAAAGGGAAAAAGAAAAGAAAACACATTTTTCGCGCAAATTTTTTTCAAATTTTCTTTTATCAAAAAGCTAAGGAAGACTGATGGAAAACCAAAACGTGGAAAAAAAACCAAAAAAACGTTTAAAAAACCGAAAACGCGCATGAAAAAATAAATAAAAAATAAAATTCAGAGGGAACGCCCAGAACGCGACACGTGGTGAACGGCTGAGAGTGCGCCAAGAGGCGCTGATCGTTGCGAGGCTCCTGAAGGAGCGCTCGTTAACTAGTTGCTCTGACGTGTTTCTGGGTGGGTCTTGAGGATGCTTGTAGACCGAGTTTGGACTGGCACGGCAAGTTAATGGTAACGTCAGGCCAATCAGATCTCGACTCCCATTGATTCCTTGATTGTCAAAATTTCTCTGTTTTTTTTTTGCCTTTTTTATCCTACTCCCTCAGCGTTTAAACATAAGTTTTAGATTCATCTGTATGTAGTCCATATTTAAATCTTTAAAAGGACTTTTATTTAAAACGGAAGAGACGGAAATTCAATTCGGCTCCAGGAAGCACGTGCTCCTGTGCCAAAAAATAATTTTGAAATGTCAAAAAAAATTAAGACAAAACTTTTATGTGTTCTTAATCACATCGAAATGCTACCTGCAAACTTTGAGGTAAAAAGGTTAAGCATTTTGGCTTGTGCAAAAAACTGAATTGAACACTAAATATTACCCCAAAATGTCACCCCAAATTTGTTTTTTTCACAGACGAAACATTGCTTTCTTTGCTAGTGGTTGAGAGCGGCAATCGAGCAGCTGTGCCGTCACAATGTGGTACTAGGCTGTAAATGAA
Source organism: Aegilops bicornis (assembly GCA_021605145.1). Lineage (NCBI taxonomy): Eukaryota > Viridiplantae > Streptophyta > Magnoliopsida > Poales > Poaceae > Aegilops > Aegilops bicornis. The sequence goes on along the minus strand of CM038671.1, from coordinate 829,943,592 downwards.
TGATCCTGCTCGTTTGCATGCAGCGCAGGGATGCCGTGCGTTCATCCTCGGACTGGAAAGATCGATCATGCATGGAGTACGACGAAAACCCCGATGACGGCAATAGCGTCGTGCATGCACGGATGCCAACAACGGGTATGGTTTGTTATTAATGGTTGCTCAAGGTTCGTTGGTCCCGGGAGGATCAAGCACCAAATGAACAATGGCATCCACCAGCCCCATAGCCTCGCCAAAAAAGGGTTACTAAAATACTGTAATTATACGATGAGGGACCATATCACTTTGCGTACGCTCGTCGAAGAATCGTGGAAATGATGAATATTTTTGCCCATCACCAAGCTTGACATTACCCGGCCCACTTGTGGACAATACATATTACTTCCTCCGTTGCTAAATATAAGACTTTTTAGAAATTTTATTATAGACTAAATACGAAGTAGAATGAGTGAATCTACATTCTAAAGTAGGACTATATACATTTGTATTTGTATGTAGTTCATAGTGGAATCTTTAAAATGTTTTATATTTAGGAGCAGAAGTGTATTTAGGAACGGAGGGAGTAGAATAAAATGAGAAACATCTCAACGAAACCAAAAGGCTTTCTATGAAATGACGTCGGGCTCTCACTCATTGCTCTGTTTTATAGTAGGAAGTATAATAAACACTGTCGGTGGGTGAATCGGCGAGCGCAGCCCAACGTTGACGATGAAACCCAGTCATACGCCTACTTATACCCAGAGCACATGACACGAGAAGATTCAACCATGGAAGCCATGGCGTCATCGCCGGCGGCTAAGCCTACGCCCACCACCACCCTCCGGGTGGCCGCCTTCAGCGGCTCCCTCCGCAAGGGCTCGTGGCACGGCGGCCTCATCCGCGCGGCCGAGGAGCTGTGCGAGGACTCCATCCCGGGGCTGCGAATCGACCACGTCAACATCTCCGGCCTGCCCGTGGCCGAGGAGCTGTGCGAGGACACTTTTCAAACGGCTTTATTTCCAACGGCTACTTTTTTAGCGGCTCTATTTCAACGGCTATTTTTCAACGGCTTTATTCCAGGCATATATATACCACCCCTTACTCACCTCTCTCAAATCATTCCATCTTGTGCTTCTCTCATCTTTCTTCCGAGTCCCTCTGTCTCCTCTCGTAGAACACAATGAGTGAAACAGGGTTTGTTTTGGATATGCTCATGAATTCGTCCACGTCATCTTCATCAGACGACGACAAACTAATTCTTGCGGCATTTGCGGAGCGCGATGAGGAAGAGGAGGCGTTGTGTGCAGAAACAAAACGAAACTCTCCGTGAGTATATCCAGCGGTGGACCAGTCTGCACAATACGGTGGAAAACGTCACTGAACACCAGGCGATCTGCGCCTTCAAGGCCGGAGTAAGATATCGTGAGCTGAACATGAAGTTTGACCGAACTGAGACCCTGATTCTCAGTCGGGCTATGGAGATAGCCAATCGGTATGCTAATGGTGAGGAGGAAGACTGGCTGAGAAGCAGCAGAAGCCGGATAGGCGACGCTCATCAGCCAAAAAACAAGGGCAAAAAGCACAAGCGCAAGGCTGACGCTGTAGGGAGCGTTGAGGCTGCGGCTCTGGCCAGCCAAGACAAGAGCAAAGGCTCCCAAAAGCAGAAGAAGGACTCTCCCTCCCTAGCCATAAAAACTTGTTGATACTCTAGGATTTGGAGGAGAAGGGGGCAATCGAGCAGCCGTGCCGTCACAATGTCGTGAATGAGTGATCAATATGCACGTGCAGTCCATCAGACATATACGACCGCGGACCAGTGAAGGTTCGTTGGCCCCGGGAGGACCAATCATCAATGAGCAATGGCATCCACCAGCTCCATAGCCTCGCCAAAATAAGTGTGCTCCCAGATTGATTAACTATTGTCTACCCCCCAGTACAACAGGCACACCGGCCACCACAGAACATGCAGAAAGAAAAAGGGTTGCGAAAATGGTGTAATTATACGATGAGCGACCATATCACTTTGCGTACGTTGGTCGTAGAATCGTGGAGATGATGATTACTTTTGCCCATCACCAAGCTTGAGCAATACGTATGACATTACCCAGCTACTGATTGGGAATATGCATGATGCCAAACGGACCACTTGTGCACAATACATATGGAATAAAATGATAAACATCTCAATGAAATGAAGATGGGTAGATGAATCAGAAGCCGGCCACGTTGCTCTCTCTTGAAACCAAAAGGTTTTCTATGAAATGACGTCGGGGCTCTCACTCATTGCTCTGTTTTATACGTCATAGTATAATAAACTGTGTCGGTGGGTGAATCAGCGAGCGCAGCCCAACGTTGACGATGAAACCCAGTCGTGCGCCTATTTATGCCCAGAGCATCTGACACGAGAGTCGAGAGGATTCAACCAAACCACAGAAGCCATGGCGTCATCGCCGGCGGCTAAGCCTACACCCACCACCACCCTCCGGGTGGCCGCCTTCAGCGGCTCCCTCCGCAAGGGCTCGTGGCACGGCGGCCTCATCCGCGCGGCCGAGGAGCTGTGCGAGGACTCCATCCCGGGGCTGCGAATCGACCACGTCGACATCTCCGGCCTGCCCATGGCCAACCCGGACCTGGAGACCGACGACGGCGACGGCTTCCCGCCGGACGTCGAGGCGTTCCGGGAAAGGGTCCGCGCCGCCGACTGCTTCCTCTTCGCCTCGCCCGAGTACAACTACTCCGTCACCGCCACGCTGAAGAACGCGCTGGACTGGGCGTCGAGGGGCACGCACAAGTGCTGGGCGGACAAGGCGGCGGCCATCGTCTCCGCGGGCGGCAGCTGCGGCGGGGGCAGGGCGGCGTTCCACCTCCGCCAGATCGGGGTGTTCCTGGACATCCACTTCATCAACAAGCCGGAGCTCCAGGTCAGGGCGTACGAGGACCCGCCCAAGTTCGACGCCGACGGGAACCTCGTCGACGCCGAGACAAGGGAGCGGCTCAAGCAGGTGCTCCTCTCGCTGCAGGCCTTCGCGCTCCGGCTCCAGCACTAACTAGCAGGAGCGGAGGGCTGAGCGAAGAAGAAACTTGGCACCGAGCGATTACCTAAACGTTAATCTGTATTTTCCTTTGCGTGTTGGATATGTAGGTACTTTTGACTATTTCACTTTCTTTTAGGGTTTACTTTTCACTTTTGTTGGGCGGAAGACATTTTGCTCTGTATTCGTGCACCAGTCTTTATGTGGTTCTGTAAGAAAGAGTAAGCTGCTGTAAACAGTGTGCTTGTAAGAAATCACGCAAGTACCCTTTTTATAAACGTTTTCGTTCAGTTTTACTCGACTGGTTTAAGTTTCGGTCAACACTGAGATCTGTCATAGAGAGCCGTGCAAAATTTACATTTTTAAGGCCTTGGGAATAAAGAATATAGTATACTTGTTTCTTTTTTTTTCTGCGGGTGAAGTATACTTGTTTCCTAAGCCTCCGTCAACCCTGAGATTAATGACGTCAAGTCAATTTGCCTATGTAGCATTTTTTTTCTGCCAACTCGGCCTGATGGATGGGCCCGGACGATTAGTGATGTCATCCAAACACTTAGCATTTACTGTTAGTGTTTTTCGCCACTGTCTTTCGGTTCGGTGTAAAATGTCACGAATAGTAAAGTGATTGTTTTACGTAAGTTGTGACACGAAAATAATGGTTTTGTGGATTCTAGTATTGAGATCTGCCAAGAGAGTCGTGCCTAATTTACCTTTTTGTGGCCCTAAGAAGAAATAGTACTACTCCATCCATTCCTAAATGTAAGTCATTTTAGAGATTTCAATAAACTACATACAGAGCAAAATAAGTGAATTTACACTCTAAAGTACGTCTATATACACTTGTATGTAATTACAATTAAAATCTCCAAAAATACTTATATTTAGAAATAGAGGGAGTATAACTTTTATTAGATGAACAAAGTAGTACAACACAGTTTCCAGCTATTGAACTATGTCCTGTTAATCATATTTTATAGTCTGTCGTGGGAGAAGAAGCACGAAAGTAGAGATAATAAGTTGGTAAAAGATGCAAAAGTTGGTCATATAAGTTGGATCATCATGATCCTCTGCGATAACAAACACAGCCACTGACCAATCCTTGTACTTCCTCTTCCTTCATTCCAAAATCTAATGCATATTAAGTTTAGAAAAGTCAAATATTTTATATATTTGACCAAGCTTATAGAAAGTTATATCAAATTGTACAATACTAAATAAATAAAATATATGTCATGGCGAATCTATTGATGTTGATTATGTATTGTAGTTTTTGATTTTTGCTCTCAAAATTTAGTCAAACATAGAGAAGTTTGGCTTTTCTGAAAATTAATAAACTTTATATTTTGAAATGGAGGTAGTAGTTTCACAATGGCCACTTATTTTTAGAAGGCTAGCGACTATGTCAAAAACGGGGCTATAACGGTCATATAAAGATCAACAACAAAGACGAGGAGAAATACGCCGATAGGGTCACCTTGCTTAGAGCATCTATAGTTGCAGGTTGCAAATCCAGGCCCTCAAACATCCGCGGACGTGTCCGGGCACGCCTCATTTGGTCGCTTTCACACCCGCGTCCCTCATATCCGAGCCTCAAATCTATACAAACCATGCAACGCTATGTGCATAACGGGGAAGGGCGGAGGAAATCACAATTTCCTCGCCGGCCCCTTCCCCTTCCGGTTGTCGGTGCGGCTGTGCCCCTCCTCTGTGTAGGCGTCGGCGTGCGGAGGCGTGTCGTCGTCAGAGCTGGAGGAGGAGCCGTCCGTCAGGTCCGAGTCCGAGCTGCAATGCATGCCTAACATCCTGCAGAGCAGGCTGTCCTGCTCCTTCGCATGGTGGATTGCCTTCGCCTTCGCCACCGCCTCCTTGGTTGCCTTGTGCTCCGACATCTCGATGGCGAGTCGGAGCACCGTGGCATTCTTCCGGCGGAGGCGCCGCGCATCTGTCTCCGCCGTCTTCAAAGAGAGGCGAAGGACCGACACGAGGACTGCGACCTCGGGATCCACCGACGCGCTCAAGGGCGAAGGACAGGCCGACATCGCCTCCCCCATCTGTCTCGCCCGTTGCCGCTCGTGCTGAGCTTTATGTGCCTCGGTTCCGTCGCCGGCCATCGGATCGGAGGTAGGGGATCGGAAATGGAGTCGACGGAGATGGGAGTGACATGAATTTTGGATTGACCGGTGTCTAGGATTTTCCGGATGTGGGGATATTTGTGGGGTCGGGTGGGCCGGGCTGACATGGCGTGCGTGCCTGCACTAGTAGAAAAAGGGCCATTTGTCCCGGTTCATAAGTCCCATTTGTCCCGGTTCGGGAACCGGGACTAAAGGGTCGGTACTAAAGCCCTATACCTTTAGTCCCGGTTCTTATACCAACCGGGACAGATGGGGCTCCACGTGGCCGCTGCGGCTTGCCCTGGCAGGGGGGCCTTTTGTCCCGGTTGGTAGCACCAACCGGGACCAATAAGCTACCACGCGTCAGCAGTTCAGGGGCTAGGGTTTTTTTTGAAAGGGGGGAGGGGGTTTGGGGGTTTTGGGGGGTTTTGTAGGGTCAATTTAGGTGTTTCATATATTTTGTTAGCTAACTAATTAATAGAGAGAAGTGTCCTCTCTTATCTCCGTGCTTGGTCGACGCTACATACTATACGTATAGAGAGGACTCGACACGCTAGCTAGTAAGCAAATGAAGGAAACCATTAAGTATAGAAGATCGTCATGAACATATGCATACAGAGAGAAGTGATACCGACCTCTCCTTCTCCGAGAGATTGGTCGAACAACAAGTTTTCATATATCTATCCGACGCCATCTGGCAACATATATACAATATAAGATCTCTTACAATATAATCCCCTAATTATATATGAACTCATGTTCCAAATGGTATTCTCCGTCTTTATTGATCACGTGGTCAAGAAAGAATCCCGCCAATTCCTCTTGAATTGCTCGCATGCGATCTTGTGCTAGGAGTTCATCCCGCATCCGAAACATCTAATTTGAAGAAGGGGTCGATACATATATATGGATGAATGAAACTTAACACAAATGATGGTAATAGAATAAAATTGTGAATATTATTGCTTACGCACTTCATATTGTTTTTTAGAGTAGCCCCGCTCATAGGTCGTGTGGCGAATGGACTTGCAAACGTAGTATCCACAGTAATTATTCCCGGTTCCTGCCACAACCACTTTACAAGAAATAGAGGTCAATCAAACTGATAAGCAAGCATGCTAAATGGTATTGATGAAACTAGCGCTTGAATCACTAGGAGATGCGCGGAACTAGCTAGTAGTACTTACTTTCGGGTATATAAATCGCAGCTTCCCTGGCAGTCCCGGAGCTTGTGCGGTGAATTTTTTCCAAACCCTGCCAGACAAAGAAAACAATTACTTGATATCAGGAAATGAACAAAGTTGCCGATATGGTGCGATAATGATCGATTTAACTTACTTCTCGAGCATTTCAGTCATGTCCGCATACTCCTGGGGATCTTTTCGTCTCGAGTCTAAGACGGTTACTAGTCCCTGCTCAAGCTTAATCTCTAGGAGAATATAGTGGAAGCTGCGCACACATGCACAACTCATCAATTACATTACTATAACCTCGACTAATAAGGGAAGCCGAATATGCACAAGACAGTAACACTCACTTGAAGTTGTTAGGAAAGAGTATTATATCTTTGTTTTGGTTTATTACCAACGATCGTAGCAAGTTGGCCTCGGTTTCTTTGGCATGAAATTTAACCGTAAATTCATCTATGAGATTTGTGTTAATGAACCCAATATCACCGATTTGTCTTTTCTTGCATTCGGCGATCTTCAATCTGCATAATATAGTGAGGATAATTATATATACATGCAATGAAAGAGCTGAGCTATATATAGAGACTTAATGACAGAAGTAGTACTTACAGACAGTAGCAAGTGACCGTTAATTTATCGAGGGCCTTTTGGAAAAACTGGAAGAACTCCTCAAATGGAACAGACAACATATCAATTCCAACGAGGTCATGCTCCTCTTTAACTCTCAGCGTCAAAGTATCCTTTCCCCAGACTCTCTGCAGGTTTTCGTGTACCAATAATGGAATCTTCGCATCATCGTTGTTAGAGGAGGATGACCAGGTTTGATGAGAGGCTTCCCGTACTGGTATCTGAATTCGTCCACCTCCATTATATCAAAATGTGCATCGTCCTCGTGCATGTAATCTGCAGGATTGGTACCGGGCAAGATCCCCGGATGATTAGCGACGATATCGCTAGACACCTTGAGTGGGGGCACGATTGGTTCGCTTGTTCGCCGAGCTGGGGAATTGTTTTCCCACTTCTTCGTTCTGCTAACCTTCGATCAGTACAAGTACTTCCCGACCAGGACGCTTCCTTATATGTCCTTTCAATAATGCAATCATAGTTGGTTTACGGCGGAGACAGTGGTGGTCGCTTCAGGGCATCCAAACTGCGCTTCGCTTTCACCGGATCTATCTTCTCCTCCGGAGGTGGAGGTTTGTTTGCAAAAAAGTCCTTCACTTCGGCTTTAGAGATCTTCGCATTTTCCTAGTCGGTCCTCTCGTATGGTAACTTCTCTAAAGGCTTGAGAGATGGACCGAATCTGTATTGCCTCCTGCCTCTGGCTGTACTGCTAGACGCTGGAGCAGCCGGAGCGGCTGCGACTGTCTTCTTTCCTTGCTTACGAGGCAGAGAAGGAGGCGGAGTGCTACGACGCGCCGGAGCAGCCGGAGCGGCGGCGGCTCTCTTCCAGCCTTGTTGACGAGGCAGAGGAGGAGGCGGGCTGCTCGAACGCGCCGGCGCAGGCGGAGAAGGAGGCGGAGTGCTGCCACGCGCCTGAGCAGCCGGAGAAGGAGGCGGAGTGCCCTAATCACTCGCCGGAGGAGGAGGCGGAGTGCCCTGACTCGCCGAAGGAGGAGGAGGAGGAGGCAGAGGCATCCAGTTAGGAAGGTTGATGAACTCCTTCCGCCATAGGCATGGAGTCTTCAGAGCAGAACCCGGCCGAGTCTCCCCTTCACCAGTAGGGTGGTCAAGCTCGAGCTCCTCAAATCCCTCCATTATTTCATCCACCATCACCCTAGCATATCCTTCTGGAATCGTCTGGCAGTGAAAAGTTGCGCCGGGTTCAGGAGGTGCAATAGAGCCGATAGCCGCCTTGACATTGAATTTCTGCCATTGCGTCATAAGGTGGCAATGTTGAGACTCCGTGATAGCATCCACGGGGTAGCTAGCAGGATCCGTGAAGACAGGATCCTGAAGCAGCTCGGTGGAAGCCACGCTGCTTCTCCGCTGAGATGGCAGGGTAGCTTCGGGGGTAGTTTCGGCAGGTCGCTTGCTGTGAACTGCTTCTCGTTCCTCTAGTGCTTTTACCCTTGAGTGCAGTGATACGTCCATTTTGCATCATGCTTTTATATTGATATTTATTGCATTATGGGCTGTTATTACTTATTACATGTTATGTCACAATACTTATGCCTATTCTCTCCTATTTTACAAGGTTTACATAAGGAGGGAGAATGCCGGCAGCTGGAATTCTGGGCTGGAAAAGGAGCAAATATTAGAGACCTATTCTGCACAACTCCAAAAGTCCTAAAACTCCACGAAAGTCATTTTGGGAAATAATAAAAAATATCCAGCGGAAGAAGTTCACCAGAGGGGGCCCCACCTGGCCACGAGGGTGGGGGGCGCGCCCTACCCCCCTGGGCGCGCCCCCTACCTCGTGGGCCCCCTGGTGGCCCTTCGATGCCCATCTTCTGCTATATGAGGTCTTTCGTCGAGAAAAAAATCATAAGCAACCTTTCGGGACGAAACTCCGCCGCCACGAGGCAGAACCTTGGCGGAACCAATCTAGGGCTCCGGCAGAGCTGTTCTGCCAGGGACACTTCCCTCCGGGAGGGGGAAATCATCGCCATCGTCATCACCAACGCTCCTCTCATCGGGAGAGGGCAATCTCCATCAACATCTTCACCAGCACCATCTCCTCTCAAAACCCTAGTTCATCTCTTGTATCCAATTCTTGTCTCCAAGTCCGGGATTGGTACTAGTAGGTTGTTAGTAGTGTTGATTACTCCTTGTAGTTGATGCTAGTTGGTTTATTTGGTGGAAGATCATATGTTCAGATCCTATATGCATATTAATACTCCTCTGATTATGAACATGAATATGCTTTGTGAGTAGTTACGTTTGTTCCGGAGGACATGGGAGAAGTCTTGCTATTAGTAGTCATGTGAATTTGGTATTCGTTCGATATTTTGATGAGATGTATGTTGTCTATCCTCAAGTGGTGTTATGTGAACGTCGACTACATAACACTTCACCATTATTTGGGCCTATAGGAGGGCATTGGGAAGTAATAAGTAGATGATGGGTTGCTAGAGTGACAGAAGCTTAAACCCTAGTTTATGCGTTGCTTCGTAAGGGGCTGATTTGGATCCATATGTTTCATGCTATGGTTAGGTTTACCTTAATACTTTTGTTGTAGTTGCGGATGCTTGCAATAGAGGTTAATCATAAGTGGGATGTTTGTTCAAGTAAGAACAGCACCCAAGCACCGGTCCACCCATATATCAAATTATCAAAGTACCGAACGCGAATCATATAAACGTGATGAAAACTAGCTTGACGATATTCCCATTTGTCCTCGGGAGCGCTTTTCCTATTATAAGAGTTTGTCCAGGCTTGTCCTTTGCTACAAAATGGATTGGTGTTGGGAAACGTAGTAATTTTAAAAAAATTCCTACGCACACGCAAGATCATGGTGATGCATAGCAACGAGAGGGGAGAGTACATCCAACCAAACCCAAGAGCTCTGCTCTGTTCTACCGATGAAGATGACTAAACTGAAACTTTCTCTCTCTCTAAAAAAAGACAAAACTGAAACTGCACAGTCGTAAGACATCCAAACAACCTCGGTGTCGGTGGCTGGTCATAGTCTATTTGACACAAGGGGTGGGAACCAACGACAACAGATGTATCAATGAATGATCTGCCTACCATGCGTCAATTTCGTTCTATATTACTTTTGCCATATTTCGGCAGAATATCCAACCATCCTTTAAGAATTCAGATAGACTGCCGCTTGAGTTGGACCGATTCCTCTAGAGGATCTTAGATTTTTTTCTTTCGGTGCATAATTGCAATGTTAACTGCATGACTGCAAGTCTACAAAACTACAACCCAAAAACTGGGATGAAATATTCCTATCACGTATAACTATCCGTTCCTTCAGTGCATGATTTCCCGGTGTAAACATGCTACACTAATACCTACTGGTTTTCCGTGACATCATTTGTGTAGAGAGCAAGTTTTTTCTATGTGCAGAATTGACAGGTGATGGTGTAGCAACATCGTCCCATACAAGCGAATATTGACAGGTGATGGTCAGCTTTACTCTATACCATGTCCAATGTGCTAGTACCCAAGTGATATGGTATTTAATACTAGATTTGAGATGATATCACATTTAATGGCACACACTTAAGAATATCTTCTAAATTTATATTTGCATAGATGGAAAGATAACATCCATGAAATTGATACCATCTTATAGATAGAACATATTTCACAAATTAAGTATAGTGAGACGGCCAAATCTTTGTGATCTCATTTTGGGCGATACGGGAGTAAATATTCTCTAGCCATTAGTCTATATATAAAGATACAATGCTTCTAGACGCCCAAACCGAGTCAGGAGTAAAAAATTTGTGTCTTCCCTTATGGAAGGGAAAGCTATTCTTCTTTGCCTTATGGTGCTTGTGCACCTAGGAAATTCCATTCATATTGGTAAGAAATCGATCTCCCCATCCCTATATATGTTTCCGTTCTCCTATCAACCAAAGCAGGATAATATTGTCACTTAAACATCATGCATATTTTCATATTTTTTTCCCAATTTGGACTTTTTTTATGGTGCGTGTTTCTCTTTACAGATAAATGCAAGGATCTAGTTCACCCCCAAAGAAAAACATGCAAGGATCGACTTGCTACTATTGGCCGTGAGTGCAATCTGTCAGAATGCCAGGTGACCTGCCACAATTTGTTTGGAGCGGGACTCATAGCCTCATGGTGTCTCAACGCTGTCCCATACTATTGGCATTGTTGGTGCCGTGTCTGTTGGTAGAGTTGCACTGAACAATCATGTCGAAAAATGGACAAATGATGTGATCCAATAATAAAATCTTCTTGTGACATGCATCTAAGAATACATAACGATTGCCAAATTTAGGTGTTCTATTAGATTTTTTCATGTGCGATATTTGATCATGTAATTTTAGGTTTGCATGGCCTCGTGATTTATAAGTTAAAAAAACAACCTTATACGAGATGAATGGATCGACCTAACTATACCGGCAGTCCCGTTTCTGATGGGCCCAGAACACAAGGAAGTAGTATATATTTCTCTAGTCGGTGAGTATGTTTAGTGGTAGAAACTTGTAGGATCAGATATTGACCAAAGCAATGTCCTAAAAAAAGATATCGACCAGAGGGGATAAATGTGAATTGAATAATTTTAGCAATTTCTAAAAAACAGATAGAAGACCAAAGAAATAGATTGTTAAAATCAAAAGGATATTGGCAAATAGAAGAATAACTCAACAAGAAACTATACAACTTAGTAGCATGCGAGGCAAACTAGTAAGATACAAGTGCAGAAATGCCTACTATCGGCGTTCCAAAAATGTATTTAGTGGTAGTAGGTGCCGATGCCGCTAGTCTAACGGCAGTGGTAAGCTGGTACTACCGGCATCCACACCCAACGCCGCTTGTATATCTCTCATTCTGATACACATCACTAGACTCATCTGCAAGTATTGCAAAATGACCACCATCAAGTTCTTCAATGACTAGTTTAGTAGTCTCTTGTGCACAACATTTTATAACCTCTTGTTGTATATCATGGTGTGTCATCTTGCAGTTCCGTGGAGCATTCTTGAGAACAACCCTTGGCGCAACAGAAATCTCACACACTTGAGTGTCCATGTCAAACGCTGTTTATACAAAGCTTTGTATTGTGAGGTGTTTGAAGCAATAGACTCCCTAATTGATGTTGTAGGTGTAGTGAACATATCATATTTTTCTTGAGCTTCAGCGCGAGCACTACTAATAGCTCCAATAGTGTTGTCCACGTACCCTCGTAGACCGAAAGCGGAAGCATTAGCACAACGCGGTTGATGTAGTCGTACGTCTTCACGATCCGACCGATCAAGTACCGAACGAACGTCACCTCCGAGTTTAGCACACGTTCAGCCCGATGACGTCCCTCGAACTCCTATCCAGCCGAGTGTTGAGGGAGAGTTACGTCAGCACGACGGCATGGTGACGATGTTGATGTTCTACCGACGCAGGGCTTCGCCTAAGCACCGCTACAGTATTATCGAGGTGGACTATGGTGGAGGGGGGCACCGCACACGGCTCAAAGATCAAACAGATCAATTGTTGTGTCTTTGGGGTGCCCCCTACCCCCGTATATAAAGTAGCAAGGGGGGTGCGGCCGGCCAAGGGGAGAGGCGCGCCGGAGGAGTCCTACTCCTACCGGGAGTAGGACTCCCCCCTTTTCCATGTTGGACTAGGAGAGAGAGGGGGAAGAGGTGGAGGAGAAAGGTGGGGGGCGCCGCCTCCTCCTTGTCCTATTCGGACTAGGGGAGGCGGCCCCTGCCCTGGCCTCCTCTCCTCTCTTCCACCAAGGCCCACTAAGGCCCATTAAGTTGCCGGGGTTCCGGTAACCTCCCTGCACTCGGAAAATCCCAATTTCACCCGGAACACTTCCGAAGTCCAAACATAGGCTTCCAATATATCAATCTTCATGTCTCGACCATTTCGAGACTCCTCGTCATGTCCGTGATCACATCCGGGACTCCGAACAACCTTCGGTACATCAAAACACATAAACTCATAATAAAACTGTCATCGTAACGTTAAGCGTGCGGACCCTACGAGTTCGAGAACTATGTAGACATGACTGAAAACTATTGGCTCTCACATATTCTATGAAGATCTTTATCGGTTAGACCGCATAACAACATACGTTGTTCCCTTTGTCATCGGTATGTTACTTGCCCGAGATTCGATCATCGGTTTCTCAATACCTAGTTCAATCTCGTTACCGGCAAGTCTCTTTACTCGTCCCGTAATACATCATCCCGCAACTAACTCATTAGTTGCAATGCTTGCAAGGCTTAAGTGATGTGCATTACCGAGAGGGCCCAGAGATACCTCTCCGACAATCGGAGTGACAAATTCTAATCTCGAAATACGTCAACCCAACATGTACCTTCGGAGACACCTGTAGAGCACCTTTATAATCACCCAGTTACGTTGTGACGTTTGGTAGCACACAAAGTGTTCCTCCGGTAAACGGAGTTGCATAATCTCATAGTCATAGGAACATGTATAAGTCATGAAGAAAGCAATAGCAACATACTAAACGATCGGGTGCTAAGCTAACGGAATGGGTCATGTCAATCACATCATTCTCCTAATGATGTGATCCCGTTTATCAAATGACAACCCATATCTATGGTTAGGAAACATAACCATCTTTGATTAACGAGCTAGTCAAGTAGAGGCATACTAGTGACACTCTGTTTGTCTATGTATTCACACATGTATTATGTTTCCGGTTAATACAATTCTAGCATGAATAATAAACATTTATCATGATATAAGGAAATAAAATAATAACTTTATTATTGCCTCTAGGTCATATTTCCTTCAGTCTCCCACTTGCACTAGAGTCAATAATCTAGATTACACAGTAATGATTCTAACACCCATGGAGCCTTGGTGCTGATCATGTTTTGCTCGTGGAAGAGGCTTAGTCAACGGGTCTGCAACATTCAGATCCGTATGTATCTTGCAAATTTCTCTGTCTCCCACCTGGACTAGATCCCGGATGGAATTGAAGCGTCTCTTGATGTGCTTGGTTCTCTTGTGAAATCTGGATTCCTTCGCCAAGGCAATTGCACCAGTATTGTCACAAAAGATTTTCATTGGACCCGATGCACTAGGTATGACACCTAGATCGGATATGAACTCCTTCATCCAGACTCTTTCATTTGCTGCTTCCGAAGCAGCTATGTACTCCGCTTCACACGTAGATCCCGCCACGACGCTTTGTTTAGAACTGCACCAACTGACAGCTCCACCATTCAATGTAAACACGTATCCGGTTTGCGATTTAGAATCGTCTGGATCAGTGTGAAAGCTTGCATCAATGTAACCATTTACGACGAGCTCTTTGTCACCTCCATAAACGAGAAACATATCCTTAGTCCTTTTCAGGTATTTCAGGATGTTCTTCACCGCTGTCCAGTGATCCACTCCTGGATTACTTTGGTACCTCCCTGCTAGACTTATAGCAAGGCACACATCAGGTCTGGTACACAGCATTGCAGATAGAGCCTATGGCTGAAGCATAGGGAACATCTTTCATTTTCTCTCTATCTTCTGCAGTGGTCGGGCATTGAGTCTTACTCAATTTCGCACCTTGTAACACAGGCAAGAACCCTTTCTTTGCTTGATCCATTTTGAACTTCTTCAAAACTTTGTCAAGGTATGTGCTTTGTGAAAGTCCAATTAAGCGTCTTGATCTATCTCTATAGATCTTAATGCCCAATATGTAAGCAGCTTCACCGAGGTCTTTCATCAAAAAACTCTTATTCAAGTATCCCTTTATGCTATCCAGAAATTCTATATCATTTCCAATCAGTAATATGTCATCCACATATAATATCAGAAATGCTACAGAGCTCCCACTCACTTTCTTGTAAATACAGGCTTCTCCAAAGGTCTGTACAAAACCAAATGCTTTGATCACACTATCAAAGCATTTATTCCAACTCCGAGAGGCTTGCACCAGTCCATAAATGGATCGCTGGAGCTTGCACACTTTGTTAGCTCCCTTTGGATCGACAAAACCTTCCGGTTGCATCATATACAACTCTTCTTCCAGAAATCCATTCAGGAATGCAGTTTTTACATCCATCTGCCAAATTTCATAATCATAAAATACGGCAATCGCTAACATGATTCGGACAGACTTAAGCATCGCTACGGGTGAGAAGGTCTCATCGTAGTCAACCCCTTGAACTTGTTGAAAACCTTTCGCAACAAATCGAGCTTTGTAGACAGTAATATTACCGTCAGCGTCAGTCTTCTTCTTGAAGATCCATTTATTCTCAATTGCTTGCCGATCATCGGGCAAGTCAACCAAAGTCCACACTTTGTTCTCATACATGGATCCCATCTCAGATTTCATGGCTTCAAGCCATTTTGCGGAATCTGGTCTCACCATCGCTTCTTCATAGTTCGTAGGTTCACCATGATCTAGTAGCATGACTTCCAGAACAGGTTACCGTACCACTCTGGTGCGGATCTTACTCTGGTTGATCTACGAGGTTCAGTAACAACTTGATCTGAAATTTCATGATCATCATCATTAACTTCCTCACTAATTGGTGTAGGTGTCACAGAAACCGGTTTCTGTGATGAACTACATTCCAATAAGGGAGTAGGTACAGTTACCTCATCAAGTTCTACTTTCCTCCCACTCACTTCTTTCGAGAGAAACTCCTTCTCTAGAAAGGATCCATTTTTAGCAACAAATGTCTTGCCTTCGGATCTGTGATAGAAGGTGTACCCAACAGTCTCCTTCGGGTATCCTATGAAGACACATTTCCCCGATTTGGGTTCGAGCTTATCAGGTTGAAGCTTTTTCACATAAGCATCGCAGTCCAAGCTTTAAGAAACGACAACTTTGGTTTCTTGCCAAACCACAGTTCATAAGGCGTCGTCTCAACGGATTTCAATGGTGCCCTATTTAATGTGAATGCGGCCGTCTCTAAAGCATAACCCCAAAATGATAGCGGTAAATCAGTAAGGGACATCATAGATCGCACCATATCCAGTAAAGTACGATTACGACGTTCGGACACACCATTACGCTGTGGTGTTCCGGGTGGCGTGACTTGCGAAACTATTCCGCATTGTTTCAAATGTAGACCAAATTCGTAACTCTAATATTCTCCTCCACGACCAGATCGTAGAAACTTTATTTTCTTGTTACGATGATTTTCAACTTCACTCTGAAATTCTTTGAACTTTTCAAATGTTTCAGACTTATGCTTCATTAAGTAGATATACCCATATCTGCTTAAATCATCTGTGAAGGTGTGAAAATAACGATATCCGCCACGAGCCTCAACATTCATCGGACCACATACATCTGTATGTATGATTTCCAAAAAATCTGTTGCTCTCTTCATAGTACTGGAGAACGGCGTTTTAGTCATCTTGCCCATGAGGCACGGTTCGCAAGTACCAAGTGATTCATAATCAAGTGGTTCAAAAGTCCATCAGTATGGAGTTTCTTCATGCGCTTTACACCGATATGACCTAAACTGCAGTGCCACAAATAAGTTGCACTATCATTATCAACTCTGCATCTTTTGGCTTCAACATTATGAATACGTGTATCACTACTATTGAGATTCATAAAAAATAGACCACTCTTCAAGGGTGCATGACCATAAAAGATATTACTCATATAAATAGAACAACCATTATTCTCTGATTTAAATGAATAACCGTCTCGCATCAAACAAGATCCAGATATAATGTTCATGCTAAACGCTGGCACCAAATAACAATTATTTAGGTCTAAAACTAATCCCGAAGGTAGATGTAGAGGTAGCGTGCCGACCGCGATCACATCGACTTTGGAACCATTTCCCACGCGCATCGTCACCTCGTCCTTGGCCAGTGTTCGCTTAATCCGTAGTCCCTGTTTCGAGTTGCAAATATTAGCAACAGAACCAGTATCAAATACCCAGGTGCTACTGCGATCTCTAGTAAGGTACACATCAATAACATGTATATCACATATACCTTTGTTCACCTTGCCATCCTTCTTATCCGCCAAATACTTGGGGCAGTTCCGCTTCCAGTGACCAGTTTGCTTGCAGTAGAAGAACTCAGTTTCAGGCTTAGGTCCAGACTTGGGTTTCTTCTCCTGAGCAGCAACTTGCTTGCTGTTCTTCTTGAAGTTCCCCTTCTTCTTCCCTTTGCCCTTTTTCTTGAAACTAGTGGTCTTGTTGACCATCAACACTTGATGCTCCTTCTTGATTTCTACCTCCGCAGCCTTTAGCATTGCGAAGAGCTCGGGAATCGTCTTATCAATCCCTTGCATGTTATAGTTCATCACGAAGCTCTTGTAGCTTGGTGGCAGTGATTGGAGAATTCTGTCAATGACGCTATCATCCGGAAGATTAACTCCCAGTTGAATCAAGTGATTATTATACCCAGACATCTTGAGTATATGCTCACTGACATAACTATTCTCCTCCATCTTGCAGCTATAGAACTTATTGGAGACTTCATATCTCTCTATCCGGGCATTTGCTTGAAATATTAACTTCAACTCCTGGAACATCTCATATGCTCCATGACGTTCAAAACATCGTTGAAGTCCTGGTTCTAAGCTGTAAAGCATGGCACACTGAACTATTGAGTAGTCATCAGCTTTGCTCGGCCAGACGTTCATAACATCTGGTGTTGCTCCTGCAGCAAGCCTGGCACCCAACGGTGCTTCCAGGGGCGTAATTCTTACGTGCAGCAATGAGGATAATCCTCAAATTCTGGACCCAGTCCGTGTAATTGCTACCATCGTCTTTCAACTTTGCTTTCTCAAGGAATGCATTAAAATTCAATGGAACAACAACACGGGCCATCTATCTACAATCAAACATAGACAAGCAAGATACTATCAGGTACTAAGTTCATGGTAAATGTAAGTTCAGTTAATCATATTACTTAAGAACTCCCACTTAGAAAGACATCCCTCTAGTCCTCTAAGTGATCACGTGATCCAAATCAACTAAACCATAACCGATCATCACGTGAAATGGAGTAGCCTTCAATGGTGAACATCAATATGTTGACCATATCTACTATATGATTCACGTTCGACCTTTCGGTCTTAGTGTTCCGAGGCCATATCTGCATATGCTAGGCTCATCAAGTTTAACCTGGGTATTTTGCGTGTGCAAAACTGGCTTGCACCTGTTGTAGATGGACGTAGAGCTTATCACACCCGATCATCACGTGGTGTCTGGGTACGACGAACTTTGTCAACGGTGCATACTCAGGGAGAACACTTTTTATCTTGAAATTTAGTGAGAGATCATCTTATAATGCTACCGTCAATCAAAGCAAGATAAGATGCTTAAAAGATAAACATCACATGCAACCAATATAAGTGATATGATATGGCCATCATCATCTTGTGCTTGTGATCTCCATCTCCGAAGCACCTCCATGATCACCATCGTCACCGGCGCGAAACCTTGATCTCCATCGTAGCATCATTGTCGTCTCGCCAATCTTATGCTTCTACGACTATCGCTACCGCTTAGTGATAAAGTAAAGCATTACAGGGCGATTGCATTGCATACAATAAAGCGACAACCATATGGCTCCTGCCAGTTGCCGATAACTCGGTTACAAAACATGATCATCTCATACAATAAAATATAGCATCACGTCTTGACCATATCACATCACAACATGCCCCGCAAAAACAAGTTAGACGTCCTCTACTTTGTTGTTGCAAGTTTTACGTGGCTGCTACGGGCTTAGCAAGAACCGTTCTTACCTACGCATCAAAAACCACAACGATAGTTTGTCAAGTTGGTGCTGTTTTAACCTTCGCAAGGACCGGGCGTAGCCACACTCGGTTCAACTAAAGTTGTAGAAACTGACACCCGCCAGCCACCTTTGTGCAAAAGCACGCGTCGGAGAACCGGTCTCGGCGTAAGCGTCACGCGTAATGTCGATGCAGGCCGCTTCGTCCAACAATACCGCCGAACCAAAGTATGACATGCAGGTAAGCAGTATGACTTATATCACCCACAAATCACTTGTGTTCTACTCGTGCATATGACATCTACGCATAAAACCTGGCTCGGATGCCACTGTTGGGGAACATAGTAATTTCAAAAAAATTCCTACGCACACGCAAGATCATGGTGATGCATAGCAACGAGAGGGGAGAGTGTTGTCCACGTACCCTCGTAGACCGAAAGCGGAAGCGTTAGCACAACGCGGTTGATGTAGTCGTATGTCTTCACGATCCGACCGATCAAGTACCGAACGTACGGCACCTCCGAGTTTAGCACACGTTCAGCCCGATGACGTCCCTCAAACTCCAATCCAGCCAAGTGTTGAGGGAGAGTTTAGTCAGCACAACGGCATGGTGACGATGTTGATGTTCTACCAACACAGGGCTTCACCTAAGCACCGCTACAGTATTATCGAGGTGGCCTATGGTGGAGGGGGGCACCGCACACGGCTAAAAGATCAAACAGATCAATTGTTCTGTCTTTGGGGTTCCCCCTGCCCCCGTATATAAAGGAGCAAGGGGGGTGCGGCCGGCCAAGGGGAGAGGCGCGCCGGAGGAGTCCTACTCCTACCGGGAGTAGGACTCCCCCCTTTTCCATGTTGGACTAGGAGAGAGAGGGGGAAGAGGTGGAGGGGAGAAAGGAAAGGGGGGGTGCCGCCCCCCTCTCCTTGTCCTATTCGGACTAGGGGGGGAGGGGCGTGCGGCCCTGCCCTGGCCTCCTCTCCTCTCTTCCACCAAGGCCCACTAAGGTCCATTAAGTTGCCGGGGGTTCCGGTAACCTCCCGGTACTCCAGAAAAATCCCGATTTCACCCGGAACACTTCCGATGTCCAAACATAGGCTTCCAATATATCAATCTTCATGTCTCGACCATTTCGAGACTCCTCGTCAGTCCGTGATCACATCCGGGACTCAACAACCTTCGTACATCAAAACACATAAACTCATAATAAAACTGTCATCGTAACGTTAAGCGTGCGGACCCTACGGGTTCGAGAACTATGTAGACATGACCGAGACACGTCTCCGGTCAATAACCAATAGCGGAACCTGGATGGTCATATTGGCTCCCACATATTCTACGAAGATCTTTATCGGTCAGACTACATAACAACATACGTTGTTCCCTTTGTCATCGGTATGTTACTTGCCCGAGATTCGATCGTCGGTATCTCAATACCTAGTTCAATCTCGTTACCGACAAGTCTCTTTACTCGTTCCGTAATACATCATCCCGCAACTAACTCATTAGTTGCAATGCTTGCAAGGCTTAAGTGATGTGCATTACCGGGAGGGCCTAGAGATACCTCTCCGACAATCGGAGTGACAAATCCTAATATCGAAATACGCCAACCCAATATGTACCTTCGGAGACACCTGTAGAGCACCTTTATAATCACCCAGTTACGTTGTGACGTTTGGTAGCACACAAAGCGTTCCTCCGGTAAACGGGAGTTGCATAATCTCATAGTCATAGGAACATGTATAAGTCATGAAGAAAGCAATAGCAACATACTAAACGATCGGTGCTAAGCTAACGGAATGGGTCATGTCAATCACATCATTCTCCTAATGATGTGATCCCGTTAATCAAATGACAACCCATGTCTATGGTTAGGAAACATAACCATCTTTGATTAATGAGCTAGTCAAGTAGAGGCATACCATCGACACTCTGTTTGTCTATGTATTCACACATGTATTATGTTTCCGGTTAGTACAATTCTAGCATGAATAATAAACATTTATCATGATATAAGGAAATAAATAATAACTTTATTATTGCCTCTAGGGCATATTTCCTTCAATTGGGCCACCTTGCTGCACTTTATTTACTTTTGTTACTTGTTGCTCGTTATAAATTATCTTATCACAAAACTATCTATTACCACTTGTTTCAGTACTTGCAGAGAATACCTTGCTGAAAACCGCTTATCATTTCCTTCTGCTCCTCGTTGGGTTCGACACTCCTACTTATCGAAAGGACTACGATAGATCCCCTATACTTGTGGGTCATCAAGACTCTTTTCTGGCGCCGTTGCGGTGAAGCGCCTTTGGTAGGTGGAATTTGGTAAGGAAAAAATTTATATAGTGTGCTGAAATTTACTGTCACTTTTTACTATGGAAAGTAATCCTCTGAGGGGCTTGTTCGGGGTATCTTCACCCCGACCAGTAGAGCAAAGAATTGCTCCTCAACCTACTGATCCTACTGAAAATGAATATGAAAATGTTCCCTTTGAATTTCCTTCAGGTATGATGGAACAACTGCTAGCTAATCCTTTTGTAGGAGATGGAACAAAGCATCCTGATGAGCACCTAATATATGTGGATGAAGTTTGTGGACTATTTAAGCTTGCAGGTATACCCGATGATGTTGTTAAGAAGAAGGTCTTCCCTTTATCATTGAAGGGAGATGCATTGACATGGTATAGGCTATGTGATGATACGAGATCATGGAACTATAGAAGATTGAAATTGGAATTTCATCAAAAGTATTATCCTATGCATCTTGTTCATCGTGATCGCAATTATATATATAATTTTTGGCCTCGCGAAGGAGAAAGCATCGCTCAAGCTTGGGGGAGGCTTAAATAAATGTTGTATTCATGCCCCAATCATGAGCTCCCAAGAGAAACAATTATTCAAAATCTTTATGCTCGGCTTTCTGAAAACAATCGCACCATGCTCGATACTTCTTGTGCTGGCTCTTTTATAATGAAGACTATTGAATTCAAATGGAATTTATTGGATAGAATTAAACACAACTCTGAAGATTGGGATCTCGACGAAGGTAAGGAGTCAGGTATGAAACCTAAGTTTGATTGTGTTAAATCTTTATGGATACCGATATTTTCCGTAAATTTAGCACTAAATATGGACTTGACTCTGAAATAGTAGCTTCTTTCTGTGAATCTTTTGCTACTTATGTTGATCTCCCCAAAGAGAAGTGGTTTAAATATCATTCTCCCATAGAAGTAAAAGTAGCTGCACCTATTGAAGTTGAAGAAAAGATTGTCACTTATAATGATCCTGTTGTTCCTACTTCTTATGTTGAGAAACCACCTTATCCTGTTAGAATAAAGGATCGTGATAAAGCTTCAACTGTTGTTCGAAAACGTAATATTAGAACTTATACACCTCCTGAGCAAGTTAAAGTTGAACCTAATATTGCTATTGTTAAAGATCTTTTAGCTGATAATATTGATGGGCATGTTATTTAATTCTGCGACGAAACTGCTAGAATTGCCAAACCCCATGCTAAAGATAAACATAGACCTGTGGTAGGCGTGCCTGTTATTTCTGTTAAAATAGGAGATCATTGTTATCATGGCTTATGTGATATGGGTGCTAGTGCTAGTGTTATACCTCATACTTTATACGAAGAAATTAAGCATGAAATTGCACCTGCTGAGTTAGAAGGTATTGATGTCACAATTAAACTTGCTAATAGAGATACTATATCAGCAATGGGAATTGTTAGAGATGTTGAAGTCTTGTGTGGGAAAACTAAATATCCAGCTGATTTTCTTGTTCTTGGTTACCCACAAGATAGCTTTTGTCGCATTATTTTTGGTAGACCTTTCTTGAACACTGTTAATGCTAGAATATGTTGTTACTATTGGTTTGGGTGATATGTCTCATGAGTTTAATTTCTCTAAATTTAATAGACAACACCGTGAAGAAGAATTGCCTAGTAAGGATGAAATTATTGGTCTTGCTTCTATTGCCGTACCTCCTAGTGATCCTTTAGAAAAATATTTGCTAGACCATGAAAATGATATGTTTATGAATGAAAGAAGGGAAATAGATGAAGTATTCTTTAGCAGTGAACCTATTCAAACATAATTTGCTGTTGAAATCCTAGGGGATCCTCCTCCACCCAAGGGTGACCCGTGTTTGAGCTTAAACCATTGCCTGATAATCTTAAATATGCTTATCTTGATGAAAAGAAAATATATCCTGTTAATATTAGTGCTAACCTTTCAGAGCATGAAGAAGAGAGATTATTGAAAACTCTGAAGAAGCACCGTGCTGCTATTGGATATACTCTTGATGATCTTAAGGGCATTAGTCTCATTCTATGTCAACATAAAATAAATTTGGAAGAAGATGCCAAACCGGTTCGTGATCATCAATGAAGGTTGAATCCTAAGATGAAAGAAGTGGTAAGAAAAGAAATACTAAAGCTTTTGGAGGCAGGTATAATTTATCCCGTTGCTGATAGTCAGTGGGTAAGTCCTGTTCATTGTGTCCCTAAGAAGGGAGGTGTTACTATTGTTCCTAATGATAAAGATGAATTGATTCCGCAAAGAATTATTACAGGTTATAGGATGGTGATTGATTTCCATAAATTAAATAAAGCTACTAAGAAAGATCATTACCCTTTACCTTTTATTGATCAAATGCTAGAAAGATTATGCAAACATACACATTATTGCTTCCTAGATGGTTATTCTGGCTTCTCTTAAATAATTGTCGGCTAAGGATCAATCAAAACTACTTTTACATGCCCTTTTGGTACTTTTTGCTTATAGACGTATGCCTTTTGGTTTATGTAATGCACCTGCTACCTTTCAAAGATGCATCATGGCTATATTCTCTGACTTTTGTGAAAAGATTTGTGAGGTTTTCATGGACGACTTTTCCGTCTATGGATCCTCTTTTGATGATTGCTTGAGGAATCTTGATCGAGTTTTGGAGAGATGCGAAGAAACTAATCTTGTCTTGAATTGGGAAAAGTGCCACTTTATGGTTAATGAAGGTATTGTCTTGGGGCATAAAGTTTCTGAAAGAGGTATTGAAGTTGATAAAGCCAAGGTTGATGCTTGCCATGTCCCAAGGACATCAAAGGTATAAGAAGTTTCCTTGGTCACGCCAGATTTTATAGGAGGTTCATTAAGGACTTCTCAAAAATTTCTCGGCCTCTGACTAATTTATTACAAAAAGATATACCATTTGTCTTTGATGATGATTGTGTAGAAGCATTTCAAATACTTAAGAAAGCATTGACCTCTGCACCTATTGTTCAGCCACCTGATTGGAATTTACCCTTTGAAATTATGTGCTAGTGATTATGTTGTAGGTGTTGTTCTAGGGCAAAGAGTTGACAAGAAATTAAATGTTATCCATTATGCTAGTAAGACTCTAGACAATGCTCAAAGAAACTATGCTACTACTGAAAAAGAATTCTTAGTAGTTGTATTTGCTTGTGATAAGTTCAGACCTTATATTGTTGATTCTAAAGTAACTATTCACACTGATAATGCTGCTATTAAATATCCGATGGAAAAGAAAGATTCTAAACCTAGACTTATTAGATGGGTTCTCTTGCTACAAGAATTTGATTTGCATATTGTTGATAGAAAGGGAGCTGAGAACCCCGCTATGCATAACTTGTCTAGGTTAGAAAATGTTCTTGATGACCCACTACCTATTGATGATAGCTTTCACGATGAACAATTAAATGTTACAAGTACCTCTCGTAGTACTCCATGGTATGCTGATTATGCTAATTACATTGTTGCTAAATTTATACCACCTAGTTTCACATACCAGCAAAAGAAAAGTTTTTCTATGATTTGAGACATTACTTTTGGGATGACCCACATCTTTATAAAGAAGGAGTAGATGGTGTTATTAGACGTTGTGTACCTGAGCATGAACAGGAACAGATCCTACGCAAGTGTCACTCCGAAGCTTACAGAGGACACCACGCTGGAGATAGAACTGCACATAAGGTATTGCAATCTGGTTTTTATTGGCCTACTCTCTTCAAGGATGCCCGTAAGTTTGTTTTATCTTGTGATGAATGTCAAAGAATCGGTAATATTAGTAGACGACAAGAAATGCCTATGAACTATTCACTTGTTATTGAACCATTTGACGTTTGGGGCTTTGATTATATGGGACCTTTTCCTGCTCTAATGGATATACACATATTTTAGCTGTTGTTGATTACGTTACTAAGTGGGTAGAAGCTATTCCAACTAGTAGTGCTGATCATAACACTTCTATTAAAATGCTTAAAGAAGTTATTTTTTCGAGGTTTGGAGTCCCTAGATATTTAATGACTAATGGTGGTTCACATTTTATTCATGGTGCTTTCCGTAAGATGCTTGCTAAGTATGATGTTAATCATAAAATTGCATCTCCATATCATCCATAGTCTAGTGGTCCAAAGAGAATTGAGTAATAGAGAACTCAAATTAATTTTGCAAAAGACTGTCAATAGGTCTAGAAAGAATTGGTCCAAGAAACTTGATGATGCATTATGGGCCTATAGAACTGCATATAAAAATCCTATGGGTATGTCTCCGTATAAAATGGTTTACGGAAAAGCATGTCACTTACCTCTCGAACTAGAGCATAAGGCTTATTGGGCTATTAAAGAGCTCAACTATGATTCAAACTTGCCAGTGAGAAGAGGTTATTTGATATTTGCTCACTTGA
Organism: Aegilops bicornis; assembly: GCA_021605145.1. Lineage (NCBI taxonomy): Eukaryota > Viridiplantae > Streptophyta > Magnoliopsida > Poales > Poaceae > Aegilops > Aegilops bicornis. Next base: position 829,918,239 of record CM038671.1, on the reverse strand, counting down.
TGAATGGAGAACCCAAGCTTATGAAAATGCCAAGTTGTTTAAAGAAAAAGTAAAAAAATGGCATGACAAAAGGATACAAAAGCGTGAGTTTAATGTAGGTGATTATGTATTGCTATACAACTCTCGTTTAAGATTTTTTGCAGGAAAACTTCTCTCTAAATGGGAAGGCCCTTACGTTATCGAGGAGGTCTATTGTTCGGTGCCATAAAAATCAACAATTTCAAGGCACAAATCCAAGGTGGTAAACGGTCAAAGAATCAAACACTATATCTCAGGTAATCCTATAAATGTTGAAACCAATGTTATTGAAACCGTAACCCGGAGGAATACATAAGGGACACTTTCCGAACGCTTCAGACTCGAAAAGGAGTAGGTATGTTGTACGGTAAGTAAACCGACTCCAAAACAATTTCTAAGGCAATATTTCTCCGTTTTGGAATATTTAGAAAAATAGAAAAATAAGTAGCAGTCCGGGAAGGACACGAGGGCCCCACGAGGGTGGACGGCGCGCCCTATCCCCCTGGGCGCGGCCCCCTACCTCGTGGGCACCTCGTGTGCTTTCCGACTCGCTTTCTTGCATGATACGTATTTTGGTCGGTAAAAATTCATTATATATTCTCCGGAGGTTTTGACTCCGTATCACGCAAATATCCTCTGTTCTTGTTTCAAGCCGTCCCATCGCAGATTAGATCAACATGTCATCCTGTGATTCGGAAGGAGAAAGCTATGTGGATGATTACCTAGCAAATCCTAAGGTCTATGGAGATGTGGAGCACGATGGTTGGACCACGGAGGAAGAAGAGGACTATGAACCCAAGGGGAAGGAGGAGACGAGCTCAGATGAAGATGAAGCCCCATTACCTCAACCTGGGGACATGCATGTGGAGTTCAAAAAGTCAAGTCTCCCTGATAGGGTAAAGAAACCAAAGATCGAGTTTATCCCTTTTCGTCTTTTGCAGGAAAATAAGCAGGACTTATGCAAAAAGATATTAACCCTGGAGTGGGAGATTGATGATTTGAGGGACCAAAATTTCGTCCTCAAGCGCAAATTAAGGGAGAAGTCTATGCCATCAACTAAGTCAACATCACCACCATCTTCTTCACCAACAACAAAGGAGACATAATCACATGGGTATGGGCACTCCCCTTGGCAACTGCCAAGCTTGGGGGAGGTGCCCCGGTATCGTATCACAATCACATCTGCTATCTTTACCGTTTTTCTTAGTTCGATCCTATTAGTAGTATCTTGATCTAGTAGAATAAAGTTTATGGCATGATCTAGTTTTTGAGTTTTTGCTTTATGATCTCTCTATGTAATCGAGTCCGTGAGCTATATAACAAAGATTAGTGTTGAGTCAAAGGCTTAATTATTTTGCCATGATCTTGAGTGAATAAAAGAAAAGAGAAAAAGAATAAAAAGAAACAAAGAGTTCATATTGATCTTATTGAGAGTAATGACTTCATATAGAAAGAGTATGATGATTAAAAGTTGTTGGGAGTTGGCAAACATAGCTTTGGTCATCGTTGCAATTAATAGGAAGTAATAAAGAAAGAGAGGTTCATATATAAATATACTATTATTGACATCTTTTATGATTGTGAGCACTCATTAAAATATGACATGCTAAAGAGTTGATGTTGGACAAGGAAGACAACATAATGGGTTATGTTTTCTTATATCTGAGATAAAGTATATTGTCATGGATATCCCAACATGTTGAGCTCGCCTTTCCCCCTCGTGCTAGCCAAATTCTCAGCACCAAGTAGAGATACTACTTGTGCTTCCAAAACCCTTAAACCAGTTTTGCCATGAGAGTCCACCATATCTACCTATGGATTGAGTAAGATCCTTCAAGTAAGTTGTCATCGGTGCAAAGCAATAAAAATTGCTCTCTAAATATGTATGATTGATTGGTGTGGGAGAAATAAGCTTTATACGATCTTGTGATGTGGAAGAAATAAAAGCGATGGACTGCATAATAAAGGTTCATATCAGAAGTGGCAATATAAAGTGACGTTCTTTCGCATTAAGATTTTGTGCATCCAACCATAAAAGCGCATGGCAACCTCTGCTTCCCTCTGCGAAGGGCCTATCTTTTATTATTATCTTCTACCTTATGCAAGAGTCATGGTGATCTTCACCTTTCCTTTTTAAATTTTATCCTTTGGCAAGCACAGTGTGTTGGAAAGATCTTGATTGATATACACTACTAGGGAAAACATTACACACAGAATTTTAGCAGCAGCGCGGTTTAAAAACGGGCGCTACTGCTAACTAGCAGTAGCGAGCTTAACGGAACCGCGCTACTAATAACTAGGTAGCAGTAGCGCTCTATGTGAAACAAGCGCTACTACTATAATTGCCACGGATTTGCCTCCAGGCTAGATATAGTAGTAGCGCCCTTCCCTGGACGCACTGCTGCTAAAGTACTTAGTAGCAGCGTTTTAAAACTCGCTGCTGCTAAGTGTTGCACCTAATTAAGTTTAGTCCCATACTGCTAAGCGAAGAAGGTGTTTACCACCTTAAATATGTTACTTCTCAAACTACCTCGAGCACTTGGTCTTCATTGAACTATATGTGTAGAATTTGTGGCTGCAATATGAATCTTCACCAGTGCCTATACAGGTACCGTGGAGGATTCATGTTGACTATTTAGATTCTACACAAAAAGATCAATGATGACCAATGTATATTTTTGATGCGTGCTTAGACTTAGCAGTAGCGTTTTTCTGTAAAACGCGCTATAGCTACTTTAGCTATAGCGCGTTTCCTAAAGTGCGCTACTGCTAGTTTGACTTAACCACCAGCCCGCTGAAAATTTCACTAAGTCCTCCTCCCCTTGTTCCCCTACTCCTCTATCGCCACGCCCGAGCCCGAGCCTGCCCTCACTGGCCAGACGAGGCCGCCTCAACCTCACCGCTGCCGCCCGCCCGCCCGCTCTCGACCTCACCCGTCGCCGCCGCCTCCCCCACCCTCTGCTCTCGACCTCACCGCGCCGCTCTCGACCTCACCGTCGTCCGCCGCGCCGCCGCCCGTCCTCCATCCGCCACCGAGGTACTCCTCCTTCCGTGCCTCCTCCTCCCACCGCGCCTCCTCCTCCTCCTCCTCCCACCGTGACCTCCTCCCTCCGCCTGCGGCCGCCCCCTCCTCTCGCCTTTGTCGGCAGCCCTCCGCCCACCGCCCCTTCCTCCTCCTCCTCCTGCCGGCCCCTCCCCCACCGGCCGCCTGCTCCCCCTCCTCTCTCCTCCCTCCCTCCCTTGTCTCTGTTCTTGCAAATCATAGGTGTTTTGAATAAAATAGAAGTAGGAAAATTTAGGGTAGAACTAGGGTATTAGAATTTTTAGCAAGTGTTTAATAGAAAATAGTTTATTTAGTAAGTGATTAATATAACTAGTTTATTTATATTAGGTACTTAATAGAACTAGTTTATTTGGTAAGTGCTTAATAGAACTAGTTTATTTATAGTAAGTGCTTAATAGCACTAGTTTATTTAGTAAGTAGTTAATAAAGCTAGTTTATTTACTGTTAGGATTATATATAAGATATTTTCAAATGTTTTTTTTTCATATTTTGAACCATTGAAATGCAATGACCATCGCTAAATGGCCTATGTTTTGCCGGAGTGTTGATTAATTTCCGTTCCTGCAAATTTCAGGCGCTCGATATGTCTTTTTTAGCAAATGTCATGCCGGATTTTTTGGGTTTTGTCGTCGAGATATAATCTTTGAATTTTGAGCACAGGAGATGTCTGATGACGATGGGATCCCGGAGTGCGGGTACTGCTACGATGACCGTGGTGTGTATGATTTCCTCACCTGCAAAATGATAGGTTTTTCACCGTGAAGCTGGAAGAGACCTTCGATGTTTGTACGGTACGCAATGACAAGCATTTCATCATAATAAATATCATCACTTGTGCTTCTTTTGTTCAACGTGTAATTTATGGATTTTTTTTCAATACGACTAGTACATCCCGTGCCATGCTAGACCATATGTATTGGAGAAGCTTGGTTTTGGTTTAGATGACTTTGAGAATGTGGAGACGAGGAGGGCTCACTTAAGAACTAAACATGGTTATGAGTTTCTGGTTAAGTTCTACAATGCCGTCGATCGCTCTCATTTCGGTTGCTCTAGTTGGGAAGCTCTCTGCAAGGCATATGGATTTGAGGAGGGAATGCGAATAAGATTTGATATCCGTCCCGAAGATTATGGTGACGATGATAATATCGACATCTGGGTGGATGTGGATATGCCTCCAGTTTTACCTAGATGTGAGTTTGTCAAACTAATTTGTTAAGTTCAGTAATTTATGTTGTTAATTTAAAAATATTTGGTGTTCGTCCGTACTAAACTTATTTATTTATAATTGTCAACTTATTTCTTATCTTCAAGAAATACTCGGAAGGTAGTAGACAACACATACTACAGCTATGATTCCAAGCTTAATTGTGAGGAGAAAGGTTATCTTGTCTCATTCATAGAAGATGTTGAGGCCTTCAAAACCAGTCACTCTATCAGCCCAAATTATACTAGAATCGTGCCACTAGTCCATAAATTGATTGATGGTAACTTCATTGCCAAAAAACTTGGTAAGATTTTGTTAATGATGGTAACTTCATTGCATACATTATTCTTAAGTAAACTACATTGCTAACTATATATGTTACTATTTTGGTTTTGAACAGAGGCTCCCAAGCAGGTTGTGCACGACATGCTATGTACCGAAGGTGATATGCATATGGTTAGCTTATGACCAACTCCTTCGGAGGCTTACCATACTGCATACTCGATTTCCTCAAATGATGGAAGGCTCAAAATCAAAGAATGGAGCAAAGTGATGAATGCGCACACGCAAATAATTGGAGACAAAATGAATGTGCGCAAGCCACAAGTTGGAGATAGGTTTATGTCCATTCTCCATTATGGTGAAGGACCGGTTTATCTGTTTTATGGTATTTTAGCTAGGAGAGAGGAGTAGGTCCTAAGTATTAAGAACAATTAGTTAGTGTTGATTATATATGACTACAATGTCTTAGACTTGATGGTGATGCTGAGTAGGAGTTGTGATTATGAGTACTATGATGATGATGATGATGAGTTGTTATTATAACTAGTGACGAAGTTGTTATATGATGTCTCATCATGAACGAAAATGATGATTATGAGGAGTTATATGACAATGATATATTATGATGATAAGTTGTTAATGATATTGTGATGATGATGATAAGTTATTATGTCATTGGGTGAAATAACCGCGTATTAGTTTCAAATGGATGGATCCAAAGTGACCATTATATTGGTTACTTTGGATCCATGCACTTGAAACTAATCCAAAGTTCTTTCACCTAGTGATTTAATAACTCATTATGATGTTAAAAAAATCTCTAACTTGCTACTATATGAAAAATTGTATACAGGTGTATGAATACGACCTAAAATAAAAAACAAATGGAACTAGGAATAATAGTAGTAGCGATTGTTCTTGAAAGCGCTACTAGTAATTAGTAGTAGCGCTCGTTTGGGAAAGCGCTGCTACTAAGTAGATATAGCAGTAGCGCGTGCCAGCAGGTGCTACTACTAAGCTTTTAACATGGCGCCTTATCGATGTGGCGCTTCCAGCGCTCTTGATAGGGCAAAAACCAGTGCTACTGCTAGGCTTTTCCCTAGTAGTGATATCTAATTGGATGTAGGGGGCATGAGTTATTATTGTTGACATTACCCTTGAGGTAAAAGGTTGGGAGGCAAAACTATAAGCCCCTATCTTTCTCTGTGTCTGATTAAAACTCCGTAAACACAAGTATTCCGTGAGTGTTAGCAGTTATGAAAGACTTCAACTACTTGAGTATGTGGACTTGCTATTAGGCTCTGACATAGACTCTTTCTTATGTTATGATAAATTGCAATTGCTTCAATGACTGAGATTATAGTTTGTTGGTTTTCAATAAAGTTTATGATTCATATTCTGCATTGTGAATGGATTATTACTTGAACATAAGAAATCATATGACCTTACCTATATATGTTGCTGTTATGAGAATAATCATGATGCCTTCATGTCCATATTTTATTTTTATCGACGCCTCTACCTCTAAACATGGGGACATATTTATCGTTATCGGCTTTCGCTTGAGGACAAGCGAGGTCTAAGCTTGGGGGAGTTGATACGTCAATTTTGCATCATGCTTTTATATTGATATTTATTGCATTTTGGGATGTTATTACATGTTATGTCACAATACTTATGCCTATTCTCTTCTATTTTACAAGGTTTACATAAGGAGGGAGAATGCCGGCAGCTGGAATTTTGGATTGGAAAAGGAGCAAATATTAGAGACCTATTCTGCACAACTCCAAAAGTCCTGAAACTCCACGAAAGTCATTTTGGGAAATAATAAAAAATATCCAGCGGAAGAAGTTCACCAGAGGGGGCCCCATTTGGCCACGGGGGCGGGGGCGCGCCCTACCCCCCTGGGCGCGCCCCCCTACCTCGTGGGCACCCTGGTGGCCCTCCGATGCCCATCTTCTGCCGCCACGAGGCGGAACCTTGGCGGAACCAATCTAGGGCTCCCCAAGAGCTGTTCTGCCGGGGACACTTCCCTCCGGGAGGGGGAAATCATCGCCATCATCATCACCAACGCTCCTCTCATCGGGAGAGGGAAATCTCCATCAACATCTTCACCAGCACCATCTCCTCTCAAAACCCTAGTTCATCTCTTGTATCCAATTCTTGTCTCCAAGTCCGGGATTGGTACTAGTAGGTTGTTAGTAGTGTTGATTACTCCTTGTAGTTGATGCTAGTTGGTTTATTTGGTGGAAGATCATATGTTTAGATCCTATATGCATATTAATACTCCTCTGATTATGAACATGAATATGCTTTGTGAGTAGTTACGTTTGTTCACGAGGACATGGGAGAAGTCTTGCTATTAGTAGTCATGTGAATTTGGTATTCGATTCGATATTTTGATGAGATGTATGTTGTCTATCCTCCGGTGGTGTTATGTGAACGTCGACTACATAACACTTCACCATTATTTGGGCCTAGAGGAGGGCATTGGGAAGTAATAAGTAGATGACGGGTTGCTAGAGTGATGTAAGCTTAAACCCTAGTTTATGCGTTGCTTCGTAAGGGGCTGATTTGGATCCATATGTTTCATGCTATGGTTAGGTTTACCTTAATACTTTTGTTGTAGTTGCGGATGCTTGCAATAGAGGTTAATCATAAGTGGGATGTTTGTTCAAGTAAGAACAACACCCAAGCACCGTCCACCCACATATGAAATTATCAAAGTACGAGCGTGAATCATATGAACGTGATGAAAACTAGCTTGACGATATTCCCATGTGTCCCTGGAGCGCTTTTCCTATTATAAGAGTTTGTCCAGGCTTGTCCTTTGCTACAAAAAGGATTGTGCCACCTTGCTGCACTTTATTTACTTTTGTTACTTGTTGCTCGTTACAAATTATCTTATCACAAAACTATCTGTTACCACTTGTTTCAGTACTTGCAGAGAATACCTTGCTGAAAACCGCTTATCATTTCCTTCTGCTCCTCGTTGGGTTCGACACCCTACTTATCGAAAGGACTAGATAGATCCCCTATACTTGTGGGTCATCATGCAGCGCCTGCAGTTGGGTCTGCTCCACTTTCCTCCTCCTCTCTTGGCCTTTGTAACCGCGTGCGTCCGGAAACCCAGCCTTCCACGGAACGGAGCCTGGCGTGCCTCGTGTCCGTCCAGGGTGCTCAGGATTCCCGAGGGCCATTGTGAGCTCGTCGTTCTCTCTGTCGGGAACGAACGTCCCTTCCTGCGCTGTGGCGATATACTCCTGAAGCTTCGTGACGGGTATTCGCAGTTGCTCGTTCGTCCAAACGCACTTTCCTGTTTCACGGTCCAAGGTTCCCCCAACCCCGAAGAACCAAGTCCTTGAACGGTCTGGCCAGTTCAATGTCTCTGGTTCGACCCCTTTATCAAGCAGGTCATTCTCAGCCTTCTCCCACAACGGTCGGGCTTTGAGGTAGCCACCTGACCCCGTGTGATGGTGATGCTACTTCTTCGCAGCATTTTTCTTGTTTGTCGCTGACATCTTCTTACTCTTGTCCGATGTCTTGTGGGCCACAAATGCGTCCCAGTGATCTTTGATCTTCTCAAACCGTCCGGTGAATTCTGGAGTCTTTTCTTTGTCGACAAAAGTTGTTTTCAGCTCATCTTCCACCTCCTGAATAGATCTGCCATCTTCTTAAGAGCATGAGCCTTGACCAATGGCTCTATAATAGCTGGCTTCTCCGGACCCTCCTCTAGCGGTAGGGTGAAATTTGCCTTCAGCGCGTCCCAAAGATCATCTTTCTGCCTATCGTTGCCATAAGAAACCTCAGGGTCTTCCTTCTTAGGCTTATACAATTGGTGGATGCTGATCGGGATCATGTCCCTAACAAGAACCCCGCACTGAGCAGAAAATGCTTCCTTGGTCCGGATGGGTGCAATTGGTTGGCCATCGCGCGTGATTTCTGTGATAGTGAACCTTTCATCCGAGCGCAACTTTTTCTTCGGGCCTCGTCTCATTACCGAAGTTCGGCTTGATCCGGAGGGCTAGTAAAGAAGAAAGAAGAGAGTTCGTATGTGTACATACTAAAACAATTAATGCATCAATTAACTATAGTCAGCATAGGCTTAATTAATATATATACATGGCCGGACTCCGTTCGGTCATCGAATCCGTCGTCACGGCGTCCTTCTTCCACCGGCATTCGGTCACCGGAGCCATCATAATCATGTCCTTCCTCCTCCATTGTTCGATCACTGTAGCCTACTTCTTCACCCTGTCCTTCCAGATCATCGGTGTCGTTGAGATACGACATGAGATCAGCTCTGGGTGCGATTATGTCCCCTAACACCTGTTCTGCTTCCTCGTCTCGGCCTTGCTCCATAGTTTCTGCAAATATTACAACATGGCAATTATTATACAAAACATGAGAGATGGATATATTAGTGGAAAACATAGACCTAGCTAGCTAATCACAACAAGGAATCATATAAGTGGCCTCGACGCTTCTCTAGGGTTTGGGGTGGCCTCGGCAACGCTTCTAGGGTTCGGGGTGGTCTCGACGATAACGCTCTTTTAACTTGGTAAATTTGGGTGGCCTCGGCAGCGCTTCTAGAGTTTGGGCTAGACCGCCTCTCTCTCATTGTCCGACGTCCGAACCGACAAGGGATTTAACAAAATGGCATCATTCTGGATGTGCAGAAAATGGTCCATATTTTTCCTGGTCGCATCTACCCTTCTATATGTCACGTTGCCCAGTGTCAAAGAATTCAAGAAAACCATGACTTCATCATTAGCCGGAAATGACAGGCGCATAATGGTACGAAGCTCTTCAAAGTTGTTTTGGAACAGAGTTCCCGATAGAATAATTCGTTTTTTGGTAAAGTTCAGCAAGAGCCAAAAGGCGAATTATTCTATCGTAGCATCATATGCCTGTTACTTCCGGTTAATGATGAAGCCATGAATTTCTTCAATACTTTGACAGACAACATGACATATAGAAGAATATAGATGAGATCAGAAAAAAATTGGATCAACTTGTGCACATCCATAATGGGGGCATTCTTGATAAATCTGGACCCTCGACCCCTCGACGACCCTCGACCCTCGACCCCTCGGTGACCCTCGACCCCTAGGTGACCCTCGACCCCTCGGCAACCCTCGACCCCTAGGCGACCCTCGACCCTCTACACTAGTTCACGACCCTTGATCGCTCGGCGATCCAGGACCCTCTACCCTAGTTCCCGACCCTCGACCCCCACATGTCACGTTTGTCTAGTGTCAAAGGATTCAACAAAACCATGTCTTCATCATTAGGCGAAAGTAATAGGCGCATGATGGTACAAAGTTCTGCAAAGTTGTCTTGGAACGGAGTCACAGATAGGATAATTCGCTTTTAGTACAAAGTTCAGCAAGAGCCTCCCGAATATCGCTATTTGAAAGGCCTTTGCTGAAATTCGTACCAAAAGGCGAATTATCCTATCCGGGACTCCGTTCCAGAATAACTTTGCAAAACTTCGTACCATCATGCCCGGTTACTTCCGACTAATGATGAAGCCATGGATTTCTTCAATACTTTCACAGTAGGCAACCGCTCGACCCCTCGGCGATCCTCGACCCTCGACGACCCTTGACCCTCGAACCCTCGGCGACCCTCGACCCCTCGACGTCCCCCCTCAAGTCATGTTCGATGTCCCCCCTCAAGTCATGTCCGACGTCCCCCCTCATCACATGTTCGATAAAAAATAAGAAGAGGAAGAAGAAGAAGAAGAAGAAGAAGAAGAAGAAGAAGAAAAAGAGGAGAAGAAGAAAGGAATAGAGGAGGAGATCAAAGAAAAAAAGAAGAAAAAAGAGGAGAAGAAGAAAAAAATTCTATATTTTCTTCTTCTCCTCTTTTTTCTTCTTCTTTTTTCCTCTTCTTATTTATTTCTCCTCTTCTTCCTCTCCTCTTCCTCTCCTTCTTCTTCTCCTTCTTCCTCTTCTTATTTTCCTATTTCCTATCCTTCTTTTTCTTCTTCTTCCTTCTTCTTCCTTCTTCTTCCTTCCTCTTTTCTTCCTTTGCCTTATTTTACTTTTTTCCTTTACACTAACCTAAAATCACTAACCTAAATCGATATCTACTAACAACCTAAATAAAAATAATAATACATATATGAAAAAAAACTTCATATGAAAAACAAACATCATATGCATGCACAAAAAAACATCATATGATCATATGAACAAAATAACATCATATGAACATCATATATGAAAAAAAAACATCAAAGAAAGCCGCGGGATCGTAGCGCGGGGCGGCGCAGCGACGGTGTCGGGGCAGGGGTGGAACAGGGCGGTGACGGCATCGGGGCGGCGCGGGGCGGTGAGGGCGACGGGCGATGAAAACTGAAAATTTTCACAAGTGTTTCTTATATAGTCGAGCATTGGTGGGTTGGTAAGACAACCGGGACTAATGCTATTTTAGTCCCGGTTGGTGACTAACCGGACCAAAGGTCTCTTTTCAGCAGCCCAAAGGGCGGGAAGCAGAGGCCTTTGGTCCTGATTGGTGGCACCAACCGGAAATAAAGGTGGGCATTGATCCCGGTGATGTCACTCGCCGGGCCCGAGTATACCTGCCTTTTTTTATGGTTTAGTACCCCTGCACACATTAAATTACAAGTGTTTTTGAGATACACAAGCCCGCAGGCGGATCTATTAGCTAGACAAACCGCCAATAACTATATACTAAAAAAATGTACAAAAGATGCATGAATTGATCGCATAATACAAAATGACCAAAATGAATGATGTTTTAGTGTATACAAAAAATGTACTACGTGCATGGACAGTGTAGACAGCAAAACATAAATATGCAAAAAAAAAATGTTAATCATGTACGTATACCAAACAAATGCTAAAAAGATACAAAACAATGTTCTTGACGTATACCAAAATAATGTGGAAGGTGTACGTAAAAAAAGTAGACATAAAAAACATATTCTAAAATTTTTATTCATGCATTTGAAGAATGTTAATATTTATTATAAAAAAAATTGATAGTGTATAAAAAATGTATAATGTTTATGGAAAAATTTTATATCAAAATTTTAACATTTTTAAATGAATAAAAATTTTATTTTAAATGAATACCCAAAATTTATAATGTGCATAAAATATAAAAAATATATAACATCATACATTTAAAAACATGTTATTGTCTGTTTGAAAACTTTTAAATTTATATTAAAAATTGTACCGCATGTATGCGAGAATTTTAGATTTGTGTTGGGGAGAAACCCAGAAAAACTAAGAAATAAATGGAATAAAAACCAAAAAAATAAAAGAAGAAAACCAGAGATAAGCTAGTGAAAAAAGAAACGAAAATAGAAAACCCAAGAAATATTAAAAAACAAAGTATAACGAAGAAAACCAATGAAGGAATAGAAAAATGGAAGCAAATAGAAAAAATGGAAACAAGAAAAAAGAACAAGCACAACAGATCAGACTGGACGAATGAATGCACGACCGACAAACGTGCTACTGGGCCGGCCATAAGCGTGGGCGCAGCAGGGCGCTTCAGTCGTAGGGAGCTACCCTTGCTATAGGCGAGATATGGTTCTCGTGTCACTCGACTCGCGCCCATTGCAGAATAATGAATGATGGGCCTTGTGCATATGTCTCGGCCGGTACTAGGCCAGGTATTCTTTGGACGTACCTATGTCCTGCCCGCTGCGAATCGCTACTGTCGCCTTCAGCTTCTTAGTAGTGGGCCAGCCCAGTTATGACATGGTCCCGCCACACTGACATCCCGCGTGTTCTTCTTTTCTATTATTTTTTATTTCAGACAATAAAAAATATATATTGTAAAATATAATAACTGCAGTGTCAGTAAATGTGAATGCAGTGTACGAATAATGTTCGCCCCACTTTTAGAATACAATTCCAAAAAATATTATTAGCAATTAAAAAATGTTCATGGGTTTCAAAAAATATGTATGCAACTTCAATAAAATTTAGTGTAAAACCATTGTAATTCAAATAAAATTTACATACCACTAAAAAAACGTGTTGTTACATATAGAAGAAAAAATGGCCCCATCTTTCATACAAAATGTTTGTGACGTTTTTGAAAAAAACGTTGATCCAATGTAAACAAAGTCGCATAGTTCAAAAATATTATTTGTATCTTAAAAAATAATGTTTGAACGTAAAAGAAATAACACATATTCGAAATAATCGTCAAGACCAGAATTTAAGGAAACTGTGAAATCATGTATTTAAAAATGTTAAACATATATATACAAAAAACGAAATGTATACAACAAACATACAATGTGTGTAAAAAATGTATACATGAGAACATACATTTTGTAAGAATGTTACACATGTTTTAATACATAAATTTTAAAGTAGTACCATAAAAAATTTCCCGCGATATACGAAAAATGTACAACGCTTATGAGAAATGAAGACATGCGTTAAAAAATGTTTGCAGTCTTTAAAAAAATATTTCCATGGAAAAATGTACAATGTGTATTTGGAAAATGTATGTGTGTATTCGAAAAGTGTTCAAAACATGTGATTTAGAAATTGTAAATCATTTTCTTTGCGAGAATGAAAATGTAAGTCATATATTTGAAAAATGGTAAATGTGCATAATGCTTTCTTCACGTGTGTACTCAAAATATACATTATGTACTGAGTAAAAAAGTAGGCATGTGTTAGAGAAAAGAAAACTCAATGAAAGCCAACAAAGAAACAGAAATAAAAAATAAAACCAAAGAAAACCATGAAAAAATAAAGAAAACCAAAGGAAATCAGAGAAAGAAACTAAACTATAACAAAGGAAACCCCAAAGAAAACCGGTGAAAAAGAAAAACACAAAAAGAAAAAGGAAAATAACGCGAAGAAACCAGAGCAGAGCGAACCTACAACGATACTAGTGGCAGCGAGCAACCTGCGTTAAGGCGTCAGCCCGGTAGTCGCCCGCCCGTAGACGATTATCATGTTTTATTTGCCATTTTTATAGATTAAACTTAAAGGTAAATTGCTCAGTTTTTCAACAATCCAAAAACTTGATGTGTATAGGAATTTTTCTCCGATTCCTTTTAGCACGACCCTCAAAGCTCCTCTATTTGAGGTGTGAATTATATGTGTGCAAGGGTAGTACTTTGGCTAACCACCATGAACTGCTGTCACGCCTCCAAGGGCAAGCCAGAGGGTACTCTTCCTCATGAGCAAGAGAAATAATGCGAAGCTACAGATACCCTCTTCAGAGGTGTTGTTCGAGTGTTCTTGTCGATAAGATCGGCAATCCTTTCATGACCATTAAGGTTGGTAAGGATATGTTGGATGAGAACAAGGCCAAGTTTGGAGTATCGAACGCAGGAAGTGAGTTGTATGTAATGGAATAACACATGACTATAGGTGGACTGTTGACCACTCTGTAGTTGAGCGGGATCATGAGATACATTCACTTGCCAATGAACTTAGGCAAGGAAATTGAGCATTTCAATTTTGTGTTATCGTACAAATTTATTGCCGAAGGCATCATTGCATGGCATCCTCCCTCGTGGAGAAATTTTGCTACTTATCTGAAGCACAAAAGATAGGGATATTTGTTGTCAATCTAATTGGTATTCTTGATGTTGAAGAGAAGGGAAGGGCGAATGGCACACATGCTCATTTCCATGAAGGGAATTCTAGTGCCAACTTGGTGCACAAGAATAATTTGTAGTCCCACAAGTTCAAGAACAAGAAAAACTATGAGGGCAAAGGGAAGTTTGAGGGAAAGAACAAGGTATCACAACCTGTCAACTTCAAAAAGAATAAGAAGGATACCTTTAAGAATAAAGAAAAATGACATGTATGTGACGAAGATGGGCATTGGGAAAATGGTTGCATGGACCGCTTTGACTGACGTCGGCATGGAACAGTGACAATACCGCTAAGGTCGTTATTTGTGATGTTGAAATGAAAAATGTGGGTATGGCAAATTTCCTAACATTCTATTAGTATGTCATTCTCCTGATTGGTGGATTGACACGAGTGAAAATATACATGTGTGTGCTGATATATTCATGGTTTCTTCTTATCAGGTCACAAGAACTACATCCTAGCTAATGTGAGATGGGTCACATTCTTCTATTCGTGTTGTTGGTATGGTCGATCTAAAGTTTACTTCAGGAAATATCTTGTTGCTGAAGAACATGTAGCATGTCTCTACTACAAATAAGAATCTTGTCACCGCTCCATCTTTTATCAAGATGGCCATAAATTGGTATATAAGTCCAATAAGGTTGTATAATGTGGACAATTTATTGGTAAAAGGCTATGGGTGCAGAGCTAGTCTTGTTATGCCCGTGTTCCATAGAATTCTATACTAAAGTTAATATACTCATGTTTGTAATGAATCTGAATCGAATGTTTGGCTTTTATGACTTTTTCATATTAACTTTAGTTGCATGACGCGGCTAGAAAATTTGAATCTAATCCCGAAATTCACTGTTCTCAAAAGTTCTAAGTGTAAAGTATGTGTGAAAGCGAAGCAACCTCGCAAGTACCAAATGACTGCTGAGGTGAGGAACTATACGCCATTAGAATTGTGAGATGAATGGTGTGTTGAAAAAGGGTGGGAAAAGATAGTTAATGACTTCTATAGATAACTCTACTAGATATTGCATGCTATGTATGTTGAAAACAAAAGATGGGGCGTTCCACTACATTAAAATGTGAAACCAAAGCAGAGAATCAACTTGATGGAAAGATTAAAAGGCTTAGGGTGGATCAAAACGGAGTGTATTTTTTCAGCGGGTTCAATTTATTCTAGGAGGAACATGGTATAATGCATGAGATGACGTCTCCCTATTCTCTCTAATCAAATGGGGCTAGCAAACAAAAGAATCACACTCTAACTAATTTGGTTAATGCCATGTTGGGTGGTGCGATACTTTCCAAGGGATGGTGAGGGGGCTATGAAGACTGCATGTCATGTCCTAAGTAGAGTTCCCATAAAAATAGTTTACCCCATTTGAGGAATGGGAAAGAAAATACTTAAACTCTCTTACTTAAGAACTTGGGGCTTCCTGGCGAAATTCAACATGCCGATTCCCAGTAAGTTTAAGCTTGGACTAAAAACCGTTGATTGTGCTTATATTAGTTATATGCTTTCTATAGCATTGGCTATAGATTTTTAGTTGAAAATTTTGAGGTACGTGACATGAATGTTAGTACAACTATGAAGTCAAATGATGCAGCTTTCCTTGAGGATATTTTTCCTGTGAAAGATATGCCTAGCTCATCTGGTCAAGGATAATACATAACTCATGAACCCTCTGTTCCGCTAGAACATTATGAGATCCCTGAAGAGGATCAAAAGAGCAGGAGATAAAGGACCGCATGGTCTTTCAGTGAGGATTTCATTGTGTACCTCATGGATGATACCCTCACTTACATTTCAGGAGTTTATGCGTCTCTTGATGTTGACTACTGGAAGGAAGTTGTACATAGTGACATGTATTCCATTATGGCTAATGGGACATGGGAGGTCATTGATCGTCCTTATGGGTGTAAACATTTAGGATGTAAATGGGTGTTCAAGAACAAGCTTAGGCTCGATGGTACTATTTATAAGTACAAGGCCGGACAAACTACACTTGGATGTGACTGCATTGATGGTATCTCTCACCTCACTATTACTGAGAAAAAAGATCAGCCAATAGAATCGCGCAAAGGTATGCTCGACCAAGGACGACAATAGGCCGTGTTTTCTCAGTTTATAGAGAGTCCCACTCATTCAAACGACCGAGTTAAAATTTTAACAACGTATTTATATAACCTTATGAGGCTCTCTCTAAAAAAATTCTTAGATTACTTCAACAGGGTTGTCCTTAATTTAGGGCACAATTCTTGTAGTTGGTATATTTTTAGTGGTATGAAATAATATGGTCCATATTTTACACACACACACATACACACACGGATGAACATATGCACTTAAATATTATTGTTAAAAGTACTAACATGTTCATAAACATTTAATGTACTATTTTTGGCTACATGAATCAAAACATGAACCTTGATTTTTTCCCTTATTTTTCTCGAATTATGTGATCAACCAAGTAAATTTAAATTGATGTATGTGATTGGCGTCTTGAATGTTAGAATCTCCTCACTTTACATTGACGAATTTTTGCTTATTGCTACTATCAGTAAATACTAGTGGTAGAATGGTCGATGTGCCGGCACTCTTGTTCAAAATTTAAATAGCGGACATTATCTTTTAGCAAGCACTAGAAGTAATAACTATTTCATAAAACTTGATAAATGTTTAGCTACCAAAATTTATAGCAGTAATTCATTCTTCTAAAATAGAATTATATTATCAAGAACAAACGTCTTTCCTAGTTATGTCAGTATAATGTAGCGATAGCACCAAAAAATTGCCTACAGACCAAAGAATGAGAATCCTAATATTTAGATCTACCATTTCATCATGCATCTATAACATACTCATAAGGTACATAATATTATCATATATATATAAACATAAATATAAGCACTCCTTTATTCTCACCCCCCCCCCCCCAAATAATATATGGAGGGGACATAAACTAGACATAGAGTGTATGGATTTTTCTTCATAGATAAAAATCCTGGATACCTAATTATGAACTTCATAAAAAACCTGCCCGAGCTAATGGAAACCACTATTGGTTGCCAAAGTAGGTAGCCATTGATATGTTTAATACAACCATCAGCTATCCAACTTTAATCGGACAAATTGCACCATTCTTGTATTCCATAGCTGATTCATGGTTTGGCCACCATCCTTTTACCATGATAATTTACTTCAAATTTGCACTGCAATTCAGCCAAAATGAATGCTTTTCACATGAGTGACATCGATGAGGCAAAACTAATCAAACCATGCCCTAGTTCACTATAACTCAAATTTGGTAGCCTTTATTATAGTGGGTGCTTAGCAACTTAATTTATTAAAGTATGTTTATGCGCTGTGTTATTGGCATTGCTCCTGAATAATGAACTTTTTAGGCTCTATATCATGATGTGGGCCCAATTGAGGTACAAAATTGATCACTATCACATAATGATTTACTCCGATATGAAATTTGTGTTGCCAAACTAGCTCAGATGTAGGTCGGCCTATTTTTTTCAGGAGTGAAAATGTCATGCATGAAAAAAACATGCATCGCATGTCATCTTTGCACTCGGAATTGATAATTGCATGTTTGGATCCTTCAAACTATATACATGGTGGAATACTATGGCAAGTTGAGGTTAAGGCAGATGAAAATACCTTGAGAGGCTAGGATGGAGGGCACACCACTTTGTCACATTGTACATTCATAGCTGGAACTGATGGTGATCATCTCATCAAGGGCAAGATCAATTTTCTCCAGTACCTCATGTAACTGTTTTGACAGCTCCCAACCAGATCTGATGAAAATGATATTTCTTTTCTGACAATCCATGACGAAAAAGTAGCAATGCAAAAGGTTGTATGTAGCTTTTCTATTGAAGCCCTCATGTATGGGTCCTTCATAAGTTCTCAGATTCCCAAACTGTGAAAGGAGGGCATTGACTCCATTCACACGTTTTTCAATTTCATTGCACTCTGCCTTGTTCCTCTGAACTTTGTCCAACGCTACCTTGATCTCAATGGCAACTTCAGAAATTGTATGTGGTACACTCCGTGTTCGTTTGTCCTTCACAGTAATGACATATGTTATCACTAATATGGTTAAATAGTAGAGATAAGCTAAAGGATTGTATATAAAACACTAAGGGGTAATTCAATACCAGATAAGCTTCATTTGTTAGGGTATTATGATCATTCGACTGATGGAAACTATTTAAAAATCTGTACTTTAGGTGGATGTGTGCAATCTATACAAGATTAAAAGGCCACAATAATCCCAACAATTTAATAAAAGATTGGCATCAATACTGACACAATATTTCAAGTAAAATTTAATTCAAATAGAGTAAAATTAATATGACAAACACATCTAATAAAAAGTTTTCGGATAGGATGGTTTAATAGCTACTATTCATATAGCTGAATTTGTATGTTATGTTCATTGAAATTATACTTTAAACTTTTTGTGGCACTACTTAACCCACACCACATTTTACCCCTAAATGTACATTTGTGACACAAATTACCTCTTTTTAATAACAAAAAGGGGGCAATTAATTAGTGTCATAAATGTGAAGTTACGGGTAAATTTTGACAAAAATATATATAAGGGAATAAGTACTGCCAGATGTTGTCACCCGTGTCAAAAATGTGAAGTGAATGGGATAAAATATCACATTATTTGTTCAAGTGGGGTAAGTAGTGTCACCAAAATTATTATAGGTAAAACCTGTCATTTACTCAAAAAATTGGGTTGATGAATCCCATGCCAATATTGTCCTGAAATGATATTATTATTATTTAAAAGTTCATATACTAAAATATCTTAGGTTTTGTAGGGTTTTTTTTTTTTGCAGAAATAGGTTTCATAGTTGTTGATCCTGAGCAACCAAGGGCTGCAAGCTTAGAATTATATGACCAAAAGTCTACTCCCTCCGTCCCAGAATAAGTGTTCGTTGTACAACTTTAATGCAAACTTGTACTAAGTCAGCGATACTTACTTTGAAATGGAGGGAGTATAATATACTCCCTCCGTTTCTAAATATAAGCCCTTTTAGAGATTTCAATATGTACTATATACAGATGTGTATATAGACATATTTTAGAGTGTATATTCATTCATTTTGCTCCGTATATAGTCCATATTTGAATCTCTAACAGGTCTTATATTTATGAACGGAGGGAGTAGATGAAAAGTAATACTGTAAGAATTTGTAGAATGTATAAAAGATTCACCGCATAATACCAGTTGGAGCGAACGGCCATGTCCATCCGGTACTTGGTAGAGTTTCTGTTAGACAGTGACCATCCTTCAGCTATATATGCATTATTCATGATAAAATCAAAAGAAACACCAATAAAAAGATTATGTACTATGCATCGAAAACTTAACGTACAAGTGGCTTGGTGTGCGGCGCAATGCAGACCATGATGGCAACCGACACATCAGAGTTTATACTGGATATACTCTGGTCCACCTGGTTGAGCTGCTTGGACATCTCCCCGGCCTTTATGAGGAGACAACACATGTTGGTCTCTTCCTGGCAGTCTGTGACAAGCTCGAGCGCCTCGGCGAGGATCTCACGCAGCGCCTCCAGTGCAGTGCCGCTCCCCTCGGGGTTCATTAGCTCCGCGTCCTTTTGGCACAACGCGAGCGTGTGCCCGACCCTCTCCACACGCCTCTTGATCTTTTGGCATTCCTTTTCATTCCGTTTAACTGTATCCACAGCATGTTTGATCTTGAACACAATATCGAGAGCGTTTGTCACGCTGCCCAGTACCGCGTCGGCCATCCTAATTGATTGTACAACACATCAGCAGATTGAGTACAATTACAACTACGCAGTATACAGGGATAACGAGCAGGGCAGCGACCTACCTTTGTTATCTCCTCCTTTTATCACCTGACGGGAGACGGGGGGCTCTTCCGCTCTTGCTTCCTCTAAGCTTTGCTTGTGCGTTGTACCTGGCAGCTACATTAGTGTGTTGGCTCGGTAGCAACTCCATGGTCCTATTAATAAGAGCTCATGCCATTAAGACGCCTCCTGCTCCAAAATGTCCCTTTCCCTCACGAAAGCAGCTGTGAAAGTGGGAGGCATTGATGCTCTCGTCCGGAACTGTAGGAGATAATCCCATGGCTCGAATCAAGTACCTCCTATGATTGGTGTACGCCATGATAAAGAAACAAAGAGATATGCTCCCGATTTCCAGCACACTCTTACACATAAATAACACTTTGTAGTACACGGATCAGGCGTCATGCGTATACATCACACTTACGCTAATAAAATGCTCTCAATGATAGGCCTCACCCTTAGTGACACAACGTATGCTAACTTGCTAAGTGCGGGTCATGTTTTTAGACTAGCTTGAGTGTGCATTCATGGGGCACACAATACTTATACTCATCAATATTCCATCATCCTTTTTTCTTTTCGCTCAGTTTTGCTACATGCATCCACATGATGTACTAGTTATTACATACCAGGGAATGGATATGTCATCACCCGATCTCCATAGTTCGATGTTGATATACAGAAATCTTATTACATAATTAATGATTAATAAGTGGGTGACCAGGTCATATTAGCGGGCCCATTTTAGTCTTTATTTTTTGTGCATATGAAGTTAAGGTATGCAAGTAATTAATTAGTTCATGGCTGCCTCCATGGTAACTCAATGCTGCCACCTTCTTCCTGCCCCATATTCTGTGGGAGTTGCGTGGTTGAGCCCGTGTAAAAAAGAAAGGCATTCTAATCCTAAGATGTGGCTTTCACGGTTTGCACCAAGACGAGGCTATGGGCCTATGACTAATGCTAATGCTAAGCATTTTTGTTCTTGATTTGTTTGCATGCAGTGGGGTAGTTATGTATGAATCTGAAATTTAAAATGCTCAAATTACATCTATTCACGAAGCATTGTATATGGCATTACAACAATACAACTTTGAGTGATGCAACCAGTGAAATTTCTACAGGTTGAAAATAATAGGGTGATCATCATATTAACCTGTCCAATACCCAGCAGGATGTATTTTTAGAATAATCCAGTCCAAACCCTCCTTTATACGTTTTCTGTCCATTTTTTGACTCCCATCCGTTTCATCTAGCAAGATGTATTTAGGAACTACACTTACGCATCAACTATGCATGCAACTAAGAAGTAACCATTAAGCCTTACAGTCATTGCTCTATTTTACAGTTTGATAAATTCATCATCAAAGTACAACAAGCCAACTTATGTGTTATATATGTCTAATGTAGTAAACACAAGCAGCCTTACTGCCTTAGGTATATAATCAAGAATAATACTCTTGACCAAAATATGAGAAAAAAATTAAGGGAAGGAGATTCTATCTGCATCTCCTCTACTAATCTCCTTTTATCATGGACATGCTATCAGTATGGTGGTGGTCGTCTTTTCCATGGTTGTCACCATGATACCTATGCACCGACATCCCTTCACTACCTCAAGCCCATCACACACCATAACTAACTTCCAAGTCCCTCTCTTACAAACCTAAATAGGCAATCCTACACTCTAATGTCATTCATTTGTCTGACTACAATAGATGACCGCACTATTGATGACGAATACTCCCTTTGTGAGCCTACACATTGATTTTTCTTGACATTTTCTCATGGAATCAAATAAAAAAATAATCTCGGTACTCCTATTTACATGGGTATGGACAAATATATTTTTTGTCTTTGTCGTTCAATAATAATTAGTGCCTTGATGTATTTGTGATCATGTTAACAAATGGGTTTTATCCTAATTCTTGAATCATACTTGTTTCCTTAAGTTGTATTAGTAAATATACTTATGCCTTACTAAGAGCAGCTCCAATAGTTCCCATATCTCTAAAAAATTTTATCATTTACAGGAAGTTGGAGCAAAAAAAAGGCCTCCAACAGCTCCGTAAACCTGATTTTTTATACGGGATCCCGTATAATCACCTCCTCTGTCCTACAAATTTATGGGAAGAAAGGTTTCTCGTATAATTTTAGCGTGCTGCAACCATGTGAACCTTCACACTCAGACACCCTCGTGCCGCCGCAGCCATGCCACCGCCCCATAACGCCGCTAAATAAACAGATTTAAAAATTAACTTCTTTAGTCTAGACATGGTTTATAATATAATTATAGTTGATAATTTGTTGTAGAATGGATATAATTTCATATGTACACATTCTATACTAGAGCAATTATCTACCAAATATTTGTCTATGCAGAATTACATTTTTGACCTTGCAACTTGATAAACCACATGTAACCGAAAAACGTTGTATCTGTTCTACGTAAATTTTTTGGTTCATCTGTCCTTTGTGTGATGTAACTGGGCTGCTGTCTAAGGTGGAGTAACAAAAATTAGCTTCCTGTTGCACGCTAAACATTACTGGAATGATCATTTTAAAATACGATATCAACCCCGAGCATCACCGTGTTTACAATCGTAGATTCTTTCGAAATATACTCCTTCGTTAGGTGTAGACATAATGTGGAGGGTATTCTGTTCTGCTCTTATCATTTACTATTATCGTATGTGTATCATGAGCCAATATGTATACTATTTGTCTGAACTAAAGGATGTAAAACAGTAAAATTGCAATTATATATTATTAGATTTGAGCTTATAATGCTAAATTCATATTAATATTCATTTCTTGGGGTTTGATTGGTTTTATCGATAGTTATGTGATATAAGTAATAAAGAATCCGCAAAAATATCTAAATGCGTTCAAAACTTTATGTAATTCCACTTCATATTAGAGAAGACCAAAAACAAAATATAATAGATGATTGAAAGAGAATGTCTGCGCATTTAAAACTTAAACAGAAATATTGAATACTCCCTCCGTCCCAAAATTCTTGTCTTAGATTTGTCTAAATACGGATGTATCTAGTTACATTTTAGTGTTAAATACATCTGTATCTAGACAAATTTAAGACAAGAATTTTGGGACGGAGGGAGTATTTTATTCAGCTGCCTTTGTTATTACATTGTGCGAAACATACAGAAGTTGTAACTTGCATTTAGTTTGTTATTGCACCTAATTTGTAGTTCTACTTACTAAGTTAAATTTCCTGTGAGGTTCGTCCATCACCAAGAAAGAGGACTATTGTGATTAATGCCTAGAGATACAATGGACATGATTTATTGACAATTAAGAACCCAAGCTAGGACCACACAACGACAATCATGTGGAACACGTCGCAACTGAAGAATTCGACGCAAATGTGTGCATCCAATATTTCTGTGAGCGAGGAATCCTCTTATTTTTAAAATCACCCCAAGGAATTCTAAGGGTAAATTTGTGTTTCCAACCACCAGTTGACGACCAATCAGTAAAAGTGACAAATATCTACTGGGTGTAACTTATCTTTGTTAAATATACTAGCCCGCGCATTTGCTAGGGCCACATTGCTACTTTTAATTCTTTGCGGATTAATCTTCAATAGTAACAACAACAATCAGTCACACTCACACGTGAAAGTTGTGTTGCCTACTTCTATAAGCTTCTACCGATGCTGCCTTTTCACATGGTACCGAATCATTGGCTTTCCTTCTCATTCGTTGTTCAAAAGTTATTCCCGGTGTTGTAATTGGTTGACAGCGATAACTTGTACAACACATTTTGTTGGCAGATGCCTCCATCTACAATATTAGGTACGTAATGCCAATGAGCAGGAAAGGCCGAAGCATCAATGCCATTTGGTAGGATTAGTGGAGCCCGTACCTGCTCAATAAGTTTTGATCCAGATTGAGAGATGATTGGAGGCAGAGAAGAGACCGCATGGAATGTGGAGGTCTGCCTTTGCTTCAAAAGCAAGACAACAATTTTGGTGAAGTGGCGGTAGGTGCTGATCCTATTTCCCACTTCATTTTTGAGAATTAAATTATTTGGAACGAGAAATACCGAGTAGACAATTACCAAGGCTAACCACTGAGCACCATCAGGGACAAGTAACAGAAATTTGGATGCTTTCAAGCATCTTCGCCGAGACACCTTGACTTGACTTCACGGGATAAATGTTTACTCCGTTGATAGGTGTAGCAAAATGCTTTGGGAATAAACTACGGTGTCCCCTCGTCAACCTCCTATAGCGACAACTCGAGAGAACACTAAATTGTCATCACCACCTTTCCCTTTTCAGTTTATATTTTAAATTTTTGTATAAATGTGGATTTTTTTTTTGATAAACGTAGACATTTTTTTGATAGATGTTTCGACCATTTTTTTCAACAACAAGTTACGTTTTTTAAATAGACATTGAACATTTTCTTAATGGTAGAAAATATATTTAAAAATTTGAGACCAACGTTTTACATTGTATAAAAAATCAAATAAATGTTTGAACTTTTTTTAATACATGAAAATCATTTTTCAAATAGACTCTAAACATCTTTTGAATAGTAAAAAATATATTTAAAAATCACTAAGACTTTTTAAAAATTCGATAAACATTTGGCAAAAATATCTTCAACCTTTTGGGAAATGCGTATTTTTTAAATGTCCCAAACATATTTTTAAATAACCCAAGAACTAAAAATTGCATGAACAAACACTGCATTAACATTTTTCAATATGCGATTATTGTTTTATAAATTTCATAATTTATTTGAAATAAACAAAGTAAGAATAGAAAAGAAAAATAAAAAGAAAGAAACCAAGGAAACAAATGAAACTACCAAATCTAACTCTACTGTGCCGACCCACCATACACCCTCCTTGGGTGACATAGATCCATCAATCTCGCATGAAGCGAGAGAATATTGAGAACAACTTACTAAGAGGTACCGAATTCTCAAAAAAATCAACAGGTGCCCGTGGTGCGCTTGCAGCTGCCGCCACTTGTCACATGCTGACACTTACTCAGGTTTTTTTTTCTGTATGTGTTTTTGGCTTTTCTCTAGGTGTTGGAGAGAGAAAAGAATCAAAAAGAAATTTTGAGCGAAAAACATTTTTTTTGCTTCCATGGGATGCACATATCTGCTTCCTGTGGTGGTCCAGATATGCTTCTGCGAGGGGCATAGTTGTGTCTCAGCGAAAAGGAAAAAAAATACTTTTTTTTGCTTCCACAGAAGACACAAATTGGCTTCTTGTATAGGCACATATTTAATTTTGCGGGAGTTGTGCCTCTCAAAAAGAAAAATAACGTGTTTTTTGCTTCGATGGGAGGCACATATTTGCTTCTTGTGCATGCACGGATTTGCTCCGTGAGAGGCACAAACGTGCCTTTGACAAAAAGGAAAAAACGCATTTTTTTGCTTCCATGGGATGCACGGATTTAATTCTCGTGGGGCCATGGATTTTCTTACGCGAGAGGCACAACTGTGCCTCTCGTAAAGGGAAAAAAACATGTTTTACTTTTTTGCTTTCTCGAGAAGCAATTATTTGCTTCTCGTTGTGACACAGATTTGCTTCCGAGAGTTGTGCGTCTCGGAAAGGCAAAAAAGTTGGGGAAAAACATGCTTCCGGCTCTGGTTTTTTTTTTCTTACTATTTTTTCATGAAAAATAAATTCATTGAAACCTATTATGGGATCTAGTTTCGAATATCTCGACACGAGAAATCCGACGGTGAAAACGGTTCAGGATTTGAACACCCGGTCTGAGAGATAAAAAACGTCTTCTATGAAAAAAAGAGAGAAAACGGTCAGGTTGCACAAGGGCGCACATGCAGTGCGCCACTTCTTAACCTCTAGAAAGGTGGGAGTGACAATTGCAAGAGGTACCCCTTAATTGGTGATCCCGGAGAATTTACTAACTGACACTCATTGCATCAGTTGTTGAATAAACACATATATCAAACAAAGCGAGTAACGTAGTCGGTGGGACCATTTAGTGAATGTTTTTCTTAACTGACTTCTACTATTTTGGGACCTTCCTTCTAGAAGGTTCCTAGTCGTTCTTTTTGGTTTTAGCAATCTAAACTAGCTTTTTTTTATGTTTTCCTCTTTCTTTTTTCCTTTTTCTTTCTCTCCTTTATTTGTATTCTATCTGTTTATTTTCTTTTTCAAGTTTATTTTTATTTTGTTTTCTGTTTTTTGGAACATGTTCATAATTTTCAAAAAAAGTGTGTCTTTTGTAATTGTTCAAAACATAGAAAAATGTTCCTGTTTTCAACTTTTTTAAAAATTCAAACAATTTTCACTTTTTGTAAAAAAAGAATTTTTAATTTAAAAGTAATTTATGCTTTCCAAAAATGTTGGTGTTTTAAACTTGTCCACAAATCCAAAAAGTGATCACTTTTGCAAATAATATTTATGCTTTTCATAAATTGTTCGGAAGTTCAAGCAGGGGCGGAGCCAGGATTTGGAAATGGAGGGGGGGAGCCAAGTTGGTAAAAAAATATCAAGTGTGAAAAAAAAAACATGTAGTATTATAAAGGTTTTGCTTTGGTGTTATAAAAACATCAGTACATTTGAATTTGTAAATTTGCCTCTATAATTGCCAGTAAAATAATTAATTGGTATCTTAGCTTCAAATTATCTGTGAATGTAGCTTATCATGCAAAGACGTCTCTTGACGATTTTAATAGTCGAATAAATTCGCTTTACGTAGGCCATTGAGACTGAGAGAATTATAACAGGTCGCATCAAAATGCTTTAAAAATGAATAAATTTGAATGGTGTTTGGCGACACATTTCTCTTCATCGAGTTTGTCATATGTGTTTTTCTCTATCGATTTTCGTAAGTTTTCTTTAGCGATTTTATTTTTGGTTTTTTCCTAGTCATTTTCTTCTAGTTTTTTAATTTATGAAAACACTTGTATACTTTCTAAGATACACATTGTATATATTTCATATATGGATTGAACATCTTTAGCATGCACGTTGAACATTTTTTAAACATGTGTTGAACAATTATCTGAATACACACTGAACGTTAAAATGCACATTTAACGTTAAAATGCACGTTGAACATTTTTAAACACGTGTTGAACGATTATCTGAATACCTATATTTAAAGGGCACCTCAAGAGGGCATCGACATGGGGGGAAGAGGCGCTTGTACAGAGACATGCGTTCGTATGGGGCTTGATAGGGCACCGACATGGGGAAGATGCGCTTGTACGGACACAAGTGTTCATATGGGGCGAAGGGACGCGACCGGAACACATGCATCTGTACGGCGCTTGGACAGTTTAACCTATTTCGAACATTATTAACCGTGTGCTTATCTTAGATCAGGTTAAGGGGTTCTTTTGTTTTGCATCTTTGCTTGCAGTTGGGTCGGCGTCTGGTTACGTTCTTTCTAACTCGTTTTGCGACCCTTCTCGTTGTGTTTCTGATCGAGAGAACTCTAATCTCATGGTCCCTCTATCCGTGGAAGAGATAGAGGCAGCGATAGATTCTGGCAATATGAAATCGGCTTTGGTCCCAGATGGGTTCTCGATTCCTTTCTTTAAGAATTTTTCGCCGATACTGCATGGTCAGGTCTGTAGTATTAATCAAGGTTTCTGCCTTGGCACGTTGGATATTTCCAGGCTTAATTACGTGATTTTGTCTTTGCATTCCCAAAGTGGAGAGAATTACTTAATTGGCCCTTCCTTAAAATTTGGTTCCCTTTTTGACCCTAGTAAAAAAATCTTCCAGTTCTGACACTCAAACTTCAGTTTGTTCCCTATATGACATTTCCGTCAGTTTTGGCAACTAACACCATTTTACCCTTGGTGTAGTTTGTGACCAAAATTGTGAACTGGAAGTCAAAAGCAATGGTGATGTGATATGTTTTGCCTTGAATACATTACCAAATGAAACCAAATCTGCTATTTAGCACATCTTTAATTTTAATTGGATAATTGGACAGAACCTCCATTGTATTTTGATGATATATCCCCTGTACAGTTCATATGTGCACAAATTATAATATACTTGGAGCAGATTCACATTTATGCAAACTAAAAGTTCATAGAAACTTGGTCCAGGTTCACATATGCGCAAACAGTCCACATATTTAGTCCTCTACACACATCCAGGTTCACGAGTTCACATATAATAGTACAGGTTCACATCATGTCAAATACAGCACATGAATGTCACATATAGCAGTACAAAAGCCCAGGTTCACACGTATATATAAGCAGCTCAAAAGTTTCCAAAATGAAGCATGATATGGAAAGGGATCCAATGAGAATCACAAACTAAGCCTCCTTTTGCTTCGTGTGCTCATTGCAGGGCTGGCAGGATTCATTTTTTTTGCTTCGTGTGCCCATTGCAAGGCTGTCATGTGGCACCATAGGAAGGTGTGGCAACTTATCAGGAACCTCTTTGCTTTTTTCTTTTGGCATGTACCTTCACAACAACAGATGCTTTCTTGTTGGCCACACAAATGGGCTGAATTCTTGATCTACACATACACATTCATGGCAGCACATCATACATCACATATAGTAGCCCAGGTAAACAATAGAACAATGAATAACATAACATAAAATTCAGGAAAATAACCATAGGTTACCTTTTTGCTACTCCAAATCCAGATTTACTCCCTTTCCCTTTTTCCTTAGTTGTTTTCTCCAACATTTGGCTATAGTGAGAAGAATGCAATTAGAATACAAACCAAACTTTCATCTAATCTACTACAAAATTCAGAACTAGTTCTTACCTTTTTGATGCTCCAGTAATTGAGTTATCATGTTTTCTCTTTTTCGTACTTGTAGGTTCCAAGCTTTGGCTACTGTAAGAAGTTACTTAGGATTCAAACACAAATTTCATTTAATTATGAGCACGAGTGTAAAGTGGCTAACCTTGGTGGAAAGCACATAGAGGCTGCTGGAGCATCATCCTCGCAAGGCATAATTGATGCTTTGGTGGTCTTGGCCCTCTTCTTTGGTGGCCCTCTACATGAGCAACAAAAAAAGTAGTTAACATGTATGGCTGCTTACAAAAAAAATGCAAGTGAAGCAAGTTACACAATTAAATTTATTACCTCACAACTAAAATAGAAGCAATGTCATATTGGTTACCTTGCATTTATGCCGATGATGCCCATAGTCCTTACAAATAGGGCATAAGTGTTGCCCGCTTTTTCTTTTCTTCTCATCGCAGCCTTTATACCTCTCAGTTTTATGCCTACCCCTTGTGGATTTTAGTAGTGGTGGAAACATGAAGAATCCATGGTCAGATTTAGGCCATTGGCTCTTGTCAACCATGGCAGGAATTAGTTGGTCATAGGCTGCTCTAAATTTTTCAATGGAGTAATACAAGTCCACATAATTCTGCATGTGTGAATTGATAAGAGATGTAATAAATGCTAGATCATGTTTGCAAGGAAGGCCAGAAACTTGCCATTGTCTACAAGAACATGTCATGTCAAGCAAGTTGACCACAAACCTAAAGCCACTGCCTCCCAATGCTGTCACTTCAGTGACTTCTTCAGAGCTTTCTACCACCTCCAAGTTTAATTCTCTAGTCTTTGCATTCAACTTCTTAATTATGTGTGTGGGGGGGGGGGGATCAACCCAACCAACTTCCTTGCTACTTTCCTCCTTCGGTTCCACATGATCATAATCATCTGCCTAACATAATCAAAGAAGTCGTCCAAGTTCAAGGACTTGTGCTGCTTAATCCAGTTATTGAAGCACTCAGCCAAGTTGTTTGTAACATAATCCACCTTGGAAATTGTTGAGAACTGACTCCTAGACCACAACCTAGCGTGCCACCTCCTAAGATATGCAGTTGCCGCTGGCTTTGCTAAGTCCATTGCAACCCAATTGTTTTTCAAATATATATGGGTTCCATGAGTAAGCAGCAGCCCAAAGGTGGTCATCAAACACCTTTCCATGAAACTTCTTCTTGAAGTTGGACACCAAGTGAAACATACATTCCCTATGTTCAGCCTCTGGGAACACTTATTTTACACCTGTCATCACTAGTTGCCCAGCATCGGTGCATATGGTTAAACCCCTTGGGGATCTTATGGCTTGTCCAACCGTTTGCATGAACCAGATCCAATTCTCATTAGTTTCAGAATTGAAAACACCCATACAAACTGGATACATCCAACTATGGCCATCAACGGCGGTAGCACTAGCCAGCTGCCCTTTGAACCTGTCTGTCAAGAAGGTGATATCTTGTGACGCCCGGATAATCAAGCTACAGTAAACCTCTGCTAATGGTGCCACGTCACCTCGGTTACTGTTGATAAACTCGAGTTAGTTCGAAACCGATTCAAATTCAATTTCAAAATCAAGCAAACAATAAAAGTTTTCAAATATTAAAACTAAAATGTTCGGAGTGAACTAAATGTGGCATAGGTAATTATGGAGGAGAAACCACACCTTTATAAAATGTTTAAATACTATTAGATGAATAAAACAACAGTAAAACAATTATTTACATACCTTTTTGTAATTAATAAAATGTCAAACTAATTTATTTGAGGACTATATTTTTTGTGACTATGGACTAAGTTCAAATACTAATTTAGATGCTACGTGTATTTTACTAAAACTAAAATAATAGAAAACAAAACTAAAACAGAAAAGTAAAATAAATAAAAAAACAAAAGAAAAGCCCCACCCCCCAATGGGCCAACCGGCCCAGCTGACAGCCAGGCCAGCCCACTGGCCCAGCCGGCCGACCCACCCCACTCCCTTATCCCCTCACACCCGCTAACCCTAACCCCCCGTCGCCCCACTTCCCCCCTCTCGATCCAATCTGGATCGAGGAGACCCCCACTCCCTCGTCCCTCTCGCCTCCCCCCACTCCACTCCCTAGCAGGCCCACATGCGATCCGCGTCGCCTCGCCCTTGACACGGCACGCGTCGCCCGCCGCTTCGGCCGCCCGTCGCCCTCGACTCCCCGTCATCGGAGCCACCTCGCCACCCCACCCGACTGCCTTCCTCGCCGGACCGCGCCTCCGCCTCGGTCCCCGGCGCCCCGCTGCCTACTCCGCCGTTCCCCCGTCGACAGGCGCTCGCCGGACCCCGTCCGCGCCGTCCCGTCGTCTCTCCCTCGCCCAAGATCGCGCGAAGGTCATGGACGCCACCACCGCCGCCCAGCTTGGACCTCGCCGAGCGCCTCCTCACCGGCCTGCCTCCTCTTCGCTGCGTCGTCCCGGCCCCCTCCTCGACCCCGTTGCCCGTCCTCTGCAACCCATTGTGAGGCTCTCGGCCTCCTCTTCCCCTCTCCGCCGCTCATCGTGCTCCTCGCTACGACCCCGCCCCGTGCTGCTCTGCAGCGTGCGCGACGAACCCACGCGCCCGTCGCCTTGGCCGTCCGCCCTTTGCCGCCTCGCTCGGCGCCATGGCCGACCCTTGTCGCCACTTGCCTCCGGCCGCCCTTCCGTGCAGCCCCCTCACGGCGCCCGCCACCGCCTGCGGCTCTCACCTGCCCGCCTCGCCGCCCTTGATCGTTCCCCCGCCGCCTCCCACAGCTCGGGCCGGCGTGTCCGGGACTGCTCGGTGCCCCCTCGGGCACCCGTCCGTTTGGGTGCCCGCTCCACCGCCCTGTTACCCAGCGCCCGCAAGGCCCTATGGGCCTATGAAAACGGGGCCCCCCCCAGAACGTTTTAATTAAAAAAAGAATTAAAAAATAATAATAAAAATAAAATAGATAATAATAATTAAATTAATTAATTAACGAATTAATTAAGTTAATTAATCACAATTAGATTAACCTAATTAACTATTAGTTAATTAATCAAACAATGACAGTGGGGCCCATCCCCTAATTAATTATGATTAGTTTAATTAATCTGATAATTAAAATGTGTCACCGACGGTGGGACCCATGGTCAGTTGACCGATCAACCCTGTTGACTGGCGACATCAACATGACATCATGCTGATGTCATTAATCTAT
Source organism: Aegilops bicornis (assembly GCA_021605145.1). NCBI lineage: Eukaryota > Viridiplantae > Streptophyta > Magnoliopsida > Poales > Poaceae > Aegilops > Aegilops bicornis. The sequence continues at coordinate 829,886,240 of CM038671.1, read as the reverse complement.
TTTCAATTAATTTAAATAATTAACTAAATTCCGTAAATTAATAAAATCTTTAGAAAATCATATCTTTTAATCCGTAACTCGGATTAAAATATGTTCAACATGAAAGTTGCTCAGAACGACGAGACAAACCCGGATACGCAGCCCGTTCGTCCGCCACGCATCGCTAACCTATCGAAGTCACAACTTTCCCCCTCCGGCTCCTTCCGCCTCGAAAATGCGAAACACCGGGATACTTTCGGATGATTCCCCTTCGCTTGGTATCACCTCCTACTGCGTTAGGGCATACCCAAGACCGCGTATTGCCTCGTTATGTTTTGTGATGCTTTGTTTGCTCCGTATTCTTTGTTTCTTCCCCTCTTCTTCCCGGTAGACCCCGAGATCGATCTTTGCTGCTGGTACCCGATCGACTACGGTGTTGACGACCCTCCTTCTTGTCGAGCAACCGTGCAAGCCCCCCCTTGATCACCGGATATCGCCTATTCTTCTCTATACTGCTTGCATTAGAGTAGTGTAGCATGTTCTCGCTTCGATTAATCCTATATCGCTTTGCATAGCTTTGTCCTTGCTACTACGATCGTTACCTTTACCTTTATCCTCTTGCTTAGTATAGGATGCTAGTGTTCCATCGGTGGCCCTACACTCTTGTCCGTCTGCCATGCTATACTCTTTGGACTGTGATCACTTCGGGAGGTGATCACGGGCATATACTATATACCTTACATCGTTACATTACGTGATCTTTGTTCGGAGATGAAATTTGAAAGGACAGGTGGCTCCATCCCGGTAGAGGTGGGCCTGGGTTCCCGACGGCCCCCGACTGTTACTTTGTGGCGGAGCGACAGGGCAGGTTGAGACCACCTAGGAGAGAGGTGGGCCTGGCCTTGGTCGGCGTTCGCGGATACTTAACACGCTTAACGAGATCTTGGTATTTGATCTGAGTCTGGCCATTTGGTCTATACGCACTAACCAACTACGCTGAACAGTTATGGGCACTCGGCGTCGTGGTATCGGCCGAAACGCCGTGGCGTCGGCGGCGCTAGCGCGGATTGGGCTGGAACGCTGTTAAGCTAGGTCTGCTTCTGGCAGCGTCACATAGCGTGCGAGGTGTGCTAAGGCGATGGGCGGACCCACTGTGCGCTTAGGTTTAGAATGGCGTGCATACCTCTGTTGAGCCTAGGTGGGGCTGCGACTTGTTGATCTTCCGGCGGGCAGGACCCAGAAAGTGTGTCCGGCCAAATGGGATCAAGCGTGCTGGGTTATATGGTGCACCCCTGGAGGGAATTTAATCTATTCGAATAGCCGTGATCTTCGGTAAGAGGACGACTTGGAGTTGTACCTTGACCTTATGACAACTAGAACCGGATACTTAATAAAACACACCCTTCCAAGTGCCAGATACAACCCGGTGGTCGCTCTCTCTCAGGGTTACGAGGAGGGGATTGCCGGGTAGGATTATGTTATGCGATGCTACTTGGAGGACTTGATCTACTCTCTTCTACATGTTGCAAGGCGAAGGCTGCCGAGCGTAGTCTTGACTGTGATTAGCTATCCCCTCTTATTACGGCATTCTGCGATTCAGTCCACTGATATGGCCCTTGTACACATATATCCATGCATATGTAGTGTAGCTCCTTGCTTGCGAGTACTTTGGATGAGTACTCACGGTTGCCTTGTCCCCCCTTTTCCCCCTTTCTTTACCCGGTTGCTGCGACCAGACGATGGAGCCCAGGAGCGACGCCACCGTCGATGGCGACTACTACTGGGGCGCCTACTACTACGTGCAGCAGCCCGACGACGACCATGAGTAGTTTAGGAGGATCCCGAGCGGGAGGCCTGCGCCTCTTCGATCTGTATCCCGGTTTGTGTTAGCCTTCTTAAGGCAAACTTGTTTAACTTATGTACGTACTTTCAGATATTGTTGCTTCCGCTGACTTCGTCTATGATCGAGCACTTGTATTCGAGCCCTCGAGGCCCTGGCTTGTATTATGATGCTTGTATGACTTATTTATGTTTTAGAGTTGTGTTGTGATATCTTCCCGTGAGTCCCTGATCTTGATCGTACACATTTGCGTGCATGATTAGTGTATGATTGAATCGGGGGCGTCACAAGTTGGTATCAGAGCCGGCTGCCTGTAGGAATCCCCCTTTCAAACTCCTTGGCCGAAGTTGAGTCTAGTCATTGCAAAGCTTTTACTAACATGGCTGTGTGGCTTACGGTCCCACGTCGCCATTGGGTGGTACTAGGATCTTTTACTCCTCGACCTTTACTCTGGGACTCTGAACTCTCTTCTACTCGGGTTAAATGATTTTTACTAACTCCGACTCTAGGTTCTCGATAATACTTTCTCCCGGAGAGCCTCTTCAATCGGGATGATTACTTGGTGCATTGAAGGATTCTGAAGATACCTTTCGATATTCTCTTGAGACCTTGTGCCAATCGCGTTTGCAATTCCCCTTCCATCGTCAACCCTTATGGATAACTACTTGCAGTTGTTATTCTTACATTCATCCCCAGTTGGTCTTGTTATTACAAGATACCCCGAAATACTCGTCGTTGTTTCGATAATCCTTTGAGCTTACTGCCTTGCTGTTCTTTGTCACCTGAATACCCCTACGGATAATTCTCGCACTTATCGAGTATCCGCTCATCCCCCAGTTGTTCATGTGTTTCACAATGGTCTTCGAAATACTATTTGATCCTCCAAAAATCCTTAGTAGCTTTATTGCTCTGCAAGTACTTGTCTACTTGCATTATGGATGCTTCCCATATATCTGGCAATATTCACTAGTATCTTTTGACACCGTCATTTTGATCCTATTGATTCAGCATGTGCGAATGCACACAATCATCTATCAACCCTTATAAATTATCTTTCCGGCTCAGACATCATTTTTGAACATGAGCTGGTTCTCGACCAAACTATTTATCGTCAATTGTGCCTCTGGTATATCCAACTTATCCATCCTTGATCAGGCGGCGCTTCTGATCCTTTGTTTTGGAAATCGAAATTCCTTTGTTATCTAAGCATCGAATTATTCCGATGTTCTATAATATGATGCCCGTGCATTCTTCTTCCTCTGGTTGAGTACCGATGCTCACATCAGATCCCTTGTGGACCATCGGTTCCTTTGTTGGATTTTATCCGACAGTGTCCTTCATATTGAATAACCTTGAGAGCCTTTCCATGGGTATATAATGCCTTTGGTAAATTGTATCATCTACTTTCTCAACCTTGCTCTACTTTCGAGCTTGTGATATTTACTCTTGAAACTTGTGGTATATGTTTCTAAGAAGCCCCTATGGGTTGAACCTATGCCTTCCTTAATATGTGTGAACTCGAAAGTTTTCACGAGTCATACTCTTCTAGTATTTTGTTAGATAAAATTTCAACACTACGACTTCTTCAAAAGTGAGAGGTGAATGGAAGGTTATACATTGAAGAAGTGGGAGTCGACCTTGAACTTTGTGTTCATGCCCATGGACACGATGTAGATCCTACCATAGAAGCTTCTTGCGATAATAACTATTTCGTTGATACAATATCATCTGGTATCTGTGAATTTATCCTATGCAATCGTCGTTTCAACCATATTTTCTCTTTGATCCCATTTCTCGGGCAAGTTTAATCACTTGTGTTCTATGGATCAATACACCAGTCCAACCTCTACTTTGATCTTGTGTCGAGTATTACCCCGGGTATCTCGAGGATATCTTGCCATTGCACTACATCTTATAAACTTTGATGAAACACTACCTTACCTTGTATTTGTCACTTCATGGGTTCTGGGTTGTTTGTCGACCGAGAACACCGATAAGTGAATTGATTCCGCACTCCGATTCAATAACTCTAAGTAATTTTCATTGCTTATGAGTTTATTAATCCTTCAAGTCATCGCTAGCCTGATCGGCGATATCATTATCATGCAACTTTTTAAGCATGCTACCTGGTCCTTCTTTCCGGAGCACAAATTTAGATGGTAAGCTAATCTTACGTCGATCTTCCTCGTCATATCATTTCTCCTTGAACAACAAACTTGATTTCGAGTTTGTGTCGTACCCATGGTTCGAATAACCTTTCGCTTCATCATTCCTTTAACTTGATGTCATCGCCGATCGATTACACCTTCATGTAATCCCTTACAAATTTGTCGTGGTCAACGTCAACGTTTTGACTCCTTCCAGGATACCAATCGAATTCATGATGATGAGTACCACCCTCTTACCTTGGTAATTTGAGTTACCATCGACAACATCCTTGCCTTCCTTCCGTCACAAACTTATTCCTGTTATGGATGCAACTTGCAATCCAGCTTGTCTTATGTTCTACCTTGAAGTATTACTGTCTCTAATGTCGAGGATGTTGTGAGAATTTCACCACCTCTTAAGAAATTCTTGTTCCAGCGATGCTTCTCGCCATCACCATTCTTTCTTGGTCCCCGTGTTGGTTCTAACCAGGATACCAACAGATGAACGGTGCTATTTGGATTCTGCCCTTCTAGCAACCCTATTGCTTTGAAGTTAATGGTCCGCCGTTCATTCTTAGACATTTGATTATTGAATCACCATTCCGACGTTGGTTGTGCAACCCAACCCATATTTAGGGTGCACCTTTCAACCAATGTTTAATTGTGTATGTTTTCCTCGAGCATACATCATTATACCATTTGATCTGACAAATGTTATCTCCTTGTTCACATAATTGTGGAAATCCATCTTTTGTTAATCTCGATGAATTTTCGCTGATTCCATCAGCCACCTCCTCCTCCTATCGTTGGTTTACCGATGAACTCTTGTTTCGGAACTGGCTTCCATAGTTCATCTCTTGAGAATCTTCGATGTCATCCCGTCAATTTGTATCGCACCTTTTCTTCTCAAGCATCCTGAGTCTGAGGTATCGTAACACCAATCAGATCTGAATCTCGGTCAGATATGATGGTTGGAACATTTTCCAAGAGTCATAGCATTGGTCTTTCTATAACCCAATAAGGTGATGTCATGCCTAGCACACCTGGTTGGAGGACCTATTGCAAGACTTATTCTATGAGTTGTTCCTGATGGATCCTTTGTGTATCCAAAGTTTGACCTTTGCTTGAAGAACATGTCAGTGCTATCTTGAAGCATGTCTATGGTACTCCGATTTTCAACAAAAATATTTGAAGCCCAATGCTAAATGTTTCCAGCTCGATTATCCAAACACCGCTGTATGGGTATGGTCATCAAATTCCTCTCCCCTTACCTAAATGGTTATCCACTCTATATCATGTCATGTATATCTTGCTCTGCTTGTCCTTGGGAAGGATATGCCCCCGACATGTGTTTAAACACATTTTTCCTTTCCATTGTTCTGTTTAACCTGATGATCACATTTTCCTTTTCATTGGTTTGTTTGACCTTTCTTGTGATCTATATAAACTAAGCAGTAACAATTCGCTACCTATGTAAACACCCTGGTGTACGACCTTGTCAGTAAGACCGTGTTACTATTGTTGATGACATTTCGGTAACCACCGATGTACGAGAACTTTGCCTATTGGTCCGCCTCGTTTCAACGAGCAGTAAAATGGTTCTCTTCGTCCCTCGCCCTAGGTACCAACATTGTTGCCAAAAAAACTGACAGGCTATCCTCTGACATACCTTGCTATCTTGACCGTGCAAATGTTAGCGCCTTCCTGCTTTTAACCATGTGGGCCATAACCCACAGTTCCACAGGATCGAAACCCGACTCTCTTGTACACCCTATTTCCAAAGTTAATCCTCGCGCTTGGCTTCGTATGCTATTCACAAGCCACATTCCTAGTGATCTATTCTGGTATCAGACGCAATACTTATTCACGTTGCCCTGAACCCTTTCACCTTCTGACTAGGCATTGAATGATTGCCTGGCTACTTGAAACTCCATATTGTACCTTCGAACTTTACTCTCGATATGGTTTATTTGTTCGACTCGAGAGGTACTCTTAGGCTCATTCATGGGTTAATCCCAGATTATTACCCTTATAGCATTACGTCGTTTCTTGATCTGCCCGTTACCTATTCGTAAAATGCGATGGAACTCTGAAGAAAGGATGACGAATTGATCATGATGACTTGAAGCAGGGAAATGAAGACATCAATGTATTGGACCGGCCTCTTCAAGAAGAGCAAGCCAGGATGAGAAGACCCGCTAGATTCGTTACCAAACCTTCCCCCTTTACTTCCCTCTTAAATCTCGCGACGAGACTTCTTGTAGTGGAGGAGAATTGTGACGCCCGGATAATAAAGCTACAGTAAACCTCTGCTAATGGTGCCACGTCACCTCGGTTACTGTTGATAAACTCGAGTTAGTTCGAAACTGATTCAAATTCAATTTCAAAATCAAGCAAACAATAAAAGTTTTCAAATATTAAAACTAAAATGTTCGGAGTGAACTAAATGTGGCATAGGTAATTATGGAGGAGAAACCACACCTTTATAAAATGTTTAAATACTATTAGATGAATAAAACAGCAGTAAAACAATTATTTACATACCTTTTTGTAATTAATAAAATGTCAAACTAATTTATTTGAGGACTATACTTTTTGTGACTATGGACTAAGTTCAAATACTAATTTAGATGCTACGTGTATTTTACTAAAACTAAAATAATAGAAAACAAAACTAAAACAGAAAAGTAAAATAAATAAAAGAAAAAAACAAAGAAAAGGACCCCCAATGGGCCAACCGGCCCATTGTCGAGCCAGCTTGGCCCAACCCGGCCGACCCACCCCATTCCCTTATCCCCTCACACCCGCTAACCCTAACCCCCGTCGCCCCACTTCCCCCCTCTCGATCCAATTAATCTGGATCGAGGAGACCCCCCACTCCCTCGTCCTCTCGCCTCCCCCCACTCCACTCCCTAGCAGGCCCTCACATGATCCGTCGCCCGCCCTTGTGACGGCAGCGTCGCCCGCCGCCTCTGCCCGGCCGCCCGTCGCCCTCGACTCCCGTCACCGGAGCCACCTCGCCACCTCACCCGATTGCCTTCCTCGCGGACCGCGCCTCCGCCTCGGTCCCGGCGCCCTTCCTACCCGCCCGTTCCCCGTCGACAAGGCGCTCATGAATCCGTCCGGCCGTCCGTCGTCTCTCCCTCGCCCATGATCGCGCCCGAAGGCTGCGGATGCCACGGCCACCGCCGCCCCGCTTGGACCTCGCCGGATCGCTCCCTCACCGGCCTGCCTCCTCTTCGCCGCGTCGTCCCCGACCCCCCTCCTCGACTCCCGTTGCCCCGTCCTCTGCAACCCACGGTGAGGCCCTCGGCCTCCTCTTCCCCGCTCGGCCGCTCGTCGTGCTCCTCGCTTCTGACCTCGCCCGTCTTTGCTTTCTGCGGCGTGCGCAGCGAACCCACGCTCCGTCGCCTTGGCCGTCCGCCCCTTTGCCGCCTTTCGCTCGGCGCCGTGGCGGCCCCTTGCTGCCACTTGCCTCGGCCGCCCTTCTCGTGCAGCCCCCCTACGGCGCCCGCCACCGCCTGCGGCTCCTGCCTGACCGCCTCGCCGCCATGATCGTTCCGCCGCTTCGCCTCCCAGGCTCAAGGCGGCGTCTTGTCAGGCTGCTCGGTGCCCCCTCGGGCACCCGTCTGCTTAGGCGCCGCTCCACCGCCTGTTACCCAGGCCAAGGCCCTATGGGTTTATGACAACGGCCCGCCCTTGAAACGTTTTAATTAAAAAAAGAATTAAAAAAATAATAAAAATAAAATAGATAAATATATAATAATAATTAAATTAATTAATTAACGAATTAATTAAGTTAATTAATCACAATTAGATTAACCTAATTAACTGTTAGTTAATTAATCAAACAATGACAGTGGGGCCCACCCCCTAATTAATTATGATTAGTTTAATTAATCTGTTAATTAAAATGTGTCACTGACCAGTGGGACCCACTGGTCAGGTTGACCAGTCAACCCTGTTGACTGCTGACATCAGCATGACATCATGCTGATGTCATTAATCTATTTTTCGAATTAATTTAAATAATTAATTAAATTCCAGAAATTAATAAAATCTTTAGAAAATCATATCTTTTAATCCGTAACTCGGATTAAAATATGTTCAACATGAAAGTTGCTCAGAACGACGAGACAAACCCGGATACGCAGCCCGTTCGTCCGCCACGCATCGCTAACCTATCGAAGTCACAACTTTCCCCCTCCGGCTCCTCTGCCCGAAAATGCGAAACACCGGGGATACTTTCCCGGATGATTCCCCCCTTCGTCGGTATCACCTCCTACCGCGTTAGGGCATACCCAGCACCGCGTATTGCCTCGGTATGTTTTGTGATGCTTTGTTTGCTCCGTATTCTTGTTTCTTCCCCTCTTCTTCCCGGTAGACCCGAGATCGATCAGCTTCTTTGGTACCCGATCGACTACGGTGTTGTGACCCCTCCTTCTTGTCTCGAGCAACCAGGCAAGCCCCTTTGATCACCAGATATCGCCTATTCTTCTCTATCTTGCTTGCATTAGAGTAGTGTAGCATGTTGTCGCTTTCGATTAATCCTATCTGCTGCATAGCCCGTCCTTGCTACTACGATCGTTACCTTTACCTCGCTATCCTCTTGCTTAGTATAGGATGCTAGTGTTCCATCGGTGGCCCTACACTCTTGTCCGTACGCCATGCTATACTACTTTGGACTGTGATCACTTCGGGAGGTGATCACGGGCATATACTATATACTTTACACTGTTACATTACATGTGATACTGTTCGGAGATGGGGGCTGAAAGGTCAGGTGGCTCCATCCCGGTAGAGATGGGCCTGGGTTTCCGACGGCCCCGACTGTTACTTTATGGCGGAGCGACAGGGCAGGTTGAGACCACCTAGGAGAGAGGTGGGCCTGGCCCTGGTGGGCGTTCGTGGATACTCAACACGCTTAACGAGATCTTGGTATTTGATCTGAGTCTGGCCATTTGGTCTATACGCACTAACCATCTATGCGGGAACAATTATGGGCACTCGACGTCGTGGTATCAGCCGAAGCACTTCATGATGTCACATCGAGCGGCGCGGCCGGATTGGACTGAACGCTCATAGGCTAGGTCTGCTTCCGGCCAGCGTCACGCATAACGTCTTGGTGTGCTAAGGGCGATGGGCCCCGGACCCACTGGCGCTTAGGTTTAGACCGGCGTCTTGACCTCTCTGTTGAGCCTAGGTGGGGCTGCGGCGTGTTGATCTTCTGGCGGGCGGGACCCGTGAAAGTGTGTCCGCCAAATGGGATCAAGCGTGTTGGGTTATGTGGTGCACCGCAGGGAAGTTAATCTATTCGAATAGCCGTGATCTTCGGTAACAGGACGCCTTGGAGTTGTACCTTGACCTTATGACAACTAGAACCGGATACTTAATAAAACACACCCTTCCAAGTGCCAGATACAACCCGATGGTTGCTCTCTCTCAGGGTTACTAGAAGGGGATCGCCGGGTAGGATTATGCTATGCGATGCTACTTGGAGGACTTCAGTCTACTCTCTTCTACATGTTGCAAGACGGAGGCTGCCAGAAGCATAGTCTTCGACAGGATTAGCTATCCCCCTCTTATTCTGGCATTCTGCAGTTCAGTCCACCGATATGGCCCTTTACACATATATCCATGCATATGTAGTGTAGCTCCTTGCTTGCGAGTACTTTGGATGAGTACTCACGGTTGCCTTGTTCCCCCTTTTCCCCTTTCTTTACCTGGTTGCTGCGACCAGACGATGGAGCCCAGGAGCCAGACGCCACCGTCGATGACGACTACTACACTGGAGGCGCCTACTACTACGTGCAGCCCACTGACGACGACCAGGAGTAGTTTAGGAGGATCCCAGGCAGGAGGCCTGCGCCTCTTTCGATCTGTATCCCAGTTTGTGCTAGCCTTCTTAAGGCAAACTTGTTTAACTTATGTCTGTACTCAGATATTGTTGCTTCCGCTGACTCGTCTATGATCGAGCACTTGTATTCGAGCCCTTGAGGCCCCTGGCTTGTATTATGATGCTTGTATGGCTTATTTATGTTTTAGAGTTGTGTTGTGATATCTTCCCGTGAGTCCCTGATCTTGATCGTACACATTTGCGTGCATGATTAGTGTACGATTGAATCGGGGGCGTCACAAGTTGGTATCAGAGCCGACTGCCAGTAGGAATCCCCCTTTCAAACTCCTTGGCCGAAGTTGAGTCTAGTCATTGCAAAGCTTTTACTAACATGGTTGTGCAGCTTACAGGCCCACGTCGCCATTGGGTGGTACTAGGATCTTTTTCTTTTTGTACTAGAGAAATCATGAACACAAGGGTTCTTACTCACCTACAAAAGATGAACATATAAAATTAGTACTAGAGTAAAGATCATGACCACAAATTAAGCACACACGAGTAAAATTAGAAAATTGCCATTAGTGTGCACTCATCTTCCATTGTAGAAGCATATATCCTCCATCGACACTTATCTTCATCCCTTCTTGAACAATAAGCACTGAACCTATGTGGTGCACTCTTTTCGGTGTCAAAATCAAATTCATGTTTGATTGCATGCCGAGAAAGTGCCAATTTAAACTCTGCCATATTGGGATATTTTCTTCCTTCGTTCATTGGAGGATCTAATTTATTCCATGTTCGTTTTTTCTTTTTTTAGTGCGCTATAAAGCAGGGGTAAATATGACTTTTCCTGTCATAGTTGACGGTATTAACGGCAAAGAATGACGGAAGTGTCATGGAAGGAAGAAAATAAAGTTATAGTGTCAAAGAAGGAAAATAATATTTTTAGGGCCAAAAAGGGAACCAAATTTAAGAAAGGGCCAAATAAGGAATTCTCTCCCCAAAGTGAAAGGTGCTGACTCGATTTCTCAATTCCGCCCCATTGCTTTTATCAATAGCTTTGCTAAATTCCCGGTGAAGGGGTTTGCTACGCGTCTCTCTCCTATGGTGCAGCGTGTTCTTAGCCTTACTCAGTCGGCTTTTGCCACAGGTAGGTTTATCCTTGATGGCATTATGTGCTTGCATGAGATTGTTCATGAGCTTAGGGTGAGGGGTTCCAAAGCCATTATACTAAAGTTAGATGTCGAAAAGGCTTATGATTTTGTTAGTTGGGACTTCCTTCACCAAGTTTTGTTAGCCTAGGGTTTTGAGGGTGCGTTCGTGCACAGGGTGATACAACTTGTCTTCGGTGGGCACACTACCGTCTCGGTTAATGGTAAAGGTAGTAATTTCTTTGCCAATGGTAGGGGCCTGCGGCAGGGGGTCCTGTCTCTCCCTTATTATTTAATTTCATTGTTGATGAGCTCTCGTGCATTCTGTCCCGAGCTGCGGGCGCCCGACACATAAAACCGGTTGTCACTCACCTCTTTTCGGCGGATGTTTTGGTTTGCCGTGTTATGCTGGTCGCTCTGGACTACTAGGAACATGTTTAATATTGAGCATGTATTTCCTAACAATCCTGCTGATTTTCTCTTTAAAACCACTATCTTTTTGTGGCAGTGGAGATTATTGACTAGGGCCTTTGATCATGACGGTTTGGAGTCGTTGATTCTGAAGGTTCGGGCATCTGTTGTTTCGCTGTCGCCTCCAGATCCTCATGCTCAAGCCTAGGAGTGTTTTCTATGCATGTTATCCAGGTAGGTTGTGGGCCAACCTGCCTCTATGTTGTTCTGTAGGTGGCCTGCGTGCCGTAAACTTATCAGGCATGCGTGCCTTCGTTGTTGGCCTGTGATACTGTCTTGTTTGGGTTCATGTGTTTGTGGTTTCCGTGTCGTACTCTGCGTGGTGACTTTATTTATAAAATCAGGCACATGCCTTTCCTCTAAGAAAAAAATAATTCGAGCGGATGCATTTCCTTTAGCTTCTGAAAAAGACATTAGATAGACTGAATTAGAAGGGCGTTATACGAAAATTTGAATTCATTTCTTGTTTAAAACATTCACTTGTTGCATACCATATCTCTCAATAGATCGACCTAAGTTTTCTACCGCGTGTATAGCCCCATAATAATAGTGTTTCTCCAAAAGAAAACTCTATTGTTCCCACTGTCCCAGTATGACAGGCACAAAAAATGAATAACAAAAATGATGGTGGGATTATGATCGATTAGCGCATAGATCCAAATCATGGCGCATTCGCATCAGTCGAATAATCAGGGAATTGCTTGATTTATGAAGCTAAATAGCTAATGTACTGGGAAAAAAATCAAAGTCCAACACACACGAGAGCAACTCTCCGGAGATTTAGGGGGTGTTTGGTTCCAGGGACTCTTTTGTGTTGGGACTAAAAAAGTCCCTAGCAAACCAAACAGATAGGGACTTTTTTGGGACTTTTTGCTAAAAGTCCTTAGAAGCACCTCCTTGAGAGTTTTTTTCAAAAAGTCTTAGGGACTAGAAAAAATCCTAGGACTAGAGAACCAAACACCACCTAATAAGCAGGCTGCTTACAGTAGCAGCATCTTCTTTTTATTTCACGGAAGTACAAAATACAGTTACACCGAATACGAAGTAAAATTTCTGAGATTAACGAAACCAGGGCCATAGCCCAAATTAAAAGTGACCATCTGAGCGGAAATGCAGATTATTTAGGTAGCTCTGGTGCCAAATTTATTCGATCTTCAATCAATTCTGCCCGCGTTGCAGCCTGAGCGCGAAGGCCTGCAGCGAGAGGAGCACCTTCTTGAGCCGCTCCCTGGCTTTGGCGTCGATGAGGCTCCCCTCGCCGTCGAACTTGGGCGGGTCCTCGTACGCCCTGATGTGGAGCTCCGGCTTGTTGATGAAGTTCAGGTCCAGGTATATCCCGATCTCACGCAGGTGGAGCGACGGCCTGCCCCCGCCGAAGTCGCCCCCGGTGCAGACGATCGCCGCTGCCTTGTCGGCCTAGCATTTGTGCGTGCCCCTGGACGCCCAGCTCGAATGCACCGATACTTCAGGCGACTAGCGAATCGGTATCGGATACCGTATCCGATACCGATACGCCCCTGATACGTATCCATGGAGTATCCGTGAATAAATGAAATAAAATAATTCGGATACTTGAAGGATACTTTTCTGATTCGTTTTGGATACGACCCAGCCCATGTAAGAGCCCACTCAGCCCAGTTAAGAGGCAGACAGAGAACCCTAGTACCCCAATGCCCCCATCCTTCCCCTCCCAGTTTTCCTCCCTCCCTCCCTCCCGACCTCACACCAGGCGGCGGCTGGTGGCTGCATACGTAGCAGCTGCTCACCCAGGGCCGGTGGCAGCGGCGGCTAGCTGGCGACGAGCTCCCCTCCTCACCAACGCCTCCTGCCACGCTGCAAGCAGGTATGCACACATCTCCTCTCCTTTCCTCCTGCCAAGCTAAGATCTCCCCACGTTTTCTCCTCTCGATCTCATTTTCAGATTTTCTCATCTCATTCAGATGGCTCCTCCTACTGAACCTCCTACTGTACCTACAAATTTAAGGGCACCATTGTGGAGCCATGTTCAAATCATAGAGAAATCTCCTGCAGGGGGCAACACTAAATGGAAATGCAACTATTGTGGTCATGAAGCTTTGAGTAGCTACTCTAGGGTTTCTGCTCATTTGCTAAAGAAGACAGGGAACCATGGAATCCATGCATGTAAAAAGGTCACAATAGATATTCTGAATGCATTTAGAAGTGAAGTTGCAATGGCTCAAGCTGCATTAGCACAAAACAAGCCAAAAAATGTGTCTTTGCCTAGTGATTCAGCAAGTGTTGCTTCATCAAGTGTAAGCACTAAGAAGAGGAGAGGAGATGGACCAACTAGTGCACTCGAGAAAGCTTGGCTGAATGATATCATAAGCAATTGGATGAAAAATTGCTAGAGCTTTTTATTCTGGAGGTATGCAAAACTATGCAAGTATGCAACAAATGTATTGTACAACTATGTATTTCATTTCGTGCATCTTGCTGATTACTTCTTTTGTTGTTTTGTAGGGTTAGCTTTCAACTTTGCAAGAAATCCACACTATCAAGACTCATTTAACTTTGCTGCAACCCATAATATTCCTGGTTATAAGCCTCCTGGATACAATAGGCTTAGGACTACACTTCTAAAGAATGAAAAGATGCACATTGACAAGTTATTGGAGCATGTGAAAAGCACATGGATTGAGAGGGGAGTAACAGTTTGTGCAGATGGTTGGTCTGATCCGGCTAGGTGCCCACTCATCAACTTTGTGGCCATTTCTGAGAAAGCACCAGTGTTCTTGAAGGCTGAAAATTGGTGATATGAAGTCAAAGGAGTACATTTATGAGAAGTTGAAGTCTATGATTGAAGAAGTAGGTCGCCACAATGTGGTCCAAGTCATCACAGACAATGCTCCAAGTTGCAGAGGTGCTAGCCTACTTGTGCAGGCAGAATATGACAACATATATTGGACACCTTGTGTTGTCCATACCCTCAATCTTGCGCTGAAAAATATTTGTGAGCCCAAGCAGCGGACACTTGAAGAAATAGAAGCCTTTTATCAATTTGAGTTTATTGCCATTATGAAAAATGAAGCTTCAATGATCAAGAATTTTATTATGAACCATGGCATGCGACTCTCCATGTTTAATGAATTCAGCCACTTGAAGTTGCTTGCTATTGCTGAAACAAGGTTTGCCTCGGTTGTGATTATGTTGCGGCGGTTTGTTTTGGTCAAGTATGCTCTCCAATCCATGGTAATTAGTCCTCAATGGGATATTTACAAAGATGATTCTGAAGATGCAAGTGTTGTCAAAGAGAAGATACTCTCTGATGTGTGGTGGAGCAAGGTGGAATATATTCTCAAGATTACCGAACCACTACATGAGATGATTCGTGTGGCGGACACGGACAACCCATGTCTTCATCTTGTTTATGAGATGTGGGATTCCATGATTGAGAAAGTGAAGAAAGCAATATATGAAAGGGAAGAAAGGAACTTAAATGATCATGAGGAGTCCCCTTTATTCAAGCAGGTTCACAAGGTGTTGATTGCTCGGTGGACAAAAGGAAATAATCCACTCCATTGTATGGCCCATTCACTCAACCCAAGGTCATAATCTGATTTATTTGTTCATTGTTGCTCAAGCTATTCATTGTTTCATTTATTCAAGTTATACTTTTGCTAATGCTTACATTGTCTTTTGTACATATTATAGTGCCAAGTGGCTTGCAGCAGGTGAGGGTCGTGTACCCCCACACAAGGACCTTGAGGTTACAGCCATGAGGAACAAATGCATGAAGAAGTTTTTCCCAATTGCAGAAGATTTGGCAAGAGCAAGGGAAGAATTCTCAAGATTTTCTACTTGTTCGAAAGAATTCAATGATCATGATTCAATCAATGATAGATGGGTTGGTTCTGCAATGTCTTGGTGGACAAATCATGGAGTGTCCATTCCTTTATTGCAGAGTTTGGCTATCAAATTGGTTAGCCAACCAGCTTCATCTTCTTGCTGTGAGAGAAATTGGAGTACATATGGATTCATCCATAGTGTGGGCAGAAGTAAATTGACTCCTCAACGAGCCGAAGACTTGGTTTTTTGCCATTCAAACCTTAGACTTCTCTCAAGAAGATCAGAAGCATACAAGAAGGGGGAATCACTTATGTGGGATGTGGGAGGGGATTCTCATGAAACTCTAACTGGTGTTGGTGTTCTTGAAGTTGCTAACTTGTCTCTTGATGAACCAGAGTTGCAAGGCATTTCTTTTAGGGATGTGGATGCTAGTGTTGTCAACTTGGATGATGAAGCAATGAATCTAAATGGGGAGGACGAGGACGAGGCCTAGCTTATTTAGTTATTTATCTGTAATGTGGTGCTGTAATATGTTCTTATTCGAACACCTATGTGTATGTTGCTTGATACTAAACTGCCAGTCTGCCACCTATGCTATGTAATATTGAACTTCAAATGTCTGCTTGTGTTGCACTATTTTTTGGCTGTTTTACACATGTTTAACTTATTTTGGTTGGCTGTTGGCTGTTGCTACTTGCTAGATGGAAATGGAAACATGCAAGTTGGAACTTAGTGCCCAGATCAATCCTGCAAACTTTCTAAGGTGATGTACAGTTTACTATTGATTTGCTGCTCCATATTCATATTACAATAGGGCAGTCTCATTCATTTCTTTTGGTGTTTGAACTTGGAGTTGGAACAGGGCAAAGGCACCAACATTGTCAACTGGAGAAGCTAGTAGATGCATGTTCAGGAGAGCAAACATGAAGGTAATCTGCTATTCCTAACTTCTGTACCCTTTTTTTGAATTTTTAAAAAAATAGTACAACGTATCCGTATTTGCACTTTTTCAAAATGACGAATTTACATACCCGTATTGGCCCGATACTGATACCCTTATCTGTATCGGTGTATTCGAGACGCCCAGTCCAGCGCGTTCTTGAGCGAGTCGATGACGGAGTAGTTGTACTCGGGCGAGGCGAAGAGGAAGCAGCCCGCGGGAAGCCGTCGCCGCCGTCGGTCTCCAGGTCCGGGTTGGCCATGGGCAGGCCGGAGATGTCGACGTGGTCGATGCGCAGCCCCGGGATGCACTCCTCGCACAGCTCCTCGGCTACGCATGCAAGGTGCAGTCAGCAGTGCATGCAAATTAAATCAGGGTAAAATTTATGCGCACGTACCGGCGCGGATGAGGCCGTGGTGCCACGAGTTGCTGCGGAGGGAGCCGCTGAGAGCGGCCACGCGGAGGGTGGGCTTCGCCGAGACCGCCACGGCTTCCATTTTCCCCTTGTCTCGAGCTTGGTTGCTATGATGACCTGAGAGTGAGTGGCTGCTTGGGTTTACTGGTGTTGTG
Source organism: Aegilops bicornis (assembly GCA_021605145.1). Lineage (NCBI taxonomy): Eukaryota > Viridiplantae > Streptophyta > Magnoliopsida > Poales > Poaceae > Aegilops > Aegilops bicornis. The sequence continues at coordinate 829,869,499 of CM038671.1, read as the reverse complement.
CTCGATCAGGTGACTGCGGTCCATTGGCGGAGGAGACGGCTGCCTTAAATAGATGGGCAGAATCGATCTCAGTCAGTTCATCGTGAACGTCGGATTCATTGACGTGAGTGAATTCTTGGCCTGTGCCGGTAGTGGAAAGGCATGAGATCGTCATTGATGGCATCACGTTTCTTATAGTTCCCTAATCTAGGAATAATATTACTACTCATGGATGCATGTGTAAGCACTGCACATGAGCATATGGCCAACGAGCGCTGCACTTTGATCGAGACAGCCAGCAGCCGGCACTAGTAGTGTTCAGACCTCATCGATGGCGTCACTCGCCTCACCGTCGCTGGATATTAGGGCATCTCCAACGGCCACGTCCGTCTGCGGACAAAGCCACAGAGGGACCAGTCCGCGAATATGGGTGTGGAGGACGCCATTCAATGCTAGCCTTAAACATTTGAAACTCTTTTTCAACAAACCGGATAAAATTCGTGTAAACAAGGCTGGATTTTATATAAACATGCCGGATTTCATACAAACCGGACGAATACGGTTACATTTTGGACATATTTTCAACTAAAAAGAAAAAAATATATGCACGCACGGTCGCACGGAGCTCCACTCCCACGACACGGATACACTACACTAGTCTACGGTCGACCGTGGCTTGTCTTTCCCGTGTCCGGCAGCCCGCTAACCAGACTGCTGGAGCCCCGGAGGTATATTCTTCCCTCGTATCTTCCCTATGTCTGGTTGTGCCGCTCATCGGAGCGGCAAAGAGAGTGCTTCAGCCAGAGGGAAAGGGTTCTTCCGTGGAATTCAGACGGGTGCCCAGGGTTGTCTGACATAAAGGAGAGAACCGGAGCGGAAGAGTTCTTCTGTGGAGCTCAGGCGGGTTCCCAGGATGGCCTGACATAAAGGATAACCGGTCAGTCACCGGCGGTGGTCTTCATGGGACCCAAACGGCGGCAGCCTCCTGTGTTCTACTTCTCCTCGATTATAGCGGCGGGCGCGGGACGTGTTGGCCGCCACCTCGTCGACATCCGCCCAGCCGGCTTCTTTCTCTGCGTGCATGGCGCGACTATGCGTGCGTCGACAATAAAAATCAATAACATATAAAAATATATGTCATGATGAATCTATCGATGTTGATTATGGTATTGTAGTTTTTGATTTTTGCTCTCAAAACTTAGTCAAACACGCGGAGGGTGGGCTTCGCCGAGACTGCAACGGCTTCCATTTTCCCCTTGTTTCGAGCTTGGTTGCTGTGATAACCTGAGAGTAAGTGGCTGCTTGGTGTGAAGCTCGATCAGATGACTGCGGTCCATTGGCGGAGGAGACGGCTGCCTTAAATAGATGACCAAAATCGATCTGTGTGTGGTTGAACAAAAAGAGAAAGACAGAGAGAGTCCTTTGAACTGTACCGGTAGGTGGAAAGGTATGTGATCGTCATCGATGGCATCATGCTCCTGACACTCATTGGTTTCCTAATCTAGTAGCAGGAGGACTCCTAAGTAACAAAATACCGATCCAACCGGAGCTCTCAAACGGGCCTCAAATGCTCGGACTGACCGGCACCCCTCATATCAGTCCCAAATGTAGGACGGATATGAGGCGGTCCGGACACGCTCGCCACGTCAGCCCGGCCAACCCCGACCCCACAAAAAACCCGTCCGGCAGAAACCCTACATCTTCGCACGCAGGGAAGTGTCTGACAGTCGGGACCCACCTGGTCGAAGCGTACATAGCGTTGTCATTCTGGTCGCGAACGTGTACGTACATACTGGTCGATGTAGAGCGCGCACGTTTCGTAGTAGAGATGCGCATGTGTCATAGTAGAGGCGCGCATGTAGCATGTACACGTACGTACAACGGCCAGGGTGCAAGAAAGTAAATACGGCCACGTACGTACATATGGGCGGGGTCTCGATCGCCTACTCGCGCATACGTACGGCCAGGGCTCGTGTACATGGCTGGGTCGGAACGGAGAAACATCGTCTTCGTCGTGTTCATTGGGAGCCAACCGGCTGGGTCGGAACAGAATGTGTCGTCGTGTTCATCGGGAGGGCTTGGACGGAACAGCCGATGGAAACGAGGCCTGACGTATCGCGGAACAGAGGAAACGGCCTTGTGTTCAACCGGCCACGTTCGAAACGGGATCCTGTTCATCGGGAGGGGTCTCGCGTACTGCAAAACAGAGGAAACAGACTTGTGGTGGAACTCCTACGGTCGAAACGGGGTCATGTTGATCGGGAGGGGTGTGGTGTAGTGCAAAACGGAGGAAACATACTTGTGTTGGAGCGCTACGGTCGAAACGGGGTCCTGTTCACGGGGAAGAGTGTGGCGTATCGCAAAATGGGACTCCACGAGATACTGTTCATCTCCACTGTCGACCTCCTCCAGCCTCCACGGGCTACTGTTCATCCACCGTCGACCTCCTCCAGCCTCCACCTGCAACTGTTCATCCAGCCTCCAACGCGCGCTACTCCACCGGCTACTGTTCAACCAGCCCTCTCCACGGGCTCCTGTTCAACCACCCCTCCACGGGCTATTGTTCATCCATCCCTCCACGGGCTACTGTTCATCCAGCCCTCCATCGGGTCGTCCTATTCATACAGCCCCAACCGGCTCGATCGATCGGGGTCCTGTTCATGCAGCCCCAACCGGCTCGATCGATCGGGGTCCTGTTCATCCAGAGGCAACCACGGGGTCTTGTTCATCCACCCCCACCGGGAACTGTTCATCCAAGACCCCCCAACAACGCTCACTGTTCATCCAAACCCCCCAGCAACGCTCACCGTTCATCTAGAGGCAGCATCGATCGGCTTCAGTTAGCATCAGTAGCGAAGGAATCGCTCGATCGCTCGGGTTCAGTAACGCGTAGCCTGAAGTGCAATCGCTCGGGTTCAGTTAGGCGACGCCTCGCTCGGGTTCAGTTAGAGCCCAACGCCTCCCACCCGCGCGCGTATGGTATGAGAGAAACACGCATCGCTCGGCCCCCGACCACCCACCATAACCAGGAACTCCCCGATATTTTCCTCACCGTCGCTTCTACCACGGTTTTTTCCATCATGGACGACCCAAAGAATGTCATGTAGCTGCGTCTTCGGCCCGCCCAGGACGAAAAGCCCATTTTTTGTCAAAGAAGTAGGATCCCACCACATCTATGATGATACCGGGTTTTGTCACAATTATCGTCATAGAAGTGTCATAAGTATGACAGGAAAAATTATCGTTCGGCCCAAAATGTCACAGATGTGTCTTTTTTTTGTAGTGATAGCTCAGCCAGTGAGCATGTGCTCAGAATGTCTGGGTACTACAATCTCTTGAATCAAGTGGGAGTTAATCTTCCAGATAAGATAGTGATTGACATGGTTCTATCACTAAGCTACTAGAGGTTCATGATGAACTATAATATGCAAGGAATGACTAAAACGATTTCCGAGCTCTTCGTGATGCTGAAATTGGTGGAGGTAGAAATCAAGAAAGAGCATCAAGTGTTGATGGTTAATAAGACCACTAGTTTCAAGAAAAAGAGCAAAGGAAAGAAAGGGAACTTCAAGAAGAATGGCAAGCAAGTTGCCACTCCCATGAAGAAGCCCAAAGCTGGACCCAAGCCCGAAATTGAGTGCTTCTACTGCAAAGGAAATGGTCACTGGAGGTGGAACTGCCCCAAATACGTGGCAGATAAGAAGGATGTCAAAGTGAACAAAGGTATATTTGATATACATTTTATTGATGTGTACCTTACTGGTGTTCGTAGTAACCACTGGGTATTTGTTACCGATTCAGTTGCTAAGATTAGTAACTTAAAAATAGGAGTTGCAAAATAAACAAAGACTAGTTAAGGGTGAGGTGACGATGTGTGTTGGAAATGATTCCAAGGTTGATACGATCACCATCGCACACTCCCTCTACCTTCGGGATTAGTGTTTAACCTAAATAAATGTTATTTGGTGTTTGCGTTGAGCATGAATATGATTAGATCATGTTTATTGCAATATGGTTATTCATTTAAGTCAGAGAATAATTGTTGTTCTGTTTACATGAATAAAACCTTCTATTGTCATACACCCAATGTGAATGGTTTATTGAATCTCGATCGTAGTGGTACACATATTCATAATATTGATGCCAAAAGATGCAATGTTGATAATGATAATGCAACATACTTATGGCACTGCCGCTTAGGTCATATTGGTGTAAAGCGCATGAAGAAACTCCATGCGGATGGACTTTTGGAATCACTAGATTATGAATCATTCGATACTTGCGAACCATGCCTCATGGGCAAGATGATTAAAACTTCGTTCTCCGGAACAATGGAGCGAACTAATAACTTATTAAAAATAATACATACCGATGTATGCGATGGGTATTATCATTTTCTGACCTTCACAGATGATTTGAGTAGGTATGGGTATGTCTACTTGATGAAACACAAGTCTGCAACATTTGAAAAGTTCAAATAATTTCAGAGTGAAGTGGAGAATCATCGTAACAAGAAAATAAAGTTTCTACGATCTGATCGCGGAGTCGAATATTTGAGTTACGATTTTGGCCTTCATTTAAAACAATGTGGAATATTTTCACAACTCATGCCACCTGGAACACCAAAACGTAATGGTGTGTCTGAACGTCATAACCGTACTTTTATTAGATATGGTGCTCTATGATGTCTCTTACCGATTTACCACTATCGTTTTGGGGTTATGCATTAGATACAACCGCATGGGCATCCAGGTTCTGCTATTGGTTATTGACCGGAGAGGTGTCGTGGTCATGTCTACATAGTTCTTGAACCCGCAGGGTCCGCATGCTTAACGTTCGATGATGATATAGTATTATATGAGTTATGTGATTTGGTGACCGAACATTGTTCGGAGTTCTGGACAAGATCATGGACATGACGAGGAGTCTCGAAATGGTTGAGAGGTAAAGATTGATATATAGGAAAATAGTATTCGGAAACTGGAAGTGTTTCGGGGGGTACCGGGTACTTATCGGGTCACCGGAAGGGGTTCCGGGCACCCCCGACAAAAGATATGGGCCTTGTGGGCCATGAGGGGAAACGCACCATCCACAAGGGAATGGTGCGCCCCCATATGAGCCGACCTAGGAGGAGAAGGAAAGGGGAAGGGAAAGGAAGGAGTGGAATAGGATTCCCCCTTCCTTCCCTCTCCCCCCCTCTTTCCTTCCCCCTCCGACAAATATGGCAGGGGGTGTGGCCAAGGGCAGGAGCCCAAGTAGAATTCGGACCTACTTGGGGCGGCCCTTGGCTTCTTCCCTCTCCCGCCCACCTATATATATATGAGGAGGGGGGCGCCTAGCACACCCCAGACAATTGCCTAGCCGTGTGCGGCGCCTCCCTCCACCGTTTACACCCCCGGTCATATTTTTCGTAGTGCTTAGCCGAAGCCCTGCGGAGATCACTTCACCATCACTGTCACCATGCCGTCGTGATGATGGAACTCATCTACTACCTCGACGTCTTGCTGGATCAAGAAGGCGAGGGACATCACCAAGCTGAACGTGTGCAGAACACGGAGGTTCCGTGCATTCGTACTTGATCGGTTGAAGCGCGAAGAAGTTTGACTACATCAACCGTGTTGTGAAACGCTTCCGCTTACGGTCTACGAGGGTATGTAGACACACTCTCCCCCGCATTTCTATGCATCTCCATGGATAGATCATTGCGTGTGCATAGAATTCTTTTTGTTTTCCATGCAACGATTCCCAACAACGAGCTATAAGGCATACAAGATGTACGAACTTGTTTCGAAGCGCGTACATATCTCGCGTGACGTCATCTTCAACAAGGACGCACGCTGGAGCTGGGAGGCAGCGGGGGAGGCACCAACAAACAACTCCTTCTCTGTGGAGTAACCGATGTACTCTACTACCCTGGGAAGTAAGACCCCATGAAGTGCCACCCCAGGAATCCTGCGAGGTTTGGATCCGGGAACTGCAGCCCCGAGAACACCATCCCCGAACACCCTGCCGTCAAGCGAGGTGGTTCCCAGGAGGCAGTACACAACCTTGACAATTGCAAGGTCAGGGTCGTTCGACGTCGACGACAGTGTTGGTGACGCACATAGGTTCCGACGCATGGGGGATCTTCTCGGTGATCCTATAGCAACGTTGCAGTAGCTTGAGAACGAGGACATTGATGATGATGTCCTGCATATGATGGCTGGCGAGGAGCCGACCATGTTCGTGGAGGCCAAGCAAGAGGATTTATGGCATCGCGCGATGATGAATGAGCTGGCATCGATCAACGATAACGCCACGTGGACACTCACCACACTGCCTGTAGGGCACCGAGCCATCGGGCTCAAGTGGGTGTTCAAGGTGAAGAAGCACGAGCACGGTGCTATTGTCAAGCACAAAGCACGCCTCGTCCCAAAGGGCTATGTGTAGCATCAGGGGGTGGACTTCCAGGAAGTCTTCGCTCCAGTGGCATGGATGGAGGCCATGTAGCTTATCCTTCCTATGGCTGCTAATCACGGGTGGGAGGTACACAACATGGACATCAAGTTGGCGTTCCTCAACGACGACCTTAACGAGGAGGTGTATGTCTCCTAGCCACTAGGGTCCATTGCCAAGAACCACGAGAAGGGCGTGTATCAGCTACACAAGGCCCTGTACGGCCTCCGGCAAGCCCCAAGGCCATGGAACGCCAAGCTTGATGCAAGCCTCGCATCCCTTAGGTTCTCACACAGCGCTTCTAAGCACGGCGTGTACTGATACGTCCATTTTGGATCATGCTTTTATATCAATATCTATTGCATTATGGGCTGTTATTACACATTATGTCTCAATACTTATGGCAATTCTCTCTTATTTTACAAGGTTTATCATGAAGAGGAAGAATGCCGGCAGCCGGGATTCAGGGCTGGAAAAGGAGCAAATATTGGAAACCTATTCTGCACAGATCCAAAAGTCCTGAAACTCCACGGAAGTCATTTTTGGATTTAATAAGAATTATTGAGCAAAGAAAACACCAGAGGGGGCCCACACCCTGGCCAGGAGGGTGGGGGGCGCGCCCCCCTACTAGGCGCGCCCCTGTCGCCTGGGCCCCCTGGTGGCTGCTACGTCTTGAGCTTGCGTTGGTTTTCCTTGAAGAGGAAAGGGTGATGCAACAATAGTAGCGTAAGTATTTCCCTCAGTTTTTGAGAACCAAGGTATCAATCAAGAAGGAGGCTCCTCAAAAGTCCCACGCACCTACACAAACAAACAAAGAACTCGTAACCAACGCAATAAAGGGGTTGTCAATCCCTTCACGGCCACTTGCAAAAGTGAGATCTGATAGAGATAGTATGATAAGATAAATATATTTTTGGTATTTTATAATATAGATGCAAAAAGTAAAGATGCAAATAAAAGTAGATTGGAAGCAAATATGATAAGAGATAGACCCGGGGGCCATAGGTTTCCTAGTGGCTTCTGTCAAGATAGCATAAGTATTAAGGTGGGTAAACAAATTACTGTCGAGTAATTGATAGAAAAGCGAATAATTATGAGATTATCTAGGCATGATCAAGTATATAGGCATCACGTCCGCAACAAGTAGACCGACTCCTGCCTGCGTCTACCACTCTTACTCCATACATCGACCGACTCCTGCCTGCATCTAGAGTATTAAGTTCATAAGAGCAGAGTAACACCTTAAGCAAGATGACATGATGTACAGGGATAAACTCATGCAATATGATATAAACCCCATCTTTTATCCTCGATGGCAACAATACAATACGTGCCTTGCAACCCTTTCCGTCACTGGATAAGGACACCGTAAGATTGAACCCAAAGCTAGGCACTTCTCCCATGGCAACAAAGATTAATCTAGTAGGTCAAACCAAACTAATAATTCGAAGAGACTTGCAAAGATAACTCAATCATACATAAAAGAATTCAGAGCAGATTCAAATGTTTCTCATAGATAAACTTGATCATAAACTCACAATTCATCGGATCTCGACAAACACACCGCAAAAAGAGATTACATCGAATAGATCTCCACAAGAGAGGGGGAGAACATTGTATTGAGATCCAAAAAGAGAGAAGAAGCCATCTAGCTAATAACTATGGACCCGAAGATCTGTGGTAAACTACTCACAACTCATCGGAGGGGCTATGGTGTTGATGTAGAAGCCCTCCGTGGTCAAGTCCCCCTCCGGCAGAGCGCCGACGAAGGCTCCAAGATGGGATCTCGCGGATACAGAAGGTTACGGCGGTGGAAATTGTGTTTCGTTGGCTCCCAGGATGTTTTTGGGGTACGTAGCCTTATATAGGAGGAAGAAGTACGTCGGTGGCCGCCCGAGGGGCCCACGAGACAGGGGGCGCGCCTTATAGGGGGGGGGGCGCCCTACCATCTCGTGGCCGCCTCGGCTGCTTCTTGACTTGCACTACAAGTCCTCTGGATCACGCTCATTCCAAAAATGACGCTCCCGAAGGTTTCATTTCGTTTGGACTTCGTTTGTTATTCCTTTTCTTCGAAATACTGAAATAGGCAAAAAACAGCAATACAGGCTGGGCCTCCAGTTTGTAGGTTAGTCCCAAAAATGATATAAATGTGTAAAATAAAGCCCATAAACATCCAAAAGGGGTAATATAATAGCATGGAACAATAAAAAATTATAGATACGTTGAAGACGTATCAAGCATTCCCAAGCTTAATTCCTGCTCGTCCTCGAGTAGGTAAATGATAAAAACAGATTTTTTTTTGATGTGGAATGCTACCTACCATAATTCTCAATGTAATTTTCTTTATTGGGGCATGAATGTTCATATCCAAATGATTCAAAATAAAATTTCATATTGAGATAAGAAATAGTGATACTTCAAGCATACTAATCAAAGTAATCATGTCTTCTCAAAATAACATGGCCAAAGAAAGTTATCCCTACAAAATCATATAGTCTGGTTGTTGCTCTATCTTCATCACACAAAGTATTTAATCAAGCACAACCCTGATGACAAGCCAAGCAATTGTTTCATACTTTAATAATCTCAAACTTTTTCAACTTTCACGCAATACATGAGCGTGAGCCATGGATATAGCACTATATGTGGAATAGAATGGTGGTTGTGGAGAAGACAAAAAGGAGAAGATAGTCTCACATCAACTAGGCGTATCAACGGGCTATGGAGATGCCCATTAATAGATATCAATGTGAGTGAGTAGGGATTGCCATGCAACGGATGCACTAGAGCTATAAATATATGAAAGTTCAACAAAATAAACTAAGTGGGTGTGCATCCAACTCGCTTGCTCATGAAGACCTAGGGCCTTTTGAGGAAGCCCATCATCGGAATATACAAGCCAAGTTCTATAATGAAAATTTCCAACTAGTATATGAAAGTGACAACATAGGAGACTCTCTATCATGAAGATCATGGTGCTACTTTGAAGCACAAGTGTGGAAAAAGAGATAGTAGCATTGTCCCTTCTCTCTTTTTCTCTCATTTTATTTTTTTCTTTTCTTTTTTTTTCTTTGGCCTTTCTTTTTTTTCTTTTTGGCCTCCCTTTTTTTTCTTTTTTCTCTTTTTTTTTGTAAAGTCCGAAGTCTCATCCCGACTTGTGGGGGAATCATAGTCTCCATCATCCATTCCTCACTAGGACAATGCTCTAATAATGAAGATCATCACACTTTTATGGATTTACAAGTCAAGAATTACAACTCAAAGCTAGAACAAGATATGAATCTATATGAATGCCTCCGGCGGTGTACCGGGATATACAATGAATCAAGAGCGACATGTATGAAAATTATGAGGGTGGCCTTGCCACAAATACAATGTCAACTACATGATCATGCAAAAAGCAATATGACAAAAGTAATGCGTGTCATATGAACGGAAAGTTGCATGGCAATATATCTCGGAATGGCTATGGAAATGCCATAATAGGTAGGTATGGTGGTTGTTTTGAGGGAGGTATATGGTGGGTGTATGGTACCAGCGAAAGTTGCGCGGCACAAAAGAGGCTAGCAATGGTGGAAGGGTGAAAGGGTGCGTATTATCCATGGACTCAACATTAGTCAAAAGAACTCGTGTACTTATTGCGAAAATCTAGAAGTCATCAAAAAAAAGTATTACGCGCATGCTCCTAGGGGGATAGATTAGTAGGAAAAGACCATCGCTCGTCCCCGACCGCCACTCATAAGGAAAACAATCAATAAATAAAATTGTGCTCCAACTTCATCACAAAGCGGTTCACCATACGTGCATGCTACGGGAATCACAAACCTCAACACAAGTATTTTTCATAATCACCTCAACTAGCATGACTTTAATATCACTACCACCATATCTCAAAACAATTATCAAGCATCAAATTGATCATAGCATCCAATTCACTTTCTATGATAGTTTTTATTATACCCAACTTGGACGCTCATCATTCTAGGACAAAATTTGTAACCATAGCAAATACCATGCTGTTCTAAAAGGCTCTCAAAAAGATATAAGTGAAGCATGAGAGACTAGCAATTTCTTCAAAATTAATTCACCTCCGTGCTCTAAAAGATATAAGTGAAGCACTAGAGCAAAAACAATCAAGCTCAAAAGATATAAGTGAAGCACATAGAGTATTCTAGCAAATTCTAAACAAGTAGGCTTCTCCAAAAAGGTGTGCACAGCAAGGATGATTGTGGTAAACTAAAAAGCAAAGACTAATATAATACACGACGCTCCAAGCAAAACACATATCATGTGGCGAATAAAAATATAGCTCCAAGTAAAGTTACCAATGAACGAAGACGAAAGAGTGGATGCCTTCCCGGGGCATCCCCAAGCTTAGGCTTTTGGCTATCCTTGAACATCTTGGGGTGCCATGGGAATCCCCAAGCTTAGGCTCTTGCCACTCCTTATTCCATAGTCCATAAAAGCTTTACCCAAAACTTGAAAACTTCACAACACAAAACTCAACAGGAGATCTTATAAGCTCCGTTAGTGAAAGAAAACAAAACCACCACATAAGGTACTGCAATGAACTCATTCTTTATTTATTTTGGTGTTAAACCTACTGTATTCCAACTTCTCTATGGTTTATAAACTATTTTACTAGCCATAGATGCATCAAAATAAGCAAACAACACACGAAAAACAGAGTCTGTCAAAAACAGAACAGTCTGTAGCAATCTGTAACTAACGCAAACTTCTGGAACTCTAAAAATCCTACCAAAATAGGAAGTCCTGGAAAATTTGTCTATTGATCAGAAGCAAAAAGAATCAACGCAAAAACACGTTCCTGTGATTTAACCAAACTAAATTCGTGCGTGCAAAGTTTCTGTTTTTCAGCAGAATCAAATCAACTATCATCATAGGTTATCCTATAGGTTCTACTTGGCACAAACACTAATTAAAAGATAAAAACACATCTAACCAGAATATAGATGCAAGATTTATTAAATAACAGCAAGGAAAAATATTGGGTTGTCTCCCAACAAGCGCTTTTCTTGAAAGCCTTTTTAGCTAGGCATTGAGATTTCAATGATGCTCACATGAAAGACAAGAATTGAAGCACAAAGAGAGCATCATAAAGCATGTGACAAACACACTTAAGTCTAACATACATCCTATGCATAGGAATCTTGTAAGCAAACAAATTATCAAGGCAAGCAAAAACTAGCATATGCAAGGAAGAACAAAGAGATGATAGCAATCTCAAAATGAAGAGAGGTAATTTAGTAACATGAAAACTTCTACAACCATATTTTCCTCTCTCATAATAATTACATGTAGGATCATAAGCAAATTCAACAAAAATAGCTATCACAAAACATATTCTCAACACGATCCACATGCATGCAAAGTTGACAGTCTTCTAAGATAGTGGGATTAACATTAACTAAAGTCATGACCTCTTCAAACCCACTTTTATCAAAAAATTCATAAGATTGAACATTATCCAAATATGTGGGATCTAAACTTGACACTCTTCCGAACCCACTTTCAATATTATTACGAACACTATTATCAATCTCATATTCATCATGGGGCTTAAACAAATTTTCAAGATTATAAGAAGAATCACCCCAATCATGATTATTGCAACAAGTAGTAGACATAGCAAAACTAGCATCCCCAAGCTTAGGATTTTGCATATTATTAACACGATTGACATCAAGGGAATTTATAGTAAAATCATTGCAGTCATGCTTTTTATTCAAGGAGCAATCGTGAATCTCTTCATAAATTTCTTCATCATAATTTTTAGATCCCCAAATTTCAAGCAAAGCTTTATAAAGATAATCTAGTGCACAAAACTCACTAGCAATTGGTTCATCATAATTGGATCTCTTAAAAAGATTAGCAAGCAGATGAGGATCCATAGATCTTAGGTTCTGTTTAGCAATAAATAAGCATCTATTACAACCAAACGAGCAAACAAATGGGCAACTAAAAGAGAGAAGAGATTGGGAAAGATATGGCAAATAAAACAACAAGGGTGAAGTGGGGGAGAGGAAAACGAGAGGCAAATGGAAAATAATGTAAATGCGAGGGAGATGAGTTTGAGATGGGTACTTGGTATGTCTTGACTTGAGCGAAGACCTCCCCGGCTATGGCGCCAGAAATCCTTCTTGCTACGTCTTGAGCTTGCGTTGGTTTTCCTTGAAGAGGAAAGGGTGATGCAACAATAGTAGCGTAAGTATTTCCCTTCGTTTTTTAGAACCAAGGTATCAATCCAGTAGGAGGCTCCTCAAAAGTCCCACGCACCTACACAAACAAACAAAGAACTCGCAACCAACGCAATAAAGGGGTTGTCAATCCCTTCACGGCCACTTGTGAAAGTGAGATCTGATAGAGATAGTATGATAAGATAAATATATTTTTGGTATTTTATAATATAGATGCAAAAAGTAAAGATGCAAATAAAAGTATATTTGAAGCAAATATGATAAGAGATAGACCCGGGGGCCATAGATTTCACTAGTGGCTTCTCTCAAGATAGCATAAGTATTACGGTGGGTGAACAAATTATTGTCGAGCAATTGATAGAAAGGCGAATAATTATGAGATTATCTAGGCATGATCATGTATATAGGCATCACGTCCGCAACAAGTAGACCAACTCCTGCCTGCATCTACTACTATTACTCCACACATCGACCGACTCCTGCCTGCATCTAGAGTATTAAGTTCGTAAGAAAAGAGTAACGCCTTAAGCAAGATGACATGATGTATAGGGATAAACTCATGTAATATGATATAAAACCCATCTTTTTATCCTCAATGGCAACAATACAATACGTGCCTTGCAACCCTTTCTGTCACTGGGTAAGGACACCGCAAGATTGAACCCATGGCAAGAAAGATCAATCTAGTAGGCCAAACCAAACTGATAATTCGAAGAGACTTGCAAAGATAACTCAATCATACATAAAATAATTCAGAGGAGATTCAAATATTTCTCATAGATAAACTTGATCATAAACTCTCAATTCATCGGATCTCGACAAACACACCGCAAAAAGAGATTACATCGAATAGATCTAAACAAGAGAGGGGGAGAACATTGTATTGAGATCCAAAAAGAGAGAATAAGCCATCTAGCTAATAACTATGGACCCGAAGGTCTGTGGTAAACTACTCACAACTCATCGGAGGGGCTATGGTGTTGATGTAGAAGCCCTCCGTGGTCGATTCCCCCTCGTGAGTGCGGTGAAGGCTCAAGATGGGATCTCGCGGATCTGAAGGATTCTGGCGGTGGAAATTGTGTTTCGTTACCTCCTGTATGTTTTGAGTGCATTGGGCTTATATAGGAGGAAGAAATCGTCGGTGGCCTTGAGGGGCCCACGAGACGGTAGCGCCCTACCCTCTCGTGGCCGCCTCGGCTGCTTCTTGACTTGCACTCCAAGTCTTCTGGATCACGTTCGTTCCAAAAGTCATGCTCCCGAAGGTTTCATTCCGTTTGGACTCCGTTTGATATTCCTTTTCTAAGAAATACGGAAATAGGCAAAAAAAACAGCAATACGGGCCGGGCATCTGGTTAGTAGGTTAGTCCCAAAAATGTTATAAATGTGTAATATAAAGCCCATAAACATCCGAAAGGGGTAATATAATAGCATGGAACAATCAAAAATTATAGATACGTTGAAGACGTATCAGTGGCTCTCCGGTGTCCATCTTCTACTATATGAAGGCTTTTACCCTGGAAAAAATCATAAGCAAGCTCACAGGACGAAACTCCGCCGCCACGAGGCGGAACCTTGGCAGAACCAATCTAGGGCTCCGACGGAGCTGTTCTGTCGGGGAAACTTCCCTCCGGGAGGGGGCAATCATCACCATCGTCATCACCCACGATCCTCTCATCGGGAGAGGGTCAATCTCCGTCAACATCTTCACCAGCACCATCTCCTCTCAAAACCCTAGTTCATCTCTTGTATCCAATCTTGTATCAAAACCACAAATTGGAACTTGTGGGTTGCTAGTAGTGTTGATTACTCCTTGTAGTTGATGCTAATTGGTTTACTTGGTGGAAGATCATATGTTCAGATCCTTAATGCATAATAATACTCCTCTGATCATCAACATGAATATGCTTTGTCAGTAGTTACGTTTGTTCCTGAGGACATGGGTGAAGTCTTGCTATGAATTTGGTATTCGTTCGATATTTTGATGAGATGTATGTTGTCTCTCCTCTAGTGGTGTTATGTGAACGTCGACTACATGACACTTCACCATTATTTGGGCCTAGAGGAAGGCATTGGGAAGTAATATGTAGATGATGGGTTGCTAGAGTGACAGAAGCTTAAACCCTAGTTTATGCGTTGCTTCGGAAGGGGCTGATTTGGATCCACTAGTTTCATGCTATGGTTAGGTTTACCTTAATACTTCTTTTGTAGTTGCGGTTGCTTGCAATAGGGGTTAATCATAAGTGGGATGCTAGAGAGGGCAGTACCCAAGCACTGGTCCACCCACATATCAAATTATCAAAGTACCGAACGCGAATCATATGAGCGTGATGAAACTAGCTTGACGGTAATTCCCATGTGTCCTCAGGACACTACTAGGGAAAAGCCTAGTAGCAGTGCGGGTTTTAGGCCTGTCAGTAGCGCGGGCTTGAGCGCTCTTTGATCTGGCGCTGACTAAAGCTTAGCAGTAGCGTGCCTAAACCCACGCTACTGCTAAATCGACTTAGTAGTAGCGCTTCCCGAGAGGAGTGCTACTGGTAATTAGTAGTAGTGCTTCTCCCTGCCCGCGCTATTACTATTATTTCGTATTTTATTTGTTTTTTATTTCATGTTGTATTCATACACCTTTACACAAGTTTTCATACAACAGGAATTTAGAGATTGTTTTTACATCATAATGAGTTATTACATCACGGGGTGAAAGAACCGTGGAATAGTTTCAAGTGGATGTCCATCCACTTGAAACTAATCCGCGGTTCTTTCACCCAATGATATAATAAATATCATCATCATCATCATATCATTAACAACTTATCATCATAATACATCATTGTCATATAACACCTCCTCAAAATCATCGTTTTTATCAATGACATCACATAGCAAATTGGTCACTAGTCGTAATCACAAGTACTCCTCATCAACTCTAACACATTGTGACACATAATAAACATATTGTACCTCATAGGACCTACTACATTTGTCGGTGTACAAAAAGAGGGGTACACTTTTTGTACCCCTATAACTATGCACGGGCAGTCTGAGCCGCGGGCACCACCACACTGAGCAAGGCAAGGGAGGTGAGCCGAGGTAAGGACGAAGCTCGAAAGGAGCAGAACGACTCCAAGACCAAGACCACAAAGAGCAAAGGGGACAAAGCGGACTCCCCCGGCAAGATCCTTGCCGGGAGGCGGTTTTAGCAACCCCGGCAAGACCCTTGCCGGGGCGGCTAGCCCCACACCTACGGAGCAAATCACCCTTGAGTCCACTGCCCCCGTGGGGCAAGGATTCGGGAGACATCCCCGTGGTGGCATGCAGATCTTTGTGAAGACATTCAAGATCAGATATACACTATAGAAGACGACGACCCTTGGCGGAATCCCAACCAAGGAGGACCACAAGGCCCCCGGCAAGAGCCTTGCCGGGGATGACACCAGGCGCCACGGCAAGACCCTTGCCGGGGCCCCGGCAAGACCCTTTCCGGGGCTACGGCGAGGCCCTCGCCAAGGACACCCGAGGGGCCACCATAGGGCCCACGCCAATCAAACCTTCACCGCCGTTCGCATGCAGCTGCCGACCCAACCAGTTGGGCAGGCACCTGCGTGGCGGCAAGCGGATCTTCGTGGAGACCCACCGCTGTGCCACCTCAGCTGCCTGCCTGCCTACATGGCACCACAGGCACTGCTGGCCAGGGCGCGTGTCGACACGAAAGGGAGCGGCGGCGTATGAGACAGGGATCTCCCCCGTCCCCGATAAAGCAATGACACCTAAGCAAGACGCATTAATGGCGCCTTATCATGTAATGCGAGGGATAAACTCGTATCACTGTACCCTTTCCACCTCCTGTGCCCTTGTGGCGACCCCTTTCCCTATAAAAGGAGGTCCAAGGCGACTCGGGAGGAGGATTCGGCTTTTTGGAGCTCCTCACACCCCATTGCTAGTTCAAGAACACCAGATAAACAAACCACCAAAGCAGGAGTAGGGTTTTACGCATCCTCGCGGACCGAACCTGGATAAAGAGACCATGTGCTATCTGTTTGATCCGCTCTTCTCACGACCCCCGCGCCCCGCAACCATAGTAGGGATTCTTGTGATCCCATAGGTGTCGTTCCTACACCGACATCTTTGGCGCGCCAGGTAGGGGGCGCAGTTGTGAGAATCGGCTCTAGCAGTTAGTTCGACGCTTCTTCATCATCATGGCGCCCAAGGAGAAGACGACGGTGGCGGTTGGCCCGTCGTAAGCCGGACATCCCGTCCCGATGTGGGCGAGCAGCGGACCGGTCGCAAAAAGGACCTGGGCGCTGTTCGCGAACACCAACACCGTCCCAGCAGCCGAAATTTGGGAGGCGACGATGTTCGTGCGCCTGGTAACGGGCCGCACGCCGCCAAATCCAGAGACGGAGCCAGGCCCTCCGCGGGTGGCGCGGGTCCTTCCAAGATCGCTGCCACCCCGCTCGCAGGCGACACGAGGGCTTCCAAGATTCCCACGCCGGCGCCGACGGTGCGCTCTTCTCAAGTGGCGCGCGACGAACGGCGTAATCACGCCGAGGACCCCGGGCGTCGCCGCGGAAAGAGCCCCGAGCGCCACTCCCGGGATTTAGAAGACATGCCCGCTCGCCGAGGCGCTGGTGGAGATGGCATGCGACCGCGTGGTCGTGATGGAGCTCCTTCTGACATGGTCAGAAGTCGAAGCGCATCGCAATCCGTGCAGGTTTCGCTGCCACCAACGCCAGCAGAAGCCCTGGCGCGCGCGCAGTTGCTCCTTGATTTCCCTCCCAATACGGGGAAACTCGACGAATGGAGAGCCACTATCCGAAGCCTTGTTGCGGTGGCCAACAAAGACGAACCGAGTCCGGTGGAGCCCCGGGTCGGCGCTTCGACCAGTTCCCACGCACGATGGCGGAGAGCGGCGGCCCGCAACCACGGTGCACTCGCCTCCTCCTCGCCCGGTACCGCGGGACGCCAGCCCGTCAGCGGCGTTACGGGCGACGAGATCTCCGTAGCATCGTCCGACCCACGGGCCCACTGTGACCAGCGCCAAGTTCTTCGGGAACGAGAATATGAAGACGCTCGAACCACTATCGAGAACCGGCGCGGAGCGCGCCACCAATCAGACAGGCGAGCAGGGCCTGCTGTGAGCCACCCGACAGCGGGGAGCCCTGGAGGCCTACCTTACGAGGTAGGCTGTCCGGCTTTTACCCGCGAGCTGCGGCAGTTCCAGTGGCCCACTCACCGCACCTTCAAACCCGGCGTGGGCGAAAATGCGATGGCAAGACCCACCCGTCCGAGATCCTCAGCGTCTACACCATCGCGATGCAAGCTGCCGGAGCCCGTGACGATAAGGTGCTTGCGAATTACTTTCCGTTGGCTCTTAAACCCAACGCCATGTCGTGGTTATTGCACTTGCCGGTAGACTCTATTTCCTCCTGGTCGAATTTGAGCCATGAGTTCGTGGGCGCCTTTACTGGAGGCCACCAAGCCCATGGCCAAGCAAGCGACACCTGCGTCATTCCCGGAAGGAGGCGAGAGTCTCCGCAAGTATATCTGAGAGGTTCAGCCGGTGCAGTACAATATCCCTGATGTTCACCTGCCGCCATCATCAGCGCGTTCCATCGAGCGTCGCGTAACCGCAAGATGCGCGAAGAGCTGGCAATGAACAAGGTGAGAGATGTAGCAGAACTCTATGTTCTTGCTGACAAATGTGCCCGGGCTGAAGAGGGAAGAAAGTACCCCGGCGAAGATGCCGGTGTGGAAACCGACTCCTCAGATGAGGATATTGTCGCCCCGGCAAAGAAAGGCCGGCGCCGCAACAGGAAGCGCGAAGGAAAAGCCGTGCTTGCCGTCGAGGGATCTGATGACGCCGGCTCCACCAACAAAACCAAGGCAGACGACCCCGGCAAGGAGGTTGTCGGATGTGTCGCCTGCCGGGCCTTGGCGGCTGCCGAGAAGCCAGGAAACTCCGACAAGCGATACTGCAAGATCCATCGCCCCAAAGGCCATGCTCTCCAGGACTGCCGACAGGTTGAGCTCCTCGCTGAGAAGCAGAGGGCTGAGTATGAGGCGGGACAAGGAGAAGGGCCCGAGACGGTCTTGAGGGTCCGGTAAGAAGCGTGACAGCCAGCGGGCCGTCGCGGCAAGGATAAGCAACAAGAGAGCCCGCCCGGGCCGTGATGAAAGCCGGAAGACGGCGATCACGAAGAGGACGGCGAATCCGGCGACCAAGAGTTTCAAAGCTACAGAGGCCATGTGCGTCCGACGGCGGCGCCGCTGCATACTTCTCACCGCCGGATTAAGCAAAGGCGCGAGAGATTACAGCGGCAGAGCCGTCGTTTGATGCCCAAAGGCCGCTGAAGTGGTCCAGCACACCTATCATTTTTGACACTGAGGACCACCCTGATCGCACTACTGCGGTCGGGTGCTTGCCATTGTTGGTTTCACCAACAATACGCAACCTCAGGGTGACGAAGATGCTAGTCGATGGCGGGGCCGGTCTGAACTTGATCTCGCCTGCCATGATCGAGAAACTGCAGATTCCTGATGGAGACCTCGAAGATACGGGCATGTTTCAGGGGGTCAACCCGGGAAGAAGCCAACCCAAGGGAAAGGTCACGCTGCCCATGACTTTTGGAAGCAACCTGAACTTCAGGACGGAGAGTATCGTGTTCGATGTTGCCAAGATCCCCTTGCCCTACAACGGGATCCTTGGCCGCCCAGCGCTGGCCAAGTTCATGGCGGCGTCACACTACGCCTACAACACCCTGCAGATGCCGGGACCTGTGGCGATCATCTCCATCCCCTCCGATAAGAAAGATGTGCTGATTTGCGACCAACTATACCAGCAAGCGATTGCAGCTGCTGCCGGTAGGGGCACTTGCTCCTGCCATCGGGACTCCGGGAGGGAAGAAGAAGAAGAAGACCGGTGAGACCTCGGACACCCACTCCGGCAAGCGCACCTCTTCGGAGTGTAGCGCTGCCGTCGAGGACGTGCCAGAGAGCTCCACCGGCGGAAACAAGAAGCCCAGGGCCATACCGTCGGGAACCAAGAAGGTTTCTGTCAATGAGGACGGCACGGGAGGAGCTTTTACCATAAGCTCCACCCTTGACGACAAATAGGAAGACGCGCTCATCACCTTCCTGCGGGCGAATGTCGATGTGTTTGCATGGCAAGCTTCCGACATCCCCGGTGTTTCCAGGGAGGTGATTGAGCACCACCTTGTTGTCAGCCCTCATGCGCGGCCCGTCAAGCAGAAGGACAGAAAGCAAGCTTTGGAACGACAATAGTTCATCACAGAGGAGATCCGGAAACTGGAAGCAGCGGGTTTGGTAAGAGGAGTGCTCCATCCAACGGGGTTGGCCAACCCGGTGGTAGTGCGCAAGGCAAATGGGAAGTGGAGGCTGTGTATTGATTACAGAGATATCAATAAGGCTTGCCCTAAAGACCCTTCCGTTGCGCGCATCGATCGATTGTTGACTCCACGGCGAGGTGTGATCTGCTGTCATTCCTCGGCGCCTACTCCGGCTACCACCAGATCTTCATGACAAGAGAAGGCGAAGAGAAAACAGCATTCATCACCCCATGTGGTGCGTATTGTTTCATGCGGATGCCTTCGGGTTGAAGAGTGCTGGTTCAACGCTTGTAAGGCGGTCCAGATTGGTTTTGAACCCCAGCTCCATAGAAATATGGAAGCTTATATGGATGACATAGTGGTCAAAACCAAGGGCAGGGGCAACCCTCATACCAGATTTGCAAGAAACATTCGCAAACCTGCGCAAGATCAATCTCAAGCTGAACCCTGAGAAGTGCGTCTTTGGCGTCCCGTCCGGCAAGCTTCTCGGGTTCTTGGTGTCACAGCGTGGGATAGAGGCCAATCCAGACAAAATCAAAGCCATAGAGCAGATTGAAGCACCCAAGCGAATCAAGGATGTGCGTCGGCTTGCTGGGTGCGTTGCCGGCATGGGCAGGTTCATTTCCAAGTATGCCGAGCGCGCCCTTCCCTTTTTCAAGATCCTGAAAAAGGCGGGCCCAATGGAGTGGACGCCAGAAGCCGAAGCAACATTGCAAGGTTTGAATAAATACCTCTCTTCCGCGCCAATACTAGTTGTGCCTAGGCCACAGGAACCGTTGCTGCTATACACAGCGGCAGCGGACCAGAATGTCGGCGCCCGCCTTGGTGGAGACGAGAGAGAGGTTGACGACGAGGAGATGGCAGCAGCGGAGCCCGACACCACCAATGCAGAGACGAAACAACCAGTTGAAGTGCCGCCGAAGAAGAAAATGATGCAGCACCAGGTCTACTTTGTTAGTTCCCTCCTGCAGGGGGCTAGATCAAGGTACTCTGGCGTGCAGAAACTGCTCTTCGGCCTTCTTATGGCCTCGAGGAAGCTGCGTCACTACTTCCAGGCACACGAGATCACTGTCGTCACTCGCTTCCCTCTGTAATGGATATTGCACAATCCGGATGCAACTGGAAGAATTGTGGAATGGGCACTGGAGCTGTCCAGCTTTGGCCTCAAGTTTGAAAGTACTTGATGATTGAGCCGAGTCCTAGCGGAGTTCATTGCAGAATGGACCGCAACGCTGACGAAGAAGCCCAGAGACTGCTCTCCCCAGCAAAGAGGCAAGTTGCGATTGGATCATATGCGTTGATGGAGCTTTCTCCTTACAAAGGCGCCGGGGCTGGCGTCGCTTGTCGCGCCCACGGAGAGCACCTCAAGCACGTGATCCGGATGCACTTCCCTGTGGAGGTGTCAACAAACAATCTGACAATCTGAAGGGCTGCTTGCCGGTCTTAGGATCGCGGCGGACCTCGGAATCAGGAAACTCATCGTCAGGGGAGACTCACAGCTTGTCTTCAAGCAAGTCAACAAGGATTACCAGAGCCCATTGATGAAGGCCTACGTCGATGAAGTGAGAAAGCTGGAAGAAGCGTTTGACGGTATCTGAGCTGAACACGTTCCTCGGCGGAGAACGATATCGCCGATTACTGTCGAAGCAGCGCTGCCCTCAAGCTACAATGGAACCAGGTACCTTTTGCTTCAGCTAACTCAGCCATCCGTTGATCCATCAACAGAGCAGAATAAGAGGAGGAAATCAGGGCCCGGCAAGTACTTTCCCGCCGAGCTCCCGGAGCCGCCGGCAAGGATGTTGCCGGGGATACTGAGCCCGCCACGGGACGACTGGCTCCGGCGGAGCGTCAAGCTCTTGCCGTCGAGGCAGCCGCTCCTATAGCGGAGGAGATGCCTTTAGTCCTCGCCGTCGAGCCCCAGGCTCCAGCGTGGGCACAGCATACCATCCGATTCCTCCAAACAGGGGAACTTCCCGAGGAGCAGGAAGAAGCAGAAAAAGTATCCCGTCGCTCTACCATGTACCAGTTCGTCGATGACGTTCTGTACAGAAAGAGGCCGAACAGTGTGAAATTGAAGTGTATCCCTCGAGAGGAAGGACTGGAGTTGTTGGCAGAGATACACATAGGCATATGTGGATCCCACATTGGGTCAAGGGCCCTTACCGGCAAGGCATTTCGGCAAGGCTTCTTCTGGCCCACCGCTCTCCAGGATGCGACGACACTAGTCACCAGGTGTGAAGCATGTCAGTTCCATTCAAAGAAGCTTCATCAGCCAGCTCAAGCCCTTCAAACCATTCCTCTCTCCTGGCCCTTCTCGGTCTGGGGGCTCAACATACTGGGCCCTTTCCCCGCGCCGCCGGGGGCTTTGAGTACTTGTACGTTGCCATCGACAAGTTCACAAAGTGGCCGGAGGTGGAGGCAGTGAGGAAGGTCACAGCTCAGTCAGCCGTCAAGTTCTTCAAGGGACTAGTGTGCCGTTTTGGCGTACCCAACAGGGTTATCACTGACAACGGCACACAGTTCACAAGCCGCACCTTCATGCAATATACCCAAGACCTCGGCAGCAGAGTCTGTTTCGCTTCCGTTGCTCACCCGCAAAGCAATGGTCAAGCTGAGAGGGAAAATGCTGAAGTACTGCGAGGATTAAGGACCAAGACCTTTGACAGGCTGCACAAGAGTGGAAGGCGCTGGATTGATGAGTTGTCGGCGGTTCTTTGGTCGATCAGGACGACGCCAAATCGAGCCACCGGCCAGACACCTTTTGCCCTGGTATACGGGGCAAAAGCAGTTCTCCCCACTGAACTCATATACGGGTCACCTCGAGTGCTCGCTTATGACGAGCTTGAGCAAGAGCAACTGCGGCAAGATGACGCGGTGCTCCTTGAGGAAGATCGTCTTTGGGCGGCTGTGAGAGCAGCACACTACCAGCAAGCCTTGCGCCTATACCATAGCCGCAAGGTTCATGCCTGAAGCCTTGAGGAAGGCGACCTTGTCCTTCGGCGCGTTCAATCGGCCAAGAATTCCAACAAGTTGACGCCAAAGTGGGAAGGCCCTTATCGGGTGTCTGAGTCACCGGGCCGGCGCAATCCGCTGGAGACCGAAGATGCCGTTCGGTGAGTAACTCCTGGAACATTGAGCATCTTCGCAAGTTTTACCCGTAAAGTAGCTGACTTGCCGGGCCCCGACAAGCCACCTTTTGTACAAGCATTGCCGATGATGCATGTAACCCTTTGTACAAAGCCAGCGCAGACCACGAGCATAAATAAATGAAGCGCTGGCGCCCTAAGTTATAGCATGCATGCTAGGTCGAGTCTCGTCCTTGGTTAGGGTTGATAGTGCTTAGCGGCAACTAACCCCTAGCTTAGAGGTCGAGCGTGCGTCTCTTTGTCATTCTTTTGTCTTCTTTGGTTCGCAGGACTCACAGATATCCTTGCCGGATCACTTGAGGACGAAAAAGAGAAGAGGGACAGACCGGCATCCAGACCCCGGCAAGCCAGTATTACCGGGGGCTGCAAGTACAAAGATTCACCCATGGCAAACCAGAGTTGCCGGGGGCTGCAACTTCAGATAAGTTCTTCATCCCTTATCATGCATTCTCTTATGGACTGAGGTATGTGAAACCTCGTTTTTTCCCAAAGCTACCGTGCTCCCCTAAAAACTCTGGGCCCTAGGGCTCGTTCCTGGAGCCAGGTTTGGTCGTAGTCGCGGCAGCAAGAGGATGAAACGAGAGGCCTGAACCCACCTCATCCCTGCCTCCGCCAAAAGCATGAGGAAGGTCGAGCGAAGTGGGAAGACGGCAAGGCCTGTTGCCGGGCAAGGAAATGTTTATCTTAAGGATATCAAGGACTTACTATTTGTCGTGGGTTCTACCCGCAAACAAATGACTCGACAAGCATCCCTTTTTCAATAAAAACATTCCATTCAGATACAGTCCATGGGGAATGAAAAACATGAATGATGGGATTACAAGTTTTAAATTCAGCTAAGGCCTAAAGGCTTACAAGCTAAAAAGAGATAAGGTGCCCGTAATCCCTTTCTTGTCCCTCTCCTCAGGAGGCAGGTCAAGGAGGCGAAAAGGGCAAAAGGGGCACCTAGGTGACCTACGGGTGGCAGGAGGCACCAAGAGAACATCCCGGTGGCCGTCCGAAGGCTGGATGGTGATGGCGGCGCCGGAAGCAGAGCTCGAAGATGAGGCGGCAGGGCGTCGGCCGCAGCGTCGAAGGCGTCGGTGCCCGCGTACTCCGATTTGACGGCCTTGCCGCCCGCCCTCTTCCTCTTCCGCAGCCTCCCAACGCCAGCCGCCCAAGGAGACGACCCCGAGAAGTCGAGGAAGCCGGCAACACGGATGATGGGATCGCCGGTGCCGCACGGAGCGGCGCCAGACACCTAGTCGGACCCGTCATCCTGCCGCCTGCTACCCTCGTCGTTGCTGCCGCTGTCCTCCTCGCCACTCCCGCCCGAGGAGGAGTCTTTGCTATCAGAAGAGCTCTCCACGCAGCACCTTGCTCGAGTCCCGAAGCACCCGAAGACCTTGACGGAGAGGAGGCCGCCCTCCATCAGCTTGAAATGGAGAGTGAGCCCCGCCGTCAAGCGGTGGATATGGGCGAACGTCTTCCACCCTCGACCAAGATACATCACTTGAGGGGCTGGAAAGTCGACGCGAACTCGCTGCATCGCTGATCCAACAGCCCCTCATGTGCAACCGCAATGACTCGGCGGATCCAGCTCCATCTCGCTTCGCGAATGGAGTCGGGAGACGAAAGGTGACGGCGAGGCGTGGCGTAGCTGACGAAGAACTCGCAAGGGTCATCCCCAACATGGCCCTCCATGGGGGGAGGAACTACTGGCGGAGGCGAGACCGGCGCGCCGCCCCGTTCTCCTCTTCCCTGAGCGCCTCGGCCTCGCCCCTCCCCCTTCCCCTCGCGGCTGGCTCTGCCACCGCAGGTGCAGGGGAAGGAATGACGCGTTGTCGAGCGGCGACCCTTGCCGCCACCGTTGAAGAGCCAGGATTCCCTCTCTCCATGGCGGACGGAGGGAGGGGGAGCAGAAGCTGAAGGAAGGAGAATATGGAAGAGTGTGGGACGCCGTTCCCCCACCCCCCCGCTCTTTATAAAGGAACAGGGTGGGGGCACGGCTGCCCCGCTCAGCCAATCAAGACGCGGAAGGCGCAGGGAACTGGGACCAACCCGCTGCCCCGGCCCGCGACGGCCCAGTTTCCCGCCTCCACCGTTCGCCACCCCAAGCGCATGAGAACCACGTGCCAGGCATGCGGGACCGAGGCGACGGGTGAGGCGACCTCTCCCCACCCCGTGATCGTGGGGAGTGGACGCCTTGAAGACCACGCCCCGGCCCCGTTCAGTAAATGGGTCGCGCCTCCACGCCTCCCTCCGTTTATGGGGAAGGCGCGAACCGCCCCCTTTTACTGCGACGTGACGCATGCGCGCAGAGCTCAGCCCCACGCATGCCGCCCACGTCACGCACGCCTCCCCACGCCGAGCCACGCGCGGGAGGCATGGGAAGCGCAGCGCGCGAAAAGACTTACCGCGGTAAAAACCACCCTGCCTGCCCGCGCACCGTTTTTGGGCCTAGACCAACGACGCGATTTCGCTTACATGTGGCCCAGGCCCGGGGGCTCCTGTCGGTGTACAAAAAGAGGGGTACACTTTTTGTACCCCTATAACTGTGCACGGGCAGTCTGAGCCGCGGGCACCACCACACTGAGCAAGGCAAGGGAGGTGAGCCGAGGTAAGGAGGAAGCTCGAAAGGAGCAGAACGACTCCAAGACCAAGACCACAAAGAGCAAAGGGGACGAAGCGGACTCCCCCGGCAAGATCCTTGCCGGGAGGCGGTTTTAGCAACCCCGACAAGACCCTTGCCGGGGCGGCTCGCCCCACACCTACGGAGCGAATCACCCTTGAGTCCACTGCCCCCGTGGGGCAAGGATTCGGGAGACATCCCCGTGGTGGCATGCAGATCTTTGTGAAGACATTCAAGATCAGATACACACTATAGAAGACGACGACCATTGGCGGGAACCCAGCCAAGGAGGACCACAAGGCCCCCGGCAAGAGCCTTGCCGGTGATGATAGCAGGCGCCACGACAAGACCCTTGCCGGGGCCCCGGCAAGACCCTTGCCGGGGCTACGGCGAGGCCCTTGCCAAGGACACCCGAGGGGCCACCATCGGGCCCACGCCAATCAAACCTTCACCGCCGTTCGCATGCAGCTGCCGACCCAACCAGTTGGGCAGGCACCTGCGTGGCGGCAAGCGGATCTTCGTGGAGACCCACCGCTGCGCCACCTCAGCTGCCTGCCTACATGGCACCACAGGCACCGCTGGCCAGGGCGCGTGTCGACACCAAAGGGAGCGGCGACGGACGAGACAGGGCTCTCCCCCGTCCCCGATAAAGAAAGGACACCTAAGCAAGACGGATTAATGGCGCCTTGTGATGTAATGCGAGGGATAAACTCGTATCACTGTACCCTTTCCACCTCCTGTGTGCCACTATGGCGACCCCTTTCCCTACAAAAGGAGGCCCAAGGCGACCAGGAGGAGGATTTGGCTTTTTGGAGCTCCTCACGCCCCATTGCTAGTTCAAGAACACCAGATAAACAGGTTTTACGCATCCTCGCGGCCCGAACCTGGATAAAGAGACCGTGTGCTATCTGTTTGATCCGCTCATCCCGCGACCCCCGCGCCCCGCAACCATAGTAGGGATTCTTGTGATCCCATAGGTGTCGTTCCTACACCGACAACATTCTCTTAGGACCTACTACATTCTCTAAGGTAAAATAGCAAAAAACAAGATAGCCCCTGACTCTCCATTATGGAGAATGGAGATTATCCTGTCTCCAATTCTTGCCTTTAAGCAATGTTACTTCCAAGAACCTCCTTGCGAATGTCCAAACATTTTTTCCATTCTTTGATGAGCATGTGTTCACCGGTTTTAGATATCCTATATGCACAGGTGAGCTCCCTAGATTGACCTGGAAGTATGTTCAGAACTCTAAGGCGACCATTCAGATACATCAGATGAGGCACACAATCCATCGGGATTTTTTGTTGAAAAACATAGTAATAACTTCGTAGTTAGCAATGATGTACTAGTTTTAGAAGTATGCAAAAGATGCATGGATGTCGTAATAGTAAAAAATCTTACCAGGGTATCTCCATAGAAGTTACCGTGGTTCAACACGTGCACTAGTGGCACGTATTCACCATAATTTGGAGGGGTTCAATAATATGTATTGTAATTCTGAAGATAAGTACAATAAGCGATCAAATGACTTTTCTCCTTATAAGTTAATTCGGAGCCATCAGTGTAGTGGGTTTTGTCTACCATCTTCCGCACATTCTTTGAAGAATCAGAATAAGCTGTCAATGGAAATAAGCTGTCAACTATTTTGAAATAAACAATATAAATTAGTTAATAACTATGTTTGAGAAACTCACATTGTGGTAGAATCGTAAGCTTATCAACAAGGACCCAAATGTCCATATTGTCTTGCTCAATGTCAGGATCACCAAGATCCATGGTGACAGTCATACCCTCATAAAAACCATACATTTTGCAAAGTGCTTTCCAATTTTGGCAACCAAAATGGGTTATGCTCTGAGCATTGCACAGATTTACTTCAAAATCCATATCATGATGGCTCCTTAGGTGCATTTTCTTTGTTTCAAAATTTTCATGGTCTTCAAAACCCATCCTCTCCAAGACATAGCATCTTGCATGGCATGGGATAAGCTAGTCGAATTATAAGAGATGAAAATTAGACGTTGAAATAGTTGAAGTCATGCTTAATTACGAAAAACACTTGTCGTTGTTGCGTACCGTTTCAACATCGAATGTCTCCTCGAGCTTAATGCTGAAGCACCGATCTTCGTCCAGCTCAACGAAACTGTCGCACATACCTCGATCGTCGTGGCACCAGCTGCACTCCCCCGGGAGACTGTCGTCGTCCGAGTACGACATTTCCTACGTTCATAATTCAAAGATTAAACTTGTACATATTCTAGCACAAGTCATGCCAGAATTCACGGAAGAATCCGGCATGACCTTTGCTAAAAAAGGACATATCGAGCGCCTGAAATTTCCGGGAACGGAATTTAATCAACACTCCGGCAAAACATAGGCCACTCGGAGGTGTAACCTGAACATGACCGGCCACTTGGGCAACCACATATCTGATTTGAGCAACACAACATATACATGGAGATTTGGCAGGTCTC
Organism: Aegilops bicornis; assembly: GCA_021605145.1. Lineage (NCBI taxonomy): Eukaryota > Viridiplantae > Streptophyta > Magnoliopsida > Poales > Poaceae > Aegilops > Aegilops bicornis. The sequence goes on along the minus strand of CM038671.1, from coordinate 829,841,292 downwards.
GCCTCGAGGTCGGAGGGGGTCGGTGACGGGGACGACGGCGGGGATGATGGAGGGGCTCCTTGATTTCTGCAAAAGCAAAAACCCTATAAGTTATCACTAATACATCCCGAATAATTGCTTAAACTAAAAAAATAACCACAAATATGACATGTTCAACTAGTTCTATTAATTCAACTAGTTCTTACTAAATATAAACTTACTATAAATATAAAAAAACTAGTTCTTTCTAAAAATAAAGTAGTTCAACTAGTTATATTAAATATGTTACTAAAAATACATTAGTTATATTAATTCAACTAGTTTATTAATTTACTTACTAAACTAGTTCAACTAAAACTAAACTAGTTCAACTAGTTTATTAATTTACTTACTAATTATTTTAAACACTTACTAAAAACAGTAAAAATAAACTACATTATACAATAGTAAAAAACATCTACTACTACTACTAAACATCTACTACTACTAATTAACATCTACTACTACTAAAAATCATTATCTATGAACCCTAAATTAACATCTACTACTACTAAACAACATCTAGTACTAACTAAGCAGAGAGAAAGGGGGTGGGGTAGGGGTGGGGGCTTCTGAGAGAGGGAGACGGTGGCGGGGAGGTGCTCGGCGTCGGAGAGGTAGGGGCGGCGAGGGCGGGCTCGGGATCGGAGGCGGCGGTGCTGGGCGGGCTTGGGCGGCGACGGTGAGGTCGAGGGTGGCGGCGGTGAGGTCGAGGGCGGCGACGGTGAGGTCGAGAGCGGCGGCGGGTGGTGGCGGTGAGGTTGAGGGCGGCCTCGGGCGGCAGCGACAGAGGAGTAGGGGAAAGGGGGAGAATGGAGGACTTAGCAAAATTTTGAGCCCGCGGGTGGTTAATTCAGAAGTAGCAGTAGCATGTTCGTAGCAGCTCTTGCTCGTTAGCTACAACGCTGCAGCGTTACGGTATACACGCCATCGCTACTCCTTTCTCTTTTTTCCCCTTTTTCATTTATTTTTCTTCATATTTAATTTTTTTCCTTTCACCTTATTCTATTTCTTTCATTTTCAATTACCTTTCTATTTGCTTTCCATTTAATTTTATATCCTTTAGCAGTAGCGAGTTTAGAAAAAAACGCGCTGCTACAAAGGAAGTAGCGGTAGCGCGGTTCAATATGGATCGCTACTACTATGTGTAGCCTATCGGCTAAGCCGTGGGAATTTTAGTAGTAACGTGTTTAGAACAAGGCGCGCTACTGCTAGAACTTTATCTGTAGCGCGGTTTGTGCAGGCGCGCTACTGCTACTTAGCACCAGCGTGCTTTTTTGACCCACGCTATTGCTAAAGTTCTGTGTATAAGGTTTTCCCTATTAGTGGGAGTGCTTTTCTCATTATAAGAAATTGTCCAGGCTTGTCCTTTGCTACAAAAAGGATTGTGCCACCTTGCTGCACTTTATTTAGTTTCATTGCTTGTTACCCGTTACAAATTATATTATCACAAAACTATCTGTAACCTACAATTTCAGTGCTTGCAGAGAATACCTTACTGAAAACCGCTTGTCATTTCCTTCTGCTCCTCGTTGGGTTCGACACTCTTACTTATCGAAAGGACTACGATAGATCCCCTATACTTGTGGGTCATCAAGACTCTTTTCTAGCGCCGCTGCCGAGGAGTGAAGCGCCTTTGGTGAGTGGAACTTGGTAAGGAAACATTTATATAGTGTGCTGAAATTTTCTGTCACTTGTTACTATGGAAACTAATCCTTTGAGGGGCTTGTTCGGGGTATCTTCACCCCGACCAGTAGAAACAAGAGTTTCTCCTCAACCTACTGAACCTACTGAAAATGTTTACTTTGAGATTCCTTCGGGTATGAGAGAGAAACTGCTAGCTAATCCCTTTGCAGCAGATGGAACATTGCATCCTGATTTACACCTTATCTTTGTGGATGAAGTTTGTGGATTATTTAAGCTTGCAGGTATTCCCGATGATGTTGTTATAGGAAGGTCTTCCCTTTATCTTTGAAGGGAGATGCATTTACATGGTATAGGCTATGTGATGATACGGGATCTTGGAACTATAAACGATTGAAGTTGGAATTTCACTAGAAGTTCTATCCTATGCATCTTGTTCATCGTGATCGTAATTACATATATAATTTTTGGCCTCGCGAAGGAGAAAGCATCGCTCAAGCTTGGGGGAGGCTTAAGTCAATGTTATATTAATGCCCCAATCATGAGCTCTCAAGAGAAATGATTATTGAAAAATTTTATGCTTGGCTTTCTCTCAATAATCGCACCATGCTCGATACTTCCTGTGTTGGTTCTTATATGCTGAAGACTATTGAATTCAAGTGGGATTTATTGGAAAGAATTAAACGCTACTCTGAAGATTAGGGTTCCGACGACGGTAAGGAGTCAAGTATAACACCTAAGTTTGATTGTGTTAAATCTTTTATGGATACCGATGCTTTTCGTGGATTTAGCGCTAAATATGGACTTGACTTTGAGATAGTAGCTGCCTTTTGTGAATCTTTTGCTACTCACGTTGATCTCCCTAAGGAGAAGTGGTTTAAATATAATCCTCCCACTGAAGTAAAAGTAGCTGCACCTATTACAGTTGAAGAAAAGACTATCACTTATAATGATCCTATTGTTCCTACTACTTATGTTGAGAAACCACGTTTTCCTGTTAGGATAAAGGATCATGCTAAAGCTTCAACTATTGTTCGTAAGAGTAATACTAGAACTTATACACCCCCTAAGCAAATTAAAGTTGAACCTAGTATTGCTATGGTTAAAGATCTCTTGGATGATAATATAGATGGGCATGTTATTTATTTCTGTGGTGAAACTGCTAATATTGCTAGACCAGATGCTAAGATACATAGACCTGTTGTAGGCATGCCTGTTATTTCTGTTAAAATAGGAGATCATTGTTATCATGGCTAATGTGATATGGGTGCTAGTGCTAGTGCAATACCCTTTTCCTTATATAAAGAAATTATGCATGATATTGCACCCGCTGAGTTAGAAGGTATTAATGTTACTATTAAGCTTGCCAATAGGGATACCATTAAACCAGTTGGGATTGTTAGAGATGTAGAAGTCTTGTGTGGGAAAGTTAAATATCCTAATGATTTTCTTATTCTTGGTTCCCCACAAGATGACTTTTGTCCCATTATATTTGGTAGACCCTTCTTGAATACTGTTAATGCTAGGATTGATTGTCAAAAGGATATTGTCAATTGGCTTAGGGGATATGTCTCATGAGTTTAATTTTGCTAAGTTTCATAGACAACCCTATGATATAGAATCGCCTAGTAAGGATGAGATTATTGGTCTTGCTTCCATTGCCGTGCCTCCTACTAATCCGTTAGAACAATATTTGCTAGACCATGAAAATGATATATGTTTATGGATGAAAGAAGGGAAATAGATAAAGTATTCCTTCAACAGGGTCCTATTCTGAAACACAACTTACCTGTTGAAATCCTAGGGGATCCCCCTCCACCCAAGGGTGATCCTGTGTTTGAGCTCAAACCTTTACCTGATAATCTTAAATTTTCTTATCTTGATGAAAAGGAGATATATCCTGTTATTATTAGTGCTAACCTTTCAGAACAAGAAGAGGAAAGATTATTGAAAACTCTGAAGAAGCATCGTGCTGCTATTGGATATACTCTGGATGACCTTAAGGACATTAGTCCCACTCTATGCCAACATAAAAGAAAAGTGGAGAAAGATGCCAAACCAGTTAGAGATCTTCAACGACGGTTAAATCCTAAGATGAAAGAAGTGGTAAGAAAGGAGATACTAAAGCTCCTTGAGGCAGGTATAATTTATCGCGTTGCTGATAGTGATTGGGTAAGTCCTGTCCATTGCGTACCTAAAAAGGGAAGTATTACTGTCGTTCCTAATGATAAAGATGAATTGATCCCACAAAGAATTATTACAGGTATAGGATGGTAATTGATTTCCGTAAATTAAATAAAGCTACTAAGAAAGATAATTACCCTTTACCTTTTATTGATCAAATACTAGAAATACTATCCAAACACACACATTTCTGCTTTCTAGATGGTTATTCTGGTTTCTCTCAAATACCTGTGTCAGCGGAGGATCAATCAAAAACTACTTTTACGTGCCCTTTCGGTACTTTTTCTTATAGACGTATGCCTTTTGGTTTATGTAATGCACCTGCTACCTTTCAAAGATGCATGATGGCTATATTCTCTGACTTTTGTGAAAAGATTTGTGAGGTATTCATGGATGATCTCTCTGTTTATGGATCCTCTTTTGATGATTGCTTGAGCAACCTTGATCGAGTTTTGCAGAGATGTGAAGACACTAGTCTCGTCTTGAATTGGGAAAAGTGCCACTTTATGGTTAATGAAGGCATTGTCTTGGGGCATAAAATTTCTGAAAGAGGTATTGAAGTTGATAAAGCTAAAGTTGAAGCTATTGAAAAGATGCCATGTCCCAAGGACATTAAAGGTATAAGAAGCTTCCTTGGTCATGCCGGTTTTTATAGGAGGTTCACTAAGGAATTTTCTAAAATCTCTAGGCCTCTGACTAATATATTGCAAAAAGATATTCCTTTTGTCTTTGATGATGATTGTGTAGAAGCATTTGAAATACTTAAGAAAGCTTTGATCACTGCACCTATAGTTCAGCCACCTGATTGGAATTTACCCTATGAAATTATGTGTGATGCTAGTGATTATGCTGTAGGTGCTGTTCTAGTGCAAAGAGTTGATAAGAAATTAAATGTTATCCAGTATGCTAGTAAGACTCTTGATACTGCCCAGATAAATTATGCCACTACTGAAAAAGAATTCTTAGCAGTTGTATTTGCTTGTGATAAGTTCGGACCTTATATTGTTGATTCTAAAGTTACTATTCACACTGATCATGCTGCTATTAAATATCTTATGGAAAAGAAAGATGCTAAGCCTAGACTTATTAGATGGGTTCTCTTGCTCCAAGAATTTGATTTGCATATCATTGATAGAAAGGGAGCTGAGAACCCCGTTGCAGACAACCTGTCTAGGTTAGAGAATGTTCTTGATGACGCACTACCTATTGATGATAGCTTTCCTGATGAATAATCAGCGGTCATTAATGCTTCTCATACTGCTCCATGGTACGTTGATTATGCTAATTACATTGTTCCTAAATTTATACCACCTAGTTTCACATACCAGCAAAAGAAAAAGTTATTTTATGATTTAAGACATTACTTCTGGGATGACCCACACCTTTATAAAGGAGTAGATGGTGTTATTAGACGTTGTGTACCTGAGCATGAACAGGAACAGATCCTATGCAAGTGTCACTCTGAACCTTATGGAGGACACCATGCTGGAGATAGAACTACACATAAGGTATTGCAATCCGGTTTTTATTGGCCTACTCTCTTCAAGGATGCTCGTAAGTTTGTCGTGTCTTGTGATAAATGTCAAAGAATTGGTAATATTAGTAGACGTCAAGAAATGCCTATGAATTATTCTCTTGTTATTGAACCATTTGATGTTTGGGGCTTTGATTATATGGTACCTTTTCCTGCCTCTAATGGATATACACATATTTTAGTTGTTATTGATTACGTTACTAAGTGGGTAGAAGCTATTCCAACTAGTAGTGTTGATCTTAACACCTCTATTAAGATGCTTAAAGAAGTTATTTTTCCGAGGTTTGGAGTCCCTAGATATCTCATGACTGATGGTGGTTCACATTTTATTCATGGTGCTTTTTGTAAGATGCTTGCTAAGTATGATGTTAATCATAGAATTGCATCTCCTTATCACCCATAGTCTAGTGGTCAAGTACAGTTGAGTAATAGAGAGCTCAAATTAATTTTGCAAAAGACTGTTAATACATCTAGAAAGAATTGGTCCAAAAAAACTTGATGATGCATTATGGGCCTATAGAACTGCATACAAAAATCCTATGGGTATGTCTCCATATAAGATGGTTTATGGAAAAGCATGTCACATACCTTTCGAACTTGAACATAAGGCATATTGGGCGATTAAAGAGCTCAACTACGGTTTTAAACTTGCCGGTGAGAAGAGGTTATTTGACATTAGCTCACTTGATGAATGGAGAACCCAAGCCTATGAGAATGCCAAGTTGTTCAAAGAAAAAGTTAAAAGATGGCATGACAAAAGGATACAAAAGCGAGAATTTAACGTAGGTGATTATGTGTTGTTATTCAACTCTTGTTTAAGATTTTTTGCAGGGAAACTTCTCTCTAAGTGGGAAGGTCCTTACGTTATCGAGGTCTATCGTTCCGATGCCATAAAAATCAACAACTTAGAAGGCACAAGTCCGAGGGTGGTGAAGGGTCAAAGAATCAAACATTATATCTCAGGTAATCCTATCAATGTTGAAACTAATATTATTGAAACAGTAACCCCGGAGGAATACATGGGACACTTTCCATAACGTCTCAGACTCCGAAAAGGAATAGGTATGTGGTACGGTAAGTAAACCGACTCTGTTTTGGAATATTTAATAATTTTGGGAAGCAAGAAGTAATCCGGGAAGGACACGAGGCCTCCACGAGGGTGGAGGGCGTGCCCACCCTTACCGGGCGCGCCCCCCTGTCTCGTGGGCACCTCGTGTGCCTTCCGGACTCTGTTTTCTTGCACAATACTTCTCTTTGTTGGTAAAAATTCATTATATAATCTCCCGAAGGTTTTGACCACTGTATCATGCAAATATCTTCTGTCTTTGTTTCGAGCTGTTTTTCTGACAGATCTAGAGCACCATGACGTCTCCAAGCGCTCCCAAGCACAAGTTTTTCGAGAGGGTCATCAACCCCTACCTCGCGGAGGTGCTGCATCACCCTCAAACCATTGAGATGCGTGAGGGGGTGCTGCACATCCGCGATGTGGAGGGACCAAGGCGTACCGGAAGCGTGGAGACAAAGCTCGAAGCCATGGAACAACAAGTTTTCAAGTGCCAAGGGATGGTGAAGCGTGGACTTAACGCTAACCAGATGATGATCGCGGAATTCACCAACAACCACAAGTTGGACGCCAAGAACATTTGGGAGACCATCTTCAAGCTTCATGAGAAAATCGAGCATCTCCAAGCTCAGATCTATGACCTGCAAAACCAAAACTTTGAGTATGAATATAGATTCAAGAGGATGAGTTTGGCTGCAGATTTGAGGATCCCGGAGACTCGATCATCCTTCTATGATGGTGAGCCTATGCCTTGGAAGATGGACAACAAGCCTACACCATCAACAACTCCTTCTTCACCACCTCCGCGGACATAATCACTTGGGTATGGGCACTCCCCTTGGCAACTGCCAAGCTTGGGGGAGGTGCCCCGGTATCGTATCACCATCACACTCCTACCTTCATCGTTTTACTTAGTTCGATCCTTCTAGTAATATCTTGATCTAGTAGAATAAAGCTTTGGTATGAAGTAGTTTTGAGTTTTGCTTTGTGATCTCTTTATGTAATCGAGTCCGTGAGCTATCTATAATAAAGATTTGTGTTGAGTCAAGGGCTTTGCTATCTTGCTATGATCTTGAGTAGAAAGAAAAGAATAAAAAGAATAAAAGAGTTCATATTGATCTTATGGATAGTAATGACTTCACACATAGAGAGTATGAGGCTTAAAAGTTGTTGAGAGTTGACAAACGTAGTTTTGGTCATTGTTGCAATTAATAGGAAGTAATAAAGAAAGAGAGGTTCTCACATATAAATATACTATCTTGGACATCTTTTATGATTGTGAGCACTCATTAAGTATGACATGCTAAAGAGTTGATGTTGGACAGGGAAGACAACGTAATGGGTTATGTTTTCTCACATCTCAGTTAAAGTATATTGTCATGGATCTTTCAAACATGTTGAGCTTGCCTTACCCCCTCATGCTAGCCAAAATTCCTAGCACCAAGTAGAGATACTACTTGTGCTTCCAGATATCCTTAAACCCAGTTTTTCCATGAGAGTCCACCATACCTACCTATGAATTGAGTAAGATCCTTCAAGTAAGTTGTCCTGTTGCAAGCAATAAAAATTTCTCTCTAAATATGTATGACTTATTAGTGCGGAGAAAATAAGCTTTATACGATCGTGTGATATGGAAGTAATAAAAGCGACGGACTGCATAATAAAGGGTCATATCACAAGTGGCAATATAAGGTGACGTTCTTTTGCATTAAGATTTTGTGCATCAACCCTAAAAGCACATGACAACCTCTGCTTTCCTCTGCGAAGGGCCTATCCTTTACTTTATGTATTTACTTTATGCAAGAGTCAAGGTGATCTTCACCTTTCCCTTTTTCATTTTATCCTTTGGCAAGCACCTCGTGTTGGGAAGATCCTGATATATATATCCAATTGGATGTAAGTTAGCATGAACAATTATTGTTGACATCACCCAAAGGTGAATACGTTGGGAGGCAACACTATAAGCCCCTATCTTTCTCTGTGTCCGATTAAAACTCCATAACCACAAGTATTGCGTGAGTGTTAGCAATTGTAGAAGACTATATGATAGTTGAGTATGTGGACTTGTTGAAAAGCTCTATTCTTGACTCTTTTTGATGTTATGATAAATTGCAATTGCTTCAATGACTGAGATTATAGTTTGATAGTTCTCAATGAAGTTTCTGAACCATACTTGACATTGTGAATAGATTGTTACTTGAGCATGAGAAATCATATGACAAAATCCATATATGTTATTGTTATAAGAATGATCATGATGCCCTTATGTCTGTATTTTATTTTATTGACACCTCTATCTCTAAACATGTGGACATATTTTTCGATTTCGGCTTCCGCTTGAGGACAAGCGAGGTCTAAGCTTGCGGGAGTTGATACGTCCATTTTGCATCATGCTTTTATATCAATATCTATTACATTATGGGCTGTTATTACACATTATGTCTCAATACTTATGGCTATTCTCTCTTATTTTTCAAGGTTTATCATGAAGAGGGAGAATGTCGGCAGCCGGGATTCTGGGCTGGAAAAGGAGCAAATATTGGAAACCTATTCTGCACAGCTTCAAAAGTCCTGAAACTCCACGAAAGTCATTTTTGGATTTAATAAGAATTATTGAGCAAAGAAAACACAAGAGGGGCCCCACACCATGGCCAGGAGGGTGGGGGGCGCCCCCCCCTACTGGGCGCGCCCCCTGTCTCCTGAGCCCCATGGTGGCCCTCCGGTGTCCATCTTCTGCTATATGAAGGCTTTTACCTTGGAAAAAAAAAATCATAAGCAAGCTCACGGCACTAGTAGAAAAAGGGCCTATAGTCCCGGTTCATAAGGGCCTTTAGTCCCGGTTCGTGAACCGGGACTAAAGGGTCGGTACTAATACCCTCACCCTTTAGTCCCGGTTCTATCGAGAATCGGGGACAGATGGGCCTCCACGTGGCCTGTCCGCTGAGCCCAGGCAGGAGGGCCTTTGGTCCGGTTGGTGGCACCAACCGGGACCAATAAACATCCACGTCAGCATTTCTTTAGCTCTCGTTTTTGTTTTTTTTTAAAAGGGGGGGGGGTTTGGGGGGTTTTGGGGGGTTAATTTAGGTGTTTCATATATTGTGCTATAGCTAGCTAATTAATAGAGAAAAGTGTCCTTTCTTTTGTCCGTGCTTGGTCGACGCTACGTACTATACATACGTATAGAGAAGACTAACTAGACATGCTAGCTAGCTAGTAATTAAGCAAACAGAAGATCGTCATGAACATATATATGCATACAGAGAAGTGATATCGACCACCTCTCCTTCTCCGAGAGATTGGTCGAATAACAAGTTCTCGTATATCTATCCGACGCTACCGGCTACATATATACAATAATTATCTTTTAAAATATGGACGCGTGGTCCACATGGTATTCCCCGTCTTCAGCGATCACATAGTCAAGAAAGAATGCCGCCAATTCCTCTTGAATTGCTCGCATGCGATCTGGTGCTAGGAGTTCATCCCATTGCGAAACATCTAATTTTAAGAAAGGGGTCAATACATACATATATATATATATATATATATATATATGTATATATATATATATATATATATATATATATGTTTGTATGAAACACAACACAAATTATTGTAATAAAATAAAATTGTGAATATTTTTATTTAAGTATTTCCAATTGTTTGTCGGAGTAGCCCCTCTCACAGGTCGTGTGGCGGATGGACTGCATAAGCGTAGTATCCACAGAAATCATTCCCTTGTTCCTGCCACAACCACTTTACAAGAAACAGAGGTCAATCAAACTGATAATTATATATAGCAAGCACATGCTAAATGGTATTGATGAAACTAAGCGCTTGAATCACTAGGAGATCTTGGCGTGGAATATGCTACTATATAGTACTTACTTTCGGGTGTCTAAATTGCAGCTTCTTGGTAGTCCCGGAGCTTTTTGGTGAATTTTCCCCAAGCCCTGCCATACAAAGAAAACAATTACTTGATATCAGAAATGAACAAAGTTGCTGATATGGTGGATAATGATCGATTTAACTTACTTCTCGAGCATTTCAGTCATTTCCGCATACTCCTTGGGATCTTTTGTCTCGAGTCTAAGACAGTTACTACTCCTGCTCAAGCTTAATCTCTAGGAGAATATAGTGGAACCTGCTTGCGCATGCATAACTCATCAATATTACATTTCTATAACCTGGACTAAATAAGGGAAACCGAATATGCCACAAGACAGTAACACTCACGTGTAGTTGTAAGGAAAGAGTATTGTATTTTTGTGTTCATTTATTTCCAACGATCGTAGCAAGTTGGCCTCGGTTTCCTTGTACGATATTTAACCTCATTTGCATCGATGAGGTATGTGTTAATGAACCCAATATCACCCACTTGTTTTTCTTCATTTCTGCGATCTTCAATCTGCATAATATAGTGAGGATATTTATAAATACATGCAATGAAAGAGCTGAGTTATATAGAGATACTTAATGACAGAAGTAGTACTACTTACAGGGCGATGGCAGGTGACCGTTGCTTTATCGATGGCCAATTGATTGAAAAACTGATAGAACTCCTCAAATGGAATAGGCAGCAGTTCAATTCCAAGGAGGTCATGCTCCTTTTAACTCTCAAATACAAAGTATTCCTCCCGTCGAGACTCTTTGCAGGTTTTCATGTACCAATCATGCAATCTTAGCATCATCGTTGTTAGAGAGCTTTCATCTTTGTGAGAGGCTTCCCGTACTCGTATCTTTGTATCTGCACCTCCAAGAAATCAAATTGTACATCGTCGGGCAAGTAATCTTCAGGATTGCCATAACCGGGCACCATCCTCGAATCGACGATGTCGCTAGCGAGCACCTTGAGCGGGGGCACGATTCCTTCGCTTGTTCGCCGAGCTGGGAAATTTGTTTCCCAGCTCGTCGTTCTTTCATCCTTTGATCGCGACAATACTTCCCGATCTCTCCGCCTCGGCAAATGCCTTTCCAATAATGCGCTCATAGTTGCCTTTCGGCGGAGACTTGGGTGGTTTTGTCGGGGCAGCAATCTTGCTTCGCTTTGACGGATCTACCTTCTCCTCCGGAGGTGGATGTCTCTTTGCTTTCAACCCTTGAAACCAGTCATCCACGCCGGTCTTCGCGATCTTCACGTTTTCCTCCTCGCTCCTCTCGACGGTAACTTCTCCGGAGTCTTGAGAGAAGGACCGAATCTGTATCTCCTCCCGCCTTTGGCAATCTTGCTAAACGCCGGCAGAAGCGAGCGGAGCGGATGTCTTCTTTCCTTGCTTACGAGGCGGAGGAGAAGGACTACGACGTGCGGAGCAGCCGAGCGGCGGCGGGTCTCTTCCGCCCTTCTTGCCGAGGCAGAGAAGGAGGAGGCTGGCTGCCGGACGCGCCGGTGCAAGCGGAGAAGGAGACGGAGTGCCGCCACGCGCGCCGGAGAAGGAGCCGGCCGAGTGCCCTGATCGTCACTCGCCCGGAAGAGGAGGCGCTGGAGGAGGCGGAGTGCCTGACTTCGCCGGAGGAGGAGGAGGAGGCGGTGGAGGAGGCGGAGTGCCTGACTTCCGGAGGAGGAGGAGGCGGAGGCGTCCGGTGGTGGAGGAGGCGGAGTGCCTGACTTCGCCGGAGGAGGAGGAGGCGGTGGAGGAGGCGGAGTGCCTGACTTCGCGGAGGAGGAGGAGGAGGCGGGCGTCCAGTTCGGAAGGTTGATGAGATCCTTCCGCCATAGGCATGGAGTCTTGAGCGAGAACCCAGCCGATACTCCCTTTCACCGGTAGGGTGGTCAAGCCGAGCTCCTCAAATCCCTCCGTTATTTCATCGACCATCACCTTAGCATATCCTACGGAATCGGCGGCAGTGAAAAGTTGAGTCGGGTTTAGTGGGATAAACAGAGCCAACAGCCGCCTTGACCTTTAAATTGCTCCATTGCGCCATAAGGTGGCAACTTTCAGCATCCGTGATAGCATCCACGGGATAGCTGGCAGGAGCCATCAAGGCATGCTGCTCTGGCTGAAGCAGCTCGGTGGAAGCCACGGTGCTTCTCCGCTGAGATGGCGGGGTAGCTTCGGGGGAAGCTTCGGCAGGTCGTTTGTTGTGATCGGCTGCTTCTCGTTCCTCTTCTCGTTCCTCTAGCCCCATTACCCTTTCGTGCAGCGCTTTGCATTAGGCTCTGCTCGGTTTCTTCCTCCTCTCATGGGTTTTGTAACCCCTGCGTCCGAAATCCAGCCTTCCACGAAGGGAGCCTGGCGTGCCTCGTGTCCGTCCAGTGGTGCTCGTGGATTCCCGAGGCCATTGTGAGCTCGTCCTTCTCCACATGTCTGGAATGAACTTCCCTTGCTGCGCTGCTTCGATATAATGCTTAAGCCTCTTGGTGGTATGTCCAATTGTTCGTCCGTCCAAATGCACTTCCCGTTATAGGGTCCAAGGATCCGCCGCCCTGAAGAACCAAGTCCGCAGCAGTGCAGCCAGTTCATTGTCTCGGGTTCGATCCCTTTATCAAGCAGATCATTCTCAGCCTTGGACCACTTAGGCGGGCTATGAGGTAGCCACGACCCCGTGCGATGATGAAGCTTCTTCTTCGCAGCATTTCTCTTGTTTGTCGCTGACATCTTTTTACTCTTTTCCGATGTCTTGTAGGCCACAAATGCGGGCCGATCATCTCTGATCTTCTCATATTTGCCCGTGAATTCTGGTGTCTCATTTTTTTCGACATACGTATTGAGGTCTTTCTTCCAATTCCTGAATAGTTCTGCCATCTTCTTAAGAGCAAAAGACTTGATTAATGGCTCATTTACTGGCTTCTCCGGATCATCCTCTAGCGGTAGGGTAAAATTTGACTTCAGCTCAGTCCAAAGATCATTTTTCTGCACATCATTGACATAAGACACCTCCAGGTCTTCGTTCTTAGGCTTATACCATTGGTGGATGCTGATCGGGATCTTGTCCCTAACTAGAACCCCACACTGAGCAACAAATGCCTTCTTTGTCTGGTAGGGTTCAATCGGTTGGCCGTCGTAGCGATTTTTATGATCTCAAACTTTTCATCCGAGCTCAACTTTTTCTTGGGCCTCGTCTCTTTACGAAGTTGTGCTTTCGATCCGGAGACTAGAAAAAGAACAAAGGCGAGTTAATTAATATGTGTACATATATATATACCAAAACAAAGGCGAGAGCTAGTCGGCCTGAGCTTAACTAACATATATACTGGCGGACTCGGTTTGGTGATCACCGGAGCCGTCCTCACGGTCTACTTCTTGCACGGCATTGGGTCGCCAGACCATGTAAATCATAGCCAGCTGCTTCTTCACCCTCTCCTTCCAAACCATCGTTATCGACGTTGAGAAACATCATCGAGGAGTCGGCATCACTTCTGTGTGCGATTATGTCCCTCAACAACGCTTCTTGTTCTTCGTCTCGGGGGTGTCCATAGTTTCTACAAATATTTACAACATGGCAATTATTATTCAAACATGACAGATATGGATATATTAGTGCCAGCGTAGAACTAGCTAGCTAATCACAATAAGGAATCATATTAGTGGCCTCGACGCTGCTTCTCTAGGGTTTGGGGTGGCCTTGACAACGCTTCAAGGGTTAGGGGTGGCCTCGAGAGCGCTTCAAGCTAGGAGGGTGCGTAATATCGACCCCCCACGTGTTGAAGCTATCGGGAGGGTCGGCGTTGAACAGTACATCTATGTCCCACAAGTAGGGTAGAGGGTCGTGGATCGCCGAGCGGTCGAGGTCAAGGGTCGAAGATCGCCGAGGGGTCGGGAGGTTGCCTAGTGTCAAAGGATTCAACAAAACCATGTCTTCATCATTAGGCGAAAGTAACAGGTGCATGATGGTACTAAGCTCTCCAAAGTTGTTTTGGAACGGAGTCCCAGATAGGATAATTCGCTTTTTGGTACAAAGTTCAGCAAAAAGGCAAATTATCCTATCCGGGACTCCATTCCAGAACAACTTTGGAGGACTTCGTACCATCATGCCATGGTTACTTCCGGCTAATGATGAAGCCATGGATTTCTTCAATACTTTGACACTATAAATTTCTATCGGAAAAGGAAGAAAAGAGGAAGAAGGAAGAAGGAAGAAGAAGAAGAAAAAGAAGAAAAAAAAGAAGAAGAAGAAAGAATAGAGGAGAAGAAGAAAAATAGAAAAAATTCTATTTTTCTTCTTCTCCTCTATTCCTTTCTTCTTCTTCTTCTTCTTCTTTTCCTCTCATTCTTTTCTTCTTCTTCTTCCTTCTTCCTTCGATCCTAGAACCCTCGAACCCTCGACCCTAGAACCCTCGAACCCTAGAACCCTCGAACCCTCGACCCTAGAACCCTCAAACCCTCAAACCCTTGTGTCTCGAAACCTCGGCCCGGCCTCGGCGACCCTCGACCCTCAAAACATTGACCCTCGACCCGGCCTCGGCGACCCTCGACCCCTCTGTGACCCTCTCGACCCTCTAGCCTAGTTCCCGACCGTGAGCCCCTCAGCGATCCTCGACACCCTCGTTCCGATAAAAAGAAGAAGAAGAAGAAGAAGAAGAAGAAGAAGAAGAAGAAGAAATGAGAAGAAGAAAAAAGAAGAAGAAGAAAGAAGAAGAAAAAATAGAAGAAAAAAGAGAGGAGAAGAAGGGAAGAGGAGAAGAAGAAAAAATAGAATTTTTTTCTTCTTCTCCTCTATTCCTTCTTCTTCTCCTTTTCTTCTACTTCCTCTTCTTATTTTTCTCCTCTTCTTCTCCTTCTTCCTTCTTCCTCTTTTATTCTTTTCCTTATTTTCCTTCTTCCTCGGCGACCCTAACTCTAAACAGTACAACTTCCTCGGCGTCCCGCCTCTCTCTAATGAACAAAATAAAATCTATGAATAAAAAACATCATATTCTATGAACAAAAACATCATATTCCATCCACATCGATCCATGCATACATCATATATATGATCATATCTATATATGCAGAAAAAATCACATATATATGCAGAAAAAAAACATTAGATCAACACTGCAAAAATCACATATATATGCAGAAAAAAAAAACATTAGATCAACAATGCAAAAAAGCATCATACATATATCCATACATCAATATATGTACATTTATGAAAAACCATGAACATTGATGAAAAAAAATCATGGCGGCGGCGAGGCAGGGCAGGTCTTGTGAGGCTCACTTGTGGGCGGAGGCGGCCGAGGTCGGCCAGGCTGAGGAGGCGGAGGCAGCCGAGGTCGAGGCGGAGGCGGCGAGGTCGGGGAGGAAGAGGCGGCGAGCGAGGTCCCGAGGTCAGCGGAGGCAGGCGGCAGCCGAGGCGGCGAAGGCGGTGACAGCGGCAACGAGGCGAGGCTGACAGTCTTTGGGGCAGATCACGGTCTTGGCGGACGGCAGGCGAGGGCAGGCAATGGCTGACGGCAGGCCTTGAGCGGCAATGAAGAAGCGCTCACACGGTTTATAAGCCCGTCCCTCTCGCCTTGTTGAGCTCACAAACTTGTGATTCACACAAATTTCAAAAGAATTCAAATTTTATAAAACTAATGGCACAAACAGAAAGTTTATAATTGTTCTAAAACAAATGGCACTAACAGAAAGTTTATAATTTTGCTGACCTAAAAGCAAAAAGAATTAAAAATAAAGCAAAAACCAAAAGAAAATAAATAATGCAGGAAACAAAACAAAAAACTTGAAAAAATAATAATAATAGCAACAATAAGCATTTTGTTGTAAGTAGAAACAAAATAAAATAAATAAAGCAACAAAGAAAACAAAAAAAGTTTTTTTGAATTTTAAAACTAATGGCACAAACAGAAAGTTTATATTTTTCTAAAACTAAAAAGCACTAACGAGAAAGTTTATAATTTTGCTGACCTAAAAGCAAAAGAATTTAAAAATAAAGCAAAAACCAAAGAAAATAAATAATGCAGAAAACAAAACAAAAAACTTGAAAAAAATAAAAATAGCAACAATAAGTATTTTGTTGTAAGTAGAAACAAAATAAAATAAATAAAGCAACAAAGAAAACAAAAAAGTGTTTTCAAATTTTAAAACTAATGGCACTAATAGAAAGTTTATATTTTTCTAAAACTAAAAGCAAAAAGAAATAAAATATAAAGCAAAAAACTACCACCTACTAGGCCCCCACGGCTGAATACGACTAGAAACCCTACATGGGCGAGATTGAGGCCCTTGAGGCTAATAGGCCTGACAGTAGCATGATTAGGCCAGCCTGCATTTGAGAGGAGCTCGAAGGGGCGCACAGCGCTTATAAACCAGTGCAGGCGCCCTTCAACTAGCGAGGTGGGACTAAACATTTGGCGTTGAGGGCCACGGGCCTTTGGTCGGTTGGTGGCACCAGCAGAGACTAAAAAGGTGGGTTTAGTCGGTTAAGTGGCACGACCGGGACTAATGCTACTAGTCCCGGTTGGTGCCACCAACCGAGACAAACGCCGCTCCGCCCTTTAGGCTGCTGAAATTTGGGCTTTGGTCCCGATTGGTGGCACCAGCAAGGACTAAAGGGGCATTAGTCGGTTGGAGCCATGAGCAGGACCAAAGCTAAATTCAGCAGCCTAAAAGAGGCGGGAAGCGTGACCTTTGGTCCCGGTTGGTGGCACCAACCCGGGACTAAAGGGGCATTAGTCGAGTCGTGCCGACAGGGACTAAACCCCTTAGTCTCGGTTGGTGCCACCGAGACAAACTGTGCTTTGAAAAATTATTCGAGGTTCTCAAAGTTGGCATAGTATGTTCATGAACAAAGCGGACAATGGTATCATACTCGTGTGTTACAAAGTTGGCATTGTATCATCATAATAGTTGCGGAGAAAGTCTTCACTTTTTCTTCGCTTGTGTCGTTGCTTATTCTTGTAGTAACCATGGATAATCTTCATCATTTATCGGGATGCTTGGGTCAGCCTTGACTTTGAAGGGGAATTTCATGAAACTTTTCATACTCTTGAGACATATGCATCTTGCCCTCCACTCCCGGGATGTCCCTTTTTCCTGAAAGAACGATGTGGCGCTTTGGCTCATTGTATGATGTATTCGCTTCCTTATCTTTTCTTTTCCTCGATGCGGTAGACATGTCCTTCACATAGATAACCTGTGCCACCTCATTGGCTAGGACGAGCGGTTCGTCGGTGTACCCAAGATTTTTCAGATCCACTTGTTGTCATTCCGTCTTTGTGGGTCTACACTGTACCCGCCTCTGACAGATTGACCCACTTGCACTTAAACAAAGGGACCTTAAAATCTACTCCGTAGTCAAGTTCCCATATGTCTACTATGTAACCATAATATGTGTCATTTCCCTTGTCGGTTGCTGCATCAAAGCGGACACCGCTGGTTTGGTTGGTGCTCTTTTCATCTTGGTCAATCGTGTAAAATGTATTCCAATTTATCTGTATCCTTTCCAAATCATTACAGTCGAAGATGGTCCCTGGACAACAAGTACAACTCATCACAAACAGTGTTGTCACCTACGAGGCGTGTTTCCAACCAAGCTGCTGAAAGTCTGATGTGTTCACATGTAATCCAGTCGTCGCCTTTGCTCCGGGTGTTTGGGCGTGAACTGTTCTTGTGTTCATCGACATACGGGGTCACCAAGGTAGAGTTACGTAGAAGCTGTGTAGTGTGCTTGAGACCAAGAATATCCGTCCCTGCATATTATTGAGTCTCTTCCAAGCGATGCCTTTTCGGTCAGTCTCCCCTCATACCGCGATTTAGGGAGACCTATCTTATTAAGGCCAGGAATGAAGTCAACACAAAACCCGATGACATCCTCTGTTTGATGGCCCATGGAGATGCTTCCTACGGCCTATGCACGATTCTGAACATATTTCTTTAGTACTCCCATGAACCTCTCAAAGGGTACATATTGTGTAGAAATACGGGCCCCAGAATGACAATCTCGTCGACTAGATGAACTAGGGCGTGCGTCATGATATTGAAGAAGGATGGTGGGAACACCAGCTCGAAACCGACAAGACATTGCGCCACATCACTCCTTAGCGTTGCTCGATTTCTGGATCGATCACCTTACGAGATATTGCATTGAGGAATGCACATAGCTTCACAATGGCTAATCGGACGTTTTCCGGTAGAAGCCCTCTCAATGCAACCGGAAGCGATTGCGTCATAATCACGTGGCAGTCATGAGACTTTAGGTTACGGAACTTTTTCTACGACATATTTATTATTCCCTTTATATTGACGAGAAGCGGTCGGGACCTTCATCTTGAGCAGGCATTGAAAGAATATTTCTTTCTCTTCTTTAAATGAAGCGTAGCTGGCGGGACCTTCATACTGCTTGGAGGCATGCCCTCTTTTTCGTACAAGCGTTGCAGGTCCTCTCGTGCCTCGGTGTATCTTTTGTCTTCCCATACACGCCCAAGAAGCCTAGAAGGTTCATGCAAAGGTTCTTCGTCACGTGCATCACGTCGATCGAAGAGCGGACCTCTAGGTCTTTCCAGTAGGGTAGGTCCCAAAATATAGATTTCTTCCTCCACATGGGTGCGTGATTCTCAGCGTCATTTGGAACAGCTAGTCCGCCGGGACCTTTCCAAAGATTACGTGTAAATCATTGACCATAGCAAGTACGTGATCACCGGTACGCATGGCGGGCTTCTTCCGGTGATCTGCCTGCTTCTTTGAAATGCTTGCCTTTCTTCGACATTGATGGTTGGTCGGAAGAAATCGACGATGGCCCGGTACACATTCTTCCTGCAGCTTCCCGGTATATACTATCGGTGTCAAGTAAACAGTGTGTGCATGCGTGGTATCCCTTGTTTATGCATCACGAAAGGTTCTTGAGAGCGGGCCAATCGTTGATTATCACGAACAGCAACGCCTTCAGGTCAAATTCCTCCTTTTGTGCTCATCCCACGTCGTTACACCGTTTCCATTCCACAGCTGTAAAAGTTCCTCAACTAATGGCCTTAGGTACACATCAATGTCGTTGCCGGGTTGCTTAGGGCCTTGGATGAGAACTGGCATCATAATGAACTTCCGCTTCATGCACATCCAAGGAGGAAGGTTATACATACATAGAGTCACGGGCCAGGTGCTGTGATTGCTGCTCTGCTCCCGAAAGGATTAATGCCATCGGCGCTTAAAGCAAACCATACGTTCCTTTGGTCCTTTGCAAACTCATCCAGTACTTTCTCTCGATTTTTCTCCACTGCGACCCGTCGTGGTGCTCTCAACTTCCGTCTTTCTTACGGTCCTCCGTGCCATCGCATCAACTTGGCATGCTCTCCGTTTACGAGCAGACGTTTCAACCGTGGTATTATAGGAGCATACCACATCACCTTCGCAGGAACCCTCTTCACAGGAGGCTCGCCGTCAACATCACGAGGTCATCTCGTGCGATCTTATACCGCAATGCACCGCATACCGGGCATGCGTTCAGATCCTGTAGGCACCACGGTAGAGGATGCACGATCATTAGGGCATGCATGTATCTTCTCCACCTCCAATCCTAGAGGGCATACCACCTTCTTTGCTGCGTATGTACTTTGTCGGGCAATTCGTTATCCTTTGGAAGCTTCTTCTTCATTATTTTCAGTAGCTTCTCAAATCCTTTATCGAGCACAGACATTCTCTGCCTTCCACTGCAGCAATTCGATGCGATGCCGAGCTTTGTGTTGCCATCTTCGCAATTGGGGTACAACCCTTTTTGTGATCCTCTAACATGCGATCGAACTTCAGCTTCTCCTTTTGACTTTTCGCATTGTGTCCTTGCATCGACAATGACCGGCGGAGATCATCATCATGGGGCACATCGTCTGGTTCATCTTGATCTTCAGCAACCGTCCGTTCTGCAGCACCATCGTGCACATCGTAAATGCAGTGCAACTTGATGTTCAGTAGCATCACCGTATTCAGGGGGCACATAGTTGTCATCTTACTCTTCTTCCTCGCCGTCTTCCATCATAACCCCTATTTCTCCGTGCCTCGTCCAAACATTATAGTGTGGCATGAAACCCTTGTAAAGCAGGTGGGTGTGAAGGATTTTCCGGTCGAGTAAGACTTACGTATTCCCACATATAGGGCATGGACAACACATAAAACCATTCTGCTTGTTTGCCTCAGCCACTTGAGAAAAGCATGCACGCCCTTAATGTACTCGGAGGTGTATGCATCACCGTACATCCATTGCCGGTTCATCTGCGTGCATTATATATAATTAAGTCTGTCAAAAATCATTACAGAACATCATGAATAGATAATTAAATGACCAAATTAATAGAAGTTCATCATCACATAAAACCAAAGTACATACATAGTTCTCATCTAACAACATAAAGCTCTGCGAGCATCTAAATTAATTAAACCATACATTGAAACTATGTAAAACATTTCAATGTGAAAACAAATCTGATCATAATCGCAACCAAAGGTAACAAGCGATCCAGCGGCATAATGATACCAAGCCTCGGTATGAATGTCATATTTTCTAATCTTTCTCATCTTCAAGCGCATTGCATCCATCTTGATCTTGTGATCATCGGCGACATCCGCAACATGCAACTCCAATATCATCTTCTCCTCCTCAAGTTTTTATTTTTTCCTTCAAGAAATTGTTTTCTTCTTCAACTAAATTTAACCTCTCGACAATAGGGTCGGTTGGAATTTCGGTTCAACAACCTCCTAGATAAATAAAATCTATGTCACGTTGGTCGGCTTAATTTTCATAAACAATAAATGAACCAATAGTTATGAAAAGATAATATATACCACATCCGAATCATAGACAGGGCGAGGGCCGGCCAGGCGGATACCAAAACCATCGCACTATATAAGATGCAATAATAAAAGTAAGAAAATAATACAAGTAAGAATATTTTTCCTTTCAGACAGAAGATAAGAACAAGAGGCTCACCACGGTGGTCTTTGGCGATGAGATCGCCCTTGGGTGATCGGCAGCGGTGAAAGGCAGGGGCCAGGCGTGACGGACCGCTAAACCTAGATAAATATTGAGGAAAATGGAGGTTAGAGGTCGAGCTTGGAGGAGAAAGCTTAAGTAGTGTGGCTCGGGCATTCCATGAACACCTTGTGTGCATAGGAGGTGAGCTAGAGCACCACCAAGCCCCCTCCCCTCGGCCGGAAAAAGCAGGCGGTGTGCTCTGCTCTTCTTGTGAGGGGCTATATATAGGCAGCACCATTAGCCCCGGTTGGTGGCATGAACCGGGACTAAAGGGAAGCCTTTGGTCCGGTTCATGCCACCAACCGGGACCAATAGTGGTGGGCCAGAGCCAGGACCATTGGTCCCGGTTCGTCCCACCAACCGGGACCAAAAGGTCCGGACGAACCGGGACCAATGGCCCACGTGGCCCGGCCGGCCCCAGGCTCCTGAACCGGGATAAATGCTCGCATTAGTCCGGTTCTGGATTGAACCAGGACTAATGGGCAAAACAGGCCTCAACGATAGCCCCTTTTTTCTACTAGTGCGGGGCCGAAACTCCGCCGCCCACGGCGGAACCTTGGCGGAACCAATCTAGGGCTCCGTGAGGCTGTTCTGCAGGGAAACTTCCCTCAGGAGGAAATCATCACCATCATCATCACCAACGATCCTCTCATCGGGAGGGGGTCAATCTCTATCAACATCTTCACCAGCACCATCTCCTCTCAAAACCCTAGTTCATCTCTTGTATCCAATCTTGTATCAAAACCACAAATTGGTACCTGTGATTGCTAGTAGTGTTGATTACTCCTGGTAGTTGATGCTAATTGGTTTACTTGGTGGAAGATCATATATTCAGATCCTTAATGCATATTAATACTCCTCTCATCATCAACATGAATATGCTTTGTGAGTAGTTACGTTTGTTCCTGAGGACATGGGTGAAGTCTTGCTATTAGTAGTCCACTACTGGAATCAGCTTCTTTGCCGTCCGCCATGGCAAAGGCCTTTGCCGTCAGCCAGCAGACGGCAAAACGTCCGGCTGAACGAGCGACGGCAAAGGGCACTTTGCCGTCTGCTGGCAGACGGCAAAGGTTATGGCTCTTTGCCGTCTGCTGGCAAACAGCAAAGACAGGCTCTTTGCCGTCTGCTGGCAGACCAAATAGGCATTAATTCTGTTTCTTCTTATATCCATTCCTTTTCACAGAAAATCAAACACACACATATATATATATATATATATATATACATAGTAACAAGTTTCATCCATCCATAGTACCATATAGCATATCCAACACATGTTACCAATAGTAGCAAGTTTCATCAATATTACACGGTTTCATCCATAGTTAGCAAGTTTCACAAAGTCAAAACAAAAACTAAAGACAAGCACTCCATATCTGAAATTAGAAGAAATGATGACCTAAAACTAAATATCTATATTCCTAAAAACTAGTATCTTATTACTAAGATCTTCTCTTGATCTTCTTTTCTTCCAACCTGCATAACAAAATCACTAAGAAAGAGAGAATGGGTTAGGAGTAGAAATGTAGCATTTCACTTGGTGAAATGCAATGTTGTAGGAGCCTTCATTTGTGAAACCAAGTATAACCACATACCTACTATATTAAGGAAACTCTTACATTGAAGAAGCCTTCATTGGCTTATCATGATTCACAAAAGGCCTACTACCGAACCATATAAACACAACTTGAATAACAGGATGGGGATAACACAACATGCATGAAACAGAACCGCAAAACCTAATATCTGGACTCTAATGCCGAAATATTGAAAGATAGCGGAAATTATGGAACACTATACCATGGAAGAATTACAAATGAATAATTGCCGAGTATTTTCTAAAGCACGTTTTCTGCTTCTTTTGGTTAATATGCACAGTTTTATATGACACTGGAGGCTAAGTAGAAATTATAAGCATGACTATTAAGGAAGTCACGGATCTAGTTAAACAACTATGGTAATGCTTCAACACAACAGCATTTAGTTACTTCTTAAAAAAATCTTGGAAAATATATGGAAAATCGGATGTGTATCACGTGAACCATAACTCGCTGTGCTCCAAGCAGGCCGGCTTTAGAAGAACACATTACCAACAGAAGAAACAAAAAAGAGTTCAGCCCACACAATCCGCAGTGTAAAACAAAGCAGCATTGACACTGAGAAATCAACCTTGCAGCCCATGTGTTGCGAGCCATCCTTCGCCATCCTCATCATCATCGAGAACAACCTCAGCTCCCGCTGCATCATACTCTTCCTCGACCGCCACAGCTCGACTTAGGCAGGGCACTGCCAAGAAAAGCAAATTTAGGAGTCCACTTGTAGATTGTAATAAGAACAATATAATGAGCAACCAACACAGCTTTTCTGAAGCCACGACCGTTCTACTAGCTATGTCGCTACGCCCTTGTTTTATATCAATCGACTCAGACGTAGCTACGCCCTTGTTTTATATAAGAAACTGTTTTTAGACTAGCCTCCAATTTATACATACTTCATGTACATTTTTTCGCATCAGTAGCAATGTCATTGTTCTGACATTTTTTGCAGCGATTTATTTAACTTTAATGTGGGTGCTCTAATTGGTCATAATTAATCCAACAAAATTAACAGCATACTTTGCCTAAGATTTGATTATATAGCATACTGGGCTGTGTTTTGACATTTCACTTGCTTTCCCTAAAAAGTAGAGTAATCTTACATTGCAAGAACACCAAATTAACACTATTTTTATCAAATAATTTGATTTGGCCAAGATGGAGAACTCTAAAAGCAAACAAACCTTGTTTGCATCAAGAGTTTTGCGTAGTATCTACATACCTGAATGCGGCAGATGTGATACTTGTCTTTGTACAAAGCCAGGAAGCTGTCCACGGCAAACTTTTAACCATGTCCTGCGGGAACAAGCACAGGTTCCCAGCTATCATCAGGGGAATTACGGAGACAGCGCCACACAGATGAGATCGGAGACAACGCCTCACAGATGTGTACTAGTCCTGCATGACGTGGGGAAAGTTGGAGTCGCCATACATGGCCGTACCTGTTCAGGTCGAGCGCGACGACGGGGTACCAGCTGGCCGGGCCTGGAGGAGCTCGGTGCTCGGCTCCCATGGCGGCGGTGGATCTCGAGGTCGGGCGACCGGCGACGAGGCTTCCGCGGCGGGGCAGCGAGCTTGTGGGGAGGTGGCGGTGGGCGATGCGGCGCAGGCGGCAGCGCGAGGCGGCGAGGCTCCTGGGGTCCGGTGAGGTGGCGGTGCGCACCGGCGGGCGGAGGCGAGTGGCGCAGCGTGTGGTCGAGGAGGCGGGGTCGAGGCGGCGCTCCGCTGTGGGGCAGGCGTCGCCGGCCTTCTTGCCGGGGCAGGCGGCGTCGACGGACACCCCGTACGCCTCGCGCGAGGGAGACGGAGAGACGAGCGGGAGAGAGAGAGGGGTGGAGGCGGATAGGGAGGGGATAGAGAGAGGGGATAGAGATAGAGGAGGTGGGGGCAAATGTTTTTCTTACCCGAAAAAAAAATAGCCCTATCTCTTTGTCGTCTGTCAGCAGATGGCAAAGAATCTTTGCGTCTGATGGCACACGGCAAAGAGGGGGTTGGACCGTTGCAGTGTACTGATATCCAGTGGACTCCATCAGCACCTCTTTGCCGTCCGCTGGCAAATGGCAAAGTTTCTTTGCCGTCTGCCAGCAGACGACAAAGAAATGATAGATGATAAAGACATTCTTTGTCGTCTGCCAGAGCAGACGGCAAAATCCCTGATTCCAGTAGTGGTCATGTGAATTTGTTATTCGTTCGATATTTTGATGAGATGTATGTCCCCTAATGGTTAGGTTTATCTTAATACTTCTTTTGTAATTGCGGATGCTTGCAATAGGGGTTAATCATAAGTGGGATGCTTGTCCAAGAAAGGGCAATACCCAAGCACCGGTCGACCCACATATCAAATTATCAAAGTACCGAACGCGAATCATATGAGCGTGATGAAACTAGCTTGATGGTAATTCCCATGTGTCCTCGGGAGTGCTTTTCTCATTATAAGAAATTGTCCAGGCTTGTCCTTTTCTACAAAAAGGATTGGGCCACCTTGCTGCACTTTATTTACTTTCATTGTTTGTTACCCGTTACAAATTATATTATCACAAAACTATCTGCTACCTACAATTTCAGTGCTTGCAGAGAATACCTTACTGAAAACCGCTTGTCATTTCCTTCTGCTCCCTGTTGGGTTCGACACTCTTACTTATCGAAAGGATTACGATAGATCCGCTATACTTGTGGGTCATCATGTACTCGTATGGCAACGCGGACACGCTGCTCTTCGTCGGCATCTACGTCGATGACCTGGTCATCGCTAGGGCAGAGCCTTAAGAGGTTCAACTGTTCAAGGGAGAGATGCGCCATGTCTTCAGCATGAGCGACCTCGGGCTGCTTGGGTACTACCTCGGGCTGGAGGTTAACCAAGAGGATAGCCGCATCACGATCACACAGGCGGCCTACAACACGAAGATGCTCAAGCGAGCAGGCATGAAGGACTGTCATGTCGTGCACGCTCCAATGGAGGCACGACTGAAGCTCAGCAAGGATAGCTCCGAGAAGGCAGTGGATGCTACGCTCTACAGCAGCATCATCGGGAGCCTCAGGTACCTCGTGTACACCCGACTGGACATCACGTTTATTGTCGGGCACCTGAGTAGGTTCATGGAAGCTTCAGCAAGCGATAATCTCACTGCAGTAAAGCACCTACTCCGGTACATCGCGGGTACACTCACGCATGGAGGCGTGTGTCGTCGTGGCAACGACGAGAGCTTGGTCAGCTATAGCGACTCAGACCATGCTGGTGACGTGGACTCCCGAAAGAGCACCTCTGGCATATTATTCTTCCTCGGGAGCAGTCCCATCGGTTGGCAATCGATATAGCAGGAGGTTGTCGCTGCATCTTCGTGCAAGGTTGAGTACATCGTGGTAGCTATAGCCTCCTGTCAAGGCATCTGGCTTGCTCACCTCCTCGGCGAGATGCTGAACCATGACAGTGCCCTGGCACTCATCTTCGTCGACAACAAGCCGGGGATTTCCTTCTGTAAGAACACAGTGCTTCACGACTGCAACAAGCACATCGATCTCCACTATCACTACATATGTGACTGCGTCGAGAAAGGCACGATGGTCGTGTAGTTCATCCAGACTAGTGAACAGAAGGCGGACATCCTGACGAAAGCACTTGGCCATGTCTAGTTCCAGGGGCTACACGACAAGGTCAAGGTCATCGACAACAAACTCCTTTTACAAGGTTAAGGGTAGATTGTTGAGTCAAACCTTGTCGTGGTTTTGTCACGGCAGATGTCCTCATGAAAGGACTTAGTCGTGGAGCCATCGCTACGGGTTAGCTTGAAGGGGTTAAAGCGGACACAGGGACGCAAGGGAGTTTATACTAGTTCGGCCCCTTCGATGAAGGTAAAAGCCTACGTCTAGTTGTGATGGAATTGATGGGGTTTCGATGACTAGGGAGCAAGCAAGCTTCGCCTAAGTCTCGAGTTGTTGTTCTGAACACTTGGTCGTCCCCTTATATACATGGGTGGCGCCCGTCGGTTCTGAAGTCCCTCGTCGGTTCATTGATGTATCGGATCGGTCTCCACTATTCCTAACTTATAATACAAGTTACATACCGACGCCGGTTTACGGCTACAGGCCTTGAACCGACTATGGGCCTTGAGCCCTCATCTACCTACATGGGCTTTAACATACTCAACTACTGACGAAGTTAACCCGGCCTGTCCTGGCCGATTTACACCCAGTAGTAATACCCAACAAACCTGGTCTTCGGAGGCTTGCACACAACAACAGCAACATTTACGTAGCTACTAGTCCTTTAAAACTCTAAGCTCCCTTGAGAGGGAGGCTCCTGGTTTATCGGTGGTGCGTTCTGCGCCATGGGCCCTCATGTAAGTGTCTGGGTCATTCGTAGGTCTCGGCCTGTTGGTGCGCTGGTGTGTATTCGTGGTATATCGTGGCGCCGGGTACACGTCTTCTTCTTACTGTTGGGGTCGCGATCTCTCTTCCCTCCCTTCTGATTTGGGTGAGGATGGCGGCTGCTGGGGAGAAAACCATAGCCACCCGATGAGGGAGTCCTAGATTAGGGGGTATCCGGACAGCCGGACTATACACTTTGGCCGGACTGTTGGACCATGAAGATACAAGACTCAAGACTTCGTCCCGTGTCCGGATGGGACTCTCCTTTGCGTGGAAGACAAGCTTAGCAATCTGGATATTAGATTTCCTTCTTTGTAACAACTCTGTGTAAACCCTAGCCCCCTCCGGTGTCTATATAAACCGGAGGGTTTAGTCCTTAGATACACAATCATAATCATCATAGGCTAGCTTCTAGGGTTTAACCTCTACGATCTCGTGGTAGATCAACTCTTGTAATACTCATATCATCAAGATCAATCAAGCAGGAAGTAGGGTTTTACCTCCACCGAGAGGGCCCGAACATGGGTAAAACATCGTGTCCCTTGCCTCCTGTTACCATTAGCCTTAGACGCACAGATCGGGACCCCCTACCCGAGATCCGCCGGTTTTGACACCGACATTGGTGCTTTCATTGAGAGTTCCTCTATGTCGTCGCTGCAAGGCTCGATGGCTCATTCAATCATCAACAACAACATGGTCCAGGGTGAGAATTTTCTCCCCGGACAGATCTTCGTGTTCGACGGCTTCGCACTGCGGGCCAATTCACTTGGCCATCTGGAGCAGATCGACAGCTACGCCCCTGGCCATCAGGTCAGGTTCGGAAACTTGAACTACACGGCCGATATCCGCGGAGACTTGATCTTCGACGGATTAAGACCCTACGCCAGAGCGCCCGAACGATTCTGACGAGCACGGCTTAGACCTGCTGTCCGACAATACTCGGGATATCGCACCTGCAGGAGCTCCGAACCTAAATCCGGGGAAAACGCGTCTCCGAGGACGGGTGGATGGAACCTGCCCCGGAGGCGCACACTCATCGGCGGTAGAGCCGAGCACAGACTCCACCCCCAAGGAAGCTTGTGACACCAGACCCCCGGACTCGTGTCCGGGTGTAGGTTCCAGTCCGCGCACCCCCGAGCCCGCCGAATCTGGTTTGGCTCCAGTAATGGAGTTCACGGCGGCGGATATCTTCCAGCACTCTCCCTTTGGCGACATGTTGAACTCGTTAAAATCTCTCTCTTTGTCAGGAGACTCTTGGCCGAACTATGTCCAACTCGAGTGGGAAGCAGGCGACGAGAGAATTCATTGCCCACCCACCACCCACTTCATTGCCCGATCGATGATTTGACCGACGTGCTTGACTTCGACTCTGAAGACATCGACGGTGTGGACGACGATGTAGGAGAAGAACAGGAACCACCACCCACGGGGCGCTGGACAGCCACCTCCTCATATGATATATATATATATATATATATATATATATATATATATATATATATATATATATATATATATATATATATATATATATATATATATAGTGGACACTCCGAAAGAAACCAATGGCGATGAGGCAATGGAGGATAACCCCTCAAGGAAGAAAGCAAAGCATGGGCGTCATCGGCGCCGCTCCAAGCCCCGCCACAGCAATACCGGCACAGGAGACGAAAACAATTCGGATGGTGCCGAAGATGAATACAACCCCGATCAGCATGCCTTCAAGCAGGCCGAACAGGAAGACGGGCAGGTCAGCCTGCAGACGAGGCAGTGACGGACGGATACCCGGAGGAGGACAACTACATGCCCCCCTCCAAAGATGAGATTAGCCTCGGCGACGACGAATTCGGCGTGCCTGAGGACCCCGTAGAGCAGGAGCGCTTCAAGCGCCGGCTTATGGCCACCGCGAGGAGCCTGAAAAAGGAGCAGCAGCAGCCTCAAGCTGATCAAGATCTGCTCACAGACAGATGGACTGAAGTCCTGGCAGCCGAGGAATATGGACTCGAGCACCACACCAAAGGTTATCCAAAGCACAAGTGGCTACCTCAACTCGAGGAGGAGCCTATACTACAAGCACAGGACGAGGCTGACCGGCCACCTCGTGGCCGGGATAAAACGGCGTATCAGCCCGAATACCAGCTCGCACCCCCACGCCAATACACTACGGCCCGGGGCAATAGGTAGGACCTGCGAGATATACTGGAAAACAAGGCAGGACAACCAAGATCGATCTACGGATCGCGGGGGCGCGCCCCAACACGTGACAATGATCGTCACGCCGGATACACTATCAACAAGTCCGGCCGGGCGGAACATAGCCAACCAGACTCATTCAAACTGCGTAGCCACATAGCCCGGCATAGAGGCGCCGCACACCCCCTCTGCTTCACTCACGAAGTGATGGATCACGAATTCCCAGAAGGGTCTAAACCCGTAAACATCGAAGATTTCCTTCTCCACATTCACATGGCCCGCGGTGACGATCTACATGCCATCAAGTATCTTCCCCTTAAGCTGAAAGGACCGGCACGACCCTGGCTAAATAGCCTACCGGCAAATTCCATCGGCAGTTGGGAAAACATGGAGGACACATTCCTCGAGAACTTCCAGGGCATGTACGTGCGACCACCGGATGCTGATGACTTGAGCCACATTACCCAACAGCCCGGAGAGTCAGCCAGGAAATTCTGGACTCGGTTCCTAACTAAAAAGAACCAAATTGTCGACTGTCCGAACACCGAAGCCCTGGCGGCCTTTAAGCATAATATCCGCGATGAGTGGCTCACCCGACACCTCGGCCAGGAAAAACCTAAATCCATGGCGGCCCTCACGACACTCATGACCCGCTTTTGCGCGGGCGAGGACAGCTGGTTGCCTCGCAGTAGCATCACACCAATAAACTCCGGCAGTTCAGATGTCCGCGACAATAATGGCAAGCCACGGCGCAACAGACATAAAAGTCGGAACAATGGCGACAACACTGAAGACACGGCAGTCAACGCCGGATTCAGTGGCTCAAAATCCGGTCAGCGGAAAAAGCCGTTCAAAAGAAACAATCAGGGATCGTCCAGTCTGGACCGCATACTTGATCGCTCGTGCCAAATTCACGGCACCCCGGATAAGCCAGCAAACCACACTAACAGAGATTGTTAGGTGTTCAAATAGGCCGGTAAAATAAATGCCGAGAACAAGGACAAGGGGCTGCACAACGACGATGACGAGGAGCCCCGGCGTCCGAACACGGGGGGACAGAAGAAATTTCCTCCCCAGGTGAAAACGATCAATATGATCTATGCCACCCACATTCCCGAATGGGAACGAAAGCGAACACTAAGGGACGTTTATGCGATGGAGCCAGTCACCCCAAAGTTCAACCCATGGTCAGCCTCTCCGATCACTTTTGATCGTAGGGATCACCCTACCAGCATCCGTCACGGCGGTTCAGCCGCATTGGTCCTAGACCCAATCATCGACGGATTCCACCTCACACGAGTCCTTATGGACGGCGGCAGCAGCCTGAACCTGCTTTATCAGCACACAGTGCGCAAAATGGGCATCGACCCTTCAAGGATCAAGCCCACCAAAACCACCTTCAAAGGTGTAATTCTAGGAGTAGAGGCCCGTTGCACGGGCTCCATAACACTGGAAGTGGTCTTCGGATCTCCGGACAACTTCCGAAGCGAGGAGTTAATCTGTGATATCGTCCCTTTCCGTAGTGGTTATCATGCACTGCTTGGACGAACCGCATTCGCTCGATTCAATGTGGTACCACACTATGCATACCTCAAGCTCAAGATGCCAGGACCTCGCGGGGTCATAACAGTCAACGGAAACATGGACCGCTCTCTCCGTACAAAAGAGCATACTGCAGCCCTCGCGGCAGAAGTACAAAGCAGCCTTCTCCGGCAAACCACCAATCCGGCGATAACAACCTCGAACACCGTCAAGCGAGTCCGGAGTACCCTGCAACAGGATCACCAGGCACGCCTAGAGCGCGACTAGCAGTCCGGCCTCCGCCCCAGCCCCATTCAGGCAGCATTCATGCCGCGCGTACACAATTATGCACTCAAAATACCTAGGCGCAATAGTGATGCGGTCAACAGTGCGGTTCAGCCGCAACATACTTTAATAACCCCCTTTATCTTTCAGGAACCTGCTTTCGGGTAGCCTCTTCAGAGAGCCGGATTATCGGACTTATCACAGGAGGGAAAACCAAGGAGGCAAAAGGCTTTGCACACAAAGGGAATACCCAGGTGGTATCTGTTAATGATCGTTATACCTGTTTTATATACATGCATGCGGCCCGCCCTTGGATAGGACATGTCAAATAGTCCTATTTACTTCTGCTCAACGCATTAATTGTAAACATACGCTTAGACGTATTAGTTATTAATGGGAGATAATATATAGCGTCAGCTTATTATTCCTATCTGCACATTTTTCCTATAAATGTTTATTTAATATTGAATCCGTACACTTTGGTACATTTAGTTTGCCAGGGGCTTCTCAGGGTGCCCCTTAATACGGCAAGATAAGTCCGAACACTTTCAACAGTGCGGCACCCCGAAGTTATAACATTATATGCATCAGCTCCGAATCATGTCTTGGGTCAATAGTTGGGTTCGCCCAGCTCCCTTGTTTTGGTACCTTACGTTCCATTATATCGGCTAAGGTAGCGCAGGGAGAACTACTGCGATTGTGTCCCGGTTCTTCCGGACGAGCACCTCAGTAGAGATAGCCGAAAACTGACTGTCATGATGCAGCGAAAGCTGGTCGCTGTTCGAGAGGTCTTAAAATCCTTAAAGATTTTTTTCGCTTTAGGCGAGGAATCGGCCTCGTCCGATTTAGGCGTATATAGCGCCCCAATTCGGCTTTCCGAATTCTAGGGGCTTCGCCGAAATTTAAGATTCTAGACTTCTATGGCTAAGTGAGATTTATAAAGCCGCATAGTCCGATTGCCTTGTTCGCTGCGCCAAACACCTCCTTCAGGGACCAAAAATTTGGATAAAGAGTGTTTGGGTTTTCCACGAACACCCCAGTACTAGTTACGTGGGGGCGGAAGCCGACGACTGGCCTACTTTCAGAATTTTATAAACAGTCGCACAGAAGGTAATATTTTAAATCAACAAAGCGCTATATAGCGCAAACAAATTCGTTTTCATATTAAAAAAACGACAGGAGTACATTCACTCAAAGATTGTGTCCTTGGTACATTCATCGGCCACGAGACGAGCGCCTTTCATCACGCCATCATAATATTTTTCGGGATAGCAATTCGCCTTGCCCTCTGGCGGTCCCTCCTTCACCAGCATCTCTGCATCCAGCTTGGCCCAATGCATCTTCGCACGGGTAAAGGCCCGGCGGGCACCCTCAATGCAAATGGATCGCTTGATAACTTCAAGCCGCGGACAGGCATTTACCATTCGCTTTATAAGGCCGAAGTAGCTGGCGGGAAGGGGCTCGCAGGCCACATCCGGACTATGAAGTCCTTCATGGCCACTTCGGCCGCCCTGTGGAGTTCAACCAATTGCTTCAATTGGTCACTAAGAGACATTGGGTGTTCGGCTCCAGCATAGTGGGACCAGAACAACTTCTCCGTTGAGCTCCCCTCTTCGGCACGGTAGAACTCCGTGGCATCCGATATGCTGCGTGGCAGATCTGCGAATGCCCTTGGAGAGCTCCGAATTCGGGTAAGTAAAAGAAATGTCTCCTCCACATGCTTGCTTTGCATAATGAATGCCTTACCCGCCGCTATCTTCTTGGCCACCTGGGTTTCCTGCTAAGCCTTTTGGGCTCCGACCTTGGCGTCTTTCATGCTCAAAAGGGCCTTCGCAAGCTCAGACTCTTTCTTCTTGAAGTCACGCTCCAAGGACTTGAACTTCTTGCCGAGCTCCTGGAGCTCCTGCTGTAACTCGCCCACCCTAGCATCTTGCTTCTCACGCTCAATGCGCTCCGTGGCCGCCTTGTCTTCGGCCTCGGATAGCGCTTTCTTCAGGGCCGCCACTTCGGTCGTGGCCCCTATTACAAAATCATGACGCTTTTTGTTAGCGTCACCAATTTTTTCTCCTCTATATGATATGAGAACGAGGTATCACTCACCTTTGTTCTCTTCGAGCTGCCTCTTCGTGAGGCTGAGCTCCTCTTCGGCTTGCTCAAGGTCCCGTTTGAGTCCGGTGACCTCTGTTGTGCGGGCAGCAGCGGGAAGCAGCACTGCCTGATTATTCACATAAACATCTACTGTTAGACTCCTGCGGTTTAGAGTTGACCCTCAGTTTGGCTTTTCTTTCCGAACACCAAACAGAGTATCAGGGGCTACTGTCTATCGGGTGATAATTTCACACACTTTTGATTACTTACCTCAAAGCCTGTCAGGAGGCTGGTGCAGGCTTCGGTCAATCCGCTTTTGGCGGACCGAACCTTCTGAATCACCGCACTCATAAGAGTACGGTGCTCTTCATCCATGGAAGCGCCGCGAAGCACTTCCAGCAGACTATCCGACGCCTCTGGCGCAACGGAAGTCATCGGCACGGCCGGCTCGCCCTCCTTAGCGAGGGGCTGCCTACCCAAATCCGGAACCTTTGGACGTTCCGGTACAGTGTCCGACTAGGAGCCCGACTTGTTGCGGCTCTCGTCAGCATAATCTGCGGGGATCTTACTCCACTCATGCCCGGCGTCTGGAATTTTGCCTTGGGACGTCTCCAGATCCGCCTCCCCCTGCTTTGGTACCCTTTGGGACCACACCTCCATGTCATCTGCAGGCCGTGGGGAGGTGGCCGTCGGGAGCGAATTCATCGCCGAATCGCTCAAAGACCCATTCGAAGAGGATACCTCGGGATGGGCCCTGGCCGGACTGCATATATGTGTTCGGCATTATAACAAACTATGAAGCTAACTCGCACTAAAGTACAATAGAGTGCGGATACTTACGATCTTACTAGGGGCTTGCCCCTGGGCAGCCACTCCTCCTCGCTGTAGGCAGCCGTGGTGGAGTGATCCGGAAGGGACGCCTTTCCCTTCTTGGGCGTCCTAGCCTCCCCCTGCGGGGCAGCTTTCCTTTTCTTCTCCTCCCCAGTGCGGGGAGGCGGAATTTCCTCGTGTTTCCCCCCGCCTCCGCGGGAGGGATCTGCCTCGTCGTCCTCGGACGACGAGTCTATGACGGCCTTGCGCCAGGGACCCTTCCTGGTCCCCTGGACCGCCCTCTTGGGCCCTTCAGCCTCCCCGGATGGGGCGGCCCTTTCCTTTTCCTCCTCCCCTTCGGGAGGAGCGTGCCTCATCGTCTTCGGACGAGGCGTCCGGTACAACCTTACGCCGGAGACCCTTCCTGGTCCCCTGGGCCTTCTTTTCGGCCTTCTTCTCCGGCACCTTGTAAGGCGCCGAGACTAGAATCTCTGTCAGGAGAGCGGTAGCTGGATCTTTCGGCAGTGGAGCCGGAAAGTCGATCCGCTCCGCCGTCACCACGTAATCCTGATTAAATATACATGATGGCTTAAAATCCTCCCATGAGTATGCGGGGAAAGGTACACCTGGTGATGGTCAGAGAACTCACCGGATGAGGGAGCCGCGTGGCATGGAGTACGCGGTCCTCGGATGTGGGAGGAGGTATTTCAAAGGCCGTGAATAGCACCTTCCATGCGTCCTTGTGCGTCGTGCCATAAAGCTCTTGAAGTGTCTGGTGTCTGGCCGGATCGAACTTCCACAGATTGAATGCCCGTCTTTGGCACGGAAGGATTAGGCGGAAGAGCATGACCTGGACCATGTTGACAAGCTTGATCTTCTTGTCCATCAAATTTTTGATGCAGTTCTGAAGTTCTGTCAGCTCTGCATGTTCGCCCCAGGCCAGGCCCTTCTTTTCCCAGGAAGTGAGCCGCATGGGAATTCCGGATCAGAATTCGGGGGCCGCTGCCCAGTTGGCATCGCGCGGCTCGGTGATGTAGAACCACCCCGATTGCCACCCTTTCACGGTCTCCGCGAAGGAGCCGTCAAGCCAGGTAACATTGGGCATCCTGCCCACCATGGCGCCTCCGCACTCCGCTTGCTGGCCGCTCACGATCTTCGGCTTCACGCAGAAGATTCGTAGCCACAAGCCGAAGTGGGGATTGATGCAGAGGAAGGCCTCGCACACGACGATAAACGCCGAGATGTTGAGGACGAAATTTGGGGCCAGATCATGGAAGTCCAGCCCATAGTAAAACATGAGCCCGTGGACAAAGGGATGAAGTGGAAATCCCAGTCCGCTGACGAAGTGGGCAAGGAACACGACCCTCTCGTGGGGTCCCGGAGTCGGAATGATCTGCCCTGCGTCCGGCAGCCGGTGCGCGGTACCTGCGGCCAAGTATCCGGCCGCCCGGAGCTTCGTAATATGCTCCTCCTTGACGGTGGAGGCCACCCACTTGCCTCCTGCTCCGGACATGTTTGGCTGTGCGGAGGAGGTGTGAACCAGGGCGCTGGAGCTCGAGGGTGCGAGAATGGATAAGCGAAGGAGGAAGAAGGCGTGGTTGAAAATGAGGAATCCTTATCCCTTTATAGGGCCGACGAAACCGGTGCGCCTCCCCACTTGCCCGTTAAAAATCGCTTATTTCCCAAGCGCCACGATTGATGGCGCGGTTGGGTGACCCGTACCCATATTGATGAGGATCCCGTGATAAGGGGACATGATCTCTGCTTTGACAAAACGTGCTGAGGAAACCGCCTCGCAATATGTGCGGTAGCTTGCTGTGGGAAGACGGTTCAATAATGACTCGACCATGGTGTCGTGTCATTTTATCTAAAGTTGTCAGCAGATTATATTTGTGGAATATCGTTCTCTCTACGGTGGTATGTGAAAGTCGTCTTGCAGAGCCGGACACGATCAAAGTGTTCGGGGTTTACCTTGGAGTATTCGGAGATGGAACCTGCCTTGCAATGCCGAAGACAAAGTGCGCGCCGGACTCATCGTCATTGAAGCCTCGTTCAGGGGCTACTGAGGGAGTCCTGGATTAGGGGGTATCCGGACAGCCGGACTATACACTTTGGCCGGACTGTTGGACCATGAAGATACAAGACTCAAGACTTCGTCCCGTGTCCGGATGGGACTCTCCTTTGCATGGAAGACAAGCTTGGCGATCTGGATATTAGATTTCCTTCTTTGTAACCGACTCTGTGTAAACCCTAGCCCCCTCCGGTGTCTATATAAACCAGAGGGTTTAGTCCTTAGAGACACAATCATAATCATCATAGGCTAGCTTCTAGAGTTTAGCCTCTACGATCTCGTGGTAGATCAACTCTTGTAATACTCATATCATCAAGATCAATCAAGCAGGAAGTAGGGTTTTACCTCCATCGAGAGGGCCCGAACCTGGGTAAAACATCGTGTCCCTTGCCTCCATTTACCATTAGCCTTAGACGCACAGATCGGGACCCCCTACCCGAGATCCGCCGGTTTTGACACCGACACCCGACCCCATCCCCCACGCCGTGTCGATCCCCTACTTGATAGATGAATAAAACTATTGCTTATATTATGTTTAGCACAGGGTACATGGCTATATATACGGGAACGGGGGCGACGATAGGAACGGCTTTAGCTGGTAGGACGGAAACGGGGGTGCCTGGTGTAGATGTAGACGGTGGGTGGGGTGGTGTTGGGTTGTGTGGTTGCGGGTTGGGTGTTGACGGGTTGGGTGATGGCGGGTTGGGTGGTGGCGAGTTGTTTGGTTGCGGGTTGGGTGGTGACTGGGTGTAGGTAGGGATGATTGCGGGTGGAATGGACGGGGAGAATAGGTGGCAGCGGAGGTTGGGATGATTGATGGTGTGTCGGTGCGTTTAGCAAAAGGAGAAATATGTTCGGCGAATGTAACGTGGCGAGACACGTGTACCCATCAAGTTTGTAAATCAAGACAGCTGTAACCTTTGTGTTCGGCGGAAAAACCAAGAAGGAGACATGGGGTAGATCGTGGAGAAAGTTTGTTTTCAGAGGTGGCATATGCATTTGGAAAGCAAAGACAGCCAAAACACGAACCTCGGAGTAATTGGGATGGCAAAGGAAAATAGAGTAATAGGGACTGATATTTGGATTGGTTTTGGAGGGGCGAATATTGAGAAGAAAGGTGGTTGTTTGGAGTGCTTCTGCCGAGAATTTTGATAGCATGGAGGACTGAACGAGAAGTGTACGAACAATTTCATTGATGGTGCGAAGAGAACGTTCGACTTTACCGTTTTGAGGAGAAGTGTAGGGACAAGAGAAGCGAAGAAGGATGCCATGTGTTAAGAAGAAGGTACGATTTTGAATGTTGTCAGACTCACGGCTGTTGTCACACTGAATGAAATGAATAGGGAGGCAGAAGTGGACAGAAACATAGCGCTGAAAATTTAGAAAAACAGAGTAAACATCGGATTTTGTTGCGGGGAGGAAATGTCCATACAAAGTGAGTGCAACCGTCTAGTATGACGAGATGGTATTTAAAACCAGAAGCACTTGCAACGGGTGATGTCCATTAATCACAATGTATTAATTCAAAAGGATAAGTACTAGAAGAACTAGAGGAGCTAAAGGGAGGACACACATGTTTGCCTAACTAACAAGACTCGCAAAATGAAGAATTGTGGGAATCATGATTACATGGTATGGAAAATTTACTAAGCATAGATGCTAAAACAGCAGGGTTGGGATGACCCAAACGGCGATGCCAAAGGTCGACGGAGGCCACCATGGACGTAGGAGGAGTGGCGGCAGGAGCACCATGAAGAGAGTAGAGTTCACCGGAGCTATTAAAGCGGGCGGTCTCGGCCTTTGTCTGGTAATCCTTCACAGACAAGCTAAAAGGGTCAAATTCAACGGAAACTAGATTCTCGCGAGTAAATTGGCGAACACAAATTAAGTTTTTAATAAGAGCGGGTGCAACAAGAATATCGCGAAGAAGAGGTGGTTTAGTAGGATAGGGAAGTTGGGCCTCACCTACACAGTATATGAGAATAGATGAACCATCACCAAGAGTAATGGAAGGAAACGGGGAAGGAGTGCAAGAAGAAAGGCAATTACTTGATGCAGACATATGACTACAGGCACCGGAATCAAAAATCCAATACGTACCTGAGTTTCCTTGGGCAGAAAAGTTGTTCATGGCCTGGAGAAAGGTGGCTTGATCCCAGCTCGGCGGTGCAGGTGAGGTTGGTGTGGGTAGTAGCGACGGCTGATATGCCGGTGAAGGCAGGAGAGCCGACGAGGGCATGTAGTAGAGACTTCCGTCAACAGGAGAGGGCGAGGGAGCACCGTAAGGAGCATACGATGGAGTGGCATGATATGCATTCGCCGGTTGTGGAGGTGTGAGCATCCCAGGGGCACCAGTATGCGAACGAAGGCCGGGTTGCCAAGCACCGGTGTAGGCAGGTGGAGCGTGCGCCTAGGGGAGACAGGTCAGATCAGGGCATAGGCCATGCCTGGACAAGCCCGGTCCATGGATAATGCAGAGGACACCAGTATGGAGCCGCATGTGCAGCACTCTGAGCCAGCGCAGGGTTTGAAGGCAGCGGTTTCGAAGGAGGCGTCGAGCGCGTCGAGGGCAGCCTGTAGATGGGGTTATTGCCGCGGTAGTTCGGACTGGGGTGCGAGCCTGAAGGTGGCTGCACGGAA
This sequence comes from Aegilops bicornis, assembly GCA_021605145.1. NCBI lineage: Eukaryota > Viridiplantae > Streptophyta > Magnoliopsida > Poales > Poaceae > Aegilops > Aegilops bicornis. The sequence goes on along the minus strand of CM038671.1, from coordinate 829,802,395 downwards.
GGCGTTGGGGGCGGCGTGGCGGCAAGAGCTGGCGGGGAGGCGCTGATGCAGACGGCGTAGGAGGAAGAGCCGCAGCATGGAAGACCCGTGGGCGAGAGTCCTTGCGAGCTTGAGTGTCCGCCGCGAGCTGCAGCATGGTGCGGACTTCAGTGAAGGTTGGAGGAGGCCGCATCATGGGGATGAAGGAGGCCTTCTTGTCGAAATCCTCGCTCAGCCCGACGACAATGATGTTAATGAGCTGTGTGTCGCTGACGGGATCACCGAGTTCGCGAAGCTCATCGCCAATGGCCTTGAAACGATGACAGAAAATATTTACCGGGGCATTGCCTTGGGTCAGGTTATGAAGCTCGGTGCGTAGAGCGTTTTTCCGAGCGACGCTGTTGCTCTGAAAAAGTTGGCGAAGAGAGCCCCATATGTTGGCGGCGGTGGCGCCGTCGTGATCAAGCATGTTGAAGATCTCGGTGGTGATGCGGGTGTAGAACCACTGAACAATCACGAGATCGTCTTTCACCAATTGAGGATCATGAGGGAGAGGAGGACTGTTGGAGGCGGCGTGAGAGCTGAGGTTGCAGTGTCCTAGGTGTAGATCAAAGAGGTGGCACCATTGATAATAGTTGTGGGCGGCGAGGTCGAGGACGATGGGGATGAAAGGGCTGACATCGGTGATGGTGTCGGCGAGCGACATAGGTGCAGCTAGAAGAGTAGTAGGAGGTGTTGGTGGTGCTAGGGAAAGACTAGATGAAGAAGAGGCCGCCGCGGCGGCGGCTCTGGTGATGATAGCAGCCCAACGCTCGAAGTAGCCGGGCGGCGGCGGCGGTGGGGTGGGTGGAGCCATACCCTAAACTCTAGGATCGAAACTAATACCATGATAGATGAATAAAACTATTGCTTGTGTTATGTTTAGCACATGGCACATGGCTATATATATTGGTACAAACCGACTTAGACTATATATTACAAACCGACTTGGACTAGGAAACTTGTGATCCAAGGAATAGTCTAACACTCCTCTCCCCTGAGTCCCTTTTTCCTCCCGTGCTAGATTTTCCGGCTGGGCCCGCTCCCGTCCAGTCCTGGCAGCAGCCTCCCGGTTTGTCTCCTACACCCCCAGTTGCCCCCATCCAGCCTCCCATGCTCACAGAGGAGAGTCCACGGTGTAAGTGAGGCCGAGGCCATGGCAGAGGGGAGGTAGAGGCGGAGAAACGGCGGAGAAACCGCGGCGGCAGGAATAATCGCTGAGATTGATGAGAGCATACGGCGGCGTAGGGGACTGGGGAATCCGGGAACACATCGATGAAGGAGCAGTGGAGGCCGGACGAGGGCGGCGTTGGCAGGAGGGCTGGAGCTACCCTGAAAAAAAAAGGAAAATCATCAAGAGTTCTCTTCCTGCAAAGTAGGTGGTCACCTGCGTGTCTCTCGACAAAGCCGATCCCGCCTCATCACACATAGCTGTCACCTAGCCGGATGTTGTTGTTGGCCGGCCATGACCACTTCGCTGCCACCTTGGTCTACTTCGTTGCCCTCATCTCTGACTGCTCAGGCGTGCACCAAACCACTGTCGATGCAGTGAGGCGATGGCGTCAAGGACGGGCATACCGAAAAATGGTGGCCTGGTCCGTCACTCGGATGGTCTGGGCACGCCGGAGCTGGCAATAATCTCCATGCTAATAATGCGGCGCGGGCCACACGGATCGCCGTCTACCTTTCTACCTTTTCCTCAACACACTGGTCGCCGTCCTCCTCCACCGATGTAATCAATTCAAATCAAGTTTATGTTGTGTCTGGATCAAGTCCTGGAGCAATGCATCTGAGGCTAGATCCTGATGGGATTCATGTTGCAAACTAATGCCTGCAGCAACTATTATGGGAGCCCAAAGCAGTAAGTTTCTGCCGATGATCTGATTTAATTATGGCAATTTTGTACCTTCGCACATTATATGCCTTCAAGTGGGTTGTATTAAAGAATCAACGTGCACAGTGCAGTCATATATACTTAGAAACAATCGGACAATCAATTAAATCATGGAAAGCATTGAGTACCATCTACATTGCAAATCTTGCATGAAAAAATGGTGTCCCGTTGTAATTATTTTCAGTTCTACACTGAGGGAACACACTATGAACACCTCATTCTATCCTTGATGAAAATAGAGTGACTACAAATAAATCGATGCATGACGCTTGTTGATCTCAATACATAATTAGCGAGTAAGAAATATTCTGATCAAGTGCCATTTCATTTTGTTTTCAAAGTAACCACAATACGCTTCATCCCATATTCTGATAAAAGATGGTTTTCCAGCATGTTTGTTGCAGGAGGATCTAAATATACTTTGATTCCCAGGTGTAATTGAACTTTAATAACTTATTTGGTACCGAGTATGTACCAATAAATAAGAATCAGTAACTTAGTCTTCCATTTTTTTTTTGAATCACCCTGCTGACTTATTGCTTGCAGTAGATTGGCACAATTTCCTAATCGGTACTCAGTTCATTTATGTTTTCTTAGGCCCTTTGCTATATTACTCTATTTTTCTTGATACAGCTAAATATCCTTCTGGATTAACCAATAAAAGCATCTTGCACAGGCCATTAATTCTTTGTGATGCATATAACTTCTCATCATCCATTTTGTACCAACTTGTGAGTGCTTTATAGTTGCCGCAGTTCCTTCCTGATACTGCCACATTGCTCCATCTTGAACTAGCAACACATCAACAAGGCTGTTTGAAAAAATGCATTGACATCCGAGCACAATGTCAACTTTTCGGGCAATATTACACCTAGTGCTCTTACTGTTGTAGGCAGCCACTTCAGGCGTAAAGTTCAGGTACACCCAGCCTTAATATTTTCTGATGTCATTGGTAGCTTGGCTCCGTGCTCTGTTGTAGGGCCAAAAAAATTCCAGATACAATACTGTGTATTTTCTGATCTTAACCAAATGCGTCCAGCTTCACTTAATAATTATAATCTGAATTGGTTTAGCCTATCTTCTTGTGAAAAGGAAGATCTTCACTTTCTTTATTTCGATGGGCATTTTTACTGAAGATCTGAATGAAAAATAGTGACTGTTATTAACAATCCATGTTATGCTTGGATTGGTCAAGTCAATTTGGGATTGTAGTTTCATTCTTCTGTGCGCTCTCAGGGAGAGACTAAATATGAGATGAAGTCAGATCAAACCCTGTTTTTTTATATCGAAGAATGCATAGATCAACTTTGGCATGCTCTACATTTTAGTTCAACACCACATCATTTAATGTGCAATCTGCTTAGCTGATCCCTTCAATTTGTATCCTTTTTTCCATCAATGTAGGCTATATTGTCTGTCCAATATTTTCTGAACTTCTTCTATAGACTAGGTCGCCCTTAGCTGCGGATGGTTGCTTCGCACAGCAAGCACTAGGTAAAACATACCCATTTGATTATCTAATCTTGGTGCATTTTTTATTTCCTTTCCTGAAGCTCTAGAGTTTTTTTTTTTCGATCATTGAATTTTTGCAGTTTGTCTTTTTAGCAAGCTCAAATTGATACTCAGGTGGACACTCGCTGTCGGCTTCTCCTGGACAGCAGTTTGTCAGGAAATTTTGTTTCAGCAACATTATAATGGCTACATATGAAGTCATAATTTTCCCTTTTATGCATGCATTAATACAGTACGTATTACCTGTCCATGTTTAACAGTATATACTACACATGATCTTACCTCGGTTTTTTACATGTATTGGGAGACTTTAGTTTCTAAACCTTTTTTTTTTTAATTTGCAAGAGGCAACATACTTGCCTAGCGCATGATTCAGCTACAAAGTCCAATCCTCGGCCCAGAAAGCTCGCGTATCATGCCCTTTCACGCCCAGAACAACCCTACAACCATGATGGCATGGCAGGGGCATCACTTTCTCCGCCATAGGAAAGTACCCCGTGTTCAACCACTGTGTCTATATCAAGCGGCGAGAAACACCACTGGTGGAAAAAAGGCCTTTGGTCGCGGTTCGCAACTGCCATTAGTCGCGGTTGCGCAACGCGACCAAATAAGCGACTAAAGCCCCCACCTTTAGTCGCGGCTGCTTAAGAACCGCGACTAACGGCCCGTCCACGTGGGCGCCATGACCGTTGGCGAAGGACCTTTAGTCGCGGTTCTTCTGGCCAACCGCGACTAAAGGCCACCACAGGTTTAGGGTTTTAGCCACCCCCCCCCCCTAAACCTGTTTTCTATTTAATTTGTATTGTTTTATTTCTTTTGTGCTTTATTTTAATTTTGAAGGAGTTTCATATATTCTACGGTACTACATACATGCATATGAATGTACAATTTCAAATAAATTTGAAATTAGAACAAAAAGAATTCAAGAGGAATATACAATATATATTCAATATCATCGGATGACCATATACAATTTTGAACAAGTTTCCATACATGATTTAATCCATATAAAGTTCTACGTCCTCGTAATAGTGTTCTCCTTTAGGATGGAGGACTTCCCTGCTGAACCATCCAGCTAGTTCCTCTTGAAGTGGTCGGAAGCGAGCTTACGGACTAAGCATCATCCGGAGGTTATTCCTCTGAGCATTGGTATCACTCGGAACCCGCTCAGAGGTGTATCTCGGATCCTCTCCTGAACATAGTATCCACATAGATTGGTCAACGGTGGCTGAATATCCCCAGCATTCTTAGGCTTTAACATTTTGAATTCTAGCTCTTTTTGAATTCACCGACCTTTGTATCTACGAACCGTCTCCAAACCCTACGAGGCAAAGAAAATTAAATGAACAAGAGAGTTATTAGTTACTTGATATTAGGAAATGAGCGAAATAGGCCGATCGATATAGAGCGCAAATGAATGAAAATAATTACTTCTGCAGCATTCTTCTCATGTCGGCCCAAAGCTTTGGATCCATATTCAGAGAGTCGTGGGCGAGACATTCTGAGGTGTTAACTTTAATTACTAGCAGAATCCAGTGGAACCTGCAGGCACGATACATGCACAAGACGTCATGCATAACTCATCGATTAGCCGCCACATACCATGCATGGAGTAAACAAAAGAGAATGTGCTCAAGACAGAAACACTCACCCAAAATGGTAAGGAAATAGAATATCACTTTTGAGATCCTGCTTTGTAAGAAACTGCCACAGGTCTGCCTCCACGTCGGCGGAGGTGACGCTCCAACACATGTCCATTAACGATGTGTGGGTCAATGAACCCAACATCATGGATGTTCCTTACTCTGCATTCCTTAATCTTCATTCTGCATGTATAATAGCGGACACAACAATATAGTTAGGACATATATATAGTGCAGGCAATATGAACGAGATGGGGTAGAAATTAATAAATCACTTACGTAACGTAGCAACCGATGATAGATTTGTCGAGCTCGCGCAGATTGAAAAGCTGGAACAATTCACTCGATGCAATTTGTACATAGTAATGTTTGAAGTGATGCTCATGTCTAACTTCCGCATAAATATATTCTTTGGCGTTTTTATTTTTTATGTAACCCTTGTACCAATTCAGCAGACCTTTCATTTGGTCGGGTAGATCATTTTCCTGCTTGAGGCTCGACGAGAGGCCCATTCTTGACATATGTAATTACTACCTCCTTCACTTTGGCGCCTCATCAAGGCCTAACAGTTCACGAAGAGTAATACCTAAGTTGGCCACTTGTTCTCTGGCACTCGTTACAGTCAATCCCTGTGTTGCCGCAGCTTGTATGATCTCGGGGTCATCCGGACAGAAGGCTTGCACTATAAGCGGGGCAATCGATTGTTTACTTTGTTCCCCGAGCTGGGCAACTTGTTTCCCGCTTTTTTACTTCGGCCTTCTCCCGCTCTTTGTTCTCCTTGAACATGAGTGCCTGCCTGCAGTTCACGTGCATAGTCGTCAGGCAGATTCTTGTGACTTGGGACGGTGTGCTCAAAAATGACTTAGCCCACTTCTTTTGCTTATCGTAAAATACTGGCTTGGGCTCGGGCTCTCTTTTCTTCTTGCAGTCCGCCTTCCATTTCTCCAAATCAGCAGCGGCAGCGTCGACTTCCTCGGCACTGCGTTCCCAAGGCCTTGTGGGGAGAGGCTTGATGATGGCTCCGGTACCTTTGTGGTCTTAGGTACATAAGGGTCCGGGTTAATAATCCAGGACTGCTTCGCCTCTTTGCCGTAGGTGGATTGGGGCGGCGTCGATCACCCGGGGACGAGGATCGGGGGCGGCGGATGATCACCCGCGGACGTTGTGGACTGGGGGGCGGCGTCGGCTTACGTGACGGAGGTGTAGGTGAACCGCCACCACCACCACCACCACCACCACCGCCACCGCCACCACCACCACCACCACCGCCACCGCCACCACCACCACCGTAGGGGGGTGGACTTGTTGTCCTTGGCGCCTCGCCTGGAAACTTGATAAACTTCTTTTGCCATAGAATGAAATGGCGCTTGACATCTCCAAGTCTTTTATCCCCTTCAGGTGTAGCAATGTCAATCTCCAGGTCCGCAAACCCTTGGACTATGTCCTCCACCGTGACACGAGCATAGCCATCTTGAATGGGGTTGTTGTGGTGGAGTGCTCCAGTAAACATGGTAAGCAGTGCCGATGGCTACCTTCATGGACATGTTCCCGATAGGATAATACAGATGACATTCTTTCATCTCCTTTATATCGCCCACGGGGTAGCGAGGAGGCTCCGGTGCAGTAATTTCGACCACCAGAGGCTCCGGTGCAGTAATTTCGACCACCGAGGCTCCGGTGCAGTAATTTCGATCGTCGGTGCATCTGCACCAGCCGGTGGGGCCTCCGTGGAAGCCACGCTGCTTCTCCGCTGCTGGCTTCCGAGATCCGCTGGATGATCTTCATGCTGCACCGAGCTGCATCTCTTTCGCTACTAGTACACTCATGGTTTCCTTCATCACATCCATTTCCGATGCCAACCGCGCCACAACATCTGCTTCCCGATCCATCTTTCTCTTACGGCTTCAGAATCAGACGGGTCATCGCTCAGGGGAACCCTATTTTCCACGGAATGTGCCCCATGCCTCGCATACGCCCTCCGTGTTCAGGATTCCCGAGGGCTTTTGTCGGTAGCGTCGTTCTCTCTGTTGAACTTGATCTTCCCTGTTGAGCATCCTTCATTGCGTCAATAAGGGCTTGGGTGGGTTTAATTAATTTGCCCGGTAAACACACTCCCCTGTCTCCGGGTTCAGCGTTCCCCCATGCCCGTACCACCAGCTTTTGGCCCTTGGGTCCCATCCCTCCGATACTGGATGGATTCCTCGCGCCCTCATCTCGTTCTCCATCTTCTCCAACCTAGGCACCAAAATGCGATACCCTCCTGGCCCCATAACATGATTGTACTCCTTCTTAGCCGCATTTTCCTTATTTTTTTCGATATTTCAATGAACTGCTCCGATTTCTTTTGCTTCACAAATTCTGGCCAATCATGTTTCAGTTTCTCATATTGTCCTTTGAAATCCGGAGTCTTGTTCTGCTTGACAAAGTCACGGGCTAGATTTTGCTTGAATTTCCGGAATCGTCGGCCATCTTATGAAGAAGCGAACTGTTTGACTAGCCTCCTCCTCTCCTTGTTTTCCTCAATCTTGTTACTCTCCTCATCGAATTTGTTGTATTCCGGAGGTAGAACGAAATGTTCCATAAGCTTCTTGAAGCAATCTTTTTTGTTCTCTTATCGACAAAAGTGAAACCATCAATTCGTGCCTTCTTTGGCTCATTCCACTCTGGGACGGTGATCGAGGCGTTGTCTCTAACAATGGCTCCGCATTGGCTGACAAACTTGGTGGCGTTCTTGCGGGGCTCCAGCTGACCTGCGGTTACCTTGTCGACAACCTCGATGGTGCATGTTTCTCCTTGTTTCATCGTCTTGGTTGCGCCACGCTTTGTGACGTACTCGATTGTTTGACGATCCGCCGAGGGCTAAAATAAGAAAGAGAGTCGGCGTTAGTACACACATATTTATTCACATCAGTTAGTTTGTATCACGGAGGCTCAATGTATATATATACCTCGGCGCGGAGGTGGTTGCTACTTCCATTTGAAGATCGTCGTTTATCGGCGTTTCTTGACATCATCTTCTTGTGGCGCCCTTCATCTTCACCGTCAAGGTTCAGATAAGAAGAGATATCATCTTCTTCTTCTCCGGTCGGCACATATTGAATATCGCCGTTTATGATGCCGAACATATGTGCTTCACCGTCCGGATCATAGTTGTCCATAATCGGGTCAGCTCTATCGTCCGCCATTATGTCGATCCTGAAAACATGTAGTAAAAACAAATTAATTAAGTGAAGAAGGCGGTGGCGGTGGCGGTGGCGAAAGGCGGTGGCAAAAGGAGGCGAGGAAGGGGTGGGAGAGGGTGTCGCGGTAGAGCGCGAGACGGGTGCTCCGTAGTCGAACTTGGGGTCATGCAGTCTCGGGTCTACCGGAAAGAAGTAACAGAGGGGAACACAATAAATAACAGAGCAATCAAAGCATCACAAAGCGTAACCTGGCAATCTGGCGGTGCTAGGTGTGCCCTAACGCGGCAGTAGGTCGTACCCGGCGAAAGGAAACATCCGGGAAAGTATCCCCGGTGATTCGCGTTTCAGACAGATGAACCGGAGGGGGAAAGTTACGTGTTTGCTATGCTAGGGATGTTTGGCGGACGAACGGGCTGCGTATCCGAATCCGCCTCATCGTTTTGAGCAACTTTCATGTACAAAGTATTTTCATCCGAGTTACGGATTATTTTATATTAATTTTTAAAGTTTTATATCATTTTTAGAATTAACAGAATTAATTAAATTGTGCATTAACTAATTAACCAAGTTAATTAGATTAATTAACAGATTAGTTATATTAGTTATTTAATTAGGTTTACTAAACACAATTAATTAAGTTAATTAATTTAATTAACTGATTAATTAATTAATATATTTATTTATTTATTTTCTAAATTCTCTTCTCTCCTTTTTTTAAATCGTTTCTGGGGCGTGGGCCCCAATTGTCATTGGGCCAGGGGGCCTTAACGGGCGCCGGCGCTAGCGGGCAGCGGGTGTGGTGCCCATGCCCGAGGCCGTAGCCTGCCCGGGCGAGGGGGGGAGCCGGGCACGAGCTCCGGCGGCCAAGGGCATGATGGCGCCCGGCCGGAACAGGCGGCAGGCGGAGGAAGTGGCCGGTCCGGCAGCGCAAGAACGGGACGCAGGGAGCCGCGACGCGGCGCCGCCATGCAGAGGCGGGCGCGCTGACGGACGGCGGGCGCAGCGTTCGGAGGGGGCCGGGAGACGGCCGGACGGGCCCGGCGGGGGAGCTCACCAAGGAGAGGGCGGCGATGCCCGGGAGGACCGACGAAGGAGAGGCGGGACGGGCAGTCCGGCGACGGGGCGAGGGCGACGGCGGGCGGCGTCGAGGGCGAGGCCACGGCGGGCGGCGCCGAGGGCGAGGGCGACGGCGGCGGCGCCGAGGGCGAGGGCGCTAACAAAGTAGAATCGGAGAAAGCGAGAATCGGAATCGGAGCCTTGTATTTATAGCCCCCCCCCCTTTTGTCGCGGTTGGCGACGAGACCCGCGACTAAAGGTACCCTTTAGTCGCGGTCGCCTGCCCAACCGCGACTAAAGGGTTTTTATGAGTTTTATGCGTTCACGCCCCTCTTTAGTCGCGGTTGGCGACGAGACCCGCGACTAAAGGTACCCTTTAGTCGCGGGTCGCCTGCCCAACCGCGACTAAAGGCCTTGTGCTGCCCCGCGCCCAAAAGTTTAGTCCCACCTCGCTAGTTGAGAGAGCTCGAGAGTGGTTTATAAGCGCTGTTGCGCCCACCCTCTCGAGCTCCTCTCAACTGCAGGCTTCGGGCCCTAATCATCACTAGCTATGTGCTGTGGGCCTACTTGGCCTCTGCGGGCCTGAATCCTGGCCCATGTAGGGTTTCTAGTCGTATTCAGGCCGTGGGGGTCGATGGCGGCACTATTTTTTCCAGTTTTTTGTTTTGTTTTCTGCATTATTATTTATTTTTTGTTGTTTTTTGCTTTATTTTTTAATTCTTTTTGCTTTTAGTTTTAGAAAAATTATAAACTTTCTGTTAGTGCCATTAGTTTTCAAATTTGAAAACACTTTTTTTTTCTTTGTTGCTTTATTTATTTTATTTTGTTTCTACTTACAACAAAATACTTATTGTTGCTATTTTAGTCGCGGATCGCCTGCCCAACCGCGACTAAAGGCCGCCGCAGGTTTAGGGTTTTCCGCCATTTCTTCCCTGTCTTCCGCCTCTTTCTTCCCGCCACTTTCTTCCCGCCTCTGTCTTCCGCTCCCATTTTTCCGCCATTTCTCACTACATATATGTAGCCCGGCTTGGCCAGCATTATCACATCTCTACAATCTCTCATCACTCTCTCATGGCTTCCACCGCACCCACTCTAACCTACCAGCAGGTGGAGGAGCTTTGCGCCTCGAACTACCCTTGTCCACCGGGCTATCAGCGTCCCCACCGGCTGGAGCCTAAGCGCCGGCGGCGTGCCGGTCCCTCCCGTCCCTCAGGGTACTGCGCGCCAGGCGGCCATCACGAACCACTACTACCTCGACCTCACGCCGGAGCAGCGGATGAATCCCCGCTGGCATCCCGATAACCAGCATACTTGGGACGCCTTCTTCATCAATCGGCGTGAGAGGGCGCTCGCCAGGTATGAGGAGGACGGTCTGCCTCCTGGGAACTTCCCATTTATCTCGTACCCTTGGAAAGTCGTTATAGTCGAAGATGGTGTCTTGGCCAACATGTACAGCTGATCTACAACATCATTGTCATTCATTAAATGTTTTCTCAACCAACTGCCGAAAGTCTCCATGTGGGCCTTCCTAATCCAGGATTCAGGCTTCCCGGGTTGTCGAGCGTAAAATATTCTTGTGTTTCTCAAAGTACGGAGCCACCAAGCTGGAATTGGTCGATCTGATTGTGGTGTGCTTGATCAGAGAATGGCCGTCCATACATATCGTTGATTTCATTCCGATCGTGCCTTTTCCACTTAGTCTTCCCTCGTGCGCGATCGAGGAAGACCAATCGGCTTAAGGTCAGGAACAAAGTCAACACAAAACTCAATTACCTCCTCATTTCCATAGCCCTTGGCGATGCTTCCTTCTGGCCTAGCACGGTTCTGAACATATTTCTTTAATACTCCCATGAACCTCTCGAAGGGAACATATTGTGTAGAAATACAGGACCGAGAACGAAAATCTCTTCGACTAGGTGAACCAGGAGGTGCGTCATAATATTGAAGAAGGATGGCGGGAACACCAACTCAAACTGACAAGACATTGGATCACATCGTTCTGTAACCGTGGTAGAACTTACGGATTGATTACCTTACGAGAGATTGCATTGAGGAATGCACATAGCTTCACAATGGCTACTCGAACATTTTCGGCGAGAGCCCCTCAAAGCAATCGGAAGCAATTGCGTCATAATCACGTGGCGATCGTGAGACTTCAGGTTTTGGAACTTTTCTCCGCCATGTTTATTATTCCCTTTAAATTGGGCGAGAATCCAGACGAAACCTTCATACTGCTCAGGCATTCAAAAAGATGACCTTCTCTTCTTTGGTCGAGGCGTAGCTGGCACGACCTTGAAACCATTCGGATGCCGGTCATCGAGGTCTTTCAAACGTTGCTGGTCTGCCGTGCTTCCTTTGTATCATTTGTCTTCCCATACACGCCCAAGAAGCTTAGGAGGTTCACGCAAATATTCTTCGTAACGTGCATCACGCGTCGATTGCAGAGCGGACATCTAGGACTTTCCAATATTCTAGCTCCCGAATATAGATTTCTTCTTCCACATGGCTGCGTGCCCGTCGAGATCCCTTCGAACTGATTGTCCGCCAGACCCTTTCAAAGATGACTTTCAAATCCTTGACCATATCAAATACCTCAGCACCGGTCGTTCGCGAGCTTCGCCGGTGATCTGCCTTGCCGTTGTAATGCTTGCCTTTCTTTCTTCTTGGATGAATTTTCGGAAGAAATCGACGATGCCCAAGGTACACGTTCTTCTTACAATTTGGCAAATGTACACTTTCAGTCTCATGTAAGCAGTGCGTGCATGCATTGTATCCCTTATTTGACAGTCGAAAAGGTTACTAAGAGCAGGCCAATCGTTGATGGTTACGAAAAGCAACGCCAGAGGTCAAATTCCTCTTGTTTGTGCTCATCCCACACACGGACACCACCCCACATCTGTAAAAGTTCATCAACTAATGGCCTTAGGTACACATCGATGTCGTTGCCGGGTTGCTTCGGACCTTGGATGAGCACTGGCATCATAATGAACTTCCGCTTCATGCACAACCAAGGAGGAAGGTTGTAGATGCATAGAGTCACGGGTCAGGTGCTATGGCTGGAGCTCTGCTCGCCAAAAGGATTCATGCCATCCGTACTTAGAGCAAATCTTATGTTCCTTGCGTCAGTGCAAAATCTTTGAACCATCTGTCGATCTTTCTCCATTGCGTTCCATCTGCGGTGTGTCTCAACTCCCCGTCCGACTTACGGTCCTCTTTGTGCCATCGCAACAACTTGGCATGCTCTTTGTTCCTGAGCAGACGTTTCAACCGTGGTATTATAGGAGCATACCACATCACCTTGGCGGGAACCCTCTTCACGGGTTTACGGCCCTCAACATCGTCACCGGGGTCATCGCCTCGATCTTATAACCCAATGCAAGGTGCATACCGGGCATTCATTCAAATTCTCGTATTCACAGCGGTAGAGGATGCGATCGTTGATGCATGCATGTATCTTCGAACCTCTAAACCTAGAGGGCAGACAACCTTCTTTGCTTCAGACGTCTTTGGCGGGCAACTCGTTATCCTTTGGAAACATATTCTTCAACATTTTCAGCAAGTTTTCAAATGCCGAGTCAGCTACACCTGCCTCTGACTTCCATTTCATCAAATCCATTGTGCAGACCAGCTTTTTCAGACAATCATAGAATCCGGGTACAGCGCCTTTCTGTGATCCTCTAACATGCGATCCAAATTCTCCCTCTCCTTTTCAGTTTCGCAGCGTCTCCGTGCATCAGCAATGGTCCGACCAAGATCATCAACGGGATCATCACGTGCCTCTTCTTCACCTTCCCCTTCACCTACAGCATCCTCCATGAAAGTAACACATAAATGAGCAAGATAGCTTTCATCGATGAAATCATCCTTCTTCATCTTCTTCCATTATAACCCCTCTTTCTCCATGCTTGGTCCAACAATTATAGCTTGGCATGAAACCCTTCAAGCAGATGCATGTGAACAACTCTTGAGGAAGAGTAACCCTTCTCATTCTTACAGATAACACATGGACAGATAACAAAACCCCCCCGCTTGTTCGCATTAGCCACTACGAGGAAATCTTTCAAACCCGTAGTGAACTCGCCGGAGAGTCGGTTACCGTACATCCATAGCCGATTCATCTGCATTATTATAATATAAAATATATAATTAACCATCATGCATTTGTTAAACTAACTAGCTACAAACAATATAAATTAAACAATGAACTACACACATGCATATTGACACATCAAAGGTTCATCAAGTTGCTAACCGCGATCGAAGAGTGTGGCTCCAACACTTCATGTCATGTTTGTTTCATGCTCTTGGGGCATTTCATCAAACACCTTATGTGCATAAGAGGAACCAAAAGCAAACCTACACCCACTTGTGAAGAGAATGGCTCCAAATGGCTAAGTGTTGGCTGCTTTGGATGGGTATATATAGGGAGGGCTTTAGTTGCGGTTGGCACGGCAAACCGTGACTAAAGGTGCCGAAGGCCTTTAGTCGCGGTTGTCCCGGCCAACCGTGACTAAAGCCCCTCACGTCGCCACTGGCCACCGAGCGCCACAGGCCCAGGAGCCTTTGGTCGCGGTTCACCTCCAGAACCGCGACTAAAGGTCCCATTAGTCGCTTTTCCTACAGATTCGAGAATTATAGGGCTGGACGGAAGCCTGTTTTTCCACTAGTGCACGGACCAAAACACTTCTCCTACAGAGAAGAGAGCACACAAAAATCTCAACTCACCGACATAGCAAGAAATAATGCATACTCTGAGCAAATATTTCAATCGATAACAAGAAAAAAAACAATGAGCAGACGTGCCATCTGAGGGCATCTCAAGCCGCGCCGGCGCCGAAAAACGGCCCAGTCGCGCCCCCAGGAGCCCGATTTTCGCCGGCTTGGGCCGAAAACAGCGCCGGCGGACCCAGCCCGAACCCGGCGCGCTGGGGGGCGCCCGGGGGCGCCGGGCGAACTGTTTTGGCGCGAAAAAGCCGCGGGCCCGCCGCGTCAGCGACACGGCTCTCTTCTCGGCCCTTCGTCGTCCTCATCGCCTCGTTTCCCGCGGCGAATCAATGCCAAAGCTGCCGCGCGCTGCCGCGCCGGTCAGCCTGCACCATTGATGCCTCACGGGCGGCGCAGTGAAGACCGGACGACGCGCGTCCCTCGCCCTCCCTCGCCCGCCACGCGTACACACGGTGGCACGCGCGCCTCGGCCTATATATGACGCGCCCCGGCACACCCGGCGACTCACACTCTCCGCCGTCGTCGTTCCTCCCTTTCCTCTCCTCTCTTTCGCCGTCTCTAGTTCACACCCATGGTCGAGCGCTTCCCAGGCGACGGCGCGGCGGCGAACGGCTTCGGCCGCCGCCATCTTCATGAAGACGAGGCTCGCCTCCTTTACGAGACCGAGTACCCGGTCCCGCGGACATGCTGGTGCCCGGCGTGGAGGATCAGCGCTGGCGGCGTGCAGTGCCCCGGTACCCACCGGCCTTGGCGCGGCGTGCGGAGATCGCACGCATCCGCTCGAACCTGCCGCGTGCGGCGAGGGAGGAGCCACAGTACGTCCCCGACAGCCCGCTCTGGGACCATTACTTCCGCCGCCGTCACGCCCAGCAGCTCGAGGCCACCAACGGCGTCGAGCCCTCCGGCAGGCTCAACGCCGCCGGCCGGCGTCGGTGGTGGGGCGTGCCCGGGCGCACGTTGGAGGCCGTCCTCGAGTACATCAAGGGCGGCAACACGTCGCGCCTCGAGTACCCCGCTCCCCCTTCCTTCTCAGAGGCGCATGGAGACCGGGGGGTCCTCCTCCTCGTCCGGCGGCTCTCCCTGCCTCCGCCCCGTCAAGCCGGAGCCCCAGGGCACGCCGGTCAGCGCGCGCACCCGCAGCTCCGGCGTCCGCATCGGCGCCAACGCCTCTCCACTCACCGGCCGCTTCGTCCTCGTCGAGCCCAAGCCGGAGCCCGGCTTGCCCGCGGAGTACAAGGAGGTAGCCCGGCACGGCTTCTCCGACGAGGACGCCATGCGGTGGGCGCGGGACGACTACCTCCGCGACGAGATGGTCCGGCAGCGCCCTGGAAGGAGATCGCCGCCCGCATAGCGTGGGCGCGAGGACGAAGCACGGCGTCGTGGTCCTCGACAGCGATAGCGACGACGGCAGCGATGCCCCGGACCGTCCAACCCGCCGCGCCAACCGGGGGAGGGATGCAGCTGGGACGGCGGAGGCGTAGGCGGGGGCGGCGACGACGACGACGACGATGACGACGACGGCGGTGACTACACGTTGTTCTACAGCCTCCTCGGCATGTAGAACCGCGTGGGCGGGCGGCGAGGGAGACGGCGGGGGTAGCCCGCAGTAGTTTTTTTCTTTTTTTATAAAATATGTTTAAGTTTGAACGAACTCGCCGATGTTTGCGTCAAATTTAAGTCGTTTTTGTGCCGTATTTGATTTTTTGGACTAACCGTGGGCGCCGCGACTGGGGGACATCACGCCCCCAGTGCACAGTTTATCGCCGGTGTATCTCCAGGGGCGATTTTTTGCCTCTCCTGACGGGCCAACGGCTGGAGATGCCCTGAGGAGACAAGATGAGCCACCAAAGAGCCGGTGACCAATGGCAGCCCACAATCCCGCTGAGGAAGTGTCATCTCTGCTCTGTAGGAGAAAGAGCATCCCAGCACAACACCTCATGGCAGCACGCACGTGCGCGGCCAGCCTACCGCCCCACTAACAAACCTAAGACATGTAGCCTCACCAGCGGCACACGGATTTGGTACACGTCCTCACAAGCTCCGAACCGACATCGCAAAACCAAACTGAATGGAGCTACAACTGAACCGGTAAAAACTAAAACCAGATAGAACCGTACGAGGAAGAAAAATAAACCAGCTCACACATGACCGAAAACCCGCGCACCAAGGCGCGCGAATCCCTCTAGTATTACTAGATGCATGCATGTTGGCAGGATTATCTTCGGGTGTCAAGTGTCGCACAGCGGTAGCAGCAGTAGTTTTCTTTTTTCTTTTACCAGTAGAGCTGCCGTGTCTTAGCAGTGAAGCAAATAGGCTAGAACGTAAGCCATGATGTCATTTAGATACTTGACGTCAGCACATGCGTACCATAGGTCGGTTTGTAAGTGCTATATAAACAGCACCACTCCTCCCGTTGTAATTCCACTCCATCAGCCAATGAGCTTAATAGTACTATTACCAATCCTCCTCGTATGTGTGCGGCGTGTATATGCTACACCAGTGAGTGTATGTTTCACTAGTGTGTTTGAGCACAACAAACAAAGAAAGTGAGAAAGAGAGAGTAGCAGTTAGTAGTTGCAGGTTCACATCGGGCGGCATCGGACGCGGCGAACGCCGCCATCCCCGTCGCGGCCCCAGTTGTGCGTTGAACGCGGCCATCCTCGCCATCGAGCGCCCCCTGCCCCTGCCATCGAGGGCCACCCTCCTTGCCAATGACGTCCAGACCCGCCTCCCTGGTCGGCAACTTCCAGATCCACCTCCCTGGTCGGCGACTTCCAGATCCGCCTCCCTCACCGTGCTGAGGTGACTCCCTCCTCGTCCATGCCCTCTTTCTCCTCTTCCCTACCCGATCTAGTTGTTGTGTCAAATAATTACCATGTGTTGCAGAGTTACAAATAAATCTATTTCATTCTTAGTTCTGAATTTGTGACTTTATGCATCTTAAAGTCCATGCAAATAACTTCTATATGTCGAAGAAATTGCTATTTAAGGTTGAAATTTAGTTTTCTAATCTGTGTACAGTTGTACATTTTGCCTTTTTAGTTAACAATTTCATTTTGTACTTAAACAACGATGGTGATTGACATTGAGTAATCTTGTGGTACTTGGGACAAACTTGTTGTGTGGTCTATTCAAGTTGCTAGCACAATAATGCTCCGCTGGCTTAATTTGTTTTCTGATAGTGAGAAATATTACGAACATGGTACCAGATCCTGCACATCTGTGCAGAAGAACATATTCAAAATTATATTACCAACCCTTTCCGAACTCTACAATGCTCTAGTGCTTCTCGGCTTTGATGCTGATTGCTATGATGTTAGAAACTCATTTCATAGCCGCAGTTAATAACACCTAATTGAGCATGATGTGTCCATTTGGTAATATTCTTGTTACATTCAAATTATGGACGCTACTAGAACAAGGTATATGCATCGTATGTATATAATACTTTGTTTACTGATGACCCTATCAACATTTTTTTAAACGTTATTGACTCTATAGTGTTTCCGTTTGCCGGTGCACAATCTTCCAATACTTTGAAGATTCCGAGGAGCGAGATCAGTGACTGCATAGAAGAACATCTTGCACAAAGACTTCCCAAGGTAACATTCCTGGACGTATGCAGCTACACCAAGATTGGCGCCCGTGCTGTGTAGCCATTTGGAAAGAACTACAAAACCCTTGTCAGACTTCGGTGAGTCATGCACCCTCTAGATGTCGTTGCGAAGGTTTGCCAGAATGACGACGCCCATGCTACTGCCAGCAATATTCCAAAGCTCCACCACCTCTAGATTGGAAACATGCTCATTAAGACTAAGG
This sequence comes from Aegilops bicornis, assembly GCA_021605145.1. Lineage (NCBI taxonomy): Eukaryota > Viridiplantae > Streptophyta > Magnoliopsida > Poales > Poaceae > Aegilops > Aegilops bicornis. The sequence continues at coordinate 829,784,546 of CM038671.1, read as the reverse complement.
TAGTTTAGAAGATCGCCTCTGAGTGCCATGACCTCAAGTTCTAAGATTTGTGTGGTTATCGGGACGTCGAAGATAAGCTCTTGCAAGATAAGTTTCCTGGGCTGAAAACCATCGGCCCCCGTGTGGCGACTGCTATCAGAATCACTTTAGGGAGGATTGCACCAATGACTCGGATTATGACTACATCTACTCATGCAAAAGTTCATGGACGTCATGAGTATTCATCATCCGAGACATCGGTGCACTCCTCGCAGATGTGATTCTCATAGCAGCCGCCCATGCGGGGACCGATGCTTTTCAGCCAAGGACTCTTCTGTTGCAAGAGCGTATCGTCAACGTCCCAGCAACCACGCAGATCTAAGAACTTGAGGTCAAGGCACTGGAAGGCGATCTTGACGACAGCCATAGTCTTAATGAGCATGTATCCTATCTCGAGGTGGCAGAGCTTTGGCATGTTGCTTACAATAGCATGGGCCTCGTGATTCTGGCACACCTTCCCAGCGACATCTATGGTGTGCATGACTTGCCGATGTCTGACGAGGGATTTCTATTTCTTGCCAAATGCATCCAGAGCACGGGCACCAATCTTAGTGTAGCTGCTTACATCCAGGAATGTAACCCTAGACGGTCTTTGTGCAACATCTTCCACTATGCAGTCGCTGATCTCACTCCTCGGAATTTCGGAAGTATTGAGTGATTGCGCACTTCCAAAAATAAACATGGTAGGGTCAGTGTGGTTTAACAAAATATAGTGGATAGGGTCATCGGTAAACAAAGTATTATATAAATGATGCATGACCCTTATTCTAGTAGGGTCAATAATTGGAACATAACAAAAATATCTCCAAATGGACTCACCATGATCAATTAAATGATATTAACCACATCTATGAACTAAGTTTCGAACACTATCGCAATGAGAAAATAGTTTAGAGCCAGAAAGCATTGGAGCATTATAGAGTTTGGAAATGGTTGGTAATATAATTTTGAACATGTTCTTCTGCATTGATGTGTAGCATCTAGTACCTTCTTCGCAACATTTCTCACTATCTGAAAACAGATGTTTGTTTACTTGAAAACATTCTCCTGTGAGTTTCTAAAGAATTAAATGAACAACTGATTCACCTATGGAGGATGAAGTGATGCGCACTATTTTCACATCTCAAAGTCGCAGGCCTGGATGGTTTGTATGCAATTTTCTACAAGAAATATTGGCATTTGAAGGGTCAAAAGATTACACAAGAAGTCCCCAAGGTGACAAACTCAAGGCAAATAACAAAGGGGGTACAATGACACCATAGTAGACTTAATTCCGAAGATGCTTGCTAAAAATCTAAAGATGATTTTACCAGAGATTATTTGACCAACCCAAATTCACTACCCAAAACTAACTTTTTGGTGATGATTAGGCACGTTTGTGAGGGCCCCGAAGTCTCCTTCAGGAATGTGTGCCTGTTCGTGCCGTGGATGTTCAGCCAAGGCGAAAGGTGGTTATGTTCCTGAGGTTCTTGATAATAACCTTCAGGAACGGAGTGGAACATTTGCGTCGGTACTATATCCAGGTCACAAATCACTTTACACAAATTTAGGACGTGTACATGGCTGTCAGGAAGATACCTACGAGGGACGCGAAGATATTTTCGCTTCCGGGGCATGTGATTTTTTCACTTCCGGGGCACGTGATTTTTTCATTTGGGGAGTGAGAAGCACACTGATATTTGTTTCCCGAGGTGTTTTTTGCATGACTTGCGCTGTCATCAGGAGGGTTGGGTCAAAATACCTAAAACATGATCAAGTAGTGCCCCCATTGTGCTACTAGTCCCACTCCCACGATCGGTCTACCTCCACCGTCCAACACCGCCACTTCCCCCATATCGGCCTTCTAGTTTTGGCCTGCCGCCTCCCTCCAAATCTAGAGGTGCCCATCTCACCATCGAGCGCCCCCTGCCTCTGCCGTCGATGGCCACCCTCCTTGCTGGAGACATCCAGATCCGCCTCCCTGGTCGGCGACTTCCATATCTGCCTCCCTCACCGTGCAGAGGTGACTCCCTCTCCATCCATGCCCTCTTTCTCCTCTTCCCTACCCAATCTAGTTGTTGTGTCAAATTATTACCATGTGTTGCCGGGTTACAAATAAATTTATTTCATTCTTAGTTCTGAATTTGTGACTTTGTGCATCTTTATGTCAGTGCAAAGAACTTCTATATGTTGAAGAAATTCCTATTTAAGGTTGAAATTTAATTTTCTAATCTGGGTACAGTGGTATATTTTGCCTTTTCAGTTAACAATTTCAGTTCGTACTTAACCGATGTTGATTAATACATTGAGTAATCTTGTAGTACTTGTGAGAAATTCGCTATGTGGTCTATTCAAGTTGTTAGCACAATAATGCTCTGCTAGCTTAAACTGTTTTCTGATAGTGAGAAATATTACGAACATGGTACCAGATCTTGCACTTCCGTGCAGAAGAACATGTTCAAAATTATATTACCAACCATTTCCGAACACTACAATGCTCTAGTGCTTCCCGACTCTGACCTATTTTCAGATTGCGATGATATTAGAAAATCATTTCACAGCCGCAGTTAATAACACTTAATTTAGAAGGATGTATCCATTTGATAATAATTTTGTTAGATTCAAATTGTGGGCGCGACTAGAACAATGGTTATGCATCATATATATAATACTTTGTTTACCAATGACCCTATCAACATTTTTTTGTTAAACCTTACTCACCCTACAGTGTTTGCTTTTGCAGGTGCGCAATCTTACTTTGGAGATTCCGAGGAGCGAGATCAGTGACTGCAGAGAAGATCTTACACAAAGACTTCCCAAGGTTACATTCGTGGACGTATGCAGTTGCACCAAGATTGGCGCCCATGCTCTGTAGCCATTTCCCAAGAACTGCAAAACCCTCGTCATACTTCGGCGGGTCATGCACCCAATTGATGTTGTTGGGAAGGTTTGCCAGAATGATGAGGCCCATGCTTCTGCCAGCAAAATGCCAAAGTTCTGCCACCTCGAGATATGAAACATGCTCATTAAGACTAAGTTGTTTTCAAGATCGCCTCCGAGTACAATAGCCTCAAGTGCTTAGATCGGCGTGGTTGTTGGGACGTCGATGATAAGCTCTTGCAAGATAAGTTTCCTACGCTTAAAACCCTCGGGCCCGTGTGGCGGCTGCTATCAGAACTGCTTCAGGGAGGATTGCACTGGTGACTCGGATGATGAATAGATCTACTCATGCAAAATTTCATGGACATCATGAGAACCGCATCTACGAAGTTTGCACCATCCATGAACTGGTCCCGTGAATAGATGTAATCATCATCCAAGTCATCGGTGCACCCCTCACAGATGTGGTTCTCATAGCCAGGGGCGGAGCCAGGATTTGGATATAGGGGGGGCCAAGTCATGTTGATTAAAGGAAAATACTCACTGTGGAAAAATAACTACGGTAATACTACAATATTGTGTTGCTTCAACACAACTAAAATAGGTTTTGTCTATGGTATATCTATATATGCCTTAGTTATTGCACATGTAAGTGATTCAACAAATATAAAAAAGGAAAAAAAAGGAAATACTTGTACTAATCTCTGCATAAAAAATAATCAATGTCAAAGGACCTAGATTTTTAATACTTAGGACACATCTAGATGTACTTTAGAAAAACTTATTAAAATATATTTACATTTGTATTGGTTTAAATTTGCCCCCTACAATTGTCAATAAGATCAAAAATATTGATGATTTCATGAGTAGTTAACCTAGTTGCTAGCAATTTCCTGTCAATATAGATTATCCAAGCAGGTCATCCTCACTGAACTGAGATTGGTAAAAATTGCACATTAGCCACATTAACAACATTACCAGGTGGAGAACTCGAAACAACATACTAAGTATAAAAGAAAATTAGTCTTTATGGTGTTTGCAGCCCTTTTCTCTTCATGACCACATCACAAATCAAACAATGCAAATAAAATAAAATGAATTAGCACCAAATGACAACTTGAAAATGTATAAGATTAAAGTTGAGAGGGATTAGTAGATACAGTAGTTCTCAATAGTACTAACCTTGTGGCTGAACAGCTAGAGAATTCACAGAGCCAAGGGATCTGTATGATTCGCCAGTTGAGAAGCATGTGTCTACTGATTTTAATTGACTTCGCGAGTAGTGAGGGCACGAGGCAGCGGCCGCCGGCAGCGCTAATCGCTTCAGGTTAATCACGCTCGAGGGTTGGCTTGATTTAGGTTAACGCCAGGGGCCAAGTACTAGAGTCTATAGCTACGGCAACCAGTGGGCTTTTTTATGGGCCTTTCCCCCAGATTTCTTCATAACCTCGGTTTGGGTTGAGGAGGGCCATAGTACGTATATTTCTCAGCCCAGTAGCTAATTACTCGTAGCCTCTTAATAAACTGTCGATCGTTAGGGGGGGGCCAGGCCCCTGCTCGCCCCCCCTTGGCTCCGCCACTGCTCATAGCAGTCGCCCACGCAGGGGGTGAGGTTTTTCAGCCAAGGATACTTCTCTTGCAAGAGCTTATCCTCGACGTCCAGCAACAATGTGGAAATAATAACTTGAGGTCAAGGCACTGGGAGGCGATCTAGATGACAACCTTAGTCTTAATGAGCATGTATCCTATCTAGAGGTGGCGGAGCTTTGGCATGTTGCTTCCAATAGAATGGGCCTCGTCATTCTGGCACACCTTCGCAAGGACATCTATGGGGTGCATGACTCGCCATGTCTGACGAGGGATTTCTATTTATTGCCAAATGCATCAAGAGCACTGGCACCAATCTTAGTGCAGCTGCATACATCCAGGAATGTAACCTTGGACAGTCTTTGTGCAACATCTTCCACTACGCAGTCGCTAATCTCACTCCTCGAAATCTCCAAAGTATTGAGAGATTGCGCACTTGCAAAAATAAACATGGTTGGGTCAGTATGGTTTAACAAAATATTATGGATAGGGTCATTGGTAAACAAAGTATTATATAAATGATGCATGACCCTTGTTATTGTAGGGCCGATAATTGGAATGTTACAAAGATATTTTTGAATGGATGCACCATGCTCAATTAAATGATATTAACCATGGCTATAAACTGAGTTTCTAACACAATCGCAGTGAGAAAATAGTTTAGAGCCAAAAAGGACCGGAACATTGTAGAATTCCGAAATGGTTGGTAGTATAATTTTTAACATGTTCTTTCGCGCTAATTACTATTAGGGAAAAGGCTAGCAGCAGCACGGGTTTTAGGTGTATCAGTAGCGCAGGGAGTGGTGCTACTAATAAGGCGCTACAGCTAACACATAGCAGTAGCGCGTGCTCACCAGCGCTACTGCTACACAAGTGTAGCAGCAGCGCGCTTAGTGGAAGCTCGCTACTGCTAGTAGCTCTAGCGCGCTCTGGCTGGACGCGCTACTGCTATCGCGGCACTGCTGCTAACTTTCATACACTCGCTACTGCTAATTTTAGTAGTTTTTTGTTTTTTTCAGCATATTTGTTTTGTATTTGAACAGGCTTTATAGAAGAATCTTTAGCACATACAAATGTCATCATGATACACATACAAATGCCTGCGAGACCACAAATGTAATCATAGCATATACATACAAATAGTCTCATCATAATCATCATCCAACACAAAGTGGTCTCTCGTCATCATCTCGAAAATAGCGATACAAGTCTCGATTACTTGCAAATACATCGTCATCCATCTAAACAATGATATACGCGAGAAGAGCTATCACTTTGAGTACATGAGTTCGTATCCCTCTCTCGCATTAGCGTGAACCTAAACTAACTACTGTCTGTCGCTCGGAAATCGGAAACCGGTACACCTGGGCTTGACACTCCGGCCACTTATCGTATATATACTCCTAGCGTAGCACTTATTCACCATTGATGCTCTATGCACCTGCATCGTCACATGAGTCTATGATATGAAACATATATATATATATATATATATATATATATATATATATATATATATATATATAGTTGAGCAACAGAAAGAGACAGACTTGGCAAAAATAGAAACAACATATCATAAGCATAAATAACAAAGTTTATCGTACCCCAAAATGCCCTAACTAGAGTGATTTTCGCTAGTCGAGGAGGAAGACGGTTTAATTACATCACAAATAAAGTTTCACCGTGCATAACTCAAAGTTTTGTCATACAGAAAGTATGGACTAAACAGACACATTGTCATATATCGACAATCACTCCAACGTGTCGTTCCATCCATCCATGTCAGGGAGATAGTCCCCGAGCCTAGTGAAAGGCTTCGAGTCGAGACGCTGAGCGGCTACCCTTGTTCGGACGTCTTCTCGCGACATTTGTCCTTCTTCGTAGAACATCCCTGTTTTTCCGATGACCTACTTCATGATGATTTGGGCAAGTTCGCGCTGGATGTGATAGAACTCGGCTCGAAGTCGATGATCCTCGATATCTCCTACGTTCTTTGCCCATTGCAGAATATGGGCATCGCCGGATGTAGGTGACATGCAAAGGTTCTGGTGATCCCGTCTGTACTCCAGCATGTGGAGTAGGACATAAAATCCATCATTAAGAGAATCGTTCGGTAGCTGGATGCAGCATAAGTCGGTCTTATGGCCGAAGGCGAGCCTGCCGCCCCTTCTCTTCTTGTCCCTAACCTCTCCACCCCTTGCTTGGTAGTAAACATAGCACTGTCGAGAACATCCTTGATGTGGGTGTAATCCTTTTTGTGAATGTTCTTCGACGAGTCCAAGTAAAGAGCGTGGGAGAATCGGGGGTATAGGATGATGAGGACGGCGCGCCCGCCGCTGCGCAAAATAAGTACACCTCAAATTACTTAACCTCAGGTCATCACGCTCCCGTGGGACGGTGAAATCCGCCAAGGGGTCTGGGATGCCCAGACTCGCGGCTTCCGCGTCCTCCTTGGCCCATTTGGACCTCTTTCCGCCATAACCACGACTTCCGAGGTGGTGGCTCCCAATGTTCCTCTCTTGAATCCCCTTCATGTACTTAGCATTTTTTTGGCAGCTTCGGCCTCGCAAGCCTCCTTGAATATTTGAAACTGCTCTTCCGTGATTGTCGGATTATTCTTTACAATCTCAGAGTAGGGTTCCTTCTTGTCAATGTTCCTTGCTTTCACTCGAGTTTTCCAGGCGGCCAACGCGTCGCTAAACTTGGTCATGGCGTGTTTGTTTATCTTCTTCATTACCGGGTCCTCGTCTGGATCTTCATAATCCTTCTCATTCCAGCCCGGAACAAGAATATCTGGTGAAACTTCTTTAGGAGGAGCTCCTCATATTTTCTATCTTCTGTAGTTTCTTATCGTTGATGGTGGCGGTTGTCCGTACGATGCAGCCTATTTGATTGCCGTAGCATCGACGCGCTTCCTCAGGCGCCTTTGGCTCAAAAATTCCGTCGTCCACCTCCGTGACCACCAGTCTAGTAGTCCTGAGTTTGTTAGGAAGCTGGTGCCTCTTTGCTTTCGGTTCTACAGTACTGGCTCCGCTCCCCGAGGCAGCACCGGTCTCAGTCTCTGCGCCGGTCTCAGTCTCAGCACTGGTCTGCGTGTCGGTCTCAGTCCCCGATGCCACCAGTGGGCCCAGCAACAACATCGGTTGATCGTCGGTAAGGCTAAAAAATCCGTCTGCCGCCCGGTAGACATCGTCGCAATCACCAGAACCCTGTTCTTCATCGTTGCTAGCCATGTTTCCTATGATTAAATCTAGTCAATTAATTCTAGACCTAATAAAATGAATAATGACATAAAAAAGTGTTGTAAATATGCCCTAGAGGCAATAATAAAAGCATTATTATTATATTTCCTTGTTCATGATAATTGTCTTAATTCATGCTATAACTGTATTATCCGGAAATCGTAATACACGTGTGAATACATAGACCACAATACGTCCCTAGTGAGCCTCTAGTTGACTAGCTCGTTGGTCAACAGATAGTCATGGTTTCCTGACTATGGACATCGGATGTCATTGACAACGGGATCACGTCATTAGGAGAATGACGTGATGGACAAGACCCAATCCTAAGCATAGCACAAAGATCGTGTAGTTCGTTTTGCTAGAGCTTTTCCAAATGTCAAGTATCTCTTCCTTAGACCATGAGATCGTGCAATTCCCGGATACCGTAGGAGTGCTTTGGGTGTATCAAACGTCACAACGAATCGGGTGACTATAAAGGTGCACTACAGGTATCTCCGAAAGTGACCATTGGGTTGACACGGATCGAGGCGGGATTTGTCACTCCGTGTACGGAGAGGTATCACTTGGGCCCACTCGGTAATGCATCATCATAATGAGCTCAAAGTGATCAAGTGTCTGGTCACGGGATCATGCATTGCTGATCTGAGTAAAGTGACTTGCCGATAACGAGACTAAACGAGGTATTGGGATACCGACGATCGAGTCTCGGGCAAGTAACATACCGTCAAGACAAAGGGAATAGAATACGGGGTTGCACTGAACCCTTGACATCGTGGTTCATCCGATGACAACATCGAGGAGCATGTGGGAGCCAACATGGGTATCCAGATCCCGCTGTTGGTTATTGACTTGAGGTAGTCTCGGTCATGTTCAAGACGTCTCCCGAACCCGTAGGGTCTACACACTTAAGGTTCGGTGGCGCTTAGGGTTAATAGGAAGACAAGTATGTGATTACCGAATGTTGTTCGAGTCCCGGATGAGATCCCGGACGTCACGAGGAGTTCGGAATGGTCCGGAGGTAAAGATTTATATATGGAAAGTGGTTAAGCGGACTCGGAAAGTTTCGGGGTATACTGGTAAAATCTGGGGCCACCGGGAGGGTTCCGGAGGTCCACGGGAGGGGCCACCCCTCGGGGGCCACATGGGCTAAGTGGGAGAGGAGCCAGCCCCTGGTGGGCTGGGCGCGCCTCCCACCTAGGCCCATGCGGCTAGGGTTTGGGGAGGAGGAAACCCTAAGGGGAAAGAGGCGCCCCCTTGGCTTGGGGGCAAGCCACCCCTTTCCTCCTCTCCTTGGCCGCCGCCCCCTAGGGTTTTTCCCTAGAGGGCCGGCCCCTTGCCCTCTCCTCCTATAAATAGAGGGGTGGGGGAGGGCTGCATACACAATTGTAGGCGCAGCCCTCCCTCCCCAACACCTCTCTTTCTCCACGCAAGCTTGGCGAAGCCCTGCCGAGAACTGCCAGTACCAAGCTGCACCACGCCGTCGTGCTGCCATTGGAATTGTCTTCCTCAACCTCTCCTTCACTCTTGCTGGATCAAGACGGAGGAGACGCCATCGTCCCATACGTGTGTTGAACACGGAGGTGCTGTCCTTTCAGTACTTGGTCATCGGTGATCGGAATCACGTTGGGAACGTCTTCATCATCACCACTCTCTCGAACGCGTCCGTACTCGATCTACAAGTGGTATGTAGATGCAAACTCTCTCTCGTAACTCGTTGCTTAGATGGACTCATAGATAGATCTTGGTGAAACCGTAGGAAAATTTTAATTTTCTGCAACGTTCCCAACAGTGGCATCATGAGCTAGGTCTATGCGTAGTTCTCTTTGCACGAGTAGAACACAATTTAGTTGTGGGCGTGGATCTTGTCAACTTACTTGCCGTTACTAGTCGCTTTCTTGCTTCCGCGGTATTGTGGGATGAAGCGGCCCGGACCAACCTAACACGTGCTCTTACGTGAGACCGGTTCCACCGACTAACATGCACTAGTTGCATAAGGTGGCTGGCGGGTGTCTGTCTCTCCTACTTTAGTTGGAGCGGATTCGATGAACAGGGTCCTTATGAAGGGTAAATAGAAGTTGACAAGATCACGTTGTGGTTATTCAGAGGTAAGAAAACGTTCTTGCTAGAACCCAATTGCAGCCACGTAAAAGATGCAACAACAATTAGAGGACGTCTAACTTGTTTTTGCAGCAATTGTCATGTGACGTGATATGGCCAAGTTGTGATGAATGATGATATATTGTGATGTATGAGATCATGTTCTTGTAATAGGATTCACGACTTGCATGTCGATGAGTATGACAACCGGCAGGAGCCATAGGAGTTGTCTTTATTTTTGTATGACCTGCGTGTCATTGAAGAACGCCATGTAATCTACTTTACTTCATTGCTAAGCGTTAGTCATAGAAGTAGAAGTAGTCGTTGGCGTGACAACTTCATGAAGACACGATGATGGAGATCATGATGATGGAGATCATGGTGTCATGCCGGTGACAGGATGATCATGGAGCCCCGAAGATGAAGATCAAGGAGCTATATGATATTGGCCATATCATGTCACTACTTTATAATTGCATGTGATGTTTATTATGAGTATACATCTTGTTTGCTTAGAACGACGGTAGTAAATAAGATGATCCCTTAGAACAATTTCAAGAAGTGTTCTCCCTAACTGTGCACCGTTGCTACAGTTCGTCGCTTCTAAGCACCACGTGTTAATCGGGTGTGATGGATTCTTACGTTCACATACAACGGGTGTAAGCAAGATTTACACACGCAGAAACACTTAGGGTTAACTTGACGAGCCTGGCATGTAAAGACATGGCCTCGGAACACGGAGACCGAAAGGTCGAACACGAGTCGTATGGAAGATACGATCAACATGAGAATGTTCACCGACGCAGACTAGTCCGTCTCACGTGTTGATCGGACACGGCCTGAGTCCACTCGGATCGTGTAACGCTTAGATGACTAGAGGGATGTCTAATCTAAGTGGGAGTTCATTAATAATTTGATTAGATGAACTTAATTATCATGAACTTAGTCTAAAACTTTTGAATCATATGTCTTGTAGATCAAATGGCCAACGCTCATGTCAACTTGAACTTCAACGTTCCTAGAGAAAACCAAGCTGAAAGATGACGGCAGCAACTATACGGACTGGGTCGAGAACACGAGGATCATCCTCATAGCTGCCAGGAAACAATACGTCCTAGAAGGACCGCTAGGTGACGCTCCGTCTGCAGAACCAAGACATTATGAATGCTTGGCAGTCTCGTGCTGATGATTACTCCCTCGTTCAGTGCGGCATGCTTTATAGCTTAGAACCGGGGCTCCAAAAGCGTTTTGAGCATCACGGAGCATATGAGATGTTCGAAGAGCTGAAACTGGTTTTTCAAGCTCACGCCCGGGTCGAGAGATATGACATCTCCGACAAGTTCTACAGTTGTAAGATGGAGGAAAACCCTTCAGTCAGTGAGCACATTCTGAAGATGTCTGCGCTGCACAACCGTATGACCCAGCTGAATATTAACCTCCCCGATGAGGCGGTCATTGACAGAATCCTCGATCGCTCCCACCAAGCTACAAGAGCTTTGTGATGAACTACAACATGCAGGAATGGTAAAGACCATTCCTGAAGTGTTCTCTATGCTTTGAAGTCAGCCGAGGTTGAAATCAAGAAAGAACATCAAGTGTTGATGGTCAATAAGACCACTAAGTTTAAGAAGGGCAAGGGCAAGAAGAACTTCAAGAAGGACGTCAAGGAGGTTGCGCGCCCGCAAGCAAGTTACCGGAAGAAGTCAAAGAATGGACCCAAGCACGAGACCGAGTGCTTTTATTGCAAGGGAAGGGTCCTTTGGAAGCGGAACTGCCCCAAATACTTAGCGGACAAGAAGGCCGGCAACACCAAAGGTATATTTGATATACATGTAATTGATGTGTACCTTACCAGTAATCGTAGTAACTCCTGGGTATTTGATACCGGTGCCGTTGCTCATATTTGTAACTCACAGCAGGAGCTGCGGAATAAGCTGAGACTGGCGAAGGACGAGGTGACGATGCGCGTCGGGAATGGTTCCAGAGTCGATGTGATCGCTGTCGGCACGCTACCTCTTCATTTACCCACGGGATTAGTTATGAACCTTAATAATTGTTATTTGGTGCCAAGTTTGAGCATGAATATTGTATCTGGATCTCGTTTAATGCGAGATGGCTACTCATTTAAATCCGAGAATAATGGTTGTTCTATTTATATGAGAGATATGTTTTATGGTCATGCTCCGATGGTCAACGGTTTATTCTTAATGAATCTCGAGCGTAGTATTACACATGTTCATAGCGTGAATACCAAAAGATGTAAAGTTGATAACGATAGTCCCACATACTTGTGGCAATCGCCGCCTTTGGTCACATTGGTGTCAAGCGCATGAAGAAGCTCCATGCTGATGGACTTTTGGAGTCTCTTGATTATGAATCATTTGACACATGCGAACCATGCCTCATGGGCAAGATGACCAAGACTCCATTCTCTGGAACAATGGAGCGAGCAACCAACTTGTTGGAAATCATACATACCGATGTGTGCGGTCCAATGAGCGTTGAGGCTCATGCGGAGGATATCGTTATGTTCTCACTCTCACAGATGACTTGAGTAGATATGGATATGTCTACTTGATGAAACACAAGTCTGAGACCTTTGAAAAGTTCAAGGAATTTCAGAATGAAGTAGAGAATCAACGTGACTGAAAGATAAAATTCTTACGATCAGATCGTGGAGGAGAATATTTAAGTCACGAATTTGGTACACACTTAAGAAAATGTGGAATCGTTTCACAACTAACGCCGCCTGGAACACCTCAGCGTAATGGTGTGTCCGAACGTCAGAATCGCACTCTATTGGATATGGTGCGGTCTATGATGTCTCTTACCGATTTACCGCTATCATTTTGGGGATACGCTCTAGAGACAGCTACATTCACTTTAAATAGGGCACCGTCTAAATCCGTTGAGACGACACCGTATGAATTATGGTTTGGGAAGAAACCTAAGCTGTCGTTTCTAAAAGTTTGGGGATGCGATGCTTATGTCAAGAAACTTCAACCTGAAAAGCTCGAACCCAAGTCGGAAAAATGCGTCTTCATAGGATACCCTAAGGAAACCTTTGGGTATACCTTCTACCTTAAATCCGAAAGCAAGATCTTTGTTGCCGTGAACGGAACCTTTACGGAAAAGGAGTTTCTCTCGAAAGAAGTAAGTGGGAGGAAAGTAGAACTCGATGAAGTACTACCTCTTGAACAGGAAAGTAGTGCAGCTCAGGAAAATGTTCCTGTGATGCCTACACCAACTGAAGAGGAAATTCATGATGATGATCAAGGTACTTCAGATCAAGTTGCTACTGAACTTCGTAGGTCCACTAGGACACGTTCCGCACCAGAGTGGTACGGCAACCCTGTCCTGGAAATCATGTTGTTAGACAACGGTGAACCTTCGAACTATGAAGAAGCAATGGCGGGCCCAGATTCCAACAAATGGCTAGAAGCCATGAAGTCCGAGATAGAATCCATGTATGAAAACAAAGTGTGGACTTTGGTGACTTGCCCGATGATCGGCGAGCGATAGAAAACAAATGGATCTTTAAGAAGAAGACGGACGCAGATGGTAATGTCACCATCTATAAAGCTCGACTTGTCGCTAAGGGTTATCGGCAAGTTCAAGGGATTGACTACGATGAGACTTTCTCTCCCGTAGCGAAGCTTAAGTCCGTCCGAATCATGTTAGCAATTGCCGCATACTATGATTATGAGATATGGCAGATGGACGTCAAAACAGCGTTCCTTAACGGGCATCTTAAGGAAGAGCTGTATATGATGCAGCCGGAAGGTTTTGTCGATCCTAAGAATGTCGACAAAGTATGCAAGCTCCAAATGATCCATTTATGGGCTGGTGCAAGCATCTCGGAGTTGGAACATTCGCTTTGATGAGATGATCAAAGCGTTTGGGTTTATGCAGACTTATGGAGAAGCCTGCGTTTACAAGAAAGTGAGTGGGAGCTCTGTAGCATTTCTCATATTATATGTAGATGACATACTTTTGATGGGAAATGATATAGAATTCTTGGACAGCATTAAGGCCTACTTGAATAAGTGTTTTTCAATGAAGGACCTTGGAGAAGCTGCTTATATATTAGGCATCAAGATCTATAGAGATAGATCGAGACGCCTCATAGGTCTTTCACAAAGCACATACCTTGAAAAGATTTTGAAGAAGTTCAAAATGGATCAGTCCAAGAAGGGGTTCTTGCCTGTATTGCAAGGTGTGAGATTGAGCTCAGCTCAATGCCCGACCACGGCAAAAGATAAAGAAGAGATGAGTGTCATCCCCTATGCCTCAGCCATAGGATCTATTATGTATGCCATGCTGTGTACCAGACCTGATGTAAACCTTGCCGTAAGTTTGGTAGGAAGGTACCAAAGTAATCCCGCAAGGAACACCGGACAGCGGTCAAGAATATCCTGAAGTACCTGAAAAGGACAAAGGACATGTTTCTCGTTTATGGAGGTGACGAAGAGCTCGTCAGAACGGGTTACGTCGACGCTTAGCTTCGACACAGATCCGATGACTCTAAGTCACAAACCGGATACGTGTATATGTTGAATGGTGGAGCGATGGCTGGTGCAGCTGCAAGCAGAGCGTCGTGGCGGGATCTACATGTGAAGCGGAGTACATGGCAGCCTCGGAGGCAGCGCATGAAGCAATTTGGGTGAAGGAGTTCATCACCGACCTAGGAGTCATACCCAATGCGTCGGGCCGATCAAACTCTTCTGTGACAACACCGGAGCTATTGCCCTTGCCAAGGAGCCCAGGTTTCACAAGAAGACCAGGCACATCAAGCGTCGCTTCAACTCCATCCGTGAAAATGTTCAGGATGGAGACATAGAAATTTAGAAGTGCATACGGATCTGAATGTCGCAGATCCGTTGACTAAACCTCTTCCACGGGCAAAACATGATCAACACCGTAACTCTATGGGTGTTCGATTCATCACAATGTAAACTAGATTATTGACTCTAGTGCAAGTGGGAGACTGTTGTAAATATGCCCTAGAGGCAATAATAAAAGCATTATTATTATATTTCCTTGTTCATGATAATTGTCTTAATTCATGCTATAACTGTATTATCCGGAAATCGTAATACACGTGAATACATAGACCACAATACGTCCCTAGTGAGCCTCTAGTTGACTAGCTCGTTGGTCAACAGATAGTCATGGTTTTCGACTATGGACATCGGATGTCATTGATAACGGGATCACGTCATTAGGAGAATGACGTGATGGACAAGACCCAATCCTAAGCATAGCACAAAGATCGTGTAGTTCGTTTTGCTAGAGCTTTTCCAAATGTCAAGTATCTCTTCCTTAGACCATGAGATCGTGCAATTCCCGGATACCGTAGGAGTGCTTTGGGTGTATCAAACGTCACAACGAATCGGGTGACTATAAAGGTGCACTACGGTATCTCCGAAAGTGACCATTGGGTTGACACGGATCGAGATCGGATTTGTCACTCCGTGACACGGAGAGGTATCACCGGGCCCACTCGGTAATGCATCATCATAATGAGCTCAAAGTGATCAAGTGTCCGGTCACGGGATCATGCATTGCTGATGCGAGTAAAGTGACTTGCCGGGTAACGAGACTAAACGAGGTATTGGGATACCGACGATCGAAGTCTCGGGCAAGTAACATACCGTTAAGACAAAGGGAATAGAATACGGGTTGCCTGAACCCTTGACATCGTGGGTTCATCCGATGACAACATCGAGGAGCATGTGGAGCCAACATGGGTATCCAGATCCGCTGTTGGTTATTGACTTGAGGTAGTCTCGGTCATGTCTCAAGACGTCTCCCGAACCCGTAGGGTCTACACACTTAAGGTTCGGTGACGCTTAGGGTTAATAGGAAGACAAGTATGTGATTACCGAATGTTGTTGAGTCCGGATGAGATCCCGGACGTCACGAGGAGTTCGGAATGGTCCGGAGGTAAAGATTTATATATGGAAAGTGGTTAAGCGGACTCCGGAAAGTTTCGGGGTATACCGGTAAAGTACTGGGGCCACGGGAGGGTTCCGGAGGTCCACCGGAGGGGCCACCTCCCGGGGCCACATGGGCTAAGTGGGAGAGGAGCCAGCCCCTGGTGGGCTGGGCGCCCCCCACCTAGGCCCATGCGGCTAGGGTTTGGGGAGGAGGAAACCCTAAGGGGAAAGGCGCCCCTTGGCTTGGGGGCAAGCCACCCCTTTCCTCCTCTCCTTGGCCGCCGCCCCTAGGGTTTTCCCTAGAGGGCCGGCCCCCTTTGCCCTCTCCTCCTATAAATAGAGGGGTGGGGGAGGGCTGCATACACAATTGTAGGCGCAGCCCCTCCCCTCCCCAACACCTCTCTTTCTCCACGCAAGCTTGGCGAAGCCCTGCCGGAGAACTGCCGTACCAACTGCACCACGCCGTCGTGCTGCCATTGGAATTGTCTTCCTCAACCTCTCCTTCACTCTTGCTGGATCAAGACGGAGGAGACGCCATCGTCCCCGTGCACGTGTTGAACACGGAGGTGCTGTCCTTTCAGTACTTGGTCATCGGTGATCGGAATCACGTTGGGAACGTCTTCATCATCACCACTCTCTCGAACGCTTCCGTACTCGATCTACAAGTGGTATGTAGATGCAAACTCTCTCTCGTAACTCGTTGCTTAGATGGACTCATAGATAGATCTTGGTGAAACCGTGGGAAAATTTTAATTTTCTGCAACGCGTTCCCGACAGTGGCATCATGAGCTAGGTCTATGCGTAGTTCTCTTTGCACGAGTAGAACACAATTTAGTTGTGGGCGTGGATCTTGTCAACTTACTTGCCGTTACTAGTCGCTTTCTTGCTTCCGCGGTATTGTGGGATGAAGCGGCCCGGACCAACCTAACACGTACTCTTCACGTGAGACCGGTTCCACCGACTAACATGCACTAGTTGCATAAGGTGGCTGGCGGGTGTCTGTCTCTCCTACTTTAGTTGGAGCGGATTCGATGAACAGGGTCCTTATGAAGGGTAAATAGAAGTTGACAAGATCACGTTGTGGTTATTCGTAGGTAAGAAAAAGTTCTTGCTAGAACCCAATTGCAGCCACGTAAAAGATGCAACAACAATTAGAGGACGTCTAACTTGTTTTTGCAGCAATTGTCATGTGACGTTATATGGCCAAGTTGTGATGAATGATGATATATTGTGATGTATGAGATCATGTTCTTGTAATAGGATTCACGACTTGCATGTCGATGAGTATGACAACCGCAGGAGCCATAGGAGTTGTCTTTATTTTTGTATGACCTGCGTGTCATTGAAGAACGCCATGTAATCTACTTTACTTCATTGCTAAACGCGTTAGTCATAGAAGTAGAAGTAGTCGTTGGCGTGACAACTTCATGAAGACACGATGATGGAGATCATGATGATGGAGATCATGATGATGGAGATCATGGTGTCATGCCGGTGACAGGATGATCATGGAGCCCCGAAGATGAAGATCAAGGAGCTATATGATATTGGCCATATCATGTCACTACTTTATAATTGCATGTGATGTTTATTATGAGTATACATCTTGTTTGCTTAGAACGACGGTAGTAAATAAGATGATCCCTTAGAACAATTTCAAGAAGTGTTCTCCCTAAGCGTGCACCGTTGCTACAGTTCGTCGCTTCTAAGCACCACGTGTTAATCGGGTGTGATGGATTCTTACGTTCACATACAACGGGTGTAAGCAAGATTTACACACGCAGAAACACTTAGGGTTAACTTGACGAGCCTGGCATGTAAAGACATGGCCTCGAACACGGAGACCGAAAGGTCGAACACGAGTCGTATGGAAGATACGATCAACATGAGAATGTTCACCGACGCAGACTAGTCCGTCTCACGTGTTGATCGGACACGGCCTAGTCCACTTTCGGATCGTGTAACGCTTAGATGACTAGAGGGATGTCTAATCTAAGTGGGAGTTCATTAATAATTTGATTAGATGAACTTAATTATCATGAACTTAGTCTAAAACTTTTGAATCATATGTCTTGTAGATCAAATGGCCAACGCTCATGTCAACTTGAACTTCAACGCGTTCCTAGAGAAAACCAAGCTGAAAGATGACGGCAGCAACTATACGGACTGGGTCCGGAACCTGAGGATCATCCTCATAGCTGCCAGGAAACAATACGTCCTAGAAGGACCGCTAGGTGACGCTCCCGTCCCAGAGAACCAAGACATTATGAATGCTTGGCAGTCTCGTGCTGATGATTACTCCCTCGTTCAGTGCGGCATGCTTTACAGATTAGAACCGGGGCTCCAAAAGCGTTTTGAGCATCACGGAGCATATGAGATGTTCAAGAGCTGAAACTGGTTTTTCAAGCTCACGCCGGGTCGAGAGATATGACATCTCCGACAAGTTCTTGATTGTAAGATGGAGGAAAACAGTTACGTCGGTGAGCACATTACGAAGATGTCCGGGCTGCACAACCGTATGACCCAGCTGAATATTAACCTCCACGATGAGGCGGTCATTGACAGAATCCTCCAGTCGCTCCCACCAAGCTACAAGAGCTTTGTGATGAACTACAACATGCAGGGAATGGTAAAGACCATTCCTGAAGTGTTCTCTATGCTGAAGTCAGCCGAGGTTGAAATCAAGAAAGAACATCAAGTGTTGATGGTCAATAAGACCACTAAGTTTAAGAAGGGCAAGGGCAAGAAGAACTTCAAGAAGGACGGCAAGGAGGTTGCCGGCGCCCGCAAGCAAGTTACCGGGAAGAAGTCAAAGAATGGACCCAAGCACGAGATCGAGTGCTTTTATTGCAAGGGAAGGGTCATCGAAGCGGAACTGCCCCAAATACTTAGCGGACAAGAAGGCCGGCAACACCAATGGTATATTTGATATACATGTAAGTGATGTGTACCTTACCAGTAATTGTAGTAAGTCATGTGTATTTGATACCGGTGCCGATGCTCATATTTGTAACTAACAGCATGAGCTGAGGAATAAGCGGAGACTGGCGAATGACGAGGTGACGATGCTTGGCGTCGGGAATGGTTCCAGAGTCGATGTGATCGCTGTCGCACGCTTACCTCTTCATTTACCCACGGGATTAGTTATGAACCTTAATAATTGTTATTTGGTGCCAAGTTTGAGCATGAATATTGTATCTGGATCTCGTTTAATGTGAGATGGCTACTCATTTAAATCCGAGAATAATGGTTGTTCTATTTATATGAGAGATATGTTTTATGGTCATGCTCCGATGGTCAACGGTTTATTCTTAATGAATCTCGGCGTAGTATTACACATGTTCATAGCGTGAATACCAAAAGATGTAAAGTTGATAACGATAGTCCCACATACTTGTGGCACTGCCGCCTTTGGTCACATTGGTGTCAAGCGCATGAAGAAGCTCCATGCTGATGGACTTTTGGAGTCTCTTGATTATGAATCATTTGACACATGCGAACCATGCCTCATGGGCAAGATGACCAAGACTCCATTCTCTGGAACAATGGAGCGAGCAACCAACTTGTTGGAAATCATACTTACCGATGTGTGCGGTCCAATGAGCGTTGAGGCTCATGGAGGATATAGTTATTTTCTCACTCTCACATATGACATGAGTAGATATGGATATGTCAACTTGATGAAACACAAGTCAGATAACTTTGAAAAGTTCAAGGAATTTCAGAATGAAGTAGAGAATCAACGTGACCGAAAGATAAAATTCTTACGATCAGATCGTGGAGGAGAATATTTAAGTCACGAATTTGGTACACACTTAAGAAAATGTGGAATCGTTTCACAACTAACGCCGCCTGGAACACCTCAGCGTAATGGTGTGTCCGAACGTCATAATCGCACTCTATTGGATATGGTGCGGTCTATGATGTCTCTTACCGATTTACCGCTATCATTTTGGGGATACGCTCTAGAGACAGCTACATTCACTTTAAATAGGGCACCGTCTAAATCCGTTGAGACGACACCGTATGAATTATGGTTTGGGAAGAAACCTAAGCTGTCGTTTCTAAAAGTTTGGGGATGCGATGCTTATGTCAAGAAACTTCAACCTGAAAAGCTCGAACCCAAGTCGGAAAAATGCGTCTTCATAGGATACCCTAAGGAAACCTTTGGGTATACCTTCTACCTTAAATCCGAAGGCAAGATCTTTGTTGCCAGGAACGGAACCTTTCTGGAAAAGGAGTTTCTCTCGAAAGAAGTAAGTGGGAGGAAAGTAGAACTCGATGAAGTACTACCTCTTGAACAGGAAAGTAGTGCAGCTCAGGAAAATGTTCCTGTGATGCCTACACCAACTGAAGAGGAAATTCATGATGATGATCAAGGTACTTCAGATCAAGTTGCTACTGAACTTCGTAGGTCCACTAGGACACGTTCCGCACCAGAGTGGTACGGCAACCCTGTCTCCGGAAATCATGTTGTTAGACAACGGTGAACCTTGAACTATGAAGAAGCAATGGCGGCCCAGATTCCAACAAATGGCTAGAAGCCATGAAGTCCGAGATAGAATCCATGTATGAAAACAAAGTGTGGACTTTGACTGACTTGCCCGATGATCGGCGAGCGATAGAAAACAAATGGATCTTTAAGAAGAAGACGGACGCAGATGGTAATGTCACCATCTATAAAGCTCGACTTGTCGCTAAGGGTTATCGGCAAGTTCAAGGGATTGACTACGATGAGACTTTCTCTCCCGTAGCGAAGCTTAAGTCCGTCCGAATCATGTTAGCAATTGCCGCATACTATGATTATGAGATATGGCAGATGGACGTCAAAACAGCGTTCCTTAACGGGCATCTTAAGGAAGAGCTGTATATGATGCAGCCGGAAGGTTTTGTCGATCCTAAGAATGTTGACAAAGTATGCAAGCTCCAGCGATCCATTTATGGGCTGGTGCAAGCATCTCGGAGTTGGAACATTCGCTTTGATGAGATGATCAAAGCGTTTGGGTTTATCTTGAGACTTATGGAGAAGCCTGCGTTTACAAGAAAGTGAGTGGGAGCTCTGTAGCATTTCTCATATTATATGTAGATGACATACTTTTGATGGGAAATGATATAGAATTCTTGGACAGCATTAAGGCCTACTTGAATAAGTGTTTTTCAATGAAGGACCTTGGAGAAGCTGCTTATATATTAGGCATCAAGATCTATAGAGATAGATCGAGACGCCTCATAGGTCTTTCACAAAGCACATACCTTGAAAAGATTTTGAAGAAGTTCAAAATGGATCAGTCCAAGAAGGGGTTCTTGCCTGTATTGCAAGGTGTGAGATTGAGCTCAGCTCAATGCCCGACCACGGCAAAAGATAAAGAAGAGATGAGTGTCATCCCTATGCCTCAGCCATAGGATCTATTATGTATGCCATGCTGTGTACCAGACCTGATGTAAACCTTGCCGTAAGTTTGGTAGGAAGGTACCAAAGTAATCCCGCAAGGAACACTGGACAGCGGTCAAGAATATCCTGAAGTACACGAAAAGGACAAAGGACATGTTTCTCGTTTATGGAGGTGACGAAGAGCTCGTCAGAACGGGTTACGTCGACGCTTAGCTTCGACACAGATCTGGATGACTCTAAGTCACAAACCGGATACGTGTATATGTTGAATGGTGGAGCAGTGAGCTGGTGCAGCTGCAAGCAGAGCGTCGTGGCGGGATCTACATGTGAAGCGGAGTACATGGCAGCCTCGGAGGCAGCGCATGAAGCAATTTGGGTGAAGGAGTTCATCACCGACCTAGGAGTCATACCCAATGCGTCGAGCCGATCAAACTCTTCTGTGACAACACTGGAGCTATTGCCCTTGCCAAGGAGCCCAGGTTTCACAAGAAGACCAGGCACATCAAGCGTCGCTTCAACTCCATCCGTGAAAATGTTCAGGATGGAGACATAGAAATTTGTAAAGTGCATACGGATCTGAATGTCGCAGATCCGTTGACTAAACCTCTTCCACAGGCGTAAACATGATCAACACCGTAACTCTATGGGTGTTCGATTCATCACAATGTAAACTAGATTATTGACTCTAGTGCAAGTGGGAGACTGTTGTAAATATGCCCTAGAGGCAATAATAAAAGCATTATTATTATATTTCCTTGTTCATGATAATTGTCTTAATTCATGCTATAACTGTATTATCCGGAAATCGTAATACACGTGTGAATACATAGACCACAATACGTCCCTAGTGAGCCTCTAGTTGACTAGCTCGTTGGTCGACAGATAGTCATGGTTTCGACTATGGACATCGGATGTCATTGACAAGCGGGATCACGTCATTAGGAGAATGACGTGATGGACAAGACCCAATCCTAAGCATAGCACAAAGATCGTGTAGTTCGCTTTTGCTAGAGCTTTTCCAAATGTCAAGTATCTCTTCCTTAGACCATGAGATCGTGCAATTCCGGATACCGTAGGGAGTGCTTTGGGTGTATCAAACGTCACAACGTAATCGGGTGACTATAAAGGTGCACTACAGGTATCTCCGAAAGTGACCATTGGGTTGACACGGATCGAGACTGGATTTGTCACTCCAGACACGGAGAGGTATCACTAGGGCCCACTCGGTAATGCATCATCATAATGAGCTCAAAGTGATCAAGTGTCTGGTCACGGGATCATGCATTGCGGTACGAGTAAAGTGACTTGCCGGTAACGAGACTAAACGAGGTATTGGGATACCGACGATCGAGTCTCGAGCAAGTAACATACCGTCAAGACAAAGGGAATAGAATACGGGGTTGCCTGAACCCTTGACATCGTGGTTCATCCGATGACAACATCGAGGAGCATGTGGGAGCCAACATGGGTATCCAGATCCCGCTGTTGGTTATTGACTTGAGGTAGTCTCGGTCATGTTGCGCACGTCTCCCGAACCCGTAGGGTCTACACTTAAGGTTCGGTGACGCTTAGGGTTAATAGGAAGACAAGTATGTGATTACCGAATGTTGTTCGAGTCGGATGAGATCCCGGACGTCACGAGGAGTTCCGGAATGGTCCGGAGGTAAAGATTTATATATGGAAAGTGGTTAAACGGACTCCGGAAAGTTTCGGGGGTATACCGGTAAAGTACCGGGGCCACCGGGAGGTTTCCGGAGGTCCACCGGGAGGGGCCACCCCTCCCGGGGGGCCACATGGGCTAAGTGGGAGAGGGAGCCAGCCCCTGGTGGGCTGGGCGCGCCTCCCCACCTAGGCCCATGCGGCTAGGGTTTGGGGAGGAGGAAACCCTAAGGGGAAAAGGGGCGCCTTGGCTTGGGGGCAAGCCACCCTTTCCTCCTCTCCCTTGGCCGCCGCCCCTAGGGTTTTCCCTAGAGGGCCGGCCCCCTTTGCCCTCTCCTCCTATAAATAGAGGGGTGGGGGGAGGGCTGCATACACAATTGTAGGCGCAGCCCCTCCCCTCCCCAACACCTCTCTTTCTCCACGCAAGCTTGGCGAAGCCCTGCCGGAGAACTGCCGTACCAACTGCACCACGCCGTCGTGCTGCCATTGGAATTGTCTTCCTCAACCTCTCCTTCACTCTTGCTGGATCAAGACGGAGGAGACGCCATCGTCCCGTACGTGTGTTGAACACGGAGGTGCTGTCCTTTCATACTTGGTCATCGGTGATCGGAATCACGTTGGGAACGTCTTCATCATCACCACTCTCTCGAACGCCTGCACTCGATCTACAAGTGGTATGTAGATGCAAACTCTCTCTCGTAACTCGTTGCTTAGATGGACTCATAGATAGATCTTGGTGAAACCGTAGGAAAATTTTAATTTTCTGCAACGTTCCCCGACAAAAAGGCCTATTGTTTTGCAGGAACATTGACTCCTTCCTGGTGCGGCAAATCCCGGGCACTCGATATGTCCTAGTTTGTAGCAAATTCATAGAAAATTTCGGCATGACCTTTGCTAAAAAGTGGACAGATTGAGAACCTGAAATTTACCGGAATGGAAATGAATCAACATTCCGGCAAAACATATATAGGCCACTCAGCTTCATTTAAACAACAAAGCCACTTGGGCACAATCGAACCACTTCAATGAAAAGATATAACATGACCACTTCAATGAAAAGATATAATCAACAATAAAAGTCTAGGAAGGGATCATCTTTAAAATAAAACTTGCCTAAATAACCTAGATAATTAACCTAATTAAACTAGTTAACCTGACTAGTTCTCTGTCAAAGCCCTAACTAAATTTTTGCCTAAATAACCTAGATAATTAACCTATGCATGAGAGCGAGAGAGAGAGGAGTGGTGGGGGCTTATAGAGGTTGGCTGCGGTGGTGGCGAGGGAGGCAGGGGCGTCTCCGGTGACGGCGAGGGAGGCAGTTGTGGCGAGGGAGGATCCGGTGGCGTCGACGGCGGCTCCGGTGGCGTTGATGAGGCCGCGCGGCTCCGTGGCGTTGGGGGCGGCTCCGGTGGCGTCGACGGCGCACGGCTCTGGTGGCTCCGGGGGCGTCGACGTCGGCAGGAGACGGCGGCGAAGTGGGGCGATGGCGAATCGCGGAGATGTCGGCGGGGTGGGTCGAGAGATTTGGGGGGCAACTGGTGGCCGGGGGGAAACGGTTTTTTGGTTAAGTCAAAATTAGCGGTAGCGCGTTTCGCAAAACGCGCTATAGCTAATGTAGCTATAGCGCTTTTTACAAAACGCGCTACTGCTATAGCTATGTAATTTTCTCCCTTTTTTATTTCCTTTTCTGTTTCTATAGCGGGGGTCTAGGAAACGCGCTGCAGCTACGTTAGCTATAGCGCCTCTTACGAACACACGCTACAGCTATGCCTTTCTCTGTTTTTTCGCTTTTTCATTTATTTTGCTTTACATTTTATTTTTTTCTTTCTCCTTTTCTGTTTCTTTCATTTTCATTTACTTTTTTATTTGTTTTTCATTTTATTCTATTTCCATTAGCAGTAGCGCTCTTCCTAGGAAACACGCTGCTACTCATGCCCTAGCGGTAGCGCGCTTCCTCCAAGCCCGCTACTGCTATGCGTAGCCTATCGTTCCACCAATGGGAATATTAGTAGTAGCGCTTTTACGGCCACACGCGCTACTGCTACAATTGTATCTGCAGCGCGGTTTTTTCTCAACCGCTACTGCTATCTAGCACTAGCGCCCTTTTTTGACCAGCGTTGTTGCTAAATTTCTGTGTATAAGGTTTTCCCTAATAGTGAATGTGTAGGATCTGGTATCATGTCGCAACATTTCTCACTATCAGAAAACAGATCTTTGATTATTTGAAAAGATTCTCCTGTGAGTTTCTAAAGAATTAAATGAACAACTGATTCACCTATGGAGGATGAAGTGATGCGCACTATTTTCACATCTCAAAGCCGTAGGCCATGACGGTTTGTATGCAATCTTCTACAAGAAATATTGGCATTTCGTTGGTCCAAAGATTACACAGGAAGTCCCCAACGTGACAAACTAGAGGGAAATAACAGAGGTGGTATAATGACACCGTAGTAGATATAATTCAAAATATGCTTGCTAAAAACCTAAAGATGATTTTACCAGAGATAATTTTACCAACCCAAATTCACTACCCGAAACTTAAAGGTGACGCTTTAGACACCTTCGTTATGGCCCCGAAGCCTCTTCAAGAATGTGTGCCTGTTCCTGATGAGGATGTTCAGCCGAGGCGAAAGGTGGTTACGTTCCTGACGTTCTCGATAATGACCTTCAAGGATGAGAATAACGTTCAGGAACGGAGTGGAATGTTTGCGTCGGTAGTATATTCAAATCACGAATCACTTTGCACAAATTCAGGAACGTGTACATGGCCGTCAGGAAGATACCTACGCAGGACCCGAAGATACTTTCGCTTCCGAGGCGCGTGATTTTTTCATTTGGGGTGTGACAAGCACGCGAATATTTTGCTCTCGAGGTGTCTTTGGCATGATTTGTGCTCTCATTAGGAGGGTTGGGTCAAAGTACCTAAAACATGATCAAGTAGTCCCCCCATCAGGCTACTCGTCTCACTCCCACGATGGCTCAACCGCCCCCGTCCAGCGCCGCCACTTCCCCCGTACCGTCCGTCCTATTTTGTCTGTCGCCTCCCTCCCAATCTAGTCCCACCTCGGCATCGAGCGCCCCCTGCCCCTGCCGTCAAGGGCCACCGTCCTTGCGGGCGACGTCTAGATCCGTCTCATTGCTCGGCAAATTCCAAATCCGCCTCCATGGTCCCAGATCCGCCTCTCTAGGCAGCAACTTCCAGATCCGCCTCCCTCGCCATGCAGAGGTGATTCCCTCCCCATACATACCCTCGTTCTTCTCTTCCCTACCCAATCTAGTTTTTGTGTCAAATAATTGACATGTGCTGCGGAGTTGCAAATAAATTTATTCATATTTTGTACTTTGTACATCTTTATGTCCGTGCAAAGAACTTCTATATCTCAAAGAAATTTCTATATAGGCTGAAATTTTGTTTTCAAATCTGTGTACAATGGTACATTTTTTCCTTTTTAGTTAAGAATTTCATTTTGTACTTAAACGATGCTGATTGAAACATTGATCAAGCTTGTAGTACTTATGATAAATTCGCTATGTTGTCTATTTAAGTTCCTAGCAGAATAATGCTCCACTGGCTTTAATCTGCTTTCTGGTAGTGAGAAATATTACGAACATGGTACTAGATCCTGCATATCCGTGAAGAAGAACATGTTCAAAATTATATTACAAACAATTTCTGAACTCTACAATGCTCTAGTGCTTCCCGTCTCTGATCTATTTTTTGATTGGGATGATGTTAGACTCTCATTTCATAACCGCAGTTAATAGCACTTTATTGAGCACGGTGTGCCCAATTTGAAATATTTTTGTTACAATCCAATCATGGATGCAACTAGAACAAGGGTTATGCGTCATATATATAATACTTTGTTTACCGATGACACAATCAATTTTTTATTAAACCTTACTGACCCTACAGTGTTTGCTTTTGCAGGTGCGCAATCTCTCAACACTTTGGAGATTATGAGAAGCGAGATCAGCAACTGCATAGTGGAAGATCTTGAACACTTCCCAAGGTTACATTCCTGGATTTATGCAGCTGCACCAAGATTGGCGCCCGTGCTCTAGAGGCATTTGGCAAGAACTACAAAACCCTCGTTAGACTTTGGCGAGTACTGCACCCTATAGATGTCGCTGGGAAGGTGTGCAAGAATGACGAGGCCCATGCTACTCCCAGCAAAATGCCAAAGCTCTGCCACCTCGAGATAGGAAACATGCTCATTAAGACTAGAGTTGTTGTCAAGATCGCCTCCGAGTGCCATGACCCCAAGTTCTTAGCTGTTCATGGTTGTTGGGACGTCGATGATAAGCTCTTGCAAGAGAAATATATTGGGATAAAAACCCTCGGCCCCCATGTGGAGACTGCTATGAGAATCGCGTCAGTGAGGAGTGCACGGATGACCCAGATGATGACTACATCTACTCATGAAAATTTTCTACAAGGCCGCATTCCTGATGGTTTGTTTCAATTTTCTACAAGAAATATTGGAATTTGGTGGGTCCAAAGATTACACACGAAGTCCCCAACGTGACAAACTCGAGGCAGATAACTGAGGGGGTACAATGACACCATAGCAGACTTAATTCCAAAGATGGTTGCTAAAACCCGAATGATGATTTTACCAGAGATTATTTAACCAACCTTAATTCACTACTCTAAATTAACTATTTGGTGACGCTTAGATACATTCGTGATGGCCCTGAAGCCTCCTTCGGGAATTTGTGCATGTTTATGACGTGGATGTTAAAGCCGAGGCAAAAGGTGGTTACGTTCCTGACGTTCTCGATAATAATCTTCAGAAATGAGAATAACCTTCAGGATGAGAGTAGAATGATTGTGTCGTTAGTATATCCAGGTCACGAATCACTTTGCACAATTCAGGAATATGAACATGGCTATCAGCAATTATGTGGGACCCAAAGAAATTTTCGCTTCTGAGGCATGTGATTTTTTTTGTTTGGGGAGTGAAAAGCTCGCGGATATTTCGCTGCCACGGTGTTTTTCGCACGACTTGCGCTCTCATCGGGAGGGTTCAATCAAAATACCTAAAACACAATCAAGTCTTTCCCGCATCATGGTACTCGTCCCACTCCCATGATGGCGCTACCTCCCGAGTCCAGCGCCGCCACTTCCCCTGTACCGGCTGTCAAGTTCTGGTATGTCGTCTCCATCCCAATATAGAGGTGCCGACCTCGCCGTCGAGCACCGTCCCGGCCCCTGTTGTCGAGGGCCACCCTTCTTGCCAGTGACTTAAGGATCCGCCTCCCTGATCGGCGACTCCAGGATCCGCCTCCCTGGTCGGCGACTTCCAGATCCACCGCCCTCACCATGCAGAGGTGACTCCCTCCCCGTCCATGCCCTCTTTATCCTCTTCCCTACCAATCTTGTTGTTGTGTCAAAATAATTAACATGTGCTGCAGAGTTGCAAATAAATTATTCCATTCTAAGTTCTGTATTTGTGACTTTGTGCATCTTTATGTCCGTGAAAAGAACTTCTATATGTCGAAGAAACTGCTATTTTAGGTTGAAATTTAGTTTTGTAATATCTGTATAGTGGTACATTTTTCCTTTTTAGTTAACAATTCATTTTTTACTTGTAGTACTTGTGACAAATTCGCTATGTGGTCTATTCAAGTTGCTAGCACAATAATGCTCTGCTGGTTTAACTGTTTTCCGATAGTGAGAAATATTACGAACATGGTACCAGATCCTGCACATCCGTGCAGAAGAACATGTTCAAAATTATATTACCAACCATTTCCAATCTCTACCATGCTGTAGTGCTTCCCGGCTCGGATCTATTTTCAGATTGTGATGATGTTAGAAACTCATTTCATAGCCGCGATTAATAGTACTTAATTGAGCATGATTTGTCCATTTGGAAATATTTTTGTTATATTTCAATTATGGGGCTACTAGAACATGGGTTATGCATCATATTTATAATACTTTGTTTACCGATTACCTTATCAATAATTTCTTTGTTAAACCTTACTGGCCCTATAGTGTTTGCTTTTGCAGGTGCGCAATCTCTCCATACTTTGGAGATTTCGAGGAGCAATGTCATGCACAAGAGTTCCCTAGGTTACATTGCTGGATGTAAAGCAGCTGCACCAAGATTGGCGCCTATGCTCTGGAGGCAATTAGCAAGAACGAAAAATCCCTCGACAGATTTCTGCGAGTCATACACTCCGTTAGAGATATGACCCGCAATCAAACACGATGAAGAACGAAAACAAGCAAGGGACATGAGATTTTAACGTGGAAAACCCCTCCAACATGAAGGGGAAAAAACCACGGGCGCCAGCCAGCCAAACTTCACTATATCGGGGGAGGTTTCAAACGCCAGGGATTTACAACTGATCAACTATCCCGTGCGGCGGCTTACAAGAGGTATATATAATTTTACCAAAGCTTATTTCACCAACCGAAAGTGCCTTCATCCCTAGAGACTTATAACAGACAATGGGGTTATTGCCTATGAGTACATCCACAAGATAATAAATAAGAGAAAGGGGAAGAAAGATTTATGTGCGGACAAGTTGGATATTGTGCATGGCACACAACAGAGTTGAGTAGGTTTTCTTGAGGAATATTTTGTTAAGGTTGGGATTCTAAGAGAATTGGAGTTTTTGAAGTTTCTCGTTGGTACAATATACTATCAGGTATAATTATTAGGAAACTGATAACTTCCAACCTATTAGGGGTTCAAAACAAGGGGATCCATTGTCTCCTTATCTATCTATATCTATACCTATGCTAATTAGAGACTCCCAAAAAATTAGCACACTAATTAGAAATTAAGAGCCGTTCATCTAGTGGGATCAAATTATTATAGTGTAGATCAATCTACAAATTCATGTGCAAAAGAAAACTTTCCAAGACCCATAATATTTTCTCGACCAAAAAATACAAGTAGAAAAACTCCTAGTTAAAGCGTACAACTCCACACTTCTTTTCACGTTTTTAACCGTACTGAATCTCACTCCTAGGTAAAGCTTACAACTCCAGGCCTCTTTTCATGGTTGTCAATCTCAATCTATCTACAACGCACTGGCCTATGCCTCTCGCCATTAGAAAATAAACATATCAATCTAGAGCTCAAGAAAACTTTCCAAGACCCATAATATTTTCTCGACAAAAAAATACAAGTAGAAAAACTCCTAGTTAAAGCGTACAACTCCACACATCTTTTCACGTTTTTAACCGTACTGAATCTCAATCTAAATCTATCTACAGCTCCATGGCCTCTCCTAGGTAAAGCGTACAACTCCAGGCCTCTTTTCATGGTTGTAACCGTGCTCAACCTCAATCTTTCTACAGCGCATTGGTCTATGCCTCTCGCCATTAGAAAATAAACATATCAATCTGCAGCTCAATAGTACAACTCCAGGTCTGTTTCTAAATATAATCCATGATTTATTCCTTCTATTATTAAAAGAAATCCAATTATCTCTCCTTCCATGGAAAAATTATCCATCATTTCTCTCTTCCCATGGATAAAAAATCTGTCATCACTTTCAAGCTGAATCAAGCAGGTTGGGACTACGTAGCCGAGTGCTTTTTTTGGCAATATGCACGTATGCGGCTAGCTAGATTACTTCCTAGCCGTTCGGTTTTGGGAGGAGATGAACCTATATGGCAGGATACCAGTGGAGCACGCAGGCGAGTGCTTTCCGCCAATACGCATGTCTGAGACTAGCCCGATTATTTTCTACGTGATCTGTGTTGGAAGGAGATGAAAATATATGGCAGAATCGTGCATGTACAGAAGCTACCAGGCTGCTGGATCAATTCCACCAAGAGACGCAGGTATGCATTTTTTTCAGAAAAGGTGGATGACCCCCGGCCTCTGCATCTGGGAGATGCATACGGCCACTTTATTAATTATTCTCGAGGACCTTACAAAGTGTTGCAACCAATATGCCTGAATCCGCCGTCTAGGCAACATATGCCATTCCTATCCAAATGATGAAGGGGTGCTAGCTGGGCCACTACCTAGACCACTCACCTAAACCTAACATCAATAGCCGGAATCCCCAGCCTAGCCACATACCGGGTCTGGGGCATAAACCGGTCTGACGCACTCACAAGTGTCGTCGCCGCCATCTTCCACTGGTCCGTCTTCAGAGCAGATTGAAGTTCCAACCTTGGCAGGTTCCTCTGCCATCGACGCCACCATGACGCCAAATGACGACCACCACCTACGCTAGTCCATCTCCAAGCAGAAGGAGCGCTACCACAAGATGAAGATCGGCGGTAGAATAGATGAAATGCCGCACACATTGCCGCCGCCAAACACCTCACACGCACCACAAAGCGCCCACCGTGCTTTCGGGAACCCCAGGCGACGCCTTCAAGAAGGAGCGCGAAGAAGGTACGACGCCGTCGCCCGCAAGGGGAACTAGAGCTTACCAAATGAATAGCACAGCGAGACGGGATAGGACCTCGACAAGGCCTCCAAGAAGGGAACCGATGCCCACAAAGGCGTCGCCATTGTCGTGGCCTCCACCGATGGCCAAGGGTTTCCCCC
The DNA here is from genome assembly GCA_021605145.1 of Aegilops bicornis. Classification (NCBI taxonomy): domain Eukaryota; kingdom Viridiplantae; phylum Streptophyta; class Magnoliopsida; order Poales; family Poaceae; genus Aegilops; species Aegilops bicornis. Next base: position 829,753,198 of record CM038671.1, on the reverse strand, counting down.
GATCCCGCCCCCGTCCCATCCACCCGGCCAAAGACCTGGCTAGGGGAGCGCACGCAGCCGGAGAAGGCGTTGGACTTCATCAAAGCAGGCACGCCGGATGACGGGGCACCCCGACCCACCGCAGTAGACGTCCACCGAGACCTCGCCGCCCGCACGGCCGAAGTCACGGACCACCAGCTCCCACGACCGTTGTCCGACGAGAGGCAACGCCGTCCACACCGCCCGAGGCCGCCGCCCCGGCATCCACCCACCGCGCACATCCCGTCAAAACACGGAGAACGACCCACACGGCCGCCACCAGGGAGACCACACCGTGAACACCCAAGCCGGGCGACGAGGCAGGGCTGCGCCGGCCAGATCTGAGCGGATCCGGCGATTCCCGGCCCACCAGCCGCCAGAGAGGAGCCGGCCCCGATCCAGGGCCGAGCCGGCCTGATCTGGCAGTCGGACCTTCCCAGGAGTCCCCCGCACCGGATCGGGAGGGGGGCAAGCCGACAGCTCCGGCGACCGACGGCCGCCACAGAGGGCTGGCGTCGGCGGCCACCAGGATCTGGAGAAGTGGGCGGCGCGTCGATGCGGGTGGGGCGGTCACCAATGTCGAGGCGGGTGCACGGGAATCCCGCCGCCGCTTACCACGGCGGCTGCCGGCGGCGGCGGGGGAGGAGGAGGGAGGTGGGGGGGAACCGGCGGCCGGCTAGGGTTTCACCCCCGAGTCGCCCGGAGCGGACGGCGGGGGGGCGCAACGCAGGTATGCATAGATAACCACTTTGACCTGTTCTGGAAAACACACACACACACACACATGCGCGGGGACACAATTTCTTTTTCGTACGTGCTTGGTTGCATATGTGTGTGCCCATGTATGACAGGAAAATAACGTGGACCATTCGACGAACTGTGAGCGTCTTCTCAATGGAAAGTACTCATTTACCAAAGACGATTGGACCTGCACCAATGATTAAAAAATTATTGCTGAAGTGCATTGCATGGTTCAGCTTCTTTGCTTGCTATCTACATGATGGTTGTTATCTTTTCGAACTTCAGAAGTTTAATCTTATCAGCCTCCCAGTAATGGATACCGTTAATCTTGCTGCTCACCCAACCGGAGGTTTGTTTTATAGCACCGGTCTTTTTATATTTGGAGTAAAACACATTCCGTTAGCTTTACTTCTTCTGTTTTTTTGGTTTTTAAACCAGAGTGCATGGACATATATCATGTGTAAATAGTTTGAGTTATTTGCTTCTAGCTTATGCACGTAAAGGCACAATTTCCTGCGAACTGTGTCACAGGCATGTGCAATTATCACTTCATTAGGAGATGGTTCTAAACTCAATTATCTGATGATAGATTTTTATGTACCACTATTAGTTTGTGAACTGGGACATGGTGAAGTTTGTTTTGTTTTGACGGCAATAAGTCACACCTAATTTCTTAACAAGCACTTGGTTCCCTCCTTCCTTTTGATCTTACATCACATGAATTATGTTAATCTCTTATGCCATTCTTAATTTCAGTAGGAATAACATGATTGATATTATTTATGGTGTGTTTGCCAATTTAGCGGATCTGAATGGTACATATGAACACATTCGTTGCATGCACCTCTTTAGCGTAAGAAGCATGATATAGAACTCTGATGTTGTGACAATAGAGTTTCAACGTACTTCCACTCCTGTGTGCCTTAGTAAGCTCTCTGACATGTGGGTGAGAAGTGGCTCAGCTGGTATGTGTCAGTATTTTCCTTTGGGTAGTACACATTTTTCCTATTGGTATCCTGTTGCATGGCTACTGATTCTGAGATTTATAAATATCTCCCTTTTCTCTTGGCTCGAACGAACCTTTCACCTAACGAAAGCAGATTATTTTTGGCAACTGACACAACATTATTTTGATGTTGAATTTAAATTGCAAATATGTACTAGTTCCCTACAAATGTAACTACCATATTGTTTCACTTTCATCGTCTAATGGTTTATTATGGTTTTCAGGGAATCCATCGGTTTATTATGTCTACAGAGTTCATCAATCATGTAAATCATTTTTACCTACTTATAGCAGCTCCAATTGTCTTATTTTTTATGTTGCCAAAGGCCAACACGTGTGTTTTATCAAGTTTCATAGTGTATTCATTTCGTAACCCTACAATTTTATCAAGGCCTACATCTTCTCCTCTTTTGCATGCTATTTAACTGTCAAATTCCTAGAACTAAGTTTTGTTGAAGAAACTATGAATATTAAATATTTTCAAAAGGGAATAAATGCATATATAAATTTATGAAATGTATACATTCTAAGGAGAAGTTTGACGAAAGGCTAATTATTTACTACAGATGGAAAAATATGATCTTTTCTGCTAATATTTATGGACATTTTTACATACATGGGAACGATAAATAATATGTTACTTTGATATCTGATATTAGTAACATAATTGTTCACAAAAAAATATAAAGTTACGAGGTTATGAAACAGTTTTCCATGAAATTCTATGTTACTATAAATGTGAATGTATATTTTAACAGTGAAATTTAGAGAAGTTTACCGGCATGTTTTATATGTGTCATCGTTTAATACAAGATGTCACATCAAAATTATACTATTCTATTGTTCGAGTATCAAATATGCCATATAATATAGCATTCAAGATATATGAGCATTCATGAAAAATATTCAGGGAAAAGAACATCAAAGTGTTCCACTATCTGGATAATTTGTTGTTTAAACATATTTTAAATAGATACTACATGTATATAAGGTCACACCATATGCATATGAAAAATAAGCAGCATGTTTGGCCAATCTACATCCTTCCCAAATGAGACCAACAAACATACGATTAGGGCATTTGTTCACCCATGATTGTATCTTCATATATTGAATTTTGAGCAATATAATGTGATTAGATGTAACTGAAAAACATTTTAATTTCATGGCGTTAGACAATGATTTCATCCAATTTATATGCATAACTTCTTTTGTAAATCTCCATGTTTGTAAATGTATATGCTTAAAAAATATATCAGTTATAGTGGTTCTTATTAGAAAATCATATTTGTTCATAATATAGATTGAAAGAAAATATTAGATAAACGGCCCGTGTGAATGCACGGGTTGATGACTAGTTTATTTTAATTTGTCGCAAAAGGGCTTTCTAGTTCACTTATGCATGAAGAAGAAATTGGTGACATGGGGTTATGGCAGTACAGACGCAGACACTCATACATATGCACATGCACTGGCCGCTATGAACGCACGCACTCTCACACCCATCCATATGAGCACCTCCGTGACTAGGCTTTACCTTAACACGTTCTGGTGTGGGCTACTAAGCAACTCATTTACGCACCGGCCGAAATTTTCGGCCGGTCAACACCCTAGCGTTGGATACACACACGTGACCGTCAGATCTAGAGAAAAAATAAAAAAAATCCCCTCCTCGCTCGAACACAACTCCATGAACCTCCCGCACCTCGCACTAGCAACTCGCTGAGCTGCTCGTCGGCGCGCTCGCCAGAGCCGCTCGTCGGCGCGCTCGCTGGAGCCGCTCTCCGGGTTCCATAACGGCCGCCGGTGGATCCCCTAGCGCGCGGTCACCAACAGATTGCAGCTCTAATCCCCTCCCCCGGTTGCTTCCAGCTTGCGATTCACCATGGTTGCAGCATCCCCTGATCGATGTCACCGCCTCAGGCTCGCCGCAGCCGTCGGCTTGCATCTGGTGTCCTACAAAAACTGGAAACAAAACAAAATCCTTGAAGCAAAATATTACTAGGTTCCAGCAAGAAAAAGCTCCAGTTCCAGCATAGCAAATTCAGTAGCAGAAAAAGCTCCAATGGTCAGTTATAGCAAAAAAGAAACAGGTTCCAGCAAAGGAATAGATCGGCTCCAGCAAAAACAAATTCAGAGGAGAAGAGCTCTAGGGTCGATTGCAGCAAAAATATAAGGTAGTTCCAGCAAAATAATATGCCGGTTCCAGCAAAAAAAAAACACCTCGCAACCAACCGAGGGCTGACAATGTCGCCAAAAATCATGCCTCACCACCGGCGGTCATGAAACAAAAACATCTCAGCAATCCAGCAAAAACACTTACGGTTGTAGCAAAAAGAAAAAAAGACGACGCCAGCAAAAACGACAGGTTCACCTTGCAGCTCCATCGGACCTGGTTGTAGCTCCGCCGGACAACGCTTCCAGCTTTTCTCGGCCATGGTTGTAGCACCCCCTCGCCAGCATGTAGGAGCCTTGCAGCTCCGCTATACCGTGGTTCCAGCTTTCTCCGACCACAGTTGCAGCTCCGTGAAACTGCGGTTACAGCACCGCCGAGCCAATCCACGCCGGCGGGCCACATAGCTTGCAGTTGCCGGCCGCGTCGCCAGTCGTGCTCGTGATGCGCCGTCGTCAGGTGCCTTTGCAGCACCACCCCCGCCATCTACTCGCAGCGCGCGCCCTGCCGTCGCCCACCAAAACATCACGCCCCCCTCCCCACTTCGCCATGGATAAGAGCTCGTCGGGAGGTACAAACGGCTGCGAGGCGTTCGAGATCGGGATGAAACAGAAGAAAGGGGATTGAGGAAGAGAGAGGATGAGGAAGAGATAAGGTGGGGATAGATCGTGTGTGGGTCCCGCGATGCATGTGGCTCCTTGTACTCTTCCTGTCACGAGCGGGTGTGGATGTGTGTCGTGGTTTCTCGAGCGAGCGAGGTGCGACCGGCCCAAGTTTCGGCCGGCGCACCGTTCCCAAACATTTACCTTTAATATAACCTCGTCTTTGGGACTGATGTTGCTTTGAGGGTCGTGTACCTAGCCGCATGGAGGATCGTCAGGGTTCTCGCCGCCACTATCCATGATGTTGTCGTTGCCGTTGGCGCCATCATCCGGTATTGTCGCTGTTGTTGGTTCCATCGTTTTCTTTGGAACATGGCGTGTCGACCATGTAGACGCCATAGGTCTTGGTCACCGTCCAATTGTCCAATGGAGTGGTGGCTGTTGGCAGGCGGTCCGCAGACTCGCCGAGCTCCTCATCCATGTCCTTTGTCTCGTCCATGGTGCCTTCCAGGATGCCGGTTAGGTCTTCGATGTTGGAAACAAGATGGGCGGTGGTTGGGTCAAAACATCAACTTTTTCTGGGGACTCCCTGATCCAATCATACACCGAGATCTGGTTGTCCAATGTCGCAAGCTTCTGGAACCGATCTAACAGTTAGTCTAGAACGAGATTTTCATGTTCCGCCTGATCCTAGTGTCACACCGGAAATAGGGAGAGTGGGCTCGAGATCGGATCTAACATCGACCTCGGAACAGATTATGTGCCAACCTCCTGCGTAGGATCCAAAGTCAGGGCCAAGGGAAGCGGCCCCAAGGTTAGATCCGACTTCAGTCTCAAGTTTTTCACATGACATACACTACTAGGAAAAGCCTATAGGTCAACTATAAATAGTGGCGGGTAGGATATGTCACCCATCACTGCTACTTTTCCAAAAGAGCAGTGGCAGGCATCTGGTCAAGCCCATCACAGTTACAGGCATGCCTGTGGCGGACACTGGCGAGCAACCTGCCACAGCTAGGCTCTTCCAAATATGCTCTCCGGATGGAAACTGTAGTGACGGGCACCGACCTAGTGCCCGCCAGTGGCTTGTCGTTAAGCAGTGGCGCGCACTGCCACGCGCCCGCCACAACTAAATTTTGGCAAGCGCGCCAAATAATCAAAATTTTGAAAATGTTTGTTGTGGTGGGTGTCTGTGCTTGCCCGCCATTGCTCTCGACGGACACTTCCCCTTCCGCGCCCACCCATCCACAAATTTTTCATTTCCACCATTTCGTCTTTCACTCTGCCATTTCCTATCCCTTGCCCCCTTATGTGCCGTCATGTGCCTCGACCGCCGCTACCATCCCTCCGACCAGCCGTCGGCACCTTCCATGTGTCCGATGCCGCGAGCGCCGCCGGATTTGCTCATCATTGATTTGTCCGCCTTGACCGCCGCCGCACCATTCTCCGCCTCGACCGCACGCAGCCCCGTCCTCCGCCCTGATCGCCACCTCGACCACCGCCGCCGTCCTCTGCCTCGACCACCGTCATGTCCGCAGCCGGAAAAGCGGCCAACGTTATACTATATCTCCGTGACTAAATTACGCTCTAGGGTTTAGAATTTGCATCTTAATAATTTCTAGATTAACTAGTTGTAAAACATATAAGAGAGCGAGCAGCACAACGGTTGGATCAGTACTAGATAAATGAAATAGCTCTTTCGTACCGGTAGGTGTCCGAATATTTGGAACATCGCTAAATATGACAAGTGGGAATGATGTTTGAATTTTCTTAGATACGAGAAGTGCATGGGCTTCATGTTACTCATAGGGATTTGAAAAAGAGTAGTTTTTGTGAAACGTTGATTCATTTCTGTTTCCCCAAATTTCTGTCAGTCCATACGTCAACTTTGTAAGCAAAGTGCATGCCGAATTTCATTTGGTATGACAATATTGTCTAGTTTTTTTACATGTGACAAGTGCATGGACTTCGAAAATGACTGCCAACATTTTGCTGAAACGTTGATTAACTTTCGTTTCATCAAATTTCTGGTACTCAAAATATGTTCAATATTCATCAATGGTCATGCCAAATTTTCTCAAACCCTTCTTAGTCACTTCCTCCCCTAAAAATTACAATTAATAAGTGCTTCATAATGGTTACTAGAAGAATGCTTGTGCGTTCCTACGGACAACAATGCATATAAATGAATCAAAGAAATGATTAAGGTTGTCTCCAAAGATGATGTTTCGATGTCCATCCCTTCTCCAGAGAAGCTCCTCAACCCATGCACACTACTAACAATATCTGCTCTATTACGTTCTAGCTCTCTTTATGAACAGTGCACCCATCGGCTAGCCCGCTTGAGATTAAAACGAGTATCAAACAGTAAAGTTTCAAACAATATGAGCATTGTCCTAACCAGCCCATAGATATGTCACTGGTTTTAGAATCTTTCTCTGACATACTATATTTTGAGAACTTCGACTACTATATCTCACAACACTTCCACAGTAACTAACCAGCCCAGAACTTCGACTACTATAACTCATAACACTTCACTTGTTTCAAACAATGAGTGTTTCTCTAACCAGCCCAGAACTTTGACTGCTATATCTCACAACACTTTCACAGTAACTAACCATCCTCCATCACCGCAAAATAAAGGAAACTGGAGTAGATCAAACAAGGGAAAAGGATAAATCTGTACCACGATCATGCGGCATCACCACTAAAAAAAGAGTGTTTTTTCCACTATCGAATGTACTACAGCTGAGTTTACAAACCAGAAAAAACTATATCAAATATGATCCAAATTTTTTGAAATTTTGTAACATAAAGCATGATCAAATGTTTGATGTTGTTGCAAAATTTCATCCACAGAGAACATTCGAGGAGCTCTCGACCAAAAAAAAATCTTGTACTCAGAAATGCAGAAAACATTGACGAGTGATTTTGTTGTTTTTGGTGAGAGCACCTCGAATGTTAGCTGTGGCTGAAGTTTTGCAAGTGTCTAAAATATTTGATCATGTTTGATGTGGCCCAAGGACAGATATCATTTTATAACTTTTGCAGTTTATTGCTGTATGAAACAACTATTAGGACATCTAGCAGAGCACGTTAAGATGCCTTCCAGTCTTCACACACGAACCCAGTATGAGCTAAAAAAGCTCGTGATAATTCCTGGGACCAGAGTAAACGAATCAAAACAACAACAAAGAAGCAAATTTTATCTTATTTCTATACCCAAGCGTTTGAGTTCTCTAACATTTTGGCTTCCTCCAATATAGAAGCACTTCCTGCAAAGTTTTTGCATACATCTTATTTTGATATAATGCATCCTATCTCGGCAAAACTATAGTACATAACTATTGATGGAATTTAAGCCATATAGAACAGGATAAGCATCTCTAAACTCTATAAGATCATAAGTTATAAGACTTGTCAATAGAAGGATCAAATACTAAAATTTATCTGTCCATAGATGTTCCTAGTTTTACCTGAACTAGAAACAGATTGGTACTGCTCCTAAGGTAAACAAAATAACTATAGATCTTGTACTTACACATGAACTCTTGGAGTGCCTCTCCTTCATATTCATTTGTGTCAGGACGTACAAAGTAACACAGGAAACAACATCAAATCGAGCAAGATAGGTATGATCAGCTCTCTGAAAGAGGAACCATCTATTGGTCTGTAAGATAATACTATATGCCACTGTTTCAAGCCTGTACGATAAAACTGAAACTGAACTTTAGGTTTCGCTTCCCAATTGCAAAAGTAAATGTACGACGCTCCAAGAAAATAATCGACGCTGCAATGAAATAATAAGGCACTAAACCATTTGTATTGTGGTACATTTTGGTAAAGTTTACACCTGGGAATAAACTGCAAGCAATGTCGGAGATAGCCTTCAAGTATGCAAGTCATTGTTCTCTTGCTTGTCTTATTGATGAGGAGAAGCACCAAATGTCCAAATATGATGTCAAGGAAATTCTAGTAAAAACCAAGCTACTTACTGCTACTTAACTCGAAGAATAATAAAGCAATACATCAACATGATACACCTTCAAACCAAGATAGCTAATGGTCTTCTGAAAAATCAAGGTAGCTACAGCCAAGGCTTAGTGCCTGATAAAACATGAAACTCGGAATTGAAAAAGCAAGAAAGTCACATGAGTTAGGTTACCTCATTAGTCATTACTCCAGTCATATACATAGCCACATACGTGTAGGTTAACTGCTGTTCAATAACCAAGGAAATTTCCTCATTCATTTTATTTCATAATTAGCCCCCCTGAAATACATTAATCTCTTCAAGGTTAGTACTGTGGTACACTTCTACCAGAATAAAATGAAACCTAAAGAAAGAAGTGCTACCACTATGTAAACTAATAAAACCAATATATAACAACTTCATAGCAGTACAAGTCTGTCGCTGTTATTTACAGTTAGAAGGTGGTAAAAATGAAACACACAAGTTCGATTCTTACACCAAGAGGTGGATCTAAATCCTGCAGTTTCAGCAAAGGAAGTGGCAATGGCATCGCCCCTCATCAGCGATGCTTGATTAAGGTCTGGGAGACCTGGAAATTGATGGCCGTTAGTATAGCAGTTCCTGGTTCTTGATATGCAAGAACATGAAATAGAGATGGGGAACTGAGACTTGGGACATGCACTGCGGTGGCTGCCGCTGTGAAGTTAATCGAAAGAGACCTCGCCAAAGAGACCGACGGCTATGTCGTTGTACAGGACACAACCTCGGACTTGACCGCCTCAAGCATCAGCTCGCGGCGTCCGTGGATGCATCGCCTCGCATCGTCTTACTCGACCGCCTCATGTAGCACGGGCACGGCCACCTCGTCACCGCCCCTCACCTGCGCCATCTCCTTCGCGGGAGAACTCCACTTGTGGAGCATCACGAGCGTGGGACAAGGCGTCACCGCAGCCTGGTCCTGCCTGCTCCCGCATAGCAGGTATGCGTCTCTGGGAATCGCCGGCCATGGCGAAAGAAGGGCAGTCGGATTCGAACCTCAGATGCAGCTGTATTTATTTACTCCCGTAGAAGAGGGAAGGGCAGCACACAAACCGGAAACCGCGTCCGTTTTGGAATCTAATCGATCGCTCGCTACGCTTTTGTATACCTATATAATCAATCTGACCTGCGTACCCAGCAGAGGATCAATCTCACGCCCTGAGATTAGAGAGAAGAAGAACCGCATACATATACGATCTCATGATCGATTGGGTGCGCACAAGTCGATCTGCAGGGAATCATATCGGTCGACCATGGCGGATCAGCCGGGAGATTCGTGGTAAGTTCCTTGCTCCTCCTCCAAGTGCATGCAGTACGTTTCTTTTGATTTGATTTGATTGATTGCTCACTCCTGTAAATAAGGCCCTGTTCGGAGTCCCTCCAACTCCTAAAAATACGTAGAGCTGGAGCATCTCTTTCCCAACTCCGTGCCTTTTGACTCCAGCTCCGGAAACGGAGTGGTGGAGTGGCGGGTCTCCGAACAAGGCCTAAACATGCATTTTTTACGCCTGTTATCATTTGTTTTTTCCTTTTCAATTCAAAAGGGCCCCCACATATTTGCTGTTCCAAGGTTGCTTCGGTTGTTACATACTCCCATCTCCATGCCGTGTCAACGTTACTTGACCTGGATACCATTGGGCCGCCTCCTCCTTGTGCCCATGGGCTCCGGTTCCTCCTCCTCCCCCGCCTCCTCTGCCGAATCCGAGGGAAGGCCGGCGGCGAAGCCAGCAGCCTGCCTTACCCGGATCTCCTCCAGCAGCTGCAGCCTCTGCTCCGAAGTGAGCATGATGTAGGTGGTGATCCGGCGATCCGGCACCTTGGCACAGCTGACTAGTCGGCTACCTTCCTGGGGCGGCACGCCGAAGCGGCGCCATGCGGTGCGGAGCGGAGGAGGCATCTGTCGGACCAACGGTCTCTCCATGTCCCTACCTGGGCCCTAAACGTAAGTCCAACGTGGCGGGCGTGTCCAGGGGGTCCCATATCCGTCTCAGATATGACCCAGGTATAAGGAGTGCTGGACAGTTCGGGCGTTTGTGCCGGCTTTGGGAGCCCGGTTGGGTGGCCAAAAAATGTCCGTGCACTGCCCAGGACCGTCCGGGTGTTTGGAACGAGTTTGGAGGTCCGATTGTAAATGCTGATAACACCTTTTTACGAGAAGATTGAAACTCCCGGCCTCTACATTCAAAGATGCACACATGACACATCCAACTTTATTATATTATTATTCTACAAAGTCTGATCAAATAAATACATGGATTAATCTAAAGCCACTTTGGATAGCATTTGCTTCATGAAAAACATGACAGTGATTGATACAAAAGATTTATACTGCTACAAATGGGTACTTTATTTTGTAAGATTTACATAAATAAGTCTAGTTTATCGGTCTATATAAAAGAAGAAAAAAGTAGACCTATTTTGACCCACACATTTGTCTTTTTGTGTAGACCACCGATCAAGGTATAATTTAAAAAGAAAAAAATACTCACTTCGTCTTAAAATAAGTGTCTTAAGCTTAGTATAACTCTGTATTAACCTTAATACAAAGTTGAGACACTTATTTTGGAATGAAGGGAACACGTACAAGACATACACATTCGTATGTGCACAGAAGTTATGGAATTTTGTTAGCTCATTTGAAAAATATAGGCACAAGGCTTATTGTAGCTTGGGAGCCAAATTAGCTTTCCCCACAAATTCCCCAATTAAACAACCAAGCAAACCCTAGTTCGTTCGAGTCGCCTGCTCTCCTCCTCCGCCTTTCCCGTCTCCGGCGGCGTCGCCGTCGCCACCATGTCCATGGACGACATCATCCCGTTCCACTCTCCTCTCCGCGAGCCGACCGCCTACGATCGGTGGGGGAAGGGCCCTAAACCCTGCTGGTCGCAGCTCGATCTGGACAGGTGCGGTGTCGACAGGTGCATCCTGCAGTTTCTGAACCGCCCGTCGTCGTAGCCCCAAGGCGCCCCCCTCCCCCCCTTGGCCCGCTGCCGTACGCAGGATCGAAGCCGTCCCAGTACGTCCTCCTCTGCAGTACAGTTATAACTGCAGGGTACTGTAGAAATAGGTATCTGCCGTCCATTTCAATCTCATGGCTCTCATTTTTTGCATTCAATTATGTTTTTATTAAATGGAGATTCTTTCTGCTGCAACGGCGGCGCCAAGGCCGACAGCTCCCCGATGGCGAGCGGCGAGGTCGCCGAGGCGAAGGAAGCGGGCGGCGCGGCAAGGTCGACGGCGGTTTGGGTGCACAACCTGGGGAGGGCGTCGTGCGGCAGGAGGCCGCCGGGGCAGGAAACGGGCAGCCTGGCCTGAGAAAGACGAAGGCGTCGGGTGGTGTCCGTCGAGGTCAAGGTCGTCGGGTGGCGCAGCCTGGGGAAGGCGGGTGCGGCAGCCAGCAGAGCTCCTCAGTTGCTTCCGTCGACGACGTCAGCAGGTCAGGCCAGCAGACGGCATCCTACCGTGAATCCTGGGAAAGGCACGCATGGAGGTCCAGCCGCCGCACCGTTGACCGGGGAGATAGCGGGCTTGGCCGGAGAGCCTAATCCTTGGCGGCGGAGAGTTCATCTGCTCGCTCCTCCCTTCCTCTATTTGTCCGCTCTCCGGCCAACAGTTCAGCGTGTGTGCGGCGAGCTGGTTCGTTTTCCTTTTTTATTTCACGGTAACGAGCTGTTTCTTATGGTCGTTGGATTGGCCAGGGACGGCTGATGTTGTTGCTACAGTGCATGTGCAGTAACACTAGAACTGCAGAGGAGCCGAACCCGTCCCTCCCAGTGCCATTGTGTTAGACTGTATATACGTAGCCTCTGTATATCTGTATTGTAACATTGTATTATACCCCTTGGGTACCTTTATATAATGAGATAGCCACACCCTGGGTTAGAGGTGTCGAGCAGTTCCCCAAAATACTTTGTTCTACATGGTATCAGTTTAGGTTACGATGTCTTTCGCTGCTCCCGCCGCCGCCGCCGTCGCGCCGACCTCCGTCGCCGCGGCCGCCGTCGCGCCGGTTCTAGCCCCTACGTCGCCGTTCCTTGCCTCCCGACCTCTCGCGGCGGCCTATGGGGCCCCGCCGCCGCCTGGGTCCCCGATCGGATCTCATCCGCATGGCGCAGCCCCGGGTGACCTAGCCTCGACCGCGGCAGAGGTTGCTGCGCCGCCGTCCTATGGCGCCGCTGCACCACCACCGTATGGCGCCACCTCCTCGATGCCCTACGGCGTCGCCGCGCCCTCGCCCTACGGCCATCACCGTCTGGCGCCTCCACAGTGGCCCCTGGTGCTCCGCCGCTGCCGCCGCCTTCGTGGCCGGCGTATGATGCGCCGCCTCCTCATCAACCCCATGCGGCGCCACTGAGCCACCCTTACGGGCCACCGCCGTCACAGCCGTCATACTCATCGCCGCCCCTACAACCCTACGCGCCTTACCCAGCACCGCATGGGGGGTGCGGCCTCCTATCCAGGGTGTGCGGCTACCTCGCTGCAGCCGTCCTACGGGGCAGGGGACACTTCACAGCAGCAGCCTCCCGGGGCCGCGGTCGTCTCGCCCTATGGGGCTCATGCCGCCTAACCACGGCGCCTCGCCGCTGGTCCTCCCGGGTTCTACGCACCGTATTCGGTGCCTGCTGCTCATGCCGACCAGGTCGCCGGGCCGTCGCCGTTCTACTTTTCACATCTGCTACTGGTGAAGCTTGCGCCGGATAATTACTTGTCCTGGCATGCTCAGGTGTTGCCTCTTCTGCGGAGCCGCTACTTGTTGGAGGGATATGTTGACGGGTCCATCCCGTGTCCGCCCTGCCACCACCCGGCATACCACACCTGGGTGGCTCAGGATCAGGCCATCCTCTCCGCCATCCAGTCCTCGCTCACCCCGAAGCGCCTCGTCATGGCCATCTTCGCCGCTTCGTCCCGGGAGGCGTGGGCGGCGCTTCACACCAGTTTTGCCTCTCGGTCTCAGCGCGTGCTCACTCTATACGCCTTGAGCTGGGTGAGACGAAGCTTGGCGACCTCGGCATCACCGACTACTTCAACAAGATGCGGGTCTCGCCGACATGTTGGCCTCGATTGGCGATCGCTGCAGGATGAGGAGTTCACCACCTTCGTGCTGAATGGGCTTGATGATGATTATGACAATCTCATCGAGAATGTTCATGGTCGCGATGACCCGCTTCCACCTCGTGAGCTCTATGCCCGTCTTCTTGGCCGTGAGCAGCGCATTAAGGCGCGCCGAGCCTCCCCCAGTTTCGCCTCCGCCAATGCCGCAACTCGCGGCAAGCCTCAGCGGCCATCATCTTCAGGAGGCAGACCGGCGCTGCCTTCATCGCCGGCCTCGAGGGGCAGCGCTCCGACCATCACAGGTGGTAACCGGCCGGTGGCGTGTTGTTCTTCTTGTGGTGCCCAACAGGCCTGCCAGGTTGTGGCTCAGAGTGCCACATTGCCTCTCGCTGCCATCGTCGCTACAAGCAAGACTTTCTGGGCCTCGGCAACAACGGCAAAGGGAACGACAAGCAGGCTGCCGCTGCCGTGATGAGTCATGATCATGGTCGTACTCCTTCCTACTCCGTTGATCCTGCATGGTACATGGACACTGGAGCTACCAACCACCTCACCGGTGAGATGGGTAAGCTCTCTACTCAGGAGCCATATCGCGGTCATGATCAGGTGCACACCGCCAGTGGAGCAGGTATGCGCATCTCCCATGTTGGTCAGGCCTCTCTTCTTGCACACAATTTTCGCACATTGCATCTCTCTAATGTCCTTCGTGTTCCTTCTGCTACGCGTAGTTTGTTGTCCATTCCTCAACTTACTCGTGATAATAATGTCCTTGCTGAGTTTCACCCTTTTCGTTTCTTTATCAAGGATCGGGACACGAGGGCCGTTCTGCTTAGCGGTCGTCTTCGCCATGGCCTGTATGCACTTGATGCGCCGCGCCCACCTTCCATGTCGTCTTCTCCTCAGGTGTTCAGTGGTGTTCGTGTGTCGCCTACACACTGGCATGCGCGCCTTGGTCACCCGGTGGCTCCCATAGTTCGACATGTTTTGCATCGTCATGATCTACCAGTTGTGTCCAATAAAACTGCTGAAACTATTTGTGATGCCTGTCAGCAGGGCAAGAGTCATCAACTTTCTTTTTCAGAGTCTAGTCGTGTTGTGAAACATCCTCTTGAGCTTGTGTTTTCTGATGTATGGGGTCATGCCCAGACATCGTTAGCGGTCACAATTATTATGTCAGTTTCATTGATGCTTACAGCCGTTTTACTTGGTTATATCTTATTAAACGTAAGTCTGATGTGTTCGATGTCTTCATTCAGTTTCAAGCACATGTTGAGCGTCTTCTTAAGCAGAAAATAATCCATGTACAATCCATTTGGGGGTGAATACCACAACCTCAACTCGTTTTTTAACAAACTTAGGATTTTGCACCGCGTGTCATGTCCTCATACACATCAGCAGAATGGTACTGCCAAGCGTAAGCATCGCCACCTTGTTGAAACTGGTCTAACTTTGCTCGCTCATGCCTCCGTCCCGTTTCGGTTCTGGAGTGATGCTTTCTCCACCGCTTGTTTTCTCATATACAGGCTCCCCTCGAGACTTCTGAAAATGCAAACCCCTCTTGAACTTCTACTTAATGAGATTCCAGACTACACATTTTTCAAAGTGTTCGGTTGTGCATGTTGGCCTCACTTACGTCCATACAACAAACGCAAGCTAGAGTTTCGGTCTAAGAAGTGTGTTTTTCTCGGGTATAGTTCTCTTCACAAAGGGTACAAGTGCTTGCATGTTCCTACCAACCGCGTCTACATCTCTCGTGACGTGGTGTTTGATGAAAATGTTTTCCCTTTTCGTGCACTTCCGACTAACCTTACCACTTCTACACCAGCGGTGCCTGTGTCCACACCTACGCCTGATCAATTTGTGGATGTTGCATATGCCCCTGCATTGCTTCCTAATCATGCTGCAGATATTGGACGGGGTGCCCGGCTCGAGCTACTTGATGACCAGGACACCGATGAGCTTCCTGGTCGGGACGTGCATGCGCCATGCATGACGGGCGGCACCCGCCAACCCGTCCCCGTATCGGCTGTGGAGTCCCCCCCCCCCCCCCGACTGCCTCGCGGGCGACGGGTCAGCCCGGCTCCACGCGGGCCCCGTCTGGCCTCCCGCTGGTCCCACGGGTGCTGGGCTCGCCTGGGCCACTGGCGGGTCTCTCACCCGGGCCGGCTGCTGCTGCCGCTAGCCCAAAGGCCCCGTCACCTGCTCCGGCCCAGTCCACCTTGGTGCCAGGGTCGCCGAACAGCTCACCAGGGTCGCCGAGCCGCTCTGCTTCGGTCACCGATGAGCCCGACTCGCCGGACTCGGTCCCGGCCTCGTCCACATCCACTGCTGCATCGTCTTTGCCAGCTGAACCTGCTGTCATACTTCGGCCTCGCACACGGAGCCAGTCCGGTGTCTTTCGTCCGAAGGAGTGGACGGATGGCACGGTTGCGTGGCTTGCTGCGTGCATGGCTCACACTGCTGGCGATCCCACTACAGAACCTCGTCACTTTCAGGCTGCACTGAGTATTCCTCACTGGCGTGCTGCAATGGAACAAGAGTTTCAGGCCCTCCAACAGAATGATACTTGGCGTCTTGTTCCTCCAAAGTCTGGCGTCAATGTCATTGATTCCAAGTGGGTTTTCAAAGTCAAGAGACATGCTGATGGCTCCATTGAACGCTACAAGGCACGGTTAGTAGCCAAAGGATTCAAACAGAGGTACGGTTTTGATTATGAAGACACTTTCAGTCCAGTCATCAAGCCTACTACCATTCGGTTACTACTGTCTCTTGCGGTTACTCGTGGATGGTTCCTTCGTCAGCTTGATATGCAGAACGCTTTTCTACATGGCATTCTGGAGGAGGAGGTTTATATGCGTCAGCCGCCTGGTTTTGTTGATCCGACACGACCTCATCATCTCCGTTGTCTGGTTAAGGCACTGTATGGACTCAAACAGGCTCCTCGTGCATGGCATGCTCGTCTAGGATCTGTTCTTCGGGCTCTTGGGTTTACTCCCTCCACTGCTGATACATCACTGTTTCTCCTCCGGTAGCCGAGGTTACGATGTATATCTTGGTTTATGTTGATGATATCATCCTCATCAGCTCCTCTGTTGTTGCTGCTGACCGCCTTGTGATTGCTCTCCGTGATGATTTTGCTGTCAAGGATTTGGGTGCTCTTCATTTTTTCCTTGGTCTTGAGGTTTCACGGTCCTCTGCTGGTTTGACTCTCGCTCAGAAGAAGTACTCCTTGGACTTGTTGCGTCGTGCTGGAATGATCAAATGCAAACATGTTAACACTCCGATGTCTGCCACTGATCGGTTGTCTGCTCTTGATGGTGACTCTCAGTACTGATGATGCTACTGAGTATCGCAGTATCGTTGGTGGTCTGCAATACCTCACTATTACCAGGCCTGATATCTCCTATGCAGTCAACCGTGTCTGTCAGTTTTTGCATGCACCCAGGACGTCTCACTGGTCAGCTGTGAAGCGTATTTTGCGCTATGTCAGTCTTACTGCTTCCTATGGTTTGCTTCTTCAGCCTGCACCGTCGTATGAGCTCTCGGCTTTCTCTGATGCAGATTGGGCTGGTAGTCCGGATGACAGGCGATCCACGGGGGGTTATGCGGTATTTCTGGGTCCTAACTTGATCGCCTGGAATGCTCGCAAGCAAGCAACTGTGTCTCGCAGTAGTACTGAGGCTGAGTACAAAGCTGTTGCTGATGCAACTGCTGAGATCATATGGGTACAATCTCTGTTGAGAGAGTTGCGTGTTCCTCAAGCTCGTTCTCCTGTCCTGTGGTGTGACAATATTGGTGCTACATATCTTTCCTCTAATCCGGTGTTTCATGCGAGGACAAAACACATTGAGGTGGATTATCACTTTGTTCGGGAACGTGTTGCATGAAGTTACTCTGTATCAAGTTCATCTCATCAAAGGATCAACTTGCTGACATCTTCACGAAGCCTCTTCCACAACCACAGTTTGTAGGCTGTAGGCGCAATCTTAACTTGCTTTATACTTCAGGACATAGTTAAGATTGAGGGAGGGTGTTAGACTGTATATACGTAGCCTCTGTATAACTGTATTGTAACATTGTATTGTACCCCTTGGATACCTCTATATAATGAGATAGCCACACCCCGGGTTAGGGGTGTCGAGCAGTTCCCCAAAATACTTTGTTCTACACATTGTCCTGCTTCATTCTGTTCGATTCGTTTGGAAACTAGTACAGTCCTACGTACGTAGTACATCTGATTTCGGATTCCACTCACATCCTGTTTGAACAATCAATCTCATACGTACGGTTCTGTGTAAAATTTTGCCAAAGTAGAATTAATCATTGGGTTAACTTGACACAGGGAGGGATGTGTTTCGCTGGAATCTCACTACATCTGGGTCCTACACAGTTAACTCTATGTACCGTGCACTCTCGCACTTAGAGGCTCCATTGAATAATAATAAACTAATATGGAAATCAAAGATGCTACTAAAAAATAAGATTTTCATGTGGTATCTTCGGAGAGGAGTTGTGCTAACAAAAGACAACCTCGCTCGACGCAACTGGCAAGGAAGTAAGAAGTGTAGCTTTTGTACTCATGACGAGACAATTAAACACCTCTTCTTTCAATGCAAGTTCGCACGTTCTATATGATCAGTCATCCAAATAGCGTCCAATTTGTATCCACCAACAAGTGTTGCCAATGTATATGGTCACTGGCTCGATGGAATACCAAATACTTTTAGTACACTAATACGGGTGGGAGCGTCTGTCTTATTATGGTCGCTTTGGCTATGTATAGACGATTGTGTTTTTAATGGCAAAACCTCTTCTTCTATGCAGGTTATTTACCGTTGTACGCACAGCTGGCTTCGTATGTGGTCTACGCTACAGCGAACGGAGTATCAATCGCTGTTCAAGGCGGTGTGTATGCGGTTGGAGCGGGTGGCCAGGGAGGTTTTTACCCAACATGGGTGGCAACATAATCTCCGGATCGGTCCACCTCCTCCGTCGACATTGGCATAGTTTTGGACTCGTATGGCTTTACTGTTGCCAACTTGTCGTTTTTTTAATACATATTTTGCTAGACTCTTCGTTAAGGCTGTGTGCATCTTAGCTATGCAGAGGCCGGGTGTCGCTCATTATGTTTTGTATCCACTTCATGCTACATTATGAGTTAATAAAAACGCCCTTTATCGAAAAAGAATTAATCATTGGGTTTCATAGATTGTGCGTACGGCTCTGCTTCCGTTGTTCACTCTAGTAATTCTGAATTATTGGCATGTTCTGGTTCAGGCACAAGGAGAATTTGCCAGAGGAGCCAAAGCAGCACCATCCTGCTCCAGCCGCAGTCTCATCCGCTGCTTCCAGGGGGAGGTACGCAAGGTAAAAAAAAGACTCTCTCTCTGACTGTTCTCTGTTCAATATCATTTTGGGTATGTTGAAATTTGATTGCGGCCTTGCGGAGTCGGTAACTTAAATCCCCTCAGGTTGCCAATATCAAGCCCATTGCAAACTACTGTTTTCATGGTTACTTGAATTTTTCTTCTTGCACTGCCAGCTGCATTGATCATGGGCTAAGGATTGTACTGAACCTATCTGTTCCGGAAAATAGTAACATCACAACTGCTCAGAAGCTCTGATTGACAGTAGCAACTGTCCTCCACGCCTGACAGCTGTTTAATTCGTGATGTCAAATTTGAACTTGAGATAAACCATGCAAGTTTTTGATTTCCTGTAACCGGTTTCTAACAAACTCTGCACGCATCTCTCAGAGAGACACACCATCACTTAATCACAGTAAAAATGGAAAAACAATACTGGTAACTTCAATTTTGAGTGGTAGAGCGTGCCAAATGGTCTTTGATCATTTCTATGACATGATCATAATTTGTCGATGCATCAGGAGTCGAGCTGGGTGGGCTTCCAAGGAGAGGAGTACCCCATGCATCAGGAGCCAAGCTGCTTGTCCTTCCAAGGAGAGGAGCACTCCTGAAGGTGTCAACATGGAGGAACATGGATTTAGGTTTCGGTTCACTTTCCCTCGACCCAAATATGAGTACGGCACCCTGGATTTCGATGAGGACGATGAAGATGAGTGTTTACCGAGGCAGAGGAAACCTCCGGACGTAAGGAATGCACTCCGTGAGAAGAGAGTCGCGTTTCGGCAAAAGGCCGCGCGCCTCCATGCCAAGGTAGCTCTGCGTAAATACAACAGAGCAAACAGCACCAAGGTCTCTCTCTCTCTCTCTCTCTCTCTCTCTCTCTCTCTCTCTCTCTCTCTCTCTCTCTCTCTCTCTCTCTGTCTTAAGTGTGTGTGTGTGTTAACCCGGAGTTCTATGTTGTGATTGTACCTTTTCATCTTTCTTTTTTTTCAGTTTGAGCTGGTGGAGGTACGAGTGATCCGTCAGTTTTGGGAGTTTGGAGGGGGCTGCATCCATTACAACTTCACCGCTAAGCCAGAGGATCGGCATTCTGCTGATGACGACAGCACCAAGCTCTTCTTCTCTGAGGTTGACTCCCCTTTCCATGGCGAGAATGATGTGCTCCTGTGCTGCATTGTTGGGGAAAATGATAATGGTACGTACTTGCTACAGAGATTCTAATTTATGTATATATATGTGCAATTCATTCTTTTTCCTTGTCCTGAGTACTTTAATTTCCCAGACCACATCCTGTATACAAGATGTCCATGCAGTAAACTCGTTCAAACTAGTACAATCGTTGTGATTTTGCATGCCTTTCCTGCTACATGGAGTGAATAGTGTCACCTTTCGCAATTGTAACATCCTGCAAATAGAATGAACGTTCGTTGAAACTGTCAGTTATTTCTCTACATCATATGTCGCTTCTGCTTAATTGATGTAAATATGCATGCTATCTATATTTTCAGAAGTCCAGAGTAGCACGTAATGGTAACGTTTAGGTTAGCTGCAATCTATTTTGTTTATTCGTGTTAATATTTGTCTGGCTATTTTTTTTTTGTGTGACTGTTTTCTAGGGCATTGCTACGGCTGCGAAGGCTTCAAGCCAACCGTTGTTCACCCTAGTAGCCAAGCATATGGCGGCGGTAGTAGTACGTGCATTGATTTTGCTGGTTCAGACGGCAGCTCAGAGAGTGATTAAATACGCAAAATCTTGCAGTGGCTGAACTCGGTGGTTGGATTTGGCTTGCATGACTAATCTTCCAGTGTATTCTGTCTTAGCTCTTCTTGCCAAGAAAATTGCACTTCTGGTGGTTAACTGGTTAATGCCTTCCTTAAATATCTTTTTGGGGGTATATTTGTAGTGAGTTGGTAAGTAAAGTTAAATGTGGACACAGGAAGTGAAACCAGAGTTTTCGTCACATGCTGTGTGCTATCGGACAATGTCATATTTTGGTCTCGTGACTTGCTTACCCTTGCAAATGTCATTTTGGCTTCTTTTATCTATGTGATTTTTTTGTTTGTGTTTCTCAGTGTAATTTCTTGAGATAATTGTTATCTCGTAGAATTAAGTTATTATTTCTGGATGATCTGTTGTTTTTCGGTAAAGAAAGTTGAGCATTGCTCCGTCGTAAAAGAAGTGTAAATTGTGGGGTTGTGAGAGAGTTCACAACTTAAAAATGTTTCACATGGAGCACCTGACTAGATGGATTCGGGTAATTAGAACAACAATTCATCGAGCGTGACGTAGCCTTGTGCCAGTCGGTGTAGTTTGAACGGCAAATTTCGTCTTCCACAATGCATTGTTCGAGCTCTTCTTCGTCTAAATGGATTCTCCGCAGATACAGTGCTGATGGCCGAAGGGTTGAATCAAGGGAGCTACGGCGCAATAGGGGTGATCATCGGCCAGATTGCATGTTAGTTTGCATGTTGACTGTAATGGGCATCCTGTGTTCGTCCTCACTAAGCATCTGCAACGGGCGCGCTAGATATGGCGTGCTGGGTGATAACTCTGTAGTGTCGTGGTGTGTCGAGGATGATTCCTCCTTCACCACTCCCGATAAGACTCTGTCGTGCAACACCTCAAGTGTAAACCTTGAGGGTGATTCCTCCTAATTTCACCTTGACGATTACAGCGGGTGGAATCCTTCGAGGGTGATTCCTCGGGGTTTCCCCCCTTGGTGTTTTGGATACACGGTTACCTTGACCTTTACCTCAGGCCCATGTTAAAGTCGGGTCGGCCCCGAGGGGTACCCGCGAGATATGTGAAGTCAGGTTGACCGTGGGGGTACCCGCGATTGTTACTATTACTTGGGACTGAAGGGACAGGCGGTACCAGCCCGGTAGAGGTGGACCTGAGTTCCCGACAGTCTCTGGATAGTCGAGCTGACCTGGAGGGTACCCGCGAGATAAAGATGAGGCACGGCCGGGCAGGTAGACCGCCCTAGTGAGAGGGTTGTGCCTGGCCCTTACCGTATTTCCTCAAGACAGGGCGACGGGGTCACATGATCATGAGTCTCTTCTCGTGTCCGTGAGCTCCCAATACACTAAGGGTTTGGATATTTTATCTGAGTTGGCCACTGGCCTATTCGCAGTAACCGCCATGCGGGACCAATTATGGTCACTCGGCGTCGTACGTTTCTTCTAAAAGCTCTGGCAGACGTCCAGTTCGGCATTGTGGCACAGTCGGATCGTGCCATCCATGATAGTGGTGGCGCTGGTATTCACCCTGCACACAACGACCCGGAGTGCAAAGGGCGATGGGCCCAAGACACCGGAGTGCTTAGGTTGTTGACCACCGGGGACCTAACCTACGGAGCCTAGGTAGGACTATGTCGTGTTGATCTTTCGAGGCCGGACATGACCTAGGAAAGTGTGTCTGGCCAGAGTAATCAAGTGTGTTGGGTAATGTGCTGCACCCTTGCAGGGAAGTTATCTATTCGAATAACCGTGTCCACGGTAATGGACGCTCGGAGTTCTATCTCGACCTATTATAGCTATAAATGGATACTTGAGATATGAGATGGATATGTTGCTTCGGGATTGCTTTCTCGCAGGGAGTCGAGGAAGGATCTCTAGGCATTAATACTACAACATGCTTTTTAATTATAAAATACTATTATGTACTCTTCTACATGCTGCAAGATGCTTGAAGATGCTAGTCTTCGATAGGCTAGGTTTTCCCTTCTCTTCTGGCATTCTGCAGTTCAGTCAACAGATACAACCTCATTCCTTTGATACGACGCATACTTAGCTTAGATCTAAGTCTTGCGAGTACTTTGGATGAGTACTCACGGTTGCTAATTTGCTACCTCGTTTTGCCTTATATCCGGTTGCCGCGATCAGATGGTGGATCCCAGGAGCCAGCTGCCCCTGTCTACTACTACGACCACACCGTTGGAGCCTACTACTACGTGGAGACCGCCGACGACCAGGAGTAGTTAGGAGGTCCCAGGCAGGAGGCCTTGCCTTTTCAATCGTTATTGCTTTTGTGCTTGCTTTCTTAATGCAGTTTTGTTTAACTTATGTCTGTATTCAGATATTGTTGCTTCCTTTGGCGCTTGTGTTTCGAGCTTATGCATTCGAGCCCTCGAGGCCCCTGGCTTGTAATATGAAGCTTCTATTACTTTTATTTGTGTCTAGAGTTGTGTTGTGATATATTCCCGTGAATTCCTGATCTTGATCGTACATATTTTGCGTGTAAGTGATTACTGTACGATTGAATCGGGGGCGTCAAAAGTTGCAATACATCAATATCCATATTTCCAATTATTTTGTTGCTCGTTCTTTATGGCCTGTGAATGGTATTTTAGTTTACTTCACTATTTGGATGAAAGTTGCAAGTGTCAAATGATTCATAATCATATGACTCCAAAATCCATCATTGTGGAATTTCTTCATGTGGATTTCTCCAATGTGACTGAATGCAGTGTGATACATATGAGGTATTTTTTATGAGCCTTAGCAGTTAAACTATCTATTCAACCACATCTGGAAGATAATATTTCAGCAGCAAAGTATTTAGTAACACAGTAGTTTGATAGTGTTGATAATAACAGTAACAATAGTAACAATAATAGGAACAGTAACAATAGCGGTTTTGTAGTGCATTCTAACAGCAGAGCAACAATAGTAACTTAGCAAAGATCAATATGAGCAAAGCGTAGGCATTGGATCAACGATGGATATTTGGGTTGGATGACATTCATCATATAAACAGTCAAAACCTAGAGCGATACACAATAGTTTCAAATTCATCAATTCAATGTCGGCATGTATTCCATATATAGTCATACATGCTTATAATAAGAATTTGCATGACACCTTTTGTCCTACCTTCCTGTGGCAGCGAGGTCCATAAGAAAATTTAAGGGATATGAATGCCTCCTTTTAATAGAGAACTGAAACAAAGGATTAACACAGGGTGAATACTTTAGCTCCTCGAATTACAGTTATCCCTAGAGAGTATCCCAACTATTGTCACATTGGGGTCTACGGATCAGAACAATAACAAGTGCATACAACTAGCATATAGGATCAAGAATTCAAATATATTGATGATAACATAGAGGGGACAAATATGAAATCATGACACTCGGAACCTAGTGACAAATATTAATAATAGCAAAGTGATGTCTACTACGCAACCTTCTTCTTGTAGACTCATGTTGGGCCTCCATGCGCAATATTTTGTAGGATAGTATCAAATTTCGGTCAAGTGGATTACTTAAGGTTTATAAATCCGTGGGAGGCATAGGATGAAGATGGTCTCTCTCAAACAACCCTGCAACCAAATAACAAAGAGTATCTTGTGTCCCCAACACACCCAATACAATGGTAAATTGTATAGGTGCACTAGTTCAATGAAGAGATGGTGATAAAAGTGCAATATGGATGATAGATATAGGTTTTTGTAATATGAAAATATAAAAATAGCAAGGTAACTAGTAACAAAAGTGAGGGAAAACGGTATTGCAATGCTTAGAAACAAGGCCTAGCTAGGGTTCATACTTTTACTAGTGCAAGTTCTCTAAAAAATGATAACATAATTAGATCATATAACAATCCCTCAACGTGCAACAAAGAGTCACTCGAAAGTCACTAATAGCGGAGAACAAACGAAGAGATTATTGTAGGTTATGAAACCACCTCAAAGTTATTCTTTCTGATCGATCTATTGGGCTATTCCTATAAGTGTCACAAACAGCCCTAGAGTTTGTACTAAGATAACACCTTAAGACACACATTAACCAAAACCCTAATGTTACCTAGATATTCCAATGTCACCACAAGTATCTGCGGGTTTGATTATACGATATGCATCACACAATCTTGATAACCCACAAGTATAGGGGATCGCAACAGTTTTCGAGGGTAGAGTATTCAACCCAAATTTATTGATTCGACACAAGGGGAGCCAAAGAATATTCTCAAGTATTAGCAGCTGAGTTGTCAATTCAACCACACCTGGAAACTTAGTATCTGCAGCAAAGTGTTTAGTAGCAAAGTAATATGATAGTGGTGGTAACGGTAACAAAAGTAAAGACGGTAAAAGTAATGTTTTTGGTATTTTGTAGTGATTGAGTTAGCGGAAAAGTAAATAAGCGAAGACCAGTATATGGAAAGCTCGTAGGCACCGGATTAGTGATGGATAATTATGCCAGATGCGGTTCGTCATGTAACAGTCATAACATAGGGTGACACAGAACTAGCTCCAATTCATCAATATAATATAGGCATGTATTCCGTATATAGTCATACGTGCTTATGGAAAAGAACTTGCATGACATCTTTTGTCCTACCCTCCCGTGGCAGCGGGGTCCTAAGGGATATTAAGGCCTCCTTTTAATAGAGAACCGGAACAAAGCATTAGCACATAGTGAATACATGAACTCCTCAAACTATGGTCATCATCGAGAAGTATCCCGATTATTGTCACTGGGGTTGTCGGATCATAACACATAATAGGTGACTATAGACTTGCAAGATAGGATCTAGAACTCACATATATTCATGAAAACATAATAGGTTCAGATCTGAATTCATGGCACTCGGGCCCTAGTGACAAGCATTAAGCATAGCAAAGTCATACCAACAGTCAGAACATAGTGGATACTAGGGATCAAACCTTAACAAAACTAACTCGATTACATGATAAATATCATCCAACCCATCACCGTCCAGCAAGCCTACGATGGAATTACTCACGCACGGAGGTGAACATCATGAAATTGGTGATGGAGGATGGTTAATGATGACGACGGCGACGAATCCCCCTCTCCGGAGCCCCGAACGGACTCCAGATCAGCCCTCCCGAGAGAGATTAGGGCTTGGCGGCGGCTCCGTATCGTAATACGCCATGATTTCTTCTCTCTGATTTTTCTCCCCGAAAGCCAATATATGGAGTTGGAGTTGGCGTCGGAGGGTGTCCAGGGGGCCCATGAGGTAGGGGGCGCGCCCAGGAGGGGGCGCGCCACCCACCCTCGTGGACAGGTGTGGGCCCCCTGGTCTTCATCTTTGGCGAGGATTTTTTATTATTTATTCTAAGATATTCCGTGGAGTTTCAGGTCATTCCGAGAACTTTTGTTTTCTGCACATAAAACAACATCATGGCAATTCTGCTGAAAACAACGTCAGTCCAGGTTAGTTCCATTCAAATCATACAAGTTAGAGTCCAAAACAAGGGCAAAAGTGTTTGGAAAAGTAGATACGACGGAGACGTATCAACTCCCCCAAGCTTAAACCCTTGTTTGTCCTCAAGCAATTCAGTTGACAAACTGAAAGAGAAAAAGAAAAACTTTTACAAACTAGGTTTGCTCTCGTTGTTGTACCTATGTCAAGCCAGCATTCATGTTTTTAGCAAAGATCATAAGTAACCACATTTGCAATAATTCCTAGGTCTCATGTTTACTCATATCAATAATATAATCAGCTAGCAAGCCATAATAATAAATCTCGGATGACAACACTTTCTCAAAATAATCATAATATGATATAACAAGATGGTATCTCGCTATCCCTTTCTGAGACCGCAAAACATAAATGCAGAGCACCTTTAAAGATCAAGGAATGACTAGACATTGTAATTCATGGTAAAAGAGATCCAATCATAGTCATACCCGAGTAATGAATGCAAATGACAGTTGTGCTCTCCAGCTAGTGCTTTTAGTAGGAAGGTGATGACTCAACATAAAAGTAAATAGATAAGCCCTTCGCAGAGGGAAGCAGGGATTTGTAGAGGTGCCAGAGCTCGGTTTTGAAATAGAGATCTATTATTTTGAACGGCATACTTTCATTGTCAGCATAACAACTAAGAGATGACGATATCTTCCATGCTAAACAAATTATAGGCGGTTCCCAAACAAAATGGTAAAGTTTATACTCCCCCTCCTCCACAAGCATCAATCCATGGCTTGATCGAAACAACGAGTGCCTCCAACATTCAACGGGTCCCAGAGGGAGTTTTATTTGCAATTATTTTGATTTAGTTTGCATAAAGCATGGGACTGGGCATCCCGGTGACCAGCCATTTTCTCGTGAGTGAGGAGCGGAGTCCACTCCTCTTGAGAATAACCCGCCTAACACGGAAGATAAGGGCAGCCCTAGTTGATATATGAGCTATTCGAGCATGCAAAACAGAATGATTATTTGAAGGTTTAGAGTTTGGCACATACAAATTTACTTGGAAATGCCAGGTAGATACCGCATATAGGAAGGTATGGTGGACTCATATGGAATAACTTTGGGGTTTAAGGGATTGGATGCACAAGCAGTATTCCCGCTTAGTACAAGTGAAGGCTAGCAAAAGACTGGAAAGCGACCAACTAGAGAGCGACAATAGTCATGAACATGCATTAAAATTAATAGACACTAGTCGTCAACCCGTGCGACCACACGGGCTAGTTATTTGGACAATAACTTGGTGGAAATAGCTATTGAAATATAATTCTTATAAGTTCTTTAATCTTGTATTTAACATTTAGTAAAATTTATATTGTATAGGAACCTGATAGTTTGTTTTCATTACCCACTAAATATTAATATTTTCTTCAACATGTGTGAAAAGCTCCCAAAAGTTTTGGTTAAAATGCTTAGGCTCTCAAAGAACTTCCTTAATTGGTCAAATCCCTTAAGTGTATCATCATATAAATATGCTTTGCGAGTAAAAAAAACTAAAGATACAGTCACTAATGTTTCAGAAATGAAGATGCAGTTGTGGGAGAGAGCAGCATGCTGTGTATAATCATGACATTCGGCCAAACACCAAAATAAACATGTGCCATGAGTTTCTATCATTATGCTGAGAAATATGTTGTTTCTTCGTGCATACGCATTCAAATTATCCAAGTATAATTGTTGGAAGATTTTACACTCTAAACTTAAGAAACACAATGCGTCTATTTTCGTCCAAATAAATTATCAAAACTCGTGGTACAGAACGTAAACTTACGTAACTTTGGCAGACAACAGTATACCTCCAATGTAATCTCTTTCCTGTACCAAAAAAAAACCTCTTCCCTGAATCCTCCGGTACATGAATCTAGTGGAAGTGCTATCAAACATTCAAATGGTTACCCCACAAAAAAAAACATTCAAATGGTTATACTGATAAGAAGCATCACTTGTATTATGTAATATACAGCCTTTAAAAATACCAAAAATAAATTGTCATATAATTATATTTTGAAATACATATATAGTTGAACCAAAACCTAATAGTAATTTGTGGAACAATTTCTTTCTTTTCAGCATCCACCAAAATTACGTGTTGTTTTTCATTACAATGAGAATAAAACTCATACATCCAAGAAAAATATCTGAGTAAAGATAAATGTCACCTTACTTTGTGACTCCAAGGAATAATAATTTTACTTAAGTAGTCATAGACAAACATACCAACAGGAAACTACTCCCGAAGTAAAAAAAAACTCATGGCAATAGCTTATATTGACTCAACGGTATTCCAGTTGAGTGATGCTACATGTACAACAAAATATTTTATATCCTAGTACAACCCATGAAATGGTATGTTAATATATTTTTTATTTTGAACTTGCATGGTTCACATTTGTGTTTTACCACCATCAGAACAAATCTGCGTTAGTCAACCAACTTATTCAACAGTAATTGTGCAGAATAGAAAAAGGAAATTTTACAAATGGCTAGGCGTGCCTGTGCTTTCATCAAACATAGATGGGAAAACTGAGTGTTATTAAACAGGAAATGGACGTATCACAAACATACCATAGGTGGAATTAGTATCATATAAGCTAAACTTTTTCCAGTCCAAATCCAATTATAATTGTCTGGAGTACAGACTAATTTCTTTTTTTTATAAGCTACATCA
This sequence comes from Aegilops bicornis, assembly GCA_021605145.1. Classification (NCBI taxonomy): domain Eukaryota; kingdom Viridiplantae; phylum Streptophyta; class Magnoliopsida; order Poales; family Poaceae; genus Aegilops; species Aegilops bicornis. The sequence continues at coordinate 829,724,339 of CM038671.1, read as the reverse complement.
ACACTTTTGTCTCCTTTGAAGTAGAATTCGGGATATAAACAACCATATGATAATACATAGATGCTAAGAAACATGACTCGACTATCATGCACATATACTGGATAAAGTAGAAATGACAAATTTCATTCAAAACTGGCACTTTGGGCGATATGGGTGGCTACACTGCAACATAACCCCTCGCAGTTAACATATATGATCGAACATGTAAGCCATGTTGTACATCTATCCTGGCCTCTGCTGACGCATTTTCCATCAAGTAGTGGCATGTCATAGTTGACCAAGAAACAAAATTTACATCACTTTGGACATCCTAGCAAACTACTCTATTTCGTAACACTTCAAATTGTGTTAGTGAAAGACTCACCTTTAAGACTTGAGAAGTTGTCTAATTCACTACAAACAAAACAAATGCACGGCTACCAACAACTTATGGCGGTGGTGTTATTCGACTCAAATTGTGCCACGAAGCTCCTGACGTCATCAAGAATCCGTGCGATCTCTGATTCAGGGATGTCCTAAAGGACATGGGGAGTCATATGTTGCTTCTTCACCTTGCATGGTCAAGGTGTAATCATACTGACAATCCAATCATCTATGTATGCATCTATTTATTCCATCTATTCATCATCAAATATCTAACTGTGCATCCTTCAGTCTGGTGTATTAATCAATTCCGTATATGCATCACGAGCACCATCTAAATAAAGCATGTTACATTGATAATAGATCAAACCTGAGATTAAAGAGGCTGAAGCATGACCACGTATATTCCGCTTTGTAGGCATCGATTGTACCCGTGAGGTGGCAGGTTGGTCTGTTGATACTTGCTACTTTGTCCGACGCCATACGTTGAGAGATGCATGATCTAGACTGAAAGGGCGTCTGGCCGCCAACGACAGCAAAAATAAGCCTAGGACCTGATGGCCAGGGCGATCGGTTGCTCAGCAGGGTTAGGCATGACGTGCAGTAGCGCCGAAGAAATAAGTGAGATGCAGGCTTTGGAAATCGAAGAGCTTGTGCTGCTTGACAATGCTAAGCGGACGCAGAGACGAAGGAGCAAAGGCCTGCGCGGGGAATAAAGAGGCTATGCAGGATTGCATCCAACAACTTGGAAAGTTAGGAGGAGAGCACGTCCAGATTTCCTTTTTCTTTTCTTTTTGAAGAAACGGGGAGAGACCCACGTGATGTCTCCTTTTTTTCTTTCTACTATAAGGAAACGGTAGAGGCCCAAATGAGTACGCCTTCTATTTCTATTTATGGGGAAACATGGGGAGACCCAAATGAGTATGTCTCGCATACGTGAGACATGGTGGGCCGTCCCATGCTTCATCCTATGGCTACATACACATCATATGCTAATTGGATGGATGTAATTTTTTAACTTTCAGAATTAACATGGTGTCTCGTATGGTGGGGAGACCCAAATGAGTATGTCTCGCATACGGGCCGTCCCATGCTTCATCCTATGGCTACTCGTACACATCATATGCTAATCAGATGGATGTAATTTTTTAACTTTCAGAATTAACATGGTGTTTCGTATGGTGGGGAGACCCAAATGAGTATGTCTCGCATACGGGCCGTCCCATGCTTCATCCTATGGCTACGTACACATCATATGCTAATCGGATGGATGTAATTTTTTAACTTTGAGAATTAACATGGTGTTTCGTATGGTGCTTCCAATTAGTAAATATAAGATATAAGATATAAGATTGAATACAAGCATGAGTAGGATATAATCCACCATGTACATAAATATCGTGAAGGCTATGTTGATTTGTTTCAACTACATGCATAAACATGTGCCAAGTCAAGTCACTTAAATCATTCAAAGGAGGATACCACCCCATCATACTACATCACAACCATTTTAATAGCATGTTGGCACGCAAGGTAAACCATTATAACTCATAGCTAATGAAGCATGGCATGAGCAACTTTGATCTCTAATTGTCATTGCAAACATGTTTATTCATAATAAGCTGAATCAAGAACGATGGACTCATCATATTTACAAAAACAAAAGAGGTCGAGTTCATACCAGCTTTTCCCATCTCAGTCAGTGCATCATATATCATCATAATTGTCTTTCACTTGCACGACCGAACGATGTGAATGATAATAAGAGTGCACATGCATTGGACTGAGCTGGAATCTGCGAGCATTCAATAAACAAGAGAAGACAAGGCAATATGGGCTCTTGGTTAAATCAACAATGATGCATATAAGAGCCACTTCAACAATTTAATCATGGTCTTCTCCTACTGACCCCCAAAGAAAAGAAAAGAAATAAAAACTATTTACACAGGAAAGCTCACAACAAGCAAAATAAGAACGGGAAATATTTTTGGGTTTTCTTTTTAATTATTACTACTACAGCAGGAAAAATAAACTAATACTATTTTTTTTTTCTTAAGGTTTAATAGACACACAAAAAGAAAGCAGGAAAAAGGAAATAAACTAGCATGGATATTACAGTGAAAGAGTATGAGCACCGACATTTAGCAATGAGTGTGTATGTGTACATAAATATAATGTCGGTGAGAAATACGTACTCCCCCAAGCTTAGGCTTTTGGCCTAAGTTGGTCTATTGCCAGGGATAGCCTGGCGGATACCCGTAGGTGTAGCTGGGGTCGTACTGCGATGAAGAATAGTTGGGATCATAATGTGATGAAGAGGACTCTGACTGCCACTGGCTGGCAACCGCCTCAGGATCCCAAGAATAAACAGACTGTCGTGGAGGCTCATCTTGTGGTTCCGGTTCCGGGGCTGGTGCAGGATTCCGATAGGCTTGAACGGCCGCCCACGGAACAATGTGAGTACCTGCTGACAAGTTAAACAAAGAGGGAGCAGGCAAAGTAATAGTCTCAGGGTGATGTTTATCAAAGTACAATTTATACTTGAGCTCCCCTTCACGACTCTTAACAAGAAAATCATGCGCTAGCATACTCTTATAATCTAAGTAAGCACGGGGCAACGCTGTTTCTTCTTTCTCCTCATGCCTAATAGGTATTTCAAAATATCCAGCTAGGCGTGAAGCATAAATGCCTCCAAAGATGGGGCCCTTAGTACGGTTCAGACTTAACCGTCTAGCAACAATTCCACCCATACTAACAGAGTTATTGCGGTATAAACCATGGAACAAAATAATAATATCAGGAACACTTAGGTTTCCACAGTTTCATGACCAATCAAGCAACGACTAGCAAATAAGGCAAAGTAGCGTAAAACAGGAAAATGTATGCTAGTAATTCTTGCATCAGAAACCTTCCTGGTTTCTCCCACAGTGATAGTGTTAATAAAAGCTTCCACTTCATTACGGTGTGGTTCATCTAAGGTGCCCTTAAAGGGTATTTTGCAAACCTCACAAAATTCAGCTAATGTCATCTCCTTAACAACGTCATATAAATGAAACTCTACTGTTGGAGGTGATTTCTTAGGGAAAAAGTAGAAGTTCTGCACAAAAGTATTTGTGAGTAAGAGATACTGATGATGTTGGTCGCGGAGGAAGTCGGTGAGGCCAGCATTCTCAATCAATAAATAGAAATCCTCATAAATCCCGGCTCTCCTCAGGAAGTCATCGGAAGGCCATTCACACGGCCAGACCTCCGCGGTGCGAGGCAAATGAAATTTAGGCTTCTGCTCTTCTTCCTTTTGTTTTTCCTTCGAGCTTCGGCTCGACGAGCCCCTCAAAAGTCTCTTCATTTTTTCTGAAATAATCTGAAATTTTTAGTAACTTCAAAAAAAGTGAACCAACTTCAATAAAACTGATAGCAACTACTCCTACAAGTGCCTAGAGCCTATATCAAGCATTGGAACTACTTGGAACCATATAAATTTGTCATGCAAGCTCAAGAACATGGTCACCTATGCAGCACAAATTTGCAAAGAATAAAGCACTAGAACAAAAACTAATTGGACCAATGGAGGAGTCACATACCAAGGAACAATCTCCCCAAGCAGTTTTGCCAGAGGTGCTTTGAGCAAGGAGATCGAAAATCACAGCAAAAGTGGCTGGAACTCGTGCTTGAGTTGGTTTTTCAGGTTTGTGTGAGGCGGAGGAAGAAGATGGGTGCAGAGATAAGTGGAGAAGGGCCACCGTGGGCCCATGAGGCAGGGGGGCGCGGCCAGGGGGGTAGGGCGCGCCCTCCACCCTCGTGGCCAGGTGGCAGCTCCCCCCGCGGTAATTTTTGCACAGTAAATCCTCAAATATTCCCGAAAAAATCATATTAAATTGGCATGGCATTCTGAGGACTTTTATTTTTGGGATATTTTTATATTGCACGGATAAATCAGGAAACAGACAGAAAAATACTATTTTACTTTATTTCTACTAAATAACAGAAAGTATAAAGAGGGTACAGAAGGTTGTGCTTCTAATTTCATCCATCTCATGCTCATCAAAAAGAATCCACTAACAAGGTTGATCAAGTCTTGTTAACAAACTCATTCCGATTAACATGGAACCGGAGAAATTTCGAATAACACTATGTTACCTCAACGGGAATATGGGCATCCCCAATAATTATATAATATTTCTTCTTGACAGTAGGGAGAGGAAATTCAAAACCTCCAAATATAATCGATGGAATTTTTCCAATAGAGTTGATACTATGAACTTGAGGTTGTTTCCTCGGAAAGTGTACCGTGTGCTCATTACCATTAACATGAAAAGTGACATTGCCTTTGTTGCAATCAATAACAGCCCCTGCAGTATTAAGGAAAGGTCTTCCAAGAATAATAGACATACTATCATCCTCAGGAATATCAAGAATAACAAAGTCCGTTAAAATAGTAACGTTTGCAACCACAACAGGCACATCCTCACAAATACCGACAGGTATAGCGGTTGATTTATCAGCCATTTGCAAAGATATTTCAGTAGGTGTCAACTTATTCAAGTCAAGTCTACGATATAAAGAGAGAGGCATAACACTAACACCGGATCCAAGATCACATAAAGCAGTTTTAACATAATTTCTCTTAATGGAGCATGGTATAGTAGGTACTCCTGGATCTCCAAGTTTCTTTGGTATTCCACCCTTAAAAGTATAATTAGCAAGCATGGTGGAAATTTCAGCTTCCGGTATCTTTCTTTTATTTGTAACAATATCTTTCATATATTTAGCATAAGGATTCATTTTGAGCATATCAGTCAATCGCATACGCAAAAGGATAGGTCTAATCATTTCAGCAAAGCGCTCAAAATCCTCATCATCCTTTTTCTTGGATGTTTTTGGAGGAAAAGGCATGGGTTTCTGAACCCATGGTTCTCTTTCTTTACCATGTTTCCTAGCAATGATGTCTCTTTTATCATAACGTTGATTCTTTGATTGTGGGTTATCAAGATCAACAGCAGGTTCAACTTCTACATCATTATCATTACTAGGTTGAGCATCATCATGAACATCATCATTAACATTTACACTAGGTTCATGTTCATTACCAGGTTGTGTTTCAGCATAAGACATGGAGATATCATTTGGATTCTCAGGTGGTTCAGCAATAGGTTCACTAGAAGTTTGCAAATTCCTATCATTTTTCTTTTTCTTCCTTTTAGAAGAACTAGGTACATCAATACTATTTCTCTAAGAATCTTGCTCGATTCTCTTAGGGTGGCCTTCAGGATACAAAGGTTCCTGGGTCATTCTACTAGTTCTAGTAGCCACTCTAACAGCATAATCATTTTTCTTACTATTCATTTCATCAAGCGCTTCTTTTTGGGCTTTAAGTACTTGTTCTACTTGAGTGGTAACCATAGAAGCATGTTTGCTAACAAGTTTAAGTTCACCTCTATTATTAGCCATATAATCACCCAAGCGTTTAATCATATAAGCATCTTGTTATAATTGTCTATCAAAATAAGCATTAAAGTCATCTTGCTTAAACATAAAGTTATCAAACTCATCCAAGCACTGACTAGTAATTTTAGTAGGAGGGACTTCAGCTTTATCATATCTATAGAGAGAATTTACCTTTACTACCTGTGTAGGGATATCGGGATCAGGAGGTTCTTTAGTGAATAAAGAATTGAGATCATACACTTCTTCAACAGGCGGTAAATTAAGACCATGTATTTCTTCAATAGGAGGTAAATTCTTAACATCTTCAGCTTTAATACATTTTTCTTTCATAGATTTCTTTGCCTCTTGCATATCTTCAGGACTGAGAAATAGAACACCTCTCTTTTTCGGAGTTGGTTTAGGAATAGGCTGAGTAATTGGCTCAGGAGCTGGCTCAGGAGGTGCCCAATTATTTTCATTTGTCAACATATTATTCAATAGAATTTCAGCTTCATCCGGCGTTCTTTCCCTGAAAAGAGAACCAGCACAACTATCCAGGTAATCTCTGGAAGCATCGGTTAGTCCATTATAAAAGATATCAAGTATTTCAGGTTTCTTAAGAGGATGATCAGGAAAAGCATTAAGTAACTTGAGAAGCCTCCCCCAAGCTTGTGGGAGACTCTCTTCTTTAATTTGCACGAAGTTGTATATTTCCCTCAAAGCAGCTTGTTTCTTATGAGCAGGGAAATATTTAGCAGAAAAGTAATAAATCATATCCTGGGGACTACGCACACAACCAAGATCAAGAGAATTAAACCATATCTTAGCATCACCCTTTAATGAGAATGGAAATATTTTGAGTATATAAAAGTAGCGCGATCTCTCATCATTAGTAAACAGGGCAGCTATATTATTTAACTTAGTAAGATGTGCCACAACAGTTTCAGATTCATAGCCATAAAAAGGATCAGATTCAACCAAAATAATTATATCTGGATCAACAGAAAATTCATAATCCTTATCGGGAACACAAATAGGTGAAGTAGCAAAAGCAGGATCGGGTTTCATCCTGCCTCTAAGAGATTCTTTACTCCATTTAACTAGCAGCCTCTTAAGTTCATATCTATCCTGGCAGGCAAAAATAGCTGCAAAAGATTCAGCATCAAAAACATAACCTTCAGGAATAGCAGGCATATCCTCATCATCACTTTCATCAATATTATCAGTTTCAATAATTTATCTTTCTCTAGACCTAGAAATTTGTTCATCAAGAAATTCACCAAGGGGCACAGTACTATCAAGCATAGAAGTAGTTTCATCATAAGTATCATGCATAGCAGAAGTGGCATCATCAATAACATGCGACATATCGAACAAATAGCAGAAGCAGGTTTAGGTGTCGCTAGCTTACTCATAACAGAAGGTGAATCAAGTGCAGAGCTAGATGGCAGTTCCTTACCTCCCTCGTAGTTGAGGGATAAATTTTGTCTTAGCGTCTTTCAAGTTCTTCATAGTGTCCAGCAGATATAAATCCCAAGTGACTCAAAGAATAGAGTTATGCTCTCCGGCAACGGCGCCAGAAAAAGGTCTTGATAACCCACAAGTATAGGGGATCGCAACAGTTTTCGAGGGTAGAGTATTCAACCCAAATTTATTGATTCGACACAAGGGGAGCCAAAGAATATTCTCAAGTATTAGCAGCTGAGTTGTCAATTCAACCACACCTGGAAACTTAGTATCTGCAGCAAAGTGTTTAGTAGCAAAGTAATATGATAGTGGTGGTAACGGTAACAAAAGAAAAGACGGTAAAAGTAATGTTTTTGGTATTTTGTAGTGATTGTAACAGTAGCAGCGGAAAAGTAAATAAGCGAAGACCAGTATATGGAAAGCTCGTAGGCACCGGATTAGTGATGGATAATTATGCCGGATGCGGTTCGTCATGTAACAGTCATAACATAGGGTGACACAGAACTAGCTCCAATTCATCAATATAATGTAGGCATGTATTTCGTATATAGTCATACGTGCTTATGGAAAAGAACTTGCATGACATCTTTTGTCCTACCCTCCCGTGGCAGCGGGGTCCTATTGGAAACTAAGGGATATTAAAGCCTCCTTTTAATAGAGAACCGGAACAAAGCATTAGCACATAGTGAATAAATGAACTCCTCAAACTATGGTCGTCACCGAGAAGTATCCCGATTATTGTCACTTCGGGATTGTCGGATCATAACACATAATAGGTGACTATAGACTTGCAAGATAGGATCTAGAACTCACATATATTCATGAAAACATAATAGGTTCAGATCTGAATTCATGGCACTCGGGCCCTAGTGACAAGCATTAAGCATAGCAAAGTCATAGCAACATCAATCTCAGAACATAGTGGATACTAGGGATCAAACCCTAACAAAACTAACTCGATTACATGATAAATCTCATCCAACCCATCACCGTCCGGCAAGCCTACGATGGAATCACTCACGCACGGAGGTGAGCATCATGAAATTGGTGATGGAGGATGGTTGATGATGACGACGGCGATTTAATCCCCTCTCCGGAGCCCCGAACGGACTCCAGATCAGCCCTCCAGAGAGAGAGATTAGGGCTTGGCGGCTCCGTGATCGTAAAACGTGATGATTTCTTCTCTGATTTTTTCTCCCGAAAGCCAATATATGGAGTTGGAGTTGGCATCGGAGGGTGTCGGGGGGCCACGAGGTAGGGGCGCGCCAGGGGGCGCCCACCCTCATGGAAAGGTGTGGGCCCCTGGTCTTCATCTTTACAGGATTTTTATTATTTATTCTAAGATATTCCGTGGAGTTTCAGGTCATTCCGAGAACTTTTATTTTCTGCACATAAAACAACATCATGGCAATTCTGCTGAAAATAGCGTCAGTCCGGGTTAGTTCCATTCAAATTATACAACTTAGAGTCCAAAACAAGGGCAAAAGTGTTTGGAAAAGTAGATACGACGGAGACATATCACATCTCTCATTCATCTATTCAAACCAATACAAAGAACTTCAAAGAGTGCCCCATAGTTTTTACCGGAGAGAAAAGACGAAAACGTGTGCCAACCCCTATGCATAAGTTCACAAGGTCACAGAAGCCGCAAGTTGATCACCAAATCATACATGAAGTGGATCACGTGAATGTCCCATTGTCACCACGGATAAGCACATGCAAGTCATACATTAAGTGTTCTCAAATCCTTAAAGACTCAATCCGATAAGATAACTTTAAAGGAAAAACTCAATCCATTACAAGAAGGTAGGGGGAGAGAAACCTCATAAGATCCAACTATAATAGCAAAGCTCGTGGTACATCAAGATCATGCCAAAGCAAGAACAGAGAGAGAGAGAGAGAGAGAGAGAGAGAGAGAGAGAGAGAGATCAAACACATAGCTACTGGTACATACCCTCAGCCCCGAATGTGAACTACTCCCTCGTCATGGAGAGCGCCGGGATGATGAAGATGGCCCGCGGTGATGATTCCTCCCTCCGGCAGGGTGCCGGAACAGGGTCCCCATTGGTTTTTGGTGGCAACAGATGCTTGCGGTGGCGGTACTCTCGATCTAGGTTTATTTCTGGGGGTTTCTATATTTATAGGAATTTTTGGCATCGAGAACAAGTTAGGGTGGGTCCACGAGGAGCCCACAAGACCGGGGGGCGCGCCCTAGGGAGGCGCCCTCCACCCTTGTGGAGCCCTCGTGGCTCTTCTGGCCCAACTCTTTTGCTTCGGGGGCTTCTTCTGGTCCATAAAAAATCACCGTAAATTTTCAGGTCATTTGGACTCCGTTTGGTATTCCTTTTCTGCAAAACTCAAAAACAAGAAAAAAAACAGAAACTGGCACTGAGCTCTAAGTTAATGGGTTAGTCCCAAAAATCATATAAAATAGCATATAAAACATCCAAGATGGATAATATAATAGCATGGAACAATAAAAAATTATAGATACATTGGAGACATATCACAAAGTCATAGTAACATCAATCTCAGAACATAGTGGATACTAGGGATCAAGCCCTTGACTGTGTTACATGATAAATCTCATCCAACTCCATCATCGCCCAGCAAGCCTACAGATGAATTATTCACTCCCGGGGGTGGGCATCATGGAATTATTGATGAAGAAGGGTTGATGATGACGACAATGACGAATCCCCCTCTCCGGATCCCCGAACGGACTCCAGAACCGCCCTCCGATGAAGAACAGTAGGCGGTGGTGGCTCCGTCGTAAGTCACGATGGAACTTCTTCTCTTATTTGTTTCTCGGGGAAAAGGAATTTATAGAGTTGGAATTAGAGCAGATGGAGCCTCGTGAGCCCCACAAGGCATCAGGGCGCACCCTAGGGGGCGTAGGCGCGCCATGTTGCCCTGTGAGCAATTGGTGTCCCTCCTTCGGTAGATCTTCGTTCCAATATTTTTTATTTACTCAATGAAAAATCTCCGCCAAGTTAAGTCTGATTCTGAAAACTTTTATTTCTGCACAAAAACAACATCGTGGTAGTTCTGCTGAAAACAACGTCAGTCCGGGCTAGTTTCACTCAAATCATGCAAATTAGAGTACAAAACAAGAGCAAAAGTGTTTGGACAAGTAGATACAATGGAGACATATCAGCGCTGGCCGTGCCTGGCGTGCCAACTGATGGATCAAATTCCCATCAAATCACTCGGTAGGGGACCAAGCGCAACTGGAAGTCATGGATCGGACTACACACCAGGGTTTTAGCGAGGTTCGGGCCTCTAGAGAGTGATACCCTACGTCATGCTAGCTTTGATGATTCATAGTGAAGGGATATCTCGTAATAGGGGCTACAATGGTTTATGAGATTGCTGCCGAGAGTTCTTCTATCTGAGAATAGATGATTGATGAGTACCCTAGACCTCCTTTTTTATAGACATGAGATATCTAGGGTTTATATAATATAGATGCAATCTGGTGCGCTGCGGTCCTTTAGCCTTGGGCGTCAAGAAGGTCGTCTTGCCTCCTAGGATTTGCGTCGTGTCCTGGACCTGGCGGACCCCTTGTGATGGATGAGGCCGGGCTCCTGGGTGTAAGAGCATCTCCAGCCACCGCCCCCAGGCGCGAAAAAAAATTTGTATATCAAATTTAGGTCAAGTTCCGCTGAAACACGCCAAATTTCGGCAAACTTGGGTTTTATATTCGTGGATTTAAGTCGAGTAGTCGCCATTACATATAAAAACTAATAAAAAAAGATTTGCCGAAGGCCGAGAAGTCGTCGTCGTCGCCGCCATCGTCGGCCTTCTCCTCCTTGACTCGGGTGCCCCTGCTGGATCCCTCCCCGGCTGGTGGCGGCGGCGGCGGCGCGTCGTCGTCGCCGTCGCTGTCATCGATGATGACGATTCCTCCTTCGTCGCGGCCTCGACGGCGCTGCGCCAAGTGCCGCAGGGCGGCGCACTGGCGCTCCCTCGCGATCTTCAGGGAGTCCTGGCATGCCCATTTAAGGGCCGCGTCGTCGTCGAGCTCGATCTCGCCGTGCTCCGTCTTCACCGGCGCCAGCCCCGGCTCCGTCTTCGGCTTGACGAAGCACGGGGGAGGAGCCGACGAGGAGGCGCGCCGGCCGCCCGCGCTAATGACGATGCCGGCGCTGCGAGTGCGCCGACCGAGCGGCGTCTCCGCCGTGGGCTCGGCCTTGACGCCGAGCAGCGTCGGAGTGCCGTAGGATTGGGAGGAAGAGCGCGACGAGGAAGAAGAGGAGGAGGAGGAGCCGAACCTCCTTGGCGCCCATTGCCCGTCGCATCGGCGATGCGCCTGGGCGGCCGCCCTCGCCGGGGTATGCCAACGGCGGTTTGTTGCCGCCCTCGAGGTGCGTCAGCACGCCCTCAAGCGTGCGGCCGGGGACGCCCCACCACAGGTGGCGCCCCTCGTTGTTCTTCAGGCCGCCGACCACCGGCGCCCCGTTGGTGGTCGCCAGCCGCTGATGCTGGTGGTGCTCGAAGTACGCCACCCAAGCCGCGTGGTTGTCGGCGGCTTACTGGGGGAGGGAGAGCTCGGCGTCTGTGAGGGAGGCGCGCACGATCTCGACCGCCGGGCGGCGTAGGATGGTTTAGCCACGGCGTCCGGGCAACGGGGAATGGGCACTCCCCATTGCCGAGCCTCCAGCCCGTCGGCCGGCGCAACCGGGCGGCGCCAGGATGTTCGCCGAACAGGAGTTGTGGACTCGCTGGAGCGAACAGCGGCCGGTTGCTGGCCGCCGCCTCGTCTCCGAGGAAACGCTCGGCCATCGGGAGATGGAGTGGCTGGGGGAGAAGAGCTCGGCGGCGGCGCTCGGGAGAGGGAGGGCTGGGGGAGAAGAGCTCGGCGGCGGCGCTCGGGAGAGGTGGCACTCATCAGAGGCGAGCGAGGCCATATATAGCCGCGCCGCGTCCGTGTGTACGCCTCCGAGGGAGGGGAGGCGTCGGCGCGCCGCCCCGTGACGCGGCGCCCGTGAGGAATCAATTGCAAAGCTGACCGGCGGCAGCCTTGCCATTGATTTCCTGTGGGAAACCGAGGCGTCGGGAGAAGACGAGGCAGGCGGTGTCGCTGACGCGGCTGGCCCGCGGCGATTTCGCGCCAAAAACGATTCGCCTAGCGCCCCTGAGCGCCCCCAGCGCGCCGGATTCAGGTTGGGTCCGCCGGCGCCAATTTCGGCCCGAGCCGGCGAAAAATGAGCCCCTGGGGGCGCGACTAGGCTGATTTTTTGGCACCGACGGCCGAAAAATCGCCTTGAGGGCCTTGTCGGGGGCGTGGCTGGAGATGCTCTAAGCCACCCCCGATACATGAGGCCGTCAAGGGACGTGGGGTGCTTCGTGTTCGCAAGCGCAAGCAGGACTGCAGAAGGCCGAAGCAGAGGAAGACCATCCAAGGGTCATGCCATGCGTGAATGGATCGGACGGCTGTGCAGACGGTGATTTCTGAGAAATCATCTGATTGATCCATAGCAGCCGCCTTTAACAAATCATCTGGTTGATCCATAGAAACTGGCCGCTGTCAGGGTTGAACTTGCATCCGTGTAGAAAAAAAGAGGGTTGAACTTGCATATTTATGGAGCGGAGTCCTGAATCTTTACGGCCGGATTCAAACGGAAACAACTGTATTTACTCCTGTAGATAGAAGAGGGAGGGCACGAATCAGAAACCGCATCCGTTTTGGAGCCTATAGTACGAGGCCGCTTTTATATATGCCTATTGATCTGACCTACCAAATTAAGAGATAATCTCACACCTTGAACTGCTGCGTACATACACAATCGTGGAATCAGTCGACCATGGCGGATCAGCCGAGAGATTCGTCGTAAGTTCTTTTGCTCCTCTTATAATTCATCAGTCGGGAGTAGGCAGTTTTTTATGTATGTGGATTGCGATGTTTGGGATACAAGTGCGGTTTCTCTTTTTTCTGACCCGCGCCCCATATTTTCAAAAACACAATTTTTTGTTTAGTCCTGTTCTAACATGATTCGATATGTGTTCGTAGAATTCATATCAATAAGTCAAAGTTTCTGGGTCTATAAAGGAAAAAAGTAGATCCATTTTCACCCACGTATTCATCTTTTTTCTGTAGACCACGGTTTGAGGTATAATTTATATCCCTTCTGTTCGGAAATAGGTTTTAATTCAAATTTAAGTAACATGGTGAGTAACTTATTTCTGAACGGAGGAAGTAGAAATTTATACCGTCCACATCCGCATTTACTGCAAAAAAAGAAACCTTCTGAAATTTCTGGGCTCTTAAAGGTGACATTTAAGAAATTAAACACATGGCTCGTTGTAGTCCAGGGTCTAAATTCATCTTTTGCGCGCCTAAGTCTAAGTGGCGTCACAAATTCAAGAGCATGGTACAATTAACTTATTAAGCCCACAATGGGTGTCTGCAGCCAATCCACCACTTTCTAAACCTCCTCTCATTTTTGTCGAAAAAAAAGATGACCTAACACCAGTACCAAAAAAGCCGCTTATAGAAAAATAAAACCAAAGGCCATCTAAATGGTACACCCTCTATAAATAAACATAAGAACGTTTAAATCACTTTTTTTTCATTTTTTTTGAATTGTCCCATATGTGATGTGGTAGCGTTTAGATCACTATTTTAATGATCTGAACGCTATTACATTTCTTTATGGGGAGTAATTTGTAGTTGTCCGGTTGTACCCCGAGGGGAGAAAACTGATTTGAAAAATAAAAGGTGTCTCGGCTCCCGGCTCCCGGCTCCCCGTCGTTCCCCACAAATTCCCCAATTAAATTAACAAACCCTCGTTCGTCCGCCGACCACGTCCGCTGTCCCCGTCTCCGGCGGCGCCACCCAGCCATGTCTATGGATGACTGCTTCGTTCCGTTCCACTCTGCTCTCCGGGAGCCGACTGCCTACGACCGCTGGGGAAGGCCCCGCAACCCTACTGGTCGCAGCTCGATCAGGACAAGTGCGCAGTGGGAGGCTCGCAAGGGCAAGGCGGCGTCGACAGGCGCATCCTGCACTTTCTCAACCGCCCCGTCGCCGTCCCCCCAAGGTGCCGACCGCCGCCCCTTGGCCCGCCTCGTTGCCGTCTCGTCCTCCTGTCCGGTGTAGCCATTATCCTGCTTCGATTTGATTCATTTCGAATTCCACTCACATGTGTCCTATCCGACAACAATCAGGCCTAGTACTTTTTGTTGGGCTAAGTCCCTCCACATGGAGGTGTGTTGGCAGCCCAACATCAGCCCACACAAGTCCAACACATATAAACCGTTGATCTGTTCTGCATCGAACGGTTGAGAGGGCTTCCAAGGGAAGTGAAGCAAGAAGAAAACCCTAGCCACTCCACCCCTTACTGGGCGTGGCTGCCATTCATGAGTGAGAGAGATAGCACACAAGAGGAAACACAACCTGAGAGAGAGGAAGAAGAAGAAGCAGAGGTTCTGTTCAGATTTGCTGCATCTGACCAGACAGTGTTCAAGCTGGTGATTGGAGGCTCAAACGTGCTTGGATCGACCCCAAACTTGGTGAGCTCGTTCCTTACTTTGAGTACTTCGATTTGGTTAGCTGGTTTGAGGATTGGGTCAGTGGAGCATCAGATTTGAGAGTGGTTTTGTCAGCTCCGACTATTGCAGTTTCAGAACAGAGTAGTTTTGGGAGGCGAACAGTTTGGGTAGGCAAACGATGTCCGATTGAGCTGAATTTTGGAGGGGATCACAGGAACTCGTGTGTCTACTTGTCTGCCAAATTTGGTGCTGTTTGGTTCAGCGGTTTAAGAGCAGTTTGCAAAACACTGAAGGGTACAGAAGCTGCGTAAACTCTGCTTTGCTGAAATCTTACTTCTTGTGGTTGTTGTTGCTGTTGCCGGTTGGCAACGTGGAGAGTGTGTTGTAAACTTCTCTAGAGGTTCTAGAGAAGACTTTGTACTCATCATTCTCATAGTGAAGTTGTGTGGACCGGTCGGTCCACAGCCGTGGTTTTTTACTCCTCAAGTTGAGGAGGTTTTTCCACGTTAAATCCTGTGTCACTTGTGCATGTTGTTTGTGTTATTCCGCTGCTTACTTGTTGGTTGAAGCTGTCCTCAAAGTTCATCATAGGTGAAGGGGTTGTGTAGTGTGCATATTTGCCGTGTCGGTGAATTTGTGCAGCGCAATTGTTGCTGTCCAGCCCCAACACTTTTTAGCTTTTGATTATCCAGAATCAGCTTTTGGAAAACTTCCCCCAAAATCAGCTTCTCCAAAGAAGCATCCAGAATCAGCCGTCTTCTTTTCTGAGATTGTGGTCTAAGATTATGGGCTGAGTTGTATGCTGAAATGTCTCTAATGTCCCTGAGCTGGAATTGGGTGTTGAATTGCTAAGGATACAGGTTCAAAGCATTGAGCATTCAGAGAACCAATAACTTATAGCATACTTGCACCATTCATGCATCCATGTACAAATAAACTAACATCATGCATTCATCAATCAAGCAAATCATCTACATCGATCTATCCATCCACGAGAGTAGAATTAATCATTGGGCTCATAGATTGTGCGGACGCCTCTGCTGTAGTAATTCTGAATTATTTGCATGTTCTGGTTCAGGCACAAGGAGAATTTGCCAGAGGAGCCAAAGCAACACCATCCTGCTCAAGCTGCAGTCTCATCCGCTGCTTCCAGGGGGAGGTACGCAAGGTAAAAAAAAAAGACTCTCTCTGTTATCATTTTGGTTATGTTGAAATGTGATTGCGGCCTTGCTGGGTCGGTAACTTAAATCCCTTCAGGTTGCCAGTCCATTCCATTGCAAATTACTCCCGCTGTCTCATAATATAAGACGTTTGTTGACACTAAAACATATGGAGGGAGTACTTTTTTCATGGTTACTTGTATTTTTTCTTCTTGCGCTGCTAGCTGCATGGATCATGGGCTAAGAATTGTACTGAACCTATTCGTTCTGGTTGACAGTAGCAGCCGTCATCCATGCCTGGCACCTGTTTAATTCACAATGTCAAATCCGAATTTGAGATAAACTATTCAAGTTTTTGATTCCCTGTAACCGGTTTCTAAAAAAGTCTGCACGCATCTCTCAGAGAGACACACCACACTTCATCATAGTAAAAAGGGAAAAGTATATTTTTCGTCCTTCAGCTCTTTGGAAAGTATAGAAATCGTCCCTTAACTTCAAAACCAGCAAAACTTAGTCCCTGAACTTTGAAAACCGGATAAGTTTAGTACCTTGGGTAGTTTTGTGTGGACGTGGAGTGGTTTTTGATACAGACACGTGCACGAAAAGTGCTCGGCATAATGCCCATCAAGCAGCAGTGCACATGGGAGGTGAAACACGCAAGCAGTAGCGGCAACGCATGCCAACGGCGCCCGGCAGTGTGCGAGTGAGCGAATATGGCGACGGCGCGGCTCGGTGTCTCCACGATGAGGCTGCCCAACAACGACCTGTGCAGGATGCGTTTCCTGCCTACGTGGTAGCTGACGGAGTGTTGGAGGCAGGATGCTCTTGAGCTCTTGTTGCTGCCATCGCTGGTGCTTGTGCACGAGCGCTCCGAGTCTAACTCCTCGTGCAGGCCATCAAAAAACAAGCTTTGCACTTACATTTCTTCAGTTCATGTTGAGCTTGGACTTGACATGGCTGTAACTGGGATGGAAGGAGGGGCACCAACCATGAAGTTTTACAGGGGATGGCGATCGCGAGCTCCTGCAAGGCACCGGCGCACATTCGTGTCTTGCAGTGGATGGTGGGCGCGCGATTTTGTTGTAGTTCAAACTCGCTGCACGTCCGCGTCCCACGTTCCATGGCGCCTCATTATGGTCCGGTCCTGGGCATTGAACACGGCGGAGCCACTTGCTTCTACTCATCGATGCTCGTCGGGACTGGCCAATTGCCGATGTGGCCGGGCGGCAGTGGGATCCCGGCATGTAAAATTAGTTGAAGCATATGCTAACAAGCAGTGATGCATACGTGCTTATAAGACATGGGATTGAGATACGGTTGGTTAGCTACCTGATCTGTACGATATACACAGCCTGTACAATTTTCTGTACAAGATAATCCAACTCAACCGGCCCATGAGATCAAGGTACAACACACGCATACGCACTAATTCCCTGGAACACATATTTCAATACGACAGCTCGTCTCGGCATATGCCGCCCACGGGACAGATATGGTGGGGGTACACTTGTCAATCCTGAGTCAAAAACCACTCCACGTCTGCATGAAACCGCCCTAAGCAGTATGAGGACTAAATTTATCCAGTTTTGAAAGTTGAGGGACTAAGATTTACTGGTTTTGGAGTCGAGGGACCATTTGTATATTTTCAGAATAATTGAAGGACGAAAAATATACTTCTCCCTAGTAAAAATGGAAAAACGATACTGGTAACCTTATTTTTGAGTGGTAGAGCATGCTATATTGTCTTTGCTCATTTCTATGACATGATCATAATTTGTCGATGCATTAGGAGTCATGCTGGGTGGGCTTCCAAGGACAGGAGTACCCCATGCATCAGGAGCCGAGCTGCCTATGCTTCCAAGGAGAGGAGCACTCCTAAAGGTATCAGCATGGAGGAAATATGGATTTAGGTTTCAGTTTACTTTCCCTGAACCTGATTATGGGGAGTACGGCGCCGATTTCGGTGAGGAAGAGGAGTGTTTACCGAGGCAGAGGAAACCTCCCGAAGTAAGGAATGCACTCCGTGAGAAGAGAGTCGCGTTTAGGCAAAAGACTGGGCAGCACCATACAAATGTAGCCCTGCGTAAGTACAACAGAGCAAACAACACCAAGGTCTCTCCTCTCTCCCTCTCTCGTAAGAGAGTGTGGGTGTATTGTGTGTTATCCCAGTGCTCTATTGTAACTGTACTTTTCCATCTGGTTTTTTCAGTTTGAGCTGGTGGAGGTGCCAGTGATCCGTGAGTTTTGGGAGTTTGGAGGGGGCTGCATCCATTACAACTTCACGGCTAAGCAAGCACAGGATCGTGATCATTCTGCTAATGCCGATAGCACCAAGCTCTTCTTCTCTGAGGTCAACTCCGCTTTCCATGGCGAGAAGGATGTGGTTCTATGCTGTATCGTTGGAGAACATGATAATGGTGCGTATTTGCCAGAGAAATTGCTGTTTTCTAATTTCTGTATATATATGCAATTCCTTCTTTTTCTTTGTCCTGCCTTACGTATGTGCAATTCCTAAAGAGTACTTTTTGCAAACCAAATCCTGGATATAACATGTCCATGCCATAAACTCATACTCCCTCCGTTCCCAAATAATTGTCTTTCTAGCCATCTCAAATGGACTACAACATACGGATGTATGTAGACATGTTTTAGAGTGTAGATTCACTCATTTTGCTCCGTATGTAGTCACTTGTTGAAATCTCTAGAAAGACAATTATTTAGAAACTATCAATTCTAGTGATTTTGCATGCCCTTCCTGCTACATATACAGTGTCATCTTTGGCAATTGAACAATCCTGCAAATAATATGAACCTTTGTTGGAACTGTCAGTTATTCTTCTAGATCATATGCCCTGCTGCTTAATGGATGTAAATATACATGAAGAAGCAATTAAGCAAAAGCGGCATTTTTGAGATGCTCAAACCTGCTTTGTTAGGCTTCCAGTTAGTTATATACTCCTACATGCTATCTATATCAACAGAGTGGCATGTACTCATAAGGTTTGCGTTAGCTGCAATCTATTTTGTTTATTCGTGTTAATATTTGTTTGACACTTTTTGTGTGTTAGCTGCAATCTATTTTGTTTATTCGTGTTAATATTTGTCTGACTCTTTTTGTGTGTGTCTGTTTTCTAGGGCATTGCTACGGCTGCGAAGGCTTCAAGCCAACCGTTATTCACCCTAGCAGCCAAGCATACGGCGGTGGTAATAGTACTTGCATTGATTTTGCTGGTTCAGACGGAAGCTCGGAGAGTGATTAAAACGCAAAACCTTCCAGTGGTTGAGCTCGGTGGTTGGATTTGGTTCCATGCATGGCTAATCTTCCAATGTGTTCTGTCTTAGCTCTTCATGCCAAGATAAATGTACTTTTGGTGGTTAATGCCGTTCTTAAATATCTTTTAGGAGGATATATTTTCAGTGAGTAATTAAATAAAGTTAAATGCGGACATGGAAAGTGAAACCTGAGTTTCTGTTGTATGTTATGTGTTACGGGATAATGTCATATTTTGCCCTCGCAACTTGCTTACCCTAGCAGACATCTTTTTAACTTCTTTTATGTTTGTCAGAAATTTTTCTTTGTGATTCTCTATGTAATTTCTTGATATACTCATAATCTCGTAGAATTTAATTCGGATTCTTGGTTGTCATGTTGTTCTTCATTTAAGAATGCATATGTTACTTCACTATAAAAGAAGTCTTGAATGTGGATTTACATCATGACCCCTCCTATCGTGGATGATGTCCTACATCATGACTTGTAGAAAAAGGCTTTCACCTTGCTTCATTGTTTGTAAACCAACAACCGAACGATATGCACTGGTAGCCCACACGCACATCAATCCTGCTCGAGGTTCCAACTACCATAGAACCACAAATGGCCAAACTAAGACAAGCACAAGAACTAAAGGGGCTCTCTTGATCCAGATGATGAGCACATGTCTTCATAGAGGGCCTCGACACACCTCACGAGGCTAGGCACCGTTCCCAAGGTATGCAGCTAGTGCCGAGTTTGGTGCTATAGGATAGCAGGAGTTTGAAGGAGGAGGGGCCGATAAAACGACATCTCAACAAAGAAGCAAAGCATCCACGGACATAGTCATCGTCCATGAGCAAGCTCATGCAAGACTTTTGCCGATGCCCCTACTAACCCTAGAGACCAACGTAGCCACCCACCATACACACCCAATGGACCTTGGCAAGTGATTGAAACGTCAAATGATCCTTGTGGCATGGCACCGATCTCAACAACCCCTGGTCATGGGATGGCCTTCCAATCAAGAAGCACGTTGTTTAAAAGAAGTTCAGAGCACATTGAGGTAGCAAAATGACGACATGAGGACACCATAGTGAACCTTGGCAACCCTGCACACACAAGGGCACCACATAGAGGGACGCCGAGGAAGGGCGGCCTTGGCAAAGGTGAGGTTATTGTCACGACGTCAAGAGATGTCGTCGTTGCCTCTAATGACCAAAGCATTACGCAACTTTCACAGATTTCCCTCCTCCATAGGAACCGACACACAAAACCATGAACGTTGAGGGAAAGCGTGGAGTACGCCACTCCAACAAAACCTCAAGCCCTGGAGGCCCATCGAACCAATCTTGCATGCGAGGAGCATGCCCTGGGATCCTAGCCATACAGAGACCGGATGTGTGCTCATAATGTTTGTATTCTCCTGATGCTTCATTTTAAGCGAAAAAACCCTTTTTTTTTAAAAAAATAGGGGCAGTTCAATCACGAGCTAACGTCTAGAATATTTATACCACGTTGCAATGTCACTGTCGTAGTATAGCATAAAGAAACCCGTAAAAAAATATAATACAAATATTATTATATACTATATAAAGCAACAACCGAACAACATACAACGGTAGCCGACGAATACATCAGCCCAATGCTGGTATCCTTACCCGGATTGATCGTGAAATATTCAATATCATTTCCTAGTGGATCCATAAGGGTGAGTGAATTCAGAAGAGTTGATCCAAAATCCAGTTCCACAAACCCAGCACATTGCATCTTTTTCTATCACGAATTAATAAAGCTCGCCGGCGATTGATTACTCGCGACTACGACGATTCCCTCAGCACTTGGACTTGCACCACCTGATCGCCGGTGTCAGCGGGCCTGAAGAGGCAGACGTCAGAGATCCTGAGGCCGTTGTCCCATGCGAAGCCCTCCCAGCCCGCCATGATCATGCCGCCCTTGCTGCCGACCCTCACGGACACCTCCCATCGCCGGTCGCCGCGGCCGGCCACGCTCAGCCCCGCGGTGCACGACTCGGCCCATCCCACGCGGGCACAGAAGGTCTTGGTCAGCTCCATGTACTGCAGATGGAACGGCTGCTCAATGCCCAGCCGGAGCGCCCCATCGTCCGACGACGACGGTACGCAGGAGCCGGCGGCCGAGGCGTTGGCCGGCGAGAGCTTCTTCCTCCTCTTTGTCCCAGTCGTCGCCGGCAGTGACGACCCTGAGGGGGACCCCCCGTGGTGGTGGTTGTCGCTGCCGGACTCCTCCATGTCGGGGGCAGCGTCGTCGTCGTCGATGTTCGTCGTGCTGCCATGCTCGCCGTCGAAGTAGGTGGTGCAGCCAGACGTGTCGAAGGGCTCGACGGCAAAGTCGAGGTCGCCAAGGTGGTCGAAGACGAGGAGCTGGCCGGCGGAGAGGCCGCAGCCGGCGACGAAGCTCCGCCACACCCTCCCGTCGAAGCGCAGGCCCGCGGCGCCGTGCCGGACGAGGCCCACGTGCCACGACTGGCCCGTGGGGTCGCGCAGCGTGGCGACGGCGAGCACCGGCGGCCGGTCCAGGCGCGCTGCGAACTTGGGCGGCAGAGACTGCAGGCAACGGCGACAAATCGTCAGGTATGGCGCAGCAGATTACGGACTGATTAATTAATTGTAGATTGGACGGCGACGTCGCTTACCAAGCTAGACTCGAAGGAGCCCGGCAGGAGTATTTTGAAGAACTTTTGCCGGCGTACGGCGCCGCCCTCCATGGCCGCAGCAGATCGATGGATGAACCGGCGGTTAGAGTATCCCCGTTTATGTCGCTGCCCTTCCGCAGTCCTAGTACGTGATTATATATCGGCGGCCTTAGAGTTTAATTTCTTTCTTTATTCTCTTCGTTCCTGCCATGTATAACAGTCTACGGTTCAGGCTCGTCTTCGCCTCCGTTACGAAAACAGTCCACGGTTGACCATTTTTTTTCAGAATTCTTCTATGTGACAAACATTGACTTGTAGTTTTCAAATTTTATTTTATTTCGGACCAACGAATTAAGATCCAAGGGCCCAAGTTGATGATCTTATGGCACCAGCCCTCTCCCACCTGTCTTAGTTTTACGGAAACGGAAAAAAAACTGACGTCGGTTCTATAGGATTTGGGTTGAACCTTCCTGGACCATTGGATCAAAATATGCATCCTTAGCACCCACAAAACCAGTCGCGTTATCGTTTTCTTCCGTTCGGAAATGTAAGGGGCGGTCGCGAACGAGGTGAACGATGAACACTCTTTAGGTCTTGTACGATGCAAGATGCTTAGAGGAGGTGCTTAGAAAAATAAACCAGGTTTTCTCTAAATGCGGTTCTTATTTGTACATGATAGACGCTTAGTTAGGCGTCTCCCCTATAGAAATAAGCATTGATGCTTAAGAAAAATCTAGTTTATTTTTTAAAGCATCTCCCTAAGCACCTAACATTGTACAAGGCCTAAGCATCTCAAGCAGACCTCTTAAAACGCGTACCTGCAAACTCAATTTATAGTTCGTTCGTTGCTTCGGATGCGGGTAGAAAACGTTCGCGAAAGTACATAAACCGAAAATAAACCTGTAAATTTTGAATTTAGGACTTCGCGGCAGAAATAAAACGACTTCATAGTTCTTGATCATCATACATACATCATACATAGACTAAATTGCACTAAATAGCTAGGAGGAGAGGCGGCCACCATAACCCTACAGCCAAAAAATGGCTCACTGAAGCCATCCGGGTGCGGTGGCAGACATCCTCGGTCGTCGTTCTTGGAGACGAGGTCAACGTCGATGTCATCCCGCGCCTTGGCTTCGCGGCACCATGTCTCTTGGTCGTCGACGAACTCCTTCTCTTTCGCGAGCCCCTGGTCAACAGTGCCGGAGCTAGCATTTAACAACAGGATGGTTCGCTCTTTTTTTATAAGCAATATAACATGTGAACGTTATAACTAAATAGTAAATACCAATATCACATAGGAGTAGATTAATATGGTCCGTTGCACGCCTCGAAGCTAATTAGCCAAGGAACACAAAGGACGGGAGTAGCCAAGAGCACGGCTCCAGCAAATATAGTTTGCTCTACACGCGCCACAGCAAAAAAAATCAGAACTCATACTTAAAATATAGTCAAATTTGATGCAATTCGTCTAACTCGGAGCGACCATGGGGCAGGGGGTGGCCTGATGGGGTACCTCTCTCAGAATGAGGCACCTCGTGCATGCCAGCGCGGACAACAGCCGACAGGGGGGCGGACGGGGCAGGCTGCGGGCGTCAGGCTGGTTATAGTGGGAAGTAACTTAGACTAGTAACATGTATATGTTATTAGTTTATGTTACTATCTCTATAGTGCATAGTATTATAGATTAGTATCATAAGTAGTCTCATTTATTGCCATGCATGACACATAGTGGCATCACATTTATTATGTTACGGTATCTATCTATGTTACTATAACTATCTATCTCTTCTTTAATTACATGCCACATAAGCATGTTTGCGAGTCCCAAATGCATGATACTACTTATGTTACCCCCACTATGGCCATCCTCAGCAGGCGGTGGCTCCAGGTGGTTGGGCGGGGCGGCGACGACAGGGAACACAACTGGCGGCGGATCGAAATCGGGAAGTTCTCGAGGCGCTGGCTGCGGGAAAATCCTATTGGCCGCTCGTTGCGGCAAACTGCCGGCGCTTCGCACACAGCAAGCGACCGAGCGATGCTTTTGGGCCGGCCCACTTACGTACGTAGCATACAAACTGCCCACTCCGGTTTTATGAACCTTGTAGAAGGTTCCATGAACTGTTTTTTTCTTTTATTGGGTTTCCACTTTTTTTCACTTTCCTGATCGTTTTTTCGTTTTCTGTTTCTTTTTCATTTTTTCTTTTTTGTTACCTTTTCTTTTTCAAGTTTCTTTTTCTTTTTCAGAACATGTTTGCCGTTTTACAAAAAAATAGGATTTTCTTTGTTATTTCTTTTTCTTTTCTTCTCTTTTTTCTTCCAAATAATAAAAAATTTGAAATTTTGTTCATGTTTTCAAAAAATGTTCAGCTTTTGAAAAAATGTTCTCAAAATTCAAAAATTGTTCTCGTTACACAAAAAAGTTCAAAACTTTCGAAATTAAAAAAATGTAGCAGATTTCAATATTTTGTTCACTTTTTAAAAAAATGTTCGCGCTTCCAAATTTGTTTGGGATTTTTCAAAATTGTTCTTTGTTTCAAAATTTGTTCTCAAGATTCAAAAAATGTTAGTGCTTTAAAAAATTGTTCGCGCTTCCAAATTTGTTCGGGATATTTCAAAATTATTTTCCATTTCAAAATTTGTTCTTAAAATTAAAAAAATGTCCATGGTTGAAAATATAGTTGGCGCTTCCAAATTTGTTCTCAAGATTCAAAATCGTTCGTGCTTTAAACAATTTGTTCACAAATTCCAAAAATGTTCATGTCTTTGAAAAATGTTTTGGGAAATTTGAAATGTTTGGGTTTTCAATTCTATTCTGTTTTTCAAAAAAGTGTTCGCAAATTTGAAAAATGTTCTCGTATTCAATTAATTTGTCCATGAAAAAATGGAATTACGAAAATGTTCTAATTTTAAAATTACTTTTCACAAATTTTGAAGTGATCGCATTTAAACAAAATGTTTGCAATTTCAGTTTTCTTCCTTTTTTATTCCAAAAAAATGTTTTCGGTTTCATACAATGTTCTAATTTTTAATAGTTTGTTCACAAATTATAAAATGGTTGCGTTTCAGAAAATATTTACTTTTTGCCAAAAGAATTCACGTTTGAATTTTTTTTAAGTATAGCCTTTCTCGCGGTTTATAGTTCATGTTTGTTGGGCTACCTTTTTTGACATGAAATCTTAGAAACTATAGTGGCTACCTACTTGTGTTGACAGGTGCCTCGGTCACACCTTGGTTCATCGTAATTTTGCATATTCAGCTTTTATGTTTTCTCGCTACTGTTAATTTCTTTAGGTTCGCGCTGCCAATTTACCATAAGAAGTAGCTAGTTGGGGAGGCTAGCTCATCGCTCTTAGCAATAGGAAGTCTCGGGTTTGATTCCAGTACCCTTTTTTCCTTTTTCGCGATTTTTAACCTACAAATGTGGCGCACCCGCAATATGGGCCGGCCCAGCCAAGCTGCTTGTGTGCGAAATGCCGACAGTTTGCCGCAACGAGCGGCCAATAGGATTTTCGCGATTTTTAACCTACAAATGCGGCGCACCCGCAATATGGACCGGCCCAGCCAAGCTGCTTGTGTGCGAAATGCCGACAGTTTGCCACAACGAGCGGCCAATAGGATTTTCCGGAGTTCCTGCCTGGCTGCGTGCGGTTCGGGACGAGCAGCAGGCTATTGCTGGGCTTCTTTTCCATCTAGCCCATCTCCTAATAACATTGGTACATATAGGCTGGACTAAAATCCCAGGGTGGGCCGCGGCCCACCCTGTCCACCGTGTGGCTCCGCCACTGCTGTTCAAGGACATATGATCTAGAGGAGCACCCCAGAAGGTGTCAACATGGAGGAACATGGATTTAGGTTTCGGTTCACTTTCCCTCAACCTGATTATGGGGAGTACGACGCTGATTTTGGTGAAGAAGAGGAGTGTTTACCGAGGCAGAGGAAACCTCCGGAGGTAAGGAATGCACTGCGTGAGAAGAGAGTCGCGTTTAGGCAAAAGACTGAGCGGCACTATGCAAAGGTAGCCCTGCGTAAGTACAACAGAGCAAACAACACCAAGGTCTATCCTCTCTCCCTCTCTCGTAAGAGTGTGTGGGTATTATGTCTATATCTCCACAATAGCATATAATCGTAAGGTTTGCGTTAGCTGGAACCTATTATGTTTAGTATATTTGTCTCACTCTTTTTTTTTTGTGTGTTTGTTTTCTAGGGCATTGCTATGGCTGCGAAGGCTTCAAGCCAGCCGTTGTTCACCCTAGCAGCCAAGCATATGGTGGTGGTAGTAGTACTTGCATTTGATTTTGCTGGTTCAGACGGAAGCTCCGAGAGTGATTAAAACGCAAAAATTTCCAGTGGTTGAGCTCGGTGGTTGGATTTGGCTTGCATACATGGCTAATCTTCCAATTTGTTCTGTCTTAGCTCTTCATGCTAAGATAAACGTACTTTGGTGGTTAATGCCGTTCTTAAATAGTATTATCTTTTAGCAGGATATATTTTCAGTGAGTAGGTAAATAAAGTTAAATATGGACAGGGAAAGTGAAACCCGAGTTTTTGTTGTATGTTATGTGTTACGGGATAATTTCTTATTTTGCTCTCGCAACTTGATTATATTCGTCAGAAATTTTTCTTTGTGTTTCTCTATGTACTTTCTTGAGATACTCATAATCTCGTAGAATTTAATTCTGATTCTTGGTCATGTTGTTCTTCATTTAAGAATGCCTATGTTACTCCAGTGTAAAACAAGTCTTTAATGTGGGTTTACATCATGACCCCTACCCCTCCTATCATGGATGCTGTCCTACATTATGACTCGTCGAAAAAGGCTTTCACCTTGCTTCATTGTTTGTAAAGCAACAACCGAACAACATGCAATTGGTAGCCCACACACACATCAATCCTGCTCGAGGTTCCAACTATACCATAGAACCAGAAATGGCCAAACTAAGATATGCACAAGAACTAAAGGGGCTCTCTTGATCCAGATGATGAGCACATGTCTTCTTAGAGCGCCTCGACACACCTCACGAGGTGGAGCACCGCTCCCAAGGTATGGAGCTAGTGCCGAGTTTGTTGCTATACGGTAGTAGGAGTTTGAAGGGGGAGGGACCGATAAAACGACATCTCAACAGAGAAGCAAAGCAGCCACGGACATCGTCATCGTGTTGGGAAACGTAGCATGCAATTTCAAAAAAATTCCTATGCTCACGCAAGATCTATCTAGGAGATGCATAGAAATAAGAGGGGGAGAGTGTGTCCACGTACCCTCGTAGACCGAAAGCGGAAGCGTTTAGACAACACGGTTGATGTAGTCGAACTTCTTCTAGCTCCGACCGATCTAGTACCGAACGTACGGCACCTTCGAGTTCTGCACACATTCAGCTTGATGACATTCCTCGCCCTCTTGATCCAGCAAGGTGTCGAGGAAGTAGATGAGTTCCGTAAACAGGACGGCGTGGTGACGGTGATGGTGAAGTGATCCGAGCAGGGCTTCGCCTAAGCAACGGGACAATATGACCGGGGGTGTAAACTTTGGAGGGGGGCACCGCACACGGCTAACAGTTGTAGTTGAATGTTGTAGGCGCCCCCCTCCCCACATATATATAGGTTGGAGGGTAGGAGAGGCAGCCTTGGGGCTGCCCCAAGTAGGACGAATCCTACTTGGGGTCCTCTCCCAATTCAGCCAACCCCCTCTCCTATTCCTATTCGAAGTTGGAAGGGAAGAGGGGGAAGGGGGAATCCTATTTCCTTTTTCCTTTCCTCCTCCCCCTTTCCTTCTCCAATTTGGACAGCCCATAGGGGGGGGGGGCGCACCAGACCCTTTGTGGCTGGTGCATTTCCCCTCTTGGCCCATAAGGCCCATATCTTTTGCCGGGGTGCCCGGAACCCCTTCTGGTGACCTGATAAGTACCCGGTGCTTCCCGAAACACTTCCGGTGTCTGATACCATCGTCCTATATATCAATATTTACCTCTCGTCCATTTCGAGACTCCTCGTCATGTCTGCGATCTCATCCGGGACTCTGAACAACATTAGGTCACCAAATCACATAACTTGTATAATACTATATCGTCATCGAACGTTAAGCGTGCGGACCTTACAGGTTCGAGAACTATGTAGACATGACCGAGACACCTCTCCGGCCAATAACCAATAGCGGAATCTGGATGCTCATATTGGCTCCAACATATTCTACGAAGATCTTTATCGGTCGAACTGTTACAACATACGTTATTTCTTTTATCGTTGGTATGTTACTTGCCCGAGATTCGATCGTCGGTATTTTCATACCTAGTTCAATCTCGTTACCGACAAGACTCTTTACTCGTTCCGTAATACATCATCTTGCAACTAACTCATTAGTCACTTTGCTTGCAAGGCTTCTTATGATGTGTATTACCGAGAGGGCCAGAGATACCTCTCCGATACTCGGAGTGACAAATCCTAATCTCGATCTATGCCAACCCAACAAACACCTTCGGAGATACCTGTAGAGCATCTTTATAATCACCCAGTTACATTATAAAGTTTGATAGCACACAAGGATTACTCCGGTATCCAGGAGTTGCATAATCTCAGAGACGAAGGAATATGTATTTGGCATGAAGAAAGCAATAGCAATAAAACTGAACGATCACAACTCTAAGCTAACAAATGTGTCTTTTTAATCACATCATTCTTCTAATGATGTGATCATGTTTATCAAATGACAACACACGTCTATGGTTAGAAAACTTAACCATCTTTGATCAACGAACTAGTCTAGTAGAGGCTTACAAGGGACAAGGTATTTTATCTATGTATCCACACATGTATCAAGTTTCCGGTTAACACAATTCTAGCATGAATAATAAACATTTATCATGAAATAAGGAAATATAAAATAACAACTTTATTATTGCCTCTAGGGCATATTTCCTTCAGTCTCCCACTTGCACTAGAGTCAATAATCTAGATTACATTGTAATGATTCTAACACCCATGGTGTCGGTGTTCTGGGAACGGGGGTCCCCAGACTTGCCTGCCTGCGGCCTGCGGCGTGGCTCAAAGGGGGGGGGCATCACGGCCCATCTTCATCAACACAAGCTCAAGACCCTCGCGAGGGGCCAAGCCTCGCGGGGCGGACAACAGGGAGCTTCCTCAGGCACGGTCTCGTCAGGCTGGCTCGCGAGGAGGCGGAGAGATCAAGGCGGGGTACCTCGCGAGGTGCCCATGATGCAAGCCATGACGACCAAGTGCGCCAGGCGGGCGCCAGCCCGCGCAGTGTCCTCCTTTCCTTTTTGGTGCAAAGGGAGCAAGCGCAGGCGAGAGCATCAAGCAAAGGCGTCCATTTCGGTGCAACAAGACCAAGACCAGTCCAACGGCAGGAAGGAAGTCATTGTGGAGCCCAAGTCGGCGTCACCACCAGAGCCTTTGACAAAGCGAGAGGACCAACTTTAGTCAGGATAAGTGTACCAGATGTTCCCCTTCAAAATGGCCAATTGTTGGCGCCCTTCCCGCTTAATATTTGGGAAGAGGCCCAGGGCCTTTGCATATAAATAGGACTAGCCACCCACAGAGCAAGGCATCTGATCTGGTGTGGAATCGGTAGCTAGAGGCAAGCTGGAACCAGAGGGAAAGAGCGACTGAACTCCCCCTAGCAGTTCATCGCCCCGGCCAAGAGCAGACCCTCGCGAGGCTGTTCTTCCTTGTATTGTTCATCACCATCAGCCCAAGAGGCAATCCACCACACCACAAACTAGAGTAGGGTATTACACCACAATGGTTGCCCGAACTAGTATAAACCCTGTGTCTCTTGTGCTGTTCCTTTCGTGGTTTAGATCCTAACGAGGCGGCGGGGTGCAGGTAGGTAGAGGGCGAGATTCCGCATGCACCCCAGTGTTCGAACCTCAAGGGTCTGCCGGAACCCGAAATCCGACATTTGGCGCGCCAGGTAGGGGTGCGCCGGAATTCGTCTTTCGCCGCACTGTTCTCCGTCGACCACCGCACCAATGTCTGACGCTCGTCGGGTCCGCGCCGAGCGCCGAGCCGCTCTCGCTTCCCGCGTCGCCCAGACGGCTCCCATCAGCGGGCGCCCTTGTCGTTTCCCGTCGCCTGCCGTCAACGCCGCCACCGGCTCGGCGGGGAACGAGCAGCAAGCATCGTCCCAGCATCCCTCCGTGAGGCAAGACGGCCGCACTGCTACCCCCTCACTCGCCCCGGCTAGTTCTTCGTCTCGCGCATTCCGCGTGCCCATGGAGGCTCGAGCTGCGCTCATCGCAGCAAACGAGCTCCTGGGCTACCGTCCCGTCGACGACGTCTACGAAGAGTGGCTCGACCGCGTCGCCGAGCTCGTCCGTGCCACAGGAGGCTCCCCCGCGCCGTCTATCCCGCTGCACCGTGCCCCGTCCTGCGTGGGCGACGAAGCTCCGGGGGCGCCTCGGCCGCCTCCCCCTCAAGAAGGCGCCCTGGCCCCAAGGCGCGTGGTCCTTGGGCGGAACCCGTGGCCACAGCTGGCTCCCGTGCCATCACCCCCGAGCTGCGCAACGTCGCGTGGCCTGGCAAGTTCAAGCCAGACCTGCCTCCTCGCTACGATGGTACGGCCGACCCCGCAGAGTTCCTCCAGCTCTACGAGCTGGGCATCGAAGCCGCCAACGGAGACGAGAAGACATGGCGAACTGGTTTCCCATGGCGCTCAAGGACGGGGCCCGCACTTGGCTCCTGAACCTGGCCCCAGGCACGATCTCCTCCTGGGACGAGATGCGTACCCGCTTCATCGCCAACTTCCAAGGTACTCGTGACCGGCCACCCGCCGTGAGCGACATGCGCCGCATCAAGCAGCAGCCAGGAGAGACCCTGCAGAAGTACATCCAGCGCTTCAACAACGCACGCCTCAAGATTCCCAAGGTGACCGAGGAGGCCATCATCTCCGCCTTCTCCGACGGTGTGCGCGACGTCAAGATGAAGGAGGAGCTGGCGATGCATGAAGACTTGTGCACTTCCTTGGAGCTGTTCAACTTGGCGACCAAGTGCGCCAGGCCGAGGAAGGGCGCCTCTCCCTCCTCGAGCTGCCTGCCGCAGACCCAGAAGAGAAGAAGTCCAAGGCCAAGGATGTGAAGCGCAAGGGGGCTGCCGTGCTCGCGCAGAACCGGACACCAAGCGGGGTCGAGATCAGCCCGAGTCTTCCAAGGGCAGCCGGTACTGCGTGTACCACGACCTCCACACCCACAACACCAGCGAATGTTAAGAGCTCCGAGCCGTGCGAGAAGGAAGGATCGGCCGACGTCCCGACCGCAGCGACCGGGGCTACGACCGAGGAGGAGGAAGGAACGCAGGACGCTTGGAAGACAGCGGCCCTCGCCAAGGGTGGCGCGACCAACCTCGCGAGGATCGCTGGCAAGACCCGCCTCGGGAGGGACGCTGGAGGGATCAGCCTCGCGAGGATCGCCCGCAAGGCAACGCAGTCCTCCCTCCTCTGCCGCCGCAGCCAAGGAGAAACGAAGACCATCATCAGGACGAGGGGGCTGGGGGCTTCCAGGAGCCTCGCACGATCGCCTGCATCCTGGGCGGAGCTCAAGCCCCAGCCTCTCAACGCATCTTCAAGCAGTTCACCCGTGAAGTGAATGCAGTCCTCCCCAAGCTCGAAGCCACACGCCCCCTCAGGTGGTCGGCGTGCACCATCACGTTCAGCTCAGTGGATCAGCTCAAGTGTGCGGCCACAGCCGGAGTCCTCCCGATGCTCTGTTCCCCAATCATCAGCAACGTGCTAGTCACCAAGACCCTCATCGATGGCGGGGCAGGGCTCAACGTCCTGTCTGTGGAAACGTTCAACAATCCCCATGTGCCTTACAATCAGCTTCAACCAACCAAGCCTTTCTCTGGGGTCACCGACGGCTCCACAGTCCCAATCGGGTAGGTTCGCCTCCCTGTCACCTTCGGCGCACGCGACAATTACCGCACCGAGCTCATCGACTTCAACGTCGCCCACATTCGCCTGCCATAAAATGCCATCCTCAGGTACCCAGCGCTGGCCAAGTTCATGGCCGTAACCCACCACGGCTACAACGTCCTCAAGATGCCAGGAAGTGGCGGAGTCATCACGGTGCCCTGCGAAGAGAAAGACGCAGTGTGCTCCCTGGAGCGAGCCTTTCAGGCCGCATCACTGGAAGACCCGGATCGCGGAAGCAGGAGGCTTCCCGAGACCGCCCCTAAGAAGAAGAAGACATCATCCGGCCCGGCCCCTCAGGAGGCAGGCCCCTCAGGGTCCGCGCCTGCTCAGGGGGAACCTCCTTCTATCGCATAGGAAAGCGCGCCCGGCGCCCTCCTCAGCCAGGGCTTGGGGGCTCCTCCCTGGAGGGCCACCGACCTTGCTAAGGTCACGAGGGAGGCACTTGGGCACCACTTGGAGGCGTGTTTCGAAGCACGTTTCCCTCAAGAAGGAGCAAGGCAAGGAGGGCCAAACCCTCAGGATTTCGTCAGCAAGGCCATTCAGGAGCTGCAGGAGTCAAGAGTCATGAGTGGCAGCCGCCGCTTACCTGCCGTAGCACCCCATCCAGGCGAGGATGGTGGGCTGCGCGTCTGCATTGGCATACCAGGGCTCAACCGAGCCTCCCAGCAGCGCCTCTGGCCCTCTAGCATGGGGCGCTGCGAAGGTCCACCCCACAGCTACGTTCGCATGCCTTACGGCTTGCCGAACGCGGCCGCCACGTACCAGCGCCTCATGAGGAGCATCCTTGAGGCTCAGGAGGCCAGGCGTTCCGCAGCCTTGGCAGAGATGGAGATGGTCCACGAGGAGCCACCGGCGCCTCCGGAGCCTCCCGAGGCCCCTGAGCCTGGGGGCTCGTGAGGATCGGCTCCCGCAGCCCGCCGAGTCTGCTGCACCAACACCCTTTCGTCTTCAACGTTATCAGGTGACATCTTTCAAGTTTCATTTCCAACTGGGAGCGCCCCCCAGGGCTGCATTATTCCCAGGCCACGTGGGTCCGTCCCTGCGGCGTGTATCCCTTTTACTTCATGTTCCTAGCTTACCTTGTTGGGGGTGCCCCTCGGGCTGCATCATCCCCAGGTCGCTCAGGTCCGACCCGGCGGTGTTCGTATTCTTTGCGCTTATCTAAATGAACTTGCTCCTTCGTGATTAACATGCTTGACCTAGTTGCCCGGTCAACTGACACCAACTGATGGAGCTGCTCCCTAACGGCACGACGCTTGCGCATGGGTCCGTCCCTGCAACGCCGACAAACCTGAATGGCTGAGCTCTGGCCGCGGCAGCCCCGCATAGCGCTACCTCGTCAAGCCTTCAGTGCCTCGTCACCCCTCCGGGGCAACCAACGGCTGACTGTCGATTGTCACGGCGAACTCTCGTTCTTTCTGTGATGAGCCCGCAGGATCTCTTCAAGGAGCAGCGTCAGGCGAGGCCCCCACGGTGTCTCCTTCACTCTCACCCGCGCGAACCGCTTGCACGTAAAAGGGGGGTGCCTGAGCATCGCGACTCAGAGCTCCTACTGGCTCTCCAGCCCTCACCCTCTGGCCTTGTCCACGGCATCGCGACCTGGCATACCAGCGACGGCTGAGACTCGCTCGAGGGCCGGGACCCGAGGACGTAGAGCAGAAAGGGGAGCAAAGGCGAGAGGGGAGGGACACGTGAGGACCTCACCAAGCGACCCCTCACCTACCGATGCAAGGACCCGGTAACGCGCCAGGAAGCGACTCCTGATTCTCGAGATAAGTCACCCTCCGGAAGCATTAACTAACACGGCACCGTC
Organism: Aegilops bicornis; assembly: GCA_021605145.1. Lineage (NCBI taxonomy): Eukaryota > Viridiplantae > Streptophyta > Magnoliopsida > Poales > Poaceae > Aegilops > Aegilops bicornis. Next base: position 829,690,772 of record CM038671.1, on the reverse strand, counting down.
CCCTCACCAAACGCAATCCCGAGTTAGCAACGTCGCTCTCCTTTCTCGCTGAACGATGGCTGCTTGAGCGCTAAGGGGGACCTCCTGAGCATCGCGACTCAGGGGCTCTTACCGGACCCCGGGCCGCTCACCTCCTGGCCTTGACCATGGCATCGCGACCTGGCATACCAGCGACGGCTGAAGCTTGCCTTGAGACTGGGACTTGTCGGCGCAGAGCATCGAGCCCTCGCAAGGTTCAAAAGGGAGAACTGAGCTAAGGCGGAATGAGCAACTCGCGCTGTTTCACAACAAGGATCATATTAACAAACAGGACCACATGCACCTTACAAGCCCCCACGGGGCGCGCTTTTGATTTCTCGCAGGGAGCAGACCCTAAAGAACGCTAACTACACGCCCTCCTGCAAAAGACGCCATCATCAACAGTGGGCCGTCGGGCACCGGCGCCAACCCCATCCAGATCAGGGGCGGCGACGGCTTGCCGAGCCCGCCTGCCCGAGAGCAAAGACAGGCTCGGGGCTCAGAGCTGGCCACTGCCTCTCGAGTCGCGAAGAGCTCAGCGGAGTCGCTGGATCCTCCGACGCCTCCACCGCCCGAGGAGCTGCCGAGGGAGCGGCCGACGAGCCTAGCCCTCGCCGCGGCAGGGCCTCGATCACCTCTCCCGGGGCAGCACTCCAGCCGGCACCCTTCCGCATCTAAGAACTTGAAGAGCATGACCGAAGCACCGTCGTATTCCAGGTGGATCGCGAGGGCGCCCCTTGCCCCGCAGACCCTGGCGATCTCGCCCCAGCCAGCTCCACCAGGCCTCGCGAAGATGACCGGGCAGGGGAGGCCCGTGCATCACGATCACCTTCTTTTAGGGGTGGAGGCGCCGCCCCAGACGGAACCTCGGGAGATCCCTTCAGCTTCTTTGCCGCGGGCGCCAGCCTAGCCAAGGGATACAGACGTCAAGTCCCAGCGACAAAACAAGAAATAAGATAGGAATCGAGCACTTACTAGTCATCGCTCGCGAGCTCGAGCAACCTCTGGCCATACTTGAAGACCGAGAGTCGGCTACAAGGATCGGCCTGAAGGAGCTCGGGGGCAGGAGGCGCGCCTGCGGATCGCCTCGATGCCGGGGCAGACCCGCGGGGGACCAGCCCGTTCCTGTCCTTCTTCGGGATCGGGGGCAAGCTTCCGCCGCCCCGCTCGTCATCATCCTCGTCGCCGTCGTTGCTCGGTGAGAGGCGGAGAATGCAGGACTTGCACCGAGGGAGGGGAGCCCTCGACTCTCCGTCGGTCGCCTCGGAGTCGAGCCCTCCTTCCCGCTCCCTTCTCTTCTTCGCTGGAGTCGCCGGAGGACACGCCCACCGGATCCTCGGAGCCTCCTGGCACGGGCCCGTCCCCGTTGAAGACGGGCATGGACTCCACTACCTGCTCCCAGCCGTCGCGGAGGAACAGGGGCGTAGGAGCGCCCTCCAACCTCGCAACGTCGCCCCCGACCAAAGATTGGAGAACCGCAGCTAGGTCCTCGTCGGCCAAGACCGCAGGGCTCGGGTGGGGCCTCTACATCAGAATTGGGTACTGACGAAGCGGGGCCAGCTGGTGCTCCAGGAATTCCCTCAGCAGCGACGCGCCGGTCAGCTTCGCCGCCGCCATGCTGGCCGGCCTCAGATCCATGTCCATCTTCTCCAACACCGGCCTCGCGCGGGGCCCACGAGCTCCACTCGAGAACAATCATCGGAGTGTATGGGGTGCTCCGTGGCCAAGATCAGCCGAGGATGGATGCGCCCAACATCTACCAAGACCCACTTGCTCCTGAAGCCCTCAATCCTCTTCCCGGGGTTCGAAATGGCGATGGAGCTACCAGTGACGCTGATTTAAGCTCGCACACGCAGAGAAGGAACCACGAGAGGTCCGGAGGGAGAAATAGTGGCGCAGCAGGGCCACTGAGGGCTGCACCCCGACGTGAGCCTCACAATAGTAGGCGAAGATCGCCAGGAGGAGAACATAGTTGGGGTGGAGATGCAGAGCTTGTAGCTTGTAATGGCGGAGGACAGAGAAGAAGAACTCGGAGAAGGGAGGCATCAGACCGACAACAATGGCACTTACAAAGAGCGGATAGAAGGTGCTCCCTTGGCCCTCAGGGAGGGCGGAGCCGGCCTTGAACACCTTCGCCCCGTCGATGCCCTGCACCGCCGCCATCTGGCGCACCCGGGCAAGGCTCGCCTCCGACATGTTCGGCGAGTCAAGGGCAGGTGCGTACCAAGCTCCGGCCGGGGTCTGGCGAGGCGCCATGCCTTGCTAGGGCGTGCAGTCGAAGTGGATCTGAAGATTTCGGAGGCAGGAAGGAGAGGCGCAAGAAAGGGGATCTGAGCAGTAACCAGAGAAAGCAAGGGAAGCAAAGCCTAGGCAGACGCCGCTCCTTTATCGACTCGCGCGGTTGCTGAGGCACCCACGTCCAATCAACCGCCACGCGGCGCCCAAGGCCGCAGGCTGTTAGGGCCCGCAGCGCTTCGCACTTGCCCCTTCGCCTCTCTGCTCGGCCAAGTCCGGGCGCGCCTTGGGCCCGGGGGCTACTGTCGGCGTTCTGGGAACGGGGGTCCCCAGACTTGCCTGCCTGCGGCCTGCGGCGTGGCTCAAAAGGGGGCCCATCACGGCCCATCTTCATCAACACAAGCTCAAGACCCTCGCGAGGGGCCAAGCCTCATGGGCCGGACGACAGGGAGCTTCCTCGAGCACGGTCTCGTCGGCTGGCTCGCGAGGAGGCAGAGAGATCAAGGCGGGGTACCTCGCAAGGTGCCCATGACGCAAGCCATGACGACCAAGGGCGCCAGGCGGGCGCCAGCCCCCGCAGTGTCCTCCTTTCCTCTTTGGTGCAAAGGGAGCAAGCGCAGGCGAGAGCATCAAGCAAAGGCGTCCATTTCGGTGCAACAAGACCAAGACCAGTCCAACGGCAGGAAGGAAGTCATTATGGAGCCCAAACCGGCGTCACCACCAGAGCCTTTGATAGGCGAGGACGAACTTTAGTCAGGATAAGTGTACCAGATGTTCCCCTTTAAAATGGCCAATTGTTGGCGCCCTTCCCGCTCAATATTTGGGAAGAGGCCCAGGGCCTTTGCATATAAATAGGACTAGCCACCCACAGAGCAAGGCATCTGATCTGGTGTGGAATCGGTAGCTAGAGGCAAGCTGGAATCAGAGGGAAAGAGCGACTGAACTCCCCCTAGCAGTTCATCGCCCCGGCCAAGAGCAGACCCTCGCGAGGCTGTTCTTCCTTGTATTGTTCATCACCATCAGCCCAAGAGGCAATCCACCACACCACAAACTAGAGTAGGGTATTACACCACAATGGTGGCCCGAACTAGTATAAACCCTGTGTCTCTTGTGCTGTTCCTTTCGTAGTTTAGATCCTAGCGAGGCGGCGGGGTGCAGGTAGGTAGAGGGCGAGATTCCACGCGCACCCCAGTGTTCGAACCTCAAGGGTCTGCCGGAACCCGAAATCCGACATATGGAGTCTTGGTGTTGATCATGTTTTGCTCGTGGAGGAGGTTTAGTCAACGGGTCTGCTATATTCAGATCCGTGTGTATTTTGCAAATCTCTATGTCTCCCTCCTTGACTTGATCACGGATGGAGTTGAAGCGTCTCTTGATGTGTTTGGTTCTTTTGTGAAATCTGGATTCCTTCTCTAAGTCAATTGCTCCGGTATTATCACAGAAGATTTTCATTGGACCCGATGCACTAGGTATTAAACCTAGATCGGATATGAACTCCTTCATCCAAACTCCTTCGTTGCTGCTTTAGAAGCAGCTATGTACTCCGCTTCACACGTAGATCCCGCCACGACGCTTTGCTTGGAACTGCACCAACTGACAGCTCCACCATTCAAAATAAACACGTATCTGGTTTGTGACTTAGAGCCATCCGGATTAGTGTCAAAACTAGCATCGACGTAACCAATTATGATAAGCTCTTTGTCACCTCCATAAACGAGAAACATATCCTTGGTCCTTTTCAGGTACTTTAGGGTATTCTTGAGCGTTGTCCAGTGATCCACTCCTGGATTACTTTGGTACCTCCCTGCCAGACTTATGGCAATGCACACATCAGGTCTAGTACACAACATAGCATACATGATAGAACCTATGGCTCAGGCATAGGGAATGACTTCCATTTTCTCTCAATCTTCTGCAGTGGTCGGGCATTGAGTCTGACTCAATTTCACACCTTCTAACACAGGCAAGAACCCTTTGTTTGACTGATCCATTTCGAACTTCTTCAAAACTTTATCAAGGTATGTGCTTTGTGAAAGTCCTATTAAGCGTCTTGATCTATCTCTATAGATCTTGATGCGCAATATATAAGCAGCTACACCGAGGTCTTTCACTGAATTTTTTATATTCAAGTATCCTTTTATGCTAACCGGAAATTCCACATCATTTACAATCAACAATATGTCATACACATATAATAGTAGAACTGCTATAGAGCTCCCACTCACTTTCTTGTAAATACAGGCTTCTCCGAAAGTCTGTATGAAACCATCACCTCATCGAAGCGTATATTCCAACTGAATATGCGCAAGGCATACGACAGATTTGAGTGGGTTTCTTGAGGAATATTATGTTAAGGTTGGGATTCCAAGAGAATTGGGTTTTATTATGATGACTTGTATCTCATCGGTACAATATACTATCATGTATAGTTCTCAGAAGATTGATAACTTCCAACCTACTAGGGGTTCGAGACAAGGGGATCCATTGCCTCCTTATATTTTAATTGTGCGTAGAAGCGCTTTCTAGTTCACTTATGCATGAAGAGGAAATTTGTGACATAGAGGGGGGGGGGGGTGAGTGGGTTAATGCAGTGTAGACACAGACACTCATACATATACACATACACTCACCGCTATGAATGCACGCACTCACACTCTATACATATGAGCACCTCCGTGACTAGCCTTCACCTTAACACGTCGTGGCGCGGGCTACTAAGCGACACTTTTAATATATCCTCGTCTTTAGACCGAGGATGGTTTGAGGGTCATCTACTCGCCACACGGAGGACTGTCAGGGTTGTTGCCGCCACTATTCATGGTGATGTCGTTTCGATTGGCGCCATCATCCGGTATTGTCGCCGTTGTTGGTTCCACCCTTGTCGGTTGCACGTGGAGTGTCGACCATGTCGACGCCATAGGCCGAGGTCGATGTCCAATTTTTTAAGGGAACGGTGGCTATTGGCGGGTTGTCCGCAGACTCGCCGACCTCATCATCCATGTCCTTTGTCTCGTCCATGGTGCCTTCCAGGAGGTCGGTTAGGTCTTCGACGATGGCAACAAGATGGACGGTGGGTGGGTTAAAAAGTCATCTTTTCCTACGGATTCCCAGATCAAATCCTACACCAAGATCGGGTTTTCCAATGCCGCAAGCTTCCGGAACCGATCCAATAGTTAGTCTAGAACGAGCTTTTCATGTTCCGCCTAATCCTAGTGTGACACCGGAAATAGGGAGAGTGGGCTCAAGACCGGATCTAACTCGACCTCGGAACAAATTATTTGCCAACCTCCTACGTAGGATCCAAAGTCAGGGCCAAGGGAAGCGACCCCAAGGTTAAATCCAACTTCAATCTCAAGTTTTCTCCTGACATCATGGCCATGGGGGCGATTCCAAGGTGTTATCCGAGGTTGGCCTCGGGAGGGGATGCTCAAGTTTGTGATAGCTTGGCGTATTAGGGATGATAGACTACTCATATCAATAAGGAATTCCTTCTTTTCCGGGAGCCCATTCGGACAGAACTCCAAAGTTAAGCGTGCTCAACTTGGAGTAGTTTCAGGATGGGTGACCGACCGGGAGGTTGCTCCCGGGTGTGCACGAGTGAGGAAAAAGTGCGCAGAAAAGACTAGTATTGATCTGTGGGGCTAGTCTAGATCCCGCCAGGAGTAACGACCACCGGCGGGTGTGTCTGGGGAGTTACAAGTTGGTATCAGAGCCGACCCTCGCGATTACACGGATGGTTGCGGACAGGTGCGCGGTCATGTTGTGCATGACGTTTGTGACCCGTCGTGGCACACGGCATGGCACATGTGCCGGACTGGAAGCACAGACGTATGTGCCAAGAGGGAACGTTCCTGTGGCCCGACGAGGACGTCGGTTCCTCTGAGTGGGGGTGTATGTGATAGCCTGGCGTATTAGAGATGATAGACTACTCATATCAATAAGGAATTCCTTCTTTTCCGGGAGCCCATTCGGACAGAACTCCAAAGTTAAGCGTGCTCAGCTTGGAGTAGTTTCAGGATGGGTGACCGACAGGGAAGTTGCTCCCGGGTGCGCACGAGTGAGAACAAAATGCGCAGAAAAGACTAGTATTGAACTGTGTGGCCGGTCTAGATCCCGCTAGGAGTAACAACCACCGGCGGGTGTGTCCGGGGCGTTAGAAGTTGATCCATGAACTGATCCAAAACTGGGGCCAGGACCACCGGCTCATGCTGCTCCATGACTTGGTGTGACACTGTGTTTAGTTTTGGTTCACATTCGTTTGTCCTGCAACTCAATTCGATCCATGTTCCTTTTCCAGTTCTCGAGGAACGCTTGCAAGCACGGTTGGATTAATTGCACTGTGAGTCCTGCTCATGGATGCATCCGTGCATGGTTGACGCGCTTCAAAGCACTCAACCATGCATGGTTTAGTCATCGGTGTTTTGTTCCACTTGAGAGAATGCCTCGATGAGCACCAAATCAAGCAAGCCTTGACTTAGCCTAAATTACCTTATCATTTCTCCATCCATTCCTACAGCTGCCAGCCAAACTACATTATAACCAAAGGCTTGCCATGTTGGTACCCCCACGGAAGGCTTAGCTGCTTACGATTGATGGATATAATCATTTATTTTGGTATAGAGGGAGTGACAAGACAACATGTGTCGAATTACCAGCCTCACACACAAGATCGCAAGGCATGATGATGGTGTTACGTCAACTGAAAAACTTATTATTCTGCATTCTAGAAACTAGTGCGTGTTTATCATGTGCTAGTGTACATCCACATTTAAATAAATGCACCCTTGACCCTTATGCCCATTGGCATAAAGACCAACTACAACCGCGAAGCGGATCAATGGTACGGTCAGGTCTGCTCTGAACACATCGTTAACCTATACGATAGTATGCCGAACTAAAATCATATACCGCGCCATACCATTGGAGGGTGTCCGGTTACATACAGGTCTATGAATAATCAACAAAGAAGGCAGGCAAACTATATGAAATAGACTCTAACGAACGCTGCTTGAGAGGAACATGTTTTATCTATTGCACTCTTCACATAGTTTTCCTAGTTCTAAACCAAAAACAATAGTAGCCTATTGAGTGCCAGGGCACGACATATGTTTTGCATCAGCTAACATTATATTGTGTGACAAACAGAGTGATGTCGGCCTAATTTAATTATACCTCTCCATGAAAATTCCATACTTTGGCACATGTCGTGAACGTCGTGGCTTGTGCGTGGGTGACATCTTGACGAGATGTTTTCATCATGTCAGGTGGCTATCGGGTTTTGCCATGGCTTCCTGTCATCGTGTCCCCTTGGCCGGATGTCGTGCTTTCGCAAGGCTACCCCGTATTTGGGGTCTGTAGTATGCCCGGATGGTCTTGAGTCTCCCTAGTTGTTGCTAGTACGAGTCCTCAAATCCAAAAGTTCAGGTCAGGTACCGTAGGGAGGTGTGGTCGGCATTTGTATTTACCCGTTTGTAGGGTTGCCGAGGCGGGCTAATGTAGGATAGGTGCAACAATTCTCGTTGTTTGTCGTTAGTAAATATACAAGGTAGATACAAATGCAGTTCAAACATAATCATTCATGATAAACATCCATCAAATAATTGACCTAATTTTTTTGTTGTATTAGTTGCTTCTTTTCTTGGCTACAGTATCTCTTTACGCCCATTGTTGTAGTTGGACTTTTCAAATAGTTCACTTAACTTCTATTTTATGTCTCAAATAGTTTACTTAACTTCTGGGATGCAGTTGGTCTCTACACCAATGGCACAATGGGTCATCTAGTTATTTTAGTAGTTATAGTCACTCCCACCTCTAGGCGATAACCTCGGTTATGCAATGTTGTCTGTCGCGAGAAGCCAAGATGATACTAGGAGGGACCGCGTTGTCGGACCTTTAGAGCTCATCCACACGAATTGATGATGAATTTGATTGGAAGGAGAACAATACTATATAATAAAAGTCAAAAATTACCCTTTTATTTCCATATTTATCATGATTCATTAATTACATATTAATGCCTTCCTTATTTGTATCAGGTGCCTATTATATAATAAATACAAGTATTCATTGTCTTTCTTATTTCTTTCTTTATCCTCATACATTAATTTCATACTATTTTGCCTTATTTTTATGATGTGACTGCTATATAAGAAATATCATGGTTAAATTTTCTATTTCCTTACTTATTGTTTCTTTCATTATTTGTCTGAGGTGACAGACGGCCAGCAACCCCAACAATAAAGATCGATCTAGAGTGAAATATCACCGTCAGAACACAAAATGAACATATCCAATGTTTTCTTCTAGAAAGTAAAGTATCCAGTATAATTTACAAAGCTTTATGTCATTTTCTTTCTTCCAATTTTTGGCTAACAACAAATTTACCACTGCAAGCAAAACAATTTTTCTACCAAGTCATGTACTTTAGTTTTTCTTTGCTATGCCCGCAACCTATTGGTAAGGGATTCGACGAAGTTAGGACGCGGTGCCCACCCGTGCCCGAGGTTTAGGTGTTAGGATGCTGAAGGCTTGTTAACACAGTGTGAAAAGCTGCAACACATGGAAAATGTAGATATGGTGATTGTGACATTGTCCCATTGAGGAAGATAGTCAGCGACTTAGATCCATGGTTAGGAGTGGGTGAGTGATCATGAAATCAAGCAACAAGTCACATGAGATATGTGATAATGGTGCGGGAGCAGGCAAGCAGGAGCTAGAATGACCAAGTAGAGTGAACGACCACTTAAACAAAATACTTGCAGAAATATTTGAAATGAATTCTATTAATGTAAGATTCTTCTGAACAAAATAAGACCGGGGGAGGAGGATGCATGACAAGAGAACTAATAGGCCGGTCATTCGGGACGAGTGGAAATAATCGACCTTTAAATGAAATCAAGGTAGTTTTTCAGAAGTTAATCACTAAACCACTTGCGTCTCTAAAATCTTCTGGATATGGGAACACAATGTTACATCTTATGAGACGTTTGCACTTCTAAGGTATCATTACTGTAAAAAAAAGGTACGAGATGGTTGATGGGTTGTGTGAGGAGTTCGATAGAGAATGCATGATGAGTAAGTTGATGTCGTACATCAGTTACAATGATTAACAAGGAGAAAGAGGGTCGCCTTATTGCAACCCATTTATACTAGGGATCCAAGGTCCTGCCAGACATTCAGAAGGACGGTCGGTCCCTACATTGTTTGGATATATCTAACCAATGCACGCATGCCATCTTCAAAGACATCATGGTGTGGATTGTGGAGAAGTGCATCCAGGCATTTGGATCCGGAGGATCTATTTTTAAGTCAAGTTTTATTAAGGTGGTTGATACCTTGATTTACTAGTGGTGGTTTAACATATCTCGTACACCAAAGAAGAACTAGTTCGGACTCCATGGACATGTAGTGGTGTGATAGATTGTAATTAATGTGATAAATATGTATGGAAACTTTTGGAGTGCTCATTGTTGACTTAGGTTCTATTACAACATATGCTTGGTTCAGACTAGAGGTGACGGCTTTTTTGGCTTTTTCGTGAGAGGACTGCCACTTTAATGTTTTGTTTGGTGAAGCTCTAGTGTCTTTATTTTGTAAAACATATGCTAGAAGCTGCTAAGCTAGGAGATAGACTTGGATTTCATGACTAACAACTCAATAAAAATTTCTTTTTCAGAGAAGGGTTGGTCCATGTTCCTTGGTTAGGGCTTGGGTTGTGGATACATATGTCATAGAGAGAAAAAGTCCATGATAGGGAGGTGGTGCCTATGAGAGAGAGTAGTAAGAAATTATAATTTCCAATTTTTCTTATGTCAGAAAAAGTAAATCACATTTAGCTCATTCATTGTACTTAATGCTATGTAATATGTAAGAAGCCAAAAAAACATGAAAATATCTTTTGTTTTCACCCCCTTCAATAAAAGCCCTTAATTTGGTACAATATGGAAATAACCATTGTGTAGTTATTTGCCCTCAGATTTGCGGGGGAAAGAATTTGTGCCATTTTTAAGTGTGAGGTGCTATCGCTTGAGGGAAGCAACCAGAGCAGACACAATGTTTCAATGACGATCCACAGTATCTGTTAAACCTTCTCAAAAGAAAAGGCCAATCTTATTTCTGCTTTGGAGGGTTCGGCTAGGCATCATTGTTCTTTCCCAAATGATAAAAGTTTAGGAGGCAGTGGTTGTACTTTGGAAGAAAAAATGATCCCAAAATTCCTTTACAAATTCCCAACCATAGTTATTTAATTTTAGTGTAATTTGCGAGAAGAGTAGCCATGGAAATATATTTTATTTTTATCTCCTTTTGTGCAGATGTGACTTTTGCTTCGTTGCTTCCAATAGGAAATACTTCTTTAATTGTTCGTCGAAGGATTTGCATCACAATGATTGGATAGTAACCTTATTTCCTCAACTTAGTCTATTGCGTCCACGCCTGTGGGGGCAGGAGAGTTATTTGCCATCTTTTCAGCACAAGACGTGGCCGCTTGATGGCGGCAATTATAGAAGCATCATGTTTGAATGGTGGAGGACTAAATTTTAGGCCGTTAGATTATTGATGAGTGATGGTTCCAAGCATTTAACAGCGGGAAGGAGGGTGGTACTAGAGTCAAGCATGCATAACTAGTGGGATATTATTGAAAACAAATCTAGTTGCGGAAGTAATGATTGAAGTTTTTAATTTGTATCCAAAAATCCTTCACAGTGTTTGAAACATATTTATTTATTTTGACGTAATTTTCAAGAAGCATAGGCAGGAAATATTTTCTGTTTTTGTCTCCATCAGTGTCACCATTGAGTTCTTCTCCTTTTTTTTCTTGTAGACTACATTTGTCTGGTTCGTTCAAGGGTTTGGTTGACAGCACAAAATAATTGGATATTAGGTCTAGGATGGAGATCACCACTTTGCCATTATTCTTCATGGCATTTGTGCGCCGAGTGGGGGGGGGGGGGGTATGGCCGTCTTTCGAGCGGAAGGCACGACCAATTGATGGCAACATTTGGAGTAGGTGGGATGCTTGAGAGACGACATGCCAAATTCCAGTCTATTTGGATTGTGGCCCGTGAGTTGAGTGAAGGGTCCCAACCTTTTCAAATCGGAAAACCATGGAAAGAGGGGCGGTTGTAGGGCGTCGGTAAGAAGTTAAAGTTTCTAATATTTTTCATGTGGGAAGAATTCAATGCCATTTAGCTCAATCAAACTTATTCTATATTAGGTTAATCTGCGAGAACCATAGCAGACATGGAAAATATCTTGTCTTTTTTCCCTTCAGGTGGCAGCCTTGACTTTTCTTCATTGTTTCTGATAATAACATGCCTAAGAGCTAATTTATGAGTTGGTAGGAACCTAATTTTCACAAATTGGACATAAGCACTTTGCAGTTATTCCCACTGCTGTTTGCCCGGGAGGTGGCTGGGTGAGGATATGCACCATGTATTGGGTGCAAGTCATGTAGAGCAGACACGACATTTGAATGATGATGGGCCAAGTCAGAGGCCGTTGGATTATTCGGCCGCGGCACGAGTGCATGGCTCAAGTGTTTTCAAAGCAAAAAAACGTGCAAAAGGGGAAACCGTGAAGTTAGAGAAGTAATAGTTAAAATATGGCGAAAAAATACCCCAAATGTCGTTTACAATATCAGTAAAGCCATAGTACATGAACTCAATTTTTTTTTGCAGAAACATAGAACATAAACTTTACATTGATTACGTTAATGTAAGCCATATCTTCCTTTTTCGGTAAAAAAACCCTTTTTCGGTAAGCCATATCTTTACATTGATTACATTGATATCGGCCATATATACCGAAATCTGTTTACCAAATCTAGCTAGCCCACACACTGTAGCATCATACTATATATGTAAATCTTGTATCAACATCAACAACTTTCTGAAAACAACCATGGCTTACTCCATCTGTAGTTTCTTCGTTCAAGCTTACCATCACGTTTTTATGTCAAGGAATTATTATGCTCGCACCACGTTTCAGGCTTTTCAGCTTAGGAATTAATTACTCCGATGCGGTGCTCACTCGGCCTGAATCCTGGCGGCGCACCCCGGAATCCCCCTGCAAACCGCAGAAAAAGGCACGCGCTTGCAAGAAAAGGAGAAAGGTCCTCTCGCCGTTACACTCTCGCAGTCTCGCTCCTCCTCCTCATCCCATCGCCGAGACGCCCCACGCTCCCACAGATTCGCCACCACCACCACCTCTCCTCCTCCTCCGCGACCTGGTAAGCTCACCCTCCGAAGCATCTCGCCGTCGTGAAGAACACCACGTCCGCGCAGTCCTGTCCTCGCTAACGATACTGTCCCGCACGGACGGGTTGTCCCGTTCCCTACCTTTGTCGAATTTTTTGTCTCTGGCGGAGGGGCTGTTTCAGATCTGCGGCGTCCTCCTTCCTCGTACTCGCTGGTTCGGCCCTGATGGCTTTTGGTTGGTTCTCGCATCTTGGTGCTCTCGTTTGGTTCTTGAGTAGGCTTCCTGATCTGGGTTTTCGCTCCCACTGACCAGCTTGCGTTGATCCAAGATCTAGGCAGTCCGCCATATCTCAGTTCATGTTCCACCCCTTCTCCCAGGCAATCTCGCTCAGATCTCATTTCTTCCTCTAGTTTTGTTTGAGCTGCAAGTTCTTTCTTCTCAGGTCAGGGAAAGCTTGCACATGTGTCTTCATCTCGGTGTATTTTTTTTCCTTCAAATTTTATCGTGATCGCTGGGTTTTATATTTCCATACCTTTGATACAGATGTACTCCTTCATGGTGATCTTGCCATATACATTGGCAATTTATTACCTCGTAATAAATGTTGATTACCTGGTTTTTTTTTCATGGTATAGAAAAGCACTTTCATACTGTTAATATAAGTCGCCATGAAATTCTGAATATGCTATTTCAAGCCTTCAACTGTGTGGATTAAGCAAATAATTTTACCACACAGGGTAATTTATCATTGTTCCTGAAACAGGTGGACATACAACTTGCATGGTCGGTCCTGGATCGGAAGGATCAGGGATGGAAGAGTGCAGTGAGGACAGATGTTGGGAGGACCTAGCACGAGATGCCCTAGGCCTCATCTTCTGCAAACTGTCCCTTCAGGAGATCCTCACTGTGGTTCCGGGGGTTTGCAAACCCTGGAGCCGGGTAGTTTTAGGGCCCGACTGCTGGCAGGACATCGACATTCAGGAGTGGAGCCAGCAGAGCGAGCCTGACCAGATCACCAGCATGGTTCATATGCTCCTCGCTCGCAGCGCTGGCTCGTGCCACCGCCTTAGCGTGTCCAGGCTTCCAAACGACTCATTGTTCGCCTTCATCACGGACCAGTAAGTAGTCTTCTTTAGTCAAAATCATTTTTATGTTGGTGATGCTTTCCTCTTGAGATTTGATAACCTAGATGGGAACGATGTGTATTTTATTATTATTATTGTTAGTGGTGAACCATTAGCCAGAGGAAATGTGCACGTTGCTGGAGTAGTTCTTCCGATTGTGTACCATCCTTGCAAAATGCATAGAAACTTTCATTGGAAGAAAAAATGGTTTAGATGGCCACAGGAGTAGTGGCTGTGGCAGGGGAAATATGATGGATGTGTAATTTCGTTATATTGGAGCTGGATCAGTGAGGCGGTTAGGGATGAGGGGGGTGATGGTGATGGCGAGGAGGGGCGAGAACTGAGAAGGTGGCGGCCACGGTAGACGAAACGGTGCGAGGGGGTAGTAGGGTTTTAGCGCCAAAAGTAAGAAAATGGGCGGCGGAGATGGGCTAGGGAACACGATCTGACACTCGAGGGTCCAAATATGTGAGAAACACCGGACACGAATGTTAATACGTCCATTGATTAGAGAGACATGTGCTAATGAACAAAAACAAGTACGTTATGTGTAACATAATTGATTCCAGAATTACTTGCCTTGCTGTTGTATTTGTCTTTACACAATAATGTCCTCTATTACCGCTGAATCCAATCATTTATAAACAATTGTGCATATATTTTGGCAATTATTTTTATAAATGCATGTAAATTATTCATTCAATTGCTTAAATACAAATGGGGTAGTATCATTCGAGTGTGTTAATGTATACATAGATGGTTTTAGATGGTCTATTGAAGTAGCATTTAATTGAGTATGCTGTGTCCATTTTGATTTTGATTTTGTCACGACCTTACTAGAACAAGGGTTATGCATCACATATATGGTACTTTGTTTACCGATGACCCAATCCACAATATATTGTTAAACCTTACTTATCGTACCGTGTTTTATTTTGCAAGTGCGCAATCTCTCACGATTTTGGAGATTCCAAGGAGCGAGATCAGTGATGGCATAGTGGAAGATGTCGCACAAATACTAACCAAAGTTACATTCCTGGATGTAAGCAGCTGCACCAAGATTGGCGCTCGTGCTCTGGAGGCATTCGGTAAGAATTGCAAATCCCTCGTCAGACTTCGGCGAGTCATGCACCCCATGGATGCCGCAGGGAAGGTGTGCCACCATGATGAGGCCCGTGCTATTGCCTATAACATGCCAAAGCTCAGTCACCTCGATCTAGGATACTTGCTCATCGCGACTACGGATGTCGTCGAGATCGCCTCGCGGTGCCAAGACCTCAAATTCTTAGATCTGCATGGCTGTTGGGACGTTGATGATAAAATTTTGCAAGAGAAGTATCCTGGGCTGAAAATCATCGGCCCCCGCGTGGACGACTGCTTTGGGAACAACTTCTGGGATGAGTGCTCGGATGATGACTCCATTTATTCATGGGAAGAGTTCATGGACAATGACTACTTCGCCATCGGGAGTGACGATGAGGCCACATGGGACGACGATCACGTTCTCGAAGGACTAGAAGTTAGGTTCTATGGTGGTGTATTCGGCGAAGGCTTCGCAGGTCTTGACTGGCCAGAATCTCCATGAAGGGAGTCTGCATTAATAATTTGTTGAGAGAAATGAAGTGCCTGCTTGCTCCTGCTCCTGTTTATATGTTTCAACTGTGAAGCATCTTCTTCCATGTTATGTGCTCCTAATTGTCAAATTGTGTGGTCATTACCTTGCAGATATTGTCTGGTTGTTGAGTGAACTTGTCTGGGTGTAAAAACCTATATATGGTGCTTAAACATACAACAGCAAATCAATATTATGACTGTTGAGAAAAGTGTTACATATAGTTTTCTATTTTGTTTCAGAAGTTCTAGATTAATCATTGGTGTAAATCATCTTTGGAAAAGTCGGTACATCCCACTAGTTGTCAGGCATGGGATGAAGCGTCTTTGAATGTGCAGGGGAATGGCATACTGGGGAAGCTTCGTATGATGTATTAGAGCTTGCATAACTAGGATTAACGAGTAGTTAAAAACCCAAAGAAGAAGCTTAAACAGGTACAGAAAGAGCTTGCATATGTGATTTTTTTTTATTTGAACAGGAGCTTGCATATGTGATGGAAGGGCCTATGACTAATAATGAAAGTGACATGAAAACGATGGAACTAGGAGACTTGATTGAACACCTACTGGAATGGTATATGCTCCAACGAGCTATGGTGGACTGGTTACGTAACGGCGACGGCAATTCAATAAAAATTCCAACAATTTCCCTTGGCCAGAAATAACTTGACCTGATGAAATGACTTAAAGATGACCAGAGGGAGTGGCTGGAAGGTACGGACATGTCAAACCCAATGATCGGAAATTATTTTGCTCACTCTTTCTCTTCCGAAGTTACCAATACAGATATTGGATTTCTTGAAAAAATTCTCCTGAGAGTTTATAAATAAATGAATGAACAACTGCTTCCTTTACGGACGATGAAGTGAAGCACGCTATTTTCAGTATTGTCGATATCAAGGCCCAAGACCCCAAAGGTTTGCATGAAAATTTCTAAAAAAAAAATACTAGGAAGTCCCGGAGGCGATAAACTTGAGGCAGATAACGAAGGGGTGGAATGACACCACAGTAGTCTTAATTCCCAAGATGCTTGCTAAAAATCTAAAGATAATTTTACCAGAGATTATTTCACCAACCAAAAGCGCCTTTATCCCTGGAGACTTATAACAGACAATGTGCTTATTGCCTAAGAGTGCATCCACAAGATAAAACATAAGAGAAAGGGAAGAAGATTTATGTGCAGACAAGCTAGATATGTGCAAGGCATACGACAAAGTGTAATGGTTTTTCTTGAGGAATATTATGTTAAGGTTGGGATTCCGGGAGAACTGGGTATTTTTTATGATGACGTCAGTACAATATAGAATATAGTATCAAGTATAATTCTCTGGAAGCTGATAACTTAACCTACCAGGGGCTCGAGACAAGGGGATCAATTGTCTCCTTATTTAATTTAATTGTGTGCACAAGGGCTTTCTAGTTCATTTATGCATGAGGAAGAAATTGGTGACATAGGGAGAGGGGGGGGGGGGGGGGGGGGTTAACGCAGTACAGACGCATACAATCATACATATGCGCAATGGCGCATACACTCACCCTATGAACGCACGCACTCACACCCTACCCATATGAGCACCTGTGTGACACTGAGCCAATTCATCATCTTGAAATTGACGAAGTCGTAACAGTCGCCTTCGTAGTCAACGGGAACGTCTCCTCCCACTAAACGCACATCAACGGCAGGCTTGGAACAAATCTAGGAAAATGTGAGCACCAACAACAAGTCTAGGACTTAACCCTGGTGGGCTGGGGATACCGCTGTCCTCCAAGACATCCAACCACCGGTGGTTCGCACATAGTGGGGTTTAGGCGTGTAGAAATGAACCATCCTCACATTTTTATTGGCGATTTATTATCTCGTAATAATGTTGATTATCTGGATTTTTTTCATGGTATAGGAAAGCACTTTCATACTGTTAATATAAGTCGCCATGAAATTCTGAATATGCTATTTCAAGCCTTCAACTCTGTAGATTAAGCAGATAATTTTACCACACAGGGTAATTTATCATTGTTCCTGAAACAGGTGGACATACTACTTGCATGGTCGGTCCTGGATCGGAAACATCTGGGATGGAAGAATGCAGTGAGGACAGATGTTGGGAGGACCTAGCACGAGATGCCCTAGGCCTCATCTTCTGTAAACTCTGGAGCCAGGTGGTTTCAGGGCCCGACTGCTGGCAGGACATCGACATTCAGGAGTGGAGCCAGCAGAGCGAGCCTGACCAGATCACCAGCATGGTTCATATGCTCCTCGCTCGCAGCGCTGGCTCGTGCCACCGCCTTAGAGTGTCCAGGCTTCCCAACGACTCATTGTTTGCCTTCATCGCAGACCAGTAAGTAGTCTTCTTTAGTCAAAATCATTTTTATGTTGGTGATGCTTTCCTCATGAGATTTGATAACTTAGATGGGAACAATGTGTTTTTTAATTATTATTATTAGTGGTGAACCATTAGCCCCGTGGAAAGGTGCATGTTTCTGGTGTAGTTCTACAGATTGTGTACCATCCTTGCAAAATGCATACGGACTTTCCTTGGACAAAAATGGTTTAGATTGCTACAGGTGTAGTGGCAGGAGAAATATGATGGATGTGTTATTGCATTATATAGGAGCTGGATCACTGAGGTGGTTTGGGAGGAGGGGAGGTGAGGGTGAAGAGGAGGAGGGGCGGGAACTAAGAAGGTGGCGGCCACTGTAAAAAAAAGGGCGCGAGGGGGTAGTATGGTTTTAGCGCCAACGGTAAGAAAATGGATGGCGGAGATTGGCTAGAGAACACGATCCAACAGTCGATGGTCAAAATATGTGAGAAACACCGGGCATGAATGTTAATACGTCTATTGATTAGAGAGACATGTGCTAATGAACAAAAACAAGTACGTTATGTGTAACATAATTGATTCCAGAATTACTTGACTTGCTGTTGTATTTGTCTTTACACAATAAGGTCCTCTATTATCGCTGAATCCAATCATTTATAAACAATTGTGCATATAGTGTGGCAATTATTTTTGTAAATGCTTGTTAATTATTCATTCAATTGCATAAATAAAAATGGGGTAGTATCATTCAAGTGTGTTAATCTATAAATACAAAGTTATAGGTGGTCTATAAAAGTTACTAGCACAATCATGCTCCCCTGGCTTAATCTATTTCCTGATAGTGAGATATGTTGCGAACATGGTACCAGATCCCGCACATCTGTGTAGAAGAACATGTTCAAAATGGTATTACCAACCATTTCCTCAACCGACAATGCTCCAGTGCTTCTTGACTATCATTTATTTTCTTATTGTGAGGATGTTAGAAACTCAGTTCATACGCATGGTTAATAGCATTTAATTGAGCAATGTGCATTTTGATTTTGCTTTTGTCACAACCATACTAGTACAAGGGTTATAGTACTTTGTTTGCCGATAACCCTATACACTATATTTTATTAAACCTTACTTAGCCGACCTTGTTTTCATTTGCAAATGCACAATCTCTCAAGACTTTGGAGATTCCAAGGAGCGAGATCAGCGACTACATAGTCGAAGATGTTGCACAAAGGCTGACTAAAGTTACATTCCTTGACGTAAGCAGCTGCACCAAGATTGGCGCTCGTGCTCTGGAGGCATTTGGTAAGAATTGCAAATCCCTTGTTAGACTTCGGCGAGTCATGCACCCCATGGATGTCGGAGGGAAGGTGTGCCACAATGACGAGGCCAGTGCTATTGCCTACAACATGCCAAAGCTTCGCCACCTCGAGATAGGGTACATGATCATCGCAAGTACGACTGTCGTCGAGATCACCTCTCGGTGCGAAGACCTCAAATTCTTAGATCTCCGTGGCTGCTGGGACGTTGATGATAAGGTTTTGCAAGAGAAGTATCCTGGGCTGAAAATAATCGCCCCCCACGTTGACGACTGCTATGAGAACGGCCTCTTGGATGAGTGCTCGGATGATGACTCCATCGACTCATGGGAAGAGTTCGTGGACGATGACTACTTTGCCATCGGGAGTGACGACGAAGCCATATGGGACGGCATTCACGCTCTCGAAGGACTAGAAGTTAGCTTCTATGGCGGTGTATTTGGCGAAGGCTTCGCTGGTTATGGCTCGCCAGAATCTCCATGAAGGAAGTCTGCACTAATAAGTTGTTCAGACAAATGAAGTGTCTGCTTGCTCCTGCTCCTCTTTACATCTTTCAACTTTGAAGCACCTTCTTCCATGTTATGTGGTTCTAATTGTCAAATTATGTGGTCATTACCATGCAGATATTGTCTCGCTGTTGAGTAAACTTGTCTGGGTGTAAAAACCTATGTATGGTGCTTACACATAAAGCAACAAATCAATATTATGACTGTTGAAAGTAGTGTTACATGTAGTTTTCTGTTTTGTTTCCGAAGTTCTAGATTAGCCATTGGTGAAAATTATCTTGGGAAAATTCGGTAGTCCCACTAGTGTTCATGCAAGCATGTGATGAATCATCTTTCAATGTGCAGGGGAATGGCATACTACAAAAGCTTCGTATGATGCATTGGAGCTTACATAAGTAGGATTGTCAGGTAATTAAAACCGAGAAAAAGAAGCTTAAACGGCTATAGAAAGAGATTGCACATGTGATGAAAGGGCCTATGACGAATGATGAAAGTGACATGAAAAGAAAGGAACTAGCGGACTTGATTGAACACCTACCACTAGTAGAAAACATGGCTTTCATTCAGGCCAGATAAGTCCATTAGTCCCGGTTCAGTCACTAACCGGTCCTCGTGGGGGCATTGGTCCCGGTTCGTCTGGCCCCTTTGGTCCCGATTGGTGGGATGAACTGAGAACAATGGGCCTCGCTTCTGGACCACCACCATTGGGCCCGGTTGGTGGCTTGTACCGGGACCAAAGGGTGTCCTTTAGTCCAGGTTCAAGCCATGAACCGGGACCAATGATGTGCCTATATATACCCCCTCGCCGGCGACCAGAGCACCCCACACTGTTCTGTTTTTTCTGGCCGATGAGGGGAGGGCTTTGTGGTGCTCTAGCTCACCTCGTATGCACATGAGGTGTTCGATGGAATACCCGAGCCACACAACTTGAGCTTTCTCCTCTCCAAGCTCGATCTCCAAGCTCCATTTTCCTCAATATTTGTCTAGGTTTAGCGGTCCGTCACGTCCCGTCCCCGTCTTCACCGCCGTCGATCGCCCGCGCCGATCTCGTCGCCGGCACCACCGTGGTGAGCCTCTTGTTCTTATCTTATTTTTGAAAGGAAAAAAATCTTACTTGTATGCTTAGATAGATACATGTATAATTTTCTTACTTTTATTATTGCTTCGTATTATATAGTGTGATGGTTTTGGTATCCGCCCGGTCGGCCCTCGTCCTGTCTATGATTTGGATGTGGTGTATATTATCTTTTATAACTATTAGGTTCATTTATTGTTTATGAAAATTATGCCGACCAACGTGACATAGATTTTATTTTTCTAGGAGGTATGTTAACCGGAAATTCCAACCGACCCTATTGTCCAGAGGTTAAATTTAGTTTAAGAAGAAAACAATTTCTTGAAGGAAAAAATAAAAAAATTGAGGAGGAGAAGATGATATTGGAGTTGCATGTTGCGGATGTCGTCAATGATGACAAGATCAAGATGGATGCAATGCGCTTGAAGATTAGAAAGATTAGAAAATATACCATTCATACCGAGGTTTGGTATCATTATGCCGTTGGATCAATTGTTACCTTGGTTGCGATTATGATCGCATTTGTTTTCGCATTGAAATGTTTTACATAGTTTCAATGTATGATTTAATTAATTAGATGCTCTGGAGAGCTATATGTTGTTCAATGTAGGGTTGAATCTTAGACGGTTTTGAGAGTTGGGGGTAGTAGATTAGACGGTTTTGAAATTGAGCAGTGTATATTAGACTAGGGCGAGAGTTGAGGGTTGAAATATGCACTTCTCTCATTTTAATGTGATGATGAACTTCTATTAATTTGGTTACTTAATTATCTATTCGTGATGTTCTATAATGGTTTTTGACACACTTAATTATATATAATGCACATAGATGAACCAGCAATGGATGTACGGTGACAGACACACCTTCGAGTACATTAAGGGCGTGCATAATTTTATCGAAGTGGCTGAGGCAAACAAGCAGAATGGTTTTATGTGTTGTCCATGCCCTATATGTGGGAATACGAAGTCTTACTCTGACTCGAAAACCATTCACTCCCTCCTGCTTTATAAGGGTTTCATGCCACACTCTAATGTTTGGACCAAGTACTGAGAAATATGGGTTATGATGGAAGACAACAAAGAAGAAGAGGACGATGACAACTATGTGCCCCCTGAATACGGTGCTGCCTCAACGGGGGAAGCTGTTGAAGATCAAGAGGAACCAGACGATGTGTCCGATGATGATCTCCACCGGGTCGCAAGGAGACAATGGGAAAGTCAAAAGGAGAAGCTGAATTTCGATCGCATGTTAGAGGATCACAAAAAAGGTTTGTACCCCAATTGCGAAGATGGCAGCACAAAGCTCGGTACCATACAAGAATTGATGTAGTGGAAGGCAGATAATGGTGTGCCTGACAAAGGATTTGAGAAGCTACTGAAAATATTGAAGAAGAAGCTTCCAAAGGATAACGAATTGCCCGACAGTACGTATGCAGCAAAGAAGGTTGTATGCCCTCTAGGATTGGAGGTGCAGAACATACATGCCTGCCCTAATGACTGCATCCTGTACCATGGTGCGCACGAGGATTTGAACGCATGCCCGATATGCGGTACATTGCAGTATAAGATCAGACGAGATGACCTTGGTGATGTTGATGGCGAGCGCCCCCGGAAGAGGGTTCCTTCCAAGGTGATGTGGTATGCTCGTATAATACCATGGTTGAAATGCCTGTTCAGAAACAAAGAGCATGCCAAGGTTATGTGATGGCACAGAGAGGACAGTAAGAAAGACGGGAAGTTGATAGCACCCGCTGACGGGTCGCAGTGGACAAATATCAAGAGAAAGTACTAGGAGGAGTTTGCAGGTGACGCAAGGAACGTATGGTTTCGTTTACGCGCGGATGACATTAATCCTTTTGGGGAGCAGAGCAGCAATCACAACACCTGGCA
Source organism: Aegilops bicornis (assembly GCA_021605145.1). Taxonomy (NCBI): domain Eukaryota; kingdom Viridiplantae; phylum Streptophyta; class Magnoliopsida; order Poales; family Poaceae; genus Aegilops; species Aegilops bicornis. The sequence goes on along the minus strand of CM038671.1, from coordinate 829,668,483 downwards.
CGTGACTCTATGTATCTATAACCTTCCTCCTTTGCTATGCATGAAGCGGAACTTCATTATGATGCCAATTCTCATCCAAGGCCCTAAGCAACCCGGCAACGACATTTTGATGTGTACCTAAGGCCATTAGTTGAAGAACTTTTACAACAGTGGATTGGAAACGGTCTACGTGCGTGGGATGAGCACAAACAGGAGGAATTTGACCTGCATGCGTTGTTGTTTGTCACCATCAATGATTGGCCTGCTCTCAGTAACCTTTCAGGACAGACAAACAAGGGATACCACGCATGCACGCACTGTTTAGATGACACCGGAAGAATATACCTAGACAAATGCAGGAAGAATGTGTACCTGGGGCATCGTCGATTCCTTTCGACCAACCATCAATGTCGAAAGAAAGGCAAGCATTTCAAAGGCGAGGCAAATCACCGGAAAAAGCCCGCCATGCGTACCGGTGATCACGTACTTGCTATGGTCAATGATTTAAAAGTAATATTTGGAAAGGGTCCCGGCGGACTATCTATTCCGAATGACGCCAAGGGACGCGCACCCATGTGGAAGAAGAAATCTATATTTTGGGACCAACCCTACTGTAAAGACCTAGAGGTCCGCTCTTCAATCGACGTGATGCACATGACGAAGAACCTTTGCGTGAACCTGCTAGGCTTCTTGGGCATGTATGGGAAGACAAAAGATACATCGTAGGCACGGGAGGACCTACAACGTTTGCACGAAAAAGACGGCATGTCTCCAAAGAAGTATGAAGGTCCTGCCAGCTACGCTCTTACCAAAGAAGAGAAGGAAATCTTCTTTGAATGCCTGCTCAGTATGAAGGTCCCGTCTGGCTACTCGTCGAATATGAAGGGAATAATAAATATGACAGAGAAAAAGTTCCAGAACCTAAAGTCTCATGACTGCCACGTGATTATGACGCAACTGCTTCCGGTTGCATTGAGGGGGCTTCTACCGGAAAACGTTCGATTAGCCATTGTGAAGCTATGTTCATTCCTCAATGCAATCTCCCATAAGGTGATCAATCCAGAAATCCTACCAAGGTTAAGGAGTGATGTGGCACAATCTCTTGTCAGTTTCGAGCTGGTGTTCCCACCATCCTTCTTTAATATCATGACGCACGTCCTAGTTCATCTAGTCGACGAGATTGTTGTTCTGGGCCTTGTATTACTACACAATATGTTCCCCTTTGAGAGGTTCATGGGATTCCTAAAAAATTATGTCCGTAACCGCGCTAGGCCAGAAGTAAGCATCTAAATGGGCCATCAAACAGAGGATGTCATTGGGTTTTGTGTTGACTTCATTCCTGGACTTAAGAAGATAGGTCTCCCTCAATCGCGGTATGAGGGGAGACTGGTTGGAAAAGGCACGCTAGGAGGGGACTCAATAATATGTAGGAACGGGCATTCTTGGTCTTAAGCACACTACACGGTTCTACAGAATTCTACCTTGGTGACCCCGTATGTCGATGAACACAAGAACATTCTGCGCTCCAAACACTCGGACCAGTGTGACGACTGGATTACATGTGAACACATCAGGATTCGGCAGTTGGTTCAAAACACGTCTCAGGTGTGACAACACTGTTTCTGATGACCTGTACTCGTTGGCTAGGGAACCATCTTCGATTGTAATGACTTACAAAGGGTACGATATAAATGGGAATACATTTTACACGATCGCCCAAGATCAAAAGAGCACCAACCAAAATTGTGGTGTCCACTTTGATGCAGCAACCAAGAGGGGAAATGACACATATTATGGTTACATAGTGGACATATGGGAACTTGACTATGGATATGATATTAAGGTCCCTTTGTTTAAGTGCAAATGGGTCAATCTGTCAGGAGGTGGGGTACAGGTAGACTCACAATACGGAATGCCAACAGTGGATCTGAACAACCTAGGGTACACAGGCGAACCATTCGTCCTAGCCAATGATGTGGCGCAGGTTTTCTATGCGAAGGACATACCAAACCGAGAAAAAGAAAAGATAAGGAAGCGGATACATCATACGATGAGCCAAAGCGCCACATAGTTCTTTCAGCTAAAAGAGACATCACGGGATTGGAGGGCAAGACAGACATGTCTGAAGTTCATGAAATTCCTCCCTTCAAAGTCAAGGCTGACCCAAGCACCCTGTTAAACGATGAAGACTATCCATGGTTACGGCGCAAGAAGCAAAGGACACAAGCGAAGCAAAAGTGAAGACTTTCTATCAACAACTATTATGATGATGCCTTTGATCTAGAATATCACTGCAGTTACATGTGAACAAATGAAATCCGTTTGTAACAGATGAGTTTTCGTCCGGAACCATGATACTTCAAAAGAGATTGTCTGTTTTGTACACAAAGTGCATCCAGTTTTTGTCGTAACCCTCTCAACTTTTTAGCACATGCTATGTGGGTGAAATGATGACACCATTCAAACTTTCAACCTTTTCAGAGTTCATTTGTAGTGCTTTTATATTTAAGGGTCATATAGCTCAAAAAATCAGTACAGGCATGAAAAATACCAAATGAAGTCGGAGAGGGTTGAAAATTGATGATGTGGCTTTGAATGGTGCATTTTGAATACACAAAAAGTCTGGAGTTCAAATAAGTTCAAAAAATGGAATCCCTTTTTAACAGATGAGTTTCCGTCCGAAACCCTGATACTTCGAAAGAGAATGTCCATTTTGCACACGAAGTGCATCCAGTTTTTGTCATAACCCTCTCAACTTTTTAGCACATGCTATGTGGGTGAAATGATGATACCATGCCAACTTGCAACCTTTTCAGAGTTCATTTGTAGTGCCTTTCAATTTCAGGGTCATTTAGCTCAAATAATGAACTAATAGCAAAAAGAATGAACTAGTAGCAAAAAGAATGAACTAATAATAATCAAATAAAATATTCTGGTATGATCAACTAAAAGAAAAGTATTATATCCTTCAATAGCAAAAAGAATCAACTAAAAAGCTTTTATAAAACTCCAAAAGCAAAAGGAATCAACTCAATAAACTTTTATAAACCTCTAGTATTATTGAAACTAAAATTATATAAAATTTATGCTACCAAAATTATCAAAGTATTTTCTGTTCAAAACATTAAAAGCAAAAAGAATTTTCATAAAGAATTTTTTTGTAGAAACTTTAATAGCAAAAAGAATTATCATAAAGAATTTTTGTGTTAGAAACTAAAATAACAAAATCTGTTTTTGAATATAATGATAAAACACATTAATATTAAATAGAAGGAAAAAATAATCAGTCAAAAAATCTATTTTTATAGTAAAGTTATTCAAAAACTACTGATTCACACAAATTTCAAAAAATTCAAATTTAAACTATTCAAATTGGAAAACAAATGGCACCAACACAAAGTTTATAATTATTATTACCTAAAAGCGAAAAAGAACTAAAAATAAAGCAAGAAACAAAAGAAAATAAATAATGCAAAAAACAAAAAAACTGGAAAAATAAAAAAATGCCACCTACTAGGCCACCACGACCTGAATACAACTAGAAACCCAACCATGGGCCAGGATTCAAGCCCGCAGAAGGCCCATTAGGCCCATCAGGCATAGCAGTGTATGATTAGGCTCGTAAGCCTGCAATGGAAAGGAGCTCGAGAGGGGAGCGGCAGTGGGGCTTATAAACCACTACGCGCCCCTCTCAACTAGCGAGGTGGGACTAAAGTTTTGGCCACGGGCAGCACGAGGCCTTTGGTCCCGGTTGGTGGCACCAACCGGCACCAAAGGGGGGCATTGGTACCGGTTCGTGGCAAGAACCAGGGTGGGAAACAGAGGCCTTTGGTCCCGGTTGGTGGCACCAACCGGCACCAAAGGGGGACATTGGTACCGGTTGGTGCCACGAACCGGTAGCAAAGCCCTGGGTATATAAGCAACACTTAGCAGTTTCGACGAAATCCACCACTTCTTCTCCCCGACGCCCCTTGCTCCTCCTCGTCACCGTCGCCGCTCGATGCCCCTGCTCCACCTTGCCCTCGCCGCCGCCACCGACGCCGTCAGGCTGCTCGCCGCCGCCACCGACGCCCCTGCCCCCTGCTCCACCTCGTCGCCGTCGCCGCCGACGCCCCTGCTCCACCTTACCGCCGCCGCCACAGACGCCCCTGCCCGCCCCGACGCGCCGCCCACCGTGCGCCGCCGCATCATGTGAGCACCAGCATGCTCTCGCGCCCCTCCCCTATCCCGCGCCCCTGCGCCCCTTCCCTGCCCCGCCGGCGCCGCCGTCGTGCCCCTCCGCCATGCCCCTGCTTAATTTTTAGATGTTTTTATATGCTAGTTTTAGATGTTGTTAGATGCTATTTTTAGATGTTTTTAGATGCTAGTTTTAGATGTTTTTACATGTTTTTAGATGCTATTTTTACATGTTTTTGTATATATATAAGAAAACTTGGTCAATTTTTTCTGTAGTAGATGGTGATGATAATGATGATGATTTATATGATGATATATGAAAACTAGCTTGGTCAATTTTTTGTACTAGATGATGATGATATATGAAAAGTTTTATATATATATATATATATATATATATATATATATATATATATATATATATGATGTAATTTTGTTCGATGATATATGATGATGTAATTTTGTTGACATATATACCCCTCCCCGGTAACTTCGACATGAGGGGGGGTCGATATACCCCATCCCTGATAACTTCGACATGAGGGGGGATCGATATACCCCCTCCCTGATAAGATTTTTTTCTATGTATATGTCGTTGTTGTCGATATACCCCCTCCCCGATAACTTCAACATGAGGGGGGGTCGATATACCCCCACCCCGATAACATTTTTTCTATGTATATGTCGTTGTTGTCAATATACCCCCTCCTCGATGACTTTGACATGAGGATAAGAAGAAGGAGAAGAAGAGGAGAGGAAGAAGAGGAGAAAAAAATATGAAGAGGAAGAAGAAGAAAAAAAGAGGAGAAGAAGAAGGAATAGAGGAGAAGAAGAAAAAATAGAAAACTTCTTCTTCTCCTCTATTTTTTCTTCTTCTCCTCTCTTTTTTCTTCTTTTTTTTCTTCTATTTTTGCTTCTTCTTCTCCTCTTTTTTTCTTCTTCTTCCTCTTCTTATTTTTTATCGGGAAGGAGGGTGTCGGGACCTAGGGTAGAGGGTCGAGGGTCGCCGAGGGGTCGAGGGGTCGAGGGTCGTCGAGGGGTCGAGGGTCGAGGGTCGATGGTCGTCGAGGGGTCGAGGGTTGATGGTCGTCTACAGTAGAGGGTCGAGGGTCGAGGGTCTAGGGTCATCGAGGGGTCGAGGGTCTAGGGTCGTCGAGGGGTCGAGGGACCATTTTCTGCACATCCAGAATGGCGCCATCTGGTTAAATACCTTAAAGGTTAAGAGAATCCGAGCGGTCGAGGATCGGAACTAGCTACGGTAGGGGGTCAAGGGTCGCCGAGGGGATGAGGGTCGAGGGTCGAGGATCGCCGAGGGGTCTATGTTTGCCACTATTAATATATCCATCTCTCATGTTTGTATATTAATTGCCATGTTGTAATATTTGCAGAAACTATGGATCAACAAAGAGACTTCGAACAAGAAGAGATATTGGGGGGACATAATCCGCAATGGAGGTGATGTCTTGTTGTTTCTCAATGACTTCGAAAAAGGTCTGGAAGGAGAGGAAGCAGGCTACGGTGATCAAACAATGGAGGAGGAAAGTCATGATCATGATGGTGGCACCGGCGACCGTGATGACGGCTCCGGTGATCGAACAGAGTCGGGATCAACTGTTGCAAAGTCCAGCGAGGTATATATATATATATATATATATATATATATATATATATATATATATATATATATATATATATATATATATATATAAATTAAGCATGTGATCCATTAATTGTTTTGGTATGTACATATATTGACTCTTCTTTCTTCTTTTATAGCCCTTCGGTAACGATACGAGGCCCGAAGAAAAAGTTGCGCCCGGATGAAAGGTTCATGATCACAGAGTCGCGCGCGATGGCCAACTGATTAAACCTCTCCGGACCAAGGAAGCATTTTCTGCTCAGTGCAGAGTTCTTGTTAGGGACATGATCCCGATCAGCATCGAGCAATGGAATCAGCCTAAGAAGGAAGAGCTTCAAGTTTCTTTTGTCGAAGATAGACAGAAAGCTAATCTTTGGACCGTGTTGAAGGTAAATTTCACCCTACCGGAAGAGGAGGATCCGGAGAAGCCAGTTATAGAGCCATTGATCAAGTTTCATGCTCTCAAAAAGATGGCAGGTCTATTCAGGAGGTGGAAGAATGAGTTGAAATCAACTTATGTCGACCAAGACAAGACTCCAAAATTCACCGGCCGATTTGAGAAGATAAGATATCATTGGCCCGCATTTGTGGCCAACAAGACATTGGAGAGGAGTAAGAAGATGTCAGCGATAAACAAGATAAATGTTGCATAGAAGGAGCATCACCATCGCACGGGGTCAGGTGGCTACCTCAAAGCCCGGCCATTGTGGGACAAGGCTGAGAAGGACCTGATTGCTAAAGGGGTCGAACTAGAGACATTGCACAAGCGAAACCGTTCAAGGACTTGGTTCTTCGGGGTTGGGGGAACTTTGGACCTTGAAAAAGGGAAGTGCTGCTGGATGGACGAGCAACTTGCAACACCCATCACGAAGCTTCAGAAAGCAATCAAGGAAGTGCAGAAGGGACGTTCTTTCCCGACAGAGAGAACGACGAGCTCACAAGGGCCCTCGGGAATCCTGAGCACCCTGGACGAACATGAGGCACACCAGGCTCCGTTGCGTGGAAGGTTGGGTTTATCGACACAGGCGGTTACAAAACCCATGAGAGGAGGAGGAAAGTGGAGCAGAGCGAACTGCAGCAGCTTAAGGCAAGGGTACAAAAGCTAGAGGAACAACAAGATGTTGAGAACCAGCTGCGAGATCCTACCCAAGAAGCTACCCCAGAAGCTACCCCGCCATCTCAGCGGAGAAGCAGCGTGGCTTCCACCGAGCTCGTTTAGCAACCTGACTTGACGGGTCCTAGCTACCCCGTGGGTTTTATCACGGATTCACACCAATGCCACCTTATGACGCAATGGCTTCAACTCAAAGTCAAGGCAGTTGTTGGCTTTGTGTTCCCTCCTTCACCCGGAGCAACTTTTCACTGTCGTCCGATTCCACAAGGCTATGCTGTTGTGATGGTGGACGAAATAACGGATGGACTTGAGGAGCTCCAGCTTGAGCACCCTACAGGTGATGGGGAGACTCAGCTGGGTCTTGCTATGAAGACTCCGTGTCTATGGTGGAAGGAGCACATCAACCTTCTGAACTTCACGGCTCATGCGAGTCAGCTGGGCACTCTGCCTCTTCCTCCTCCTCCGGCGAGTGATCAAGCACTCCGCCTCCTGCTCCGGCGCGTGAGGGCGGCAGTACTCCGCCTCCTTCTCTGCCTGCTCCGGCGCGTCCGAGCAGGCCGCCTCCTCCTTCGCCGCCTCGTAAGCGGGCGGAACACAGAAGCCGCCGCTCCGACTGCTCCGGTGCGTCGTAGCAGTCCGCCTGCGGCCGCTCCTCCTCTTAAGCAACGAAAGAAGACAGTCGCAGCCGCTCCGGCTGCTCCGGCGTCTAGCAGTACAGCCAGAGGCCGGAGGCAATACAGATTCGGACCATCGTCTCTCAAGCCTCTAGAGAAGTTACCATACGAGATGATTGTGGAGGAAAACGAGCAGATCGTTCAAGCCCAAGTGAAGGACTTCTTTGAAACGAAAAGAGCTGAGAAACATCCACCTCCGGAGGAGAAGAAAGATCCGGTGAAAGCGAAGCGCACTCTCAATGCCCTGAAGGAAGCACCACCGCGTTCGCCGGATAACAACCATCTCCATTGTCTTAATAGGAAAGTGCAACAAGCACGCCAGTCGCTTCAACTGATAAAAGGTTAAAAGAACGAAGAAGTGGGAAGAAAATTCCCCAGCTCGGAGAATAGTAGAACCAATCACCCCCCCCCCCCTCAAGGTGTCTAGCGGTATCGTCGCAAATCAGCCGTTGCTGCACGATTCCACTATTGGTGATTACCTACCCGATGATTTTTAATTTGAAACAATGGAGGTGGAAGAATTCAAATACCATTACGGGAAGCCTCTCGTCAAAGTTACTCTTGCTTTATGTAGCGACCCGACCTCAGATGGTCAAGTCTCTGTGCTTCCGTGTCATCCCTAGATCGGTAATGCTGACACACACAGTACTCGAAGGATTTATAACAGAGGAGCAATCACACACTTATTACATCGAATGTCTCAAAAGAGAACTATTACAATAATATGGCTTAAGGCCATCTAATACAATAACAACCGAAGGCTTGGAAGATAAAGTGAGTCCATCAACTCCAACGGCATAGCTGAGCTGCACGGCAACGACCTATCGAACCTTACTCCTCGTCCGAAAAGTCTGCAACATAATACGTTGCAGCCCGAGAACGGGTCAGCACATGGAATATGCTGGCAATGTAACACAATAGAGCAATAACAGAATAATGTTAACACTACATGCATGTTTGGCTGGTGGAAAGCTCTATGGTTACAGTTTGCGGAAAGCCAATTTTTCCCTACATCAAAGGAATAAATTTTAATTTAACTATCATGGTGGTTGAAACATCATTGAGAAGGTATAACCCCAACTCAATCCCAATTAAAATAATTAACATCCCGGTAATATTAATTTAGAGTGATGAGATACATGTGAATACTCAAGTACTAGATACTCAGAATTGTCCATAACCGGGGACACGGCTAACCATGATTAGATTGTACACTCTACAGAGGTTTGTGCACTTTTCCCCACAAGACTCGATCGCCTCCGTTGATTTCTCGCACTACATGGTGTTTGAGAAACGGATGACCGAGACACAGTCTTTCAGAAACATTAACTCTCTACTCCGGGTAGACCATACCAAACCTACAAAACTCACTACCTGCTGATCTACCTCTTGAAGAGCTTCACGTAACTTACTCAATTATGCTAGAGCCCATAATAGCTTGTGGCTGCACACGGAAGTTTCTAGCATGAATAATCTCAGTTCCCTTTGAGCCTGGGTGGCGGTCCATAGGAAGATCACACGGATTCCCCGGGATTTCCAAAACAAAACAGACAACACTGGGTTCCCCAGGTGCCTCAATCCACCCAGATGTGTATTAAAGTTGACACCTTAAGTTAACCATTAATTAAAAATCTCACCTCTGTCATGGATAACTCTCAAACCCAACCACATCTACGAGCATAGCATAGCAATATAAGCAACACGTAGAAGTAACTCCCAAGGGTTTGATAGTAACAGGGCAATAGGTTCCTACCTCATCATCTACTTCCCAACCGACAAATTAATGACATCCTAACCATGCAATGTGCGAGGGTTGAAACTAATGCATAAAAACTGGGTATGAAAAGTGTATGATCAAAGTGTTACTTGCCTTGCTGACGATCCGGGAATCCTAGAGACTCGTAGTAACACGCTTCGCACTCCGGGAATTCTATCGCAATCAAATAACAGCATACATAAGCAACAAGCAAAGATGCACAAATGAAACTTCAACTGAAAGAGGTTGACCGCAGAGTTCAACTTAGGAACTACGGTTCACAAGAAGAATCAAACCAAACGGAGCAACGAAACTCAAACGGCGAAAGAAACAAGATCCGTTTACTAATCTGAACTAGGGTCAAATTTTACAGAGGCAAAAACTTGTTTGAGTTGGCTATTCGGAAAGAGGGTTTCGAGATGAAACTCCAGGCGCTTGAATCGCCTGATTCCGATAAACGAGCGAAAAGTTATACTAGTTCGAACATCGGATCAGAAATCGCGATCAGAAATTCGCGGAATAAATCCGATAAAAAGAAAAACGACGAACGGCTAAACGAACGAACGTTCGTTAGCAGAAACTAAACGACGAACACGTTCGTTAGAACGAATCTAACGAGCTTAACGCCGCTAAACAAATAAACCAAAAAAACGATCTATATAAAAAATGAACTAGGGTTTTTCTAAAAAAACCGAAGGGGTTTTTCTTAAAAAAACAGGGCGGCGGGTGTACCTCCGGCGAGGTCGTCCGGCGGGCGGGGCGACTCCGGCGGGGCGGGCGAGGGCGGCGGGGCTCGGCGAGGTGCGGCGGGACTCGGCAAGGGCGCTGGGTGGCGGCGAGGCGACGGCGGCGACCTACGGCGGCGGCGGCGGCTCGGGCAAGGTGCGGCTCGGGGCTCGGGGCTCGGCTCCGGGCTCCGGTGGTGGTGGTGGCTAGAGGGGGGGGGGAGGCGACGGCTTATATAGGTTGGGGGGGCTCCGACTGGGGGGAGGGGCAAGGCGGCGGCGGCGATGGGGTCCGGGTCAGACACGGCGGCGGCGGCTCGGGCGGCTGGGCCGGCCTGCTCGGCTGGGCCCTTGGCCCGATCGAGGTATGGATCCTTTTTTAAGAAAAGCGTTCACTGAAACTTATAAAAATCCTAAAAAAATAAATAAAAATCTAATAATACCAAAACAAGTATTCTCCGTCAAAATAAAATATTTAGAACAAGATGAACTTTTCTTGGCCCCTAAAATGCAATTTTTAAAACATGCAATTTTTCTAGGGCAAATAAAATTCCAAATAAATCAAACAAAAATCTAAATAATGATTTTAACATTTTTCCTCCGATATTTCAATTATTTTGGAGAAGTCATATTATCTCCTCTCATTTATTATTTCAAAATGAAATATTTTCCGAAGAGAAAATAATTAAAATAAAAAATCCTCGTCTTCACTACTTGATAAAAATCAAATATGAAAATCAAAAAATCCCCAACTCTCTCCGAGGGTCCTTGAGTTGCTTAGGATTTCGAGGATTGCAAACAAAAGGCAATAAAATATGATATGCATGGATGACCTATGTATAACATGCCAAATTGAAAATTTGGGATGTTACACTCTAACAACGACGATGTGAAGATTCCATGACTGGTACATGAAAACTTGCAGAGAGTCTAGATAGGATGCTTTGTCGATGATGATTAAAGAGGACCATGACTTCATTGGCCAAGAACTGTTAACTGTTGATTTTGACGAGTTTTTCCAGTTCTACAATCAAAAGGCCCTCGACAAATCACTTGTGGATTGTTACTGTCTGTAAGTACTACTTTCTGTAATTATGTCTCTATATATATAGCTCAGCTCTTTCATTGCATGTATATATAATTATCCTCACTATATTATGCAGGTTGAAGATCGTCGAATGCAGAAAAGCACAAATCTATGACATTGGGTTCATTAACCCAAATGTCATACATGAATACACGGTCAAAAAAGCCGAAAAGACCGAGGACAACTTTCTCAGATCGTTGCTCAAAAACCAAACGAAAGATAAAATACTCTTTCCTTACAACTTCAGGTGAGTGTTACAGTCTTGTGCATATTCGGTTTCCCTTATTACTCGAGGTTATAGTCATATAACTGATGAATTATGCATGCGTGCGCAACTTCCACATTATGCTCCTAGTGATTAAGCTTGAGAAGGGAAAAGTAACCATCTTAGACTCGAGACAAAAAGATCCCGAGGACTATGCGGACATGACTAGAATGCTCCAGAAGTAAGTTCAATCCATCATTATCGCACCATATGGGCAAGTTTGTTCATTTCCTGATATCAAGTAATTAGTTTCTTTGTCTGGCAGAGTTTGAAAAAAGTTCACCGAAATTTCTCCGGGACTGCAGACCGAACTGACATTTAAACAACCGAAAGTAAGTACTACTACCTAGTTCCGCACATCTCCCATTGATTGTAACTAGTTTCATCAATAGCATTTAGCATGCTTGCTTGTCAGTTTGATTGACCTCTATTTCTCGTAAAGTGCTTGTGGCAGGAACAAGCAAATAATTTCTGTGGATATTACGTTTGCGAGTTCATCTACAACGAGATGGCCAAGAATAAGAGGGGCTACACTGAAAAACAATATCAAGTGCGCAAGCAAAAATATTCACAATTGTATTTTATTACCATCATTTGTGTTGTGTTTCATTCATACACATGTATTGACCCTCTTCTTTGATTTAGATCTGGCAGCTGCGGGATGAGCTCCTACCACATGATCGCATAAAAGCAATTCAAGAGGAATTGGCGGGATTCTTTCTTGACCACGTCATCAAGAAATCCGGGGAATACCATGTGGCACTTGACTTCCGACTTTAAGGATTGTGATAGATCTTATATTGTATATATGTAGCTAGTAGCGTCGGATAGATATACAAAAACTTGTTGTTTGACTAGTCTCTCAGAGAAGGAGAGGTCGATCACTTCTCTCTGTATATGTTCATGACGATCTTTTGTACTTAACGATTTCCTTCATTTGCTTACTAGCTAGCTAGCTAGTGTGTCGAGTCCTCTCTATAGTATAATACGTAGAGTCGACCAAGCACGGAGATAAGAGAGGGCACTTCTCTCTATTAGCTAGCTAACACAATATAGGAAACCCCTAAATTGACCCTACAAAACCCCCAAACCCCCTCACCCCTTTCAGAAAAAAACAACAAAAACCCCAGCCCCTGAACTGCTGACGCGAGGAAGCCTTTTGGTCCCGGTTGGTGCCACCAACCGGGACAAAAGGCCCTCCTACCTGGACAAGCCGCAGCGCACACGTGGAGCCTCATCTGTCCCGGTTCTTGGGCGAACCGGGACTAAAGGTATTGGGCTTTAGTACCGACCCTTTAGTCTCGGTTTGACAACCGGGACAAATGGGCTTCATGAACCGGGACAAATAGGGCTTTTTCTACTAGTGTACAGGAACTGCATAAGCTCCAACGAGCTAGAGTGGACTGGTTACATAACGGCAACGACAATTAAAAAAAATTCTAACAATTTGCCTTGGCCGGCAAGAACGTAACCTGATGAAATGACTTAAGGATGGCCGGGGGGCTTGTCTAGAAGGTACGGACATGTTAAACCCGATGATCAGAAATTATTTTGCTCACCCTTTCTCTTCCGAAGTTAACAATACAGATACTTGATCTCTAGAAAAATTATGTCTTGAGTTTCTAAATAAATGAATGAACAACTGCTTCCTTTAAGGAGGATGAAATGAAGCACTCTATTTTCAGTATCAGCGATATCAAGGCCCAAGGCCACAACGGTTTGCATGCACTTTTGTAGAAAAAAATACTAGAAAGTCCCGGAGGCGATAAACTCGAGGCAGATAACGGAGGGGTGGAATGACACCACATTAATCTTAATTCCAAAGAAGCTTGCTAGAAACCAAAAGATAATTTTATCAGAGATTATTTCACCAACCGAAAGCGCCTTTATCCCTAGAGACTTATAACAGACAATGTGCTTATTGCCTAAGAGTGCAACCACAAGATAAAAAATAAGAGAAAGAGGAACAAAGATTTATGTGCGGACAAGCTGGATATGCACAAGGCATACGACAGATTTGAGTTAGTTTCTTCAGGAATATTATGTGAAGTTTGGGATTCCAAGAGAATTGGTTTTTTTATGATGACTTGTATCTCATCGGTACAATATACTATCATGTATAATTCTCAGGAGATTGATAACTTCCAACCTACTAGGGGTTCGAGACAAGGGGATCCATTGCCTCCTTATATTTTAATTGTGCGCAGAAGCGCTTTCTAGTTCACTTATGCATGAAGAGGAAATTTGTGACATAGAGGGGGGGTTAATGCAGTACAGACGCAGACTCATACATATACATATACACTCACCGCCATGAACGCACTCATACCCTATACATATGAGCACCTCCGTGACTAGCTTTCACCTTAACACGTCGTGGCGCGGCTACTAAGCGACACATTTAATATTTCCTTGTCTTTGGGACCGAGGTTGCTTTGAGGGTCATCTACCTCGCAGCATGGAGGACTGTCAGGGTTGTTGCCGCCACTATTCATGGTGATGTCGTTTCCATTGGCGCCATCATCCGGTATTGTCGCTGTTGTTGGTTCCAGCCTTGTCGGTTGCACGTGCAGTGTCGACCATGTAGACGCCATAGGGCGAGGTCGATGTCCAATTATTTAAGGGAACGGTGGCTATTGGCGGGTTGTCCGCAGACTCGCCGTCCTCATCGTACATGTCCATGGTCTCATTCATGGTGCCTTCCAGGAGTTCGGTTAGGTCTTCGACGTTGGCAACAAGATGGACGGTGGGTGGGTTAAAAGATCAACTTTTCCTGGGGATTCCAAGATCCAATCCTACACCAAGATTGGGTTGTCCAATGCCGCAAACTTCTGGAACCGATCTAATAGTTAGTCTAGAACGAGCTTTTCATGTTCCGCCTGATCCTAGTGTGACACTGGAAATAGGGAGAGTGGGCTCGGAACAGATTATTTGCCAACCTCCTACGTAGGATCCAAAGTCAGGGCCAAGGGAAGCGACCTCAAGGTTAGATCCCACTTCAGTCTCAAGTTTTCACCTGACATCATGGCCATGGGGGCGATTCCAAGGTGTTATCCAAGGTCGGCCCCGGGAGGGGATGCTCAAGTTGATCCATGACTTGTTCCAAAACTGGGGCTAGGACCACCGGCTCATGCTGCTCCATAACTAGGTGTGACATTGTGTTTAGTTTTGGTTCACATTCATTTATCCTGCAACTCAATTCGATCCATGTTCCTTTTCCAGTTCTCATGGAACGCTTGCAAGCTCGGTCGGATTAATTGCACTGTGAGTCCTGCTCATGGATGCATCCGTGCATGGTTGACGCGCTTCAGAGCAATCAACCATGCATGGTTTATTCATCGGTGTTTTGTTCCACTTGAGAGACCGCCTCGATGAGCACCAGATCAAGCAAGCCATGACTTAGCCTCAACTAGCCTATCATTTTTCCATCCCTTCCTACAGTTGCCTGCAAAACTACATTATAACCAAAGGTTTGCCATGTTGGTACCCCTACGGAAGGCTAGCTGCTTACAGTTGATGGATATAATCATTTGGTATAGAGGCAGTGACAAGACAACATGTGTCGAATTACCAGCCTCACACACAAGATCGCAAGGCATGATGGTGGTGTTACGTCAACTGAAAAACTTATTATTCGGCATTCTAGAAACTAGTGCATGTTTATCATGTGCCAGTGTGCATCCACATTTAAATAAATGCACCCTTATGCCCATTGGCATAAAGTCCAACGACAACCACGAAGCGGAGTAATGGTACGGTCAGGTCTGCTCTCAACACATCGTTAACCTATACGATAGTATGCCGAACTAAAATCATATACCGCGCCATACCATTGGAGGGTGTCCGGTTACATACAGGTCTATGAATAATCAACAAAGAAGGCAGGCAAACTATATGAAATAGACTCTAACGAACGCTGCTTGAGAGGAACATGTTTTATCTATTGCACTCTTCACATAGTTTTCCTAGTTCTAAACCAAAAACAATAGTAGCCTATTGAGTGCCAGGGCACGACATATGTTTTGCATCAGCTAACATTATATTGTGTGACAAACAGAGTGAGCTCGGCCTAATTTAATTATCCCTCTCCATGAAAATTCCATACACCATGTTCGTAAAACAATTAACTAATGGAGACAGCAGGTTTCATCTCTGTATCATCAATGCTGATGACTTCACAAAGTTAGTTTTGAAATCGGAGAAGGCATCCCAGAACACCCCATCCGGCCAGACCGCGGCACTCAAAGACCGTGATCACATCCCAAAATACTTTGGCACATGTTGTGAACGTCGTGTCTTGTGCGTGGGTGACATCTTGATGAGATGTTTTCTTCATGTCAGGTGGCTATCGGGTTTTGCCATGGCTTCCTGCCATCGTGTCCCCTTGGCCGGATGTCGTGCTTTCGGAAGGCTACCCATATTTGGGGTCTGTAGTATGCCCGGATGGTCTTGAGTCTCCCTAGTTGTTGCTAGTACGAGTCCTCAAATCCAAAAGTTCAGGTCAGGTACCGTAGGGAGGTGTGGTCGGCATTTGTATTGACCCGTTTGTAGGGTTGCCGTGGCGGGCTAATGTAGGATAGGTGCAACAATTATCGTTGTTTGTCGTTAGTAAATATACAAGGTAGGTACAAATGCAGTTCAAACATGATCACTAGAGTCCATTCATGATAAACATCCATCAAATAATTGACCTAATTTTTTTTGTTGTATTAGTTGCTTCTTTTCTTGGCCATAGTATCTCTTTACGCCCATTGTTGTAGTTGGACTTTTCAAATAGTTCACTTAACTTCTATTTTATGTCTCCAATAGTTTACTTAACTTCTGGGATGCAGTTGGTCTCTACACCAATGGAACAATGCGTCATCTAGTTATTTTAGTAGTTATAGTCACTCCCACCTCTAGGCGATAACCTCGATTATGCAGTGTTGTCCGTCGCGAGAAGCCAAGAGGGTACTAGGAGGGACCGCGCTGTCGGACTTTTAGAGCTCATCCACAAGAGTTGATGGAGAATTTGATTGGAAGGAGAACAATACTATATAATAAATGTCAAAAATTACCCTTTTATTTCCATATTTATCATGATTCATTAATTACATATTAATGCCTTCCTTATTTGTATCAGGTGCCTATATATTATATAATAAATACTAATATTCATTGTCATTCTAATTTCCTTCTTTA
The DNA here is from genome assembly GCA_021605145.1 of Aegilops bicornis. Lineage (NCBI taxonomy): Eukaryota > Viridiplantae > Streptophyta > Magnoliopsida > Poales > Poaceae > Aegilops > Aegilops bicornis. The sequence goes on along the minus strand of CM038671.1, from coordinate 829,651,887 downwards.
TCCTCATACATTAATTTTGTACTATTTATTTCCTTATTTTTATGATGTGACTGTTAAATAAGAAATATAATTGGTTAAATTTTCTATTTCCTTACTTATTGTTTCTTTCATTATTTGTCTGAGGTGACAGATGGCCAGCAACCCCAACAGTAAAGATCGATCTAGAGTGAAATATCACCGTCACAACACAAAATGAACACATCCAATGTTTTCTTCTAGAAAGTAAAGTATCCAATATAATTTACAAATCTTTATGTCATTTTTTTTCTTCCATTTTTTGGCTGACAACAAATTTACCACTGAAAGCAAAACAAATTTTATACCAAGTCATGTACTTTAGTTTTTATTTGTTATGCCCGCAACCTATTGGTAAGGGACTCGACGAAGTTAGGACGCGTTGCCCACCCGTGCCCGAGGTTTAGGTGTTAGGATGCTGAAGGATTGTTAACACAGTGTGAAAAGCTGCAACACATGGAAAATGTAGATATGTTGATTGTGACATTGTCCCATTGAGGAAGAAAGCCAGCAAGTTAGATCCACGGTTATGAGTGGGTGAGTGATCGTGAAATCAAGAAACAAGTCACATGAGAAATGTGATAATGGTGCAGGAGTAGGCAAGCAGGAGCTAGAATGACCAGGTAGAGTGAACGACTACTTAAACAAAATACTTGCAGAAATATTTGAAATGAATTCTATTAATGTAAGATTCTTCTGAACATAATAAGACCGGGGGAGGAGGATGCATGACAAGAGAACTAATAGGCCGGTCATTCGGGACGAGTGGAAATAATCGACCTTTAATTGAAATCAAGGTAGTTTTTTAGAAGTTAATCACTAAACCACTTGCGTCTCTGAAATCTTCCGGATATGGGAACACAATGTTGCATCTTATGAGACGTTTGCACTTCTAAGGATTAGGGTATCATTACTGTAAAAAAAGGTACAAGATGGTTGATGGGTTGTGTGAGGAGTTCGATAGAGAATGCATGATGAGTAAGTTGATGTAGTACATCAGTTACAATGATTAACAAGGAGAAAGAGGGTCGCCTTATTGCAACCCATTTATACTAGGGATCCAGGGTCCTGCCAGACATTCAGAAGGATAGTCGGTCCGCACATTGTTAGGATATATCTAATCAATGCACACATGCCATCTTCAAAGACATCATGGTGTGGGTTGTGGAGAGAGGCATCTAGGCATTTGGATCCATAGGATCTATTTTTAAGTCAAGTTTTATTATGGTGGTTGATGCCTTGATTTACTAGTGGTGGTTTAACATATCTCGTACACCAAAGAAGAACTAGTTCGGACTCCATCGACATGTAGTGGTGTGATAGATTGTAATTAATGTGTTAGGACTTTTGCAATGGTTTTGGCAGGGCAATTCTCGATGGAAATATGTATGAAAACTTTTGGAGTGCGCATTGTTTACTTAGGTTCTATTACAACATATGCTTGGTTCAGACTAGATGTGACGGCTTTTTTTTGGCTTTTTCGTGATATGAATTCCACTTTAATGTTTTGTTTGAAGCTCTAGTGTTTTTATTTTGTAAAACATATGCTAGAAGCTGCTAAGGTAGGAGATAGACTTGGATTTCATGACTAGCAAGTCAATAAAAATTTCTTTTTCATAGAAGGGTTGGTGCATGTTCCTTGGTTAGGGCTTGGGTTGCGGATACATATGTCATAGAGAGAAAAAGTCCATGATAGGGAGGTGTTGCCTATGAGAGAGAGTAGTAAGAAATTATAATTTCCAATTTTTCTCATGTCAGAAAAAATAAATCCCATTTAGCTCATTCATTGTTATTTAATGTTATGTAATATGTAAGAAGCCAAAAAAAACATGAACATATCTTTTGTTTTCACCCCCTTCAATAACAGCCCTTAATTTGGTACAATATGGAAATAACCATTGTGTAGTTATTTGCCCTCAGATTTGCGGGGGAAAGAATTTGTGCCATTTTTTAGTATTAGGTGCTATTGCTTGAGGGAAGCAACCAGAGCGGACACAATGTTTCAATGACGATCCACGGTATATATTAAACCTTCTCAAAAGAAAAGGTCAATCTTATTTCTGCTTTCGAGGGTTCCGCTGGGCATCGTTGTTCTTTCCCAAATGATAGAAATTTAGGAGGCAATGGTTGTACTTTGGAAGAAAAAATGATCCCAAAATTCCTTCACTGTGTCTGAAACATATTTATTTATTTTGACGTAATTTGCAAGAAGCATAGGTAGGAAATATTTTTTGTTTTTGTCTCCATCAGTGTCACCATTGAGTTCTACTTCGTTTTTTCTTGTAGACTACATTTCTCTTGTTCGTTCAAGGGTTTGGATGACAGCATGCCATAATTGGATATTAGGTCTAGGATGGAGATCACCACTTTGCCACTATTCTTCATGGCATTTGTGCGCCAAGTTGGGGGGGGGGGGGGGGGGGGTTATGGCCAAATTTAGAGCGGAAGGCACGACCAATTTATGGCAACATTTGGAGTAGGTGCGATGCTTGAGAGATGACAGACCAAATTCCAGTCTATTTGGATTGTGGCCCGTGAGTTGAGTGAACGGTCCCAACCTTTTCAAATCGGAAAACCATGGGAAGAGGGGCGGTTGTAGGGCGTCGGTAAGAAGTTAAAGTTTCTACTATTTTTCATGTGGGAAGAATTCAATCCCATTTACCTCAATTAAACTTATTTTATATTAGGTTAATCTGCGAGAACCATAGTAGGCATGGAAAATATCTTGTCTTTTTTTCCCTTGAGGTGGCAGCCTTGACTTTTCTACGTTGTTTCTGATAATAACATGCCTAAGAGCTAATTTATGAGTTGGTAGGAACCTAATTTTCTCAAATTGGACATAACCACTTTGCAGTTATTCCCGCTGCTACTTGCCCCGGAGGTGGGTGGGTGAGGTTATGCACCATTTATTGGGTGCAAGTCATGTAGAGCAGACATGACATTTAGAGTTGGTGCGATGTTTGAAAGATGATGGACCAAATTCGAGCCCATTTGGATTGTGGCCCGTGAGTTGAGTGAAGGGTCCCAAACTTCTCAAATCCGAAAACCACGAGAAAGGGCTGTCGTAGGGCATCGGTAAGAAATTAATATTCCTAATTTTTTTCATGTGGGAAGAATTCAATCCCATTTAGCTCAATCAAACTTATTATATATTAGCTTAATCTGCAAGAACAATAGTAGGCATGGAAAAATATCTTGCCCTTTGGTCCCTTCGGGTGGCAGCGTTGACTTTTCTTCGTTGTTTCCGATAATAACAAGGCTAAGAGCTAATTCATGATTTGGTAGGAACCTAATTTCCTCAAATTGGACATAACCACTTTGTGGTTATTCTCACTGTTGTTTGCCCGGGAGGTGGATGGGTGAGGACGCGCACCATCTATTGGGTGCAAGTCATGTAGAGCAGACACGACATTTGAATGATGATGGGCGAAGTCAGAGGCCGTTGGATTATTTGGCCGCCGCACAGTGAATGGCTCGAGTGTTTTCAAAGCAAAAAAGCGCGCGAAAGGGGAAACGGTGAAGTTAGAGAAGCAACAGTTGAAATATGTGGGAAAATATCCCAAATGTCGTTTACATGATCACTAAAGCCATAGTACATAAACTCTTTATTTTTTTGCAAAAACATAGAACATAAAATTTACATTGAGTACATTAATGTAAGCCATATCTTTTCGCAAAAAAAAAGAGTAAGCGATATCTGCCATATATGATGAAATCTGTTTACCAAATCTATATGTAACTCTTGTATCAACATCAACAACTTTGTGAAAAAAAACCATGGTTTACTCCATCTGTAGTTTCTTCGTTCAACCTTACCATCACGTTTTTATGTTAAGGAATTATTATGATCGCATCACGTTTCAGGCTTTTCATCTTAGAAATTAATTCCTCCAATGGGGCGCTCATCCGGCCTGAATCCTGGCGGCGCACCCCCGGAATCCCCTTGCAAACCACAAAAAAAGGCAGGCACGAGCAACAAAAGGAGAAAGGTCCTCTCGCCGTTACACTCAACTGTATCCCTCTCGCAGTCTCGCTCCTCCTCCCCACCCCATCGCCGAGACGGCCCACGCTCCCACAGATTCACCACCACACCACCTCTCCTCCGCGACCTGGTAAGCTCACCCTCCGACGCATCTCGCCGTCGTGAAGAACACCTCTTTCGCTAACGATACTGTCCCGGCCGGCCGGGTTGTCCCCTCCCTCCCTTTCTCGAATTTTTCGTCTCTGGCGGAGGGGCTGCTTCAGATCTGCGGCGTCCTCCTTCCTCGTACTCGCTGGTTGGGCCCTTTTGGCTTTTGGTTGGTTCTCGCATCTTGCTTCTCTCCGTTTGGTTCTTCAGGTTTCCTGATTTGGGTTTTCGCTCCCAGTAACCAGCTTGCTTTGATCCAAGATGGTGCTATTTTTAATATCTGGGTTCGGTGATCTAGGCACTCCGCCATATCTCAGTTCATGTTCCCACCTCTTCTCCCAGCCATCTCGCTCAGATCTCATTTCTTCCTCTAGTTTTGTTTGAGCTGCAATTTCTTTCTTGTCAGGTCAGGGAAATCTTGCACATGTGTTCATCTCGGTGTAATTTGTTTCCTTCAATTTTTATCGTGGTTTTATATTTCCATACCTTTGACACAGATACTCCTTTATGGTGATCTTGCCATATATATTGGCAATTTATTATCTCGAAATAAATGTTGATTAACTGGATTTTTTTCATAGTGTAGGAAAGCACTTTCATACTGGAGTATTAATATAAGTCGCCATGAAATTCTGAGTATGCTATTTCAATCCTTCAACTGTGCTGATTAAGCAATAAAAATTACCACGCAGGGTAATTTATCATTGTTCCTGAAACAGGTGCACATACAACTTGCATGGTCAGTCCTGGATTGGAAGGATCAAGGATGGAAGAGTGCAGTGAGGACAGACGTTGGGAGGACCTAGTACGAGATGCCCTAGGCATCATCTTTTGCAAACTGTCCCTTCAGGAGAACCTCACTGTGGTTCCGGGGGTTTGTAAACCCTGGAGCCGGGTGGTTTCAGGGCCCGACTGCTGGCAGGACATCGACATTCAGGAGTGGTGCCAGCAGAGCGAGCCTGACAAGATCACCAGCATGGTTCATATGCTCCTCTCTCGCAGCGCTGGCTTGTGCCACCGCCTTAGCATGTCCAGGCTTCCCAACGACTCATTGTTCGCCTTCATCGCGGACCAGTAAGTAGTCTTCTTTAGTCAAAATCATTTTTATGTTGGTGATGCTTTCCTCATGAGATTTGATAACCTAGATGGGAACGATGTGTGTTATTATTATTATTATTATTATTAGTGGTGAACCATTAGCCAGAGGAAATGTGCACGTTGCTGGAGTAGTTCTTCCGATTGTGTACCATCCTTGCAAAATGCATAGAAACTTTCATTGGAAAAAAAATGGTTTAGGTGGCCACAGGTGTAGTTGCAGGGGAAATATGATGGTTGTGTAATTGCATTATATAGGAGCTGGATCACTGAGGCGGTTAGGGAGGAGGGGGTGAGGGTGAAGGGAAGGAGGGGCGGGAACAAAGAAGGTGGCGGCCACGGTGGACGGAAGGGCGTGAGGGGGTAGTAGGGTTTTAGCGCCGACAGTAAGAAAATGGACGGCGAAGATGGGCTGGAGAACACAATCTCACGGTCTCAGTGTCCAAATGTGTGAGAAACACCGGGCATGAATGTTAATACTTCTATTGATTAGTGAGACATGTGCTAAACATAAAGAAGTACGTTATGTGTAACATAATTGATTCCATAATTACTTGCCTTGCTGTTGTATTTGTCTTTACACAATAAGGTCCTCTATTATCGTTGAATCCAATCATTTATAAACAATTGTGCATATATTTTGGCAATTATTTTTGTAAATGCTTGTAAATTATTCATTCAATTGCATAAATACAAATGGGGTAGTATCATTCCAGTGTGTTAACCTATAAATACATGGTTATAGATGGTCAATTGAAGTTTTTTTTGCGAAAATTACCAGATCTATTGTAAAGATTCACCGGAACTACAAAACACCTCAAACATAATAAAAATTACTTCGAGGTACAGGGACCATTGAAGTTACTAGCACAATCATGCTCCTCTGGCTTAATCTGTTTCCTAATAGTGGGAAATGTTGTGAACATGGTACCAGATCCCGCACATCTGTGTAGAAGAACATGTTCAAAATGGTATTACCAACCATTTCCTCAACTAACAATGCTCCAGTCCTTTCCTGGCTATCATTTATTTTCTTATTACGAGGATGTTACAAACTGAATTCATAGGTGTGCTCCTGTTGCTTTGCTTCTGAACTTTGTAATGGGATTGTTCCCGGTGATGTCTTTTGTTTGTGCTTCACCCTAGGGGTGACAATTTCCCTCCAAGATTTGCGCCTGCCTTTATTGTTGTTGCGATCGAGTCACATCATAGTTGTTTAGTAGTAGTAGCTGGGCATGTTTGTTAGATGTCGCAAGAACTGGTGCTTGTAGCTCGCTTATTGCTTGCCCTTCTTTGCTAAAAAAAGGCGAGGTTAATAGCATTTAATTGAGTACGTTGTGTCCATTTTGATTTTGTTTTTGTCACGACCCTACTAGAACAAGGGTTATGCATCATATCAATAGTACTTTTGTCTACCGATGACCCTATCCACAATATTTTGATAAAACTTACTTACCCTACCGTGTTTTCTTTTGCAAGTGCACAATCCCTCAAGACCTTGGAGATTTCAAGGAGCGAGATCAGCGACGGCATAGTGGAAGATGTCGCACAAAGACTGACTAAAGTTACATTCCTTGATGTAAGTGGCTGCACCAAAATTGGCGCTCGTGCTCTGGAGGCATTTGGTAAGAACTGCAAATCCCTCGTCAGACTTCGGCGAGTCATGCACCCAATGGATATCGCAGGGAAGGTGTCCCACAATGACGAGGCCTGTGCTATTGCGTACAACATGCCAAAGCTCTGCCACCTCGACATAGGATACATGCTGATCACGACTACGGATGTTGCCGAGATCGCCTCGCAGTGCCAAGACCTCCAATTCTTAGATTTGCGTGGCTGCTGGGACGTTGATGATAAGATTTTGCAAGAGAAGTATCCTGGGCTGAAAATCGTCGGCCCCCACGTAGATGATTGCTATGAGAACAGCTTCTGGGATGAGTGCTCTGATGAGGACTCCATCTATTCATGGGAAGAGTTCACGGATGATGACTACTTCGCCATCGAGAGTGACGACGAGGCCATATGGGACGACGATCACTCTTTCGAAGGACTAGAAGTTAGGTTCTATGGTGGTGTATTCGGCGAAGACTTCACTGGTTTTGACTGGCCAGAATCTCCATGAGTGCCTGCTTGCTCCTGCTCCTCTTTATATGTTTCAACTATGAAGCATCTTCTTCCATGTTATGTGCTTCTAATTGTCAAATTGTGTGGTCATTACCTTGCAGATATTGTCTGGTTGTTGAGTGAACTTGTGTGGGTGTAAAAACCTTTATATGGTGCTTAAACATAAAGCAACAAATCAATATTATGACTGTTGAGAAAAATGTTACATGTGGTTTTCTGTTTCTTTTCGGAAGTTCTAGATTAACCATTGGTGAAAATTATCTTGGGAAAATTCAGTACGTCCCACTGGTGGTCATGCGGCATGGGATGAAGCGTCTTTGAATGTGCAGGGGAATGGGATACTTGGGAAGCTTCGTATGATGCATTAAGCTTACATAACTAGGATTGATGAGTAGTTAAAAACCTGAAAAAGAAGCTTAAATAGGTACAGAAAGAGCTCGCACATGTGATGGAAGGGCCTATGACTAATAATGAAAGTGACATGAAAAGAAAGGAACTAGCAGACTTGATTGAACACCTACCTGGAACTGCATAGGCTCCAATAACGAGCTATGGTAGACTGGTGGCGTAACGGCGACGGCAATTCAAAAAAATCAAACAATTTGCCTTGGCCAGAAATAACGTGGCCTGATGAAATGGCTTAAAGATGACCAGGAGGGTAGCTGGAAGGTGCGGACATGTCAAACCCGATGATCGAAAATTATTTTGCTCACTCTTTCTTTTCCAAAGTTGACAATACAGATCTTGGATTTCTTGAAAAAATTCTTCCGAGAGTTTATAAATAAATGAATGAACAACTGCTTCCTTTACGGACGATGAAGTGAAGCACACTATTTTCAGTACCATCGGTATCGAGGCCCATAGCCCCGAAGGTTTGCATGCAATTTTCTAGGAAAAAAACTAGGATGTCCAGGAGGCGCTAAACTCGAGGCAAATAACGGAGGGGTGTAATGAAACCACAGTAGTCTTAATTCCAAAGATGCTTGCTAAAAATCTGAAGATAATTTTACCAGAGATTATTTCACCAACCAAAAGTGCCTTTATCCGAGACTTATAACAGATAATGTGCTTATTGCCTAAGAGTGCATTCACAAGATAAAAAATAAGAGAAGGGGGAAGACAGATTTATGTGTAGACAAGCTGGATATGCGCAAGGCATACGACAGAGCGTAGTGGGTTTTCTTGAGGAATATTATGTTAAGGTTGGGATTCCAGGAGAATAAGGTATTTTTTATGATGACGTCGGTATAATATAGAATAAAGTATCAGGTAGCCTAAAAAAGAATAAAGTATCAGGTATAATTCTCAACTTCCAACCTACCAGGGGCTTGAGACAAGGGGATCCATTGCCTCCTTATTTATTTTAATTGTGCACACAAGGGCTTTCTATTTCACTTATGCATGAAGAAAAAATTGGTGACATAGAGGGGAGGGGGGTTAACGCAATACAAACGCAGACACTTATACATATACACATACACTCACCCTAAAAACACACGCACTCACACCCTACCCATATGAGCACGTCCGTGACACTGAGCCGGCTCATCATCTTGAAATTGAGGAAGTCGCTACACTTGGCTTCGTAGTCGACCGAAACGTCTCCTCCCACTAAACGCATACCACCGGAAGGCTTGGGCTTGGGAACCACTGTCCTCATAGCCATCCAACCACGGGTTGGTTCGCACATAGAGGGGTTTAGGCGTGTAGAAATACACCATCTTCACCTTTTTATTTGCTGATGATTCTATAATTCACATGGTGGCAAATGCAACAAATGCAGCTTTCTGCGAAGTTCTCTGAGCGATTATTGTGTAATTTTTGGATAGTTGGTTAGTGTGGAAAAATCAAGTTTATTCTTTAGCCCCAATAAATTTGTTAATACGAGAGCAGAAGTGTGTTATATTTTAAATATCAATACAGAGGTGATCTCTGACAAATACCCTGGCCTACCAATGCTTGTGGGGCAGATCGCAGTGACTGCTTTATGCATATTTTGGAACGAGTGCGCCAAAGTGTCTTGGGTTGGAACAAGAAGTTGATATCAATCAGAAGGAAGGAAATTCTGATGAAAGCAGGAACCCAGTCTATTTCAGTGTTTTCCATGTCTGTATTTAGATTACCAAAGATGGTTCGCAAGCCAAACGCCTATACTATGATGTAGTTTTGGTGGGGTGAGGATCAAAAGGGACGAAAAATGCATCCGTGCACTTGGGGGAAGTTCTGCTGCTGAAGTCTACTTTAGCAAGTTACAAGCCAGCTTTCTACGTTCCGGCATATTGTGTTTTCAGCGGAATCGATCAAGCAGCATGCTTGTACGTGGGCATCTGTTTGTAAGTGTGAGTGTCTCGCCGATTCGTCGTCTTTTTTGCCGGAAGTGCTAGATGTTGTGCTAACAGAGAGCTCTACATGGATTTCTTCAACTGAAGTCTATTCGAGCAAATCGCCATGTGGGAACTGATGGTCAAGGCCTTGTGCGAAGAAGATGTGGAGGACGTGCTTCACCTCTGTTTCCAATGCAACCTAGCAAGAGATATGTGGTAACATGTGGGTATTTTCAATGAGCTTTCTTACGTTACATCATACTACGACTGAGTAGTATGGTCTCTAGCAAAAATGACTGCATCGTCTGCATATGGGCTGACCTTCATCTTGACACACTGGCCCGGCAGATGGGTGCGAGGATGCCAGGCTCAACCATCGCAACGAGCAGACAACGAGAGGATCTATCACTGGTATGAAAAGGAGCGGCAATAGGGGATCACCCTGGCGCAGCCCACAAATATGCTCAACTGGGTCGCCATTGAGCAAGCATGCAGAGGAGGTAGAAGAGAGAAGTAGTCCAATCCAGTCATGCCATGTAGCAGTAAAGTCCATGCGTTGAAGAAGCTCAAAAATATATTCCCAAGAAACCAAATCGAACATATTAGTGATGTCTAATTTGCAGAGCAGTGCCGGTTTTCTATCCCTATGCAGAGATCTGACGAAATTCTGGACGCGTGATAGTTGTCATGTATACAGTTGGATTTTTGGTAAGGGCTTTGAGCCGGCGAGATGAGATTCTCAACGATTGTGGCCTAATGGATTGAGAGCACCTTGGAAATCAATTTAGCGATGGATTGTGTAAAGCTAATGGGGCGGAAATGACCAAGTTTTGTTGCGCCATCTTTCTTTGGTAGATGGGCCATAAACGCAGTGTTGATGGCCTAAAAGTCGCCCCTGGCGAGGCGGTAGAAGTCGTTGAAAGTATCCATCATGTCGATCTTGATGATGTGCCAGCACGCTCGGAAGAAACACCCAAGGAATTCGCAGGAACCTAGTCGGCTATGTATGGGAAGGCAGAGTCCTCCACGGTTCTAGTGTCCTGGAGTATATGTCAAGTCTTCTGGATTTTCCTTACAATTGTCATGCGCTGTCCAAAAGTGGCCCATGACGGATTCGAAATGGGGCGCCCAGGCCTGGCCCACCAGGATGAGAGTCGACATGATGAGAGACCCCCTAGTCGGGACACCGTCAGTAGGTGGAACCCTTGCGGATCGAGGCCAAAGATTCGCACCCTTTTGTAGAAGCACCACTCGATTGCCGTGAATCAGGTAAGGGGAAGAAACGAAGGGGTCGTGCCTGGGAATGTGGACAAGGGACTGAAATAACGTAGACAAATTCTGGAGCAAAACCGCCTGCCACAGCGAGAAACTGGAGACAGTTACAAAATACCAATCGCCTTGGTCCCATGTCACCATATCCCTCATCCACCTATATAAGGGGAGGTAGGGGCATCACAAGTCGGCACCCTATAGATCCAATCTCTCCTACACAATCAATACAATCAGACATGCATGATGTAGGGTATTAACTCACCACGAGGGTCTGAACCTGGGAGAATATGTGTCCCGTGTGTACCCTATTCTGATCCTGTATGCACGTTCCGCCCCATGAGCAACCATATGCAGTGATCTATCTGTTTTCTGCATCGTTACCCGCATCTTCCATGGGAGGATTCAGTGGAGGTGGGCTATGGTGGCATTCCACTCAAGGCAAGTCCCACAGTTGATGACATAGAATTGCCACCTGATCTGCAGCTGATGGTATATTGTGGAGATCTTGGTCGATGGCGTGGCAAGGCTCGATGTGCCACTACGCCTATTTGGTTGGGTTATTGTGGTCCCGTACCATCGGGGTAGCTGGCACCCCGCAGATCGATGCCAAAGAGCCGCCCCATTTCGTAGGAGCACCACTCCACTACCGTGGATTGGATAAGGTGAAGAAACAAAAGGGGCACGCCTGAGAATGTGTGCGATGGAAATAAAAGGCAGGGCCATGATATACTCAAATAACACAGGACATTTCTAGTGTGAAACTATCTGCCACAATGAGAAACCGGGAGCAGTAGAAATTACGAACAACCTCTAGTATATCCTGCAAAATTACCACATTCAAAGCAAATGCAACCATGGCCAATTCAAATTCACGTTCTTCTTGTCCTTCATTTGAAATATCCATCTACCACAAAAACAAGATAGCACACAAGTTGGTACGAAGAAGATAGTACAACTTCCTAGCACACCAGATGTTAAGAACATCATGTTATAAGTACATTAATGATCCACACAATACATATCAAATAAACTTAGTTCACAACAGTACAAGTTCATAGCACATGTGAGGTTTACACAATACATAGCAAATAGTTTGGTTTAGAGGATTCTAATGTTGGGTAACGCAGTAATTTCAAAAAAAATCCTACGCACACGCAAGATCCATCTAGGTGATGCATAGCAACGATAGGGGAGAGTGTTGTCTATGTACCCTCGTAGACCGAAAGCGGAAGAGTTATGACAACGCGGTTGATGTAGTCATACGTCTTCATGATCTGACCGGTCCTAGTACCGAAAGTACGGCACCTCCGCGATCTGCACACGTTCAGCTCGGTGTCGTCCCACGAACTCTTGATCCAGCTGAGTGTCGAGGGAGAGCTTCGTCAGCACGACGGCATGATGACGGTGATGATGAAGCTACCGGCGCAGGGCTTCGCCTAAGCACTGCAACGATATGACCGAGGTGGATTATGGTGGAGGGGGGCACCGCACACGGCTAAAACAATGTCTGTTGTTGTGTTCTAGGGTGCCCCCTGCCCCCGTATATAAAGGAGCAAGGGGGAGGTCGGCCGGCCCTAGGGCACACCAAGGAGGGGAGGAGTCCTCCTCCTAGTAGGAGTAGGACTCCCCCTTTCCTAGTCCTACTAGGAGGGGGAAAGGAAGGAGGAGAGGGAGAAGGAAAGCCCCCCCCCCCCTTCACTAGTCCAATTCGGACCCAAGTGGGAGGCGGCATGCGGCCTGCCCTGGCTGGCCCTCTCTCTCTCCACTAAGGCCCATGTGGCCCATTAGTTCCCCGGGGGGTTCCGTAACCCCCCGGCACTCCGGTTTTCTCCGAAATCATCCGGAACACTTCCGGTGTCCGAATATAGTCGTACAATATATCAATCTTTATGTCTCAACCATTTCGAGACTCCTCGTCATGTCCGTGATCATATTCGGGACTCTGAACTACCTTCGGTACATCAAAACACATAAACTCATAATATCGATCGTCACCGAACGTTAACCGTGTGGACCCTACGGGTTCGAGAACTATGTAGACATGACCGAGACATGTCTCCGGTCAATAACCAATAGCGGAACCTGGATGTTCATATTGGCTCCTACATATTCTATGAAGATCTTTATCGGTCAAACCGCATAACAACATACGTTGTTCCCTTTGTCATCGGTATGTTACTTGCCCGAGATTCGATCGTCGGTATCTCAATACCTAGTTCAATCTCATTGCCGGCAAGTCTATTTACTCGTTCCATAATGCATCATCCCGCAACTAACTCTTTATTCACATTGCTTGCAAGGCTTATAGTGATGTGCATTGCCGAGAGGGCCCAGAGATACCTCTCTGACAATCAGAGTGATAAATCCTAATCTCGATCTATGCCAACTCAACAAACACCATCTGAGACACCTGTAGAGCACCTTTATAATCACCCGGTTACGTTGTGACGTTTGGTAGCACACAAAGTGTTCCACCGGTAATTGGGAGTTGCATAATCTCATAGTCATAGGAACATGTATAAGTCATGAAGAAAGCAATATCAATATACTAAACGATCAAGTGCTAAGCTAACGGAATGGGTCAAGTCAATCAGATAATTCTCTAACGATGTGATCCCGTTCATCAAATGACAACTCATGTCTATGGCTAGGAAACTTAACCATCTTTGATTAACGAGCTAGTCAAGTAGAGGCGTACTAATGACACAATGTTTGTCTATGTATTCACACATGTACTAAGTTTCCGCTTAATACAATTCTAGCATGAATAATAAACATTTATCATGATATCACTACAAGAAATATGTCAACTAATGACCTTCTGTCAGTGACCCTGGAAGAATTGGTCATTGATCTATGACCATTTCAGACCAATTGGTCAAAAGCTGTTCGGGGGGCTCCAAACCCTAAACTATAACGACCATTTTGGTCAGGAAGGTCGTAATTTTCTTACACGAAATGGTCATAAAGCAGATAGCACTAGTCCGCTGCCTTATTTCTAGCTGATCATGACCAATATAGATGGTCATAACCTTGTAAATTGTGGTGGGTTGCCATGACTAGGCGCCACCTCATCAGTTATGTCTATGTGTCATGTCCATGTGGCAGTTTTTGCCCCTAGGTTGTGAAGCAACCTATATTTCTGTCATTCCCAAAATTCCCAAAAAAATCTCATAAACTCTTTGAGTCATATCTTCATCAAATATGTAAAAAACCTTCCTTGCCTAGTTCAAAAATAATTCAAAAATATTCATTTTCCTATTCTGTTCAGAAAAACACTTTGCGAAGGAAGTACCACTTTGGCATGTCCAAATGGTATCCATTTCTACAGTGCTTTCCTATGCCCAAATAACCATCGTCCACCAAATGCCAGCTCAATCCATTCAATATTTTGAGCCCAGCTTCAACATTCGTATTTATGTCCAGTGTGGTACTTTTCATAGCAAGTACCGACTAGGATCCTCCTTTTGAGCTGAAAATTTGTGAAGACGGTCTTCTTAGTAACTGATCATCCTCAGCCAAAACTCACGCCCATTAGCCATGTGCATTTCTGCATCTGCAAATCAAACACTTGGCTGCTTATTCATGTTCGAGCATCGATCAGTCTCCTCGTGAGAATCTTATGTTGTGATTTTCTTCCTAGCACCTACCTGGGGAGTGCCCAACCCACTAGACATGCCTAGGCGGCCCAGAACACATGACAACGCCACGGTCACGCGGTGACCATGCGCGGCATCTTGAGTTTACGCTCTAGAGTTGGGGCCCTCGGCCACTGTCCAAACCTCGATGTATCGCCACCAAACCATGTATTTATGATTAAATAGGTACTTATGTAACTATAAATGATTTTTGGAAAAAATAAATAGCAAACTATGAGGCAGCTGAAGTTCAAATTTGACCCGCTTCCTGCTGAATCGGCGGGAATTTGTCTTTTCCACAAGAGGTGGATCAAAAAATTTGACACCCAACCATTTTGTCAATTGTGCATTAAATATGGCCTGGTATTTTATAAAATTGATTAGGTCCAATTTTGCAACAAATATATGGTAGGTCCTTCACAAAAAAACTCATTTCAGGCACTCGGAAAATGGAAAATGAATTTTCCGTGCAAAGAAAATGAAAACTCCCTTAGGCAACATTGTTTGGAATTCCAAGATGCACCCTTGTGCACAATATGAGATCATTTGAACAAACTATGCCATGAATGTGGCCATCAGATTGATCATTTGGCTTGAAAGTCATGAATCTTCACGCATGATAGCTCATTTCTGAGAACATTTTTTTAAATATTTGCCGTATTACAAGTTTATTATTTTTCCTGGAAACTTGGTCACATATAATGACACAATGCGAAGGTTTTCCAATTTTTTGATTTTTTTTGAATTTTTTATGCCCGTTTCAAAATGCGGTCAAAACAGCGGGCTTGACCGTTCCTAGCTAGTGGTTGAATATTGGAAAAATTTTGATGTTTCTCTGATTAAATAGATACTTATGTACCTAGAAATTATTTTTGGAAAAAATAAAGAACAAACTATGAGGCAGTTGCAGTTCAAATTTGACCCGCTTTCAGCTGAACCGGCGGAAATTTGTCTTTTTCACGAGAGGTGGATCAAAGCTTTTCACACCCAACCATTTGGTCAATTGTATATTAAATATGTCCTAGTATTTTATAAAATTGATTTGGTCCGATTTTGCAACAAATATATGGTAGGTACTTCACAAAAAAAACTCATTTCGGGCACTCGGAAAATGGAAAATGAATTTTCCGTGCAAAGAAAATGAAACAACATTGTTTGGAATTCCAAGATGCACCCTTGTGCACAATATGAGATCATTTGAACAAATTATGCCATGAATGTGGCCATAAGATTGTTCATTTGGCTTGAAAGCCATGCATCTTCACACACAATAGCTCATTTCTGAGAACACTTTTTTAAAAGAATTGACGTATTACAAGTTTATTATTTTTCCTAGAAACTTGGTCACAGTGACACAATGCGATGGTTTTCCAATATTTTGATTTTTTTTTTAATTTTTATGCCCGTTTCAAAATGCGGTCAAAACGGCGGGCATGACCGTTCCTAGCTAGTGGTTGAATCTTGGAAATTTTTTGGTATTTCTCTGATTAAATAGATACTTATGTACCTAGAAATAATTTTTGGAAAAAATAAAGAGCAAACTACGAGGTAGCTGCAGTTCAAATTTGACCCGCTTCCGGCTGAATCGGTGGGAATTTGTCTTTTGCACCAAAGGTGGATCAAAACTTTTGACACCCAACCATTTTGTTAATTGTGCATTAAATATGGCCTGGTATTTTGTAAAATTGATTAGGTCCAATTTTGCAAGAAATATATGGTAGGTCCTTCACAAAAAAAACTCATTTCGGGCACTCAGAAAATGGAAAATGAATTTTCCATGCAAAGAAAATGAAAACTCCCTTAGGCAACATTGTTTGGAATTCCAAGATGCACTCTTGTGCACAATATGAGATCATTTGAACAAACTATGCCATGAATGTGGCCATAAGATTGTTCATTTGGCTTGAAAGCCATGAATCTTCACACATGATAGCTCATATCTGAGAACACTTTTTTAAAAGAATTGCCATATTACAAGTTTATTATTTTTCCTGAAAACTTGGTCACATATAATGACACAATGCGAAGCTTTTCCAATTTTTTGATTTTTTTGAATTTTGTATGCCTGTTTCAAAATGCGGTCAAAACGCTGGGCTTGACCGTTCCTAGCTAGTGGTTGAATCTTGGAAAACTTTTGGTATTTCTCTGATTAAATAGATACTTATGTACCTAGAAATGATTTTTAGAAAAAATAAAGAGCAAACTACGAGGCAGCTCAGTTCAAATTTGACCCGCTTCAAATTTGAATCTGGAATTTGTCTTTTTCACGAGAGGTTGATCAAAGCTTTTGACACCCAACCATTTGGTCAATTATACATTAAATATGGCCTAAGATTTTATAAAATTGATCTGGTCCAAATTTTCAACAAAAATTTGGTAGGTTCTTCACAAAAAACTCATTTTGAACACTTGAAAAATTGACGAGAGGTGGACGAAAAACTTTTAAGAGGGAACCATTTGGTCAATTTGTACATAAAACACGGTCGAATATTTTTGAAAATTGTTGCGGTCCAATTTTATAACTAATATTTGATAGGTTCTTCACATAGGTGAAACAAAGAAAAGAAAAAAACACATATACATAAGTTTAATTTTCATTGGTGGAGATGTTTGTGCCATGGATTGATGACATGGCATACATCCATCCATCCATCCATCCACCCACCCACCCGCAGCCCAAACCCTAACTCCACTCCTCCCGTCCCCTCTCCCCTCTCCCCTGATTCAGATCCAGTCCTCGCCGCCGCCACCGCCACCCGCGCCCGCACCCGCACCCTCTCGCTAAACCCTAGCCCCCGCCGCCCCCGCCCCCGCACCATGGCCATCGACGGCGAGGAGCCCGAGTCCCCACGCCTCCCTGCCCTCAAGTGGCTCTCCCGCCACGGCCACATCGGGCCTTCCGGATCCGCGCTGTTGTAGAGCTGGATCCGCGCCTCCTCGAGCGGTCGCCGTCTCCTCGATCCAGATCCGCCGCCTCTCATCCTCGTCTGCCGAGCACCGCCACCACCTTCGTAGACCCTTCCTTCGCCTTCTTCCGCGACTCCCGCCCCCCCCCCCCCCGCCGCCGCATCCGCCAAGCCCGTCCCCTTCCTCCCCTCGGTCTAGATCCTCCTCCTCTCCTGATTCCCTCTCCCCCAACACCAACACCAACACCGTCGCCTCCCCAGTAGTGGATCCACACCCACTCCAGCCCGGCTCAGGCCGCCGTCGAGATCCACCCTCCTCCCTTGGCCGGAAACCCTAGCCGCCCGTCCATGGCGACCCACGGCAGCACTCCAAGGCATCCACGACGGCTTTATGGTCTGGTATGAATCCCTCCTCCTCTTCTTCTTCTCCTTCAATCTCCCTCTCTCTCTATCTCACCCCGTCTCTTTCTCTGTCTCTATCTCTGCAGGTGGGATAGGAGGAACGGTGACCAGCAACGGCCATGGCGACCCACCGCAGCCACCAAGACCTCGACGACGGTCGGTGCTACGGTATGAATTCCTCCTCCCCTTGTCTTGCTCTACTTGTCCTTTTCTCTCCGTCTCTCCCTTACCCCCTCGCCCCTTCTCTTATCTTCTCTGTAGGTGAGGCACATCAGCCAGCGACGGCACGACGAGGAGAGCATCCTCCTTCTCCTGCCAGTGCCATGGAATGGAAGGTCTGCTCCATCTCTCTGTTGCCTTTGGTTTAGAAAACCAGCAAATTCTCCCCGATTGGTTAATCATGTATGCATGCCCTTCATGTTTGATTAGTACATTCATGTTTCACCCGTCCTGTATGGATAGATTGCTGCTTGTTAGGCACGATGGTACATGGACATGGTTTGGTCACATGGAAATTGGGATGGGGATTTGGGTAGGCAGGTTGGATCAGTGGGGATTTGGTCACATGAATCCTGGGAGTATTGGATGCGGTCGAGTTGTTTTGTGTCATCATTTTGAGCTCCAGACTAAGATCAGTTTGCACATGTCTAAAGTTTTGTTAGGATTGTAGCCATTTGCACATGTCTAAAGTTTTGTTAGGATTGTAGCCATTTGCACATGTCTACAGTTTTGTTGTTTGTTACATGCAAGGCTGTGAACATGTGGCAAAAGTGGTTCAGTTTTGCTCTCAGTTAATTTCGCATCTGCAAGTCTGTAATTTAAAGTCAGTCTTGCAACCCTTGGTAGTATGTCAGTTCCTGCTTGTAATTAGTATATCCTTAGATAAGGGTTACAGTGAGGTTCAGTTAATGCCCCCTTCAACTTGAATGATAATACTGCCATACAATCTGAACCAGCTGGGATCTTTTGCACAGTTATGGTACTCATCATTGTAATCATGAACATAAAATATAATATGCATTGGTGATCAGCTTCTTTTATCTCAGTTGTGAGGCGATTGAATTTAAGTGACTGCCAACTTGTTCCTTTTTCACTTCTAACAGATTTGGTGGTTAATTCTTTTCCTCTGCCAAAAACGAACGCCTTCAATTGTGGTTACAGTGAGGTTAAGTCTGTACATTGTTGTGCTCTGATCCTTTGGAGGCAGTTACACTGAACTTTCAAGTTATTTTCACCTCCACATTAAACGTCTGACATTCAGTGAAATTTTTGTCTGATGGTCTCCATAGCCAAGTAGTATTAGAATATCTGATGGGATGGTATGTTATCTGTTATCTGGTTCCTGGTAACTTGAAGATGTATTGAGATCATGTGTCCCTTTAACATTTCGTACCATTATATAGGTTATTGATTTTACAACTATCCAGGCTAAACTGTGTTGCTTTCACCTAAACTTACATTGCCAACGAACTACTTTATGCTCTGACTTTTGGATTGCTAGTGTATTGTCTCGACCAATCCAGATTTTTCATTTTTTGTAAAAAACAATGCTACGTATGTCACCTGATATGATGAGGAACATGATAAAAAACTGTCAAATGTACCAAGTGTGATTGTTGTTTTTCCTTTTTCTAATGTAATTCATTGTCAAGTTTTTGTTGCTCTGTAGGTTATCAGTAGAACTCAGCTAGCCGATTAACAAGTGAACTCACTATGCATTTGCTGAATCCATATTTGGAAAGTTCACTGACCCTGCTACTATAACAAACTGCTACTGGTGGCTCTTTCCCAGGTAGTACATGCATCATCAGTCCTACTGAGCTGCTGCTCATGTACTCATTTTGTTCTAGGAAAGTGGGAGGGCAGGGGCCCTTGATTTTCTTGCATAATTTGAGCAAATTTGATTTTTATTCTCTGAAGTTGATTCTCATGTGTGGTCATACCAACAACACATGCTTAAGACATCAGTGGCTGGACTTTAGATGTTTGAATCAGGAAAAAAATTGTGGGGAAATGGTCCATTTATCCTTTATTGCTTTGTGTTTTCTCTTCTAGAATTAGTATACTTTACTTATATGTTTATATGTTGAATGGAAGAAGCTCAAGGTGAAGAAGGCCATCGAGAAGGGCAACGCCGACGGCGCCCAGATCTATTGAGGTGGCGCCTAGTCTTCATGCAGTCCTTTTGACATGAAAGAATAGTGTTACAAATCCTTCACGCTGCTATTGAATACTCCTGCTGCCACACAAGACGACCAAGGTCCGCTCTGCTCTGGTGCTATCCCTTGCTCTAGCTCCGTTCGTTGCTGCACAAGAAAAACAGAGACAAACAAAAACAAATTATCTAAGGTCTTGTTATTATTACCTATATATGACATTGCTACTGGATTGCCTAGCGCCCCTGTTCATGATGGGTTAAACTTGTATTCGCTCTTGCTGCTGCATTTTGATGCTCATGAGTGTGATGCATTTTGATGATCTCCTTGTACCAGATGAGTCCGTCGTTGAAGCGACAGTGTCCTCCTCTAGAGGGTGACGGCGGCGACGCGTGTGTGCGGCTTCGACTACAACCTCCTCTCCGGTGAGTCCATCTCCTACCTCTAGCTCCATCTCTGAGCTGTTGTAGTACCATGCTCTGTTTCATGGCCGTGGCTTATTTAGTCTGTGCTTGCTGTGCCTTGTGTATTGGAGCCTAATTAGCTTCTGTTAGGGGATAATCTACTGGTTATATCAAAATTTTGCATGAAAGTTTGTTCTGCTTATTCTGCTAAGGTTGTTTGCAATGGTTATACATATGTTACACAATTTTTTCTGCTGGCTAATCAGCTTTAGAGATGGTAACATGGTGCTGCACTCTCAGGTCATCTTATGATACACAATCAATTTTTGGTGTGCTCAAATATTTAATTTTAGTGATAAGGAAAGATCCCACCCAGTTTGCTGGCTCACTCACTTGAGTTGGTTTAACAGTACTTGAGTAGTTGGGGTAGGTAGCTGAGAAGACTCATGGTGCTGGCTGGGAGCAAAAGTTTATATGCATGGATAATGAACTTGCACTAAATGGACACAAATAAAGGAGCTGAGTATTAAATTAACTTTTACTAAGTGGAAACAATATTCTGTATGGTGTACATATATATCGAGTTGATAGCTGATCTGTAGCAAATATAGCTGCGTGTAACTTCTTTACTTGGTTCCTCTTTTACAGGAGCTCCAGTCCTAAGAAAGTTGGAAGTGCGAAGACGTGAAGAAAAGCGCGAAGCTGTGAAGTGTGACTCAGCAAAGAGTTGTCTGTTCTATTTGACTGTAATATTGTAATAGCTGGTATACCTAGGTTGTAATAGTCTACAGAAATTGTAATACACTAATCTAGTGTTATTTGACGAATTTCACATGTTTTCTTATTTGGAATATTTGAGTATGAATGTGATTTGATAGTGTGTGAGATGGGAACCTGACAGTGAGTCTGTAACTTTCTGATGTGTGTGATCAATATATGAGATTAACATGACTAGTGGGACCAGCTCCAAAATATATTTTCCAAAAATAGGAAATCAATAGACTGTAAAAGGCTAAAGCCCAGAAATAAAAAGACCGAAATATTGGGCTTGGCCCATGTAGCCCAATAGAATTCATAGGCAAAAAAACCAAAAAGGCTGAACTAATGAGCTCGGCCCATATAAACACCCAATTGGACTGGGCCGATTCTAATTTTTTACCTTTTGAATTAGTCGTAATATTGCCACGTCAGATTGCCATGTCGGATCCGACGTGGCCTGGGCAGACAACTAGTGACCAAAACAAAACAGTAGGCTTATTTTGGTCGTAAATGTCCACGACCTTCTCATAGAGAAGGTCGTTAATTTCAGTTTACGACTGCCAGCTTTTGACCTTCTGTTTTTGGTCACAAAAAGGTCGCAAATAAAAAACAATGACCTTTCAGTGACCAATAGTCAAGGTCACAAGTTGACATATTTCTTGTGGTGTATAAGGAAATATAAATAACAACTTTATTATTGCCTCTAGGGCATATTTCCTTCATCTAAAACATCATAGATTCTACCTATTGTTGAGTTCCCCAGTCCTCACACTACGAGCAAGAACCTTGAATGAAGAGAAAACATCACGATATTTTTCCTCCAACAGAAGTTGTGAAGCATAGAAATTCTCATCACCACCAGGTACGTCCCCATCTGCAATGGCCATGGCCATCATGTCATGTATCTCCTATCTTGTCAGATCAACGGTCTCTTTTTCTTGGAAGCCTGACACAAGGTGTAATTTTGTCACATCAAGGGTCTCTTTTTCTTGGAGGCCAGACAAAAGGTTTAATTTTCTTCGTGCATATTGCAGTCTCTCCTCTGATGACATCACATCCAGAGCTAATGCTACCACGACCAATTCAAATTCCTCTTCTTGTTGTTGTTTATTTGAAATATCCATCTGGCACAAAAACAAGATAGCACACAAGATCTTACCAACAAGATAGCACACAAGATCTTACCAACAAGATAGTACGAGTTTATAGCACACAAAATGTTAAACAAAATGATAGTACAATACATAAATGATTCACATGATACATAGCAAAAAAACTTAGTTCATGACGATACATGTTCATAGCACATATTTGGTTCACATGACACATAGAAAATAGTTTGGTTCAAAGGATTTATAACATCATAGATTCTAGTTATTCTTGAGTTCCTATGTTATCTTAATCCATCCAACCCTCATACCAGGAGCAAGACTCTTGAATGAAGTGAAACATCACAATATTTCTGCTCCAACAAAAGTTTAGATGCATAGAAATGCTCATCCCCATTAGGTATAGCAAGACGCCCAATTTTAAAGTCCAACGGGCCCCGCGTCGCCCCCCGGGCGACACGGAGGAAACCCTAGCGCCGCCGCTGCCAGGTCCCCCTCGCCCCCTCCCTCGCTTCGCCGCCACTGGAGAGGCCGCCTGTGAAGTCTGCGCGCGCCCCAGGGAAGGTGGCGGCGGGGCGTTTCCCCTCTCCGCGGAGTTGCGTGCGCATGCGCTGCCTGCGTCGCCTCGGGCGCGGGCGAGATGCAGGGCCGCAGGAGCGGCTTCAGTGCGGGGAGAGGCCGGATCCTCGCCGGGCTTGGCCGGATCTAGCTTCTACGCCCTCGATGGGGCTCGGTGGCTTCGTTCCGGCGGCCAGCGAGGGCTGGATCCCGGGGCGGCGGCCCCGGACGGCGGAGGATGTGTCGGCGGCTGTGGACTCGCGACGGGTTACGCGGCGGCCGCGGTGGTGGACAATCCATGCACAAGACGCTTGATGGAGGCCATTGGAACAGATCTGGGTGAAGACCTGCTCGGGGATGCTGTCGAGGCCGGCGATGGCAGCACTATTCGGTGTCGTTCCCTTGTTGAAGGCATTGCTGTTGAGAAGTTACAGGCCACTATCTGCTACCTCCGAGGGAAACCCTAGATCTGTAGATCGGATGACGGCGGCATTATTGTGTCGTTTCCCTCTTGTGGCGTCATTCTTGAAGGTGTACACGGGCTGGAGGGACCAATGTCGTGGATCTAAGACTCACAGTAGAATGGGGGGAGATATGAGGAGGCAAGATCCTAGCTATGGCGAAGTTGTCCACACGAGTTTTACGAGTTCAGGCCCTTCACAGAGGAAGTAATAGCCCTACGTCTCGGAGCCTGGGAGCCGTCGATTGGATTATGCGTGTGTGAGTTACAGGGGGTGCGAACCCTTGTCCCAGAGGAGGCGGAGGGTGGCTTATATATAGTGTGCCAGGACCCCAGCTCCCCTCTATTACACAGGGTTCAATGTACATAAAGAGGGAGCGTTACAGGTAACGTCCGCAATAAAGTGTTATGAATGATATTAAGTCTATGAGTAAACGCCCGACCGTTGTTGTGTAGAGTGACTTTAGATCTTCTGCATGTCGAGTGGTTTCTGTGACGGTCGAGTGACATTGATTCTTCCGGGTGGAATGTCTCTGGTCGAGTGGATGATGGTACCCTTTGAATGCTTCTGACTTTAGGGTGATGTCTTTGGGGAGGGTATCTAGGTCAGGCCTATAACCCTACCCTAGGTACATAACTTCATCATTAGCCCCCGAATGGTTCAGGGTTTGAGTGGAGAAGGAGTTGAAAATATTTCCTATTCGATTTTCGCGCTTCGGAAGTGCCTTGTTGGGATCGACGAACCGAACACGGTGACACCAACTTCTTTTTCAGTCGCCTTGATCCATTCTTGGTTTTGTCGAGTGAACTTTTACTTAAAAGTTTCGAGCGTTGATATGGAGAAAATCTTCCGTCTGACAGGTTGCTCTGTTGCCCGCGGATCTCGCAGGATTCGAATTTTTGGGAAGCACGCGGGGCGGAGGAGGCCGCGGCGATCGGGTTGGATAAGGCAGGGCCGCCTCGATTTCTTCGCCGCCTTTTTTGCCACGTACCGCATGCGCGACTGTTGCGGGATTTGATAAGATCGCCCGGGTCCATAGGTCAGTCACTCGGAAGCAACCTCATATAAGGCGTCGGGCTGGGGTTTTTGAACAGCGCGTTCCCATTCTTCCTCCTCCTCCTCCGTTTTCTCCACCGCATCCACTCCTGCCCTGGCGTCGTTGCTCTGTTCGAGCTCCGTCCGCTGCGATGGGGAAGGAGAAGACGGTGGCTTTGGAGCGCGCGAAGAAGGCGACTGCGAAGGCGAAGTGGAAGAAGTCCAGCCGGGGCGGATCTTCGTCGAGGTCTAGTCTGCCACGCGGCTGGATCTAGGGAGATTGGATCCGGTCGATGATCCGCCAGGATGACATCGACGATCTGGACGAGGAGGGATTGATCCCCCACGGATCCGCGCGGCTCCCGGCGGACGAGACTGAGCCCCGACCGCAGGAGGGTGAGTGTGTCCTCCTCGCCACTCACGTCGACCGCGGGTTTTCTTTGCCTCCTCATCCTTTTTTCCGAGCTTTCTTGGACTTCTTTGGAGCACAACTTCATCACTTTTCCCCCAACACCATCGTGTATCTTGCTGCTTTCGTGTCTATGTGTGAGAATTTCTTGGGTTGTCGACCACACTGGGGCCTCTTCAAGCACATTTTCATGTGTCTTTCTCAGTCGGTCAAAAAAGCTAATCCGAGTGATGAGAAGACAAAAGTGATCCAGATGTGTGGGGCTCTTGGGATTCAGATGAGGGGTAAGAGTTCTTTCCCAGCCATAATCCTTCTTGAGTCGGTCCGAGGGTGGCAGTCGACCTGGTTTTACTGCAAAGACCAGCCGACTCCAGGTCAGTCGACTGGACTTCCCCCCTTTTCCATGGCTCGAGTAGAGAAGCCCTCCGCCCTGAAAGTGGCCCCGGGGGAGAAAGAGGATGCGAAGGTGCTGGTTGAGTGAGTGGTCCAGCTCATCCGTGAGGGCGTGACCGACATGGATCTGTTGGAAGACTTCCTCAAACGACGCGTTCAACCGCTTCAAGCCCGTGACCATCCGATGTGGATGTATTCGGGCATTGACGATTCCACTCGGATCCATCCAGAAGAAGTCAACGAGTATATGGTGGAGAAGTGGTTGAGGGGTATCACTGGCAACAAAGATAACCCCAGGGGGGCCAGGATAATCCCTCCACTCGACAACTCGTACGAAACAGACAAGATCCAACTCTGAATTGCCGAGTGTTATCTTGATTTATCATGTAACTGCTTGTAATCAACCGACTGACTCTTGTCTTGTTTGTTGTCTTCTAGGCTCTTACTGAGATGTATTCGATGCTCAACGGAGAGCAGGAGCAGGACCCGGAGGGGGAGGCGAGCGGAGGCGAGAGCGGCGAGTGGCATTCCAATGGTGAAGGGGATGAGGAGAGCTCCGAACCAAGTGATGAAGAAGAGGTCGACTCACCTCCCCGTAGGGAAAGGCGATCCAAGCTCACTCACGATCCGGCCAGCGCCCGCGACAAGGCAACTGTTCAGACCGGGCAGTCGTCAAAGCATCCTCGGACGTCTTCTCCGGCGCCGACCGAAAAGGCCTCAAAGCAATCCAAGGTTGTACCGCATAAGACTCGAAAGGCTCTGCCCAAAATCAAAATTGACATCCCTGTTGCCTCTGCGTGAGTGTCATGTCTTCATTTTTACTCAAAGTTCTGTGTTGTCTATTTTTTCCTTGGTTTGACCGAGTGAATCTTGAAACTAGCAGTGCCACTACCTCTGGGACTTCTTCTTACAAAAACGAGGATGAGGACATGGAAGATGCGGTCACCTCCAATCCAGGTATAACCTCCGTGATCTTGTCTTTGTTTTGTCGATTGAACTGCGGTGTAACCAACAAGGATGAACTTTTGGCGACTGATCTTTTTCCAGCTCCTCCCAACAATATTGATCTCCCAGACGATGACGACGACGAGCCACAGAGGCCCTGGGAAGAAGAAGCAGGAAAACGTCCACTGGCAAGACACCTCAGTCAACGCCGGTGGCAGAACCGGTAATCCAGGAAGCCGGCGATGCCAATCGGACTTATGTCGCCTTCGCCATTCCGCTGTCGAGTGCTCAGCCTTCAGCGTCAGCCATGCAGACTCCCGCTGATCCACCTTCACTTTTTACTGCACATCACGTCCCAGAGGACCAGGTGGGTGCTGCCAACGAGGCTATACGCCAGGCGGGCATTATGATGGAGAAGATGAAGATGGTGCGGGAAGCCAGCCAAGCTGCTTATGACGCCAGCTCCGCTCTTCAGAGCAGCGTCCAGGTTAGCAGATTGTCGACTGACTCTTTTAGCTTGTTCTATTAGGATATGGTACCTGAAAACTTTTCTTTGAAGAATCTTTTCATCTGCCTGCGTTTCGCATTCATACACCCACTGGGTGTTTTGATTTTCCACTGAGCAAACAAGTACCTTGAGTCGACTAGGTTGTGTCGATTGGATCTTTGAACTAGTGGGGGCACGTTGAGTGCACCCACTGGGTGTAGTGCCCGAGACCATAGTTGACTGCGGGTAGTCGACTGTGGTCTGAGAAGCTAAATTTTCCACTCGGTCTGGACGGACCATGTCGAGTGGAATTCAAACCAGTGGGGGCACGCTAAGTGCACCCACTGGGTGTAGTCCCCAAGACCGTGGTCGATTGCGGGCAGTGGACTACGGTCTGAGAACACATTTTTTACACTCGGCCTGGACAGACCATGTCGAGTGGAAATTGGACTAGTGGGGGCATGCTAAGTGCACCCACCGGGTGTAGTCCCCGAGACCGTGGTCGACTGCGGGCAGTCGACTACTGTCTGAACACAACTTGAACTTATCAGACCATTGTTCTGAAGTAACTAATCTTTCCATCTGTCGATTGACTGTCTCTTGATTACAGAAATCTTGTGAACTCGGAGCTCGTTTTGCTGACTTGGAGAAGAAACAGATTCAGATCAACCTCGATCTGGAACTAGCCAAGACAAATCTAGAAAATTCCAAGGATGAAGCCGCTGGTAAGAGAAAACTTGTCGACTGATTTGTCTCTGAACCGGCTTTTTGTTTTGCTTTTTCTGAACCGAGCGATGTTTCTTTCAGAGAAAATGACCCAAGCTCTGGCGAAAAAGGACCAAGACCTTGCGGCCGCACAGAAAGCAGCTGACGAGAAAACTGCACTCGCCAAACAGAAGCTAGCTTCAGTCGGCAAACTGGAGGAAGAAAATGCCAAGCTGAAAACTGCCCTTGATGAAGCCAATCAGGAAGCGACTCTCCTGAAGAAGGACAAGAACAATCTGAATGAGAAGATGGAAGGCATTGCTCGCAAGAGGGACGATCTGGAGAATTATCGGGGAGGTCTTGCCAAGAATTTGTTCGTCATGCTTGAAGGTATTTTCTTCGGCTTGACTGATTTGTTACTGTGGACTCGACACACAACCAGTGACTCATCTTTGAATTGTGCATGTAGAATTTTGCCGAAACTTCGAGGACGAGACTGGGCGAGTTGAGATAAGCTTGGACCCTATCCATTCCCCAGTGAAAGACGAGGCTGCCATGAATGTACTCCGATTGGAATCTCGTGTTGTTGGTGTTGTCGACTATCTTGCTTGACTGAAGGTCATAATGTCGCGGATCGACACAGCACTCTGGCCAAGGGCAACGCTACAGAATGACCTCGAGTCTCTGATGACTCGACTTAATGAGATTCCCGATCGAGTGCAAGAATGGAAGAAGTATTCTGCCAGGTGCAGCGCTGATGTGGCTCTGTCCTTGGTTCGTGTCCACTGCAAGGAAGCGCGAGAAGAGAAGCTGGCAGCGATCAGGGTTGCAAATACCAAGAAGCACGACTTCCATTCTTTCATGGAGACCTTTATTGCTGCTGCCACTCGGATTGTTGATGGAATCGACCTGGACGAGTTCATCGAGCCTGCTAGTCCTCCTCCTGCGGAGTGAACAAACTTTCATGCCTCACCTTAAATTTGCCTTGGAATGCCGAGTGATTTTGTAACCGTTAAGACTCCTTCGGGCTGGATGACCGAGTACTTTAATCCGTGGTCCGGAACCTTAAGATTTATCTAAACTTAGTTTGTTTCTAAATATGCTTATGTTTGCCTTCGAGTGGAACTTATTCTTCACTCGGAATATTTTTTTGTACTTGAGATGCAGCTCTAAGGAAGAGGTTCCAGACGACCTACACCTCGTCGTCCTTGCGGATGAGCATGGAGTGCATGTTATACTTGTGGCGCAGCTCCGAAGAGAAGGTTGAAGTCGACCTGCAGCTCATCGTCCTTGCGGATGAGGATGGAGCGTACATTATACTTGTGGCGCAGCTCCAAAGAGAAGGTTGCAGTCGACCTGCACCTCGTCGTCCTTGCGGATGAGGATGGAGCGTACGTTATACTTGTGGCGCAGCTCCGAAGAGAAGGTTTCAGTCGACCTGCACCTCGTCGTCCTTGCGGATAGGGATGTGTTTCAAACTTAGGCGAGTACTGGACTGCAGCTAAGCCCCCGAGTGAGAGGTTTGCTCACTACTCGGTAGGATTTTTCAAACTTAGGTAGTCTTGGACTGCAGCTAAGCCCCGAGTGAGAGGCTTGCTCACCACTCGGTAGGATTTTTAAACTTAGGTAGTCTTGGACTGCAGCTAAGCCCCGAGTGAGAGGGTTTCTCACCACTCGGTAGGATTTTTAAAACTTAGGAGAGCACTGGACTGCAGCTAAGCCCCCGAGTGGGAGGGTTGCTCACCACTCGGTAGGATTTTTCAAACTTATGCGAGCACTGGACTGCAGCTAAGCACCCGAGTGAGAGGCTAGCTCACCACTCGGTAGGATTTTTTAAACTTAGGCTAGTACTGGACTGCAGCTAAGCCCCCGAGTGAGAGGCTTGCTCACCACTCGGTAGGATTTTTTAAACTTAGGCGAGTACTGGACTACAGCTAAGCCCCCGAGTGAGAGGCTTGCTCACCACTCGGTAGGATTTCTTTAAAATTAGGCGAGTACTGGACTGCAGCTAAGCCTCCGAGTGAGAGGCTTTCTCAGCACTCGGTAGGATTTTTCGAACTTAGGCGAGTACTGAACTGCAGCTAAGTGATGTCTACTACGCAACCTTCTTCTTGTAGACGTTGTTGGGCCTGCAAGTGCACAGGTTTGTAGGACAGTAGCAAATTTCCCTCAAGTGGATGACCTAAGGTTTATCAATCCGTGAGAGGCGTAGGATGAAGATGGTCTCTCTCAAGCAACCCTACAACCAAATAACAAAGAGTCTCTTGTGTCCCCAGCACACCCAATACAATGGTAAATTGTATAGGTGCACTAGTTTGGCAAAGAGATGGTGATACAAGTGCAATATGGATGGTAGATATAGGTTTTTGTAATCTGAAAATATAAAAACAGCAAGGTAACAAGTGGTAAAAGTGATCGTAAACGGTATTGCAATGATAGGAAACAAGGCCTATGGTTCATACTTTCACTAGTGCAAGTTCTCTCAACAATAATAACATAGATAGATCATATAACAATCCCTCAACATGCAACAAAGAGTCACTCCAAAGCCACTAATAGCGGAGAATAAATGTAGAGATTATGGTAGGGTACGAAACCACCTCAAAGTTATTCTTTCAGATCAATCTATAAAAGAGTTCGTACTAGAATAACACCTTAAGACACAAATCAACCAAAACCCTAATTCACCTAGATACTCCATTGTCACCTCAAGTATCAGTGGGCATGATTATATGATATGCATCACACAATCTCAGATTCATCCAACCAACATAAAAGTACTTCAAAGAGTGCCCCAAAGTTTCTACCGGAGAGTCAAGAACGTGTTCCGACCCCTATGCATAGGTTCCCAATGTCATGAAACCTGCAAGTTGATCACCAAAACATACATCAAGTGGCACATGATATCCCACTGTCATCAGAGATAATCACGGCAAGACATACATCAAGTGTTCATAAAAGACTCAATCCGATAAGATAACTTCAAAGGGGAAACTCAATTTATCACAAGAGAGTAGAGGGGGAGAAACATCATAAGATCCAACTACAATAGCAAAGCTCGGGATACATCAAGATTGTATCACCTCAAGAACACGAGAGAGAGAGATCAAACACATAGCTACTGGTACATACCCTCAGCCCCGAGGGTGAACTACTCCTTCCTCGTCAAGAGGGCCGGGATGATGAAGATGGCCACCGGAGATGGATCCCCCCTCCGGCAGGGTACCGGAAAGGGGTCCCGATTGGTTTTTGGTGGCTCTAGAGGCTTTCGGCGGCGGAACTCCCGATCTAATCTCTGTTCTGGAAGTTTTAGGGTACGTAGGTATATATGGGTGAAAGGACTACGTCGGTGGAG
Source organism: Aegilops bicornis (assembly GCA_021605145.1). Lineage (NCBI taxonomy): Eukaryota > Viridiplantae > Streptophyta > Magnoliopsida > Poales > Poaceae > Aegilops > Aegilops bicornis. The sequence continues at coordinate 829,621,206 of CM038671.1, read as the reverse complement.
CTACGGGGGCCCCACGAGGTAGGGGGGCGCGCCCAGGGGGGCACCCTCCACCCTCGTGACCGCCTCTGGCACTCCTTGGAGTAGGGTCCAAGTCTCCTGGATCACATTCAGTGAGAAGATCACGTTCCCGAAGGTTTCATTCCGGTTGGACTCCGTTTGATATTTCGTTTCTTCGAAACACTGAAATAGGCAAAAAACAGCAATTCTGGGCTGGGCCTCCAGTTAATAGGTTAGTCCCAAAAGTAATATAAAAGTGGAAAACAAAGCCCATTATAGTCCAAAACAATAGATAAAGTAGCATGGAGCAATCAAAAATTATAGATACGTTGGAGACGTATCAGGCATCCCCAAGCTTAATTCCTGCTCGTCCTCGAGTAGGTAAATGATAAAAGGAGAATTTTTGATGCGGAGTGATACTTTGGCATAATTTCAATGTAAATCTTCTTAATCCTGGTATGAATATTCAGATCCGTAAGATTCAAGACAAAAGTTCATATTGACATAAAAATAATAATACTTCAAGCATACTAATCAAAATAATCATGTCTTCTCAAAATAGCATGGCAAAAGAAAGTTCATCCCTACAAAATCATATAGTTAGGCTATGCTTCATTTTCGTCACACAAAGATGTTCCCAACTTCTATACCCCCGATGACAAGCCAAGAAATTGTTTCATACTTAATAATCTCAAACTTTTTCAATCTTCACGCAATACATGAGCATGAGCCATGGATATAGCACTATGGGTGGAATAGAATATGATGATGGGGATTGTGTGGAGAAGATAAAAAAGGAGAAAGTCTCACATTGACGAGGCTAATCAACAGGCTATGGAGATGCCCATCAATTGATGTCAACATGAGGAGTAGGGATTGCCATGCAATGGATGCACTGGAGCTATAAGTGCTCAACAAAAGAAAACTAGTGGGTGTGCATCCAACTTGCTTGCTCATGAAGACCTAGGGCATTTTGAGGAAGCCCATCGTAGGTATATACAAGTCAAGTTCTATAATGAAAAATTCCCACTAGTATGAACAAGACAACTTATGAGACTCACTATATGAAAAACATGGTGCTACTTTGAAGCACAATATATGAGACTCACTGCATGAAGAACAAGGTGCTACTTTGAAGCACAAGTGTGGAAAAAGAGATAGTAGCATTGCCCTTTTATTTATTTTTATTTTTTGGGCCTTTCTTTTTTTCTTTGGCCTTTCTCCTTTTTTTTGGGCAATGCTCTATTGAATGATGATCATCACACTTCTATTGATTACAACATAAGGATTACAACTCGAAACTAAAACAAGGTATGACTCTATATGAATGCCTCCGGTGGTGTACCGGGATGGTGCAATGAATCAACAGTGACATGTATGAAAAATAATGCATGGTGGCTTTGCCACAAATACGATGTCAACTACATGATCACGCAATGGCAATATGACAAAAGTAAAGTATGTCATGATGATGAACGGAGCGGTGGAAAGTTGCATGGCAATATATCTCGGAATGGCTATGGAAATGCCATAATAGGTAGGTATGGTGGCTGTTTTGAGGAAGATATAAGGAGGTTTATGTGTGAAAGAGCTTATCATATCACGGTGTTTGGATGCACCGGCGAAGTTTGCACCAACTCTCAAGGTGATAAAGGGCAATGCATGCTACCGAAGAGGCTAGCAAAGGCGGAAAGGTAAAAGTGCGTATAATCCATGGACTCAACATTAGTCAAAAGAACTCATATACTTATTGCAAAAATTTAGAAGTCATAAAAAATCAAGTACTACGCGCATGCTCCTAGGGGGATAGATTGGTAGGAAAGACCATCGCCGTCCCCGACCGCCACTCATAAGGATGCATAAGCTGTACACTTCATGTTTCAAATTTGTTACATAACTTTAACCATACGTGCATGCTACGGGATTTGCTAACTTCAACACAAGCATTTCTCAAATTCACAAATACTCAACTAGCATGATTTTGACATTTTCACCTCCATATCTCAAAACAGTTATCAAGCATCAAACTTATCTTAGTATTCAACGCACTCAAAAGAAAGTTTCACATATCTTGAATACCAAGTATATTAAAATTAAGCAAATTACCATGCTATTAACGACTCTCAAAATAATCTAAGTGAAGCATGAGAGATCAAGTTTCTTTAAAACAAATCCACCACCGTGCTCTAAAAGATCTAAGTGAAGCACTAGACCAAAGATTATCACGCTCAAAAAGATATAAGTGAAGCACTATGAGCAAAACTATCAAGCTCAAAAGATATGTGTGAAGCACATAGAGTATTCTATCGAATTTCAATTCATGTATGGCTCTCTCAAAAGGTGTGTACAGCAAGGATGATTGTGCTAAACTAACAAGCAAAGACTCAAATAATACTAGACGCTCCAAGCAAAACACATATCATGTTGGTGAATAAAAATATAGCTCCAAGTAAATTCCCAATGGAAGTAGACGAAAGAGGGGATGCCTTCCGGGGCATCCCCAAGCTTTGACTTTTTGGTGTCCTTGGATTATCTTGGGGGTGCCATGGGCATACCCAAGCTTAGGCTCTTGCCACTCCTTGTTCCATAATCCATCAAAAGAATTCACCCAAAACTTGAAAACTTCACAACACAAAACTCAATAGAAATCTCGTGAGCTCCGTTAGAGAAAGAAAACAAAAGACTACTTCAAGGTACTGTAATGAACTCATTCTTTATTTATATTGGTGTTAAACCTACTGTATTCCAACTTCTCTATGGATTATAAACTATTTTACTAACCATAGATTCATCAAAATAAGCAAACAACACACGCAAAACAGAATCTGTCAAAAACAGAACAGTCTGTAGTAATCTGTAACTAACGCAAACTTCTGGAACCCAAAAGATTCTACCAAAATTATACGACCTGGAAAATTTGTTCATTGATCATAAGCAATTGGAATCAGTATTTTATCACGTTCTGGTGATATTTAACAATTCGGGCACTGAGTACAAAGATTCTGGAAATTACAGCAAGATCAAATAACTATCATCCAAGAAGATCCAATAGGTTCAACTTGGCACAAACACTAATTAAAAGATAAAACCACATCTAAACAGAGTCTAGATGGATTATTTATTCCTAAACAGAAGAAAAACAAAAACTAAAAATAAAATTGGGTTGCCTCCCAACAAGCGCTATCGTTTAATGCCCCTAGCTAGGCATTATGATTTCAATGATGCTCACATAAAAGATAAGAATTGAAACATAAAGAGAGCATCATGAAGAATATGACTAGCACATTTAAGTCTAACCCACTTTCTATGCATAGGGATTTTGTGAGCAAATAACTTATGGGAACAAGAATCAACTTGCATAGGAAGGTAAAACAAGCATAACTTCAAGATTTTAAGCATATAGAGAGGAAACTTGATATTATTGCAATTCCTACAAGCATATATTCCTCCCTCATAATAATTTTCAGTAGCATCATGAATTAATTCAACAATATAACCAGAACCTAAAGCATTATTTTCATGATCTACTAGCATAGAAAATTTACTACTCTCCACATAAGCAAAATTCTTCTCATCAATAATAGTGGGAGTATCATAAGAGACTTGAACACTAAAAATTGTTTCCACATTAAAAGAGTAATGTTCAGAAAAAGGGTAATCATAATCATGACAAGATTTGTAAATATAATCATCACTACTTTTTATAGCATAAGTTTCATCACAATAATCATCATAAGTAGCAAATTCGTTCTCATCATAATCGATTGAAACCTCTCCCAAGATAGTGGAATCACTAAATAAAGTTGACACTCTTCCAAATCCACTTTCATAAATATTATAAGATTCAACATCCTCCAATATTGTGGGATCACTACTTCCTAAAGTTGACACTCTTCCAAACCCACTTTCATAAATATAATCATCATAGGTAGAAGGCATGCTATCATCATAACTACTTTGCATATCAAAACTTGAGAGGCTAAAAATATCATCAATATTAAACATAGCATCCCCAAGCTTGGGATAAACATTAATTGCAGCAAATATATTCTCAAATATGTCATCCTCATCAAACATAACTTCCCCAAGCTTGGGCCTTTTCATATCATAAGCATAATCACTCTCATCATTAAAAATATTGATAGCACCAGTAGTATAGCAATTATCATCATCACAATGAGTAGTAGGAGCAACATCATTTGGGAGGTATACCTTTCTACCTTTGTTTCTCCTTCTTTTCTTCTTCTTCTTCACATTATGTGTGGGTTCAACCTTCCTCTTTGAGCTCCTTATTGATGAGATTGGTTGAATAGAAGGCTCCTCCTCGTTACCTGATTCATCATAAGAAATAATAGGAGGAGATTGGCACTAGTAGAAAAGGGGGCAATGGTCCAGGCCCGGCCAGCCCATTAGTCCCGGTTCAATCCAGAACCGGGACCAATGGGGGCATTGGACCAGTTAAATGAGCCCGAGGGCCGGGGCCACGTGGGCCATTGGTCCCGGATTCGTCTGGACCTTTTGGTCCCGGTTGGTGGGACGAACCGGGACCAATGGGCCTCGCTCCTGGCCCACCACCATTGGTCCCGGTTGGTGGGACGAACCGGGACCAAAGGCTGCCCTTTAGTCCCGGTTCAAGTCACCAACCGGGACCAATTAGTTGCCTATATATACCCCTCACCATGCAGAGCACTCCGGTGCTCGTTTTTCGTGGCTTGGCGAGGGGAGAGCTTTAGGTGCTCTAGCTCACCTCCTATGCACACGAGGTGTTCGATGGAATGCCCGAGCCACACTACTTAAGCTTTCTCCTCTCAAGCTCGACCTCCAAGCTCCATTTTCCTTAATATTTGTCTAGGTTTAGCGGTCCGTCACGTCCGTCCCGTCTTCACCGCCGTCGATCGCCTGCGCCCGATCTCGTCGCCCGGCACCACCGTGGTGAGCCTCTTGTTCTTATCTTCTTTACGAAAGGAAAAAAATTCTTACTTGTATGTTTATATAGATACTTGTATAATTTTCTTACTTTTATTATTGCATCTTATATAGTGCGATTGTTTTGGTATCCGCCCCGTCGGCCCTAAATCACATCTATGATTCGGATGTGGTATATATTATCTTTTCATAACTATCGGTTCATTTACTGTTTATGACAATTATGCTGACCAACGTGACATAGATTTTATTTATCTAGGAGGTTGTTGAACTGGAAATTCCAACCAACCCTATTGTCGAGAGGTTAAATTTAGTTGAAGAAGAAAACAATTTGTTGAAGGAAAAAATTAGAAAAATTGAGGAGGAGAAGATGATATTGGAGTTGCATGTTGCGGATGTCGTCGATGATCACAAGATCAAGATGGATGCAATGCGCTTGAAGATTAGAAAGATTAGAAAATATGCCATTCATACCGAGGCTTGGTATCATTATGCCGTTGGATCAGTTGTTACATTGGTTGCGATTATGATCGCATTTGTTTTCGCATTGAAATGTTTTACATAGTTTCATGGTTTAATTAATTTAGATGCTCTGCAGAGCTTTATGTTGTTAGATGAGAACTATGTATGTAGTTTGGTTTTAATGTGATGATGAACTTCTATTAATTTGGTCACTTAATTATCTATTCATGATGTTCTGTAATGATTTTTGACACAGTTAATTATATATATAATGCACGCAGATGAACCGGCAATGGATGTACGGTTCAAGACACACCTCCGAGTACATTAAGGGCGTGCATGATTTTCTCGAAGTGGCTGAGGCAAACAAGCAGAATGGTTTTATGTGTTGTCCATGCCCTATATGTGGGAATACGAAGTCTTACTCTGACCGGAAAATCCTCCACACCCACCTACTTTACAAGGATTTCATGCCACACTATAATGTTTGGACGAGGCATGGAGAAATAGGGGTTATGATGGAAGACGGCGGAGAAGAAGAGTACGATGACAACTATGTGCCCCTTGAATACGGTGATGCTAATGAACATCAAGAGGAACCAGACGATGTGCACGATGGTGCAGCAACGGGCGAAGCTGCTGAAGATCAAGAGGAACCAGACGATGTGCCCGATGATGATGATCTCCGCCGGGTCATTGTCGATGCAAGGACGCAATGCGAAAGTCAAAAGGAGAAGCTGAAGTTCGATCGCATGTTAGAGGACCACAAAAAAGGGTTGTACCCCAATTGCGAAGATGGGAACACAAAGCTCGGTACCGTACTGGAATTGCTGCAGTGGAAGGCAGAGAATGCTGTGCCTGACAAAGGATTTGAGAAGCTACTGAAAATATTGAAGAAGAAGCTTCCAAAGGATAACGAATTGCCCGACAGTACATACGCAGCAAAGAAGGTCGTATGCCCTCTAGGATTGGAGGTGCAGAAGATACATGCATGCCCTAATGATGCATCCTCTACCGCGGTGCATACAAGGATCTGAACGCATGCGGTATCACGGTGCATTACGGTATAAGATCAGACGAGATGACCTGGTGATGTTGACGGCGAGCCCCGGGAAGAGGGTTCTGCGAAGGTGATGTGGTATGCTCCTATAATACCACGGTTGAAACGTCTGTTCGTAAGCAGAGAGCATGCCAAGTTGATGCGATGGCACAGTGAGGACCGTAAGAAAGGCGGGGAGTTGAGAGCACCCGACGGGTCGCAGTGATGGAGAAAAATCGAGAGAAAGTACTGGGATGAGTTTGCAAGTGAGCCAAGGAACGAATGGTTTGCTTTAAGCGCGGATGGCATTAATCCTTTCGGGGAGCAGAGCAGCAATCACAGCACCTGGCACGTGACTCTATGTATGTATAACCTTCCTCCTTGGATGTGCATGAAGCGGAAGTTCATTATGATGCGGTTCTCATCCAAGGCCCTAAGCAACCCGGCAACAAAATTGATGTGTACCTAAGGCCATTAGTTGAAGAACTTTTACAGCTGTGGAATGGAAGCGGTAATGCATACATGGGATGAGCACAAACAGGAGGAATTTAACCTAAAGGTGTTGCTGTTCGTAACCATCAACGATTGGCCCGCTCTCGGTAACCTTCGGAGACGGACAAACAAGGGATACCACGCATGCACGCACTGTTTACTTGACACCGATAGTATATACGGCAAGCTGCGGAAGAATGTGTACACAGGCCATCGTCGATTTCTTGGACCAACCATCCTTTGTCGAAAGAAAGGCAAGCATTTCAAAGGCGAGGCAGATCACCGGAAGAAGCCCGCCATGCGTGCGGTGATCACGTACTTGCTATGGTCAATGATTTACACGTAATCTTTGGAAAGGGTCGGCGGACTAGCTGTTCGAATGACGCCGAGAATCACGCACCCATGTGGAAGAATAAATCTATATTTTGGGACCTACCCTCTTGGAAAGACCTAGAGGTCCGCTCTTGATCGGCGTGATGCACGTGATGAAGAACCTTTGCGTGAACCTGCTAGGCTTCTTGGGCGTGTATGGGAAGACAAAAGATACAGCTGAGGCACGGGAGGACCTGCAACACTTGCACGAAAAAGAGGGCCTGCCTCCGAAGCAGTATGAAGGTCCTGCCAGCTACGCTCTTACGTAAGAAGAGAAAGAAATCTTCTTTGAATGCCTGCTCAGTATGAAGGCGCCGACTGGCTTCTAGTCGAATATAAAGGGAATAATAAATATGCCAGAGAAAAAGTTTCAGAACCTAAAGTCTCATGACTGCCATGTGAGTATGACGCAACTGCTTCCGGTTGCATTGAGGGGGCTTCTACCGAAAAGCGTCCGATTAGCCATTGTGAAGCTATGTGCATTCCTCAATGCAATATCTCGAGAAGGTGATCGATCCAGAAATCATACCAAGGCTAAGGAGTGATGTGGTGCAATGTCTTGTCGGTTTCGAGCTGGTGTTCCCACCATCCTTCTTCAATATCATGACGCTTCGTCCTAGTTCATCTAGTTGACGAGATTGTCATTCTGGGCCCGTATTTATACACAATATGTACCCCTTTGAGAGGTTCATGGGAGTCCTAAAGAAATATGTCTCAGAATCGCGCTTAGGCGAAGGAAGCATCTCCATGGGCCATCAAACAGAGGATGTCATCGGGTTTTGTGTTGACTCCATTCCTGGCCTTAAGAAGACAGGTCTCCCTAAATCGCGGTATGAGGGCAGACTGACTGTAAAAGGCACGCTTGGAAGGGACTCAATAATATGCAGGGACGGATATTCTTGGTCTCAAGCACACTACAGTTCTCTGAGAACTCTACCTTGGTGACCCCGTATGTCGATGAACACAAGAATAGTTTGCGCTCCAAACACCCGGAGCAGTGCGACGACTGGGTTACATGTGAACACATCAGGACTTTCAGCAGTTGGTTGGAAGCACGTATCAGAGGTGACAACACTATCTGTGATGAGTTGTACTTGTTGTCCAAGGGACCATCTTTGACTGTATTGATTTGGAAAGGATACGAGATAAATGGGAATACATTTTACACGATTGACCAAGACCAAAAGAGCACCAACCAAAACAGCGGTGTCCGCTTTGATGCAACAACCGAGAGGGTAAAGGACACATATTATGGTTACATAGTGGACATATGGAACTTGACTACGGACATGATTTTAAGGTTCCTTTGTTTAAGTGCAAATGGGTCAATCTGTCAGGAGGCGGGGTACAGGTAGACCCACAGTACGGAATGACAACAGTGGATCTGAAAAATCTTGGGTACACTGACGAACCATTTGTCCTAGCCAATGATGTGGCACAGGTTATCTATGTGAAGGACATGTCTACCAGACCGAGAAAGAGAAAAGATAAGGAAGTGAATACATCATACGATGTGCCAAAGCGCCACATAGTTCTTTCAGGAAAAAGGGACATCATGGGAGTGGAGGACAAGATAGACATGTCTGAAGATTATGAAAAGTTTCATGAAATTCCTCCCTTCAAAGTCAAGGCTGACCCAGCATCCTGATAAACAATGAAGATTATCCATGGTTACGGCGCAATAAGCAAATGACACAAGCGAAGAAAAAGTGAAGACTTTCTCCCGCAACTATTATGATGATACCATGCCAACTTTGTAACTGACGAGTATGATACCATGCCAACTTTCAACTTTTTCAGAGTTTATTTGAAATGCTTTAATGTCTTATGGTTCGGCCCTCGTAATAATTAAAAATAGCAACAATAAGTTTTTTGTTGTAAGTAGAAACAAAATAAAATAAATAAAGCAAGAAGGAAAACAAAAAAACAAAAAAAGTGTTTTCAAATTTGAAAACTAATGGCACTAGCAGAAAGTTTATAATTTTCCTAAAACTAAAAGCAAAAAGAATTGGAAAATAAAGCAAAAAACAAAAGAAAATAAATAATGCAGAAATCGAAACAAAAAAACAATAATAAGTATTTTGTTGTAAGTAGAAACAAAATAAAATAAATAAAGCAAGAAAGGAAACAAAAAACAAAAAAGTGTTTTCAAATTTGAAAAGTAATGGCACTAACAGAAAATTTATAATTTTCCTAAAACTAAAAGCAAAAAGTAAAGAAAACAAAAAAAACAAAAAAAAATGCCTCCTACTGGGCCCCCACGGCCTGAATACGACATGAAACCCTACTATGGGCCAGGATTCAGGCCCACAGTAGGCCCAGAAGGCCCATTAGGCAAAGCAATAGCAAGTAGGCCCGAAAGCCTGCGGTGGAGAGGGGTGCGGTAGTGGGGCTTATAAACCACTGCGCGCCCCTCTCAACTAGCGAGGTGGGACTAAACTTTGGCCCCGACGCGTGCAGCACAGGGGCCTTTGGTCCCGGTTGGTGGCACCAACCGGGACTAAAGAGCATTGGTACGGTTCATGGCACCAACCGGTACCAAAGGCCGCCGCTTCCTGCCCTTTGGGCTGCCGAAAAGAGGCCTTTGGTCGGTTGGTGGCACCAACCGGGACTAAAAATGCAATAGTCCCGGTTGGTTTCACGAACCGGGACCAATGGCTTTGCTATATAAGCAAACACTTTGCAAAAATTCAGAATCTCATCGCCAGTTGCCCCCGACGACGCCGACCCTCCTCGACGCCGCCAGGCTGCTCCACCTCGTCGTCGCCGCCGCCGCCGCCAAGGCCGTCGCCCCCCAACCCGCGCCGTCCTCGTCGCCGGCCTCCCCGAGCCCGCGCCGTCCTCGTCGCCGCCTCCCGAGCCCGCGCCCGTCCCCACCCACGCGCCGCCCGAGCCCTGCCCGTCATCCCGCCTCAAGGCCGGGCGCCTCGCCGCCACCGTCGACATCGCCACTAGCCTCCCCCGCTGTGAGCCGCCGCGCCGCACCGGCTCTGTTTTTTTTTCATTTTTATTAGTTTAATTTTTTGTTCATATATATATATATATATAATGTATATGTGTATGTATGTGGCTATGTGTATGTAGATGATCAAAATGTATTAAAAAATTGTTCAGAGAATGTTTTTCTTAATATATGTATTTTTTTTTAATATGTGTATTAATGTTTTCATATATTCAAAAGATAGATTTTTATAAAAGTTAGGTTTTTTTATTTTCATAGACTTTTTTTTGTTATAATAATTATTTTATAATATACAAATGTTTGTATTTTAATATGTACAATGCATTAGGAAAAACCTTTGTTTTTTTTTGAAATTTTATATTTTAACATTTTTTTAAACAAGCAATACTAAAAGAATGAGAGGAAAAAGGAAAATAAGAAGAGGAAGAAAGGAGAAGAAGAGGAGAGGAAGAAGAGGAGAAATAAATAAGAAGAGGAAATAAGAAGAAAAAGAAGAGGAGAAGAAGAAAAATAGAAATTTTCTATTTTTCTTCTTCTCCTCTATTCCTTTCTTCTTCTCCTCTCTTTTTTCTTCTTTTTTCTTCTTCTTCCTTCTTCCTCTTTTCTTCCTTTTCCTTATTTTCCTTTCTCGAGGGAGAAGAAGAAAAAGAAGAGTAGAAGAAGAAGAAAGGAATAGAGGAGAAAGAAGAAACTTCAACACGAGGGGGGGGGTACCGATACCCCCTCCCCGATAACATTATTTTCCCATGTATATGTATGTCGCGTCGTTGTCGATATAACCCCCTCGAGATAACTTCGACATGAGGGGCGGTCGATATATATACCCCCTCTCGACCGTGATAACTTATACAATGGCAGCACCCCCCTCGGCCCTCTCGCTCGACCAAAACTCTCGAGGACACCCAAACCCTAGAGAGAAAACGATGTTGGAATCCTACCCCCTCCCGCCGCGCCCCTACCCGACAAATTAACTCTCACGAGGCCACCCAAATTAACCCTTGAAGCATTGTGTCGAGGCGGCCCCAAACCCTAGAGAAGCAGCGTCGAGGCCACTAACATGATTCCTTATTGTGATTAGCTAGCTAGTTCTACGTTTGCCACTAATATATATATATATATATATATATATATATATATATATATCCATCTGTACCATGTTTGAATAATAATTGACATGTTGTAAATATTTGCAGAAACTATGGAGCACTCCCGAGACGAAGAAACAGAAGCGATGTTGGGGCACATAATCGCACAAGGAAGTGATGAAGTTGCGTCATTTCTCAACGACACTGATGGTCCCGAAGGACTAGGTGAAGAAGAGGGCTATGTTCATGATGGCTTCGACTCATTAATGCCGGTACAACAAGAAGAGGACTATGTTCATGATGGCTCCGGTGACACAATGGAGGTACAAGAAGGAGACCTTGCTGACTGCTCCGGTGACCGAACCGAGTCCGGCCAGGTATATATTTATTAGTTAAGCCCGTGCTGACTAGTTAATTGATGCATCCATTGTTTTGGTATATGTACACATATTAATTACTCTCGTCTTTCTTCCTTATAATTTCTAGCCTTCCGGATCGAGCACAACTTCGGTAAGGAGACGAGGCCTAAAGAAAAAGTTGAGCTCGGATGAAAAGTTTGAGATCATGGAAATCACGCCCGACGGCGAACCGATTGAACCCACCCGGACAAGGAAGGCATTTTCTGCTCAGTGCGGGGTTCTTGTTAGGGACAAGATCCCGATCAGCATCCATCAATGGTATAAGCCTAAGGAGGAAGACCCTGAGGTGTCTTATGTCAATGATATGCATAAAGAAGATCTTTGGACTCAGCTGAAGGCAAATTTCACCGTACCGCCAGAGGAGGATCCGGAGAAGCCAGTTAAAGAGCAATTAATCAAGTCTTGTGCTCTTAAGAAGATGGCAACCCTAATGAGGAGGTGGAGGAAAGAGCTGAACCAGTTTGTCGAGAAAGAAAAGACACCAGAATTCATCGACAAATATGAGAAGATCAAAGATCACTGGCCCGCATTTGTGGCCCACAAGACATCGGAAAAGAGTAAGAAGATGTCAGCGACAAACAAGCAAAATTCTGCGAAGAAGAAGCTTCACCATCGCACGGGGTTAGGTGGCTACCTCAAAGCCCGGCCTAAGTGGTCCAAGGCTGAGCATGATCTGCTTGAAAAAGGGATCGAACCAGAGACAATGTACTGGCCAGACCGTTGCCGGACTTGGTTCTTCGGGGCTGGCAGAACCTTTGACCTCGTGAGGAAGTGCCAGTGGACGGACGAGAAACTGCAAATACCAGTCAAGAACCTTCGACACTATATCGATGCAGCGCAGCGAGGGACATTCCTTCCAAACAGGGAGAAGGACGAGCTCACAATGGCCCTTGGGAATCCTGAGCACCTGGACGGACACGAGGCACGCCAGGCTCCCTTTCGTGGAAGGTTGGTTTCGGATGCGAGGGGTTACAAAACCCATGAGAGGAGGAAGAAACCGGAGCAGGACCAACTGCGGCGCTACGAAAAGGGTAATGGGGCTAGAGGAACGAGAAAAGGAACGAGAAGCAGCAGATCACAGCAAACGACCTGCCGAAGCTTCCCCCGAAGCTACCCCGCTATCTCAGCGGAGAAGCAGCGTGGCTTCCACTGAGCTACTTCAGCAGGAGCATGTCTTGACGGCTCCTGCCAGCTATCCCGTGGATGGTATCACGGAGTCTCAAAATTGCCACATTATGGCGCGATGTATGAATTTGAAGGTCAAGGCGGCTGTTGGCCAAGTTTATCCTAGTGGACCCGGCACAACTTATCACTGCCAGCCGATTCCAGAAGGATATGCTAAGGTGATGTTGGATGAAATAACGGAGGGATTTGAGGACCTCCTGCTTGACCACCCTACCGGTGAAGGGGAGACTAGGCTGGGTTCTGCTATGAAGACTCCATGCCTATGGCGGAAGGATCTCATCAACCTTTCGAACTGGACGCCTCTGCCTCCTCCTCCTCCTTCGGCGAGTCAGGGCACTCCGCCTCCTCCACCGCCTCCTCCTCCGGCGAGTGACGATCGAGAACGCAGCGTGGCGGCACTCCGCCTCCTTCTCCGGCGTGGCGGCACTCCACCTCCTTCTCCGCCTTTGCACCGCGGCGCCCGAGCAACCAGCCTCCTCCTTCTCCGCCTCGTCGGCCAAGGGCGGAAGAGACCCGCCGCCGCTTTGGCTGCTCCGGCACGTTGTAGTCCTTCTCCTCCGCCTCGTAAGCAAGCAAAGAAGACATCCGCTCCGTCTGCTCTGCCGGCGTCTAGCAGTACAGCCAAAGGCGGGAGGAAATATAGATTCGGTCCTTCTCAAGACTCGGAGAAGTTACCGTATGAGAGGACCGAGGAGGAAAACGAAGATCGCATGGACGAAGTTGATGACTGGTTTGCAGGGTTGAAAGCAAAGAGACATCCACCTCCGAAGGAGAAGGTAGATCCGGTGAAAGCGAAGCGCACTCTGGCTTCCCTGAGGAAACCGGCAAAGTCTCCGCCGAGAACCAACTATGAGCGCATTATTGAACAGACATATCTCCAAGCGGAGCGGTCAGGAAGTACTGTCAGACATCAAAGAGAAAAAGAACGAGCAGCTGCGAAAAAAATTGACCAGCTCAGCGAACAAGCAAACCAATCGTGCCCCCCGCTTAATGTGTCTAGCGGCAACATCGTCGCTAATGTTCCGGGGATGGTGGCCGGTTATGGCAATCTACAAGATTACACCTCGACGATGCACTTCCTGAATACATGAAGGTGGAAGAACACATATACGAGTACGGGAAGCCTCTCGTCAAAGATGAAAAATCTCTAACAATGATGATGCGAAGATTCCATATTTGGTACATGAAAACCTGCAGAGAGTCTGGGGGGATGAATTGTTTGTATCTGAACATTAAAGAGGAGCACGACCTCGTTGGAACTGATCTGTTGTGTGTTCCATTTGAGGAGTTCTTCGCGTTCTTCAATCAAAAGGCCCTCGATAAATTAACGGTCTTTTGCTACTGCCTGTAAGTACTATTTCTGTCATTAAGTCTCTATATAAAGCTTGGCTCTTTCATTGCATGTATTTATAATTAATTATCCTCAATATATTATGCAGATTGAAGATCGTCGAGTGCAAAAAAAATGAAATGTATGATATTGGGTTCATTAACACAAATATCATAGATGTATTTCTGGTTGAAAAGCATGTCAAAGAGGCCGAGGACAACTTGCTACAATCGTTGATCAAAAATCAAAACAAAGATACCATACTCTTTCCTTACAACGGCAAGTGAGTGTTCTTGATCGTTTGCATATTCGGTTTCCCTTATTACTCGGCGAGGTTATAGTAATGTAATTGATGAGTTATGCATGCGTGCGCAGGTTCCACTATATTCTTCTGGAGATTAAGCTTGAGCGTGGACTAGTAACTGTCTTAGACTCGAGACGAAAAGATCCCAGCACCTATGCGGACATGACTGAAATGCTCAGCAAGTAAGTTCAATTAATCGATCATTATCGCACCATAGCGGCAAATTTTTGTTCATTTCCTGATATCTCAAGTAATAATAATTATTTTCTTTGTCTTGCAGGGTTTGGAAACAGTTCACCGCAAAAGCTCAGGGACTGCCGAAGGAGCTGCATATACATACCCGAAAGTAAGTACTACTGGCTAGCTTTGTGCGCATCTCCCGTTGATTCTATAGCTATACTTTCATCAATGCCATTTATAATGCTTCATTATCAGTTTGATTGACCTATATTTCTCGTAAAGTGCTTGTGGCAGGAACAAGGGAATGATTTCAGCGGATACTACGTGTGCGAGTTCATCTACAACGTGACTTTGAAAAATAAGCGGGGCTACTCTCAAAGACAATATGAAGTTCGTAAGCAATTAATAATATTCACAATTTCATTTTATTACACCATCATTTCTGTTGAGTTTCATTCATATATATATATATATATATATATATATATATTAATTAACCCCCTTCTTCAAATTAGACGTGGCAGATGCGGAATGAACTCCTAGAACCAGATCGCATTAAAGCAATTCAAGAGGAATCGTGGATTCTTTCTTGACCACGTCATCAATAAAGCCGGAGAATACCATGTGGAAGTTGATTTCAAATGCTAGGGGACTGTAATTGAGAGATCTTATATATTGTACATGTATGTAGCCAGTAGCGTCGGACGTACATGATCGAAAACTTGTTGTTCGACCAATGTCTCGAGAAGGAGAGGTCGATAGATCATTTCTCTTGGTATGCATGACGAACTTCTGTACTCGATGGTTCCTTCATTTTCTTACTAGCTAGCGTGTCGAGGGCTATATGTATATAGTACGTGGCGTCGACCAAGCACGGACATAAGAGAGGACACTTCTCTCTATTAATTAGCTAGCTAACACAATATATGAAACACCTAAATTAACCCCAAAACCCCCAACCCCCCTTTCAAAAAAACAAAAACCCCAGCCCTTTGGAATCTTGACGCGTGGATGCCTTTTGGTCCCGGTTGGTGCCACCAATCGGGACCAAAGGCCCCCCTGTCTGGGCTCGGCGCACCGGCCAAGTGGAGGACCATCTGTCCCGGTTCGTGTTAGAACCGGGACTAAAGGGGGGAGGTATTAGTAACGACCCATTAGTCCCGGTTCATGAACCGGGACTAAAGGCCCTTACGAACCGGGACTAATAGGTGTTTTTCTACTAGTGTGGGAAGCCTCTTCCCTTTCATTAGTATTCTCATCATCTTCCATTTGCTTTATTTTCCTTATGTAATTGGCAATATAAGGATTTTCAATACAATTCACCGCACAATACATATAAATTTGCTCTAGATCAAAACCAAGAAGTTTGTAACGGGCAAATTCTGGAAGATAATTAGTTAAACGTTTCATCTCTTCGCAACCCATAAGCAAGCTAAGCTCATTATAATGTGCAAGGGAAATCAACTCATCACAATTTTTGGACACGATTTGATCATGAAACAATTTGCATCAGATAGCTAAATGACCACTTTCATTGCAAAGTCCACAAGTACGGCCAAGAAAATTTAAATTTTCAGCACAAACATCTAGCCTTTCTTGCAACAATTTAGTTTCTAAGTGCTTATGCCTATTGCAATAAATATCTTCTCTATTTGGTATGTTCATGCAAACATGCACAACACAAAAGTTGACATGCTCATAAGAGATATTTTCATCATGACTAGAGCAATCATCATTAGTACTATGGATATTCAAGGAGTTTATACTAAAAACATTGCAATCATGCTCATCATATAAATATTTAGTGCCAAACATTTTATAGCATTCTTCTTCTAACACTTTGGCACAATTTTCTTTTCCATCATTCTCACGAAAGATATTAGAAAGGTGAAGCCTATGAGACAAACTCAATTCCATTTTTTTGGTAGTTTTCTTTTATAAACTAGACTAGTGCTAAAACAAGAAACAAAAAGATTCAATTGCAAGATCTAAAGATATACCTTCACTTACCTAGCCTCCCCGGCAACGGGCGCCGGAAAAAGAGCTTGATGTCTACTACGCAACCTTCTTCTTGTAGACGTTGTTGGGCCTGCAAGTGCACAGGTTTGTAGGACAGTAGCAAATTTCCCTCAAGTGGATGACCTAAGGTTTATCAATCCGTGAGAGGCGTAGGATGAAGATGGTCTCTCTCAAGCAACCCTGCAACCAAATAACAAAGAGTCTCTTGTGTCCCCAACACACCCAATACAATGGTAAATTGTATAGGTGCACTAGTTCAGCGAAGAGATGGTGATACAAGTGCAATATGGATGGTATATATAGGTTTTTGTAATCTGAAAATATAAAAACAGCAAGGTAACAAGTGGTAAAAGTGAGCGTAAACGGTATTGCAATGATAGGAAACAAGGCCTAGGGTTCATACTTTCACTAGTGCAAGTTCTCTCAACAATAATAACATAGATAGATCATATAACAGTCCCTCAACATGCAACAAAGAGTCACTCCAAATCCACTAATAGAGGAGAACAAACATAGAGATTATGGTAGGGTACGAAACCACCTCAAAGTTATTCTTTCGGATCAATTTATAAAAGAGTTCGTACTAGAATAACACCTTAAGACACAAATCAAACAAAACCCTAATTCACCTAGATACTCCATTGTCACCTCAAGTATCCGTGGGCATGATTATACGATATGCATCACACAATCTCAGATTCATCCAACCAACATAAAAGTACTTCAAAGAGTGCCCCAAAGTTTCTACCGGAGAGTCAAGAACGTGTGCCAACCCCTATGCATAGGTTCCCAATGTCACGAAACCCGCAAGTTGATCACCAAAACATACATCAAGTGGCACATGATATCCCATTGTCACCACAGATAATCACGGCAAGACATACATCAAGTGTTCATAAATGACTCAATCCGATAAGATAACTTCAAAGGGGAAACTCAATTCATCATAAGAGAGTAGAGGGGGAGAAACATCATAAGATCCAACTACAATAGCAAAGCTCGGGATACATCAAGATCGTATCACCTCAAGAACACGAGAGAGAGAGAGAGAGATCAAACTCATAGCTACTTGGTACATACCCTCAGCCCCGAGGGTGAACTACTCCCTCCTCGTCATGGAGAGCGCCGGGATGATGAAGATGGCCACGGAGATGGATCCCCGTCCGTGAGAATGCGGAAAGGGGTCCCGATTGATTTTTGGTGGCTCTGGAGGCTTTCGGTGGCGGAACTCGATCTAATCTCTGTTACGGAAGTTTTAGATGCGAGGTATATATGGGTGAAAGGAGTACGTCGGTGGAGCTACGGGGGCCCCACGAGGCAGGGGGCGCGCCGAGGGGGGCGCTCCCTCCACCCTCGTGACCGCCTCTGGCACTTCTTGGAGTAGGCCCAAGTCTCCTGGATCACGTTCGGTGAGAACATCACGTTCCCGAAGGTTCATTCCGTTTGGACTCCGTTTGATATTCCGTTTCTTCGAAACACTGAAATAGGCAAAAAACAGCAATTCTGGGCTGGGCCTCCGGTTAATAGGTTAGTCCCAAAAGTAATATAAAAGTGGAAAATAAATCCCATTATAGTCCAAAACAATAGATAAAGTAGCATGGAGCAATCAAAAATTATAGATACGTTGGAGACGTATCACTAAGCCTCCGAGTGAGAGGCTTGCTCACCACTTGGTAGGATTTTTCAAACTTAGGCGAAACGGATTCGCAGCTAAGCCTCCGAGTGAGAGGCTTGCTCACCACTCGGTAGGATTTTTTAAGCTTAGGCGAAAAGGATTCGCAGCTAACCCTCCGAGTGAGAGGCTTGCTCACCACTCGGTAGGATTTTTTAAACTTAGGCGAAACGGATTCGCAGCTAAGGCACCCACTGGGTGTACACACCCAGTGGGGGATTTGAAACGTATAAAAAAGGAAACAGCAATTATTTAGGAGACTGTAAAACTGTGTCTTTGATAATCAAACTAGAAGGTATTTCTTATTACATCTCAACAGTCTGAATGCTTAAGTGTAAAAGGGGCGGAGCAGCTCCGCATTCCAAGCGCGTGGCTCGTCTTTCTTGTGCTCGACGTTGTAAAGGTGGTATGCTTCGTTGTGGAGCACTCTGGTGACGATGAAGGGGCCTTCCCAAGCAGGATCAAGCTTGTGTGGTTTCTGTTGATCCACTCGAAGAACCAAGTCTCCCTCCTGAAATGCTCGACCCCTCACATTTTCAGCATGGAATCGATGCAGGTTTTGCTGATAGATGGTCGACCAAATCAAGGCCATTTCACTTTCCTCTTCCAGGAGATCAACTGCATCTTGCTGTGCCTGTTCTGCTTCATCTTCTGAGAAAAGCTCGACTCGTGGTGCATTATGGAGCAAGTCACTCGGAAGTACGGCCTCAGCTCCATAAACCAAGAAGAATGGAGTTCGGTCAGTCGACCGATTGGGAGTTGTCCTCAATCCCCAAAGCACTGATGGAAGTTCCTCGACCCAGGCGCCTGCTATGTGCTTGATATCGCGCATCAGTCAGGGTTTCAGTCCTTTAAGAATCAACCCGTTTGCTCTTTCAGCTTGTCCATTCGACTGGGGTGAGCGACTGAAGCATAGTCGACTCGAGTGCCTTGGGAAGCACAGAAGGCTCTGAACTCATCAGAATCGAAGTTCGACCCATTGTCAGTGATGATGCTGTGCGGAACACCATATCTAAATGTTAACTCTCTGATGAAGCTGACAGCATTACTGGCTTCAAGATTTTTGATTGGCTTGGCTTCAATCCATTTGGTGAACTTGTCGACTGCCACGAGCACATGAGTGAAGCCGCTCCTACCAGTCCTCAGAGGTCCAACCATATCCAATCCCTAAACAGCAAAGGGACAGACGAGTGGAATGGTCTTTAGGGCTGATGCAGGCTTATGAGACATGTTGGAGTAAAACTGGCAACCTTCACATTTTTCGACTATTTCTTTTGCCATCTCATTTGCTCGCGGCCAATAAAATCCTTCTCGGTATGCTTTGGCCACAATGGTCCGAGAGGACGCATGGTGACCACAGGTCCCCAAGTGGATGTCATTGAGGATCACTCGACCTTCTTCTGGTGTTATGCATTTCTGGCAGACTCCAGTGACACTTTCTCTGAACAACTGTCCTCTTATCACAATAAAGGCTTTGGATCGACGGACGATCTGTCGAGCCTCTTCTTCATCCTCTGAGAGTTCTTTTCTACCAAAAAGTCGCTAAGACACCTGCCCAACGGTGGGCTCCAACTGTCATGGATCTAAGACTGACAACAGAATGGGGGGAGGTATGAGGAGGCAAGATCCTAGCTATGGCGAAGTTGTACACACGATTTTTACGAGTTCAGGCCCTTCACGAAGGAAGTAATAGCCCTACGTCTCGGAGCCCGGGGGCCGTTGATTGGATTATGCGTGTGTGAGTTATAGGGGGTGCGAACCCTTGTCCCAGAGGAGGAGGGCGGCTTATATAGAGTGCACCAGGACCCTAGCTCCCCTCCGTTACACAGGGTTCAATGTACATAAAGAGCGAGCGTTACAGGTAACGTCCGCAATAAAGTGTTATGAATGATAATTAAGTCTATGAGTAAACGCCCGACCGTTGCTGTGTAGAGTGACTTTAGATCTTCTGCATGTCGAGTGGTTTCTGTGACGGCCGAGTGACATTGATTCTTTCGAGTGGAATGTCTCTGGTCGAGTGGATGATGGTACCCTTCGAATGCTTCTGACTTCAGGGTGATGTCTTTGGGGAGGGTATCTAGGTCAGGCCTATAACCCTACCCTAGGTACATAACTTCATCAACCAGTGGACAGAATAATTGGTGGAGCGGTGATTCATCCTGCACATTAATGGTGGCGTTTCTCGGCGGCGTGGCGCAGTGGAGACTCGGCGCCCGATGTGTGGCGAGGGACTCGCGCAGGAGGGTGGCGTTATCAGGCGTCGTGGTGGCGTCGATAGCGGAGAGGCCGGGCAAGGTGGTGCAGCAGTACAACACTAAAGATGGATTGGTGGCAGGTGGCCGCGGCGGCCATATACCCGGCAGGCGTCCTGGTTGAGGAGTGCGCCGGACTGGTAGGTGCCCCATACCCAGGCATCCTGGTTGGGACCTCGGGTCTTAGATGTTTAGGTTTGGCTGCGATATCTGTTTGGTATTAGGCCCAGACTATCAGCGCCCCTTCATCAATTGAATAGAAAGTAGCGACAGTTGTTGCTTAGACGGTGGCTTTAATCTTACTGTTATATGACTTTGTTGATCAATTTCTCATGATGTTTGAAAATGCAGGGCTTCCTTCAGATTGCTGGAGCAATATAGAAGAAAATTCAGGATCCTTCTTTAGATCCATATCATTAGGTAAATATTTACATTTCAGTCATTAATACTTATGTAGCTGTACATTTTTAATTACATGTTGTACCACAAAAGTTTCTCTGGATGAAGCAGAGACGCCTGTACGTGATTTTAAGTTGCATTGTTTAATATTCCGAGAATTTCAGTTCAGTTTCATATACGTTTTACTACCGTACAAAATGTGGATGCCTGCCTTAGAAGTTAAGGTGTGTGGCATATGCCTTCCAGCCCTTCGTGTTGCTTCCCCAAGTTACAGTATGGACGCCAAGAATTGTGAGGCATGAAAAGGACGATGTATCTATATTTTCATGGAACGACTCTTTATGGTGGAAAAGGAGATTTGCTCATTTTGTTTGAGCCATAGAGGAGGTCGGGCCTCTGGTTCGTAGAATTCTGAAAAACATAGGATGGAGAAAACCGCTGGGAATTCACACAAAAGGGAAGGACTTATTCTCAACGAAAAAAATGATCTCTGTACCGAACTCTTTCTGTTTGAATCGGAGTTTAGAACCAAATAAACTTCTCCTCAGAAGGATAGATGGGCCTATTCAGGTGGCGCAGCAGTTCGTCCATACCAACTTAGGTACTCGGGGCTGCTATTGGCATAACAACTGCTACACCATAGGTTGACCCTATCCAGTCCTCTCATGCTAGGGTTGGCTCCTTGCAGTTCTCACTTTAACACCAACGGTAGGTAGGAACCAAACTGACAATATGAATGCATTTTCTAGATTGCTGGTCAAAGAATTGGAAAAGAGAGAAGAATTTTATAAAACTTGGGTGTTTGATTCACAAATATAGAAAAATAGCATAGTCAAACCACACGAATAAAATATATATTGGATTTTATTACGTAAATAAATACCTTGGTCACGTGCTTCATTGATAAGAATATAAAAGAGGTCCAAGTGAACAATAAAATGTATATGTTTTTAAATTGAGATCAACGGATTTTTTTCTCTCTAATTTGCATTTGCTCCATTTCTTTGAACAAAATAAATGAACGGTAGATAATTTCTTACTTTTATAATTTTCCTCCATTTTTAATCCAAGAGGCCCAAGAAAAGGCAGCAACATTTCAATAATAGTGAATGCCATTTTCCTACCTAGGCGTTATTCTTTTACGCGTTTGCTATTTGTAAGTTCCCTATATCGCAATTTGTGTATGTCGATTCTGTGGAGAAGAAGAAGAGGTGCTAGGGGAGCTCTGAGGCCGAGAGAGGGTGATGCAGTTTGCCGCGACATCCCAGTGAGGCCTAGCTAGGACCTCACAGGCGGGAACGTTGTGGTAGACTGAGACATTACTGGTGGAGGCGAGGAAGCAGACTGATAGGTGCCGGTGGGGCTGTGTGTGTAGTGGGAGGGGGTCGCATGGTCGCTACTCCGATTAGACAGAGACCTCGTTGGAGGCGGGGTGGGGAGCGGCGGCGGCCACAGTGTCATAGCCAGAGGTGAGGTTGACGGGAGGAGTGTGCTCGGGTGGCACGCCAGAGTGAAGATTTTTTTTTTTACATGGAGTGATGAAAGATCCGATGGATGAAGGAGTTGGGCTAGAGGAGGAAGAAGGATCCCAACCGTTATGTTTCAATCCAACGGCACCCATTGGCAGCTATTCGAATAATAAAACACCTATTGCTTCTGGCGGTACAAAAATTGCTCCGGAGTTACCTATAAATTACCCACTATGTCACCCGTAAGTGAAGAAAAACGATTCAATTTTATTTCCGGGTCGCTGTGGATTATGGTTCTTATAAAACTGATACATTGATATACCACAAGCATGAGATCAGCGGAGTGGCTAATGCCTTAGCCTTCCGTCGGGGAGACCTGGACTCGATCCCTGGTCGGTATATATCAGGACTGCACGCGATTAATGCGCCGGTTGTGATGTCCTCTGTTATATTTTCTTTTTTGCTTTTCCTTTCATATTTTTGTTTCTGCTTCTCCTTCTTTAAATTAATTCCGGATTTCCAAAAAAACTAAATTTCAAAAAGTTGAGAGTACTGAAATGTTATATAGATAAATTATAGCATGTTTATGAATTCAAAAAACATTTGGGAAATAATAAAATGTTCATGATTTCCAAAAACTGTTCACATATTATAAAAAATCACGATTTCAGAAAAAAATATGAAATAAAGAATGTTCATAATTTATAAAATATGATCGTGTATTCAAAACATATTCGGGAATTGAAAAACAATGTCTATGAAATTTTAGAAAATGTTTAAAAAATTAAAACTGATTCATAAGTAACGAACAAAATGAACCATCGCTTAGGTAGAGGTTTTATTAAGGGATCTATAGAGGTCGTTTTATGATTTTATTTAGTCACGCAATAGTCCCCTGCGTGACGGGTAAAAAAGGTTTATTTGTTCTATACAACGTTGAGCACCAAAAAAATTGACACAACTTCCTATGGGTTAGTTTTTGTAAGCTATATGAAAATGACTAAATGTTTATTTTGCCTCCATACACAGCTATTCTGGTACCACAGTTCTAATGGTTATGAAAAACACCACTACGCTAGGTTAAGGCGAGACACATCATGCATCCGTCTAGCTCAGGCAGGGGTCCATCAGCGTAGTTTGCTCAGAAAAAATATTTTGCTGTGGCACCTTAAAAGATCAAGTCATGACGAGATCATCACATTTTCAGTTTTTAAATGACTTTTTATAAATCCCTTCTCATCATGACATCACTCAGACACAGTTTGTGAAATGACATACTGAAAATCTTTATCTCATCCTGGCATTTGATTTTGACTTTTTTATCTCTGGCGCTTCTGCATAATCTGATTGTTTTTTCTCCCGTTGCAACGCACGGGCATATTTGCTAGTGATGATTAATGTAACGTTGTTCAGAAGAAGAAGAAAAAAAATGATGTGCCACATACGTGCGTGTAAGGCTGAACCTACCGAGCTAGCGGGTGCATGGGCTCGACCTAAATTTGTAGGACCGACAAAACACAAGCCAGTCCGGTCTAGGGGAGCAACTTGTCGTGCCTTGGGCGCTTGCTTGAAAAAACATTCCACACGGGTTTTGGGCTTCTTAGATGGTTTTCCCCCTTTTTTTTACTTTTCGGTTTCTTATCGGTCTTTCTTAACTTTTCGACAAAAGCAAAATTTGCGAGAAAAACGCGTGTTTTCCTGTGAGAGATATGGTTTTGCTTCCTCGAGAGGGCCCAGAGATATCGCTTCGGAAACGGAAGAATAACGCGTTTTTCTTTATTTTCTTCCGGGAGAGGCATATTTTTGCTTCCGCGAGAAATAAAGTTACTTGTCTAGACTTCGAATAATTGAGGAGTACTCCTTCCGTGAGAGGCACGGTGCAACCTGGGAGTTTTGCCTTTTTCGTAGATCCGTTTATTTAAAATGTTTTATCTCTTAAACTGTGCGTCCAAATCTCGAACCATTTTTACCGTTTGATTCCTCGCATCCACATCTTCAAAACTAGATCTCATCTCGATAGGTTTTGACAAAAAAATCAGACAAAAAAACCCGAACCGGGAGCACGTTTTTTCTTTCCGGAAGCCATTTGCAAGAAGCATGTCACGGAAGCAAATATGTGCCTCCTGCGGTAGCAAAACCATGCATCTCACAGAAGAAGAAAAAAAGATAACGCATTTTTTTGTTTCCGAGAGGCATGGTCGTGCGTCTCGCGGAAACAAAACCATGCATCTCACGATAGAAAAAAAAGAGAAAAGTTAATTTTTTTGGTTTCTGAGAGCCACGGCCGTGCCTCCCACGGAAGCAAGTCCATGCCTCCCACGGTAGCAAAACCGTGCCTCTGATAGAAGAAAAAGAAAATTGAAAACGCGTTAATTTTTGGTTTCCCAGAGGTGCCCCTCACGGAAGAAAAAAAGAGAAAACGTGTTTTTTTCTCGTTTCTCAGAGGCATGGCCGTGCCTCTCGCGCAAGCAAAACCTTGCCACGGAAGAAACATAAAGAGAAATATGTTTTTTTCTTTGTTTCCGAGAGGCGTGGTTGTGCCTCCCGTGGAAGCAAAACCATGCTTCTCGCAGAAAAAACACGTATTCCGCGCAAATATTTTTTTCAAAACTTTTTTGTCGAAAAGCTACGAAACCGGTGGAAAATTGGGAAGTCAAAAAACCAGATAAAACATCAAAACAAAGAAAACGCATGCGGAAAAAAATTCAGAGGGAGCGCCCAGAGCGTGACACGTGGCAGTGGCTGTGGTGCGCTCTCAGCCCACCCCATGTGATCGTTGGGGAGGCTCCCGAAGGAGCGCTCCTAAACTAGTTGGTCCCCCAATCTGCTCGGTTGGACCGAAACATTTCCAAAAAAAATTGCACTTTCTAAATTATATGGATAAGGCCCTGTCCATCCCAGACTCCTCTTTATCACCTAGCCCACCTTATATTGCTTCCGCATGCCACCTCCCATATTCTCGCCGCTGCCACCTCCTATTGGAAATATGCCCTGGAGGCAATAATAATTGGTTATAAACATATTTTCTTGTTCATGATAAAGGTTTTTTATTCATATTAGAATTGTATTTTCTAGAAACTTAAATAGAAGTGTGAATACATAAAAAAAATACTATGTCCCTAGTGAGTCTCTACTAGACTAGCTCATTGACCAAAGATGGTTAGGTTTCCTAACCATAGACATGAGTTGTCATTTGATAGCGGGATCACATCATTAGGAGAATGATGTGATGGACAAGACCCAACCGTCAAGCTTAGCATTCGATTGTATCACTTGAGTTTATTGCTATAGCTTTCTTCATGTCAAGTACTTATTCCAAGACCATGAGATCATGCAACTCCCAGATATCGGAGGAATACCTTGTGTGCTATCAAACGTCACTTCGTAACTGGGTGATCATGAAGATGCTCTACAGTTATCTCCGAAGGTCTGTTGGGTTGGCATGGATTGAGACTGGGATTTGTCACTCCGTGTGATGGAGCGATATCTCTGGGCCCTCTCGGTCATACAACATTGTAAAGAGCTTGAAAGCAATGTGTCTAATGAGTTAGTCACGAGATCTTGTATTACGGAACAAGTAAAGAGACTTGTTAGTAACGAGATTGAACTAGGTATGGATATACCGACGATCGAATATAGGGAAAGTAATATATCGCGGACAAAGGGAATTGCATACGGGATTAACCGTATCCTTGACATCGTGTTTCAACCGATAAAAGATCTTCGTAGAATATATAGGAACCAATATGGGCATCCATGTTCCGCTATTGGTTATTGACTGGAGAGGTGTCTAGGTCATGTCTACATGATTCTCAAACCGTAGGGTCCGCACGCTTATCGTTCGGTGACGCTGGAGTAATATTGGGATATGCATGTTGGTGACCCAATGTTGTTCGGAGTCCCGGATGAGATCCTGTACGTCATGAGGAGCTCCGGGATGGTCTGGAGGTAAAGATTTATCTATGCAAAGTTGCTTTCAGGGTTCCGAAAAACGTTTTAGTTTTTTCGGTTGTACCGGGAAGCTTCCAAAAGGTTCCGGAAACTTCTCGAGGAATCCGGAATTCTACCAAAGGTTCCACCACATCCCAAGGTCTGAAATGGACTGAGGGGAGGTGCCCTGGCATTATTGGGCAAGGCGCACAAGTCCCTCATGGCCCATGTGGCTTGGGAGAGGTGGATAGTCCACCTGTGTATGGAGAAAGAGGGAATTGGAGTAGGAGTCCAACTCCTCCCCATTGTTGCTCCCCTAGGGCTTGGAGGGCTGGCACCACGCCCCTCCACCTATATATAGATGGGAGGGGGTGCCCCCAAGATGGCACACAAGACCTTGGCCCCCCTCTCTCTCATGTTACTTCGTAACTCCTCCGTCTTCGCTATTTCGGTAGCGCTCGGCGTAGCCGTTCCGAAATGACTCCACCACCATCACCGTCACGTTGTCGTGCTGCCCGCAATCCCATCTACTTCTCCTCCCTTGCTTTCTGAATCAAAGGAGGAGACGTCATCGAGCCGTACGTGTGCTAAAAATGGATGTGTTGTCCGATCAGTTCTTCATCGGTTTGTATCGCTGATGTCTTCTACGTAACTTTATTCTTGTAGACTCATGTTGGGCCTCCAAGCACAGAGTTTTGTAGGACAGTAGCAATTTTCCCTCAAGTGGATGACCTAAGGTTTATCAATCCGTGGGAGGCGTAGGATGAAGATGGTCTCTCTCAAACAACCCTGCAATCAAATACAAGATAGCTCTTGTGTCCCCAACACACTCAATACAATGGCATTTTGTATAGGTGCACTAGTTCGACGAAGAGATGGTGATAAAAGTGTAATATGGATGGTAGAAATATATGTTTATAATCTGAATAAATAAAAACAGCAAGGTAGCAAATAGTAAACGGGCACAAAAACGGTATTGCAATGCTTGAAAACAAGGCCTAGGGTTCGTACTTTCGCTAGTGCAATCTCCTAACAGTGCTAATATAACTGGATCATATAACCATCCCTCAATGTGCGAAGAAGAATCACTCCAAAGTTCCTATCGAGAACACAAGAATAAATTGTTTGTAGGGTACGAAACCACCTCAAAGCTATCCTTTCCGTTCAATCTATTCAAGAGACCGTACTAAAATAACACAAAGCTATTCTTTCCGTTCGATCTATCCTAGAGTTCGTGCTAAAATAACACCAAAGCAAGTTCATATTCATAATACTCAATCCAACACGAAGAACTACAAAGAGTCAAAGATTTCTACCGGAGAAACAAAGACAAGAACGTGCATCAACCCCTATGCATAGATTACCCCAATGTCACCTCGGGAATCCGCGAGTTGAGTGCCAAAACATATATCATGTGAATCAATACGATACCCAATTGTCGCCACGAGTATTCAATTGAAAGACATATATCAAGTGTTCTCAAATCCATAAAAGTATTCAATCCGATAACGACGAAATCTCAAAGGGAAAACTCAATTCATCACAAGATAGAGAGGGGAAAACACCATATGATCCGACTATATTAACAAAGCCCACGATACATCGAGATTGTGACATCTCAAGAACACGAGAGAGGGAGAGAGAGATTAAACACATAGCTACTGGTACAAACCCTCAACCCTGAGGGTGGACTACTCCCACTTCATCGTGGTGGCCTCCGGGATGATGAAGATGGCCACCGGTGATGATTCCCCCCTTCGGCAGGGTGCCGGAACGGCTCTAGATTTATTTTCGGTGGCTACAGAGCCTTGCGGCGGCGGAACTTCTGATCTAGGTTAACTCCGAATGGTTTTGGAATATTTGTGAATTTATAGGGTAAAGAGGGGGTGCGGGAGGCCATCGAGGTGGGCACAACCCACCAGGGCGCGCCCAGGCGCGCCCTGGTGGGTTGTGCCCCCCTCGGGGCACCCCCCAGGTACTGCTCTTGCCCATCTTGGGTGTTCTTGTCCATAAAAAATCTCTAGGAAGTTTCATGGTGTTTGGACTCCGTTTGATATTGATTTCCTGCGATGTAAAAAACAAGCAAAAAAGCAGCAAGAATCGGCCTGGGCCTTTGGGTCAATAGGTTAGTCCCAAAAAATGATATGAAGTTGCTATAAAATGATCGTAAAACATCCAACAATGATAAAATAACTGCATGAATACTTCATAATATAGATA
The DNA here is from genome assembly GCA_021605145.1 of Aegilops bicornis. NCBI lineage: Eukaryota > Viridiplantae > Streptophyta > Magnoliopsida > Poales > Poaceae > Aegilops > Aegilops bicornis. The sequence goes on along the minus strand of CM038671.1, from coordinate 829,592,492 downwards.
CGTTGGAGACGTATCAGCATCCCCAAGTTTAATTCCTACTCGTCTCGAGTAGGTAAATCATAAAAGAAATAATTTATGAAGTGTGAATGCTAGCGAAGTGCACAAGTTTGATCAATGACAATTTCAATCACTTTTCCTAGCATCATAACAGCAATTCTTTCTTATAAAACTTCTCATGTTATAGTAGCAACCAATTCGCATGTTAAGGTTCAAACAATGAATTCTCTTGAAACTCAACAACCTATGTACTTAGTCACCAAGAAATTGCAATTCAACTTATTCAACGGAGTTTAAGTAAGAGCTCCACATACTCAACTATCTTATAGTCTTCTATGATTGCTAACACTCACCGCATACACATGAACAAAACGTTTCAACCAGACACATAGAAAGATAGGGGCTTATTGTTTTGCCTCCCAACGTATTCACCTCAAGGGTGATGTCAACAATAATAAATCATGCTACCCATATTCAACTGTACATATGTGCCTAGATCTTTCCTCACCACATGATGCTTGCCAAAGGAGAACAATAAAAAGGAATAGAGAGAAAAACTTTGACTCTTTGCATAAAAGTAAATACATAAAAGTAAAAGATAGGCCCTTCGCAGAGGGAAGCAGAGGTTGTCACGCGCTTATTTGTTTGTATGCTCAACCCCTTAGTGCAAAAGAACGTCACGTTATATCGCCCCTTATGATAGCAACCTTTATTATGCAGTCTGTCACTTTTATTCTTTGCAATCACAAGTTCGTACAACGCTCAATTTTCTCTTACACTAAATGATCTCACACTTTTAGAAGAAATTTTTATTGCCTTATTGCACCGATGACAACTTACTTGAAGAATCTTATTCAATCCTTAGGTATGGTGGACTCTTGGAAATAAAATTTGGGTTTAAGGGTTTTTGGATGCACAAGTAGTACCTCTACTTGGTGCGGAACTTTTGGCTAGCAAAGATGGGGGGCAAGCACCACATGTTGAAGGATCTATGACAATATAACTTCTATGTGAATATGAACAAACATAAATCATTACATTGTCTTCCTTGTCCGTCAAAAAATTTGGCATATAATATTTTGATGGGGGCTCACAATCACAAAATATTTCCAAGATAGTGTATTTGCATGTGAAAGTTCTCTTCCTTATACTAATATTCGTGAATTGCTTCTATGACCAAAATTGTGATTGTCAAGCCTCAAAAGATTTCACTTTCTAAACCCAATGTGAAGCTACCACTAGGCATGATATGATATCAACTTCATGACATTCAATTTATTCAACAATTTACTCATAGGATATAAGTGAAGCACAAGAGCAATTCCAAAGAAAAGAGCTTCATTGACGGGATGTGAATGCCGCTTACTTAGCCTCCTTGGCAACTATTTGAGGGCTCTATTGTATTTAAAAACTTTCAGATCTAAGTACTTCTATTAAAACAGCAAGCAAAAAATGACAATCCAAGGATAGCACACATCATGTGAAGAAGCAAAAACTTAGGCTCAACTGATACTAACCGATAATTGTTGAAGGAAGAAAGGTGGGATGCCTACCGGTGCATCCCCAAGCTTAGATGCTTGAGACTTCTTGAAATATTATCTTGGGGTGCCTTGGTCATCCCCAAGCTTGATCTTTTGTGTCTCCTTAATTCTTCTCATATCACGGTTTTCCTAAATCTCAAAAGCTTCATCCACACAAAACTCAACAAGAACTCGTGAGATAAGTTAGTATAAACCAATGCAAAAACCTTATCATTCTCTACTGTAGCAAATCACTAAAACTATTATTCAACATTGAATATTAAATGCAACTACATATTTAATACTCCTATCCTCAAATATAATCATTAAACAAGCAAACATATGCAAACATAACAGCAATCTGCCAAACTGTACAGTCTGTAAAGAATGCAAGAGTATCAATACTTATTCAAATCCCAACATTATGAAATTCTGCCACACTGTAGAAAATTTATCAGATCTTTTTATGCAAAAAATTTAACATTTTATCACATTCTGACTTTCCTTGGGAATTTTTGCAACATCGATAAACTTTCTGTTTTCAAACAGCAACATGTATACTTGTAAGATAAGCATGGCAAGGTTATCATTGCCACTTTTATTGAAAAAAAGATGAAAAACATTATTCTAAATAACAAAAAGCAAATCCGAACAAAATGAATGGACGCTCCAAGCAAAACACATATCATGTGACGAACGAAAGCATAGCTCCAAGTGAGGTTACCGATAATGTTGAAGACGAAAGAGGGGATGCCTTCCGGGGCATCCCCAAGCTTAGTTGCTTGGGTATTCCTTGGATATTACCTTGGGGTGCCTCGGGCATCCCCAAGCTTAGGGTCTTGTCACTCCTTATTCTACTCATATCGATATCTCACTCAAAACTTGAAAACATCAATCACACAAAACTTAACGAAACTTTGTGAGATAGATTAGTATGATAAAGAGCAAAGTATTTCACTTTTGGTACTGTCAAAGACAATATTCATAATTGTTCTCACACAATTACTACTATAGCATATCATTTCCACAATTTATATTGAGCAATATAAGCCATAGAAACTAGAAAACAAGCAGACTATGCATTGAAAACAGAATCTATCAAAAACGGAACAGTCTGTAATGATCTGAATAACTACCATACTTCTGCTACTCCAGAAATTATGAAAAATTAGGACCACGTGAGCAATTTGTATATTAAACTTCTTCAAAAAGAATCAACTCAAAAGAACTCTTCTGATAAAAATGAGACTTATTTTGGTGAGCGCAAAAGTTTCTGTTTTTCAGCTAGATCAAAGCAACTATCACCCAACATGATCCCAAAGGCTTTACTTGGCACTTTATTGAAACAAAAGCAATAAAACATGATCAATACAGTAGCATAATCATGTGAACAGACAAAAAGAGTAGGTAAAAGTGTTGGGTTGTCTCCCAACAAGCGCTTTTCTTTAATGCCTTTTAGCTAGGCATGATGATTTCAATGATGCCTGCATAAAAGATAAGAATTGAAACATAAAGAGAGAATCATGGAGCATATGAATAGCACATTTAAGTCTAACCCACTACCTATGCATTGGGATTTTGTGAGCAAACAGCTTATGGGAACAAGAATCAACTAGCATACGAAGGCAAAACAAGCACAACTTCAAGATTTTCAACACATAGAGAGGAAACTTGAAATGTTTGGAATATGTAAAGGCATATGTTCCTCTCTCATAATAATTTAGTAGCATCATGAATGAATTCAACAATATAACCATCACATAAAGCATTATTTTCATGATGCATAAGCATAGAAATTTTGTTACTCTCCACATAAGCAAATTTATTCTCATTCATAGTAGTGGAAGCAAACATGATGACAAGTTTCATCGTTATCATTGTTCTTTATAGCATACATGTCATCACCATAATCATCATAGATAGCAACTTTGTTATCATAGTCAATTGAAGCGTCATCCAAAATGGTGGATTCATCACTAAATAAAGTCATGATTTCTCCAAATCCACTTTCATCATTATAATCATCATAAATATGAGGCATGCAATCATTATAACAAATTTGCACATCAAATCTTGGGGGACTGAAAATATCATCTTCAACAAGCATAGCATCCCCAAGCTTATGGCTTTGCATATCATTAGCATCACGGATATTCAAAGAATTCACACTAACAACATTGCAATCATGCTCATCATTCCAATATTTTGTGCCAAGCATTTTATTGACTTCTTCTTCTAACAATTGAGCACAATTTTCCAAACCATCATTTTCAAGAAAGATATTATAAAGATGATCAATAATATGATGCAACCTCAATTCCATTTTTTTGTAGTTTTCTTTTATAAACCATAGTAGTGATAAAACAAGAAACTAAAATATTCAATTGCAATATCTAAAGATATACCTTCATGCACTCACCTCCCGGCAACGGCGCCAGAAAAGAGCTTGATATCTACTACGCAACTTTATTCTTGTAGACTCGTGTTGGGCCTCCAAGCGCAGAGTTTTGTAGGACAGTAACAATTTTCCCTCAAGTGGACGACCTAAGGTTTATCAATCTGTGAGAGGCGTAGGATGAATATGGGCTCTCTCAAACAACCCTGCAATCAAATACAATATATCTCTTGTGTTCCCAACACACCCAATACAATGGCAATTTGTATAGGTGCACTAGTTCGGCGAAGAGATGGTGATAAAATTGTAATATGGATGGTCGAAATATATTTTTAATCTGAATAAATAAAAAAAGAAAGGTAGCAAATAGTAAACGGGCACAAAAACGGTATTGCAATGCTTGAAAACAAGGCCTAGGGTCTGTACTTTCGCTAGTGCAATCTCCCAATAATGCTAATATAATTGGATCATATAACCATCCCTCAACGTGCGAAAAAGTATCACTCCAAAGTTCCTATCTAGTGGAGAACATAAGAATAAATTGTTTGTAGTGGACGAAACCACCCCAAAGCTATTCTTTCTATTCGATCTTATCAAGAGTCCGTACTAAAATAACACAAAGCTATTCTTTCCGTTCGATCTATCCTAGAGTTCATACTGAAATAATACCAAAGCAAATTCATATTCATAATACTCAATCCAACACGAAGAACTTCGAAGAGTGCCCCAAGATTTCTACCGGAGAAATAAAGACAAGAACATGCATCAACCCCGTTGCATAGATTACCCCAATGTCACCTCGGGAATCCGTGAGTTGAGTGCCAAAACATATATCAAGTGAATCAATACAATACCCCATTTTCACGAGTATTCAATTGCAAGACATATATCAAGTGTTCTCAAATCAATTAAAGTATTCAATCTGATAACAACGAAACTCAAAGGGAAAACTCAATTCCTCACAAGATAGAGAGGGGAAAACACCATATGATCCGACTATATTAACCAAGCCCGTGATACATCAAGATTGTGACATCTCAAGAACACGAGAGAGAGAGAGAGAGAGATTAAACACATAGCTACTGGTACAAACACTCAGCCCCGAGGGTGGACTACTACCTCCTCATCGTGCTGGCCGCCGAGATGATGAAGATGGCCACCGGTGATGATTCCCCCCTCTGGCAGGGTGCCGGAACGGGTCTAGATTGGTTTCGGTGGCTCTGAGCCTTGCTTGGCGGAACTTCTGATCTAGGTTAACCCCGAAGGGTTTTGGAATATTTGTGAATTTATAGGGTAAAGAGGGGGTGCGGGAGGCCACCGAGGTGAGCACAACCCACCTGGGCGCGCCTGAGCCCCCAGGCGCGCCCTGGTGCGTTGTGCCCCCCTCGGGGCACCTCCCAGGTGCTGCTCTGGCCCATCTTGGGTGTTCTGGTCCTGAAAAAATCTCCAGCAAGTTTCACGGTGTTTGGACTCCGTTTGATATTGATTTTCTGCGATGTAAAAAACAAGCAAAAAACAGCAACTTGCACTGGGCTGTGGGTCAATAGGTTAGTCCCCAAAAATGATATAAAGTTGCTACAAAATGATTGTAAAACATCCAAGAATGATAAAATAACAGCATGAATACTTCATAAACTATAGATACGTTGGAGACGGATCAATCGTGATTGGATCGTGACGAGTGTGCGTGATATACGCTTCCGCTTAACGGTCTATGAGGGTATGTAGACACACTCTCCCTTCTCCTTGCTATGCTTCTCCTAGATAGATCTTTGGTGTTTGTAGCAATTTATTTAATTTTCATGCTTCGTTACCCAACAGTGGCATGATGAGCTAGGTCTATGCATAGTATATATATATATATATATATATATATATATATATATATATATATATATATATATATATATGTATATGCACGAGTAGAACACAAAGAGTTATAGGCGTTGATGCTCAAATTGCTTACATCTCTTGTATTATTTGGATTCGGCGGTATTGTGGGATGAAGCGGCTCGGACCAACTTTACATGTCCTCGCAGATCCGGTTCCACCAACTGACATGCAACTTGTTTTGCATAAGGTGGCTAGCGCATCTGTCTCTCCTACTTTAGTTGAATCTAATTTGACAAAGGCGGTCCTTGTTGGAGGTTAAAACGCAACTTGATTATCACTATTGTGGCTTTGCATAGGTAAAAACGGTTCTTGCTAGTTGCCCATAGCAGCCACATAAAATTTGCAACAACAAAGTAGATGCAATCTAACTTGTTTTTGTAGGGCCTGTTGTGATGTGTTATGGCCAAAAACGTGATGTCATATATGTCGATGAGTTCAGCAACCAGTAGGAGCCATAGGGTTGTCTTTAATTTATTAATCACCATGTAATTGTTTTACTTTATCGCTATGCATTAGTAATAGTTGTAGAAGCAATAGTTGGCGAGATGACAACTTGACGACACGATGATGAAGATCATGGTGTCATGTCGGTGTTTTGAAGATGGAGATCAAAGGCATGAGATGATAATGGCCATATCACGTCACGTATTGATTGCATGTGATGTTTATCTTTTTATGCATCTTATTTTTCTTAGGACAACGGTAACATTATAAGATGATCCCTTCACTTAATTTTAAGCAATTGTGTTCTCCCTAAGTATGCACCATTGCAAAAGTTCGTCGTTTCAAAGCACCTCGTGATGATCGGGTGTGATAGACTCTACGTTCGCATATAATAGGTATAAGCCAGTTTTACACATGCAGAATACTTGGGTTAAACTTTATGAGCCTAGCATGTACATACATGGCTATGGAACACGTGAGACCGAAAGGTCGAACATGATTCATATAGTTGATATGATCAACATGGAGATGTTCACCATTGATGACTACCCCATCTCATGTGATGATCGGACATGGGTTAGTTGATTTGGATCATGTATCACTTAGATAGCTTGAGGGATGTTTATTTAAGTGGGAGTTCATTAGTAATTTGACTAACTGAACTAATTGTCATGAACTTAGTCTTAATTCTCTTTCCAAAATTTGTGTTGTAGATCAATGGCCCGCGTTGTAGTTCCCCTGAATATTAATGAGTTCCTAGAGAAAGCTAAGTTCAAAGATGACGGAATCAACAATACGGACTGGGTCCGTAACTTGAGGTTTATCCTCATTGCTACACAGAGGGCTTATGTCCTTGATGCACCACTAGGTGCCGCACACCCTCCAACGTTGTCTCTGGATGTTGTGAACATCTGGCAAGCACGTTCTGATGACTACTCCGAAGATGTTTTGAGGACATGTGGCAGGCACAGTGCGCCATGTTTTATGGCTTAGAACCAGGGCTCCAAAGATGTTTTGAGCACCATGGAGCATATGAGATGTTTCAGGAGCTAAAATTGGTATTCCAAGCTCATGCCCGGATTGAGTGGTATGACACCTCAGACAAGTTCTTTAGTTGCAAGATGGACGAGAACAGTTCTATTAGTGAGCATATACTCCGAATGGTTGGGTTTCACAACCGCTTGACTCTGTGGGAGTTAATCTTCCAGATGACACAGTCATTGTCAGAGTTCTCCAGTCACTGCCACCAAGCTATAAGGGCTTTGTGAAGAATTATAATATGCAAGGGATGGAGAAAACGATTCCCGAGCTCTTCACGATGCTTAAGGCCGCAGAGGTAGAAATCAAGAAGGAGCATCAAGTGTTAATAGTTAGAAAGAACATTAGTTTCAAGAAAGGCAAAGGAAAGAAAGGGAACTTCAAACAGAATGGCAAGACAGTTGCCGCTCCCGTGAAGAAACCCAAGGCTGGACCCAAACCTGAGACTGAGTGCTTCTACTTCAAGGGGAATGGTCACTAGAAGCAGAACTGCCCCAAGTACTTGGAAAATAAGAAGGCTGGCAATGTCAACAAAAGTATATTTTATATAAATGTTATTGATGTGTACCTTACTAGTGCTCAGTAGCGCCTGGGTATTTGATACTGGTTCGGTTGCTAATATTTGTAACTCAAAACAGGAGCTACGGAATAAAATGAAGACTAGCTAAGGATGTGGTGACCATGCGCATTGGAAATGGTTCCAAGGTTGATGTGATCGTCGTCGGCATGCTACCTCTACATTTACCTTCCGGATTAGTTTTAAACCTAAATAATTGTTATTTGGTGCCTGCGTTGAGCATGAACATTATATCTAGATCTTGTTATTTTGAGACGGTTATTCATTTAAGTCAGAGAATAATGGTTGTTCTATTTATATGGGTAATATGTTTATGGCCATGCACCCCTTGTGAATGGTTTATTCTTGTTGAATCTCGACCGTAGTGATACACATATTCATAATATTGATGCCAAAAGATGCAAAGCTAATAATGATAGTACCACATATTTGTGGCACTGTCGCTTAGGTCATATTGGTGTAAAGCGCATGAAGAAACTCCACGCTGATGGACTTTTGGAATCTCTTGATTATGAATCATTTGAGACACGTGAACCATGCCTCATGGGCAAGATGACTAAAACTCAGTTCTCCAGAACTATGGAGCGAGCTACTGACTTATTGGAAATAACACATACCGATGTATGTTGTCCGATGAGTGTTGAAGCACGCAGTGGATATTGTTATTTTCTTACCTTCGCAGATGATTTGAGTAGATATAGGTATACTTAATTAATGAAACACATGTATGAAACATTTGAGAAGTTCAAGGAATTTCAGACTGAAGTGGAGAATCATCGTAATGAGAAAATAAAGTTTCTATGATCTGATCGTGGGGGTGAATATTTGAGTTACGAGTTTGGTATGCATTTAAGACAATGTGGAATTGTTTCACAGCTCACGCCACCTAGAACACTATAGCGTAATGGTGTATCCAAATGTACTATATTGGATATGGTACATTCTATGATATCTCTTACCGATTTAACATTATCGTTTTGGGGTTATGCAATAGAGACAGCCGCATTCACTTGGGCACTGTCTAAATCTGTTGAGACAACACCGTATGAGTTGTGGTTTGGTAAGAAACCTAAGTTGTCGTTTCTTAAAGTTTGGGGATGCGATGCTTATGTCAAGAGGCTTCATCCTGATAAGCTCGAACCCAAAGCTGAGAAGTGTGTCTTCATAGGATACCCTAAAGAGACCATTGGGTATATCTTCTAACACATATCCGAGGGCAAGATCTTTGTTACCAAGAATGGATCCTTTCTAGAGAATGAGTTTCTTTCAAAAGAAGTGAGTGGGAGGAAAGTAGAACTTGATGAGGTAACTGTACCTTCTCTCGAGTTGGAGGGTAGCACATCACTGAAAGCAGTTCCCGTGATGCCTACACCAACCGAAGAGGAAGTTAATAATGATGATCATTATACTTCGGATCAAGTTACTACTGAACTTCATAGGTTGACCAGGGTACGTTCCGCACCAAAGTGGTACGGTAATCCAGTCCAAGAAATCATGTTGTTAGACAACGGCGAACCTACGAACTATAAAGAAGCTACGATGAACCCGAATTCCGACAAATGGCTTCAGGCCATGAAATCAGACATAGGATCCATGTATGAGAACAAAGTATGGACTTGGGTGGACTTGCCCGATGATCGACAAGCCATTAAGAATAAATGGATCTTTAAAAAGAAGATAGACGTTGACGGTAATGTCACCGTCTGCAAAGCACGACTTGTTGCAAAGATGATCCTCGAACCCTGTAAGCCTCTGTATCTGCATCAATCTTGGAGTTGGAATAATCGCTTTGATGGTGGTCATGTCTACATGATTCTTGAACCCGTAGGGTCCGCACGCTTAACGTTCGGTGACGCTAGAGTAATATTGGGATATGCATGTTGGTGACCGAATGTTGTTCGGAGTCCTGGATGAGATCTCACACATCACGAGGAGCTCCAGAATGATCTGGAGGTAAGGATTTATGTATTTAAAGTTGCTTTCAGGGTTCCGAAAAAGTTTCAGTTTTTTCGGTATTGTATCGGAAAGCTTCCAGAAGGTTCCGGAAACATCCGGAGGAGTCCGGAAGTCCACCGAGGGTTCCACCACATCCCAAGGGCCAGCATGGGCTGAGGGGAGGCGCCCTGGCCTTATTAGGCCAGGCGCACAAGTCCCTCAAGGTCCATGTGGCTTGTGAGAGGTGGAAAGTCCACATGTGTATGGAAAAGGAGGGAATTGGACTAGGAGTCCAACTCCTCCCCCTTGGTGCACCCCGAGGGCTTGGAGGACTGGCTAACACGCCCCTCCACCTATATATAGAGTGGAGGGGCGCCCCCAAGATGACATACAAGCCCTTGGCCCCCCTCTCTCTCCAGTTACTTCGTAACTCTCCTCCCTCTTCGTTGTTTCGGTAGCGCTCGGCGTAGCCCTGTCGGAATCACTCCACCACCATCATGCTGCCGGCAATCCCATCTACTTATCCTCCCTTGCTTGCTGGATCAAGGAGGAGGAGATGTCTTCAAGCTGTACGTGTGCTGAACGCAGAGGTGCCGTCCGTTCGGTGCTTCATCGGTTTGGCTCGCGATTGGATCGTGACGAGTACGACTACATCAACTGTGTGATATACACTTCCGCTTAATGGTCTACCAGGGTACAGACACACTCTACCCTCTCGTTGCTATGCTTCTCCCATATTCTCCTACACTGCCATCGGCTTCTCCCAGTCCCTATTAGCCCCTCGAGCACGCACGCATGGCACGGCACCATCGCACAACCTCTCACGAACGTGGCCATCGGCCTGGTCCCCATGAGAAACCACCGTGTACATGAGCTTTGCAACCTTGAGATCCCCTTTCCCGCATAAGGAATCGATCAGATTCGTCCCAAAGTCATTGCCATGTTCCTCCTTCCCCGACTCCGGCCGACGTTGCTCATCGCGATTACATTGCCATTTTTGCTTCTTGGGCCTCTCCGACCCCTCCACAGAGTTTTTTGTGAGGCACTGCCTTTTGCCAATATGTCCCTCCTAATTAACGCCTGAATACGTCTCTCGCTAATGCCATGGTCATCACCTCGCTGGCAATGGTAGTTGCCCGCTCCGTCGGTCCAAACCGAGCTTTTGCAGGACCGGGCCGGTGCAAGAAAATGGGACTACTGGGCACTTCTGTTGTCTGATACATCTTCAACGTATCTATAATTTATGAAGTATTCATGCCATGTTTACAACAATTAAATATGGTTTTGGTAGGATTTGAATGGAACTAACCCGGACTAACGCTCTTTTCAGCAGAACTATCATGGTGTTGTTTTTTGTGCAGAAATAAAATTTCTCGGAATTGGACGAAACTTTTTGGAGAATTATTTTGGAATAAAAGAAAAATATTGGATCATAGACCCACTGGTGGGTAGGCCCCTGCTTCCCACTAGGCACCAGGGTGCACCACACCCCTCTAGCGTGCCCTGGTGGGTAGTGGGCCCCTCGAAGCCCATCTTAGTGTGAGACCGACGCCAAAAAATCTTATAAATACAGAAACCCCCAGAAATAACCCTAGATGAGAAGTTCCGCCGCAGCAAGCCTCTGTATCCACGAAAACTCAATCAGGACCCTGTCCCGGCACCCTGTCGGAGGGGAAATCATCATCGGAGGCCATCTTAGTCATCCCGGTGGCCACCATGATGAGGAGGGAGTAGTCCACCTTCAGGACTGAGGGTTTGTACCAGTAGTTATGTGTTTGGTCTCTCTCTCTCTCTCTCTCTCTCTCTCTATATATATATATATATATATATTTATATATATATATATATATATATATAAATATATATATATATATATATATATATACATACAGGCTATTACATTACAGCGTATGTGAGAATATTATTCTATTACCCTACTTGAACTGAGTGAATTCAAGCGGTTGAACTGATGAAATTGACGATTGAGTGATGCTTTCTGTTGCGGTTAAAAATCGTCTTCTTTAGTTCAATTTTTTTTGCAATTTTTTTGTCGAAATGGGGCGTGTAATATATCGTTGGAAAGCTCTTGACATCCACATTACAATCTTATAATTTGTTTTTCCAAAAAAATTATGATTTAAGAGCAGTTTTGAAAAAACCATTTTTTTTAAATCAAAAACACGAATCCTATTTTCGACTTAATTTTCAAACGTTTGTCGAAATTGAGCAAATGAGATGGCGTTTGAAAGCTTGTGAAAATCCGCATCTTCCATCTATTTACTATTTTTTCAAATTCTATATGGCTTAAAAGTAATTTGAAAAACGGTGAAATTCTGGGCGAAATGTTTTTTCACTGTTTTTTGCAAACGACGCAAACGATACGGCATTGGAAAGCTCTGGAAAATGTGCAAATTTTGCGTATAGAAAGTTTTTTCTAATTCCTTACGGTTTAAATACGAATTCAAATACGGTTAAAATTGGTTTTGAACACAGTTTTTCTTTTAAGTTTGTCGAAATGGGGCAAATAATATACCGTTGGATAGCTATCGAAAATGTGAAATTTAGTCATGTTGGGCGCTTTTAAGAGTAATTTGGAATACGGCAAGACGGATCCTGCTGTTTTCCCGTCTGAAAAACAGAGTACTTGTACTGATATATGTGTGTGTTTGTACTGAGCTACTTTTTAGAGTAATTTTGAATTATTCTGAAAAAAGAGTACTTGTACTAATGTTTGCACGGGTTTGAACTAAGCATGTTTTCACTAACTAGCTTTTGCTCTGTTTTTGGGTAATATTTTTGCTCGTAAATTTTCAATGGTTTACTATATGGTCGCCCATATACTTGCATGGTTTGTATCATCGAACTGAATGATATTTTATTCAAAAACTGTTTTGTTTTGTTTCTTTTTTTTAACTCAACATTTTTTTGACAATAATGTTTTGAACTTCTCTCATTTTACGACTTGTACTGAGGTACTTACTAAGCAGGATTTTCATGGGGTTTCTTTTTTTGCTTGAATTTTTTAAATTTTGAATTTCTGCCATTTCTTTTATTCCGAACGGATCACCGTTTTTAACTCGTACTGAGGTACTTACTACGCCCGAACTGGGGTGGCTGTCGCGTGTGTTTTTGTGTGTTTTTTTTTTAACTAACATTTTTTCAACGTTGTTCAGGATTTCTCTCATTTTACGACTTGAACTTTTACCATTTGAATTTCCGTGGGGTTTTTTTAGGTTTTTTCCCAAACTTATCTAGGACATCATGTTGAACTTACAATTTTTTCAACAATGGACGGCTATTTTTTGAGTTTTTTGTTTGTAGAACTTTGCACCGAACTTGCATAGTTTATATCGTTGAACTGAATGCTATTTTTTCCCAAAAAAAGTTTTTGCGTGTTTCCCTTTTTTGGAAGTCAAATTTTTTTTTGCAACGATGTTTTAGACTTTTCTTGTTTTGCGACTTGAGCTTTTACCATTTTAAACTTTTACTATCTTGAATTATCATGTGTGGATGAGCACTTCAACTTATAGAATTTAAAGTTTTTTTGTTTTAATTCTTATTTGTTTTCCTGTCCGAACTTATGGAATCATCATCAGTGAACCTACATGGTTTCTGTAGCTGAACTAAAATAAACTTCTACCCAAATAAATGTGAACACTAAGACATTTGTACAACAAAAACTGAATCTAATGCCAATATTGAACTTGCAGGTTCCATACGCAAGCTAGCTACTAATCCTAAAATCAATCACCACCACAAGACCACAATAAAGTTCTCCAAATGTTTGCTCGAGGAAGAGCTAGCTGCTGAACCCAACCACATTTACCGCTGGGAGCAGCCAACTAGTAGTTTGTATAGGGATTTAGCGACGTCGGCGACCGCCATCTCACACCTGAGAATCAAACCAAATATTCAGGCGAATAAATAAGTGTACAAGAGATATTTCTTTAGCAAGAAATTTTCACGAACGAACAAACCAAACATTTTCAATGAACTTTTCTATGTTTATATGTTCGAACTTGCAAACTTTCCGAACTAGTACTTAGCTCACTTGTCATTTTTCACTTCATGATGGGATCAAAAGTGCACAACATATACAAACATTAACACAAGGATCAATTGGAGCAAACAACAGAACACAAAACTAAATAGATAAATATGCACCAAAAGTAGCATCTCTCGAATGGACCATTATGCAGGCATCATGACCCGGCAATACTTGGGGCACCGGAGAACACCTGCTGCTGGATTTGTCGAGAGAATTGAGGGCAACACATCCCGTGCCTTTTTCTGCAGCAGCCACACTTGGTTTACCAACTCACACACACACAAACTGATAACAAATTGGCACACTACACGATGACAAGAGCACACGAGGCCCGATAACAAGAGCACACGGTTATTAACATAATATATAAATCCATTTTGGAAGATGAACCGCTAGCTGTTCATGCTAATGTATTACATAGCAAGACTGCTACTACTACTCTGATTAAATGTTGTATACATGTACCCTATACTTACCTAAACATTGTCACTTTGATGTAATATTTTTTGTTACGTGTCTTGACATCAAGAAAGAGTATAGAAAGATATGATCTACAATCGAACACATTTTCCAATAGCCAACAGATAAAGACATGAGTTTTCATGAATAAAATGTTTACTGTTGCCATGGGCAACAAATCTTTTCGCAACAATATGATGGATGAGGCAGTAATATAAGGCAAGACATTTGAAGGATTGCCCACACTAAAATAAGGAATTGTACTAAACTTAAAATAAGATTTGCCTTTGAACTAAAATTGATCTTTGTTTAGGCATTTAAGCAAAGACACGAAGGGAAAAAAAGTAGTGACATTTAGAAATAAACAAGATGGTATAGAAAAGTTTCATGCAAGAATGAGAAATGCGACTATGACATTGTAGCAACAAACAAATGACTAGGGTAGCAAATGTTCAAACTGAAACACTTGAACTTGCAACACATGTGGATAAATCTGGACTAGAACATTGTGTTTTGTGCACCCTTTCGAACTGAAACAATTGAACTTGCAGCAATACAATTTTTTTTAGTGATTTAGTAATTGAACTGATGGTCTTTTTGTCGAATCGCGCACTGAAGAACTGGTGCAAGTCATATGGAAAATATACCAAAGAGAAACCGAAGGTGTGGCGGCACCGTTGTAGCACTTGTGGCTTTTATAACATTTTTAAGAGAATCTGACCATACACTTGCTGGCAAAATGGAACTTCAAATAAAGCTATTTGGCAAGAGGCAACATAGGGTATCCTTTCTTTGCCATATTATACCAAATACCAAACAACAAAAATTGGTTCTCATAAGCATTTCAACAAGCACCTATAGACCATCAATTATTCTCATATAAGTATGGAATCGAATGGAGCAGCAGTATATAGGAAAACAAAAACCATGGAACATGGCTATAAACATCTGTACTCACAATGGCAATGTGTTTGTCTTGCCGAAACAAACCTGCAAGATGAACCAAAGGGAGCTCCTTCACCTGCAAGATGAAAAGAAAATGCACACTAAGGTGACACGAAGAACCACGGATGTTGAACTGAATATACACAAGAGAAGGAGATGAGCGTCCGGGGAAGGTGGGGAAAAGCTAGCACCTCTGAGCTGTGGCGTAGAACAGTTTAACCTTGTGTTGTTGAATGGCCGAGTTGGTGGCTGTGAATGGCGAGCGCTGAAAGCGAGCATAAGACATAAAACTTTCGATGGCTGGATGGCAATTAAGCAAAGTCAAAACTTAGTTTTGCTAATTTTACTGGAGTTAACAGGACAATATGTAAGAATTAGTGGTCATGGCATGCACTAGCTTTTTGAATGAAAAAGTTCCTAGAGAAGATATAGCTTCCTCCCCGCCCTTGATGAACTATTCTTACTTGAAATGGCGGCCATTTCACTTGAAACTATCTACCATGATTACCTATTGGTGCCTAGTTAATTCATTAATTGATGGTGCTGCTCTTAGAGCTTTTAGAAGGCCAAACATGTGTACATGAGATCGTGTTTCTACATGCCAATAATCCCTCTTTTATAGTTGTTTGGATAAAGTACACTGCCAATTCAACAAATCCTTCTCATGAACTTCTAATCTGAGGCGTGTTTAATTTCGTCTTGAGCACAAAGCATAAATGATGCCTAGCAGGGGCTGTTGGCGAATACACAGCCTTTGCCGCATTTTACGGGAAAAAATATCATTACACACCTTGAACTTACTAGGAGAGATCGCGATGGTGAAGGGATTCAAACCTGCAGTGAGAACTTGGCAAGAGGCCAACTATGGATCCTGCCCAGCGAGAGGGCATATCTTGATGTTAGTTTACATCTTGGTAGCACACCTAGTTTGTGTTTTCAGGAAATAAAATAGATGATAGTTAATTATGATGATGATATCGCAACATTTCTTCCCACAATAGGAAATTTATCTCCTGAATCTTAACAGAGTGAAGCCCCAAACCTGTGCGACCACTACAGCAGTACAACCACAAAGTATACAAATTATAAGGTGGACTTGTCAAGTTGGCTTCTCTGAACTTGTTTGTTTGGTCTGAACTATTCTGAGTTTTTATGTTGTAAGGGCATATTTATTCCCTAGTGGTTTTGGTGATTGATGACAATGCTTTTGCGGACTAATCGTGTGCGTTAAGTTCTTTCAGAAGATCATCCATTGGGACGAGACGATTTCCTCCCCTCGGTGTTTTTATTCAAGGCGGTGTAACCTGCGGTTCGTTGTTGGTGGACTAGTTTCGTAGGAGTCACCGTACTATTAAGAGGGATCCGCTTTGGTAAGACTAGGGTTGGAATCAACACGTACACATCCTTATCACCCGTCGTTTTCCTTCGCATCTTTGGAGCTGCCCCTCTCTCGTTCGTTTCGGTTTAGCATACATGCGGTAGTAGTACCGCGACCTACAATGATAGTACCGCGAAGCTAAGCGGTAATGCCGCTCCAGAATGATAGTACCGCTCCCAGCCAATAATACCGCTCGATGGTAATGATACCGCTCGTGAGCTTCGACTATACTACCTCAGTAGTACCGCGCCTACTACCGTCTCGATTGAGGCGATGTTTTCTTAATGTCGGGTTTTGCGGCACTAGTTGCGGCGATAAGGCGGTAGTACCGCTCACGGCGGTAGTACCGCTCTACTCCCATGATAATACAGCGGTACTACCGCTCTGTGGCGATGGCCTGCCTCTCTCTTTAAGCGGCGGTAGTACCGCTAGGTAGGGAAGGCGGTAGTACCGCCCTCGTGGTAGTACCACCCTTCCTTAAGCGGTAGTACCGCTCTGTCTGAGCTGTTTAGTGGGGTAACGGTTGGATGTGTTCCCCACTATATAAAGGGTAAATCTTAGTCCTTGTTGACCTACCTCTTTCCCCCAAGCTCCATTGTTGCTCAAAGCTCCATTTTCGCCCGATCTCTCTCCTAGCCAATCAAACTTGTTGATTTGCTCGGGATTAGTTGAAAGGCCGAGAACTACACTTCCATCAAGAGAAATTTGATTCCCCACTTATCCCTTGCGGATCTTGTTACTCTTGGGTGTTGAGCACCCTAGGCGGTTGAGGTCACCTCGAAGCCATACTCCATTGTGGTGAAGCTTCGTGGTGGTGTTGTGTTAGGAGCCTCCGGTTGTTGTGGGTTGCCCCAACCTTGCTTGTAAAGGTTGATCGCCGCCTTCAAGGGCACCAATAGTGGAATCACGGCATCTCTCATTGTGTGAGGCGTGAGGAGAATCTGGTGGCCCTAGTGGCTTCTTGGGGAGCATTGTGCCTCCACACCGCTCTATGAGGCGTACTTCCCCTCAAAGGAAGGAACTTGGTAACACATCCTCGTCTCCACGGCTCCACTCTTGGTTATCTCATCCCTTTACTTGTGCAAGCTTATTTGTGTTCTTATCCTTGCTTGCTCGTGTGCTAGTGTTGTTGCATCATATAGGTTTGTCCAACTATTTGCAAATCTAGTCAAACTTTATTATTGCAAATTTTAAATTGGTAAACAAAAGCTTAAAAATTGTTAGTTGCCTATTCACCCCCCCCTCTAGTCAACCATATCGATCCTTTCAATTGGTATCAGAGCCTCGTCTCTTTTTAAGGACTTTACCGTCCGAAGAGTATGGTTGACGTCGTAGATGATGTGGGGGAGCACTCCGGTCTTGAATCCGACATCATCTACGAAGATAGGAGTACCTCGATCTCGTGAGGAATTCAATGTGGCGTTGGACACATTGAAAACCTCCATAATGACGAGGTCGAGGACATGTTTAAGGATTTCCTAGAAGGGCTTAAACTTTCCACACTTGCCCGTGAAAGTGGGTGATCCACGTAACCACGGGAGGCGGATGCTAACTCCGATAAGGGGAAGCTACTAGTGAGAAAGCCCCCTCGTCTAGTGGTAAGAATGGCACGGCATCTTTGCCCATGTGCAACCTCCCGTTTATGGTGGACCGATTCCTTCCACTCATTTGAATCATGCGGTCCACCACCTAAGATTGATAAAAAGGAGGATTTTGATTCTTGGGTTTATCGTTTTAGCGTCATTTAAATCATGTGAACACTAACCTTTGGAGAATCATTGAAGAAGGTTTCTATCCGCATGATCCGAGCAACTTTTCTCCAAGAGGTCGTGGACCATCAATTCAATGAGAATGCTCTCTTCATCATCCAGAAGCAATCCTTCCCGAAGACCTCCCTCATCTCCGGCCTTATATCCGTGCCAAAGATGCTTGGCTCAAGGTGGTTTCCATGTATCGAGGAAGTGCAAGCATTCAACGTTCCAATTATGAAGTGGTCCAAGACGAAGCCGATGAGTTTGCAATGAAGGAAGAAGAAGAACCTCGTGAGCTCTATCGGAGAGTAACCAAGCTTGCCGTCTCCCTCGAGATCATGGAAATAAGGAACCTTGATGACAAGCTGGATCAAGCGCCAAATTTCTCAAAGGCAATGATGCCATACCACAAAGCCATGTCCTCCGTCATCCGTCAGCGACGGACTTCCACACCTTGTCCTCAAGTGATGTGTTGGATGAGTTTGTGGCTATGAGCATATTGGACAAGACCGCCGACAATGCGATTGCCGCTCCCAAAAGAGCAAAGAAGCCCAACCTCGCTTTGAAGGCCAAGATTTGTGTCGAAGAAGATGGAGAGGAGGAAGAAGAAGAGAGCAACCTCGAAGATACTAAGTATGATTATCATGAACACATGGCCCTTGCTTCAAGACAATTTTGAAGCAAAAAGAAGAACTCAAGGCCCAACTTCAACAAGAGCAACTCAAGTGGCCCTAAGGGCAAACAGCAGTAAGGGCGTGTTTCAATTGTGGCAATGTGAGTCACTTTGTTGCGGAATGTCCATATGAGAAGAGGGAAGACAATGGTGGCAAGTTCATCCGTAAGGACAAGGCCAAGTCTTTCCCCAACAAAAGCAACTTTCAAAGAAGACTCCTCACAAAGCCTTGGTGGTTCAAGAAGAAAGTACAATGAGGATGATGATGATGATGAGGATGGTGAACGGTTGCCATGGCCTCCGTGGCTATTGCAATGACTCCTCGGGTGTCTCTCTTGGTTCACCCAATGAAAACATCACCGCCAAGTGCCTCATAGCTAAAGCCACCAACAAGGTAACCCCAACATCAAAACTACCATCATCAATCATTCTTCTTTGATGGATTGCATTGATAAACATGGGGGACTAATGTAGAGGAAAATGAATTTGAGATCTTTATAGAGTAAACTCAAGGGCAAATCCAAGAACGCCGTTGCTCTCTTGGAACAACTTGGTGAAGCCAATGTCATGATCGAGACTCATGAAGAAACCATCTTTAAGATGGAAGGGCATAGTACCATGCCCTTCCATCAAATCGGCATAGTCACGACTATGCCCTTCCATCTTAAAGATGGTTTCTTCATGAGTCTCGATCATGACATTGGCTTCGCAAGTTCAAGAGCAAACAATCAATTGCAGGATGTGACTCAGTGATGGATGGCTGTGAGGTGAGACGTGAGAGAGTGGAGAAACAGATGTGGGATCGGAAAGCGTGAGCTAAGGAAAAGCTACTCATGAGTGATACTCGTTAAAGAGAGGCTGTATGAGACTACCGCTCCCAACTAGTGCATAAAACCGACCGCGAAAACATCATCTCGAGATCGGGCGGTAGTAAGTAGCGGTACTCACGAGGTAGTATAGTCGAAGCCCTTGGTAGTACTACCGCTCATCAGGCGGTACTACCCGCTGGGGCCAGTACTACCGCTCTGTGGAGGTACTACCGCATGGGGCAGTACTACCGCTGTAAATCATGATACTACCGCTAGCCGCGAAACCGGAGCGAGCGAGAGGCAGCTCAAAGATCACGAAGGAAAGCAGCGGGTGATAAGGATGTATGCGTGTTGATTCCACCTAGTCTTACCAAGCGGATCCCTCTTAATAGTACTGGTGGCTCCTCGAAACTAGTCCACCAACAACGAACATGAAGCTACCGTCTTGAATAAAAACACCGAAGGAGAAATCGTCTCGTCCCAATGGATGATCTTACGAAAGAACCGCGCTGCAGATTAGTCCGCCAAAAAGCATTGTCATCAATCACCAAAACCACTAGAATAAATATGCCCTTACAATCTCCCCCCTTTTGGTGGATTGATGACAATACAGGTTTGCATAAACCACGATATATAGTAAGCATACAAACCCGGCCGGTCCTTACATGTAGTTGGGCTCCCCCTCGATGTGTGCTATTTAGATAAGTGCTTTGGACTGCCTGCACACATACTCGGATCAAAGCTCCCCTACATTTTAGAGACCAAAAATCTAAGCATAGTGAATGAGGCAGCATAGATGAAATAACAAGAAAAGCACGCATAACTCATGAGCTAGATAGACATAGATAATGTAATCTTTGAAGGGTAGGGTAGCATATGTCTCACACCATATGACTCGAACTTAAGTCTCACGGACAAACCAGCAAAAGCAAGCCAACTAAAACACGAATAAGACAAGCCACCACGAAGCAGAAAGAGACACAACTACTTAAATCCCTAAGCTCTCTCCCCCTTTGGCATCGAGACACCAAAAGGAGAGGGGCTGCCGCTCTGCCCCAAGTGAGAGCAAATGAGGGACACACGCATGAGCCAGTGAGAATCCTTGGCACCACCGTCGTCGGTCTGGAAGTGCTCGGTCTCGAGAATCGGTCCATGGGCGGTCTTTGCTGAATCCACTCCTCCTCCTCGATGAGCTGGTCCTCGAGATCCACTCTGGTATGGCATGGCCCAGCGCATGAGCTCCTTGTGGCGACCTCGGGCCTTCTTCTCGGCCCACGTGAGCCATGTCTTGGCCGTGAGACTCCATGCGAAGAGCTTCTTTACCTTGGCCTTGAGCTTACGGGCCCAAGATGGCTCTGTCCCGGAGGGCACGTAGTCATCATCCTCATCCTCGACCTCAGCCTCCTCTTGATCTCCATAGCGGCGGCCGGATAATGAAACACAGTCTTAGGGGCTTGAGTACCCCAGTTATCCTTCTTCCTCAAACGCTTGACATCGTGAGAAACCAAGTCTCCAAGCTCTAGTGCCACCTTGGGATAGACATGATCCCAGGCCTTCTCAATGAGCAGCATAATGAACGGACCATAAATCGGGCACTTGCGCTCGGAGATCGCTGAAACTAGCTTTCGAGACCACATAACATGAGAGAGATATCCAAGGACTCTCCGATGCTCTGCCCTTCTCCCGTGGAAAGATAAGCATGTCCACAAGATAAGAGTGAACCTGGTCAGATTCGATCACGAGAAAAGAGTCTCTCTGAAGATACGGTGAAGTATATCGAGATAGGCAGGCAGCTCATAAGTCTCCTTCTTTGTATCGAGGTTGATCTTGAGTGCGATGAGGCCCTGAGGCTTGCTTGTGAGTGGCCGTGGCTTTCGACGGTGGGGCGAAATCCGACGGCGATCTCAAGTCCAAGATCTTGCACCCCAATCAAGCTGCATGAAAGCTTTCCACTTGGTGATAGCAACTTCCCATTTGTCATCCGAATTGAGTCTGTCCTCATCGGTCCCAAGGTGAACCGTGGCATAGGCGAGCCACAACATCGACATCATAGTCCTTGTTGAATTGCATGATCCGAGAATGTTCGGTGAGTGCACATCTCAAGAGCTTCACCAAAGTAGTCGAGGATCACTCTTCATATGCTCGATGTCGATGGAGTGCTGCGTTGACATAGAGATTCTTCTTGGCCTTGAGAACATCAAAGTAGGTGGCAAGCTGGAACTGTTCGAGCAGACGATTGACCAAAGTGGGATCTTGGTCAACCTCATCTGATAACTTGTCGGCGCCTTGCCCAGAACTCCTTAGGTGGCATATCGACCGCAGTTTGCCCGGCTTTGACTTGGCCCAGGGCTTCTATACGCATTTGGGGAGGAGGTGGAGCACTAGAAGATCCTCCGGCAGGCTCGATGGTCTTGATGGCGCTTGGGCGTGCTGCGACCGGGGTTGACCACGACGAGCTTGAGGCTCGGGAACCTCATCACTGGAACCACACACACAAAACACGCAAACAACGGAAGAAAGCAGTATAAGCCACAAAAGCGAACAAAGAGGATCACGAAGAGGTAGGAGTAAGATGGAATTTGGTAGAGGCGGTAGTACCGTGACCCTTGAGCGGTAGTACCGCTCCAAGCTGATAATACCGTTCTAGAGGCGGTAGTACCGCTTTCATAGCCAAATAATACCGCTCGGGCAGAAGCGGTAGTACCCGCTTCGAAGCGAGAAACAACCGTTTCCTACTACCGTGGTCGAGATCAGTACTTCGTCCTACCAAATTCAAAATACTCCAACCAAACACTAATCCAAACTGCCTAGAAGCCTTCTCCATCCTACACAAGCCTAGATTTGGCAAAAAATCTAAGGATGCAACCGCTAATGCCACTAAGAAACTAGATTGAAAACCTAGACAAAAAGAACAAGAGACCGAGGCAATACCGGCATCCATGGCAAGAAGGGCGAGGTGGGGATCGACTCCACGAAGGGAATGGAGAGGGACGGCCGGAGAGGGAGATCCACGGAGCCCTCCAGCAGGCGCCTTGATTCTGGAGAGAGAGCAGCGAGGCGGCGAATGAGTATGGGGAGAAGAAACTCACCCTGCCCCATAATAACCCCGCCCATGCCTCGGCGGTAGTACTGCATGTTGGAGGGCAGTAGTACCGCTTGGGCGGTAGTACCGGCTTACCGAGCGGTAGTACCGCCCGACAACCAAAAGAGGCCTCTTAAGCAAACAAAAGGAAAAAACTACACGAAAGGAACAGGGAAGGCAATGACAAGAGAGAGACCAGCAAAACAAAACACACGAAACACGAACCGGAACCCACTCCTTCAAAGCAAACAACACAAAAAGGGAGCAAGCTCGGGCCTCTCTCAAAGAGAGGCGGTGGCGGAAACCACCTATGTTTGAGTCAATTGATATGGCACATGAAGAATTATCCTTGGGTCCATGACCCAAACTCCTCTTTGAAGCACAAGCGCCATCAACAATGGCTAAAGTGAAAGAGTTGATCGTTTTATGCATAAAGGGGGAGGGAGAGTTCATTAAGAGAACAACACTCCACCTTGGGTGACTTGAACCCGTGCAACTCCCACCATACTCAATGTGATGTCTAGTTTAGGTGTAGGCATGGACATAGGGGGAGTGTTGTTCTCTTAATGAACTCTCCCTCCCCCCTTTATGCATAAAACGATCAACTCTTTCACTTTAGCCATTGTTGATGGCGCTTGTGCTTCAAAGAGGAGTTTTGGTCATGGACCCAAGGATAATTCTTTGCGGTGCCATATCAATTGACTCTCAAACATAGGTGGCTCCTTCACCGCCTCTCTTGAGAGAGGCCTGAGCTTGCTCCTTTTAGTGTTGTTTGCTTTGAAGGAGTGGGTTACGTGCGTGTTTCGTGTGTTTTGTTTTAGTCTCTCTTGTCATTGCCTTCTTGTTCCTTCGTGTATTTTCTTCCTTTTGTTTGCCTAAGAGGCCTCTCTTTTGGTTCTTTGGGCGGTATCTACTCGCTGTCGATGGCAATTACCGTCCTCGTAGCAGTACTACCGGAGGCGTATGGGGTTATTATGAGGCAGGGAGTTTCTTCTCCCCATACTCATTCGCCCCTCGCCTGTCTCTCTCCAAAGAATCGGCCTTGCTGGAGGCTCGTGGATCTCCTCTCCAAGCCGCTCCCTCTCATTCCCTTCGGTGGAGTCGATCCCCACCTGTCCTCTTGCCATGGATGCCAGTATTGCCCTGGATTCTCTTTGTTCTTTTGTCTAGGTTTTCAATCTAGCTTCTTAGGGGCATTAGCGGTTGCATCCTTAGATTTTTGGCCAAATCTAGGCTTGAGTAGGATGGAGAGGCTTCTAGGCAGTTTGGATTAGTGTTTGGTTGAGTATTTTGAATTTGGTAGACGGAAGTACGGATCTGACCACGGTAGTAGGAAAGCGGCTGTTTCCCGCTTGAGTGGTACTACTGCTTCTCGCCTGAGCGGTATTGCACGGCGAGCGTGATTACCGCTCTCTAGAACGGCCATTACTACCGCTTGGAGCGGTACTACCACTCAAGGGTCACAGTACTACCGCCATCTACCAAATTCCATCTTACTCCTACCTCTTCGTGATCCTCTTTGTTCGCTTTTTTGTGGCTTATACTGCTTTCTTCCGGTTGTTTGCGCGTGTTTTGTGTGTGGTTCCAGGTGATGAGGTTCCCTGAGCCTCAAGCTCGTCGTGTCAACCCCGGTGCAGCACGTCCAAGCGCCATCAAGCACCATCGAGCCTGCCGGAGGATCTTCTAGTGCTCCACCTCCTCCCCAAATGCAGAAGAAGCCTGGGGCCAAGTCAAAGCCGGGCAAAACTGTGCCAGATATGCCACCTAAGGAGTTCTGGGCAAGGCGCCGTCGCAATCCGTATGAGGTTGACTCAAGATCCACTTTGGTCAATCCGTCTGCTCGAACAGTTCCAGCTTGCCACCTACTTTGATGTTCTCAAGGCCAAGAAGAATCTCTATGTCGCGTGCACTCCATCGACATCGAGCATATGAAGAGTGATCCCGACTACTTTGGTGAAGCTCTTGAGATGTGCACTCAAAGTGAACATTCTCGGGATCATGCAATTCAACAAGGACTATGATCTTGATGTTGTGGCTCGATTCTATGCCAGTTCACCTTGGGGCCGATGAGACGAGACTCGACAGATGACAAATGGGAAGTTGCTATCGATCAAGTGGAAAGCTTTCATGCGCTTGATTGGGGTGCAAGATCTTGGACTTGAGGCTATTTGTCGGATTTCTACTTCATCGTCGAGCCACGGCCACTCACAAGCAAGCTCCGTGGCCCTGCACTCAAGATCAACTCGATACAAAAAGAAGGAGACTTATGAGCTGCACGCCTATCCGGATATACTTCACCGTATCTTCAGAGAGACTCTTTTCCTCGCATCGAATCGGACCGAGTTCACTCTTATCTTGTGGACATGCTTATCTCATTGTCGTGGGAGAAGGCGAGCATAGGAGGTCCTTGGATATCTCTCATGTTATGTGGTCTAAGCTAGTTTCGGATCTCCGAGCGAAAGTGCCCCATTTATGGTCCGCTTCATTATGCCGCTCATTGAGAAGGCCTCAGGATCATGTCTATCCCAAGGTGGCATTGGAGCTTGGAGACTTGGTTTCTCACGATGTCAAGCGCCCGAGGAAGAAGGATAATCGGGCACTCAAGCCCCTAAGGTAGTGTTAAAGTCATCCGCTGGCCGCTATGGAGGACCCGAAGAGGAGGCCGAGGTGAGATGAGGATGATGACTACGTGCCCTCCGGGACGAGCCATCTTGGTGAAGCTCAAGGCCAAGGTAAAGAAGCTCTTCGCATGGAGTCTCACGGGTCAAGACATGGCTCACGTGGGCTGAGAAGAAGGCCCGAGGTCGTCACAAAGGAGCTCATGCGTCCGGTTAGGCGCCAAATTGCAGTGGATCTCGAGGACCGACTTCGAGGAGGAGGAGTGGATTCAGCAAGACCGCCCATGGACCGATTCTCGAGACCGAGCACTTCGAGTGGTGCCGGATGATTCTCTGGCTCACGTCGTGTGTCCTCATTTGCTCTCACAGGGTCAGAGCAGTGCCTCCCTCTCCTTTGGTGTCTCGATGCCAAAGGGGGAGAGAAACTAGGATTTATGAAGTTGTCTCTTTCGCTTTCGTGTGGCTTGTCTTATTAGTGTTTTAGTTGGCTTGCTTTGGTTGGTTTGTACATGAGACTTAAGTTCGAAGTCATATGGTGTGAGACATATGCTACCCTACCCCTTCAAAGATCATTATCTATGTCTATCTAGCTCATGAGTTGCGTGCTTTTCTTGTTATTTCATCTATGCTCAGCTCTCATTCACCATGCTTAGATTTTGGTCTCTAAAATGTGGGGGAGCTTTGATCCCAAGTATGTGTGCTTTGTGCAGTCCAAAGAACTTATCTAAATAGCACACATCGAGGGGAGCCCAACTACATGTTAGGACCGGGTTTGTATGCTTTACTATATATCGTGGTTTATGCAAATCCTGTATTGTCATCAATCCACCAAAAAAGGGGGAGATTGTAAGGGCATATTTATTCCCTAGTGGTTTTGGTGATTGATGACAATGCTTTGCGGACTAATCGTGTGCGTTAAGTTCTTTGAAGATCATCCATTGGCACGAGACGATTTCCTCCCTCGGTGTTTTTATTCAAGACGGTTGTAGCCTGCGGTTCGTTGTTGGTGGACTAGTTTCGTAGGAGTAACCGTACTATTAAGAGGATCCGCTTTGGTAAGACTAGGGTGGAATCAACACGTACACATCCTTATCACCCGTCGTTTTCCTTTCGCATCTTTGGAGCTGCCCCTCTCTCGTTCGTTCCGGTTTCGCCCTGTGCCAGCGGTAGTACCGCGACCTACAGCGGTAGTACCGCTCCGATGAGCGGTAGTACCGCTCGCGGGCTTCGACTATACTACCTCAGTAGTACCGCGCCTACTACCGCCTCGATTCGAGACGATGTTTTCTCGTGTCGGGTTTTGCGGCACTAGTTGCGGCAGTATGAGCGGTAGTACCGCTCTACTCCTTGGTAGTACCGCTCTGTGGCCAATGGCCTGCCTCTCTCTTTAAGCAGCGGTAGTACCGCTAGGTAGGGAAGCGGTAGTACCGCCCTCGGCGGTAGTACCGCCCTTCCTTAGCAGGTAGTACCGCTTCTGTGGAGCTGTTTAGTGGGGTAGCGGTTGGATGTGTTCCCCACTATATAAAGGGTAAATCTTCTTCCTTGTTGACCTACCTCTTTCCCCCCAAGCTCCATTGTTGCTCAAAGCTCCATTTTCGCCCGATCTCTCTCCCTAGCCAATCAAACTTGTTGATTTCCTCGGGATTAGTTGAGAAGGCCCAGATCTACACTTCCACCAAGAGAAATTTAATTCCCCCCACTTATCTCTTGCAGATCTTGTTACTCTTGGGTGTTTGAGCACCCTAGACGGTTGAGGTCACCTCGAAGCCATACTCCATTGTGGTGAAGCTTCGTGGTGTTGTTGTGTTGGGAGCCTCCGGTTGTTGTGGAGTTTGCCCCAACCTTGCTTGTAAAGGTTCGATGCCGCCTTCAAGGGCACCAATAGTGGAATCACGGCATCTCGCATTGTGTGAGGGCGTGAGGAGAATCTGGTGGCCCTAGTGGCTTCTTAAGGAGCATTGTGCCTCCACACCGCTCTAACGAAGACGTATTTCCCTCAAAAGGAAGGAACTTCGTAACACATCCTCGTCTCCACCGGCTCCACTCTTGGTTATCTCATCCCTTTACTTGTGCAAGCTTATTTGTGTCCTTATCCTTGCTTGCTCGTGTGCTAGTGTTGTTGCATCATATAGGTTGTCCACCTAGTTGCACATCTAGACAACCTTTATTATTGCAAAGTTTAAATTGGTAAAGAAAAGCTTAAAAATTATTAGTTGCCTATTCACCCCCCCTCTAGTCAACCATATCGATCCTTTCATATGTCAATATATAGTAGTCAGCATATAACAACATTTAGCAACAGCAAATTGGACAGCAAATTACAATACAAGATGAACTGAAAAAAGCATACAAACCTACAAGGTGAACCCGAAAAAGCCTACGAGGTTAACTGAAAAAGGCCTACAAGGTGAATTGAAGGGTGCATCGATCTGGTGCGACATTGGGGGTTCGGAGGTGAATGGTCTATGGTTGCATCATTGAACGACCGACGGTGGCGGAGGTGAACGGATTGGGCGTGCGGCCCCTAAACGCACACAGGAGTCAACAACAGGCTGACAGCCTCCCGGCGAGAGGAGGAAGGCCGGTGGAGCGCTGTGTCATGCATTTTTGCCAGCCGCCGCCTGTGCTCCTCTATGAAGGAGCCCTAACTATCGAGGACCCTAGCGCAACACCACGTCCACCCGCAGCGCGAAGCCCCCTCTGTTGTTGAACAGACTCGTGAGGCGATGGTGAATGGTCTGGAGTGGTTGCGGTGAATGCCATGGCACGAGCACTGGAGGCAGCCTATAGAACGGCCTCCACCACCATTATTTGCTACTTTGTGTGGTGCCACCTCATGTCCTCATGCATGGCACCACTGTTTTCCTTTTTTACTTCTTCTAATATATACATTGAACAGCTACTACCAATAATAGAATTTGTAGACTGCCAACGTTTCTGCAAAGATGACAATTATTTATCTAACCAGAGAACTGAAGATTTTAGAAAGCGTAAACTACTAACCAGATAACTACAAAATTTACCACCTTCAGACTTGGCATGTCACTTACATTTCTTCTACCATTTTGGGTCATATCTGAAATTTAGTGCTATGGCTTGATCAGTCAATTTCAGTTTTGCTTAGTTGTCTTTGAGATAACATGCAAAGGAGAATTCTGAGCATGTACGTGTTTGTAAAAGATGAACATACTGACTAATTTTTTATCTTATACTCCAGTTCAGTATTATGAATACGGTTTTGGTCTTGGGCAGGTCAACTTCGCCACCCTAATGCTTTATCTCTACTATGTTTCCATGGATAAGATCAAGTCCAATCTCTGAATGAACTAAAGAACTGCAGAATGCTAAGAAGTATTTTTCCTAGGGAATGTGTGGGAAACATGCAACATACCAGAACTTGGTCTGGACTCGTAGTTGAACTTGTTACCCATCCACACTAGCACCATAGTAGCACAAGCCGTGTTAGCAACCAGGGGGAGCCAGGCTGGATCCGGTCGGAGATGACAGTGGCGAGCGCCTACATTTTAGCAATGACGCTAAGGGCCTGTTCGGTAGCTCGCCAGCTCCCAGCTTCTGCGTATCCGCGAGCGGAGCTGGCCCGAACGGCCCAGTGCCAGGAAGCTGGCTTCTCGGATCGAACTAGCGTCCACGTACAAAAACTGGGAGATGGCGTTTCGTCGATCCCAAAAATCGCAAGAGTTGGAGTTCGGGCTATTTACGGCGAGCTGCCACCGCGAAGTGGAAGAAAACGTTTCGTCAAGCGAAGAAAAGACCGGAGCGACTCCTTTCCCTCCCTACCAGGCCATAAACGAGCTTAATGGGCCAGCGCTCCAACTTGGGCCAAGTTTGGCCTGTCCTCAACTGAAAAAAGCTGCCAGCCCATGCGCTGCGAGAGAAAACTGGAGCTGGCACACCGAACGTTTTTCTGATCGCTAGCTTTCATTTGGGAAGCTGGCATACGAAACGGGAAGCTGGATTTCAGGATTTTCAGGAGTTGGGAAGCTGCCGAACAGGCCCTAAATTTACTTGTCCTTGACCCCCAAGATGAACTGAAAGGATGAAATTTTTCCATTTTTGTCCTTAAGAAACATATCAACAAACTTAATAGCACACTCACGGCCCTATATAGGATGTTACTAGTACTGTTTGGTTCTTAGAGACATATGCAAACACCTAGCGATCACAAAGGTACTAATTTCCTGGCGTGTAGTTTAATATTTAGGCTGTAGAATGGTCTGATCCCTGTAATGTCTTTGTAAAGTGGCATGATTGGCATGATGCTAGTATCAAGATAAGCCATGCATCAAACATAAAAATACATTTGAGACGCCCACTATCATGTACTACCAAACTGGCTAAATCAACAGTAGTGACTGATGGTACACCACACCTAATTCCATCCCGGCGACAACACAAATTATATATTGAACTGAACCAAGAGGCAATACGGTGCTCATTCTGAAGCATAACCACATGCACTTGTTTGTGCTATATATGAAGATGGAAACAGAAAGGAAATATGACTCACCGTCAGGAAGTAGATGTACTGAAAAGCATACAAAAAATGAACTTGTGCATCTTGTTTTTGCTGCAACCTACAAAAGTAGGAACAAATATGAGAGATGATGTTTTGTCAAGGAGAACTTACCAAGGTCTGGCATTCGAACTTTCAAATTTTTGTGCTACTGAAAATAGAGAATAAGAGCATGCCTCGACCAGATCGGCGACTTCCTCGGCTCCGCGGGCGGCCTCTCATACAGCTCGAGGGCAACACAATACACACACGAACTGACCAGAATACACAACACAGCCAGCTAGATACACAAACTAATAATTAATATAACAAACATGTGGAATTGCAATGCTGAGAGCAAAACTACATATTGTAATTTCAACAAAGAGAAGAGCAGATTCCTTTTCCATGAACAAACAGTACAAATCTAATCAAAGTCCCTTGAATTCTACATAAATTTATTCCATTTATAAACCCGAACTGAAAATCAAATAAAAGCTTAACTCCTTCACAAAACCACCAAATGCACACACTTTGTTACTGCACATGAAGGTAAGGAAATACCGAAACCAGCAACTCTTGAGTCTGAACTGAGGTAAACGTTTTCGCTGAACTTTTGGGTGAGTGCATGATTTACTTTGGCTTGCCCAGCTCTCTAAAATCCTCAATAAATTCTACCCGTGCACAACTACTTGTTCATGCACATGCTCTCGACGTTCTTGTTCTCGCACCAAAATCTCAGTACAGAATAATGTCAAAGGTTGCAGCTTCGTAAATTCATGAACTGTCAGTACAAGAGCGAAAGTACATCAGCAGCAGGGGACCAATAGCGACACACATCAGCAGCAGCAGTACTGGTGGCAAGAGCCAACGCACGCATCAGCAGCAGTAGCACCACGTCTAAATGCCAGGAAGCAGCATTAGTTGGGGCGACACACAGGGATTCAGCAACCGTACACCATCAAGGGTGCCGATGCTTCTGTGGCTGCAGCAGCCGCATGTCAGAGAAGATCTATTAGAGAGAAAAATCCCAGCCCAAATTTATCACTGCAATCCACTTGTATTCACACACCTTTTTTCTAGTAGAAGAATTAAGCTGATGTTAGCTGGCAGAGAAGCAGGAGGAAGCAAGACAACCAATTGGAGGAACGTGCCCGTCGGCGGGATGGCGTCCAGGAGTACGCTCACCTTCGACCGTAGGGTGGAACTGACGCACACGCCATCGAGGACCTGCCCACTCGTGCGAGATCGAACTGAACCAGTTTGTGATGCCAAGGCCGAATCGTCGCTCGTGTCTTGGATGAAGGCACTCACTCATTCCTGCAAAATTGAATTGTAGACACTTTAATGCTAACTACAAAAAAAACATGGAATCAACACTGAAGTACTAGTATGACTGGACAAGAAGCTCAAAATTGTAGCTGCACACGCACTAAACTTACAGATTTTTTACTTTTAACTTTTTTAGGTGATATATCTAACCTTACAGGATTTTAAAACGTGGACTGACTACAACAAGAAAATACAAGGGGTATGGCAAAAGTCTCATCCAGCCCCAACAAAATTCTGTAGCATCACACGTGCTATCATTTTTAGGTAAACGGAGATGCCAGCTTCCTCTTTTTAGGTACTACTAGCTCCCAGCAAAATTCAGTAAAGGCAGATAGGTCTAGCTACTCTATTTTGAAGCTCATGTTGACACATGAGAGAGGGATGGAAACGGAACAGCAGCAACAGCAGTGAAGATACTGCTGCTCCTTCCTCATCCATACCCTGCTCCTGCTAATTCTGACCCTTCTCGCGTAGTTGTGTTGCTCGGCCTGTTCGTCACAACAAGCGAGCGCCGACAGCGAGCGGCGCCTTTTTGCATGTACTTCATAGACCATGGTAGGCAGATTATGTACTTTGTCTACTTCACAACCCATGACGAGTATCTGCTTTTTCCTTTGAACTGTTCTGAACTAACAGCACACAACACATCACTCTGTCTATATATCCCCGTCTCCTTGTCTGAGCTTCAGTTTAGAACATAGTTCCTGAACTTACTAATTAGTATAACATGTTCTGACGCTGGCGCACAATGTGTACGGAGTAGCTCTATTTTTTCTGTGTGAATGTTTAAGAGGAAAATCAACATTGAATTGCAGGAGAGAAGAGAAGTCTATGGCCGCGGGGATGCCCCTTCGGCACCGACATCCAGCAGGGGAGCCTCCCATGGTAGTAACACACATTGATCTTTTTTTTGTGATTATTCCTGAACTGATGATAAAATCCGTAGTGAACTGTGACACCTAGTGTATGTTTTCTTTTTTGTACAGGGCATGATTGGAACTAGTACTAAGTAAGCAGTGTAGGGATTAACAGAGCAGTGTATGTTAATCTCAATGCTCTTTGAACTTGTCACGTTGCTTACCTCTGCATGTTTCAATAAATCCAGAAAACATATGTGGCAAAGGAGAGTCGTTGAACGGCCACTAGTGTTGATGGTGAACGGCCTGTGGTGCCAGTGGTGAACGCCCTGTGCTCCACGCTGACAGCTGGAGACGAAGGTCTGCCAGAGGCCAGGGGACTGCCAGCTCGGGGACAGGAGGCACGGCTGTTCGAAGGACGATGCGCGGCAGTTTGAGTTAGCGCCGGAGGAGAACCTGGTGGAGCATCTCGAAGGCGGCGAGTGGGCACTGAAGAACCTGGTGGGCACTGAAGAACTGATGCAGAATGGTCATACAGAAAATATACCAGAGAACTTGATATGTCTGGCAGCGCTCGTGCAGAACGGCGCCCTCGCCGGAGAGTAGCCCACCGGCACCCACCACCCCGCTTCCGCCGCCGCTGGGCAGTAGGGCCACCGCGGCGAGGAGGACGGCCCAGACCCCTGGCTTGAAGACGAAGGGGTTGGGCGGCGGCGGTGCAGCCGTGGGACCTCGGGGAAGGGGGAAGGCGGCCGGATCTCGTGGAGGAAGACGGCGGAGCGCGGGGAGGAAAGTGCTGGCGCTTGGGGAGGGAGGCACCCGTCGCATGGGAAGGAAGGCGGCAGTGCGCGGGGAGGGAGGCGGCGGCGCGCAGGGAGGGAGGCGGCGGCCACGCGTGGACGCGGGGAGGCCGCCGGCGGCGAGTGGGAGCAGGGGGGCGGCGGTCGGCGGCGCGTGGGAACAGGGGGCGGCGGGCGGCGTCGCGTGGGAGCAGGGGGCGGAGCCGTCGGGAAGGGGTGGTTCGAGAAGACGCTGGGAAGTGGGGTGGGCTTTCTCTGTGTTTCGGGCGGGGTGCAGCACCGGGTTTTGCAAAATAGATCGGGCCTTTATAGGGCGAGGGGTAACAGAATAGTTCAGCCATATATATATATATATACACTTTTATGGATTAAAGAACACTTGATGTATGTCTTGCGTATGAATAACCGTGGTGACAACGGGGTATCATACTGATTCACTTGATGTATGTTTTAGCACTCAACTTGCGGATTCCCGAGGTGAAATTAGGGTAATCTATGCATATGGGTTGATGCATGTTTTCGTCTTTGTTTCTCAGGTAGAAATCTTGGGGCACTTGAAGTTTTTTGTGTTGGATTGAATATTATGAATCTGAAGTTGTTTGATGCAAATCGTATAATCAACCCACGGATACTTGTGGTGACATTGGAGTATCTATGTGACATTAGAGTTAGTTGATGTGTATCATATGGTGTTATTTTAGTACGAACTCTAGGGCTGTTTGTGACACTTATAGGAATAGCTCAATAGATTGATCGGAAAGAATAACTTTGAGGTGGTTGTGTACCTTACAAACAATTTCATCTTATGTTCTCCCCTAGATAAGAATTTTGGATTGATTCTTTGTCGCACTTTGAGGGATTGCCATATGATTCAACTATGTTAGGATTGTTGAGATATTGCACTAGTGAAAGCATGAACCCTAGGCCTTGTTTTTAAGCATTGCAATACCGTTTCTGCTCACTTTTATCATTTGCTACCTTGCTGTTTTTTATTTATTCAGATTATAAAAAAATATTTCTATTATCCATACTACACTTGTATCACCATCTCTTCGCTGAACTAGTGCACCTATACAATTTGCCATTGTATTTGGTGTATTGGGAACACAAAAGATGGTTGCTGGGTTGTTTGAGAGAGACCATCTTCATCCTACGCCTCTCATGGATAAATAAACCTTAGGTCATCCACTTGACGAAATTTGCTACTGTCCTACAAAAATCTGCGCTTGGAGGCCCAATACGAGTCTACAAGAATAAAGTTGTGTAGTAGACATCATGGTCACACACGACTTCTTAGGCGTAATTGTTTGCGATAGTAAACATATCTAACACGATTTGTGATGTCTACTACACAACCTTCTTATTGTAGACGTTATTGGGCCTCCAAGTGCAGAGGTTTGTAGGACAGTAGCAAATTTTCCTCAAATGGATGACGTAAGGTTTATCAATCCGTGGGAGGCGTACGATGAAGATGGTCTCTCTCAAGCAACCCTGCAACCAAATAACAAAGAGTCTCTTGTGTCCCCAACACACCCAATACAATGGTAAATTGTATAGGTGCACTAGTTCAGCGAAGAGATGGTGATACAAGTGCAATATGGATGGTAGATATAGGTTTTTGTAATCTGAAGTTATAAAAACAGCAAGCTAACAAGTAATAAAAGTGAGCGAAAATGGCATTGCAATGCTTTGAAACAAGGCCTACGTTGACAAACACTCCGCACCACCTACGTTGACAGGCCAACAGACCCTAGATCAGTTAAACGCTCTCGAGCCAGATCTAGAGCTTCCAGGGTATTTCAAGGGTATAATAAGGAACACGCCTGTACTCACAAGACATGCTTCTGGGATCTGCCTTACTTCAAAGACCTCCTTTGCCCACACAACATCGACGTGATGCATAATGAAAAGAATATCGCCGAAGCCATTTTTGGTACATTGTTCGGCATAGAGGGGATCAAAGGATAATACTAAGGCTAGAGTCGATCAGGAGGAGCTATGTGATAGACCGTTACAAAACATGAAAGAACCGAAAGGAAAGGGGAACTGGACGAAGCCAAAGGCATGGTTCAATCTTGGAAGGCCAGCTATGAAGGAAATTATTTTGTGGGTGAAAATGCAGTTGATGTTCTGCTACGTCTCAAGCTTGCGTTGGTTTTCCCTGAAGAGGAGAGGATGATGCAGCACAGTAGCGTAAGTATTTCCCTCAGTTTTTGAGAACCAAGGTATCAATCCAAGGCCACGCGCAAGTCCCTCGTACCTGCACAAAACGATAGCTAATCGCAACCAACACGATTAGGGGTTGTCAATCCCTTCACGGTCACTTACGAGGGTGAGATCTGATAGAGATAATATTTTTAGTATTTTTGGTATAAAGATGCAAAGTGAAAAGTAAAAGCAAAGCAAGTAAATAAAGTGATGGAGATTGATATGATGAGAATAGACCCAGGGGCCATAGGTTTCACTAGTGGCTTCTCTCAAGAGCATAGATATTCTACGGTGGGTGAACAAATTACTGTTGAGCAATTGATGAATTGAGCATAGTTATGAGTATATCTAGGCAATGATCATGTATATAGGCATCACGTCCGTGACAAGTAGATGAAACGATTCTGCATCTACTACTATTACTCCACTCATCGACCGCTATCCAGCATGCATCTAGAGTATTAAGTTAAAAACAGAGTAACGCCTTAAGCAAGATGACATGATGTAGAGGAATAAATTCATGCGATATGATAAATACCCCATCTTGTTATCCTCGATGGCAACAATACAATACGTGCCTGGCAACCCCTTCTATTACTGGGTAAGGACACCGCAAGATTGAACCCAAAGCTAAGCACTTCTCCCATTGCAAGAACTAACAATATAGTTGGCCAAACCAAACAGATAATCGAAGAGACTTGCAAAGATAACTCAATCATACATAAAATAATTCAGAGAAGAATCAAATATTTTCCATAGATAAGTTGGATCATAAACCCACAATTCATCGGTCTCAACAAACACACCGCAAAAAGAAGATTACATCGAATAGATCTCCACAAGAGAGGGGAGAACATTGTATTGAGATCCAAAAGAGAGAAGAAGCCATCTAGCTACTAGCTATGGACCCGAAGGTCTGAAGTAAACTACTCACACTTCATTGGAGGGGCTATGGTGTTGATGTAGAAGCCCTCCATGGTGGATGCCCCCTCCGGCGGAGCTCCGGAATAGGCCCCAAGATGGGATGTCATGGATACAGGAAGGTACGGCGGTGGAATTAGGTTTTTGGCTCCTCCTCTAATCTGTTGGGGGTACGTAGGTATATATAGGAGGAAGGAGTACGTCGGTGGAGCGTCAGGGGGCCCACGAGGCAGGGTGCGCGCCAAGGGGGGCGCGCTCTCCACCCTCGTGACCGCCTCTGGCACTTCTTGGAGTAGGGTCCAAGTCTCCTAGATCACGTTCGGTGAGAAGATCACGTTCCCGAAGGTTTCATTCCGTTTGGACTCCGTTTGATATTCCGTTTCTTCTAAACAATGAAATAGGCAAAAAACAG
This sequence comes from Aegilops bicornis, assembly GCA_021605145.1. Taxonomy (NCBI): domain Eukaryota; kingdom Viridiplantae; phylum Streptophyta; class Magnoliopsida; order Poales; family Poaceae; genus Aegilops; species Aegilops bicornis. The sequence goes on along the minus strand of CM038671.1, from coordinate 829,555,887 downwards.
CAATTCTGGGCTGGGCCTCCAGTTAATAGGTTAGTCCGAAAAGTAATATAAAAGTGGAAAATAAAGCCCATTATAGTCCAAAACAATAGATAAAGTAGCATCGAGCAATCAAAAATTATAGATACGTTGGAGACGTATCATGCATCCCCAAGCTTAATTCCTGCTCGTCCTCGAGTAGGTAAATGATAAAAAGAGAATTTTTTATGCGGAGTGATACTTTGGCATAATTTCAATGTAAATCTTCTTAATTGTGATATGAATATTCAGATCCGAAAGATTCAAGACAAAAGTTCATATTGACATAGAAAATAATAATACTTCAAGCATACTAATCAAAATAATTATGTCATCTCAAAATAACATGGCAAAAGAAAGTTCATCCCTACAAAATCATATAGTTAGGCTATGCTTCATTTTCATCACACAAAGATGTTCCCAACTTCTATACCCCCGATGACAAGCCAAGCAATTGTTTCATACTTAAATAATCTCAAAAAATTTCAACCTTCACGCAATACATGAGCGTGAGCCATGGATATATCACTATGGGTGGAATAGAATATGATGATGTGGATTGTGTGGAGAAGACAAAAAAGGAGAAAGTCTCACATTGACGAGGATAATCAACGGGCTATGGAGATGCCCATCAATTGATGTCAACATGAGGAGTAGGGATTGCCATGCAACGGATGCACTAGAGCCATGAATGCTCAACAAAAGAAAACTAGTGGGTGTGCATCCAACTTGCTTGCTCATGAAGACCTAGGGCATTTGAGGAAGCCCATCGTAGGAATATACAAGCCAAGTTCTATAATGAAAAATTCCCACTAGTATGAAAAAAGACAACTTATGAGACTCACTATATGAAAAACATGGTGCTACTTTGAAGCACAATATATGAGACTCACTACATGAAGAACAAGGTGCTACTTTGAAGCACAAAATATGAGACTTACTACATGAAGAACATGGTGCTACTTTGAAGCACAAGTGTGGAAAAAGAGATAGTAGCATTGCCCTTTTTCTTTTTTTCTTTTTGGGCCTTTCTTTTTTTTGGCCTTTCTCTTTTTTTTGGGCAATGCTCTAATAATGATGATCATCACACTTCTATTGATTACAACATAAAGATTACAACTCGAAACTAGAACAAGGTATGACTCTATATGAATGCCTCCGGTGGTGTACCGGGATGGTGCAATGAATCAAGAGTGACATGTATGAAAGAATTATGAACTGTGGCTTTGCCACAAATACGATGTCAACTACATGATCATGCAAAGCAATATGACAATGATGGAGTGTGTCATAATAAACGGAACGGTGGAAGTTGCATGGCAATATATCTCGAAATGGCTATGGAAATGCCATTATAGGTAGGTATGGTGGCTATTTTGAAGAAGTTATATGGTGGGTGTATGGTACCGACAAAAGTTGTGTGGCACAAGAGAGGCTAGCAATGGTGGAAGGGTGAGAGTGTGTATAATCCATGAACTCAACATTAGTCATAAAAAATTCACATACTTATTGCAAAAATCTATTAGTCATCAAACAAAGTGCTACGCGCATGCTCCTGGGGGATAGATTGGTAGGAAAAGACCATCGCTCGTCCCAGACCGCCACTCATAAGACAATCAAAAAATATCTCATGCTCCAACTTTGTTACATAACTGTTCACCATACGTGCATGCTACGGGACTCACAAACCTCAACACAAGTATTTCTCAAATTCACAACTACTCACTAGCATGACTCTAATATCACCATCTTCATATCTCAAAACAATCATAAGGAATCAAACTTCTCATAGTATTCAATGCACTTTATATGAAGGTTTTTATTATATCCGTCTTGGATACCCATCATATTAGGACTAGTTTCATAACCCAAGCAAATTACCATGATGTTTAAGACTCTCAAAATAATATAATTGAAGCATGAGAGTTCATCTATTTCTTCAAAATAAAACCAGCGTCGTGCTCTAAAAATATATAAGTGAAGCACTAGAGCAAATGACAAACTACTCCAACAGATATAAGTGAAGATCAATGAGTAGTCGCATAATTATGTGACTATGTGAAGACTCCTTCTCATAAATAAAATTTCAGATCTTATGTAATTTATTCAAACAAGCAAAACAAAATAAAATGACATTGCAAGGATAGCACATATCATGTGAAGAAGCAAAAACTTAGGTTCAAGCAAAACTGACCGATCATTGTTGAAGAAGAAAGGTAGGATGCCAACCAGGGCATCCCCAAGCTTAGATGCTTGAGACTTCTTGAAATATTAATTAGCGATGCCTTGGGAATCCCCAAGCTTGAGCTTTTGTGTCTCCTTAATTCCTTTCATATCGCGGTTTCCCTAAATCTTAAAAGCTTCATTCACACAAAACTCAACAAGAACTCGTGAGATATGTTAGTATAAATCCATGCAAAACCTTATCATTATCTATTGTAGCAAATAACTAAAATTATTATTTAACATTGAATACTAAATGACTCTGCATATTTAAAGTATTATCCTCAAATAGAATCATTAAACAAGCAATCATATGCAAACAATGCAAACATAACAGCAATCTGTCTAAACAGAACAGTCTGTAAGGAATGCAAGAACATTCATACTTCTCTAATTCCAAAAATTCTGAAAAATTACCAAACTGTACATAATTTGTTGTTACTCATTGTGTAAAAATTTCAAGATTTTATCATGTTCTGACTATTCACAAATATTCAAAACATAACAACAAACTTTCTGTTTTCAAACAGCAACATATAGACTTGAAAAATAAGCATGGTAAAGGCTATACTTGACCTTTTTATTGAACTAAAAGATGCAAAACATTACTCTAAATAGAAGCAAGGAAATAAAAATAAAATAAAATGACACTCCAAGAAAAACTCATATCTGTGGTGAATAAAAATATAGCCTCAAGTAAATTTACCGATGAATGAAGACGAAAGAGGGGATGCCATCCGGGGCATCCCCAAGCTTAGGCTCTTGGATGTCCTTGAATATTACCTTCGGGTGCCCTGGGCATCCCCAAGCTTAGGCTCTTTCCACTCTTTATTCCATAGTCCATCGAAACTTTACCCAAAACTTGAAAACTTCACAACACAAAACTTAACAGAACTTCGTGAGATGGGTTAGTATGATAAAGACAAATCATTCACTTTGGTATTGTCAAGATAAGATTCATAATTGTTCTCACACAATGCCTACTGTACCTTATCATTACCACAATTTATATTACTTAATATAAGCTATGGAAACACTAAAACAAGCAAACCATGCATTGAAAACAGAATCTGTGAAAAACAGAACAGTCTGTAATGATCTGGACAAGAACCATACTTCTGTTACCCCAAAAATTCTGAAAAAATAGGACAGCGTAGGAAATTTGTATATCAATAAAGTGTAAAAAATTCAGAATTTTATCACGTTCTAGTGAATTTATACAATCCTGTGACTGGAAGCAAATGTTTCTGTTTTTGCACAGAATCAAGTCAACTATCATCTACACTATCCCAAAGGCTTTACTTGGTAATTTATTGAAAAAAAGCTATAAAACAGGATTAACACAATAGCTTAATCATGTGAACACACAAAAATAGTAGGTATAAGTATTGGGTTGTCTCCCAACAAGCGCTTTTTTAATGCCTTTTTAGCTAGGCTCGATGATTTCAATGATGCTCGCATAAAAGATAAGAATTGAAACATAAAGGGAGCATCATGAAGAATATAACTAGCACATTTAAGTATAACCCACTTCCTATGCATAGGGATTTTTTGAGCAAACAACTTATGGGAACAATAATCAACTAGCATAGGAAGGCAAAACAAGCATAACTTCATGATTTTCAACACATAGAGAGGAAACTTGATATTATTGCAATTCCTACAAGCATATATTCCTCCCTCATAATAATTTTCAGTAGCATCATGAATGAATTCAACAATATAACTATCACATAAAGCACTATTTTCATGATGCACAAGCATAGAATTTTTATTACTCTCCACATAAGCAAAATTCTTCTCATTCAGAATAGTGGGAGTATCATAAGGAAATTGAATACTATAAATTGTTTCCACATTAAAAGAATAATGTTCAGAAAAAGGGTAATCATAATAATGACATGTTTTTAATTATAATCATCACTAGTTTTTATATAATAAGTATCATCACAATAATCATCATAAGTAGCCACTTTGTTCTCATCATAATCAATTGAAACCTCTTCCAAGACAGTGGAATCATTACTAAATAAAGTCATGACCTCTCCAAGTCCACTTTTATAATTATCACAATAATATTCAACATCCTCCAAAATAGTGGGATCATTACTTTGTAAAGTTGAAACTCTTCCAAACCCACTTTCATCAATATAATCATCGTAAATAGGAGGCATTCTATCATCATAATAAATTTGCTCATCAGAACTTGGGAGGCTAAAAATATCATCTTCATTAAACATAGCATCCCCAAGCTTGGGACAAACATTAATTGCAGCAAATAAATTCTCAAACATGTCATTCTCATCAAACATAGCGTCCCCAAGCTTGGGCCTTTTCATATCATAAGCATAATCACTCTCATCATTAATAATATGGATGGCACCAATAGTATAGCAATTATCATCATCGCAATGAGTAATAGAAGCAACATCATTTGGGAGGGATACCTTTTTACCTTTGCTTCTCCGTCTTTTATTTTTCTTCTTCACATTAAGTATGGGTTTAATCCTCTTTCTGGAGCTCCTTATTAATGAGATTGGTTGAATAGAAGGCTCCTCTCGTTACCTGATTCATCATAAGAAAGAATAGGAGGATCTTGGGAAATCTCTTCCCTTTCATTAGTATTCTCTTCATCTTATATTTGTTTTCTTGTCTTTATGTAATTGGCAATATAAGGATTTTCAATGCAATTCACTGCACAATACATATAAATTTCCTCTAGATCAAAATCAAGAACTTTATCAAGGAAAAATTCTGGAAGATCCTTAGTTATACGTTTCATTTCTTCATAACCCACAAGCAAATTAAGTTCATTATGATGCACAAGGGAAATCAAGTCATCACAATTTTTGGACACGATTCGATCATGAAACAATTTGCATTGGAGATTTAAATGATCACGTTCATTGCAAAGTTCACAAGGATGGCAAAGAAATTTTAAATTTTCAGCACAAGCATCTAGCCTCTCTTGCAACCATTTAGTTTCTAAATATTTATGCCTCTTGCAAAATCTATCTTCCCTATTTGGTGTGTACTTGCAAACTCTATGCACTCCACAGAAATTGACATGCTTATAAGAGACATTTTCATCATTACTAGTGCAATCATCATTAGTACTGTGGATATTCAAAGAGTTCATACTAACAACATTGCAATCATGCTCATCATTCAAAGATTTAGTGCCAAACATTTTAATGCATTCTTCTTCTAACACTTGAGCACAATTTTCCTTTCCATCATTTTCACGAAAGATATTAATAAGATGAAGCATATGAGGCACCCTCAATTCCATTTTTTTGTATTTTTCTTTTATAAACTAAACTAGTGATAAAACAAGAAAAAAGACCCGATTGCAAGATGTGAAGATATACCTTCAAACACTAACCTCCCCGGCAACGGCGCCAGAAAAGAGCTTGATGTCTACTACACAACCTTCTTCTTGTAGACGTTGTTGGGCCTCCAAGTGCAAAGGTTTGTAGGACAGTAGCAAATTTCCCTCAAGTGGATGACCTAAGGTTTATCAATCCGTGGGAGGCGTAGGATGAAGATGGCCTCTCTCAAACAACCCTGCAACCAAATAACAAAGAGTCTCTTGTGTCCCCAACACACCCAATACATTGGTAAATTGTATAGGTGCACTAGTTCATGAAGAGATGGTGATACAAGTGCAATATGGATGGTAGATATAGGTTTTTGTAATCTGAAATTATAAAAACAGCAAGGTAACAAGTAATAAAAGTGAGCGAAAATGGTATTGCAATGCTTCGAAACAAGGCCTAGGGTTCATACTTTCACTAGTGCAAGTTCTCTCAACAATGATAACATAATTAGATCATATAACAATCCCTCAACATGCAACAAAGAGTCACTCCAAAGTCACTAACAGCGGAGAACAAACGAAGAGATTATTGTAGGGTAGGAAACCACCTCAAAGTTATTCTTTCCGATCAATCCATTGGGCTATTCCTATAAGTGTCACAAACATCCCTAGAGTTCGTAGTAAAATAACACCTTAAGACACAAATCAATCAAAACCCTAATGTCACCTAGATACTCCAATGTCACCTCAAGTATCCATGGGTATGATTATACAATATGCATCACACAATCTCAGATTCATCTATTCAACCAACACAAAGAACTTCAAAGAGTGCCCCAAAGTTTCTACCGGAGAGTCAAGACGAAAACGCAGCAACCCCTATGCATAGATTCCCAAGGTCACGGAACCCGCAAGTTGATCACCAAAACATACATCAAGTGAATCAATAAAATACCCCATTGTCACCATGGGTATCCCACGCAAGACATACATCAAGTGTTCTCAAATCCTTAAAGACTCAATCCGATAAGATAACTTTGAAGGGAAACTCAATCCATTACAAGAGAGTAGAGTGGGAGATATATCATAAGATCCAACTATAATAGCAAAGCTCGTGATACATCAAGATCGTGCCAAATTAAGAACACGAGAGAGAGAGAGAGAGAGAGAGAGAGAGAGAGAGATCAAACACATAGCTACTGGTACATACCCTCAGCCCCGAGGGTGAACTACGCCCTCCTCGTCATGGAGAGCGTCGGTATAATGAAGATGGCCACCGGTGATGGATCCCCCCTCGTGGGATGCTTGAAACAGGTCCCGATTGGTTTTTGGTGGCTACAGAGGCTTGCGGCAGCGGAACTCCCGATCTAGGTTTCTTTCTGGGGGTTTCTGTATTTATAGGAATTTTTGGCATCGATCTCATGTCAGCGGGGTCTCCGAGTCATCCACGAGATAGGGGGCGTGCCCTGCACCCTCGTGGATGGCTCGGGACTCTTCTGGCCCAACTCTTTTACTCCGGGGCCTTCTTTTGGTCCATAAAAAATCATCAAAAATTGGCACGTCAATTGGACTCCGTTTGGTATTCCTTTTCTGTAAAACTCAAAAACAAGGAAAAAACAGAAACTGGCACTGGGCTCTAGGTTAATAGGTTAGTCCCAAAAATCATATAAAACAGCATATAAATGCATATAAAACATCCAAGATGGATAATATAATAGCATGGAACAATAAAAAATTATAGATATGTTGGAGACGTATCAATTTGTCAAAAAATTATGCGTGCAATGGTTCACGAAATCATATAACACACGGTTCTTTTCACCCAAAAGTGTGTGATACTTCAGTTCAACGCACACGCTTCTTTGAGAAGAATTATGGGCAAGGAATTGCACACAATTTCCTTTCCCAATTGTGTGCAATGTATTGGCCATAACATACATTTTATTTCCAGAGACACGGTTTTATTTTTATAACGTGTCTGATGTCTTCATCGCGCATAGTTTGAGGCTAGTGTATGCGATAGATGTCTCTTAATAGCACATATATCCACTAGTGTGAATTTTTTACAATGGTGATGTCAAGTCATTCCTTCTCAACATAGAGAGACCCAACTACTTTTCTTTAGCTAATAATCATGTGTTCTCGTCTTGGTGATAAACAAGTGGAACAAAAATTACTACATGATGGCGATCGAGGAGGCCGATGCATCGCTGACCCGTCGAAGAATTGCGGTGCAAGGGTGTGACAAGAAGCACTAGGAAAAGAGCACACATAGCAGGTGTTTGGTTACCTGCAAGCTTTGCGTGTTTCCCGGGAGCCTGTTTGAGGGTATGTAGGCTCTGGGCCATGCTCTGCATGTTCTTTGGCCGTCTGCATTTACCTCAATACGCATCCTCCCAGTAGTGTAAATTGCACTACAACGAGCCTGCATCCGGGGAGACGACCGATATGAGCATTCCTCCAAAGCTTGACTGAGGTGTGTTTTAAGATTCAAGCCGTGCAGGTGTAGGAAATTATGCGGGTAAGCAAACATCAAAAACTTGGCCCACTAAAGCATGCAGGTAGCCAAACATGCCAATAGTGGATTTGGGTGATGTGTCATGTCACTCGGTTTAATCTATTAGTATTTCAATTTATTACACTTAAGATGGACAATTATACGTTCTACAACCTACGTCAATATAATTGTTCAAAATGCATTTCTGGAACTTTTTATTAACATACTAAGAAAATTCAAACACATATAATGCATGATAACACATCTAATGAATCATATTAGTTTACAAAGGGAATGCAGCTGAAAACAGCACAAAGGGACACGAGATGATGTTTATTGTTTTTCTTAAGTCTGAAGTAAAGCCAATTCAATGAAAGGTTTCTATATAACATCTCGAATGAAATGTTAAGAAAAATAGATCAATATAACTTGTACTATGGATTATGATTTCAATTTGGCGATAGTGCATTTTGCAATAAATAAATGCGTGAACCGCAACAAGGAATATTGTATTTTAAATTTATCATCACAATATATGTGGCTAATTGTGCTAAATGTGATAGAAAAGTTAATAACTAAGATGTTATGCTACCACAGTAAGTCATAAATAAGTAAAAAAGTTTAGCATAAATAACTTAAATTTCTTATTATTAACTTAATCTAATCTACTAACTCTATCAAATAAGGAAATGTGTAGATCCAACTCAGCATCATGTTCATCCATTGATATTTGGACGGTCCAAATTAGTGCCTAATGATTTAAAATGTTAAATTATTATTGATTTTTTGAATTTGACACAAAATAAATTCTTTTACCCACGAAAGCATAAAAAACTTGGAATTTACGGAAATAAATTTGAGGAATAAACACATCTTTTATATAAATTTGGATAAATTTGTATTAAACAATTGGATATATATTTCTGTTTTAGCAACACTATTTTGAAAGAATTGATATAACCCAATGGTACGTTCATTTTACCTACATTAGGGTTAAGTTAAAATAGAAATAAAACAAAGAAGTCCTGCTATAACTACACTATTAAATTTCGAGCTTGTTCAAAGGCAAAGCGCTCGCCCTGGGGGCGAGAGCTCGTCAAGCGAGATGGAAGATCAGAAAATTTGGACGAAGCTTTGGAATGTCCGATGCCCAAGGAATGTACATCATTTTATGTGGAGATTAGCACACAACAGCCACCCGTTACTATGGAATGTGGAGAGTATCGGAGTTGAATTGGACACGAGTTGTGTTGTGTGCAAGAGATTACTGCAGGATGGGGATCACCTGTTCTTAAAGAGTAACGAGGTGAAGAAGATGTGGCGTGCAAGTGGGTTGGAGGAGTATAGGCTGAAGCTGCTCGACAGTGTATCACCTATACAACTACTGGCGCGAATCTTTGCTCTGGCAGACGACATAAAACTTAAGATTATATGTCTCATGTGGTAGTGGTGGACGGAAAGAAACAAATCAAATCACCAGCAGACTAGGGCATCTGTCGAAGAGTTCCAGTTTTCACTGGCTAGACACCTTGCAGAGTGGCACGAATTTCATGCAGGGCCGAGGAAGACGAAGATACAGGAGGCCCCCAATGCTAAGTGGCTAAAGCCGACAATGGACCTGGTAAAAATCAATGTGGATGGTGCCTTTGTGCCTGGCAGCCAGCAAGCTAGTTGGGGCTGTGTGGCACGAGATCACACAGGAGATGTTCTGTTCGCTGTTGCAGGTAATATGGACAACATAAGTGAAGCCCTCCATGCAGAAGCTCAAGCCCTCATGCATGCCATAAATCTGGTTGAAACCCATGGCATGGGTCGGGTCATCTTTGAAGTGGATTGTCTAGGTCTTGCTCAAGCTATCAACACCCCTGTTCTGGATCGATCAGCCTTGGGCGCTGTCTTCGGAGAGACAAGATTTTTGCTCCAGTTAGCCTTTGTTGATTGGCATGTTGTACATTGCCCCCGTGCTTTTAGTACCAGCTCACGAGCTGGCTGTAATTGGTAGGCATGGCATGTTTGGTAGCCAATATGTTTGGCTCTCGAATTATCCCACCAGTGTAACTGCCGCAGTAGCCGCCGATTTGATCAGTCCGAGGTAATTGTGACGCCCCCGATTCAATCATACACTAATCATACACGCAAACGTGTACGATCAAGATCAGGGACTCACGGAAAGATATCACAACACAACTCTAAAAATAAAATAAGTCATACAGGCATCATAATACAAGCCAGGGGCCTCGAGGGCTCGAATACAAGTGCTCGATCATAGACGAGTCAGCGGAAGCAACAATATCTGAGTACAGACATAAGTTAAACAAGTTTTCCTTAAGAAGGCTAGCACAAACTGGGATACAGATCGAAAGAGGCGCAGGCCTCCTGCCTGGATCCTCCTAACTACTCCTGGTCGCCGCCGGGCTGCTGCGTAGTAGTAGGCACCTCCGGTGTAGTAGTCGTCATCGACGGTGGCGTCTGGCTCCTGGGCTCCATCGTCTGGTCGCAGCAACCGGGTAAATAAAGGAGGAAAAGGGGGAACAAGGCAACCGTGAGTACTCATCCAAAGTACTCGCAAGCAAGGAGCTACACTACATATGCATGGATATATGTGTAAAGAGCCATATCAGTGGACTGAACTGCAGAATGCCAGAATAAGAGGGGGATAGCTAATCCGCCGAAGACTACGCTTCGCAGCCTCCGCCTTGCACGCATGTAGAAGAGAGTAGATCAAGTCCTTCAAGTAGCATCGTATAGCATAATCCTACCCGGCGATCCCTCCTCGTCGCCTGTTAGAGAGCGATCACCGGGTTGTATCCGCACTTGGAAGGGTGTGTTTTATTAAGTATCCGGTTCTAGTTGTCATAAGGTCAAGGTACAACTCCAAGTCGCCCTGTTATCAAGATCACGGCTATTCGAATAGATTAACTTCCTGCAGGGTGCACCGCATAACCCAACACGCTTGATCCCATTTGGCGGACACACTTTCTCGGTCATGCCCGGCCGCGGAAGATCAACACGCCGCAGCCCCACCTAGGCCAACAGAGCGGTCAAGACGCCAGGTCTAAACCTAAGCGCCAGGGTCCGGGCCCATCGCCTTAGCACACCGCACGCTATGACGCGGCCGAAGGCAGACCTAGCAACCTCCATTACAAAGGAAGTCACGTTACGCGGTCCAATCCGTGGCGCCGCTCGATCGGCCCGACGTCCACGAAGGCTTCGGTGATACCACGACGGATACCCATAACTACTCCCACGTAGATGGTTAGTGCGTATAGACCAAATGGCGGACTCAGATCAAATACCAAGATCTCGTTAAGCGTGTTAAGTATCCGCGAACGCCGACCAGGGCCAGGCCCACCTCTCTCCTAGGCGGTCTCAACCTGCCCTGTCGCTCCGCCACAAAGATCCATCCAGAGGGCCGTCGGGACAAAGGTCCTTTCAGCCCCCAATCCGTGAATCACTCGCGGGTGCTCCTCGAGCCGACCCGACTTTAGTCACCACATGTATCATGTATAAAGTATATAGTATATACTGCGATCACCTCCCGAGTGATCACGGCCCGATAGTATAGCACTGTGACGGACAAGAATGTAGGGCCACAGATGGAAATACTAGCATCCTATACTAAGCATGTAGGATTGCGGTAAAGGTAACAATGAGTAGCAAGGACAGGCTATGCATCGGGATAGGTATAACGGAAGCAAGAATATGCTACACTACTCTAATGCAAGCGGTATAGAGTAGAATAGGCGATATCTCGTGATCAAGGGGGGCTTGCCTGGTTGCTCGGCAAGAGAGGGGTCGTCAACTCCGTAGTCGAATCAAGGCAGCATTGTCGGTGTCGTAGTCTACCAAGAGAAGATGGGGAAGAAACAATGAATAACAAGTAAAAATATGAATATCGATTCAAGACATCAAAAGTAACGATACTAGAAGTGCCCTATCGTGGTATGAGGTGGTACTGTTAAGAAACATCCGCAAAGTATTCCCGGTGTTTAGCATTTTGGGCAGAGGAGCGGAGGGAAAGTTGCGAGTTCGATAGGTTAGGGGTGCGTGGCAGACGAACGGGCTGCGATCCGGGTTAAATCTCGTCGTTCGAGCAACTTTCATGTTGAAAATATTTTAATCCGAAGTTACGGATTAAAAGATATGATTTTCTAAAGATTTTATTAATTTACGGAATTTAATTAATTATTTAAATTAATTCGAAAAATAGAATAATGACATCAGCATGATGTCATGTTGATGTCGTGAGTCAACAGGGTTGATCGTCAACCTGACAGTGGGTCTGCATGTCATTAATCGATAACTAACTAACTAAATTAATTAATTTAATTAGTAGATTAGTCAGGTTAATTAAATGATTAATTAGTCTAATTAGGATTTATTAATTAATTAATTAACAAATTTAATTATTAATTATTAATTATTACTAATATTTATTTAAATTTTGTTGTTTATATATATATATATAAACGTTCTGGGGTCGTGGGCCCCAAGTGTCATAGGGCCATGGGGCCAAAGCGGCGGCTATCAGTGCGCGCACCCGATCGAAAGACCTGGCACGGCGCCGCCGAATGATCATGAAGTCGGGCGACGCCCAGTTACAGGGGTGCCACGGCGGACGGCCACGAGTAGCGCCGAGCAAAGACAATGAGGGCGACGGAGGTAGGCGCCCGCAGCTGAGAGGCGGGCTGCGTGAGGTAGAACGAGGGGGTCATGAGGCAAGACGGGTCGAGGCGGCGACAGAACGGCGCTGGGCAAGTGGCACGGCGACGGTAGGGAACGATGGGGGGAGGCCACGGCGGAGCGAGCCCGGCGGCTGGGGCGCCCTACGGCATGGAAACGAAGAGAGGAAAGGGCGGAGGCGAGCACGGCGTCGGGGCTCACATCGGGCGTAGGGACGGGGCAGTGGGCTCGGGGCGGAAGACGGGGACGACGTCGACGGAGTCGAGGCGGAGGAGCTCCGGGTGGCGGCGGTTGGCGTCGGGGCAACGAGCACGACGTCCTGCGGAGCTCGGGGAGGAGGACGAGGACGCGAGGTCCGACAAGGAGGCGGTCGATCCGAGCGGTGATGGCGGGGCCTTCGGCGGCGGTGGTGGCGCACGGCGATGAGCGGGCGCGATCCGGTGGGTGGCTCGGCGACGGGCGGGGTTGGCGCCTGAAGCTGCGGCCTTGATCGTCGGGCAAGCGGGCGCCGCCGATCCGATCGGGAAAGGGAGAGCGGCGTGGGGAAGTGGATCGATCCCGATCCAGACGGATCGGGAGAGGGAGTGGGAGCGAGTGGGGAATGGGTTAGGGTTTCGTGTCGTGGGGCATGTGTAAGCGGGTGGGCTGGCCTGGGCCGATTAGGTTGGCTGGCTGGGCGGTGGCCCATGTGGGTAGGGGGGCTTGTTCTCCTTTTGCTTGTTTTGTTTTGTTTTTCCTTTTCTATTTTTGACCTTTTCCTTTTTGTTTATTTCCTTTCTGTTTTTTTTTCTTTAATAGTTATAGCTTTATAATAAGTTAAAGCCCACACCTAAATTGGAGTTGTAAAAGTTTTTAGTGACTAAATAAACTAGTTTAATATTTGTTTATAATTAATAGCATTTATATACTTGTTTTGTTACTGTTTATTCACCTGATGGTACTTAAACATTTTATAAACAGTGTGGTTTCTTCACCATAATTGCTTATGATTTATTTGACACCATCCGAACATTTTAGTTTTATTATTTGAACACTTTTATTGTTTGCTTGATTTTGAATTTGAATTCGAATCGGTTTCGAACTAACGCGAGATTAGCAACAGTAATCGAGGTGACGTGGCATCATTAGCGGAGGGTTACTGTGGCTTAATTATTCGGGCGTCACAGTAATTTTGGAGTTCAAGATGTTCCAGTTCAAAAAAAAAAGATTAGAGCGGAAACCTATCACTAAAGAAAATTATGAGGTTATGTCAAAATAAGGATTCCACCCTTCTTTATAAAATAATTTAATTTTTTTAATTATTTTAAATGAAACCCAAATATTTGGCTCACCCTCCAAACCATCATAATTTCATAAAAAAATTGTATTTTTTTGCGGGATAAAAAAATTGTATTGTCATAATTAAACATTATTTTATGTCCATGAGACTATTTAAAATACACTGAATCTCAATAGAAATATCCCCTCTTAGGTTGTAACACCCCAATACGCAAGCTACAACGATATCTTGCTAATGATGCCATGGTATCATGTTTTATTAAGAGAAATTGCAAGTTCATAAAAATCGAAGTCAGCTTTAAATTTACATTGCAAGTCAAATTATTATTTCTTCAAACAGGTAAACAAAATTATTCACAATATAACATAAAATCCCAGAGAAATTGTAAAATAACATTAATTTAAAATTGATCCATAAACTGCCCCCAGAAGCTATTTTATTGGTTCTGTAGCATATTACTTGACATTTTCAAATTCTAAAAAATATGTAACCTTTACCAAATGCTTTGAAACTTTTTGTGCAACACCACAATGTTTGTGCATGATTTATGTGCCAAGTTTCATGATAAAAAAATCACATGATATTAAAATAAAAATGCAAAACAGTGGAGAAAATATAAAACAGAAAATAAAAAAAAGGAAAATAGAAACCTGCACAGTGCACTTACAACCCAGTACAACAGTGCATAGCCCAGCCCACCATCGGTTTCTCCTACCTCTTTACAGGAGGAGGCAGAGGGGGGGAAATCCTATTCGCCGCTCGCTGCGGCAAACTGTCAAGCGATCGCACAGAGCAGCGCAGAGAGTAACAGATATGGCCCGGCCCACTTATACATAGTGCGTCCAACCGGTTTTGGGAACCTTCTAGAAGGTTCCCTGAACCGGGTTTTTTCCTGTATCTTTTTTCCTGGTTCTTTTCGGCTTTCTATTGTTTTTTTATTTCGTTTTTTCCATTTCTGTTTCTTTTCTTTTTTAGTTACTGTTTCTTTTCTTTAAGTTTTTTTTTATTTCACAACTTTGCAAAATTTGTTCGCAAATTTAAGAAAAATGTTCATTTTTCAATTTTTGTTCGTGAGTTTCAATTAATGTTCCTATTTCAAAGTTGTCCATGTTTTCAAAAAAAATGCATTCGAAAAATGTTTAGGAAATTCAAAAAGTGTTCCAGCTTTCCAAATTTGTTCACAAATTTATAAAATGTTCATGTTTTTAAATTTTCTTCACAAATTGAGAAAATGTTTGTAAATTCCACAAATTTGTTTGGGAGTTCGAAAAAATGTTCCCGTTCCAATATTTGTTTGCAAATTTCAAAAAATGTTCATATTTACAAGTTTTCTTTGGAGTTTCGAAAAATGTTCCATTTACAAAATTGTTTGCAAATTTAGAAAATGTTTGTTTTTTCAAATTTTGTTCTGGAGTTTCAAAAAATGTTCGCGTGCAAAAGTTGTTCGTGTTTCCAAATTTTGTTTTGAAATTTGAAAAATTGTTCCTGTTCAGGTTTTTGGGTAGTTTAAAAAATGTTTCCGTTCTACAAAATATGTTTGCGTCTCCAAAATTCGTTTATGTGTTGAAAAATGTTTGTTTCTCAAAATTAGTAAAAAAATAATAGTGTTCACGTTTGATAAAACATTCACGTTTTGTTTTTGAAAAAAGAAGTTTCGTGTTCGATTTTTTTAAAAATGTTCGGATCGGCATTTGAGTTTTCTTAAGGTTTTGCAATGGTCTATGATCAAGAAACCTAGTTAGCTCAACCGGTTTGAATCGTGTGCTCGGAATCAACGGGTCTAGCGTTCGATACCTGGCATTGCATCTTTCTTTTTTATTCCAGCGTGTTCGCGAGAGAGATGGGCCGGCCCAGTCTATCGATCCCCTATGCGATCGATCGCTCGACTGCTTCACGCAGAGAGGCCAATTCCTATTTGGCGCCTTAAGCGCCCGATTTAGCTGTTTTGCAATCGGGCGCATACCCCCCTCTCCTTCGCGTCGCGTATTGGGCCTGGCCCGTTTTGTGTCGCGTGAGTGAGCCGACTGCTTCCCCGTCCCGTGCTTTATCTTCATATCTTTCCCCCTCCCTTCGCTTCCTCTTCCTTCGCACCGCCGCCTCCTTCTTAGGGCGGCTTCTTCTTGGTTTCGATTGATTCCGCGGAGGATTCTTCTTCGTTTGGATCGATTCCTCATGCGGATTCTTCTTCGTCTCCTTTGTGCGCGATTGGGACCTAGGTGGAGGCCGGCGCTAGGGTTTGGATCGAACCCTAGCCGAGATATCGCCATGGATTCAGATGGTTCGTGTTGTCTCCGTCCAATTTTCTTCATGTTGCTTCCTTCAATAGTGATTATGCGTTCATGCTGCGTTTGCCTATGTGAGGGGAGGGGAGGGGGTTATTGATCTATGTGTTTGGTAGGAAGTTGTGCTGACGGTCGTTTTAGTACTGGAAGGGGGGCGCGGTGGGGATGGTAGGGTTAGTGATTTTTGTTCATGTATGTATGTGGGTGTAGTAGAGCATAGCTTGTCTGCTGTTCTTTTTCTTTGTTTGTAGATGGATACATCAATTTCAATTCAGTCAGTTTGTAAGCCAAATTGGTTCAATAACAGTTGCATTTTTCCACAACCAAGTGAAAACCATATTGGGGCCTCGATTTGGTCAAATGTTACAGTTTGCGTTCGCATGTGTGTGCCTAGCATAACTGTGCATTTGCTGTATTTTGTGTTTGCTGCCCATATCATCTATTTTTCCTGGCAAATTTATCAGGAAAGCTCACAAAAGTATTAGTGGTCGAGCTTACATTGTTTTCTTCCAGCAGGGCAGTGCTACTAATTGCTTCAGTTGTCTGTGTCTACTTAACTTTTGATGTTCGGGTTCATCGTGTTCCTACTACCGCCTGTCCATTAGACTGATAGTAGTACTACTGTATTCAACATTGTCATTTAGGATTTTAGGGGATATTCTGATGCCTTTCATATCACGCCCACTATATATGCAGATAATTCCTACTAACTTGGTCATGACATCAAGACTTGTATGTTTCTGGTGCAGCCACAGACAACTAGATAATATATGTGTACAGGTGCATTAATAATGTTTATTCTACTTTGCTTGTTTAGCTAGATCTGGTGTTGAATGGAGACTTTTGGCATTTTTTTTGAAGACTCTTGATGTTCTTCCCAATAGCAGAAGTAGTATGTTTTATTTGCAACAGATCATGCTCGCTATTTTTTTAATGCACTTATTTTTTTGCAATAGTAGATGGTATTCAAGATGCGCAAGCCGAAGATACTCAACCTGTGGTTGAAAGGGGTCTCCGTGATGAACAAGGCGGTATGTACTTACTCCATCACTCACAGAGCCCTGTCTGTGAGTTTATCAAATTTTTTTGTTCGAACCAGATTGTTCTTTTGGGCATTTTCTTTTGCTAAAATGTCCGTCGACCTCATCCTAATTCTGCTCGAGCTGTCTAGGGGAACTAAATCTGTTAAGTTTTGTTGATTAGGTTTTTGATTAGGTTAGTTTTTAAGACATTGTTTTTAGGCCGGTCATATATAACCACATAATAGGTTATGGTTTTTTTCCGTTCCATGTTTTCTTGTGGTCTGATTTGTTTCATTTTTGCATATTTTTTTTGTGAGCATGTGTGAATGCTAACTAGTGAAAACATCAAAACAAGAATGTTTTTTCTATACATGTTTTAACATTTCAGAATCTGACCCTTTTTAGAAAAGCCACGGGACGTGGCATTGCTGCACTATATCAAAACTCCAACCCAACTCACGTTGCTGGTTATATTAGTTATATGAAGCACATCTTAGTTATTCAATCATAGCCAATATATATATATATATATATATATATATATATATATATATATATATATATATTAAGATACCCGCTCAACAGTGGCCTAAAGTTAGAATGAGCTATAGTTATGGCACATGTAGATTTATTTTACCATTAATTTTTTGTTTTTTCAACTAGAACTTGAAATCGCAGAAAATTTCCTCTTAGTATTGCTATGGTTTCTTTGTCCAATCCACTTAGTTTGTTATGGTTTTCTATATTATCTGCAATTTTTATAGATTCTTAAGTTGTGCTCATTTTTTGTTAATAATAGTTGTTAAATCCGTATTTGCAGCACAAGAAGGAGGTGGGGTTGCCCAAGTTGAGGAACTACAAGGGGAGGAACCAACTGAATATCCTCCACGAGGTCTCCGCAATGAATCAGGTGGTATGTTAGTTTTTTTCCTCTCAGTTTTGTACCTTTCAAATTTGGTATAGTTCAATATAGATCACATATTTTTCCTTCTCTGTAGTAATATCTTTTCTTCTCATTTTTTCTAAGTCCATGTTCATCTAATCACTTTTTATCTAAATGCTTTTTCTTATGTGTGTTTTCATCTAATCACCTTTTATCTAAATGCTTTTTTTCGATGTCCATGTTCATCTTTTCTTCTCTGTAGTAGCTACTTGTCTTGCTGGTCCTCTAGTGTTTTCTTGTGATATCAGGCTATGCTTTTTTCATATTCCATCTTTATTTATTTATTCTCTAGTTTTTGCATCGTCTTATTAGTTGTTGTTATTTTATGTTTGTAGCCCGGGTGTTCCCTAGGAAATCATGCAAGCCTACTTACATTACCAGACTGTCTTTCAAGCATTGGGCAAAAACTGTGAAGAAATTTAGTGATATTCAGTTAGGCCATGTCAGAAAATACAAAATGGAAACTCCGTTTCATATGCCAAGGAAACTTAAAATCCCTATGAATCTGCTTGAATGGATAGATCAGCATATGTTTGGAACTAAAGAGCCTTGTTTCAAGCATAAGAATAAAGTTATCAAGATTACTAAAGATATGGTCGACAAAATTTTCGATTTCCCTGGCGGCACCGAGCCTTTTGTATTTAGTAGTGACGATCCCCAAGTGAAGGCAGAGGTTATACAGTTAAGGAACAAGTATCTTGATCATCGGAACAAAATGCCAATCAACAAGATAGAGGAGGTGATGCTTAGTGACCAGATAGAAGATAGTTTTATTAGGAGCTTCACATTTTATTTCCTATCATATTTTTTGTGCCCTGCGTCATACTGCTAAGCCAACAACAAGTTCTTGTACTCTCTAAGAGATGTTTCTGCTATCCCTTCACTTGACTTTGGGCAATTGGCACTGGATTTCATGCGTGAGGAATCAGAGCGTCACTTTGAAATGATAATGAACAGACCAAGTGTTGAGGAAATGAACAAGTCTTCATATATTGGTGGATGTCTTCCTATTTGGGGAGTAAGTTCAATCTTGACTTGCACTATTTCCTATCTCTCAACTTTATATTTAGTGACCTTTTTGTCTTTTAAATGGCAGATCATTTATCTGGATTTTGTTGATTTTGATGTTATTAAGAATCATCAGTCAACTGTGGATTATTCTCTCCCACGGATATCTCATGTTAAGACTGAAGATTTCAACTATCTTGAATTGGTTGATAGGAATTATGAGTCTAGGAAAAATTACGGGGTTTTACTAGTAAGCATCATATACTGTATTGTTTTTTGACTTACCTTTTTAGTTCTATTATTTTATTTGTCATCATTTGTTCAACTCCATTTTGCAGCTGCGAGACATATCACACACCCCATATGCCAATGTGACGCGTGTTGACAATGCTCTGATCTTTGCTGGTGTGTTTAACTCAATCCCTTTTGTGGAGGTATTTCTTATCAGCAGATTCTTTCATTTTCTATTTGGTTTCTTCTTTCTTGTCTTTTTTTTCTTGTTATAGCTAAAAATTTATTTCTAATGTCAATTGTAGGTCAAAATGCAAATAGTGTTCCTGAAGCTCGCAATCAGAACCAGCCAATTGATTCAAAAAGTCCTCATATCATTTCAGAAGGTCCAAGTCGCAATGCACAAGTTGGACTAGACGTAAAAGCGAAACCAGAGCCACATCTAAAATCAGAGGTATTATTTTGTCTTGTGCCTGTTTCACTTCACATGTAAGTGTTCTCTTGAAACAAGTGTCCTGTTTAAAAACATTTTTTTGTAATCAGGGTCCCTCCAATGATGTCGTTAAGCCGGAGCCAATTGGACCGAATTTTGAGGTATTTTCTTTTGTATTGCTCTTTTTTTGTGAGCTATTTCTTGTTTATCTCTTGTTTTTCAATTTTCAGACTGTATTCATGCATTTCCTTTTGCACTGATGCTTAATAATTTTTTAGAGCTTAATAATTGGGCTGGTGCTTTAACATATTGTTTGCTATGAATATTCAGTCAAGTAGTGCTGGTTCTAAGGATTTCATATTCATTCCATTAACACCGGCTGATTTTGTAAATGGCCAATTTGAATGTGGCAGGACTACATATTTATAGATTAACTGGATAAGTAGTGTAGTATTGATTGCAGCTTTTTTTACTACAACTTTTTTGGTAATTTGATAATACCATTTCACTATTTTTTTATGACTGATCATGAGCAGCAGTTACAATACTGCATTTTGCAATTGAACTAATGTACAACCTTTCTTTTTTGGAATGGATATTGCATGTAGCTTATTGTCCTTTTGGCTAGTTCACTGGTTTTCTGAAATCTGTCTGTTTTATTCTGTCTAGAACATTTCTGTCCTGAATTCGGCGTATAAAACACCAATTTTCCCTGTTCATGCTACACCTCTGAATACCAACTCTGTTGAGCAAGCAACTACTTCACAACCTAAGGTCTGATTGAATTCTTTCTTCTTTTTTGTAATCCTAATTTTGATTGAACTTACAACAACAATTCAACTTCCTTTCTCAGCAAGAAGAAGTTTTCCTATCAATCAAGCAACGATATCAAATTTTCCAATCGGAGTTAATGCTAAAAGAAGTTTTATACTCATTAGTTCCGCCTCGAAATGAAAGAGTCAACCGCTTCAAGGGACTCCAATCCTTATTGGGGATGATTCTCCTATCACTCCATCTCTGTGACTAATGAAGACATATCAGCCTCTCACTGTGATGCTAATGTAGGAATTCCAATGAACATGCACTTTGCTGCCCAAGAAGGTTATAATTATTGCTTATTATGTTTTTGTACTTTTTGTGTTTTTCATTTTCTTTTAATATGAGTCTGGGCGACATTCCATTATTTAGTGTCGAATTTTTTTTATCTGTGATATGCAGGCTGTTCTACAATGAATAACGCAGAAGCTGGACCTAGCACATGACCTAATACAATTGAAAAGAAGAACAAAAAAAAAAGAGCAGCTAAACTTCAATCTCCCGATCCAGCCAAGAAACTCAAAATATCTCGAGAAGTGGATATCTTCTTTACCAAATATCTGAGGAAGCCTACCTTCCAAGAATAGTTAATTCTCTTATTCCTTTAGTTATTTTATCAATACTTGTTCATTAATTTCTTTGAACTTTTTTTAGTCTAGACATCTACCCTGGAAAAATAATTGTAGACATTTTCTCTAATCTCTTAATGAAGAAACATCATCTTTTAACAATCTTTTTAGTATAATTTTGTAGTTCATATTTTTTTAGACTAGAAAGGATGTTTTCAAATTTTCCTTTTGCCACAGTAGTGTTGCATATGTATTTTTATTATTTGTTAATCTATTTTTTTTATGTTCCATTTTTTCACCATATGACAATAGTTCTACTTCTTTTATTCTGTCCAGCACTCTTTTTGTTGACATTGAGGGTTTCCCTGTAAGCTATGAGAATTACTTTAATTCATTCAAAGCGAGGGGTGAGATCGGAGATGAAGTCATGAACTCATTTATTCAAGTTCTTAACTATGAATCAAAGATGTCATCTGAAGCAAAGCCTTATGTGAAGAAGTACTGTTTCACCTCATACTTAACTTTGAGTTTTTGGTCTAAACTTGCTTCTCTTCTTACTTTTTTTTACTTTTTTCACTTATATTGGAACTGAGGTTTGTACTAATTTTGCACACTGTTGTTCACAGGATAAATTGTTGGTCCCCCCTGAGTCATTTGATCCAGTTACGTGCATACGAGAGATTGACAGGATTAATTCAGAAGAAAGCCTCTGGAAACAAGACTTGGTAAATATTTTTGCAACTTATTCAATGTTAACCAAGATATATTATGTATCTTTTTTATACTAATTTCTGCTTTGTTCTTGTTGAACAGTTATACTTCCCTACTATAAAATCAAACCACTGGGTAATACTTTCCATCAACTCTCTTTTTGAGAGGTCTCACTTTTTTGAGCCCTGCGGCACTATTCTGAGAACTACTCAAGAAGAACTTGTGTACAACCTGGTAAGACAATTTTGAGACATAACATCCTTTGTTTTCAACAGAAAAAAATATTTTATTTTGCTCTACCACTTCTGATTGTCTTTAACTGTGTTTATACATATAATAATCAGCTTTCCAATTACAACATGCTTTGCAATCTGAGAAAAAGCCATTCAAGAATGTATTCTCTTTCAAGCTTCAACCCTGTAGAACCTTACCCAACAAACTGTCTAATGTAAGTTAATTTTTTCTTCTTTGTGTTTGTATATTTATTCAAATTTTTAACTGCAATTTTATTCAACAAACTTTTCCATACTTTTTACATTTTCCTCCTACTTGTTGTTATCACATTTTATTCTCATCTCTCAATTTTTTTCACGTGTTATGTATTCACTATGCAGGCATGACTCAGGCCACTATCTGCCTTTATACATGGATAATTTTGAAGGCAAAGCTATGAAGAGTTTCGGTATGTATATCTTGAAAACTTTTTGCCTTTATTTTCTTTTTGTATGTGCAAAACTGAATCCAAAACCAAGTATTTGAGGTAGTCGGAGTGCGCTCTAGTTTTTAGCTTACTAGCAATGTACATAGTCAGAATGTGTTGGGGCCTGGACACATGCGCTATCTTTTTGATTGTGGCACAGTTTGCTGGATTCTTTTGCATGTGCCAAGTCTAAATGCTAGTTCCAATCTAATGCTCTTTTTTTTTACAAACTACCACTTTGTCTATGTTCATTTGCATCCACGGCGTGAAGTGTCAGCTTGTTTACTATGAATCATTCTTTTCACCCAGAATGTTTTAGGTTTTTGTTATGTGTTCCGCAATGTCCTCCTAGTAGTTTTTTTTTCAGGATCCTCATATGATTAGTCAAGTGCTTATCTACTGTTTTTCTCTCGACTTTCGTCAGAATCAGCCATTTGATCTATCAAGTACTTTAAGTTGTTTTCTCAAGTTTTGTTCTTCTATCTTATAATCTATCTATATTCTCTTTATACCCAGGCCAACATTCCGAAGTACAGAACGATTTCTGCATCCAAGTTATTCAAAAGCACTTTGAACAAGCTGAAAGAAGGAGACCTCACTACAAGAAATATGTCAACTAGTGACCTTCTGTCAGTGACCCTGGAAGAATTTGTCATAGATCTATGACCATTTCAGACCAATTGGTCAAAAGCTGTTCGGGGGGCTCCAAACCCTAAACAATAACGACCATTTTGGTCAGAAAGGTCATAATTTCCTTACACGAAATGGTCATAAAGCAGATAACACAGGTCCGTTGCCTTATTTCTAGCTAATCATGACCGATATAGATGGTCATAACCTTGTAAATTGTGGTGGGTTGCTATGACTAGGCGCCACCTCATCAGTTTTGCCTATATGTCATGTCCATGTGGCAGTTTTTGCCCTAGGTTGTGAAGCAACCTATATTTCTGTCATCCCAAAATTCCCAAAAAAATCTCATAAATTCTTTGGGTCATATCTTCGTCAAATATGTAAAAAAACCTTCCTTGCGTAGTACAAAAATAATTAAAAAATATTCATTTTCCTATTTTGTTCAGAAAAACACTTTGTGAAGGAAGTACCACTTTGGCATGTCCAAATGGTATCCATTTTCTACAGTGCTTGCCTCTACCCAAATAACCATCCTCCACCAAATGCCAGCTCAATCCATTCATTATTTTGAGCCCAGCTTCAACATTCGTATTTATGTCCAGTGTGGTACTTTGCAAAGCAAGTACCACCTAGGCTTCTCCTTTTGAGCTGAAAATTTGTGAAGACGGACTTCTTAGTAATTGATCATCCTCAGCCAAAACTCACACCCATTAGCCATGTGCATTTCTGCACTGCTAATCAAACACTTGGCTGCTTATTCATGTTTGAGCATCGATCGGTCTCCTCGTGAGAATCTTATGTTGTGATTTTCTTCCTAGCACCTACCTGGGGAGTGCCCCAACCCACTAGACATTCCTAGGCAGCCTAGAACACATGGCAACGCCACGGTCACGCGGTGACCACGCGGCGGGCATGCGAGTTTATGCGCTCTAGAGTTGGGGCCCTCGGCCACCGTCCAAACCTCTATCGCCACCAAATCATTTATTTATGATTAAATAGGTACTTATGTAACTAGAAAGGATTTTTGGAAAAAATAAATAGCAAACTATAAGGCAGCTGCAGTTCAAATTTGACCCGCTTCAAATGAATCGGCGGGAATTTGTCTTTTTCACCAGAGGTGGATCAAAACTTTTGACACCCAACCATTTGTCAATTGTGCATTATATATGTCCTAGTATTTTATAAAATTGATTAGGTCCAATTTTGCAACAAATATATGGTAGGTCCTTCACAAAAAAAACTCATTTCGGGCACTCGAAAAATGGAAAATGTATTTTCCGTGAAAAGAAAATGAAAACTCCCTTAGGCAACATTGTTTGTCATTCCAAGATGCACCCTTGTGCACAATATGAGATCATTTGAACAAACTATACCATGAATGTGGCCATAAGATTGATCATTTGGCTTGAAAGCCATGAATCTTCACACATGATAGCTCATTTCTGAGAACACTTTCTAAAATAATTACCGTATTACAAGTTTATTATTTTTCCTCGAAACTTGGTCACATATAATGACACAATGCGAAGGTTTTCCAATTTTTTGATTTTTTTAAATTTTTTATGCCTGTTTCAAAATGCGGTCAAAACGGCGGGCTTGACCGTTCCTAGCTAGTGGTTGAATCTTGGAATTTTTTGGTGTTTCTCTGATTAAATAGATACTTATGTACCTAGAAATGAATTTAAAAAAAATAAAGAGCAAACTATAAGGTAGCTACAGTTCAAATTTGACCCGCTTCCAGCTGAATCAGCGAGAATTAGTCTTTTTCACCAGAGGTGGATCAAAACTTTTGACACCCAACCATTTTGTCAATTGTGCATTATATATGTCCTAGTATTTTATAAAATTGATTAAGTCCAATTTTACAACAAATATATGGTAGGTCCTTCACGAAAAAACTCATTTCGGGCACTCGGGAAAATGGAAAATGTATTTTCCGTCCAAAGAAAATGAAAACTCCCTTAGGCAACATTGTTTTTCATTCCAAGATGCACCCTTGTGCACAATATGAGATCATTTGAACAAACTATGCCATGAATGTGGCCATAAGATTGATCATTTGGCTTGAAAGCCATGAATCTTCACACATGATAGCTCATTTCTGAGAACACTTTTTTAAAATAGTTACAGTATTACAAGTTTATTATTTTTCTTGGAAACTTGGTCACATATAATGACATAATGCGAAGGTTTTCCAATTTTTTGATTTTTTTGAATTTTTTATGCCCGTTTCAAAATGCGGTCAAAACGACGAGCTTGACCGTTCCTAGCTAGTGGTTGAATCTTGGAATTTTTTTGGTGTTTCTCTGATTAAATAGATACTTATGTACCTATAAATGATTTTTGTAAAAAATAAAGAGCAAACTACAAAGTAGCTACAGTTCAAATTTGACCCACTTCCAAATGAATCAGCGAGAATTTGTCTTTTTCACCAGAGGTGGATCAAAACTTTTGACACCCAACCATTTTGTCAATTGTGCATTATATATGGCGTAGAATTTTATAAAATTGATTAGGTCTAATTTTGCAACAAATATATGGTAGGTCCTTCACAAAAAAAAACTCATTTCGGGCACTCGAAAAATGGAAAATGTATTTTCCGTGAAAAGAAAATGAAAACTCCCTTAGGCAACATTGTTTGTCATTCCAAGATGCACCCTTGTGCACAATATGAGATCATTTGAACAAACTATACCATGAATGTGGCCATAAGATTGATCATTTGGCTTGAAAGCCATGAATCTTCACACATGATAGCTCATTTCTGAGAACACTTTTTAAAATAATTACCGTATTACAAGTTTATTATTTTTCCTGGAAACTTGGTCACATATAATGACACAATGCGAAGGTTTTCCAATTTTTTGAATTTTTTGAATTTTTTATGCCTGTTTCAAAATGCGGTCAAAACGGCGGGCTTGACCGTTCCTAGCTAGTGGTTGAATCTTGGAATTTTTTTGGTGATTCTATGATTAAATAGATACTTATGTACCTAGAAATGAATTTTAAAAAAAATAAAGAGCAAACTATAAGGTAGCTACAGTTCAAATTTGACCCGCTTCCAGCTGAATCAGCGAGAATTAGTCTTTTTCACCAGAGGTGGATCAAAACTTTTGACACCCAACCATTTTGTCAATTGTGCATTATATATGTCCTAGTATTTTATAAAATTGATTAGGTCCAATTTTACAACAAATATATGGTAGGTCCTTCACGAAAAAACTCATTTCGGGCACTCGGGAAAATGGAAAATGTATTTTCCGTCCAAAGAAAATGAAAACTCCCTTAGGCAACATTGTTTGTCATTCCAAGATGCACCCTTGTGCACAATATGAGATCATTTGAACAAACTATGCCATGAATGTGGCCATAAGATTGATCATTTGGCTTGAAAGCCATGAATCTTCACACATGATAGCTCATTTCTGAGAACACTTTTTTAAAATATTACAGTATTACAAGTTTATTATTTTTCCTGGAAACTTGGTCACATATAATGACACAATGCGAAGGTTTTCCAATTTTTGATTTTTTTGAATTTTTATGCCTGTTTCAAAATGCGGTCAAAACAGCGAGCTTGACCGTTCCTAGATAGTGGTTGAATCTTGGAATTTTTTTGGTGTTTCTCTGATTAAATAGATACTTATGTACCTAGATATGATTTTTGTAAAAAATAAAGAGCAAACTACAAAGTAGCTACAGTTCAAATTTGACCCGCTTCCAACTGAATCAGCGAGAATTTGTCTTTTTCGCCAGAGGTGGATCAAAACTTTTGACACCCAACCATTTTGTCAATTGTGCATTATATATGTCCTAGTATTTTATAAATTTGATTATGTCCAATTTTCAAACAAATATATGGTAGGGCCTTCACAAAAAAACTCATTTTGGGCACTCGGGAAAATGAAAAAATGTATTTTCCGTCCAAAGAAAATGAAAACTCCCTTAGGCAACATTGTTTGTCATTCCAAGATGCACCCTTGTGCACAATATGCGATCATTTGAACAAACTACGCCATGAATGTGGCCATAAGATTGATCATTTGGCTTGAAAGCCATGAATCTTCACACATGATAGCTCATTTCTGAGAATTTTTTTTAAAATAGTTACCGTATTACAAGTTTATTATTTTTCCTGGACATCAAATTCAAACTTAGTTCACTACATTGGAATTAAAATTTAGTTCACTAACATTTTCTTTAATACTAGTGAACTATATTCAAACTTAGTGAACTAAATTCAAAATTTTAGTTCACTAACAGTCAAATAAAGTTCACTAAAAATTCAAAAATAGTTCACTACATTTGAAAATAGTTCATTGAATACAAATATAGTTCACCGATATTCAAGTGTAGTTCATTCAAATTCGAACTCAAATTTAGTGCACTACATTCGAGAATAATTTAGTGAATTAAAATATAGTCCACTAACATTTTTTAAATCTTACTCAAATATATTCAATCTTAGTGAACTAAATTAAAAAAATTAGTTCACTAACAGTCAAATAAAGTTCACTAAAAATTCAAAAACAATTCACTGCATTTTTTGAAAATAGTTCATTGAATACAATTATAGCTCACTGAAATAATGTAGTGAATTCAAATTTAGTTCACTAACATTTTCTTTAATATTAGTGAACTATATTCTAACTTAGTGAACTAAAATTCTTAGTTCACTAACAGTCAAATAAAGTTCACTAAAAATTCAAAAACAGTTCACTACATTTTTGAAAATAGTTCATTGAATACAATTATAGTTTACCGATATTCAAGTGTAGTTCATTGAAATTCGAACTCAAATTTTGTTTACTCAATTATTCCGAAATAATGTAATGAATTAAAATATAGTTCACTCACATTTTTTTAATCTTAGTGAACTATATTCAAACTTAGTGAACTAAATTCATAATTTTAGTTCACTAACAGCCAAATAAAGTTCAGTAAAAATTCAAAAACAGTCCACTACATTTGAAAATAGTTCATTGAATACAAATATAGTTCACCAATATTCAAGTGTCGTTCATTCAAATAAAAATTCAAATTTACTGCACTACATTCGAAAAATAATTTAGTGAATTAAAATATAGTTCACTAACATTTTCTTTAATATTTAGTGAACTATATTGAAACTTAGTGAACTATATACAAAATTTTAGTTCACTAACAGTCAAATAAAGTTCACTAAAAATTCAAAATCAGTTCACTACATTTGAAAATAGTTCATTCAATACAAATATAGTTCACCGATATTCAAGTGTAGTTCATTGAAATTCGAATTCAAATTTAGTTCACTACATTCAAAAATAATTTTATTGTTTTTTCAATACAAATTCAAATTTAGTGAACTATTTTCAAATTCAAATTCAAATTTAGTTCACTACACTCGAATTCAAATTTAGTTCTTTTCTTTAATATTAGTGAACTATATTCAAACTTAGTGAACTAAATTCAAAATTTTAGTTCACCAAAAGTCAAATAAACTTCACTAAAAATTCAAAAATAGTTCACTACATTTTGAAAATAGTTCATTGAATACAAATATAGTTCACCGATATTCAAGTGTAGTTCATTGAAATTCGAATTCAAATTTACTGCACTACATTCGAAAATAATTTAGTGAATTAAAATATAGTTCACTAACATTTTCTTAAATCTTAGTGAATTAAATTCAAAATTTTAGTTCACTAACAGCCAAATAAAGTTCAATAAAAATTCAAAAACAGTTCACTACATTTGAATATAGTGCATTGAATACAAATATAGTTCACCAATATTCAAGCGTAGTTCATTGAAATTTGAATTCAAATTTAGTTCACTAAATTTGAAAATAGTTTAGTGAATTAAAATATAGTTCACTAACATTTTTCTTTAATATTAGTGAACTATATTCAAATGTGCTGAACTAAATTCAAATTTTAGTTCACTAACAGTCAAATTGAAATTCAATAAAAATTTAGTGAACCGATATTCAAAAAAATAGTGAACTTGATTTCAAATTTAGTTCACTAACAGTCAAATAAAGTTCACTGAAAAAATCAAAAACAGTTCAATACATTCGAAAATAGTTCAATGAATTCAAATTCAGTTCAATGATATTCAATTCTTTTTTTCAAAGCCAATGAAACTCTTTTCTTCAAAATCAAGTTCACTAACAGTCAAATAAAGTTCACTGAAAAAATATTGTTCACTAACATTTTCTTAATCTCAGTAAATTTTATTTTGATGCAAAAGGAAAAAAATAAACCACAACATGCATACCATCGTTCATTTTTGATGTCAAAATGTTGAATATAGCTCACTAAGTACCTCATTTGAAATTTTTTTGTAAGCATATGATGGTTTTTTTTAAACGATAAACTCTTTTAAAAAGTGATCAATTTTTTTTCAGAACTAAACAACTCTTTCTGTTATGTTCTCATTTTTTTCTTAATACAATGCAATATTCATTCAAAATAAGCGGGTATACAAGAAAATAGACACTAGTAATTGTATACTCCAGACTCCATGTATCTTTCTGTTCTCATTTTATAAATTGTAGGAAAAGCACAACCTCCAATCCAGAATAACATTAAGTAGCATGCTTCAGTTTGCATATACTTGTCATTTCGGGGTTTTATATTAAATTTTCTAATGAAATCTCTCTATTGATTGCTTATTGGCAGTGATGTTTAAAACACCAAGTACACAATCAGTAATAAAAAGATATATTTGAAAAACAAAAACATTAGCAACATCCTTTGTTGCTCTGTATGTAAAGCTAAAATGGCAAGTTAGGCATGTAAACTGGCAGCCCACTACGACTGACATATCATTCTTACTGATTTTGGGCGTTCTTCCTGTTGTCCGAGCAACACTTTTCATGTTTTCGTTCTGTTTTATATCTTCAAGCAAAGAATTTTCAATTTTGATAAATAACCTTCTATTGATCCAAATGAATACCAACCAAGATAATATGAACTGAAACCTGTGACTGAACTCTTACCACTAGCTTTACAAAGTGGACCTAGCTCTTTCGTATCTAAGATCACATTAGTAGACAGCAGTTGAGAAAAGAGACAAAAGAACACATAAAGTTCATTTCGTTCATACAAATATAAAGAACTTTAGAGTGCACAATCTACTTCTGCTAAGAACATAGTGCAACGTCAATATGAAGCAGCGCGGCAAGCAATTGAAACCATACGCTTAAATGGTCAGCCGGTTGAGTAGATTAACTTCGATAGCTGAATGGCACAGGACCATTCAGGAATTAACTAAGATATTCGGGTGCACCACTCTTACAGCCATAAATTAAGCTTCAGTATTTAATCAAAAAATGATCTGCTCGTATCATCAATTCTATTTTTTAGTTAATTCTTTCCAACCTCAAATTGATTTCTTCCTTTTCTCAGCAGCTTTCCTCCACCCTTCTCTTTCAGAACTAGACTTCAACCTGTTCCCTTTCCGCACAGACTTATTTTTAATCACAACAGGATCTCTCAATGGCATGTTTCCATCATCTTGGCTTTCTTGTTGTTTCTGCTCTTCACCGCCCAAATTTTTTTTCGTGCTTACGAGGTATTTATTATGAATAGCATGGACTGCATCCATCAGCTCATCACACAATGTTGAATCAGGGCTTATGTCCGAGAAAACCTCACCAACTCTATTCATAACTATAGCATACCGAACAGCATTGTGCGACTGGTCTTCTGCATGAACACCAAGTGCATCAAACTTGTGTTTTCGCAATTCTTCCTCCCTGAATTCTCTAGTCCATCTAGGAACTATGTATTGATCAGGAACCTTCAGCGGGTCAAATTGAGTAAAAAGTCGCAGAATATGGCAGCATAAGATACCATCCCTTTCAAACTTTCCGCAATTGCAAACAAATTCTTCTTTATCACGATTCACACGCACAGAAAATATTTCTCTCTCAAACTCTGGGTTCTCATATGGGAAGTTTCTCTTCACTTCATAAGTTTCATCCTTTTCAATATCTTTTGCTCCAAAAGCCGTTGAGTTCAACAACTCAGTGAGAAACTTGCAGTATATAGCTCTTGTATAGATTTCAGCTGCATGCCGTTCGACTCGCTGATATCCCCACATAACAGGCACCTTTTCATTTGAGATGAACCTGTCTTGGTTCTCTATATGGATCACATTCTCCTGGAATATTTCATATTGACGTATGAAAGTTTCAATTGAATCGTTTCTCATAACATAGTCCTTGAAGTTTGAGTTGAAGCTCTCACTTCTGCTTGTCGACCTTGTGAAAGGGCAGAAAAATCCTTGGAAATAAGCTGGAACAAAGTACTGTCTGTTATCCCACGTCCGTTTAATGTGAGCATGCTTACCGCAGTTGTACTTCAATTCCATTTCATGCCAACTCTTTTCAAACTCCTCAACAGTAATCGACTGCATGATACAGTCGTCAATGTCTTCTTCCATTCCTTTTTTTAGTGCCATGTATACACTTAAGTTTTCTCTTGCTTTCCTCTTAACATGCCAAATACAAAATCTGTGGAACGCTTCTGGGAATTTTTTTGGAATTGCTGCCTTCATGCCTGCATCCTGATCAGTGAGTACCACCCTAGGTTTTTTCCCACCCATGACTTCAATAAAAGTTTCAAACAACCATCTAAATGTGTCTGTCCTCTCATCCTGCAAAAGGGCCCAACCAAATACTATTGTTCTCGAATGGCCATTAACTCCAATGATTGGCGCAAAGGACATATTGTACTTGTTTGTACTGAATGTTGTATCAAACGATATTATATCACCATACAACAAATAGTCCAGCCTTGATCTTGAATCAGTCCAGAACAAACTAAGCACTGTGTTTGAAGAGTCCCTTTGAGCCTTGTATATAAATCCAGGTTTCTCAATCTGCAACTTCTCTATATAGTTCAGAGTGTGTTCTGTATCAGTGTTTCTTCTCTTCTCACGATCATCACGCTTGAGGTTATCTAGCTTTTTCACATCAAATATAATATTCCCTAATTTTCCACCACTCAGTTTCCTAAAGATGCTCATAATTTTCCTTGGTTTCACTCTATGTTCTTGCAAAAGCCTTGACAGCAGCTTCTCAGCTTCATTCATGCTTCTATGACTTAGGAAGAACTTTGTCAATGAAGGAGAACTGACCAAATCATGATTATGAATCAGATTTTGAGCTGTTATATGCCATTTTCCATCTTGCAAACTAACTGTAACATGCATCTGACAGTTGGTCCTTTGAACAACGCTACGCTTCCTTTTTCTTATCCCTTTGTATGTTGTGACACTCTTCCTACTCTTGTTGCAGCAAATTGTGATTTTCCGGTCCTTGTAATTCTCCTTCCTTTCTTAATTCCAAAACCAGTAGTGTGAGCATAAATATTCACAAACCTAACAACATCTTCTAAAGTAGTAAACACCTTTCCAAGTTGAGGAATACTTGTTTTTTCCAATTCATCAGGAGTTGGAAACAGGTATTCTTCATGTTTAGAATCACGGTCAGATGTATCCTCATCTGAATCTTTACTGCTCATTGCATCATCTGAACGCTGACAAGATTCCTGAGCAACAGCTTCTTCCTACAGAAGCAAAAACAAAATTATTTTGCCTTCATGAGCAGCAGCTGTACATGTAAAAAAATATTGAACTATGCACACAAACAAACTGCACTGCCCAAATTTATTTTAATTAGCACTAGTCTAAATATAAAATCGACATGTTCTTTTTCATAGAGCACAATTTTTTGTTCCTCTCTCTCTTATACTTGCAAAACTATTGCCAAAAAGATACAAATCTAACATGGTCTAATTTTTCAAGCACTACCACTGAACTTAAAATTCCACTAGATGAGATTTGCCCTCCATTACTTACAGTCACTGCATCCAAACAATTTGTACTAGAGAAAGGAATTGGGTCGACCACACAGATTATTTTCACCTGATATACACAACAACAAAAACATTGGTATAATTACAATCAAAAAGTTCATTCAATTCTGAGACTACTACAAAGAACAAAACAGGATTAAAACAGAAAAAATCACCTTCTTTGAGTAACCTTCAATTAATTCTTCCATGGCTGGAAATTCATTTCTACACTCTACTGCCTCTTGTTCACTAGCAACCAAACTATGATCATGTTTATCCTTGATCATCGCCTCTTTGATGTTGTCTTCCGTTGTTGGCTCAATTTCAGTTAGTAGAACACTACATTGTAATGACTGCTCCAAGTCCTTGCTACCTCCCTTGGCAACTTCCAGATAACAAGTCTCATTCACATTTTGTTGTGTTCCTTCAGGACTGCTACAACTTCTCCCCTGGCTTACAATTTTTTCCTGACTACTAATTATTTCCTGCAAGCAAGTATCATTATTTAGCACTATTACATAAAAATTCAACCAAAATAAAATTCACCCAGCTAGTATGAATTGAAAACAAAACATACCTCTGTTTTTTTCTTCATATCATGGTACATGACATACTGACCAAACTCAAGCATTACATTATCAACCTGTTCCAGTAATCATTTTTACACAATTTGTCAGCAAAAAAACTTTGAAAAAAAAAATAATATGCACCCAACAAACAATACACTTACTTCTACTGATGTTCTCACAGCTGGAACTAGATGTTCATTGCCATTTGATTTCTGAACACCTGCTCTCTTATTCACTGGATTGTTTTTTCTGGAAGCGACTTTTTTCTTTCTTACGCCAGGCTACAAAAAGAAATCAAATAACCTTATAATTTTCCTTACTAAGACATACACAAAATAAAAAAGGAAGAACACAAATAAACTGAATTATTTTCATCACACTATCAGATAGAACTAAAACAAGAACAAAGTCAATTTCACTTCCACATTTTCACTATCTTCCAAGATTCTTAAAATGGTTTTTTTTTCACTGCCATTTTGCAACATTGCTTTCGACACGTTTCCGCGACGAAGCATGGAAGTCAAATATAGCAAGCTCCTTCTTTCAGAAAAATCAATTGTCTCATTAGCTAATCAGGTTCATCAAATATTCACAGTAGCATTTTTCCTTCATAATTTGTTATTGCCCTTCATAATACAACAAATAAAATGTTTCTTAAGCACTACCAACGTACTAACAGAGAGCAAAAGAAAATAGCACCAGAGTTTCACCTAGTTGTTTCAACATTGGGTTATAACCTTATGCACCGCTTGATCAAGTTTTCAACAATTAATGAACACGGCAAGATAAAATACCAAAGAAAAAATACTTAATATATAGTAAGCTTCGCCAATCTCCCTGCCTGAAACCTCACTTGGCATAAATATCCAAGGATCCAGAAGATCAACAAGTTCTTTCATATATTGTTTGATTTAGAGGTCAGTCACATAGACTAACCACTTCTTTAAAAAAACTATAATCTCCTCTGTCCCATGTAAAATGTGAAGTTTTCATATAAACATAAGGTACGGCAGTGAATAAGTAGTTGTGGATATTTTTTCCCATGAAGGGTCCTATGTTTGTCATTGTTATCCTGTTTGTTTGATACTTGCTTCACAAGGGGGGGGGGGGGGGATCATTCATGTACAGATAGAATACGGAAACATAATAGTAATCATTTGGCTCATTAAATTTTCATGTTTGGTGTCAAATCTGAACCATAATATAAGATGGCACCATGATTATATTGATTTGTATCAAGATAGCTTCATTTTTCATCTCAAGAAATAAAGTTAGAACTTGAGTGCCATAATATTTCACCTAAGCATTTTCTGCCATAGAAATTAAAACTTCACTGCATAGTGCCATAATGAAATTGTAACTTCAGCGCCTTAATGCAGAAAATACAGACATACAGTTTAAATTTTTTACTTTTCTTCATCTTCATTGATCACAACAACCTAGGAAACCAAGATTTAGAGATGAAACATTTTTCTTTTTCTCTAACACGCACATGATATGATGTTTAAAGCTACAGATCAGATCCCCAAATCGCTAGTCTACACATAGAGATGCCTACAGAACAAAAAATCAATTCGCATGATAGAACCTAAAACGCAAGGGGGTTTGATGGAGGGGGAGGGAGTGGTTGGGTGGCACTTGGACGAAGCAGAATCACCTGTACAAGAAGAACAGCGGCTCGATCTTTATTTGTTCTGCCATCTTCAACTCCACCTGTCGGATCTTCCATCCCAACTACAGACGATTCCATCCCAGCGGCTCGAACAGTGGCTCGATCTGATAATTCTAGCAGCCCCCGACCACGGCACAGCCGCCGTCCCGTCCAAATCGGCGGCTATTCGAGGAGCCCCCGTCGTCGCCGCCGCCGCTCTTCCCCCAATTTTTTTCCTCCTTTTCTTGAAGAGAAATAAAGTTTCTAAGGTTAAATAATAAACTTATAGTCGGCTCCACTTCGAGAACGTCCGGGTGGAGGAAAAAACTTACAAGTGGACCCAGACTCTACCTGGAAGCGGCATCCATTCGGGATAAGAAAGAAAACTTGAGGACCTAATTGTAAAAAATACACAATCCCCAAACCAAACACTTTGGCGATTCCCGACATTTCTTCTGGCGATTCTCTGGTTCTGCTTCAAATTCAGCTCCAAAATCCCATTCCAACCACAGATCTGCAGGTAAATCGCTTCTCCCAACCTTTTTTTTAGAATCATTGACACAACGAACCTTGGGAGCGAGGAACCGTTGCCAGCTTCCTGCAGATCTTCTTTTGCAAGATATATACTATGTATTGGTCCATATTGTGTGCTGCTTCCACGGAGTACTGGTCCAAACTTAGGTCATGATCTTTTGGGTTTTATTTTAATGGAGTACTGTTAAGCCTCTGCGTGCTGGAACATAGTGTAATGTAGCTGTCTGAAGAACAGTTTACTGAAACTGTTGAATTCTGCTACAGGAACTGTTGGTAATCTTTAGTTAGTACTTGGTAGTTGTCTGTACTCTTTGGTACTTGGGAACCCACATCAGTCGAGTTTCTGTTTGATTAGGATACTGTAGTGCTGATTTCTATTTTGATTTAGCATATTTGTAAATAATTTGAATAACTGAACACAATCAGGTTGTATCCTACAGTAGTTCAGTTTCTAGGTTTTGTACATAGGCTGTCTTCTTTGTTTATTCTGCAAAGCAGTTCTCCAACGGTTGCCTTGCCTGTGAAATGATGCATCAAGTAGATTCCTTACTGTCTATTCTAATTCATTCCACGCCGAGCTGCGGTACGTGAATGTCGCTGCATAGTAGACAGATACCAGAGCCCGGACCCCTAAAAGTCGCCTTCCTGTCCACCTCTTCAGAAGTGTCCACCTGGGACACGATGACATGAGAATTTGGAACATTTTGCGTTGAGATATAGGTTTAGGAGGAAAACACAGGAGCTCTTATGCTTCTGCTAGCTCAACTTGATTAGCGCATGTGCAGCTCAACTTGATTAGGAAGAAACATTTTTTCTGTTCCTTCAGGTTACTAACATTTTTTCGTAACAGTATGCTTGCACAATATTTTTTGAATTTGTATTCTCATTGATGCATTTTTCAGTCATCCAGCACTGTTTCTTACTTGAACGTGGTTCTATTACTTGTTGGACTTCTCGTTCAAGTACATCCCATTTTTTCTACATCTAATGCTACTTAGTGCATGAACTATGAAGGAGATGAAACAAGTTTTCCAACTGGATTTATGAATAATTTTTATTTGTTCAAGTGAAACAATTGAAAGCATTAAAATTCTTAAATCAATGTTTATTTTTCACTTCCCAAACTATTATGCAAAAGAGAGTTATCTGTCCTAAATTGTTCTCAGTTTGCAATTAAATTTTTCTTTCACAAACTAATTACTCTAAAAAGACAGTTACTCCATGTCTCCTTGTGCTCCTGTTTTACAAGTATTGTCCCGTGAATCATCAATCACTTCTTTTGAACTTTGAGAAATCATTTCTATTTATTTTGTGCAGCTTTTTGAAAACATTGTAACAATGGATGGCAGTGCTGAAAGAAAGAGAAACAGTCAACAACAATGCCCGGATGAAAGTATTATCATGCATCCTCCTAAAAAGAAAAAGGTCAGACACAATTTCTCATTTTTATAAACTGTTGTTTTTATAGCACGGCTACTTCAGAAGAATCAAAACTTCAAATCCAGATTAATCAATTACTAATTTCTATCTTACAATTTTTTTCTCAACCAGGGCAATCATACTGATGATCTCAAGAGTTTCTTAATTTTTATGTCTAGGCTGAATGAATTTCAGAAGAATATAGTTCAAAAACTAGGTTTTGGAGCTCTGTTGGATCTTACTTGCAGTTTAGACATTAATGACATTTTCTTATGGCTAGCAGTCCAATTCAACCCAACAAACAATTCAATTGAACTTAGAAATGGCTTCAAATTCAAGTTTACCAACTCTGTTGTGCTTACCATTCTTGGCATTCCCTCCGGTGGACTGCCAATTCAAACGAATCCATCTAAAGAAATTTTAGAAAGGATCCACAATCTTGTTCAATCAGAACCTCCTAGTACAGAGCTTCTACTCTCCCTTGTTGGTGATGACAACACAGAGGAAACTTTTTCCATTCTGTTTGTACTGCTATCTGTTTCATGCTTGATTGCTCCTAACTCAAAAGGATATCCAACAAAGAAAATATACAACCTTCTGGCAAATACACAATCTGTTTCCAACTACAACTGGTGTTCATTTGCTATGTCATACTTGGCACATCAAATCAAAAAAGTCAAGCCAGACCTGCTTCAAAACAACACAATTATGCCTGGAGGTTGTAAGTTTATTTTGGTCGTAAGAATACCAATTGTAACATTTTTTTCCCAGAGTTTCCAAATGTTTATAGTACTTTCATTTTTACATCCAACTTATGTTCTTACAATTGAAATGCAGATTGCCCACTTTGAATTCTTAATTACTTCTGAATTCAAGATACCAATAAACGTCAAACCAAAGCTGCCTTTGTGGTCAACAAGTTTGGTAAAATCTTTCATTGCTCTGGACTCTATGCACGGTGAAAAAGATGAATTCGGCAGACTACCTGTAAGTCAAGACAAAAACCCATGTGAACAGTAGTCATCTACACAGTTTTGCATTTTATTAAACAAATATAACCACATATCTTTCTACTAATCATTTTTTCCTACAAGCAGTTGAAACACATCTTGTCAACCCCTTTCAATGATTCAATGAATGATCTTGCTAGTGAACTACCGGAAGTTATCTTACAGTATATTGACAGCAAATTTCACTCATTTAAGCAAAATCTGGTCAGTACATTTTTTCTCTATTAACATCTCGTTGGCATGCTCGACTCAAATATTTTCATACTATTTTTTCAGCAATCACAATCACCTCAATTACCTCCGTTTTATGTCCATTTTTTATGAATTTTAATTTAAAAAATTATACTGTTCTAATACTTTTGGCCATAAGAAGCAGGAAAAAACTCTTCTTCAAGCAGCCAGTCAAAGATTCTGGGAAACACTTGTCACTAACTGCATCCCAACTATGAGAACACACATCGACGATGTCAACTCTTCTTTCTCCAAAATTTGTGCTAGTCCCAAATATCCCAATGAACAAGAATCAAAAAGTTTGCCAGCAAGTACTTCCCCAGCAATTAGTGGTCCCCATCAAATAGCAGAATTAATTGTCCCAAAGTCTGTAGCACATCTTGATGAAGCTATAAATTCTCTATTGAACTCAAATGAAATCTTGCAATTGAAAAACGTTTCAAACAGTAGTCCACCAAATTTGAAAGACCAGTCGGAAGCAGTGTTCGAATTATTTCTGCAAGATTTCACAGATCCCAAAGAAATGAAAGAGTCAGCAAACTGGGGTGTTCTATTCCCAAAGAGCTTACTAACCTTTGAAGACCTTTTCAAGATAGAGAAGTTGCCATCTGATATCACTATTGAACAGCTAAAACCCTTGGAAGGTTCTTATTTCTTCCTTTCTATTAGAAAAGTTTATATCATCACTTTTTTTCTTCAACAGAACCAATCTGCATGTATTACTTTTAGAAAGAAACATAAAGTTTTTTCATAACAAACTAAATGTTGACATTACATTTTTGCTTTTTCTATGCTGTTGGTAAAAGTCATCTCAATCTATTTTTTTCTTAACTTGTAGTGTTACAAGATTATCTCAGAAGCCATCTTAGCACGAGAGATCTGCAAGATAAACAAAGAGAGGAATGGATAAATGAGAAGTTCAGCATTACTCAGTTCAAATTTATATCAAATGATCAAATCTATACAGGTTCTTCTCAACAAGTAACCATTTTTTTGGTCAATAATTCATGTATAATGAACTTTCAAATTTGTAGCAAATGATCAAAGCTAGTAAGGCGTCTCGAAATGTTTTCCATATTTTTCCAATATCATTTTTCAATTTCTAAATTGTATTGCTTGCAAGAAGAAGCAGAACTGGACTCTGTTACATTCAACAAATTTTCTACCAACTCCTCTCAACCAAGCTCATCAAATAGAGCTATCAAGTCACCCAACAGTCAACAAGGAGAAGCTACAGCATTTGTTCCGATATAAGAGAACTACCAGTCCGAACTCCCGTCTTTCAACGCTATTACGGATGCTTTCAATTCAGTTCCTGCAAGACAAAACGATAGTTTCTACCATAGCAAACCAAGTTCTTATGCACTGATCCCCAATACAAACTACCTTAATCTTCCAACTACTTCACACGGCAAGTCTCCGTTCCTATACAGCAACGTCAGAAACTGTGGAAACAGCCCATCACAAGCAGCAAACAGATTTGGAACCCCTGTACCAGACCCCTTGATGTATCAATTACTAGAAAATTTCGAAGATGAATGCTACAGGAAAGACAAGGCAGAAGCAGAAATGAAATTATTTCAGAAATTCTCTTCAGCCGCAGATGTTCAAAAATCATATATGGTGCCTTCAAAGCAATTAGTATTCTCAATAATATCAGGTTATCTTTCTTTCTTATTAGATATGTTCGGTGTTTCATATATTTTTTAAGTTCATTGAAAAACAGTATATTCCAAATTAATCTCTTTTCCTTTTTCTCATGGCAGTGAAAGGGTATTCCAAATAGAAGACGTTTGGGTTGACCAAAAAACGCTGACTGTTTCTATGAAACCTGGAGGTTGGTTGAATCCGCACACAGTCGACTGCTACTCAAAAATGCTAAACACGGATCAACTCATTAGAGGAAGACAAGGTCTTATATGTAACATTGAGGTCATTTCACATATAGTTGGCAGAGAAGATATGGTATTTTTTTCAATTCTCTGTTTCTCTATTATACAGTCCAAAATTTACGTCCTCACAATTCTTTCATATTCTATACTCACACAACTTTGTATATAACTCTCAATTTTCTGAACTGTGTTTTGACATGAGAATAATCTTTTTTCTCAAAACAATGCAGGAACTACTCATGCGACCTATGCTAAATCATTCCGATCCTCTTTGTAGAGATCTGTTGAGTGAACAAACAGTCGGCTTCAGTTTGGAGAATGCTAACTTTGTAATGCCCAAATTTTTTGATTCATGAATCCATTTCTTATACAGTTTTTTTTCTGCAAAATGCTACTCCCTTTCTATAGCCATGTTATATGCCAAATAGAAACATTTATCTGGACTTTTTAATTTTCACACAGGTACACTTGCCGTGCTTTAATGATAAGAAGTGGATTTTCATCACTGCAAACTTATCAACTGGGAGGTTCTTTGATATTATGAATCCTGATGGTTCTGGAAATGACAAGTTCACAACAATCATAAGCACTGTAGCATTCAATTTCAAACACCTTTTTGCAAAAACGTATCCCAATTGCAAATCATTCAACATAAAAGACTTCGACTATCGATTCGTTCCTGTACCAAGGACTCATTTTAGGTACAAGAAAAGCTCATTCATCATTTCATAATTCAATAAACCCAAATACCATATTTGTTTAAGCAAATGGGATTGTGTACTTCTAAATCATGTTGTCCATCCCTTTATTTTCTTTCAAATATTTTTTTCAGTACCTCTATGACTTGTTCTAAATACAGTTAAATTTTTACTACTTTCTTTATATGTCAGGTATGATACAGGCATATTCCTGCTACAAATTTTGAAGACATACAGAGGAATGGGAGTTCTGGGATTCTCAACTGTAAGTCCATGTTATACAAATGAGAGATATATTTCAAACATCTAAATACATTTCGTTTTTGAAACCAAAAAAAATATGGTAAAAAATTATTTTGACAGGTTGTGAAACTATTTTTAATAATTAAATTATTTTATAATTTCTTCCAGCATGATTTGCAGGCTTTACGAGAAATTTTCATGTTCGAGATAGCTACATGCTGCAATAGTCAAGTACATCTTCCTATAGTCAAGTCTTTTCTCCAAAACCATGTAAGTTGCTCTCTTTTTCTTTTTTTAACTGCATTTCATTTCAGAAATTTACAAACAATTTTGAACTCCAACCATATATAAATTCAGAGTTCTGACTTCACTTTTCCTTTTTTTTATGACCCCAAATACAATTATTCAATGAACAGGGGTACCGTCTGTTCAATTAAACCAATTTTTCTTCTACTCTTTCATGCTATTTCCCTCATTCGTATGGAGCTACCACAACATCAATAAGCTCCCTCTTCTCGGGTTTTTTTGAAACAAGAGTAATTATTGTGTGTGACAAAATTCTTTTTTTATTCCGCAAAACTACTGTCCTAATCTAACTACTACTTTTTGCATTTCTAACAGATTCAAAGGTTCAAGAATCTCCACACCAGGGATTTTATTGTAGAACTATGTAATATAATTCCTAGAACCAACATTTCATCTGAATATGGATTTTGCCTGTTTTACATTTTTAAGTCCTGTCTTGGGATACAAATAACCACTTTTTTCAGTTCTCAGAACATGTGATGAAGTTCTCTTCATCCATAACATTAATGTCTTCACTAAATTTCTAACGATGAACTACTATTTATATTTCGAAAAATATTCTCCTTTTGTTCTTCTTTTCATTTTCTTCTTACTTGAAAACTTTGAATCTTTTCTAAGTTATCTACAACACAATTTTTTCTCTAATTTTTCTCATAATTTTTTTTGTTCACAAAATACTTTTCGTTCTGAATTTTACACACAACAAAACAAACAAAAAAACATGAAAGCAGATTTTTTTTCCTTTTCAAACTAATTCTTCCTACCACATTTAACCAGACGCT
Organism: Aegilops bicornis; assembly: GCA_021605145.1. Classification (NCBI taxonomy): domain Eukaryota; kingdom Viridiplantae; phylum Streptophyta; class Magnoliopsida; order Poales; family Poaceae; genus Aegilops; species Aegilops bicornis. The sequence goes on along the minus strand of CM038671.1, from coordinate 829,513,346 downwards.
AAAAACACTCTGTTGAACTACCAGTCATTAAACATTAAACAAGTTCAAATAAATAGTTCACCGGAAATCAGTCATCTAATAACCCGTGAACCAGTCACCAAATAACCAGCGAACCAGTCATCGAAAGAACCAGTCAACGAATAAACAGCGTTGGCGCCCGAACTGTGTAGCTGGGCTCTACTAAATGCAGCCCACAAAAGAACTGTGTAGGCGCCTGAACTCTTAGTCGGCGCTGAAGGCGCCGACGAGGAGGTCTCCGAGAGCGCCCGGACAGGTAGCTGCGCACGCGCGCCACACCACATGGGCCGGCCCAGCAAACCTGCAGAAAAAGCAAACCGCGAGGAAAAATTTCAGGTTTAATAGGGAGAACTAGGATTCGAACACTGAACGATAAGGTAATTGCCCACATCGCTAACCGCTAGGAAGCACTCGTTTAGCTTATCGCTAAAGGAAACAGAGCTCCTTTGACCATTCATTCCGTAAAAAAACTAAACATATACTAGTATTATATACTCACTATAAGTATTTGAATAAAGAAAAACACAAATTTGAAAAAGCATACACAAAAACCACGAAATGAAAAAAAAAAGGTTTGTAGCAATTGAAATAAATTCGTAAAAATGGGAAAAGTTCATGAGTTTTAAAAAAGTTCATCAAATTTGGAAACAGTTCATCGAATTTTACGAAAGTTCATCAATTTAAAAAAAGATAGTCGAATTTTAGAAACATAGTTCATAAATTTGAAAACAATCATCAATTTTGAAAAAAAAATCACCAAATTCGAAAAACAATTCTCTAAATTTTGAAAAAGGTCGTTGAATTAAAAAAAGTTCACCAACTTTTCAAAAAACTTCATCGGATTTGAAAAAGAGTTCACTGAATTTGAAAAATCTTCATCAAATTTGGAAAAAGTTCATCTAATTTAAGAAAGTTCATCAAATTCGAAAATGTTCATCAATTTAAAAAATTTCATTGAATTTTAAAAACATAGTTCATGAAATTGAAAAAAGTTCATCGATTCACGAATTTGAAAAAAAGTTCATGGCATTTTGGAAAACGTCATTGAATTAAAAAAAGTTCACTAACTTTTCAAAAAAGTTCATCGGATTTGAAAATTCTTCATAAAATTTGAAAAAAAGTTCATCGAATTTTTTAAAAAAAGTGCATCAAAGTTGAATAAAGTTCTTCGAATTTGAAAAAAGTTCATCAAATTTGGAAAATACTTTATCAAGTTAGAAAAAAGGTTCAGGAATTAAAAAACCGTGAATTAAAGAAAACAAAAGGAAGAAACAGAAAAGAATAAGGGAAAAAGGAAAAGGAAAAAGGAAATAAGAAACCGAACTAATACCGGAAAAGAGAATGTTTGATCAATTTGCGTGCTGTATCATAGTGGTTGGGAGCCAGCGCTCGTCGGGAAACGGTCGTTTGTTCGAAACCCCGGTGACGCACCTTTTTTGCGTTTTGAAAAGAACCTATATGGGCTGGCCCAGCACAGAGTGCTGCAGGCGCCCGTTAGCAGAATACACATTAACGGGTGCCTGCAGCGCCAAATAGGATTCGCCGCGGCAGAGGCCATGGCGTGGCAGACATCCGCGGCCACCATGGCCGGATTGCCGACGTCTGACGCTACAAAGCGCCTCGGAGAGGATAAGAAGGCCACCCCGATGTCCTGAGTGAACCCTAGATGCTTTACCCCTTTCCCCTCGCTTGGTATGCTCTCCACAACACGTGCCGGAGACGTCGTGCCATCGCCTTTGCCGTAGGCGTCGGCACCAACCTCCCCGCGCAAAGCCGGCATATCCATGAGCTCCGTCGCATTCTTATCCTTTGACTACGCCACCGGATCGGAATGAGGGAGCAACACAAGCGACGCCCGCGTCTTCTTCATCCGGTATGTCCGCCGCGCGCCATCGCCGATTCACGTCGACCCCGACCACCTCCAGCCTTTACCGAGCCCTCCACAAGCTTCCTAGTGAGCTCCTGCTTGATTCCCCTCCACTCTCACTTTCGATTCATAGCGCTAGCACCATCGTTGTCCTCATTCTGCTTCGGCGAAGCTCGCCGCCGCTTCTTAAACCCTAAACCTTCGTCGTTGTCGTTAGCCTAGTGCTGCCCCGCGTCGCTAGCCGCCACAAACCGACGCAGCGCATCGCTCTTGGTCGATGGGTGCAAACGCGATCCGTTTTCATCACTAGAGGTGGTTGTGCGAGGACCTCCGCCGCGCCGTCAGCTCGTCGGCGTGTGCAGCGCACGCGTGCGCGCCTAGCAACTGCTTGCCACCCGCTCGCCATTGTCACTGCCGTCACCCTCCCGCGGCCGCATCGTAGCTCTACCCCCCCTCGCACCCACACGCCGCCTCGCCCCGCGTGCCCTTGTCCGTGCCCGCGCGTGGTCTCTCCACCTCTTTTAGATGCTCGCTCGCTGCTTCCGCCACTGCTCCCGGGCGCCCTGGTGAGACACCCCTATCCACCACTCTTCCCATGTCTTCTTAATCCATGCAAGCCTCATACTAGGAGCAAAACCCATGAATGAAGAGAAAACATCATGATATTTCCGCTCCAACAAAAGCTGTGAAGCATATAAATGCTCTTCAGTACCAGGTACGACTCCATCTGCAATGACCATGGCCATCATGTCATGTATCTCATGTCCCGTTGACCCGACAGTCTGTTTTTCTTCTGTTACAAGGGGTAGGGGGAATGGGAGCTCACCGTCTGGAGTCTTCCGATCCCCAGGAGGAGTCCTGGAGGTGGGCAGTGGTGGCATTCCACTCCAGGTGAGCCGTGTGTGTCGACTGCATAAAACTACTCACTGGATCCGTGACCTATGATCCATGGTGGAGATCTTGGTCGATAACGTGGTCGGACTCGAAATGCCACTTCGCCTCATCGGTTAGGCGGGTGTGCCACCGCACCACCATGGTTGGGTGAGGGTGACACCATGCCATCTCAGATCGACGCCGAAGCCACCACTCTCATAGGAACACCACTCGACTGCCATGGATCGGAGAGGGGGGGGGGGGGGGGGAGGGGGGTTGAGGGGGTTGTACTTGAGAACGTAGACAAGGGGATGGAAAGGCAACGCTGCGAGCTACTCAAACAATGTTTGCGTTTTCTAGAGCGAAACCGCCGGCCACGGTGAGAAATTATAGGCGGTTACAAATTACCAACCGCCTCAAGTATATCATGCATGTGGTTTCATAGTTGTGTCGACTTTTGATGCCTCGTATAGGACAAGTAACCGCCTCGAGTGGGCTTATCACATGGGAGTTTGGTATGCTTGCTCACAACCGATTCCAAGGGCCGCTGCTCATGCTCATTTTCAATTTTCTTGGTGCATACGACAGTCTCTCCTACGACGCCACACCCAAAGCAAATTTTACCTTGGCAAATTCAAATTCCTCTTTGTACTGTCTTGGGACAATCATCTACTACAAAAACAAGATAGCAAACACAATGTTACAAGAAAATAGTACAAGTTCATAGCACGCAAGATGCTAACACCATGATAGTACAAGTACATAAATGGTTCATACAACACATACCAAATAAACTTAGTTTACAATGGTACAAGATCATAGCACATATGAGGTTAACACGATACATAGCAAATAGTTTGGTTTAAATGATTTAAAACATCTTAGATTCTAAATATTGTTGAGTTCCCATGTCCTCTTAATCCATCCAAGCCTCACACTAGGAGCAAAACCCTTGAATGAAGAGAAAACATCACGATATTTCTGCTCCAACAAAAGTTGTGAAGCATAGAAATGCTCACCAGTACCAGGTATGGCTCCATCTGCAATGACCATGGCGATCATGTCATGTATCTCATGTCTGTTTGACCCGACGATCTGTTTTTCTTGGAGGCCTGACACAAGGTGTAATTTTGTCAAATCAGCGGTCTCTTTTTCTTCGGGACTTGGCGAAAGGTGTAATTTTCTTCGTGCATACGTCGGTCTCTCCTCTGACAACATCACATCCAAAGCTAATGCTACCATGACCGATTCAAATTCCTCTTCTTCTTGTTCTTTATTTGAAATATCCATCTGACACAAAAACAAGATAGCAGACAAGATGTTAACAACAAGATAGCACAAGTTCATAGCACCCAAGATGTTGACAAAATGATAGTACAAGTACATAAATAGTTGAGACGATACATAGCACATAAACTTAGTTCACAATGGTACAAGTTCATAACACATATGAGGTTCACACGACACTTTGCAAATAGTTTGGTTCAAAGGATTTTAAACATCATAGATTATACTTATTGTTGAGTTCTCATGTCCTCTTAAGCCATCCAAGCCTCACACTAGGAGCAAGACCCTTGAACAAAGTGAAAACATCACCATATTTCTGCTGTAACAAAAGTTTTTCCCCACCAGGTACGGTCCCATCTGCAATGACCATGGCTCAATGGATCATCGGCCTATTTTGCACTCGCATTTGCCACTCTCCCATCTTGGTACGGACTTGCCATTCCCCTTCCACATCTATTAGATGCACATATCAACACTACGAGGTGTAGCAGGAAAATGAGGGCTGTATCAGGCACTTGAATCATAGCAATAGCAATAAAATGCCCACTGCCCATTTGAATCAGTAGCAGCATATACACAAGACTAGCCAGATCAATCAGGGGCAGCATACACACAGGACTATCAATCAGTGGCAACAAAATGTTGGTCCGTGAGGAGGTCGGCGAGACAGAGAGGAGGTGAGGCGCTCACCGAGCTCGGTTGAGGTGCTGGCTGGTGAGGAGGTCGAGGTGGACGGAGCGGAAGCTGGGCGTCGTCCGGCCGCCGGCGAGAGCAGGGGCGGCGTCCGGAGGCCGGCGAGAGCAGGAGCGGGGTGGAGGCGGAGGACTAGAGCTCGGTCGCGGAGGGGACGAGGGAGCGGGGCCGTCGGCGGCGGACTGGATCGGTCGCGGGGGAGACGGCGGCGCGATTTCTTCCCGGATGGGAACCTAGCAACGAGAGGAAACAGAGGAGAGGCGTATTGGTGGGCTCGGGAGAGAACTGGGCCGAATCGGTATGGATCGCGGGAGGGCAAGTTGCATGATCCAATAGGCCAGCAGATCGGCGAACAGTTCTCTGCATCAAACGGTCCGCCGCACTCACTCTAGCCGCCTCGCGCACTATCCCCTGAGCACCACGAGAGTTCTCGGAGAAGAGAGGAGGAGCGGCGGCGTCAGGGCCGGAGATGTCGCTCTACAACTTCACGTACGTCCTCATCGGCGACTCAGGTCCGTTCCCGATCGGTCAATCTCCCCTCCTCTCGCTGCTAGTCCAGTCCGTGTAGTGGAGATCTGATTGGATGGTCCGACGACCTACTGCAGGTGTCGGCAAGACATGCCTGCTGGTGCAGTTCCTCCACAAGGAGTTCCACCCCGTCCTTGATTTCAACATCGACACCGAGTGCGGGGACAAGATGATCACCATCGACAACAAGCCCGCCAAGCTCCTGATTTGGGACACGGTACTCTTTCCTCGATCCACCATACAAATTTCTGCCAGCTGCGTATGAAACTATTAGTGTTGCCCAACCCTGCTTCGAAATTGGATGCGACATCTCTGGGAGTAGTAGATAGCACGGTGTGAATTTTGAGTTCCACAAGTTTGTCCTGCCGCAAGCCTTAGTGTCACGCTCAGTTATCGGGGAAAATAATCCATCTTGTGCTGTCTGTGTTAACATTACAGCCAGGCCGACACGCATTCAGATCGTTAACTGCACCACTCTACGACGAGGCTGTCGGTGCTCTCTTGGTTTATGACATCACCAGGTACCTCTCACTCCCAGAGACAATGGAAGCTGCCCTGTTCACTCAAGTGCATGGCTGCCTGAACTTTAATTATCCTGCTGTTTGTGTCATAATCAATGATGACATTCAGGAGGGAGACTTTTAACCATCTCGCCAACTGGCTACAAGATGCAAGGAAATATGCGCACCCTGGCATGACAATAATGCTGATTGGGAACAAATGTGATCTATCTCACAGCCGTGCAGTGAGCTATGAGGAAGGCGAGCAGTTTGCAAAGGACCATGGCCTTCTCTTCATGGAGGCATCTGCAAAAACTGCACAGAATGTTGTGGAGGTAATGCTTGTTTGATTCTTGGTGCATCTCTGCGCAACCAAGGCCTTTGTGTTGTTGATCATTTCCTCATGTTGTTTATGCAGGGTTTCCTTCAGACTGCTGTAGCAATATACAAGAAAATTCAGGATCCTTCCTCCGATCTATATAATTAGGTAATGTTTTACAGTTCAGTCATAATACTTATGTAGCTGTCCATTTTTAATAAAAAGTTCTACCACCTCTCTGGGATGAAGCAGAAACGCCTTTCGACTGATTCAAGACTGTCATGTGATCCTTAGGTTACTTTATTTAATATTGCACGATCTCGGTCCAGTTTCTGATGTATGTTTTACTACATTACAAAATGTGGATGCGAGTGTTATGTGATCCTTAGGTTACGTTATTTAATATACCACGATTTCAGTCCAGTTTCTGATGTATGTTTTGCTACAGTACAAAATGTGGATGGGTGCCTTCCAACTTACAGTGTATAGCATATGCCTTCCAGCCCTTCCTGTTGCCTCCCCATGTTACAGAAAACCGGCCAGCTACTCTGACAGCCTTTGCATAGACACCCAGAATTGTCAAGCATGAAAATGGCGATGTTGCATACATTTGTCTGTATTTTTATGGAACGAAGAGACTTTTTTCTTGATTGATGCTGGAAAAAGGAAATTGATTACTTTCATTATTGATAGAGCCACAAAGGAAGTTGGGCATCTAGTTAGCATAATTCTGAAAACGTAGGAATCGGGAAAACACATAATAAGATACAAATGCATGTGCTAGACTGCTGGTCAAAGAACTGGAAAACTCAAGAATAGTTTATACAAGTTTTAAGTGTTTTGTTCACATGTATAGAAAAGCAGCAGAATCAAACGATATGATTTTTTCTTTGGATTACATTACGGAACTAAGTATTTGGTCTCGTACTATTTAGTCTAAGAAATCTAAAAGAGGTCTGAGTGAATTATTAAATTTATGTGTTCTTTAACTGAGGTCGACGGAAATTTTCTGCTCCATTTCTTTCAACCAAAATGGATAAACAGTTTAATAAAAGAAAATTTCTGATATTTATGATTTCCCCCACTTATAACTAGGAGGTCCAAGCGGAAGCGCAGCAGGGCTATAATAACAGCGAACACGGTTCCCCTACTCAGACCCTATTCTTTCAACATGTGTTTGCCTGATGAACTGTTACATAAAATCAGTTATTTTTGTTTTCTTTAATAAAAACTGTTCTCTTGGTGATCTCATTGGAGTGTTGTCAACACTAAGATGAAATGCCCTATTTTTCTTATTTTTGCAGGTTAGCTGATTCAAAAGTTGGCTACACGGTCCCTAGCATCATTAGAGGTGCTGGTGCCTCGTCTTCCTATGGTAGCCGCTACCATGGTTAATGTATTGATGTGCATAAAGACTTGTCGTGTGACACTATTTCGTGTGCCAATGGATTATGATCTAATGCTAAACATTTCAATAAATTTATAATGTATCGGACTCCACAAATTGTATCCTTTAGTATGTGTGATTTGATGTTCCTCGTGTCCTTTTCATTTAAAGTTGTTAACCACCTAATCAGATTTAATAATATGGTTGCTATGTCTTTAGGATATTTCTCAAGGCTCATCTTAACTCCTTCAGCAAAGCAATCTTATTAACTTTGCATTTTGATGAAGATTGTCGAGTTAAATTCCGATAAAACCTACACCGGGTGAACTAGTACTTTATTTGCATTGTCTTGGAGGGACCTAGGTGTCGTGTCTACGATGATATGGGTATGTATGCCATGGGGCCAAATTTGTGCATGTTTGTTCTTTTGTATCCAGAAGGAATGTGCACTTATCGCCACCCCACGAGTTCCTCCCTGGCACTTCCCTCTGTGTGGGTTTGCTCCTTCTCTTCTTCTTTCTTGCCTGCTGGAACAAAACTTCATTGTAGGTGTGAGTGTGTCAAACTCATATGTTGACTTCGCCACTGGTACCCGCTTCCACTGTGAATGGGGGAATGATTCAACAATTGGGGATTGCCAGCGCCGATGCTATACATAGCTTACTACGAGACGAAACTCGCGCTCACCTACAAAGATTGTTGAAAATATGTCGGCCCAATAACTGGTACAAAGCGGTTTTGGGAAGCTTCTGAGGATTGGTCCACGGAAGCTTCTGTCTGATTTTGAACAGTTTTGGGAAGGTTCTACGTGTTTTTTTTTCATTTTTCTTTTCTGTGTTTTCCTCTATCGGTTTTTCTTATGCCTTTTTACTTTTAGTTTTTTTCCCTTTGCTTTCATTTTTTCAAAATGTGTGTTGAATTTTTTTAACGCATTTTGAATAATTTTTACATGCACGTTGAACATCTTTTAAATACATGTTGAACATTTTATCCAAATACATGTTGAGCATTTGTAAAATGCACATTGAACATTTTTTAATATACTGTCATGAAACGTATTTTTAAATGCCTGATCATTTTTTAGTGTCACGAAAACATTCTTGTATGTTATGGACATTTTTAAACTTTCTAAATATCATAGACATCTTTTTTGAATGGTAAGAATATTTTCTAAAATTTTCGTTAGCAATTTTTTCAGTACACCAATATTTTCCAAAGTGAAAGTTTTTTAAAAAGTAAGTACATTAAGTTTTTGAAATATATGTATTTAGAATATTCCGAAAAATGGACAAAAGTAAAAAAAAAACAGAATGAATGGGCTAAGAAACGGGATACTGGCCCAAGCCACTAGCTTGTCGCTTCAGGCGAAGCTACACTCGGTCTCCCACCAAGGAAGGGCAAACCCTATTTGGGGGAGCAACTAGTTGACGAGCGCTTCTTCGGGAGCCTCACAACAATCAGCGTCACTTAGCGTGCTCTCAGCCGGCCGTCACATGTCATGCTCTGGGCGCTTCCTCCGGATTTTGTCTTATTTTATTTTTTGCACGCGTTTTCGGCGTTTTAAACGGGTTTTTTCTGGATTTTTTACGTTTCGGTTTTCCACCGGTCTTCCTTAGCTTTTGGATCAAATTTTTTTCCATTTTTGCGCGAAAAAATGTGTTTTTTTTCTTTCGTGAGAGGCACGTTTTTGCTTTCGCCAGAGTCACGGTCGTGCCGCTCAGAAACGAAAAAAAACGTGATTTCTAATTTTTTTTCTTCTGCGAGGGGCACGGTTGTGCTTTCGCGAGAGGCACGGCCGTGCCTCTCGAAAAAAAAAACCGTGTTTTCTGTTTTTTTTTCTTCCGCGAGAGGCACGGTTTTGCTTCTGCGAGACGCACGGTTGTGCTTTCGCGAGAGTCACGGCCGTACCTCTCAAAAACGGAAAAAACTCGTTTTCTATTTTTTTTCCTTCCACGAGAGGCACGGTTTTGCTTCCGCGAGAGGCACGGTTGTGCTTTCGTGAGAGGCACCTCTCAGAAACGAAAAAACGCATTTTTTGTTTTTTTCATGAGAGGCATGGTTGTGATTTCATGAGAGGCGCGGGCTTGCCACTTTCAGAAAGGGAAAAAACCGTGCTCACAGTTTGGTTTTTCGTCCGGTTTTTTTTGTGAAAAAAAGTTCGTCAAAACCTTTCAACATGGGATCTAGTTTTGAATATCTCGACGCGAGGAATCCAATGATGAAAAGGGTTCGAGATTTGAACGCACGGTTTTGCTTCTGTGAGAGGAACAGTTTGTGATTTCGTGAGAGGCACGGGCGTGCCTCTTTCGAAAAGGGAAAAACCGTGCTCACTGTTTGGTTTTTTCGTGAAAAAAAGTTCGTCAAAACCTTTCAACATGAGATCTAGTTTTGAAGATCCCGACGCGAGGAATCCAGCAATGAAAATAGTTCGAGATTTGGACGCACGGTTTAAGAGATAAAACATTTTGAATAAACGGATCTAAAAAAAAGGAAAACTCCCAGGTTGCGACAAGTGGCGCACATACAATGCGGCACTTGTCGCAACCTAGAAAGGTGGGAGTGATTTTTGTAATGAGCACTACTCAATTAGTGATTTCACCTATTTGGCGTATATTACATGTAAAATGGCGCATGGTGCAGAACCTTGTTCCATTCGCTAGGTTACATGGGTCGACCCATCGACGCAGGTTTTCTGGAAACTCCTCGCCAGTTTTGGGAACTTTCTAGAAGCTTTTGTTTCCTGGTTTTTTCCGCTGGTTTTTTGTCTGATTTTTCTTTTTTTCGCTTGCTTTTTTTCATATGACTGAACTTTTTTCAGATTCGTTTTTATTTTAAAACTTGTGTACCTTTCACAAAGTCATGAAAAAAATTCAAATTCATGATTTTTTTTCAAATTTTGTGAACTTTTTTCTAATTTTGTGAACTTTTTAAATTCATTTTTTATTTTTTTGAACTTTTCATAATTTCATGACGTTTTTCAAATTCGCAAACTTTTTTGAAATTTCGAGAACTTTTCCAAATTCCGGAAAGTTTCTCTTGGTCTATGACATCACCAGGTACTTGCCAGGGACAATGAAAGCTGCCCTGTTCGAACAAGTGCATTGCTGCCTGAACTTTAATTAACCCCCCACGAGAGGGAACAGAGGAGAGGCGTAGTGGGGGCCCGGGAGAGAACTGGGCCGAATCTGTATGGATCGCGGGAGGGCAAAATGCATGTAATTTCCGTTTCCATGTCTAAAAAAATGTAATTTTCGCACCAGGTTGTGGTTCGGCATCAAACAGTCTGCCGGACTCACTCTAGCCGCCATCCTCGCGCACTAATCCCATGCACACCACGAGAGTTCACGGAGTACAGAATAGGGTCGGAGATGTGTCGTCCTACAAGCCCGTCAAGCTCCTGATTTGGGACACGGTAATCTTTCCTCTTCTCTGATCCACTGTAGCAATTAGTGCCAGCTGCATGTGTTACTGAATTATTGTGTCCCAATTGGAAGCGAAATCTGTGCGTACTAGATTATACGAGTTTCTCTTTCTGAATTATTAGTAGCTCTCGTGAGATAGCAGAGTCTGACTTTTGAGTTCCACAAGGTTCAGTTGTCATGCCATAAACCCTGGTGTCATGTTCAGTTGTCGGGACAAATAATCCATATTGTGCTGTCTGTGTTAACATTACAGCCAGGACGAAATGAATTCAGATCGTTGACTACACCACTCTACGACCAGGCTGTCAGTGGCTCGGTGCTCTCTTGGTTTATGTCATCACCAGGTACTTGCCCGGCGCAACCAATGCTGGCCTGTTCGATCAAGTGCATGGTTTCCTGAACTTTAATTAGCGTGGTGTTTGTGCCGTGAGCTACGAGGAAGGCGAGCGGTTCACAAAGGACCATGGTCTGCTCTTCATGGAGGCATCTGCAAAAACTGCATAGAATGTTGTGGAGGTGTAATGCTTGTTTTATTCTTCGTGCATCTCTGCACAACTAAGGCCTCTCTGTTGTCGATCCATTTCTCACGCTGTTTGAAAATGCAGGGCTTCCTTCAGACCGCAAGAGCAATATGCAAGAAAATTCAGGATCCTTCCTCCGATCTACAGTATATAATTAGGTAATGTGTAATGTTTTACATTTCGGTCATAATACTTATGTAGCTGTACATTTTTAATAACATGTTCCACCACATGAGTTTCTCGATGAAGCAGAGTTGCCTTTAGATTGATTCAAGAGTGTTATGTGATCCTTAGGTTGCGTTATTTAATATTCCAAAATTTCAGTCCAGTTTCTGATGTATGTTTGGCTACAGTACAGTGTTGCGAGGCAGGAAGAGAATGGGATTCAACACACTTGGATTATGCTCGAGGCTGCAGAGTTATACAGGGCGCTGGCCGCAGCCGAGCGGGATCGTGGGTGTGCCACTACCGAGCGACGTGCAGCACTACTCAAAAAAACTGCTGCACGGTCAAAGCTACCTAAGCCGTATACAATACAAGAGTACAGACTCCATAACTACCTTGGCTAACGCTCCCCACCCCCCCCCCCCCCGCGTAGTCGTGACGTCGGCGGCGGCGACGCAAAGACTGGACAGGAAGTCGGACAAGACCTCAGACGGCAGCCCCTTCGTCGTAATATCCGCGAGCTGCTGTCGTGTGGGGATGTGAAGGACCCGGAATTCGCCAAGCGCCACACGCTCGCGAACGAAGAGAATATCCAGCTCGACGTGCTTCGTCCGGCGATGATGGACGGGGTTGGCCGACAGGTAGACGGCGGAGACGTTGTCGCAATACACCAGTGTGGCCTTGTCGACGGGAGAGAACAGCTCACCAAGCAGCTGTCGGAGCCAAACACACTCGGCGACGGCGTTCGCGACGCCACGGTACTCGGCCTCGGCGCTGGAGCGTGAGACGATGGCCTGACGCTTCGAAGACAAAGAGACGAGAGCGTCGCCGAGGTAGACACAGAAGCCGGAGGTGGAGCGCCTGGTGTCAGGACAAGCAGCCCAGTCGGCATCTGTGAACGCTCGCAGGTCCAGCACACGCGAGGCGCGAAGATGGAGTCCGAGGGCGGGCGGGCCGCACACGTACCGGAGCACACGCTTGATCAACCCGAGATGGCACTCGCGGGGATCGTGCATGTGCAGGCAGATCTGCTGGACGGCGTACGCGATCTCCAGACGTGTGATCGTCAAGTACTGAAGAGCGCCGACGATGCTGCGGTAGGCAGACGGATCGGCAACGCGAGGTCCGTCCGCGGTCGGCAACTTGCCCTTGGTGTCGATCGGCATGGGAGACGAGCGGCAGGTGTCCATGCCAGCGCGATCCAGAACGTCAGCGGCATACTGTTCCTGGCAGAGGAAGAAGCCCGCCGGCGTGCGCGTAACCCGGATGCCGAGGAAGAAGTGCAGAGGACCGAGATCCTTCATGGCAAACTCCCCGGTGAGCTGAGCAACGACGTGGCGGAGCGCCGCAGGCGAGGACGCGGTGAGGACGATATCGTCGACGTAGAGCAGCAGGAGCGCAGTATCGCTCCCATGGCGACGTGTTAAGAGCGAGGAGTCGGAGCGTGTCGCAGAGAAGCCAATGGACTGGAGGAAGCCGGTGAAGCAGAGAAACCATGCGCGCGGTGCCTGCTTCAAGCCATAAAGAGACTTGGAGAGGCGGCAAACATGGTGAGGCTTGGCGGCATCGACGAAGCCACCGGCTGGAGACAATACACCTCTTAGTCCAGGGTGCCGTGCAGGAACGCATTGGATACATCAAGCTGATGGACAGGCCAATTCCACAACGCGGCGAGAGTCAGCACCATGCGGACAGTGGCGGGCTTGACGACCGGCGAGAAGGTCTCGCCGTAATCCACACCAGCTCGTTGTTGGAACCCGCGGACGACCCAGCGGGCTTTGTAACGCTCGAGAGCTCCGTCGGCCTTGAACTTGTGTTTGAACACCCATTTCCCGGTGATCAAATTAGCGCCGGGGGGCGAGGCACCAGCTCCCAGGTGCGGTTGCGCACAAGAGCTTCGAACTCATCGCGCATGGCAGTAAGCCAACGCGGGTCGCGAACAGCAGCGCGAACCGACGAGGGAACCGGCGAGACCGCATCAGATGAAGTAGCGGCGACGAGGCTGGTGTCGTGGTAGCGCAGGTTTGGACGAAGAGCGCCAGTCTGGGCACGCGTCACCATACGCCATGGCACAGGTGGTGGAGCAGCGGGGGACGACGGCGTGGAGGAGCTGCTCGACCCTGGGCGCACGCGCATGGAAGGCGAAGAGCCGTCAACAGAGACGCGCGTGCCTGGGCTGTCGATTGCCGCATCAGCGGTTGCATGCCGTTGCATGGCGGGCGTGCTGGGCGGTGAAGACTCCAAGCCGCTGGATGGGGATCGAGCGGCGGAGTTTGAACGCGCCGATCACGCGCGCTGCATGCGCACGACGGAGCTGTCCAGTGGCGATCCAGAGGCCACATGCGAAGGCGCACATGGGGCACGGTCGCAAGCCCGCTCATCAAGCACGGGCACCTGCAAAATGGGCGGAGCAATCGCAGGCGGTGGCGGAGCGGCGGTGTTAGAGGGTGATGGAGGGGCGAAAGGGAAGACCGTCTCGTGGAAGTAGACATGGCGAGAGGTAATGACACGGCGCGAAATGGGATCGAAACAACGGTATCCACGGTGGTCGGGTGGATATCCAAGGAACACACACGCGAGGGACCGATGATCGAGTTTGTGTTTAGCCGTGGAAGTAAGATTGGGGTAGCACAAGCACCCAAAGACTCGGAGTAAGGAGTAGTCAGGAGCGACCCCGAGGAGAAGTTCGTGCGGGGTGCAAGGTGTGGTAGCATGACATGGCCGACGGTTGATTAAGTACGTGGCAGTGCTTAGGGCTTCAGCCCAGAACCGAGCAGGCATGGACACATGGAACAAAAAGAGCGCGAATGCCATCGTTGAGCATACGCAAGATGTGTTCTGCCTTTCCGTTTTGCTGGCTTGTGTAAGGGCAGGATAGGCGTAGGTGAGTGCCATGATGAGCTAGGAGAGAGCGAACAACAGCGCTATCAAACTCTCGTCCATTATCTGTCTGAAGAGAGAAAATGAGAAGCTGGAACTGCGTCTTCACATAGGCATAGAAGTCTAACAGGACCGGAAGCACATCAGATTTTCGTTTGAATGGGAAGGTCCAGACGTAATGAGTATAATCATCTAGCACAACCAAATAGAATTCATAACCAGACATGCTTACAACCGGAGATGTCCATACATCAAGGTGCAAAACATGAAAAGGAAACATGATACTGCTGGAGGAATGACTAAAAGGTAGACGGGCATGTTTGCCCCAACGACAAGCGTGGCACGAGTGAGGCGCGGACTTGCTAAACCCAACAGAGAGGTGGTCGGCGACGAGACGAAGTGAAGCATGTCCAAGACACTGGTGCCACAAGTTGGAGTCGGCGAGGCCGGCAAAGGCATGACGAGGAGCGAGCGAGGGACGCCGAACGGGATAGAGATCACCATCCGAGTCACATCGGAGAATCACCTCCTTGGTTCGAAGATCCTTGACAGAGAAACCAAACTTGTCAAACTCGACAGAGACAGGGTTATCACGACAAATTTGACGAACAAAAAGCAGGTTCGTGATGAGAGAAGGTGAGACGAGGACATTGCATAGTTGGACAGGAGAGGTACCCTCGATGAGAGCACCGTCGCCGATGTGGGTGACGGGAAGGTGAGCACCGCTGCCCACAATGATTTGAGAAGGCGAATGAAAGGGACGAAGAGAGTGAAGATTACCAGGGTTTGAAGACATGTGGGCGGAGGCGCCGGAATCGAGGTACCACTTGCTGGAAGTGTCTGACGAGGACGGCCCCGCGGTGGCGCTGTGGAGCGCTGCCTGCAGCGACAGTATGTCCCACGTCGGTGATGGCGCGGTGGACGAACTGGCGCCTGGAGACCCGTAGGAGGGAGGCGGGCCGTAGACAGGCGGAGGCCCGCCGGGAGCGCCATAGCCAGGAGGCGCGCCGCCCGGAGCGTCGTAGCCTGCAGGTGAGCCACTCGGAGCACCGTAGGGAGCGGCGAACATCGCCTGTTGGTGCGGCGTGCCCGGCCGGGGTCCAAGGACACCGGTGCTCGGGCGCCACTTGCATCAGCTTGGACGAGACCCGTCGAGAGTTGGCACCGGCGCCGAGCGGGGCGACGAAGGCGAGGCGCCGGTGCGGCTGGTGAAGCAGGAGCGGTGCCGTTGCCACGGCCGCGGCGGTGACCACGCCCGCGCCCGCGCGCTGTTGTCGTTGCCGGGAGGTGGGTGGGCCGGAGCCGGAGTTGGGGCCGGCGACGAAGGAGAGCCACGACCAGCCCAGAGGGCGTGGGCAGACTACAGACGAGCAGTCTGCGCAGCGCGGTGTTCCTCTAAGAGAAGGAACGAGCGCACCTGAAGAAACGAGGGCAGCGGATCCTGGGAGGTGATATGGGGGATCAGGGAGTGATACTGGCGGTTAAGACCGCGGAGGAGATGGAAAACCTGACGAGGATCCGTCACCGGCTGGCCGAGGTCGCGGAGCTGATCGGCGAAGCTCTTGAGCCGGGTGCAGTATTGCATCACGGTCATGTCCTCCTGGACGACGGCGTGATACTCGGCGTCGATGTACACGGCGCGCGCCAACTGATTGTTGCGGAAGATGTCGTCGAGGGCGCGCCACACGGTCAAGGCGGTATCCTCGGGCTGCATGACCGCCTCCTGGAGCTCCGGCGAGATAGTGGAGTACAGCCAGTGGACAACGGTGTGGTCCGCCATCTGCCACTCAGGATCACTGGGGCGACGGACCGCCGCGGCGGCGTCGACGTGCGCGCCGAGCCCGAACATGCCGAGCACCGTATCAAAGTGGCGCCTCCACTGAGAGTAGTTGCCGGCGAGAAGATCCAAGGCGATAGGAACGTGGCAGCGAATATCGACGGTTTGGAGGATGGCGGAGGAAACCGGCAGGGGAGGAGGAAGGATAGGTGGGGCGACGGGCTGGGCGACGGGAGCAGCCTGCTGGAGTGGTTCGGCGTTGAGGACGCCAGCGGCCGCATCAAGAACACCGGCGGCGCCGTCGACAGAGGAGTGGGGAGAGAGGACAAGGTTGTCATCCATGGTGGAAGCGGAAGCGGGATCGGGAGCCTGCGAGAAGGGATTGAGCAAGTCCGAGGCGCTCTGATATCATGTTGCGAGGGAGGAAGAGAATGGGATTCAACACACTTGGATTATGCTTGAGGCTGCAGAGTTATACAGGGCGATGGCCGCAGCCGAGCGGGATCGTGGGTGTGCCACTACCGAGCGACATGCAACACTACTCAACAAAACTGCTGCATGGTCAAAGCTACCTAAGCCGTATACAATACAAGAGTACAGACTCCATAACTACCTTGGCTAACATACAGAATATAGATGCGTGCCTTACAACTTAAAGTGTGTAGGACATGCCTTCCACCCTTGCTCCTGTGTTGCAGAAAGTAGCCAACCTGATCCCGATGTGTCTGTATTTTCGTGGAACTAGGAGACACTTTTTCTTTTGATGCTGGAAAAGAACATTTGCTAATTTTATTTGAGCCATCGAGGAAGTTGGACCTCTGGTTCGCAGAATTCTGAAAAACATAGGATCAAGGAAACACATAATAGGATCAAGGAAACGCATAATAATATTCGCAAAAAAAGGAAACACATAATAAAATGGTAGAAACGCATTTCCTTGACTGGTGGTCATAAAATTGGAAAACGCACAAGAATTTTATTAAAACTTGACTTGTGTTTGCTTCACAAGTATAGAAAAACAACGCAGTGAAAATCACATTTTAATAATAGTGAATATCATTTTCCAACCTAGACGTATTTGCTATTTGTAAGTTCCCTGGAATCAGAATTTGTGTACGTTGATTCAGTGGGGAAGAAGAGGAAGCGTTAGCGGGGCTCGGAGGCCGACAGGGGGCGATGTGGTTTGCCGCGTCGTCCCAGTGAGGCCTAGCTAGAACTTCGCTGAAGGCAGGGACGTTGTGGTATAGTGAGACGTTAGTACGTTACCGGCGGAGGCGGGGTAGCAGACTGATAGGTGCAGGTGGGGCTGTTGCCTCTGGGGGGGGGGGGGGGGGACTTTTCGCTGTGATCGCCGCTCAGATTAGATAGAGACCTCGTTGCAGGCGTGGAGGGGGAGTGGTAGCGAGCCAGAGTGTCGCAGCCAGAGGCAAGGTGGTGACGGGAGGAGTGTGATCTGGAGGCAGTCCAGAGTGAAGGAAGATTTTATTTTATCTTTGACATGGAATGATGGAAGATCCAATGGACGAAGGAGTTGGGCTAGAGGAGGAAGAAGGGTCCCAACCGTGGGGTTTCAATCCAACGGCCGGGGAAAATTGACTTACAGTGCAAAAAGGTAGGCATCTTACATACGGCCAACCTTGTGTTCTTTCAACATGTGTTGCCTGATAAACTATTACATAAAAATTGTTATGATACATATATAAAGCAACAATCAAACAAAATACACAACTGAACGATATAAAATAATGAGGTAACCCTCATACAACACCGATCCCATAATAATCGGACCACGCAGAACGCACACGACTACGCTACTGAAAAATAGCAAAGAAAGAACTGAGTACAACACCATGCTACGCCATATAACACCTAAAGCTCCAGGGCAACGCCCCGCAAGGAAGAACGACGCTAAGCGTTGTCGCTGCCGAGTCCACATTGGACAAAGATTTTCATTCGGAACCCAGACACTAAGAGGAACACCACGACGACGTCTTCAAGAAGAGAGATGTGCCCACCAGCGTCGTCATCGTCGGCGACAAAGCGCAGAGTTTTCACTCGGTAGCTCCCCCGTGCCACCACGAGGTCTTCAGGACAAGCGCGGCGAGCCTAGATATCTAGATCTGAATCGGGGTGACGCTACTATCAGACACAGAGAACGTGCCCGAGCCACCTGTCGCTCCACCTCTTGTCGTTCACACGACCAAGAGGAAAAGCCACCACCATCGCCCTGGTGCCCATCGGAGAGCCCACCATGCGGACCGCCATCCAGAGCCGCCACCCCGGCACCCATGTCCGAGACACCACCAACCGCCCATATCACGGTGCACCCACCACGGTAGGAGGAGTAAAAGGCGTCTCCTTCCACTCCTAGCCCGGCATCAGCCACGGAGTTGGGTCGGCTCCTCCACGGGAGGAGGAGCCCAGGCCTGCGTCTCCAGCTAGTCCCGGTGGATCAGGGGAGACACAACCCTGTGACTACCGACGGCCATCGCCGAGCACACTCACACGACTGTTGGGGAACGTAGTAATTTTAAAAAAATTCCTACGCACACGCAAGATCATGGTGATGCATAGCAACGAGAGGGGAGAGTGTTGTCCACGTACCCTCGTAGACCGAAAGCGGAAGCGTTAGCACAACACGGTTGATGTAGTCGTACGTCTTCACGATCCGACCGATCAAGTACCGAACGTACGGCACCTCCGAGTTCAGCACACATTCAGCCCGATGACGTCCCTCGAACTCCGATCCAGCCGAGTGTTGAGGGAGATTTTTTTCAGCACGACGGCGTGGTGACGATGATGATGTTCTACCGACGCAGGGCTTCGCCTAGGCACCACTACAGTATTATCGAGGTGGACTATGGTGGAGGGGGGCACCGCACACGGCTAAAAGATCAAGCGATCAATTGTTGTGTCTCTAGGGTGGCCCCTGCCCCCGTATATAAAGGAGCAAGGGGGGAGGTGCGGCCGGCCAGGAGGGGGCACGCCAGGAGGAGTCCTACTCCCACCAGGAGTAGGACTCCCTCCCTTTTCCTTGTTGGATTAGGAGAAGAGGGGGAAAGAGGTGGAGGAGAAGAAGGAAAGGGGGCGCCGCCCCCCTCTCCTTGTCCTATTCGGACTGGGGGGAGGGACGCGCTGCCCTTGCCCTAGCCGCCTCTCCTCTTCTCCACTAAGGCCCACTATGGCCCATTAACCCCCGGGGGGTTCCGGTAACCCCTCCAGTACTCCGGTAAAATCCCGATTTCACCCGGAACACTTCCGATATCCAAACATAGGCTTCCAATATATCAATCTTTATGTCTCGACCATTTCGAGACTCATCGTCATGTCCGTGATCACATCCGGGACTCCGAACAACCTTCGGTACATCAAAAAATATAAACTCATAATATAACTGTCATCGAAACTTTAAGCGTGCGGACCCTACGGGTTCGAGAACTATGTAGACATGACCGAGACACGTCTCCGGTCAATAACCAATAGAGGAACCTGGAAGCTCATATTGGCTCCCACATATTCTACGAAGTTCAATTAATCATATTACTTAAGAACTCCCACTTAGATAGACATTCCTCTAATCCTCTAAGTGATCACGTGATCCAAATCAACTAAACCATGTCCGATCATCACGTGAGATGGTGTAGTTTCAATGGTGAACATCACTATGTTGATCATATCTACTATATGATTCACGCTCGACCTTTCAGTCTCCGTGTTCCGAGGCCATATCTGTTATATGCTAGGCTCGTCAAGTTTAACCTGAGTATTTCGCTGTGCAACTGTTTTGCACCCGTTGTATTTGAACGTAGAGCCTATCACACCCGATCATCACGTGGTGTCTCAGCACGAAGAACTTTCGCAACGGTGCATACTCAGGGAGAACACTTATACTTTAATAATTTAGTGAGATATCAATTTATAATGCTACCGTCAATCAAAGAAAGATAAGATGCATAAAAGATAAACATCACATGCAATCAATATATGTGATATGATATGGCCATCATCATCTTGTGCTTGTGATCTCCATCTCTGAAGCACCGTCATGATCACCATCGTCACCGGCGCGACACCTTGATCTCCATCGTAGCATCGTTGTCGTTTCGCCAATCTTATGCTTCTACGACTATCGCTACCGCTTAGTGATAAAGTAAAGCATTACAGGGTGATTGCATTGCATACAATAAAGCGACAACCATATGGCTCCTGCCAGTTGCCGATAACTCGGTTACAAAAAATGGTCATCTCATACAATAAAATTTAGCATCATGCCTTGACCATATCACATCACAACATGCCCTGCAAAAACAAGTTAGACGTCCTCTACTTTGTTGTTGCAAGTTTTACGTGGCTGCTACGGGCTTAGCAAGAACCGTTCTTACCTACGCATCAAAACCACAACGATAGTTTGTCAAGTTGGTGCTGTTTTAACCTTCACAAGGACCGGGCGTAGCCACACTCGGTTCAACTAAAGTTGGAGAAACTGACACCCGCCAGCCACCTGTGTGCAAAGCACGTCGGTAGAACCAGTCTCGCGTAAGCGTACGCGTAATGTCGGTCCGGGCCGCTTCATCCAACAATACCAACGAACCAAAGTATGACATGCTGGTAAGCAGTATGACTTATATCGCCCACAAATCACTTGTGTTCTACTCGTGCATATAACATCTACGCATAAAACCTGGCTCGGATGCCACTGTTGGGGAATGTAGTAATTTCAAAAAAATTCCTACGCACACGCAAGATCATGATGATGCATAGAAATGAGAGGGGAGAGTGTTGTCCACGTACCCTCGTAGACCGAAAGAGGAAGCGTTAGCACAACGCGGTTGATGTAGTCGTACGACTTCACGATCCAACCGATCAAGTACCGAACGCACGTCACCTCCGAGTTCAGCACACGTTCAGCCCGATGATGTCCCTCAAACTCCGATCCAGCCAAGTGTTGAGGGAGAGTTTCGTTAGCACGACGGCGTGGTGACGATGATGATGTTCTACCGACGCAGGGCTTCGCCTAAGCACCGCTACAGTATTATCGAGGTGGACAATGGTGGAGGGGGCACCACACACGGCTAAAAGATCAAACGATCAATTGTTGTGTCTCTAGGGTGCCCCCTGCCCCCGTATATAAAGGAGCAAGGGGGGAGGTGTGGCCGGCCATGAGGGGGCGCGCCAGGATGAGTCCTACTCCCACCGGGAGTAGGACTCCCTCCCTTTTCCTCGTTGGATTAGGAGAAGAGGGGGAAAGAGGTGGAGGAGAAGAAGGAAAGGGGGGCGCCGCCCCCCTCTCCTTGTCCTATTCCGACTGGGGGGGGGGGGAGGGAGGGGCGCGCGGCCCTTGCCCTGGCTGCCTCTCCTCTTCTCCACTAAGGCCCACTATGGCCCATTAACCCCCGGGGGGTCCCGGTAACCCCTCCGGTACTCCGGTAAAATCCCGATTTTACCCGGAACACTTTCAATATCCAAACATAGGCTTCCAATATATCAATCTTTATGTCTCGACCATTTCGAGACTCCTCTTCATGTCCGTGATCACATCCGGGACTCCGAACAACCTTCGGTACAGCAAAACATATAAACCCATAATATAACTGCCATCGAAACTTTAAGCGTGTGGACTGAGGGAGTCCTGGATTAGGGGGTCTCCGGACAGCCGGACTATATCCTTTGGCCGGATTGTTGGACTATGAAGATACAAGATTGAAGACTTCGTCCCGTGTCCGGATGGGACTCTCCTTGGCGTGGAAGGCAAGCTTGGCAAATACGGATATGTAGATCTCCTCCCTTGTAACCGACTCTGTGTAACCCTAGCTCCCTCCGGTGTCTATATAAACCGGAGGGTTTTAGTCCATAGGACGGACAACAATCATACCATAGGCTAGCTTCTAGGGTTTAGCCTCTACGATCTCGTGGTAGATCAACTCTTGTAGTACTCATATCATCAAGATCAATCAAGCAGGAAGTAGGGTATTACCTCCATCGAGAGGGCCCGAACACAGGTAAACATCATGTCCCCCGCCTCCTGTTACCATCCGCCTTAGACGCATAGTTCGGGACCCCCTACCCGAGATCCGCCGGTTTTGACACCGACATTGGTGCTTTCATTGAGAGTTCCACTGTGTCGTCGCGACAAAGGCTTGATGGCTCCTCCAATCATCGGTAGCAATGCGATCCGGGGTGAGGTTTTTGTCCCCGGACAGATCTTCGTATTCGGCGGCTTCGTATTGCGGGCCAACTCGTTTGGCCATCTTGAGTAGATCGAAAGCTACGCCCCTGGCCATCAGGTCAGGTTTGGAAGCTTAAACTACATTGCCGACATCCGCGGAGACGGTATCTTCGATGGATTCGAGCCCATGGCAGGTGCGCCGCACGGTCACGACGAGCATGACCTAACTCTGCCGTCGGACGGTGTTCAGGAGATCGCACATGTGGCTACTCCGGCCTTCAATCCGGAGCAAATTGCGTCGTCCGAGGACGGGTGGATGGACCCCTCCATGGAGGCCGCACACTCAGCGGTGATAGAGCCGAATACTAATCTCACCTCCTATGAGACCCATGTGGCCGGATCCTTGGATTCGTCCCTGACCACGGGCTCCGAACCGCCTACGCCCGTGCCTGTCGAATTCGATGGGGCGCCGATCATGGAGTTTACCTCCGCGGATATCTTTCAACATTTTCCTTTGGGCGATGTGCTAAATTCATTAAGGGCTCTCTCCTTGTCAGGGGATCCTTGGCCGAACTATGTCCGGCTAGAATGGGATGCGGACGACGAAGAAATTCGCTGCCCACCCACCACCCACTTAGTAGCCACTGTCGATGATTTGACCGACATGCTCGACTTCGACTCCGAAGACATCGACGGTATGGACGACGATGCAGGAGACGAACAGAAAACCACCGCCCACAGGGCCCTGGACCGCCACCTCATCATATGATATATACATGGTGGATACCCCCAAAGAAGGCAATGGCGACAAGACAGCAGAGGATGACCCCTCCAAGAAGCAACCCAAGCACCGACATCAGCGGCGCCGCCCTAAGTCCCGCCATAGCAAAAGTAACGATGCTGGCACAAGAGACAATAACACTCCGGATAGTGCCGAAGACGACGACAATCCCCTCCAGCCAGACCTCGAGCAGGAGGATGAACAAGCTAGCCCTCAGGAATAGGCAGCAGACGGAGAACCAGAGGATGACAATTACATGCCTCCCTCCGATGATGATGTGAGCCTCAGCGACGACGAATTTATCGTGCCTGAGGATCCCGTCGAACAGGAGCGCTTCAAACGCCGGCTTATGGCCATAGCAAATAGCCTGAAGAAAAAGCAACAACAGCTTCGAGCTGATCAGGATCTGCTAACGGATAGATGGACCGAAGTCCTGTCAGCCGAGGAATATGAACTCGAGCGCCCAACCAAAAGTTACCCAAAGTGCAGGTTGCTGCCCCAACTCGAGGAGGAAGCACTGAAGCCTGCACCACCAGCGTACGACGCGGCTGGTCAGCCACCTCGTGGCCGAGACAAAGCGGCGTATCAGCCCGAAGTCCAGCCCGCACCCCGTCGCCATTCAAACAAAAACACCAAGGCCCGGGGCAATACGCAGGACCTGCGAGACGTATTGAAAAACAAAGCAGGACACACAAGATCTATCTATGGATCACGGGGGCGCGCCCCAACGCGTGATGATAATCGTCACAACGGATACACTAAAAACCAATCCGGCCGGGCCAAATATAGCAGACAAGACTCGTATGAACTGTGTCGCGACATAGCCCGGCACAGAGGCGCCGCACACCCACTATGCTTCACCGATGAAGTAATGGATCAGGAATTCCCAGAAGGATTCAAACCCGTGAACATTGAGTCATATGATGGCACAACTGACCCCGCGGTATGGATCGAGGATTTCCTCCTCCACATCCACATGGCCCGCGGTGACGATCTTCACGCCATCAAGTACCTCCCCCTAAAACTCAAAGGACCAGCTCGTCATTGGCTGAATAGCTTGCCAGCAGACTCCGTCGGTAGTTGGAGGATTTGGAAGATGCATTCCTTGACAACTTCCAGGGCACTTATGTGCGACCACCGGATGCTGATGACTTGAGCCATATAACTCAGCAGCCAGGGGAATCAGCCAGAAAATTCTGGACACGGTTCCTAACTAAGAAAAACCAAATCGTTGACTGTCCAGACGCAGAGGCCTTAGCGGCATTCAAGCATAACATCCGTGATGAGTGGCTTGACCGACACCTTGGCCAAGAGAAGCCAAAATCCATGGCAGCCCTCACGACACTCATGACCCGCTTTTGCGCGGGCGAAGACAGTTGGCTGGCTCGCAGCAATAGCACATCAAGGAATACTAGCAATTTAGACGTCAAAGATAGCAACGGCAGGCCACGTCGCAGCAAACACAAACGCCGCAACAACGGCAACAACGCCGAGGACACGGCAGTCAATGCCGGATTCAGTGGTTCCAAATCCGGTCAGCGGAAGAAGCCGTTCAAAAGAAGCAATCCGGGCCCGTCCAGTTTGGACCGCATACTCGATCGCTCGTGCCAAATTCATGGCACCCCCGATAAGCCAGCCAATCATACCAACAGAGAATGCTGGGTGTTCAAGCAGGCCGGCAAGTTAAATGTCGAAAGCAAGGACAAGGGGCTGTGTAGCGACGCTGAAGAAGAGCCCCGGCAGCCGAACACAGGAGGACCGAAGAAATTTCCTCCACAAGTGAAAACAGTAAACATGATATACGCAACCCATATCCCCAAGCGGGAGCGGAAGCGTGCACTACGGGACGTCTATGCGATGGAGCCAGTCGCCCCGAAATTCAACCCATGGTCTTCCTGTCCGATCACCTTGGATCGCAGGTGTAGGACCTTGAAGTATGTCTAGAGGGGGGGTGATTAGACTACTTGACCAACTAAAAGCTATGCCTTTTCCCAATTTTAGACTTTGGCAGATTTTAGCTATCTTTGAACAATTCAAGCAATCATCATGCAATTCAAGCAAGCATGCAAAGAGTATATAGGCAGCAGAAAATAAAGCATACAACTTGCAAGAATGTAAAGGGAAGGGTTTGGAGAATTCGAACGCAATTGGAGACACGGATGTTTTTGTCATGGTTCCGATAGGTGGTGCTATCGTACATCCACGTTGATGGAGACTTCAACCCACGTAGGGTAATGGTTGCGCGAGTCCACGGAGGGCTCCACCCACGAAGGGTTCCCGAAGAAGCAACCCTTGTCTATCCCACCATGGCCGTCGCCCACGAAGGACTTGCCTCACTAGCGGTAGATCTTCACGAAGTAGGCGATCTCCTTGCCCTTACAAACTCCTTGGTTCAACTCCACATTCCTGTCGGAGGCTCCCAAGTGACACCTAGCCAATCTAGGAGACACCACTCTCCAAGAAGTAACTAATGGTGTGTTGATGATGAACTCCTTGCTCTTGTGCTTCAAATGATAGTCTCCCCAACACTCAACTCTCTCTCATAGGATTTGGATCTGGTGGAAAGAACATTTGAGTGGAAAGCAACTTGGGAAGGATAGAGATCAAGATTCATATGGTTGGAATGGAATATCTTGGCCTCAACACATGAGTAGGTGGTTCTCTCTCGGAACCGGTAAGTTGGAAGTGTAGGTTTGTTCGATGGCTCTCTCCACGAATGAAGAGGAGGTGGAGGGGTATATATAGCCTCCACACAAAATCTAACCGTTACACACAATTTACCAAACTCGGTGGGACCGAATCATCAAACTCGGTCAGACCGATTTAGTAAACCTAGTGACCGTTAGGGTTTTCGGTGGGACTGATAAGCAAATCGGTAGGACCGATATGGTTAGGGTTAGGGCATAACGTAATCTCGGTGAGACCGAATTTGGTAATTAGCTAACCAGAGAGTTGGTCAGTTAAACTCGGTGGGACCGATTTGCTCTTTCGGTGAGACCGAAAAGTTACAAAAGGGAAACAGAGAGATTACAATCCCATCTCGGTGAGACCGAGATCCCTATCGGTGAGACCGATTTGCCTAGGGTTTGTGGCAGTGGCTAAGACATCTGAACTCGGTGGCGCCGGATAGAAAGAATCGGTAGGGCCGAGTTTGACTTTAGGTTTAGATCATATGTGGATGTGAGAAAGTAGTTGAGGGTTTTGGAGCATATCACTAAGCACATGAAGCAAAAAGGCTCATTAAGCAACACCTCATCCCTCCTTGATAGTATTGGCTTTTCCTATAGACTCAATGTGATCTTGGATCACTAAGATGTAAAATGTAGAGTCTTGAGCTTTTGAGCTTGAGCCAATCCTTTGTCCTTGATATTTTGAGGGATCCACTTTCATCATCCATGCCATGCCATTCATTGAGCTTTCCTGAAATATTTGTCTTGGAATAGCATTAGCTCAATGAGCTATATGTTGTTATGAATTACCAAAACCACCTTGGGATAGTTGCACTTTCAATCTCCCCCTTTTTGGTAATTGATGACAACATATAGATCAAAGCTTTGACAAATGATAATAAAATTTGAAAAACATCGTCGCTTTGAACAGTATGTGATAAGCAAGAGCTCCCCCTAAATTTGTGCATAGTAATATTTGCTTTGGACTGCAAATGCACAAGGAATTAGGCTCATGGGTTACTCTTCCATGTCACATACATCTTGGTGGAGCGCTCAAAATAACAAAGATTGAACACATGCACTCATCACCAAGCAAAGTGAATGATCATATAAGGATAAGTAAGATAATATCATAACGAGCATAAGTGTAGCTTATGATCAAACACATGATCATCAATGTCTCACAGGTAACTACATAGTATCTCAAACAATCAAAAGCAAATAAAGTTCAACCAAAAAGACAAGAGAGAACAAAAGCAAATATCTCTCTCTCGAAGCCTATGATCTATACATTTTTCTCCCCCTTTGGCAATAAGTTACCAAAAAGTTCCTAGAAAATGCATAGGACTATATTGTCTCTCAGGCTTGGCCTTCTGGTGGTGGTGGTGTCCGGAGAACTCCAAGAATGAAGGCGTCAGTCGATGTAGAAGGAGCTTGAAGGAGTTGGTGCTGGAGCTGGTGGTGCTCGAGCTGTAGCTGGAGCTGAAGAAGTGACTCTGGTGTCTTGAACTGGCTCTGCAGCTGATCTCTGATCTCGTGGCACTCTGGCAAATGCACCAGTCGTTGTTCTGCCCTTCCTCTCCTGCATGTCATCCTGTAGCTGCTCCACAGCTGACTGAACCTCAGTTACTTTGACATCAAGATCATAGAATTTTTGTTCCATGATTCTTTCCTGTGCTCTCCTGGTTTTGAGTTAGGGTGGCCAACCCTTCTCAATCCGCAGAGT
Organism: Aegilops bicornis; assembly: GCA_021605145.1. Lineage (NCBI taxonomy): Eukaryota > Viridiplantae > Streptophyta > Magnoliopsida > Poales > Poaceae > Aegilops > Aegilops bicornis. The sequence goes on along the minus strand of CM038671.1, from coordinate 829,485,767 downwards.
TGATGCTATCAAGTAACCAAGCTGCTCCTGCTTGTTCTTCAGAAAGTATTCAGATGCCTCTGCTTGAGTTGGCATCTTGGCAGCCTTCTCTTTCCTTGCTTTCTCCTTCTTCTCTTGCGCTTGCACTGATGTTGGTTCATTCTCAGTCATGACAACTTGATTGTCCTCAAAATCAGGATAGAGAACAATGTGTTCCTTATCCAACAGATACTTTCTTGTGCCCATCTTTGAGTTTATCAACTCCTGAATCTGTGGGGCATATCCATAGCTCCTCTTCTGGTCTGCTGCAGTCCTCTTGATAGTTTCAACTATGAGGCTCATGACTTCGAATTTTTGAGGCACATCAAAAACGTGAAGCAAGTTGATTGCATGCCCTCTAATCATGTTGTGGTCACCTGATTTGGGCAAAAGAGTGTGCCTCGGGATCCAGTTGATTGTAGGCAGCCCTGACAGAAGATGATGAACTGATCCAAACTTGAAGGACTCAAGTGCATCATCTGGGATTTCCTTGTACATGTGTTACATTGAGTTATGACCCATCTTCTTCTTGGCATAAATGTCCAAGTCATCTTCATCTTCCTTTGGGGCATTGATCAGACTTGCCCATTCTTCTATGGTTGACTGATATCGTGTTCCTTCAGACATCCACACTATCCTGCCATCTAGATAGAAATGTGATGTGGAGTAGAATTGCATAAGAGCTTGTCATTCCAATTTGTGAGCTTCTGCCCAACAAAATCTGCAACTCCACACGCACTGAAGCTGTCAAATACTCCAGGACAGTGTTCTTCATTCTCCTGAATGTAAGTCCAGTCGACACACCTCATATCACAAACTATGGGCTTCTTATCCAACAAGATAGTCTCATAGAAGTCCTGTTGTTCCTTGGTGTGGAACCTGTAATCCACAACAGTCCTTCTCCTGGTGGCATATGGATCTGACTCTCTCCATAGCCTCAACCCTTGATCTCTCCTGATCTTCATGTTTTCAGCCACAGGATGAGCATCATTGTGGTCTGGGATCTTGGGTTTGAGCTTCCTTAGGACCTGCCCTTCTTCATCTTCCTCAGCATCAACCTCAGGCATTGGAGCCTTGTTCTTCTCGATTCTTTGGTATACTTAGGTATTTCTCTTTGGTGCACTCTTGGGCTTGGGGGCAGCTTTGGGCTTTGAAGTTGCAGCCTCTGACTTTATGGCATCACCCATCAGCTTTTGTGCCTTGGGTGCAGGCTCAGCAACCTCTTCTTCTTCCTCTTCTTCCATCATAGATCCCAATCACTCTGGCCATGGTCTTCTTGACCCTTTCCTTCCTTTTCTTTCCTTCAGCAGCAGCAGGTTCTTTGGGTTGGGATTCCAAAGAAGCTTGAGTGGAGACTCTGGCTTTGGACATTGGTTGTCTACCTGCTGGCCTTTTGATCTTCATTCCAGGCTTAACTGCTGTCGAGCTGTACTCTTTCTTGAGCACTTTCTTCTTGGAACTGGCCTCATCCTCAGCTGCCACATAATCTTCATCCTCAGACTCTGAGGTCTTCTTCTTCCTTGTCCTTGTGGCAGCCTTGGGCAAATTACTGGGAGTGCTTCTGCTCCCCTCATCTGAGCTGCTTGAGGGACTAGTGCCCTCACTCATTTGAATCTGCTCCTCTGACATTGCTGTCACTTTGGTCCGACGTCTTGATCGACCGATTGACCTGTGAATAGTTATAGATGAGGTAGAGTGGATGAGCATCACAAAATGCAGAGATTTTTGCAAAAGAATGATTCAAAAAACTTAGTTTTAGTTTCCACAGAAAGCATTTTGGATCTACCGATTTTCAAACTCGGTGATACCGAAGCAGTTTTGGAACCTAAACTAGTGAACTTGGTCAGACCGAGTCACAGTTGATGGCACCGAGACTGCTAGGGTTTCACAAAGTTCTAAAATCGGTCACACCGATTTGTAATTCTCGGTCGACCGAGAGTTACTAGTGCAATGGCGTTAGCCAAATCGGTGGGACCGAAGTTTTCAACTCGGTGGGTCCGAGATGGTTTCATGGAAACCTAACCCTAAATTTTTGAATCATACCTATTCTAAGGATTGTTTTGACTGGATAGATGTGTTTCAATCGTGGCAAGATGCATTACGAATACAATGTGCTGAGAATCGGACGAGGATAGCACAGTGATCGAGTTCATACCCTAGTTCGGCGGTGAACTCGCTACAGCGGCAACGGCGGAGGAGAATTCCGTTGACGGCGGGGGAGACCAGCGGCAGGAGGCAGCTGGCGACGAAGTCGACGATCCGTAGACCAAGTAGGCAGAGCGAGCTATGCGCGGGCGAGAAGTTTCAGAGAAATTTTTCCAAAATTTGCCCGTGTGATATATATAGCCCGACACTGTCGGTGTGACCGAGTTGAACAACTCGGTGACACCGAGATGCATAACTGTTAATAGTTACAGCAACTCGGTGTGACCGAAAAGTTAAAATCGGTTGCACCGAGATTGAAAACCTAGATCGACTTAGTAATCTCGGTATGACCGAAATGGAGGAATCGGTCAGACCGGAAATCACAAAGAAGTTTTGGAAGTTTAAGTCTATGACGAATCGGGGACTCGAAGTGCTCCTCACACGCAGTGGTTCGAATCGACTTGATCAAATTTTGTGATGTAGCATGAATAGAGTTTGAGACGAGAAAAGCATAGATAGCTAGAGAAGGTTCTTAGGAATTCTTGTCCATCCACTTGGCAAAAGAGAAAGAAACCAATCAATCAAACAACAAGTGGATGTCCTCGAATGAGTAAAATATGCAACCAACATGCTCACACAATAAAATGACAAATGAAATATGTGACAAAGCATGCACAACCAATTCTAGCATCTATCAAACAATTGGCGATGACTAGGTCATCTATATATGAGTATATTGACTTAGGAGTCAAATGAGAACATTTGATCATAGGTCATACTCATCGTTTAAGCTCAAGTGGGGTTACCACTTTTACATAAAGCATTTATGTGTTCACATCATTAGAGTTGCTTTGACTCAATTCTTAGAGTTAAGCTCCCCCTAGAGTTAATTCTTAACCTTGGGTTGTCGTTGATGACTTCATATAGGTGTTGAAGATGTGGATGCTCAATGTTGATGTAGATCTTTTGGAGCAATCCTTTGGAGTGAGTTGCACTTTCAATACCTACACGAGTTAGTCCCACAAGGAACAAACAAGAATATCCATAGACATAGAGTGATGCACACACACAATGATGTCCATGAAAACATTAGGTTACCTTGTCCCTTGCCTTACCAACATGAGGGTTTGTGACTCCTTGAACTAGTGCAAGATATGGAAGTTGATTACACTTGTCCTTGCCAAAATGATATGAGTGAAAAATGTTGGCGGAGTCACCCTCAAGAACTCTCTAGTCCTTGTTCTTCGGGATCCACATCATCTTGATGGGAATCCTTGGTGTAGTAGTTGTGCTTGATGAAGTAGAACTTGAAGTAGTCTTGGGAACCCACTTGACCAAGGCCTTAGATGCTTCTTCAAATGCATCAATTTCCTCTTGAAGCTTGTCCTTGCCTTTGTTCTTGTGGTCTTGTGGTGGAAGATCATCTTGTGCTTGTGTTCCCTTAAAGGAAGTAGGATCATACTTCTCTTGTTGAGGAACAAACTTCATCTTGGGGTATTGATCTTCTTCCCACTCAACTCCATTGGCACTGAACTTTCGTTCAAAACCAACACCTTGATTCTTCCAGTGCCTTCCTTGCTTGCGTACAATTTCCTCAAATTGCTTACTCCCAGCAAGGCTCTTGTATACGCCTTTCTCTATAATTCCCTTCAATAAGCTGTTTTCTTGCTCAAGTGTAACTTGGCTAAGAGAATCATTAGTGGAATCAAGAGAACTACTAGAAGCAACAATATTGGATTTAGCATTGTTATTGTTACTACTAGAAGAAGAATCCTTCTTGTTCTTGTTACTAGACTTGACTTGAGGCATGTAAGTAGATAAGAGTAAACGCTTGGCAATATAAGAAGAACATTTCTTACGAAGATCATCATTGATCGCTTTTAGGAACTCATGCTCTTGCTCAAGATTTAGCTTTTCAAAGCGTAACTTCTCATGAGCCCTTAAAAGTTCTCGATGATCTTCGAAGATAGTTTCATGAGCTAACTTAAGAGTGTTTAGTTCTTTAGTTAGGCGCTCAATTTTCTCCTTATCATTGTCATTCGTTTCATCTTGATTAGCATGATTAATTGACGTTTCATCATAGTATTCATCACTAGAGTTGTCAACAAGTAAATCATCATCACCTAGCAAGTCATCTTCATCACTATTAAAATCAACATACTGGGTGTGTTACCTTAGGACCTTTGGCCATGAAGCATCTTCCAATTCCTTCATTTGGTGATTCAAATATGTCGTAGGAGTCGGTTGACACAAGTGCTAAATCGGCAACACCTTCATCTTGAGTGTGTTCGGAGTCGGAGTGATAGCTTCTCTCGGAGTGATTTTCGGAGTCGGAGCCGGATACCCATTCACCAACATGAGCTTGATGTCTTCGTTTTGTGTAGCTCTTTGATGACTTGTCCTTCCTTTCCGAATCCTTGCTTCTCCGTGAGGGTCTTCGTTCATAACGATCATCTCTACTCCTTCTCTCTCTTGGTGGTGATTCTTCTCTTCTACTTCTTCTCTTGGGAGAATCTTCTCTTCTTTTGTAGGGTGTCGTACACTCATTGAAATAGTGTCCGGGTCTCCCACAATTGTAGCAATTGCGCTCTCGACTAGAAGATCTTTTGTCATTGTAGGACCTTGACTTGGAGCTTCTTTCTTTGCTTCTACTCTTGTAGAATTTGTTGAAGTTCTTCACCATTAAGCTCAATTCTTCATTGAGGGTTTGTTTCTCACTTGATGATGTGGGGGCTTCACATGAAGCTTTGTAAGCACCACTTGACTTGTTGTGAAGTTCCTCCTTATCCTTGAGTGACATCTCATGAGCAACAATTCTTCCAATGACTTCTGTTGGCTTGAGATCTTTGTAATTTGGCATCATTTGGATCAATGTGCACACGGTATCATATTTTCCATCCAATTCTCTTAGGATCTTCTTGATGATGAATCATCGGTCATCTCTTCACTTCCTAAGCCGGCAATCTCATTTGTGATAAGAGCAAGCCTAGAGTACATTTCAATGACACCTTCACCATCCTTCATTTTGAACTTATCAAGCTGACTTTGGAGCACATCCAACTTGGATTCCTTGACGGAGTCGGTACCTTCATGCATATCAATCAAAGTATCCCAAATTTCCTTTGCATTCTCGAGACGGCTGATTTTGTTGAATTCTTCGGGGCACAATCCGTTGAAGAGGATATCACAAGCTTGAGCGTTGTATTGCAACATCTTTAACTCTTCCGCACTAGCTTCACAGTTCGGTTCTCTCCCATCAAAGAATTCACCTTGCAAACCAATACACACAATAGCCCAAACGGCAGGGTTATGTCCGAGAATATGCATTTTCATCTTATGCTTCCAACTAGCAAAATTAGCGCCATCAAAGTAAGGACCTCTACGGTGATAATTTTCCTTGCTAGACGCCATACTCTCCTAGGTTGTGAAACCAAGGCTATGACCACCAAAAGCTATGGAAATCAAAGCAAATGGAGACCAAAGCTCTGATACCACTTGTAGGACCTTGAAGTATGTCTAGAGGGGGGGTGATTAGACTACTTGACCAATTAAAAACTATGCCTTTTCCCAATTTTAGACTTTGGCAGATTTTAGCTATCTTTGAACAATTCAAGCAATCATCATGCAATTCAAGCAAGCATGCAAAGAGTATATAGGCAGCAGAAAATAAAGCATACAACTTGCAAGAATGTAAAGGGAAGGGTTTGGAGAATTCGAACGCAATTGGAGACACGGATGTTTTTGTCATGGTTCCGATAGGTGGTGCTATCGTACATCCACGTTGATGGAGACTTCAACCCACGTAGGGTAATGGTTGCGCGAGTCCACGGAGGGCTCCACCCACGAAGGGTTCAGAAGAAGCAACCCTTGTCTATCCCACCATGGCCGCCGCCCACGAAGGACTTGCCTCACTAGCGGTAGATCTTCACGAAGTAGGCGATCTCCTTGCCCTTACAAACTCCTTGGTTCAACTCCACATTCTCGCTTGAGGCTACCAAGTTACACCTAGCAAATCTTGGAGACACCACTCTCCAAGAAGTAACTAATGGTGTGTTGATGATGAACTCCTTGCTCTTGTGCTTCAAATGATAGTCTCCCCAACACTCAACTCTCTCTCATAGGATTTGGATCTGGTGGAAAGAACATTTGAGTGGAAAGCAACTTGGGGAAGGCTAGAGATCAAGATTCATATGGTTGGAATGGAATATCTTGGCCTCAACACATGAGTAGGTGGTTCTCTCTCAGACTGGTAAGTTCGAAGTGTAGGTTTGTTACGATGGCTCTCTCCACGAATGAAGAGGAGGTGGAGGGGTATATATAGCCTCCACACAAAATCAAACCATTACACACAATTTACCAAACTCGGTGGGACCGAATCATCAAACTCGGTCAGACCGATTTAGTAAACCTAGTGACCGTTAGGGTTCTCGGTGGGACTGATAAGCAACTCGGTAGGACCGATATGGTTAGGGTTAGGGCATAACGTAATCTCGGTGAGACCGATTACACAAACTCGGTGAGACCGAATTTGGTAAGTAGCTAACCAGAGAATTGGTCAGGTAAACTCGGTGGGACCGATTTGCTCTTTCAGTGAGACCGAAAAGTTACAAAAGGAAACCAGAGAGTTTACATTGTAATCTTGGTGGGACCGATTCGCTCTTTTGGTGAGACCGAAAAGTTACGAAAGGGAAACAGAGAGATTACAATCCCATCTCGGTGAGACCGAGATCCCTATCGGTGAGACTGATTTGCCTAGGGTTTGTGGCAGTGGCTAAGACATCTGAACTCGGTGGCGCCGGATAGAAAGAATCGGTAGGGCCGAGTTTGACTTTAGGTTTAGGTCATATGTGGATGTGAGAAAGTAGTTGAGGGTTTTGGAGCATATCACTAAGCACATGAAGCAAAAGGCTCATTAAGCAACACCTCATCCCTCCTTGATAGTATTGGCTTTTCCTATAGACTCAATGTGATCTTGGATCACTAAGATGTAAAATGTAGAGTCTTGAGCTTTTGAGCTTGAGCCAATCCTTTGTCCTTGATATTTTGAGGGATCCACTTTCATCATCCATGCCATGCCATTCATTGAGCTTTCCTAAAATATTTGTCTTGGAATAGCATTAGCTCAATGAGCTATATGTTGTTATGAATTACCAAAACCACCTAGCGATAGTTGCACTTTCAGCAGGGACCACCCCACAAGTATCCGTCATGGCGGTTCTGCCGCATTGGTCCTCGACCCCATTATTGACGGATTTCACCTCACCCGAGTCCTTATGGACGGTGGCAGCAGCCTGAACCTGCTTTATCAGGATACAATGCGCAAAATGGGTATAGATCCTTCAAGGATCAAACCCACTAAAACCACCTGCAAACGTGTCATCCCAGGTGTAGAGGCCTGTTGTACGGCTCAATCGCACTGGAAGTGGTCTTCGGATCTCCGGATAACTTCCGAAGCGAGGAGTTAATCTTCGATATCATCCCGTTCCGCAGTGGCTATCACACACTGCTCGGACGAACCGCATTCGCCAAATTCAATGCGGTACCGCATTATGCATACCTCAAGCTCAAAATGCTAGGACCTCGAGGGGTTATAACAGTCAATGGAAACACAGAACGCTCGCTCCACACTGAGGAGCACACTGCGGCCCTCGCAGCAGAGGCACAAAGTAGCCTTTTAAGGCAAATCGCCAATTCGGCGATAAAGCCCCCGGACACCGTCAAGCGAGTCCGGAGTAACCTGCAACAGGATTGCCTAGCACGTTCAGAGCTCGCCTAGCAATTTGGCGTCCGTCCTAGTCCCAGTCAAGCGACGAAATTTGCGCCGCGCGTACATAATTACGCACTAAAAATTCCATGGGCACAGGCGGAGGCACGGCTACGGCACGGCCCACAGAGCGGCTCGACCACCCCAGGGGCTGTATACCCTTATCATTCTCTCTCTTTCAGGATCTTACTCGCTGGAAGCCCTTTTCGGAAGTCCGATTGCCGGACGCATTACGGGAAGGAAACACCAAGGAAGCAAAGAAGCCCTGACGTACAAGGGAATCCCCAAGTGGTCTCTACTTGTTTTAAATTCCCATACGCAGCATGCCCTTGGATAGGACATGTCAAATAGTCCTATTTTTTTGCCTTTTTGGCACTACTTATATCCGTACGCTTCGACGTATTACTTAATAACAATGCATAGCATCAGTCTATTATTGCATTATCCTTTCTTATTTTCCTTGTCTGCTTATTTACGACAAATTGCACACGTACATTCTGGTACGACAAGTACGCCAAGGGGTTTCAGTATACCCCATAAATATGGTGTGAGAAGTCCGAACACTTTCAACAGTGCGGCACCCTGAACTTATAGCATTATATGCATCAGCTCCGAATCATGTCTTGGGTCAATAGTTGGGTTTGCCCGGCTCCCATGTTTTGGTACCTTACGTTCCGCTATATCGGCTAAGGTAGCGCTGGGAGAACTACTGCGATTGTGTCCCGGTTCTTCCGGACGAACACCTCAGTAGAGAAAGCCGAAAACTGACTGTCATGATGAGGCGAGAGCTGGTCGCTGTTCGAGAGGTCTCAAATCCTTAAAGATTTTTTTCGCTTTGGGCGAGGAGTCGGCTTTGTCCGACTTAGGCGTATATAGCACCCCAATTCGGCCTTCCGAATACTAGGGGCTTCGCCAAAATTTAAAATTGTGGACTTCTATGGCTAAGTGAGAATGATAAAGCCTTATAGTCCAATTGCCTGGTTCGTTGTGCTGAACACCTCCTTCGAAGGACTCAAAATTGGGAAATAGAATGCTCAGGTTTATCCCGAACACCCTGGTACTAGTTACATGGGGGCAGAAGCCGACGACTGGCCAACTCTCAGATTTTATAAACGGCCGCACAGAAGGTAATATTTTAAATTCAAAAGGCGCTGCATAGCGCAAATGAACTAGTTTCACATTAAAGAATCACATGAGCACGTTTATTCAAAAATTACATCTTTAGCACATTCATCCGCCACAAGGCAGGAACCCTTCAGAACACGGTCATAATACATCTCGGGGCGGCGATGCTCCTTGCCCTCCGGCGGCCCCTCCTTCACTAGCTTCACGGCATCTAGCTTCGCCCAGTGCACCTTCGCCCGGGCAAAAGCCCGGTGCGCACCCTCGATGCAAACGGACCGCTTTATGACTTTAAGCCATGGGCAGGCATCCACAAGCCACCTCACCAGACTGTAGTAGCTGCCAGGTTGGGGCTCGCCAGGCCATATCCGGACTATAAGACCCTTCATGGCCTGTTCGGCCGCCTTGTGAAGCTCGACCAGTTGCTTCAGCTAGTCGCTCACGGGCATTGGGTGTTCGGTCCCAGTATACTGAGACCAGAACAACTTTTCCGTCGAGCTCCCCTCCTCAGCTCGGTAAAACTCCGCGGCATCCGACATTAATCGGGGAAGATCTGCGAACGCTCCTGGAGAGCTCCGAACTCGGGTAAGTAAAAGAAAAGTTTCCTTTACGTGCTTGCTTTGCATAATGAATGCCTTACCCGCTGCCACCTTCTTCACGCATCAATCTCCTGGAGGGCCTTGTGGGCTTCACCCTTGGCGTTTCTAGCGCTTTCGAGGGCCTTCGCAAGCTCAGACTCTCGCGTCTTAGAGTCAAGCTCCAAGGACTCGTGTTTTTTAACAAGAACCTAGAGCTCTTGCTGCACCTCGCCTACCCGGGCTTCTTGCTTTTCTCGCTCGACGCGCTCCTTGGCCACTTTGTCTTCGGCCTCGGATAGCGCCTTCTTCAGGGTCGCCACTTCGGTCGTGGCCCCTGACAAATCCATGATGATCCTATTATTTTACAACCAAATTTCTTTTTAATATACAGACAAGGTACTACTTACCTTTGCTCTCCTCGAGCTGCCTCTTGGCAAGGCCAAGCTCCTCCTTGGACCGCTCAAGGTCCTGCTCCAGTGTAGCAACCTCCGCAGTGCGTGCGGCGGCGGCCAGTAATGAAGCATGCATATGCACATAGACATATTTTGATTAGACTCCTGGGTCATTATTTGATCCTCTGTTCGGCCTTTCTTCGCAAACACCAAACAGAGCATCAGGGGCTACTGTCTATGCGGTAATATCTTTCATAATTTGATTACTTACCTCAAAGCCTGTTAGGATGCTGGCACAAGCTTCGGTTAGTCCGCTTTTGGCGGCCTGAACCTTCTCGATCACCGCACTCATGATAGTGCGGTGCTCTTCGTCGATGGAAGCGCCGCGAAGCGCTTCCAGCAAATTGCCTGGTGCCTCTGGATGGACTGAGGCCACCGGCTGGCGGCTTGCCCCTTAACGGGAGTCGCCGCGGAGTCCGGAACCACCGGAGGGTCCGGCACAGTGTTCTGCTGGGGGCCGAACTTGGAGCCCTTGGGAGTCTTGCTCCCTTTGCACCCAGGGTCCGAAAGGTCGCCTCGATGCGCCTCCAGGACTACCTCCCCCCGGCTTGGTGCCCTTTTAGACAACACCTCGACGTTGCCCGTAGGGCGAGGGGAGGAGGCGGTCGGAAGTGAATCGCTATCCATGTCCGATGGGTCCAAAGAACCATCCGACGAGGATACGTTAATGTGGGCCTTGGGCGGGCTGCACAATCATGTTCGACATGATATAAGAAGCAATAATGCAAAATATACCAGGACCATTATGGTATCCGGATACTTACGACTTCGCCAGGGGCTTGTCCCTGAGCAACCACTCCTCGTCGCTGTATGCGGCTGCTGTGGAGTAGTCCGGAGGGAGGGTCCTTCCCTTTTTGGACCCTTCAGCCTCCCCAGACGGGGCGGCCTTCCTCTTCTCCCCCCCCCCCCGGCTGGTGGGGGAGAGCTTTCTTCTTCCTCCTCCTCCTCGTCTTCAGAGGAGGAGAGCGCCTCGGTGTGTTCGGACGATGAGTCCGATATAACCTTGCGCCGGAGACTCGTCCTTGTCCTCGTGGCCTTCTTCTTGGCCTTCTTCTCCGGCACCTCATAAGGCGCCGGAACCAGCATCCTCGTTAGGAGAGCATCTGCTGGATCCTCGGGCAGGGGAGCCGGACAATCGATCCGCTCCGATGTCTCTACCCAGTCCTATTAAAATAACATGAAGGCTTAGATCCCTCACAGGATTATACTGGGGAAAGGAACATCTTTTAGAGATGTAAAAGAACTTACCGGATTGGCAGGGCGCTTTGCGCTGAGTCCACGGTCCTCGGTAAGGGGAGGAGGTACCTCGGCACCCTTGAACAGCACCCTCCAGACGTCCTTGTGCGTCGTGTCGAAGAGCTCTAGCAGCGTCTGGTGCTCGGCCGGGTTGAACTCCCACAAGGTGAATGCCCGTCTTTGACACAGGAGGATCCTGCGGAACAACATGACTTGGACTACGTTGACGAGCTTGATTTTCTTGCTCATCATGTTTTTGATTCATGTCTGGAGTCCGGTCAGCTCTACCAAATCACCCCAGGACAGGCCCTTCTCTTTCCAGGAGGTGAGCCGCATGGGGATTCCGGATCGAAATTTGGGGGCCGCCACCCAGTTGGTGTCGCGCGGCTCGGTGATGTAGAACCACCCCGATTGCCACCCCTTTATGATCTCCACATAGGAGCCTTCGGGCCATGTGACATTGGGCATTTTGCCCACCATGGCGCCTCCACACTCCGCTTGCTGGCCGACCACCACCTTCAGTTTAACATTGAAGGTCTTCAGCCATAGGCCGAAGTGGGGCCTGATACGGAGGAAAGCCTCGCACATGACGATAAACGCCGAGATGTTGAGGATGAAATTGGGGGCCAGATCGTGAAAGTCCAGCCCGTAGTAGAACATGAGCCCGCGGACAAAAGGGTGGAGAGGAAATCCCAGTCCGCGGACGAAGTGGGGGAGAAACACAACCCTCTCATGGGGTTCGGGAGTAGGGACGATCTGCCCCGCATCTGGGAGCCGGTGCGCGATATCCGTGGCCAGGTATCCGGCTCCCCGCGGCTTGATGATGTCCGCCTCCGTAACGGTGGAGGTCATCCACTTGCCTCCCGCTCCGGACATTCTTGGAGTGGTTTGAGGAGAGAAATGCGAACTTGGGCGCTGGAGCTCGAGTGCGCAAGAATGGGTGAGCAAGGAAGAAGAAGGCGTGGGTAAAAAAGGAGGAATCTTTATCCCTTTATAAAGACGGTAGGACTGTACGCCTCCCCACTTGCCTGGTAAACCTGCTTATTCCCCAAGCGCCATAATTGATGGCGCGGTTGGGTTACCCACACCCTATTGATGAGAATCCCGTGATAAGGGGACACGATCTCGCTTGACAGGGGCGTGCCAAGGAGCCGCCCGCAATATGCGCTTGTGGCAGGCTGTGAAAAGCGGTTCGAATAAAGACCAGGGCCGTGGCGTGATGCCACGAGGCAAAATGTGTCAGCAGATTAGATTTGTGGTATATTCTCTCTACGGTGGTATGTGGAATTTATTTTGCAGAGCCGGACACTATCCTTGTGTCAAAATCTTCTATGGAGAATTCGGAGGAAGAACCCGCCTTGCAATGCCGAAGACAATCCGCGCGCCGGATTCATCGTCGTTGAAGCCTGGTTCAGGGGCTACTAAGGGAGTCCTGGATTAGGGGGTCTCTGGACAGCCGGACTATATCCTTTTGCCGGACTGTTGGACTATGAAGATACACGATTGAAGACTTCGTCCCATGTCCAAATGGGACTCTCCTTGGCGTGGATGGCAAGCTTGGCAAATACGGATATGTAGATCTCCTCCCTTGTAACCGACTCTGTGTAACCCTAGCTCCCTCCGGTGTCTATATAAACCGGAGGGTTTTAGTCCATAGGACGGACAACAATCATACCATAGGCTAGCTTCTAGGGTTTAGCCTCTACGATCTCGTGGTAGATCAACTCTTGTAGTACTCATATCATCAAGATCAATCAAGCAGGAAGTAGGGTATTACCTCCATCGAGAGGGCCCGAACCTTGGTAAACATCGTGTCCCCCGCTTCCTGTTACCATCCGCCTTAGACGCACAGTTCGGGACCTCCTACCCGAGATCCGCCGGTTTTGACACCGACACAGACCCTACGGGTTCGAGAACTATGTAGACATGACCGAGACACGTCTCCAGTCAATAACCAATAGCGGAACCTGGATGCACATATTGGCTCCCACATATTCTACGAAGATCTTTATCGGTCAGACCGCATAAAAACATACGTTGTTCCGTTTGTCATCGGTATGTTACTTGCCCGAGATTCGATCGTCGGTATCTCAATACCTAGTTCAATCTCGTTACCGGCAAGTCTCTTTACTCGTTCCGTAATACATCATCCATAACTAACTCATTAGTTGCAATGCTTGCAAGGCTTATAGTGATGTGCATTACCGAGTGGGCCCAGAGATACCTCTCCAGGCAATCGGAGTGACAAATCCTAATCTCGAAATCGCCAACCCAACAAGTACCTTCGGAGACACCAGTAGAGCACCTTTATAATCACCCGATTACGCTGTGACGTTTGGTAGCACACAAAGTGTTCCTCCGGTAAACGGGAGTTGCATAATCTCATAGTCATAGGAACATGTATAAGTCATGAAGAAAGCAATAGCAACATACTAAATGATCGAGTGCTAAGCTAACAGAATGGGTCAAGTCAATCACATCATTCTCCTAATGATGTGATCCCGTTAATCAAATGACAACTCATGTCAATGGCTAGGAAACATAACCATCTTTGATCAACGAGCTAGTCAAGTAGAGGCATACTAGTGACACTCTGTTTGTATATGTATTCACACAAGTATTATGTTTCCAGTTAATACAATTCTAGCATGAATAATAAACATTTATCATGATATAAGGAAATAAATAATAACTTTATTATTGCCTCTAGTGCATATTTCCTTCAATGACGACATGTCCGTTGCCGACGACACCGATCTGCCCGACAGAACAACAAATCGACCACCACCATCGAACACTACACCCGCAAGGAGAGGGACCTCATCACCCGCGGGGCACCTTCGGACGAAGCCCACCATCGCCTACCCAGAGCGAAAGCTCCGACCTGTCTCGGGCCTCAATCTGGTCCACCCGAGCACAAGCCCCAGGTCTTGGCCATCTTTGACATGCGAACAACTCGCGCCGCCGGCCCGAACCCAAGAGAAAAGGATGAGCCACCACCGCCCTCACCCTGTGGCTGCACACCAACTGAGGGAGTCGTAGATTAGGGAGTCTTCGGCCTGTCGACCTATCTCTTAGGGTCAGACTATTGGGCCATGTTGCCAATGCTTGGTGACCAAACATAAGTGGGGACCCCGTACCCGGACAGGAGGCTTTTGGGTGCCTTGGTGTGTCCCACAAGTAACGACGAGAAGAATCGGCATGTTTATCCTTTCCTTGTACCCGACCATGTGTAACCCTAGTACCCCTGATGTTTATATAAAGCAGAGCATTTAGTCAGTAGGGACTAGAACAACAACCATCATCCTACTAGTTTAGGTTTTAGTTCATCTGATCTCGTGGTAGGTCCACTCTGTAATCCTACACAAGCAATATAATCAAGCAGGATGTAGGGTTTTGCCTCTTCGAGAGGGCCCGAACCTGGGTAAACATTGTGTCCCTAGTCCCTTGTTCCCCATTGATCCAAGATCCATAGCTTGGGATCCCCTACCCAAGATTCGTCGGTTTTGACACCGACATTGGTGCTTTCATTGAGAGTTCCGCTGTTGGATCATCGAAGCATTGATGGCTTGCCTGATCATCAGAGATGACATCAGCACCGGGGGCATCTTCGTCCCTGGGCAACTTTACGCGTTCGGCAGCATCGTGCTGCATGCTGACTCGACCGGTCATGTTGACTAGATTGATAGTTTCGCCCCTGAGCACCAGATCAGGTTTTGTAACTTAGAGTACATCACCGACGCTCGGGGCGATTTGATCTTCACCGGCTTCTCAGCTTCACCTGGGACACCTGCGGACCCCGAAGCATCGACTTCGAGGCCCCCTGATCCGATCTCTGGATCGGACCTTACCTCGAAGCGGGCTTTGAGCTCGGATGCCTACACTATGTCTGAAGATCGGGAATCACCCCTGACCGGACTCCCCCTAGGAGCCCCCTGGGTTCAAGATCTCATATCAATTTTTAACTGCTAGGAAAGAATTGGGGTGCGGTAGGAAGAAATGGGATTCTAAAAAAAGAATAATCAGGTCTTCCCCACTGCTGCATGAGCTGGGTGGAATTGAAGTTCGGTTTCTATCAAGACACCCCTGCCTACTTACCTTAAAAAATGACTAATGTTCAACCGATCACAGAGGACCTTTCCAGCAACTTCAAATCAGAAAGCCCTGACTCCCATAAAGAGTGCATGCAGATCTTTCTTTTTATTATGATGATGATATGGACCTCATTACTGTCTCATTTTCTTATATTTATATAAGTTCTTTTTTTATTCGACATAACAAGAACATAATCACGCTATGTAAGATATGAACCAACGACTGGCGACGGCGAGGTAGGAGGAGGGCAGGGAGAGGACAGGAACGACTGGCGCTAGGGTTCGCCCAGCCGCCGATCGCGGGAGCGACGTGGGGCGAGGGGGTTCTCATGACGCTGCCCCTTGCTTAGTTAGAGGCGTTGGCGCCCCGTCTTCCCTTGGTAGCTATCGTGGTTAATGTAATGTTGTGCAAAAGAAACAAACATGTTGTGCAACATTTTTTTAGACAAACATGTTGTGCCACATACATGCGTGTAAGGCTGGACATACCGAACGGGCCTTTTGGCCCGCTCATGGACCGGCCCTGCCCTGACCGAATTACATAGGACCGACAAAAAAGCAGCCAATCTGGTATGCAAATATAGGCCGGAAAACATTGAAATCCTATTCGCCGCATTGTGCGACAAACTGACGAGCTTTCGCATAGGTGGGGAGCCGAGCAAACCGGGGATGGGCTCGCCCATTTTTGCGTCAAGAAGGATCTGGTTTTGTGAACAGCGGTTTATATCCGTTTCGGGAATCTTTGGGAAGGTTCAAAACCGTTTTTTTCTTGTGGTTTTTTATTTCTTTATTTCTTTTTTTGTAATTTTATTTTTCCCCTTTTTAAAAAATGTTCACGAATTCAATTTCTATTGTTCAAAATTGCAAAAATTGTACACATTTTCATATAATTGTCTCAAAATTTCAAAACATGTTGCAATATTTGTTCATAGAATTAAAAAATGTTCCAGTTTTCGCAAAAAGTTCAAGTATTTGACTTAAGACTCCCTTTTTTCAAATATGTTCATAAACTCAAAAGGTGTTTGCATTTTCTAAAATGTTTAATACTTTCAAAAAAAATCTTATTTAAAATTTTTTTTCCATATTTTAAAAAATGATCTTCAAATTTGATCATAGATGCAAAAATTGTTCTCATTTTAGAAATATGTTAGTGTTTTTCAAAAATTCTTCAGAAATTATAAATTGTTCCCATTTTTCAAACAAAATGTAAATTTTACATGTATTTTCGTTCTCCAAAAATGTTCGCATATTCGAAAAGAAGTCACAATTTTAGAAAAAATCCTGTTTAAAAACATCACAGACTCAAAGATTGTTAGCTTTTTTCATAAATGTCTGCATTTTGCAAATAATGTGTGTAAATTCAAAAAATGTTCCCAATTTATAAATTTGTTCATAAATGAAAAGGTGCTTAAGTTTTCGAAAAATGTTCATGTTTTTATAAATTGTTCAGGAACTTAAAATATGTTCCCTTTTTCAAAGTTTGTTCACAATTCCAAAAAGTTTAACATTTTACTCGTGTTGTTTAGAAAATGTTTGGATTTCTAAAAATACTAGACTTTGAAAAAATTATTCAGATATTGCCAAGAAATGTCGAAAATTCCAATAGTGTTCGGATCTTCCAGGTAATTTAGTTCTTAAAATTTCACGTTGTATATTTGTGACATATAGCTTTTTTTTTTAGACAAATTTGTCACATATAGCTGTCAGGTCAACATCGTGCAAGTACAAGTTGCGGTGGCCACATTGCTCGCCAACGGGCCGGCCCAATCGAGGGTTCTTCGGCGCCGGATTTGCCGAAAATGCAACGGTAGCCGCGGGAACAACATTTTGAATTTCCGCACATTATTTTCAAGGGCCGGCTCCCCCCGCGCGCCCTCATGGGCGGGCCCATGTACGGTGCGGGCAGCCCCTTGTTTGTTAGACTTTTTTTTTCTGTTTTCAAAAATAATTTAGGATTTCAGAAAAATTTAGAAATTGTCCAATTATTCGTGAATTCAAATATTGTTCCCGATTTAAATTTTTCAGGAAATCATAAATTCTCAAGGATTCAAAAAATGTTCACAATTTCAAAAATGATGTTCGTGTATTCAAAAAATGTTCATGTATTTCTAGAAATATGTTCAAAATATTCAAAAAAATGTTCAGGAATCTTGACAAATGTTCATAAATTTTAAAAAATGTTCACAAAATTCAAAAAATGTTCTCAATTCAAGAACTATTAAGGAACTAAATTAATGTTCGTCAAAAACAAAAAATGTTCCTAAATTTCAAAAAAAATGTTCAGTAATTTCGATATAATATTCAGCGTTTCCAGAAAAATGTAGAAAATTTCAATGAATGTTCTTGTATTTGAAAAAAAACATGATTTTAGAAAAATGTTGACGGAATGAAAAAATGTTTACGATTTCAAAAAAAATGTTCATGATTTCGAAAAAATGTTCACTTTTTCAAAAAAAAATCACGAATTTGTAAAAAAAATCGGCAACTTGATAAAATTTCATAATTTAGAAAAATGTTCATAATTTCGAAAAACGTTCACAGTTTAAGAACATGTGTTCGCAAAATTGATACACGGCCGGACTTTTTCCAGAAAAAGGTGACGATAAGAAAAGCGTGAAAAAACTGAATATTAAAGAAAAGAAAAAATAAAAAGGAAATACAAAAGAAAAAACCGGAAGAAATAAAAAAGAAAAAACCGGTTCTGGGAATGTTCTAGAACCTTTCCAAAACCGGTGGGGAGGAATCCTGGGCCGGTCCAAAAAGGTGCGGTCGCTCAGGGGGGTACCTGCAATCTCGCTAGAGGGCGACCTATGCGCCATATAGAGCTCCCAGAAAATAGGACTGGACTAGTCTTTTTTTGGGCCAATCCGCTCAGTCGGACCGAAACATATTTCTTCTTGCATTTTTTGAATAATACGGACGAGTCCTAGCCCATCCTAGACTCATGTTTATGACCTAGCCCACCTTATATTGCATTCGCACGCACTCACTAGGTCACGGTTTGCTAAAAAAAAGGCAATTGGTCTCCTCCTCATCGTCGGTGTGGCCATTGTCTTTTCCCTGTCCATGTCAGCCACCCGAGCACGCACGCACGGCACAACCCCTCGCCAACATGGTCATCAGCCTCGTCGCCACAAACCACTGTGTCCACGAGCTCCACCACCTTGAGATCTCCTTCCCGGTGCAAGGAATCTATCGGATTCGCCCTGAAGTCGTCGCCATGTTCCTCCATCCCTGATTCCGGCCGTAGTCGTTCATCGTCGATTACATCGTTGTTGCTGCTTCCCCGGCCTCCCCAGCCTCCCCATCGAGTTTGCCGTGAGCCACCACCCATTTCCCCTATGTCCCTCCTTCTAATTAGCGCATGAAGCCATATCTCACCGACGCCATGGTCACCACCTTGTTGTCAGTGGTGGCTGGCCGATCCGTCGGTCCAGACCGTGCTTTTGTGTGTACTGCCAGGCTCTTCGGACTGGTCTGGTTCGTTGCGCCGGTGGCCAATCCAAACGGCAGGTCGATCAGGTTTGGACCGCCCCAGACAGATTATGGTCTAGTGTTAAACTTCTAAACCACTTTAAATGTATCGGATTATTCACGTCTTTTTAACATTCACAAATGTGGGGTTAAATAAGAATGTGTGGTTTGGTTTTCATTGAGTTGTTTTCATGTAAAATTGTTAACCACCAAATCAGTTAATCGTGTGATTGCCAAGTCTTTAGGATATTTCTCAAGCCTCATCTTAGCTATCTCTGCAATCTTACTAACTCTGTATTTTGGTTAAGATATTCTTGAATTTAATTTCGTTAGATAGTGTACAACGGGTGAGTAAGCATGTTGCTTTAATTTGTATTGTCTGAGGATCTGCTGGAGAAATATTACTAATAAGAATGTGTGAACTAATATTATGGACAGAAGGGAAATTGAAGCTGATATCTTTCAACAAATCTCATATTCGTAGAATTAGCAAACCAACTGATAATTAAGATGATCCACCAAGAGAATCGTAGCTTTGTATTATAATCACCTAAAAATTAATCGGTGATATTTCTATGAAAATAACATATTTCTTATTGTACTAATCATTCTTTCAGCTTGAGAGTCACTGTTCTGCTATGATCTTGAGGTATCTTGCTTAACTTAATCTGCACCGTCGGGACATAAGCATGGAAACCTGCACATGTCGTGTTTACAATTATATGGGTACGTATGCTTGTTGACGGTGTCCCGGCCTAGGGTTCTCTCACGATGTCGATTCCTGGCCTAATGCGCTGGGCTGAGAGCCCCTAGGTCAATTCCATCCTGGGCCACGTTGGGCAGTCCATGGCGATTATGTGGAAGACTCGGAGGACTTGCATTATAAGCAGAAAATACTGGAGCCATGGAGGACTCTACCTTCATTGACATAGCCGACTAAGATCTATAATCCTAGAGCCCCAATGTGTTATATAAGTTGGGGTCTGGGCTCCCTAATTACTTTACTTGTACTTTGTACACACCCCTATCGCATTATAGGAGAGCACGAGTAGGGTATTACCTCGATCGAGAGATCCCAGACCTGGGTAAAAGCTTGCCTCCTGTTATCATCCAGCCTAATCACCTAGACGGGATACCATACCTTGGGACATGTTGGGGTCGTCTCCAACAATGATGGCCCACGCAGGTCCAGCTAGGTGAATGTAGAGGCTTCATGGGAGCTCAGATCGAATCCAGCGTGATATACGCGCCAGGACAGATGTTCATCTTCAGCTCCACCACCTTCATCGCTAGCTCGACTGGCCACATCGTCCAGGTCGAGAACTTCGCTCCAAGCCGAATTGTCTGATTCGGCAATCTAGAATACGCCACAGATTCACGTGGATAGCTGATCTTCTATGGTCTGGCATCATGTCGGGCTCGGGAGCATCAATGGGAGGTCGAATCGCAAACATCGAGGATCTCACCGAGGTGCTTGAGAGTGCAACCGAGGAGATGGTGACCTGGAGAAGGAGACCAGTGGTGCATTTGCGCCCGTGACAGGGACATAATGTCCCTAGATGTCGTTCAAGGAGTGCTACATGGTAGAGACCTCGAACGCCAGTCAAGTTGACAACCTCGATGATCCTGGCTATGACCGACACATCGGGCAAACACTGATGAGCTGGCAGTCAAGGAGCCGACAGCTGGGGCGGGAAGCTAAGCGAGGTCAACGATAGGGCCATTGAGGCCCGAGACACAGCTCTAGGCATCCAAAGGCATGACGACTCTCGCCCGTGCATCCTCAATATGGTGGGTTACGTTTTGAGCAAGAAACGTCGCCTGGAGCACATGGGTGGATCGTTAACATGAGGACATGTCTCTTTCCCTTTGATGCCGATGGGTCGCACCGCAGCAGCCGCAATGCTTGCAAATATGCCAAGAAGTGGTAGATGATGATCATTTTATATGCATATGCCTAGCTTGTTTTTATGCTATGTTGTAAATATTATGTATAATTCTGAACCTATGAACCTCTATTAGTTTATCATTTCGAGTTGTATGCATGTTCTTAAATATTTCACTAGATCATTGATGGCGCGCGTTGCTGCGCCCGTCTATTTTGACTCATAGTTGTTAGGGATATAAAGTAATTTGCATACATTTGTATGTGTAAGTATATTATGTTTTTCTTGTGGTTTGTTCTTATCATCTTTATTTTCCAATATAGTGGTATGTAAATGAAAAGTAATCGGACTGGTTAGCAAGAAAGTAGTGTGGTATGTGTTGTTATGCGCGCCCAATTTTTCTGTATAATAATACAAACTCCTCCTAATGCATAGTGGCATGAAATATGACAATTGTAATACCACTTTTTTTGTCTTTTAAGAACAACATTGGTAATAGAATTTCCTGCTAATGAGTAGTGGCATAAAATATGAAAAATTAAATACTAAACAAGTTTTTGTCTTTTAAGAACATTAACGAATTGAACTCTTTCTCAATTAAGAGAAGATAGCACTGATCAATATACTTGTTCATAAAAGAACAATAAACAATAGACATAGGAGACTAAATATGTCTGCTTGAGTAGTAAGACCAATCACTATACAAAATATACACCACGAACACATAGCGTCCAAAATGGCCTCACAAATTCCCCAACTTTGAGCAAAAGGAGCTCAAGATTCAAGGGCATCACGAAACTATATGATATGTATTATTTAGAACGTTTTTTTTTTTTGCGGATGTAATATTTAGAACCTTGAATAATGCCCTTGCAGGTTCTCATGATCTCTTTCAAGGCTGCCTATATCCTGGTTTTTGAAACATGATTCAAAGCCAATATTTAAATCTACATGAAAATTTCAGCAAACACTCATTTGAGAATTTACTTAACTAAGAAAATGTAGCTACCTGAAGGAGCACACCTTACAGTATGCAATTTGCTTGATTTGCATCTCCAGCTACTCCTGGTTAAGTGACAAAAGAACAGCTGGAAAACCCTTCATTTTGTAGTGTTGTACTCCCTCCATCTCAAAATAAGTATCTTAACCTTGCTATACATGGTATCAGGCTGCTACTTTTACCTTCAAACATGACGCAACAATAGTGACTGAAGACGCATACATACTACTACCTTACTTGACTTAAGATCTTTGTTTTCTGACAACTATCAACACTGCAAAAGACATTAATCATGTCCTGAGAAACACTCAGAGTTGAACTTCTTGTATATTAAAGAATGGACATTACCCATGATAAGAGCACAAAATGCTTACAGAGAGCATTGAGATGTGCTCCTTCCTTAAGATTCACAATAATCTGCTAAGTGTTATATGTGCGCACACACCCTGCACTTTAAGATCGTATTGATAACGCCACAGAAGTTTAGAAGGAATGTAGCCCTGTTGGCACAACAATACATGATCAGACCAAAATCTCAGACCAAATCAGTGTTCCTTTTCACGTACCATTGAACAGAGATTCATTAGCAAGCTTTTCAGAGAATAGTTCGCCGTCATGCTGGGCACTAATACAAGCCATCAGGTACTCAACATGCTTTGGTGTGGATACTTCATATGTGCCCCGTGAGACTCCAGAAACCCACCCATACATGTACCTGCTTCTTGCCTTCTTACCATCATGTTATCTCCAAGTATGTACCTGAGCCAAAATGGCAATCGCATATTATCCCTCTATGTTGTTGCAAACACATACTGATTTATGAATGTTACCCATAGAATTAAGTATGCTGTATTTTTGCACGAGAAAAATATGAATCAAACTGTTCTTATTTATGGAATTACTACATAAATCTAAGGAATTTACTGAAGATGTGCAGCGTAATGCAAGAATCCTGAGTCTGAAAAGGCTGCGACTTACCCAGTCCGGTGCATGAAATCCAGTTGTAGATGAGGTTGAGCACGCATAGGTTCATCAGTTCCCAGAGCCCCTCGACATTTGGCGATCTTGTTCCACGACATATCCAGTGAGTGCAGACCCTTCGGCAGCGATCTGGGTGGTATATTTATGTGATGAAAATCTAGTGAGGAAATTCTTCATTTTGATGCAAGGGAATAAAACCGATGCTATCGATACAACTTCTCGTCTTTTTTACAACTGATGTTCAAAGTCGAGATACCTATATCTCGCAAAATCAGCATAAGACTATCACAACGTCATACATGGCCGCACAAAAAATCAGGATGCCTCAACGTGAGCATGCTTCTCTCAGTAAAAAAAAATGTGACCATGTTGTTCAGTAAAAGAGCAGTACCTCCTCGAATGCCCTGGGAATATTGGATGTTCTTTAGGTGCTCCACGCTTTGTTTTATTGCCTTGTTGAATTTGGTCTTGCTCGGCTAATTGTACGACTAACACAGTTAAACTTATTCAGAAAAAGAGTAAAATCATGAGTGAATTTTCAATAAAATGGCTCTATTATTTCAAGGTATAAGCATGGCCAAAAGATGTACATGGTTGATATTAGATACTTTGCACAAGAAAATCTTAACTACAGAAGAAAAAATTGTATAAAAATACATATGGACGCTGTTGTTATATAGTTCCTAAAGCCGCAAGGATGACTGAAATCCTTGAAGCGGTAGCATTTTCTTATTTGTCGAGGGATACTAATCCATATCTTTTTTTTTCTTGCAGTGAAATCTTTGTTGTTCATTGACGAAAGTAAACAGGACAACTAATGTTCTTATAGGCTGACATTGTATACGTTTTTTCCTCTTCTAGTACCACCCCCTTTACTCCCTGAATAGCTTTGCGATTAGCCTGATCAGTCGTCTCTTTGGAGTTAGCTTGTGTATAAATTGCTGCTGGGAAATCATGTATCTGAAACGAATGTCCTTATACACCATAGGAATAGGACTGACTACATTCTTTGAGGGACAAACTGGACAACTGATTTCAGATCCTTGATGGTGCATAGATATAAGATGTAGGTACTGGAAAACAATTGTACCTGTCCAGGAGCAAATTCTCAGTTCCAACTGATAGATACACTCTGGGATACAGAACCTTCGATCGAGCAGGCAGGGCAGTTCCTATAACAAGCAACAGTTAACAAGAAGTCAGATGCATAATAAGGAGTGAGCAAGATGCCAAGCAAAATGGAAACTATGAAAAAACATGTCTGACAAATGACTACAAGGAATGAAGAAAGGAAAATATCCTACACAGCATGATATATGAGCAATCGGAGGATGAAGTAATGCAGCGATGGCAGAAATTATTTCATAATCTGCGCCAGAGAGGTTGACTGTGTGGAGGTTGGAGAAGGCCGTGATCATCGGCACGACCTTGAGGCCCATCCTAGGGATGTGCGCAATGGAGGAGACGTCGTTGAGGCGCTGGACGATGTTGTTGGCCTGGGCGACGTCGTCCACCGCCGCGCAGTCAGTCCAGCCGCCCGTTTGAATCTGGCCATGGGGTTGCCTCAGAGATCCATCGACCTCGGCGGTAGTGGTTACGGTGGCAGTGCGGCGGCGGCACAACTTCATCGGAGCACTTTTGCTTGAACGAGCAGCCATGGTGTCGATCAGAATAGCCTGCGGCGACGGATCCCCTTCCCCCCTCGCGTTGAGCGAATTTTTACAGGAGGGACAACGATCGATCGATCTGGGGACGGCGGACGCATCCCATCCCATCTCTCCCGCACACCTCGGTGGATCCAATCAACCAACGCACACCGGCCGCTCCTCTCCATTGTGCGCTGCTCCACTACGCGCCTCGCACGCAGTCCCTCCCATCCGGCTGCGCCGCTCGCGTCGGCGTGCAGCCGCCAATGCAATCCGAGGCCATGTCAGGCGGCGCAATCGGAACAGAGCAGGGTCGCGAACGTGGTTTAGGGCTTCGTCTTGTGTTGGATAGGATGATAGAAAAGGTCAGCACGGTAGAAAAGGCCCAATAGGCCCAATTGAACGTGAGAGACCCAAAAAGCCACGAGCAGCGGCCCGAAAAGGCCAGCGCAGCGTGACGCCATGAAGTTTACCTGCGGTTGAGATTTAGGTGGGACTAACAGCGAATCTGATGGCCAAAAACGACTAAAAATGACGATCTAACGGCTAGAAATGCTGATGGCCTGAGAGGGCTGGGAGGGTGCTCAGTTTTAATATATCTAAATGCGGTAGCTATGCAAGGAGGCCAGTGCGATGTGGGGAAAATTTTGGTTATTTGAATCTCTATCAACATTATCACACACGCCTTCTTAGGCGTAACTGTCTGCGATGTTAAACATATCTCATGATTTATCAAAACGAACAGTCTGTTATAAATCGCAACGGTATATCAAAAAATTATGTGTGCGATAGTTCACGAAATTAGAGACTACCGTGTGCTATGCAGAACACACGGTTCTTTTTGCCAAACATGTGCAATAGCTCAGTTCATCACACACGCTTCTTTGAGAAGAATTGTGTCCAAGGAATCGCACACAGTTCTCCTTACCCAATTGTGCGCGATGTATTTTCCATCACACACATTTTATTTTCAGAGACACGATGTATTTTTATAACATGTATGATGCCTTCATCGTGCATAGTATAAGGCTACGGTATGCGATAGATGTGTCTTAATAGCACTGATCTGCATAGTGCGAATTCTTGACAATGTTGGTATCAAGCCATCCCTCGTCAATGTAGAGAGACCCAGCTACTCGATGATAAACAAGTGCACCAACAATACTACTCGATGGTGAAAGGCGGCCGACGCGTCGCTGACCCGTGGAAGAATTGTGGTGCAAGGGTTTTACAAGAAGTACCATGAAAAGAGCGCACATAGTGGATTTGGTTGATGCACCGTGTGCACTCAGTTCAATTTATTAGTATATGATTTCAGTTTATTACACTTAAGATAGAAGACATTCTACCACCTATGTCAAGATATTTGTTAGACAAGTATGTTCTAGAATTTTTTATTAGGATACTAAGAAAAATCAAACACATATAATGCACGATAACACATCTAATGAAGCACATTAATTTACAAAGGGAACGGAACTAAAAAATATACAAAGGCACAATTTGGTGTTTTTTCCTTAAATCTGAAGTAAAGCCAATTCAATGTAAGGTTTCTTACTAGCATCTAAAATGATCTATTACGAAAAATAAGCCGATATAACTTCAAGTATGTAATACGATTTCCATTTGGCGAAAGTGTATTTTGCCAGAAATAAATACATGAATCGCAACAATGAATATTGTATCTTAAATTTAGCAGCACAATATATATGGTTAATTTTGCTAAATGTGATAGAAAGTTAGTAACTAACATATTGTGTTATTAAATAAGTCATAAATAAGTAAAAAGTTTAGCATAAATAATTTAAACCTTTTATTATTAACATAATCAAATATCAATAAGATTATAGTCCTCTTGCAAGTCATAGCAGTAAAAATAAATATTTTTATGATTATAATCGGTATTCTTATCTTATAAATGTTTGTCACAACTGTTGAAATATTTATCAATATGCAATAAGTAATATTTTTATATCTGTATATCTATATTTCGGGAATGATAATCACATCTAATTTCTGAATGACATGAAACTCAATAAATAAATATAATTTTATTCATACAAAATTATCCTGCATATCATATCCGATTGTCACAAATTTTTGGATTTTGACAGAAAAAATCGGTAACGCTCGAAACCATTAATATTTTGTAATTTATGAAATTAAATTCGACAAATCAATAATTTTTTATTTCAATTTGGATAAATTTGAATATAATAACAGGATATATTTCTGTTGTACCAATATTACGCAATAATTGATATAATCCAATGGTACATCCATTTTACCTCATTGGGCTTAAGTTGAAATAGAAATAAAACTAGGCCTGCACAGGATGAGAGCATAGCAACTTCCCACTCGGTAATGCTAGGAAGTTATGTCTAAAGAAGGAAAATACTGAAATATTTTAAACGAAACCATTGAAATTTAAATAAAATAACATCATGAATTGTCATAATTAAACATTTTTTATGTCCACGAGACTATTTAGAATAAACTGAATCTCGATAGAAATATCTTCCTCTTATGTCAATTCACTCTGATAATATAAAAGTAACACATAACAAATAATAGGATTACAAATGGAATTGAAGTAATTAAATTTGTTATTTTTGAATTATAGTGGTGAATATCTCACGGAAGAAAATAAATCGTAATTATGGCACGAAGTTCTCTGTCATCCACAAATTTAGGCAGGTGCCTACAGTAATCCATAGCTCATCACGACCACAGATGCTCCCGGGTGAACAGTAAAAGCCAAAAAAATTTCAAAAACACCTAAAAATATACACATAAAAAAAGAACAAGTTTTCTAAGGGCGGAAAATTTTATGGTGGTCTGACATTGGAGGAGCTCGGGACAGGAAAAAGGGAAATCATTGCTCCAAAATAAAATTTTCTGAACCTTTCCCAAAACACAGATTTTGCTTTTGTCCAGAGCTCGTCCGACGCCGAATCGCCATGAAATTTTGCACGTCCCTAGAAAACTTGTTCATCTTTGATGCAAAAGAAAAAACAGATTTGTTTGTTGTTTTGCTATTCCTTTTGATTTTACTGGGAGGAGATGCTCCCTATCACCAAATCGCCGTCCTGATGCGCCTACGTCTACTCCATTGGAAGTTTTGTAGGACTAAATCGTAATCATGGCTTACCATGTGAACAGAACTAAGAGAAACAGAGCTATGCACCACCGGCCGCTGTGAACTGTCCCCGTTCCACCGTGAAACTCGGACACTTGACACGCCCCCATGACACTGCTTACTGCCGAATTTCTCCAGAAATGTTGCTGTCAAGTCATCCCTCATCAATGTGGACAGACCCAGCTATACTTTTCTTTTTCTTGAGCCATCATGCGTGTGCATTTCCCTGGTGATCGATAAACAAGTGCAGCAACAACTACTACACGATGGCGCCATGGCGAGGCCGATGCGTGGCTGACCCGTCGAGGCCAAGAATTGCGGTGCAAGGGTGTGGACAAGAAGCAACGGGAAAGGAGCACACATAGTGGGCATGAATGATGCACCGTGTGCACTCGGCTCCATTTTTCCTCCCTCGCCGGCCACCACCTACTCTCTCCCCAACGTCCTATCAAACAAACCATTCCAAGAGTCAGTGAGAAACCGTCTGCAACTGCAAAGACTCCACGGCAAGCAAGCAGCACGCTACCAGAGATTTAAGGTCCATGATCGTCTAGTGCTCGATCGGTTCCCTCCCGTCGCGGCCAGCCGATCAATGGAGCCGGCGACGTTCTTCCGGTGCGTGCCGGACCATGGGGAGGAGGACGACGACGAGCAGAGCAGCGGCGGGTGCTTCTTGGACGTGTACGTGCACGGCGCGCGCGGCATCCACAACATCTGCATCTACGCGGACCAGGACGTGTACGCGCGCTTCTCCCTCACGTCCTGCCCGGGCCACGCGCCGGCGCTCTCCACGCGCGTGGCAACAGGCGGTGGCGCCAGCCCACGCTTCGACGAGCGCCTCCCGCCGTTGCGCGTTCGCCGGGGCCGCCTCGGCACCGACGCGCTCAAGTGCGAGGTGTTGATGCGCAGCTGCGCCGAGAGCGTCCTCGAGGACCAGCTCCTCGGGTTCGCGCTCGTGCCGCTCGCCGCCGTCGCGGCCGCTGACGGCGCGCGGGTGGAGCGGCGGGAGTTCTCCCTCTCTTCGACGGATCTCACCCACTCGCCCGCTGGCACCGTAAGCCTCTCCCTCGCCCTCCGCTCCGGTGATAGCGACGCGTGCATCGCGGGGCCGTCGGACCGCGCCGCGGCGGAGCCGTCGATCACGTCGGAGGTGGTCATCCTTGAGCCGCCGGCGCCGCCGGTGGACTACTTGGGTATCGAATTCCCTGACCTCAACACGGCCAAAGAGAACGACGACATGGCCGTCCAGTACCTGCCGTTCTTGCACCTCGGGGTGGCGCCGTTTGACGCCATGGAGATGGTCACAAGCCCAGGCGGCGAGAATTCGATGCCGGTGTCCTCGGACGGAAGCAAGAACGCCTCGACGACCACCGCGACCAGCGACGACAGGGTGACCGATGTCTCCTCCTCGGCAGCGACAGAGAAGCCGCATCGGCACGACGGCGCCCACGAGGCCACCGTGTCGGCGCCGATGTGCTGCGGCGCGCCGGACACGCCGACGTCCAACGGAGGACCGGCGTATGGCAAGGAGAAGGTCGACGTGTTCAAGTCTCCCATGGCCACGGGCGACATCATCGACATGGAGGCGGAGCAGAGCACGATGCAGCGGCAGATCATGGAGATGTACGTGAAGAGCATGCAGCAGTTCACCGAGTCGCTGGGCGCGATGAAGCTGCCAATGGAGCTGGACGGCGACGGCGGCGCCGGGGTGGTTGTCCAGAGGGACGAGAAGAAGCCGGAGGCAGAGGCGAGGAAGGACGGGGCGAGGGTGTTCTACGGAAGCAGAGCATTCTTCTGAAGAAAATAACAAACATTCAGAGAGTGTTCTGAAGAAAAACTAGGATTATTCAGAGTGAGGAAAATCTAATCTCTTCTTGCAATGTTATTGATCATCAAAGTGCGGTTTGATCACTATTTTTTGATTGTTAATTAAGGCTGTTGAGTGTTGGCTCCATTAGTTCATGAAATTGCAAGTATCAGCCTATCGGGCGAGCACAGTGTCAACAGTTGCTGAAAATTTGTAGACCGTTGATGAGCTTTGAGATGGCGAAATTGATGCAGTTCTGAAGAAAAACTGCAATTATTCACAGTGAGGAAAGTCCGATCTCTGCCTGCAAAGGTTTTGATTGTTAATCATCTTTGGGAAAAAACAGATTCATTCTTCCAATTACATTTACATCTCTAGCTAAAAGTAACATTTGGAGTAGGAAGAGTTTTGTGTGGGCAGGTTGCTTGGTAGGATCTCTTCTCTGAACCACCTTGATGAGAGAATGCACAAGCTTGCAAAAATTTGTAGACCATTGATCATTGATGAACTTTGAGGTGGCAAAATTTGCAGCAAGCAACTGGTCTTGCAAACTACTCTCTTCGTCCCACAATATAAGCAGTTCAATCATTACACTCTAGGGTTTTTCTTTTCGAAAAGAGGAGAATGTCCTGGGCCTCTGCATTGAGTGATGCACGCAGTCCAAACTTCAAAGTTCAACATCCGAGTTCAATAGATTACAGCTCATTACACTCTAGTTGGCCTGTGTACTCAAGTATGCTGCTGTTCTTGCCAAATTCTTGCCCCTATCCTATGGATGGTCCCACCCGTAGCATTGCTTCAGAAGCAAAGGAACCCCTTGGTTTAGCTTGTTTCTTGAGCGACGGTCTATTGCGCTGGATTAGTAGGTCTGAGCACTTGGGATTCCACGCATGGAACGGGCGCTTCCACGTACGTACGCGTGGAGCCAACCGCGGACGAACGAAGCGATCGTTGATGCTGTAGTTCAACGTCGACGTGCGTGCATGAACGCGACCGGCACCTGCTGCCCTTTAGGCTAACTCCACCGCACGACCCTATCCTGTCCGCCCCCGTTCGTTTAGGGTAAAAGGGACAAAAGAGGTGGCCCAGCGCACGACGGTCCGGACCTATCCTGTCCGTTTTGTGTCCGGACCGACCCATTTCGAGCGCAAACTTGCGCCGGGTTTAGGTCACGGCGGACACCAAACGGACGCGCGCCTCGTCCGCGTCGGGACCGCGTGGCAGGCGGCCACCTACCTCCCACTCGCCCACATCAATGCGCACGAGCGGGCGGCCCACGTGTCATCCGCATGTCAAACAGTCTCCGTCCTTCTTTAAGTGGGAAGCGTGGACGGGTCGTCGTCCACACTGCCCCACGCCACCCCGCGGCCTCCTCGAACCCCGACAGCGCCGAACCCTAGCCTTCCATTGTCCTCGAGCTCGCCGGCCGCCCACCTCACCATGGACTTCTGGAACTGCAAGGGCAAGCACGACCGCGAGGCCGGCTCCTCCTCGGGGCCCCGCCGCGGCTCCGTGAAGAAGGAGGAGCCCGCGTCTCCGCCGCGCTCCTCCGTCGAGCCGCCCGGCCCCTTCACCATCAACCCTAGGCCCGCCCGTGAAGCGATCGGCAAGACTCGCGCGGACGTGTGCCGGAGGTATCGGGACACGAGGACGCCGGTCCCATGGAGTGACGACCACCTCCCCAACGGATGGCACCTCGGCGCCGACGGGTCCCGATCCCTCTGTCTGCGGCGACCGGCCAAGGCCGCGATGAGATCGGCGCCGCCGCCGCCTCCTCCCCGACGACCTGTTCTCACGACGACAGTACACCCAGTCCAACACATGGGACACGTGGCTCGGGGCACGACAGCGCCACGCGTCATACTTCGCCCGGCTGCAGTGTCGGGCCCGCGGCCACGTCGAGAGTCTTGTGGCGTCTGGCAGCGTCTGTGACCTTACGCCCACGGCGTCGCCTTCCCCGTCTCCGTCATCACCTCCACCTCCTCGCATGACAGCGGAGGAGGAGGCCCGGCTCGTGCAGCGTGTCATGGACGACTCCATGTACACCCACGACGAGCGCCAATGGGACGGCTTGGAGGAGGCGATCGCGCTCTCTGCCGCCGGCGACGTCGCCTTCCCCGAGCTGCAAATGGTGGCCGTGAAGGAGGAGGAGAGGAGGGAGGAGGCGATGGAGGAGGACCCGCCGGCGTTCGAGAAGCTGCTGGGCCAGGGGTGGGGCTGGTCCTGCACTGCGCCGGAGATGGCCGCTAGCGTGGGCGTGAACTGGTGCCCCACTCCGCCACGGTCACCGGAGTGGGAGGCGTCGCCGCGGGAGGAGGTGGTGCAGGCACCTCCGGCCGTCCAGCCCGCCCCCGTCTACCACGCACCGCGCCCCACCTGTGGACGCCGCCGGCCTACGTCGACCTCGTCGGTGACAGCAGCGACACCGGCGGCCAGTGAAGACGGCGACGGCCACGGCACCGACGGGCAAGGCAGGAGCGCGCGGGAGGCGTTTTTTTTATTTTTTTTATATGTTAATTATATGAAACTGGGCCTTTTAAGTGGCCGTGAAAACTGGGCCTTTTTTGGCCGACCCCTATATATGTTTTATGTTTTTTTAAATGCGTTTATTTACTTTTTTAGTTATTTTATTCTAGTTTTTATATTTTTTTATTCACGTCCACCCCGGACACGATTTGGGGTGCGGCCGCGCGGCGGGCGCACGCACGACCCAACGGACACAGCGGACACGGGCGTATCCATCGACGCCCCAAAGGGATAAATTCGGGTCAATTCAGACGTCCGTTTGATGTCGCGCGATGGAGTTGGCCTTACTACGTCTCCTGATGTCAATAAATTGGCGCAGCAGCTCTTGTCCCTGGCGCCTTTTTTTTTTCTCTTCCTCTTTCCTTTTTGGCAATTTTCCGTGGATTTTCCACGCACGTGCTCTTGAGATTGAGAAACGCCGAGATATGATATGCTTTATCAAAACAGCTCGGCCGATCCCGCGAAATAAAAATGCTGGATGTGCAGCCAGGAACCGGCACGACTTGCGGAATACTCAGGCCATCTCCAAAGCACGACTCAAAAGGACGTCCGTTTCGTTCGATTTTCGTTGTTTGGGGTGGTAATGATGTGCCTGGATTTGTAGATGCGCCGGTCGTGCGTTTAATGTGCGGCCGCATTTTGTCCACTATGCATGCAAAATATAAAAAGAACAAAGGATGTAGCTAAATGGCCATAGTTCACATCACTGGCCGCGTTCTCGCACTTCATGCCGGCTGGCAACAAAGCCAGCGGCCTACTGAATGGTCACCCAAATTTCACTCCGGCAACAAAGCCAGCGGCCGGCACACGAGCCGGCCTTCAAAGCGACAAGTTTTTGAGGCCGGTAACAAAGCCAGCGGCCAGCACACGAGCCAACCTTCAAAGCGGACAAATTTTTGGGTCCGGCAACAAAGTCAGCGGCCGGCATAGCAGCCAACCTTCAAAATGACAAGTTTTTGACGCCAGCAACAAAGCTAGCGGCCGGCACAGCAGCCAGTCTTCAAAATGGACAGCCATCGTGGCCGTGGTCTCACCTAGTTCAGGCTGTCGCGAGCGAACATCTCCTTCTGCCGGTTCGCGAACCAAGCATTCCTCTCAGGTGACATGTTGTTCTTGTCGACGCTCATGAACGCGAGTGCCACCTCTTTGACTTTGGTCTCGGCATTGGTAGCCTTAATCTCAAGCTTCTTAAGTTGAGCGGCCTCCTCGATGTCACACTTCCTCCTCTTCAAGGCCTCCTCCATGTCAAGCTTCTTTGTTTGAAAATCTAGGAATATCTTCATTTGCTCCTCCTTCCCTTTGCTCCTCCTCTCTTCCCTCACTTCCTTTTGGCTCATCATGTTCTCCAAAGTTCCTTGCAAAGCTATGGAAGATAGATCACGCTTCTCGTCGGCCTTTGAGCTTGTCTTCCCCCTCGGCCTCTTGAGAAAGTCTCCCTCCTCGGCCACGGTCTCCTTCCCTCCTTTCTTCTTCCGAGCGGCATATTGGTCTTTGAACCCGGGGCAATCTTTGATGAGCGACCAACAATGTGTGAGAGTAAACGGATTGTTCTTTTGCCGGGCCTTCAAGGCCTCCAAAGATTGGAATGCCTACACAATCAAAGATGAGGCCACAATTGTAACATGAAAGGACACAAAATGCATCAACACGTAAATGGCATGCCAACTGAATGGACGCATGATGAATAAACGAGAGGTTCATATCAAGTCACCAAAGCCTAGGCCGCTCACGGGACGGGCTTGAACGCTCTCAAGCACGGCACAATACTTTGCACTCTTGTTGGATGAACCCGCATCTCTTTTGGATTGAGTTGATGTCGCGTGTGCTCGTAAATTGGTAGGGGGCAAACTTCCTTCGCTCATGAAAGTTCTTGTGAACTCTTGTCCAAAAGACGGATCCTTTTTCCTTGGCACCTTTCATGGGATCTTGGCATATCTCCATCCAACTCTCGCAAATCAAAGTGTCCTCATCTTGGATGTACGACCCCGTGCGAATGTTTTGCCTCCTCTTTTGTGCCTTGGCCCTTTGGGTGAGCTCATCGATAAATACCAATGGCTCAGCCAAAATGTCGACCTCTTCTTCCTCATCTTCACAATACAAGTCATCATCTTCATGCCAACAGTTGCCATGGTCATCCTCATCTTCATCATGGCCGGTCAATCGACTCTCTTCATAGTGGCCGCGACCATCCTGGCTTTGGGTGGCGTTGGGACCAAAAGCTTGGGAGTGGCCGTCGACATGGAAGACCTCACCACGGCACTCGAAGATGACATTCTCCATGAACGCTGAGTACTCAGGTTCGTCGGCCGTGGGCATTGGCACTGGCATTTCATCGAACAGCCTGCAGGCGCCGGCCATGTTCACTAAACGGAACGACCGGGTTGCTTCCTTTGCGTCCGTCGGATGGCTGGCCAGCGCCGCTGTACCCCGGCGTGACGTTGAGGTCGATGACACCCGCGGGCATTGCCGGAGCGACCACACTAAAGTGTGCGCGAGGTGGAGAACCGTGTCTGCCCATGGCCGTCGAGCGGCGGCGCACGTACATCTCGGGGCGTGACGAACGAGCTCGGGGAACGGTGCTGCGGAGGACGAGTGGCCGACGAGCCTGTGCTGGTCGCGGCCATGACAGCGGCTGAGAGGATAGCCGGCAGGGGTCAGCACAACCCTAACATGAGGAGGGCGTGCGCCTTGGCAACGATGGACTCCTTGTCGTCGACGTTTGCCTGGTGCTACACCGCACACAGCGCGACGGCCTCGGCGGCGCCGTAGCCCGCAGCGACCTTCCTCTCCTTGTCCTTTGCCAGCCGGTTCCTCCTCTTGGCCGATTCGGCGTCGAGCTTGGCGACCTCCACCGGCGTGAGCTCCGACCGCGGCTTCTCGGTACCCTTCTTCTTCGCCGCGGGGCGCGTGGCCGCAGACGGGCCGCCGGCCATGGTGGAGGAGAGGCGGGACATGGCGCGGGAGAATTTTGGGAAAATGGAAGGAAGTGTGGGCGGTCGTGCCACCGACAGGTGGGCCAGGGGAGGACAAGGGCGCGTGACCCGCCCGTCCGCGTGCTGTCTGTTTGGCCGCAAACACGGCCCAAATTTTGGGCCGGAATGGATCGAAAGCGGACCAAAAACGGACAACGGTCCGTTTGCCACCGTGCGTTGGGCCGCCTGTTCTGTCCATTTACCCATAAACGGACGTGACCGGATTATTTGGGGTCGTACGTTGGAGTTGGCCTCAAGGACAGACAGAACCGCCTAATTACCCGGAGGCGCTGGATCGAGGTTGAGATTGGTGCAGCGCCGGAGGGCTGCCTCTAGCTCTTCTTCAACACAGAACACAGTAATTGCGTGCGAGCGTGTCAACTGTCAACTGGGTAACGTGGGCGCCTGGGCGGTCTGACTTGTGGGCTCTGGACGTCAGAAATCCTGTTAGAGCATGGTTAATAGTATAGCCAGTTGTTGGCTATATGGTCCTGTCACATCATCTATAGCGAAACTCATAGACGGCAAGTACAATAGTTGCATATAAATATGCACTACTTTTTTTTATACATGTTCCACCTCCCTCTCTCAAAACATGCTTAGGACCACGTGCTGCAGCCGGCTGTTAATCAGCAGTCCGCTTCCCTTCTCTCTCCTTCTCTCACTCCTCTAACTCATCCAAAATATAATATTTAAAAGCTTACAACCCGCCTACGTCATCCTATTGTACTTGCTCTCAAGGGACTTGAACCGAGCATTTTTTGATTCCGTAGGAACGATTACACCAATAAAACCAAAACGTGTGGTTTTCTAAAACATCTCACAATTGCCTCTACCGTAAAAGAGCGTCGCTAAAAAAAAGTCACTTCATCCATGTGGCACACGGATGTGTTCTCTTCTCACTCAAGGTTTTTTTTTCTTTTTTTTTGCGGGTGCTCACTGAAGTGTGTTGCAGCCGTGTGCGCTGGTTGTTATCCCGTTCTAGCAGCTATAAGCCTGTCTGTTAACTCTGAACTTGTCGTAAGTTCATTTTTTGGAGGCGATGACCGATGACCTTAACCAGGCTTTGTGGCCCGGTCTGCCTCCTTTGCAGGAACTCCACTTGCGGGCCTTTTGAAACAACCTGGGCCGCGCGGCACCTAGGCCAGCTACACCGGGCGGGAATTTCAAACGGCACCTTCAGGTTCAGTTTTGTTTTGTCAGACAGCTCCAGAAGTACAGGTGAGTAGTACAACAGTACCGCAGGGCAGGAGACAGAACGTACTACCACTCAACAAGAAAGTACGGTCAGCTCGATCGAGCTCTTGGAGACACCAATGCAACGCTTGGATGATGCAAAGGGGGCTCACCTCGCCATGTGCCCAGCTCACAGATATGCGTGCATGCTACAAGATGAGCACACAGTGACACAAGGCGCATCATACTATACCATATTAAAAATCACCATTGCACTCACTGACACCATGGCAATAGATTAGTTCCGTGGTACACCAGATGTCGACATTTGCTTGCCTGGACCTGGAGCCTTTTTTTTTTTTGACAACAACTGGACCTGGAGCCTGGATGGATAGTTTATGTGAAAGCACGGTGTGTATGTGTGGTGTGGAGCAGTGGAGGCAAATCATCATTATTTCATGAGTTAAATACATCATGAGTGCCTAAACTTGTCCGTTACGGTCAGTTTAGTGCCTAAACTTGTAAAATACACAAAAGTGGTGCTACAACTTGTCGCACGATGCATATATGGTGCCTCCGTCTGTATGCCAACGTATTTGCTCTCCGTGTGGCGTGACAGCTGGCGGCTAGCCCACATATCAGTGGGTGAGTGTTGCCTGCGCTGGGTGAAATACGTACAAGTTTTTTTTTTGCAGAATATCCCGTGAGATTTAATCAAAGTCACAAATAAGCCATTGCTCTATATGCTAATAACAGGAAAAGAATATACTGCGTCACTGAATTCGTTTCGACCCTGGGACCTCCAGGATAAATAACATGCACGCTAGACGCCAAGACTCTGCAATTTCCAATATTTTATTTTTCAAGTTACTTTTTAGTTTTTACAATATATGTAAAATTTCCAATATACAAATATGCGACTATTGTCTATTAAAATATGTATTCTATTTTTATAATTTGTAGTTCAAAGAGCTAAACATGAATTGTTTGTAAAGTTTATGTGGATTTAAAAAGTTCAAGGTATATTATGAAATATTGCGTAATTTTTTTGTATCTTCATTGAGGACCACATGTACGGAGACTTATTTTGTATCTTCATTGTATTTTTAGAATACATAATTATTAAAAAACAACAAAGTTGTATTTTGAAAATTGTCCAATACGTATTAAAAAGGATTGTGCAAAAACAATAAATTATATAAATGGGTTAAAACATGTTAACGTGTTTGTAGAAATATAAGATTAATTTTACACAATAATTATTTTAAAACATATCGAGCATTTTATGAAATAGATGTTGTAATTTTTTTAAATGCGTGACGGGCATTTTTCAAATACACGTTTACCATTTCTTAATACAAGTGAGAATTTTCCCAAAATATCTTGCTTTTTAGAAAAATGCACTAACACATTTTTAAGTTGATGGCAAGTAATATGTTTGAGTTGTTCTCTTTTTTCAAACGTGAGAATTTCTTAATAATTTTCAAAATTTTCTGTGAGTCAACCTTTTTCTTTTTATTCTCTTTATTATTTCGTCCGATATCCCTAACAAATAGTAGCGTATTTGGATAGTGCAGCACATGTGCACTTTGTGCGTGAGGTAATGAATTCGAATCCTGCCGGTGCACTATTTTTTTGTTATATTATACTCTATTTTAGCCCACATGCTTACATGCCGGGCTTAGATCTAACAGATGAGATCAATGCAGTTTGGCATATTTAAATAGAATATCAGGAGCTTTTGTGAAAATTATTTAAAGTACAAGGAATTTTCTGTAAAACAACTAGCCCACTCCTTTCACAGGAATTGACATGTGGGTCGATGCCATGTTGGCACACCATGTGGGCTGTGCATATGCCCGGATACGGATGAAGGCACCGTATTTAAACGTTCGAACAAGTTACGGCACCAGTTTCATGTATTTTACAAGTTTAGGCACCAAAGTGATCGCATCGGACAAGTTGAGGCACCCGTGGTGTATTTAACTCTTATTTCATATAGTATGTATACATGAATCATACATGGAGACATGATTCCATCAGAATGCCATTGCTTCGTGGCCACTCTGCATTTATCTTCTACCTGTGTTATCATGCATGGATACCTAGTTGTACTCAGCGCGAAGCTGCATACAAGGGTACATCAAAATGTAGTGTGTATATATATACAATCATACATATATTTAGAACACGCTTCATTATACTTACTATCATGCATGCATGAGTATTACTATTTGTCTTGGGTATTTTTCTATTTGCATGCATTTTGATTCTTGGTGGTTAAGCACGACAATATACACCATTATTATGCTACATATAATCTATTGGTGATGTAGAGGCAGTCCCGCCTTTTGCGTCAGGGCATTCTCCAGTTCTTCACAGAATGCCGGACACTCCTTGCTCATCGTCCTTTGGGTTCTCTGTTTCAATACAAAATATGATAGAGTTGTAAGCTCCTTGAGTACAAAGTTACCATTCTAACGTATGTAGGCTGGATTTCAGAGCACACTTGTGCACATTTTAGTCAATTCTATACTTTTTGACACCTTATAGTGTTATTACTGCTCAGTTTGTCAAATAAAGTGGACAATGCATGCAAATCAGCATAAAGATTGTTTCCTTTTGTCAGGGAAATGTGCATAAGATTTGGATAAATAGGTTTCACGATAAACATTTTCCACCTGTTCTATTTATTAAATTCATGCTCCAGCCAGTTGCTCCAAAAGAAATGCAGGCCTGATGGCGAGAGGTGGGCAATATATTTCAACAGTCCCCTTCACGTCTAGGCTTATATAGTCTTTAGACGTGGGATCGATGTAGGCCACATAATATTTTTCTTAGTACTGCGTTGGTAGGGTCTTGAACTCAAGACCTCTTGACTCAGATGCCATGTTGAATCCCTGCTCCAGTCAGTTGATCCAAAAGTCCGGACGGAGAGATATGGGCAATATATTTTAACACTATTCATAGTCTTTGTGGGGTTGGGAAAAAGGGATAGGAGAAGAGTCCATGCATTTGATCGTGTGGGTAGTATGTGTCATTGTCTTAACAAGGAGGATGTTACTTGTGTAAAAACCCTAGGTCAAATTCATTCAATGTTCTACCAACCTATCACCGCTACAATTTCATAAAGGGTTAACCCACTAAATGCTATATATGTTTGGAAGACAAGCATATATATATATGCTAGTCATGCTTTATATGCACTTTCCATGTGGAACAGATTCCACCACACAGCTGAACTCAGGCCACATGGTCCTTCACCAATGAAATGGGGTATTACCCCATGACTGTTTGTTGCGCTTACATTTTTCCAGTTAATGTTGTTGGAAACTAGGTCTCATGCTTAATGGAGTCAATTGGCCACACAATTATGACGTCTTCTTGTGAGATTTTTGTGTCTCGTCATGGCATATCTCGTTCGCGTTCCTTGACATAAATCTAGATGTAACAAGCTAGATCCATCCCATACCTTAAGTTGGGGTGCGAACAACAGAGATCTATATGGCTCTAGCCGCATTGCAGTAACACCCTAGTACACCTAGACCTAGTCTAATATCAACTGAGCTGTCCTAGACAGACATGGGAGGAAACAACAACCTCATCCACCCAAGTGAGTGTGTTCTCCATGTCTATAAAACCAAACCAATGACCAAAACAGAGGGACCTCAGTCGTCCTTTCTGCGGAGGGCGTATCGTTTGATCACCAACAAATTTCACACTTCCGTACTAGTATAAAACCTCCGAAGCTCGAAAGATGAAACCTGGTCAACCTAGAATGACTAGGGTTTTGTGGAATTCGCACAATTTATGGCTAGAAGGCCATTTTAGCACTAGGAGAAGCCCTTTCTTCTTCGTTTGACACTTACTGTACATTTGTGCAGATTCGTTTCGTAGGCTTTATCCTAAAGGTGCATACCTTTCGTTGTACGATATATGCTACTATTTTTAACTCAAAAGGTGTCCTGTTTTAATTTATGCTAGATAACCCAGTGTATGGCTTGACAAGATCCAATTGCATATATAGCTAAAAGGATGTCCTCAAATTCGTGTACCATTTAGATTTTGGTAAATCCCTATCCTTTTATCGGGACCCAATATGCAGTCAACATCGCAGGAAAAGAAGTGCTTTGCTGAGTTTTACCTGGTCAAGTTATATATATACTACTACTAGTTGTTAAGATCAAATCATAAGCAACCACATGGCATACGCGGTAAGCAAGCGAACTAAAAAAGAATCCAAAAAGATCAAATCACAAGCATCGATGGCATGAAAATAACAGGATCTAAAGGCAGATGCGGCTGTTGATGTGTACCTGAAGATGGAGGCTATAGAACGTCCTGTTCTGGAACGCGGAAGTGGACGAGCTGATGAGGCGGAGGCCTTCGTTCTCCAGCACCTTGATGCACTTGGACATGGGCAGAACTCCGGCCATGGTGCTCACCAGGCTGACCTGGACCATGATCTCCCTGTCGTCGAGGCAGGTGGCGGACACGATCGGAGCCGTGTTCCCCTTCATGGTCAGCACGCCGGGCTTGCAGCTGGCGCGCGTCAGCTCCTCCTTCTTCTTCTCCAGTCCGTCCACTTGCTTCTGCAGCTCCGGGATGTACTTGAGCACCCGAGAAACCGTGATCGGAATGCTCAGCTTCTTCTGCAAGACCAGATAAATCCATCAGACGCTCAGGACGGAATCCAACAGATGTTCAGAACGGAATCTCTCACATGTAGTTCAGAGGAAGGCTGATGAGTTAGTTTGAGTGAGAAATTTAATTACCGTGTGATCGGTGTCGGGGAGGAGGGAGCGGAGGTCGGAGTAGAGCTCGTTGAGCTGCTTGCGGCGGTCGCGCTCGTATGCGTTGTGGCTGATCTTGCGGTGGGAGCCTGAGACATCGCCGCCCCCGGGGGAG
The DNA here is from genome assembly GCA_021605145.1 of Aegilops bicornis. Classification (NCBI taxonomy): domain Eukaryota; kingdom Viridiplantae; phylum Streptophyta; class Magnoliopsida; order Poales; family Poaceae; genus Aegilops; species Aegilops bicornis. The sequence continues at coordinate 829,444,843 of CM038671.1, read as the reverse complement.
CCATAGCCGCCGGAGGAGGTGCCGTTATTGGCAGCCGGCGCCAGCGGGACGTCGTGGTCGAGGCCCGGCCACTGCGATTGGTGGTGGACGCCTGCGACGGAGAAGATATCCGCCTCCAGCGACGATATGCTGCTCGCGAACGGGTCTTCGAACATCTGGTGCTGGTGCCCCATTGCCGGCCGGCAGCTCGTAGCAGCTAGATTCTGCTCGGTCGAGTTCGTGTGGGGAGGTTAGGGATGATGGTGGAACAACCTAGCTTAATTAGCTACCTAACCACCAAGCTATCTGGCTCCTAATTAATGGCGTTATTCTTTGTGAGACGCTAGAGGAAGCGGCAGTAGTAGCCTGGTAGTAAGGGAAGACCCTCTAAGCTAATGGAATTTTATTGAGAGGTGATTAGCATTAACTACTCATGGCAGGTTTGATGTATGGAGTCAGCTGCTTGAGCCAGTTCTGGAGTGGTGGCTTCCCATTTATATAGGGCCAGAGCTGAGGGGACGTCAGTGTCAAATGCGACGTTCTAGATAACGAATTTTAGCTTAGCTAACTAATATGGATGCCTCAGTCTGCAGTCTAAAAATTGAGAACAAAGTGAAGGGTTTTACCTTATGGTGCTCCAAGATCCATGTGAAAAATAATCTTGTTGACATGAAGAAAACCAAAATCAACAAATCATTTCATGGTCTTGGATATATGTATTTGCCATGTGTAGATGAATTTTGTGTATGGCCACATACTTTGTATGGCTAGATTCATTATACATTAATTTTGATGGTCTTTAAATTAAATTTGTCAACTTGCATCCTTTTTATATAATAGAATAGAAAACCTCCATGGCTACAGCATCACACACCCACTAATTAATTACATGGTACATAAGGTTCCTATTTGGTTCACAGTAATTTCATAGAAACTTTCGCCATATTCGTATGTCGGATATCGGGTTCCGACAAAACCCTTAAGGTTCGAACACTGGGGTGTGCAAGAAGATTTCCTCCTACTGAAACACGACCTCAGCCTCGCCGCGATCTCTAAGATAGCACGATGAACTCACAGCACAAGAGACACAAGATTTATACAGGTTCGGGCCACAGTTCTGGTGTAATACCCTACTCCTGTGTGGTGGTGGATTGCCTCTTGGGCTGATGATGAACAGTACAAGAGAAGAACAACCTTGCGAGGAGATGTGTTCTTGTGGTGGTGTGACGTGTAGATGAACTTCACTTGTCCCTTCTACTATGGTGGCTAGCCCTATTTTTAGAGGCCTGGTCCTCTTCCCAAATATTGAGCGGGAAGGGACCCAACAACGGCCATTTTGAAAGGGGACAACTAGTACTAGCTATCCTGACTAAAGGCGGTCTTCGCCTGTCAAAGGTGCTGGTGTTGACGCCGTCTTGGGCTCCACAATGACCTCCGTATTGTCGTCCTGCTGGTCTTGGTCTTGTTGCACCGATATGGAAACCTTTGCTTGATGCCTCGGTACTCCGCGCCTGCCTTGCCCCCTTTGCACCAAAGAGGAAACGAGGACACTGCGTGGGCTGGCGCCCGCCTGGCCTTGGTCGTCATGGCTTGCGTCACAGGAACCTCGTGAGGTACCCTATGCCTTGATCTCTCTGCCTCCCTCACGAGCCTGCCTGGTGAGGCCGCTCATGAGGCCTTGCGTCGTCCTCCCCGCGAGGCTTGGTCCCTCGCGAGGGTCTTGAGTGTTGGTTGATAAAGACGAGCCGTACTGGGCCACTGGTGGAGCCACGCCGCAGGCCGCAGGCAGGCAAGTCTGGGGATCCCCGTTCCCAGAACGACGACAGTAGCCCCCGGGCCCAAGGCGCGCTCGGACTTGGCTTAGCGGCGAAGCCAAAGGGCAAGTGCGGAGCGCCGCGGGCCCCAATAGCCTGTGGCCTTGGTCGACGCGTGGCGACTGATTGGGCGTGGGCGTCTCCGCTTCCCCACGCTGCCTCGGCAACTGCCCGATTGACAAAAAGGCCGGCACGGGCAAGGTTGGCCTTCATTGCTTTCCTTCATCTTGCGCCAGATCCCCTTCCTCGCTCCTTGCTTCTGCAATCTCCAGATCCGCTTCGATCCCTTCCCTTTCAGCAAGCAATGGCGCCCCGCAAGGTCAAGGTTGGCGCGCAGCCAGCTTGGTACGCGCCGGCCCTGGACGCGCCCAATGTGTCGGAGAAGAATCTCGCTGCCACGCGCCTGATGACGGCGGTGGAGGGCAACGAGAAGGGGGAGACCAAACTCCAGGCTGGCTCTGCCGAGCCGGAGGCTAAGGGGAGCACTTTCTACCCCTTCTTCACGAACGCCATCGTCGTAGGCCTGGTTCCTCCCTTCTCCGACTTCTTCTACGCCGTCCTCGGCCATTACAGGTTGCAGGCCCTTCATCTCCATCCCAACTCTGTTCTCCTCTTGTCGATTTTCGCCTACTACTGCGAGGCGCATGTTGGGGTGATGCCGTCCGTGGCTCTGCTGTGCCACTTCTTCTCTCTCCGAACCAACGGCGACCACACCTAGGCGTGCGCCAACTTCGTCGCGTACGGCAAGGCCAACGCGATCTAGAAGGCCGGGAAGAGGGCCGACAACTTTCGGAGCAAGCGGGTCATGATGGATGCCAAGTGTGTCCACCCCCGGTTGACACTGCCAACGGAGATGCCCCAGCCTGATGAAGGGTGGTCTCGCGCGAAGCTTGCTGACGATCGGGCGAAATTGGTGCTAGAGAAGATGAACGCCGATTTGAAGCCGGGCAACGCGAAGGCGGCAAAGCTGACGGAGGCAGCGCTCCTGAGGGAGTTCCTCACGCAGCGGGTGGCTCCGCTTCAGGCGCACTCGTGCCCCTTATGGATGCTTGGGGACGCAGACGACGAGCTTCGCCTGAATCCGGCGGCCTTGGCCGATGATGAGCTGGCCTCAGCTCTCCGCCTCTTGGTCGGAGACGACCAGGAGTGTCCGGCGGGGGCCCCTGCCCCCTTGTTCCTCCGCGAGGACAGGGCACAGGTGGTGACTGCTATGCCCACCTTTGACGGACGCGACCCGGTGCCGGCGGTGCTCCCTGTGGTCTAGGGGGCGACGGCTACGGTGGACGTATCCTCGGGCGACTCCCACTAAGGAGGAGAGGAGGAAGAAGAAGAGGAGCGCGACTCAGAGGCGACCTTTGAGGGGACAGGGGAGACCTCTCCCCCGCGCAGGGCCGACATCCTTTGCACCTTGCCAGATGATGACGAGGCCGACGCCACGCAGGAGGAGGAGGATCCGCCCGCGATCCCGAAGAAGGGCAGGTCGGCGCTGATCTCCCGAGAGGCCGCTTCTTCCCAGGTGCCGCCTGGAGCCGCCTCCAGCCCCTCTGCCGCGCCTTCCTCTGCTTCTGGGGCCCTTGCGGCTGCACCCCGAGCCTCGAGGCTCTCGGGTTTTAAGCTCGGCAAGAGGGCGGTGAACTACGCCGCGGTAGACCAGTAAGTGTTCGTGATTCATCTTGTTCTTGATTATGCTGCCGAAGCTTGACGTTCTCCATCAATTGGTTAGGCCGCCGCCTGCGGCGAAGAAGAGGAAGGGGGACGCGGTGACTCCGCCTGGCGCAGGCTCTTCTGCCGCGGCCGCTCCTTCATCCGTGTGGAGGGGAGGCGATGGCGTTCGCATCTCCCCAGCCCGGTCATCCTCGCGAGGCCTGGAGGAGCGCCCTGGTGGGGTGCCAGCCCCCATGGCCCTGCTGGCTCCGGAGGTGCCGATGCCTGACGCTGCTGCTGAGGTACCCAAGGCTCAGGAGCCCCCAGTCTCCCGAGCCGTGTTTACGCTGCTGCCTCCTCCTCCTGCGCCGCTGGTTCCGGGTTCTTCTGCCTCCTTCGATATCTTGGACTGCGCCCTTTCCGAGGTGGTCCAGCTGCAAGAAGACCTCCAGGGCACCGACTCCCATCTGGTAGACGGGTGCCTGGAGCTGGTCTCCGGCTGGCTTCATTCTGACGCCTCTGTCCGAGCGGCGCTGAGGCGGGCCGCAGCAGCTTTTGAGGAGGAGAAGCAGGCCACCACCCAGGCTGCAGCTGCTCGCGAGGCGGCATTGAAGAATGTCGCGGCCGCCCAGGACCGCTGCAAGGTACTGGAGGCCGAGCTGAAGGATCTGCGAGACAAGCAAGCCGAAGAAGCTCGTGGCCGCCGAGCGGAGGAGGAGAAGATGAAGGCTCGGGAGGACGCCGTCAGGGACCGCGACATAGAGCTTACGCGATTGGCGGAGGTGCAGACCACTGAGCGCGGCCGGCTGGAAACGCTGGAGCAGAAGTTGAGGGCGGAGAGGGCCGAGCTGGACGCCAAGGCGAAGGTCCTGGCCGAGGACCGCGTGGCCTTCGCACTCCTCGAGGAGAGGTCTAGTGCGGCGCTGAAGACGCTCTATGGGAAGGGCTTGGAGAAGCCACTGGCTACCGACGAGGACGGCCCTACCCAGCTGCTTCCCTTCTTGGTCGAGGCGCTTGAGGAAGTCGTGAACGGCGTTGGCCCCATGGCCGAGAAGCTCGCGTCCTTTCTTCCGCGGCGCTGACACGCGTCTTCAGACACCTCCACCTCCGTGACCCTGACGCCATCCTTGCCGAGCTGCTGGAGCCTGTGGACGTCGAGCGCTACGCCGCTGCTGCTGAAGCCGTGAAGGGCCAGGTGGAGGCCTTGATGGGGAAGTTCCGCTCCTTCGCTCCTGAGCCCACGGCAGGCGGTGCTGCTGATCCTACGGCCTCGGGAGGTGGAGCTAGTGAAGGCAATACCACCATGGGGGTGGAGCCCCTAGCGAACGATGACATTGTCCAAGGGTGATCGACTTGCGGCTTCTTTCCTGTTTTAACTCCTGCAATGTGCACCATGCCTTGTGGAGGCGTTTAAACTTGCGTCTGGCATTGTGAAGACAATTATGGTTTGTAATATCTGCTTCGGGATTTGCTTCGAGATTTTGCGGCTTCCTTCCTATTTGTTTTATGTTTTACGTCGGTAGAGCCCGACCTCGCGCATACCTCAACCTCCATTGGCCCCGACAGGACCAAGGAGTGAGGGGCTACGTGACAAGTTAGGATCCTGAGTCGCGATGCTCAGGAGTCCCCCTTGACGCGCAAACATCAAATAGGGAGGGAACGTAGGAGTAGATCTAGTGTTCTACGTTGGCAGAGCCCGGCCCCGCGCATACCTCAACCGCCGTTAGCTCCGACCGGATCACTAGGACGGGACTAAGGAGTGATGGGCTACGTGACCAGTTAGGCTCCTGAGTCGCGATGCTCAGGAGTCCCCCTTGACGTTCAAACGATCTTCATACCTTGGCTCCACTCGGGGAGGGGCGCGCAACGACCAGGTCCGAGGGACCTGGCTGGGTGGCGTGCGCTCGGGCGTGACCTGGGCGCAGCCCCCGTGTCCAGCCCCCTCGCGCGACGCTCCGGAGGGGAGGTGTTGCGATGAGGCCAGACACTGAGCTCTGGGATCCCTGAGGTTGATATGGCCGTGGACCGCCCTCAGTTGTTTATCACTAGCACGGAGCATAGCGCTTCCATATGTGTACGGGCATAGCCGCTCCTCAGCAGTGTTGTCAGCCAGCGCAGAGCATGGTGCTTCCACTGGTGCGTGGGAGGGGGGCCCTCTCCGGGAGGAGCACCCGGGGCGTGTACAACCCCGCCCTGACACGTGGCTTGCACGGCAGGGCTAGACGAGGTGTATCTGGGCACTCGTGAGCCAGCGCGGGACTCACGAGGCCCTACCTCAAGGCGGGTTGCGCCTGGTCTTGGATCTTTGACAGCTGTGTGTTCCTGCGAGATGGTTAGATACAAATGCTCTGCGTCCTCAGGTCCCGGCCCTCGAACGAGCTCAGCCGCCGCTGGTATGCCAGGTCGCGATGCTGTGGTCAAGGCCAGGGGGTGAGGGCTAGAGAGCCAGTTAGAGCTCCTGAGTCGCGATGCTCAGGAGCCCCTCTTTTAAGGCGCAAGCGATTTACATGAGAGAGAGGAGGCCCGTGGTAGGCAGCAGGCGATAATCACAGGCAGGTTAGGCATGAAAGGAAAATCAGCTTAGGCAAACGTAAGATGGATACATGCCACTGGGTCAGACCCAAGCGGCTTGGGGATGATGCAGCCCGAGGGGCGCCCCTAGCAAGGTAAGCTAAAGACATAAGAAAAAGGGATACATGCCACAGGGACGGACCCACGCGGCCTGGGAATGATGCAGCCCTGAGGGCGCTCCCAGCTGAAACAAACTTGGAAGATATCACCTGGTTCCATTGTAGAGGGGGGGTGTTGGAGTAGCTGAAGATACTCGGTGAAGAGGCCGTCCCTCACGGGCCGCCGGGGCCCTGAGCCTCGGGAGGCTCTGGGAGTCCAGGTGGTTCCTTGAGGACCGTCTCCATCTCCGCTAGGACCGCGTGATGCCTGGCATCCTGAGCCGCCAGAATGCTCCGTAGGTGACGCTGGTAGGTGGCAGCCGCGTTCTGCAGGCCGAAAGGCATGCGAACGTAGCTGTGCGGCGGCCCCTTGCAGCGTCCCACGCGCTAAGGCAAGAAGCACTCCTGAGATGCGGCTCGGTTGAGCCCTGGGACGGCGATGCAGACGCGCAGCCCACCATCCTCGCCTGGATGGGGAGCCACGCCAGGCAAGCAGTGATCGCCGCGCATGGCCCTTGCTTCCTGAAGCTCCTAAGTGGTCTCGGTGATGAACTCCTGAGGGTTGGGCTTTCCCTGCCCCGTGCCTTCTTGAGGGAAACGTGCCGCGAAGCACGCCTCCAAGTGGTGCCCGAGCGCCTCCTCGTGATGTTGGTGAGGTCTGAGGCCCTCCAGAAGAGAGCCCCCGAGCCCTGCCCGAGGAGGGCACTGGGTGCGCCTTCCTATGCGATGGAAGGAGGCGCCCCTTCCACGGGCGCCGATCCTGACGCGGCCCCACCTGGGATGCCAACCTCCCGAGGCCTTGAGTGGAGCGGTTGCTTCTTCTTCATGGGGACGGCCTCAGGAGAGTTATCTCCCTTGCTGTCCGGGTCCTCGATTAATGTAGCTTGGAAGGCGCGCTCGAGGGAGCACACCACATCTCTCTCTCTCTCTCTCTCTCTCTCTCTCTCTCTCTCTTCGCAGGGGACCGTGATGATTCCCCCGCTTCCTGGCATCTTGAGGACGTTGTAGTCGTGGTGGGTCACTGCCATGAACTTGGCCAGGGCTGGATACCCGAGGATGGCATTGTATGGCAGGTGGATGTGAGCGACGTCGAAGTCGATGAACTCAGTGCGATAGTTGTCGTGCTTGCCGAAGGTGACAGGTGGCGGACCTGCCCTATCGGGGTGGTGGAACCGTCAGTGACTCCTGAGAAAGGCTTGGTCGGCTAGAGCTGATCATATGGCACTTAAAGGTTGTCGAACATCTCTACGAACAGGACGTTAAGCCCTGCGCTGCCATCGATGAGGGTCCTGATGACTTGCACGTTGCTGATGACTGGGGAACAAAGCATCGGGAGGACGCCAGCAGTGGCCGCGCACTTGAGTTGATCTGCTGAACTGAAGGTGATGGCGCACTTGGACCACCTGAGTGGGCGCGTGGCCTCAAGCCTGGGGAGGACCGCGTTCACCTCGCGAGCAAACTTCTTGAAGATGTGCTGAGAGGCTGGGGCCTGAACTCCGTCCAAGATGCAAGCGATAGCACGTGGCTCCTGGAAGCCCCCAGCCCCCTCGTCCTGATGATGGTCGTCATTCCTTCTTGGCAGCGGCTGCAGAGGAGGAAGGCATGCGTTGCCCTGTGGGCGGTCCTCGCGAGGCTAATCCCTCCAGGCGCCCTCGCGAGGCTGGTCCCGCCAACGATCCTCGTGAGGTCGGTCACGCCACTCCTTGCGAGGGCCACGGTCGTCCCACCGTCCGCTGCCTCGTCCTCCTCCTCAGCGGTAGCCCCGGTCGTTGCGCTCGGGGCGACGACCGAAGCGTCCTTCTTGAACGGCCCTGAGCTCATGGCAGTCACTGGTGTTGTGGGTGTGGAGGTTGTGGTAGGCGTAGAACAGTCGACTGCCCTTGGACGACTCCGGCTAGTCCCTGCCGCGCTTCATGTCTAGTTCTGCCGCAAGCACGGCTACTCCCTTGCGCTTCACGTCCTTGGCCTTGGTCTTCTTTTCTTCTGGGTCCGTAGCTGGAAGCTCGAGGAGGGAGAGACGTTCTTCCTCAGCTCTTGCGCACCTGGTCGCCAAGTTGAACAGCTCCAGGAATGTGCACAACTCCTCGTGGATGAGGAGCTCCTCCTTCATCTTGACGTCACGGACGCCATCAGAGAACGCTGAGATGATGGCCTTGTCCGTCACCTTGGGGATCTTGAGGCGGGCGTTGTTGAAGCGCTGGATGTATTTCTACAGGGTCTCCCCAGGCTGTTGCTTGATGTGGCGCAGGTCAACCGCGGCCGGGGGGCGGTCGCGAGTGCCCTGAAAGTTGGCGATGAAGCAGCTGAGCATCTCGTCCCAAGAGAAGATCGAGCCAGGAGGCAGGTTCAGGAGCCATGTGCGGGCACCGTCCTTGAGCGCCATGGGAAACCAGTTCGCCATAACCTTCTCGTCTCCGTTCGCCGCCTCGATGCTCAGCTCGTAGAGCTTCAAGAACTCCGCGCGGTCTGCGGTACCTTCATAGCGAGGACGCAGGTCTGGCTTGAACTTCTCCGGCCAGGCGACGCTACGCAGCTCGGGGGTGAAGGCGCGGCAACCTGTTGTGGTCACCGGAACCCTTTGCTGACGCGGAGCTTGCTCTTGATGGTACTCGTGCACCGCCGCCAGGGGCAGCACGCGGTCTTGTCGCGCCGGTGCAGGGAGCACGGGGGTGCCTTCTTGAGGCTGAGGGATTTCTTGGCAGCTTCTTTCTTGTCACGCGGGCGCTGGATGCGGTGGGTCACGTCCAGGGGCCACGCGCCTTGGAGCCAAGGCGCCGTCTTGGGGTAGAGGTGGTGGATGCGCTCCCTGAGCCGCGTCGCCCGTATCTGGCGGAGGGCGATGCAGTGAGAGGGACGGCGCGGGAGAACCCCCTGCGGCGCTGACGAGCTCGGTGATGCGAGCGAGCCATTCTTCGTAGAGGTCGTCGACGGGGCGGTAATGCAGGAGCTCACGTGTCAGGAGCAGCGCGGCCTGCGCGTCTGTGGGGTCGCGACGAGCGTGAGACGACGAACCAGCTGGGGCTAGCGATGGAGTGGTGGTGCGGCCTTCCCGCCGCACTGAGGGGTGCAGCGAGGATGCTTGCTGCTCGTTCCCCTCCGGGTCGGTGGCGGCGTTGGCGGCAGGCGACGGAGGACGACGAGAAGGCCCGCCGACAGGAGAGGTCTGGGCGACGTGAGCGGCGAGAGCAGCCCGGCGCTCGGCGCGGGCTGGGCGGGCGTCCGACATTGTTGCGACGAAGCGATGCGACGCGGATCAACGGAAAGAAGATTTGGCGCACCCCTACCTGGAGCGCCAAATGTCGGATATTGGGTTCCGGCAAAACCCTTAAGGTTCGAACACTGGGGTGCGCATGAAAATTTCCTCCTACTGAAACACGCCCTCAGCCTCGCCGCGATCTCTAAGGTAGCACGATGAGCTCACAGCACAAGAGGCAAAAGATTTATACAGGTTCGGGCCACCGTTGTGGTGTAATACCCTACTCCTGTGTGTGGTGGTGGATTGCCTCTTGGGCTGATGATGAACAATACAAGGGAAGAACAACCTTGCAAGGAGAGGTGTTCTTGTGGTGGTGTGGCGTGTAGATGAACTTCACTTGTCCCTTCTACTATGGTGGCTAGCCCTATTTATAGAGGCCCTAGTCCTCTTCCCAAATATTGAGCAGGAAGGGATCCAACAACGGCCATTTTGAAAGGGGACAACTAGTACAAGCTATCCTGACTAAAGGTGGTCTTCGCCTGTCAAAGGTGCTGGTGATGACGCTGTCTTGGGCTCCATGATGACCTCCTTCCTGTCGTCCTGCTGGTCTTTGTCTTGTTGCACCGATATGGAAACCTTTGCCTGATGCCTCGGTACTCCGCGCCTGCGCTTGCCCCCTTTGCACCAAAGAGGAAACAAGGACACTGCGCGGGCTGGCGCTCGCCTGGCGCCTGCCTGGCCTTGGTCGTCATGGCTTGCGTCACAGGAACCTCGCGAGGTACCCTTTGCCTTGATCTCTCCGCCTCCCTCGCGAGCCTGCCTAGTGAGGCCGCTCCTGAGGAGGCCTTGCGTCGTCCGCTCCGTGAGGCTTGGCCCCTCGCGAGGTTCTTGAGTGTTTGTTGATGAAGACGGGCCGTACTGGGCCACTGGTGGAGCCACGCCGCAGGCCGCAGGCAGGCAAGTCTGGGGACCCCTGTTCTCAGAACACCGACATTGTAGTGATTCTTTTAATAGAGGTTGTCTGGTTTGTAGGATAATAATTCATAGGAAAGGAAAGTTGTATGGCAAACATTGAATGTGATCCCAAAGGAAAAATTTCAGTTGAGTCCAACCTCATGTTTTTTTCCTTTGTTTCAATTACAATCATGGCATACTACCAACCCTATATATAAAATAAAATATGTACTCCCGTGGTGCAACCAGCCAACATCTATTGCATAACATCTTATTCCTATGTTCTTCATAGTCCTATTTTTTGACAATTACACGAAACAAAGAGGCCTCAAATGATACTATATATGACCGAATCCAACCCTTTTTTTGCTATGGTTCACAATTACAAAACTTATTTCTACTTCAAGATCCACATTCTCCTCACCTTTGTTTGAAGGCCGGCCTCAAATGATACTATATATGACCGAATCCAACCCTTTTTTAGTACACCGTGGCTATGGTTCACAATTACACAACTTATTTCCACTTCAAGATCCACATTCTCATCTTTGGTTGAAGGCCGTCTAGATTGTTGAGGGCTTGCCCACAAAAAAAAACAAGATTGTCGAGGGTTTATTTGAGTTCATGCTATGTGTTTTGTTACCATTTTATCTTGGCTAGCAGTTTTTTTCCTTGTTTCTATTTAGCTGTTTTCCTCAATATACCATGTGTCACACTAGCTTCATTAATTTACAACAGAGCGTAAAGCCATCTTCAGAGTATCGAAAGCTAGAAATCCAAAAGAATTTCTGAAATATGTGAAAGTATATGTAAAGTTTGGAATTTTTCGCTGAGGTCCAAATTTGTTTTGTTTCCTAAATTGAAAACCTTGGTGATCTTTATGGGAAAGAAAACCACAGGCTACATATACGCTGATAATCTTTCTTTTTTTTCATCTAAAAGCTTGTATTACTCAATCAATATCAGGATTACAATCAACTCTGCTAGGACCAAGCGCTCCTGGTGGAATAGAGCCCGACCACACTACAGTTCTCTTCTCGGTTCTAGCAAAGTTTGCGAAATAATCTGCTACAGCAGTTTGGCTACGCTTAATACCTGATAATCTTCTACTCCCTTTGTTACCAAATATTTGTCTTTCTAGACATTTCAAATGGACTACAACATACGTATGTATGTAGACGTATTTTAGTGTGTAGATTCACTCATTTTGATTCGTATGTAGTCACTTGTTGAAATCTCTAGAAAGATAAATATTTGGGAACGGAGGAAGTAGTACTAGCTAGCTGCTTAATTGTACAATTGATTTGACGATGGATTCACTTGGAAAAAAATTGATGATGGATTATCTTTTCTACATGTCTGTTTTGAATAATGACGAGTACTAGCTAGTAGATATGGACCGGTGGACCAAACATTTCCCCTTTGTTGAAGAAAAAAAGAAACGCAGGTATACATCTAGCATCGATCCAGCCAATATATTCGGGTTCGCTATCGCCGGGACCGTATTGGATGCCATGTTTGGTTGGTCTAATACTTCAATCAACCCAGAGAGATAATTTTCCAGGCAGAAATAAATAAATCTAGAGAGATGATTCGTTGGGAGCATACTATAAGAATGATCCTCACCAAACGAAAAATCAAAACGCTTATAAAACGAACCGATGCATAATTAAGTGCAGCTAGTGGGCAGCTACTGCTAATAGCTAGCTGCTGGCCCAAGCGGATTAGTTAATCTATCTGCTCATGCCGGATGAGGAAGGGACTGCATCTGCAGGGGGGTCTAGGGAGGCAAGCTAAGCGACGGGATTATGTTAATCAGGCCGTGGGATTATGTTAATCGCCCGCGGCCACGTAGCGGCAGGGAGCTGGAGACACGCGCCGTGGGCGTGCCGGAGCGCGCCGGGCGCGTGCCGGCCCGTGCTGCGGAGGGGGCTCCCTCCCGTGCAGCACGCACAGGGCGCCCGCGTGCCTGCTTCCTCGGAGCATCTGTATGGCTCCATCCTTGGGCATCTCCTCTTAAGCTTTCTCTCTCCGTCTAGCGTTTGAAAACCCTTTCTCGCAGGTCCCCTGGGGTTCGAAGTTTTGTCATTTGGAGCGGGGAGGAGCCTGCACGTGTCGAGCTACGGTTCAGATTTGCTGCCTCTGAAGTCAGGTGACTTATTATCACTTACACGTACGTGGGTCAGTTGACTTAGTGTCGCTGACATATGGGTCAGTTAGTTTGGTTTGCACCTCCACATATTAGTGACCCTAAGGCCCTGTTCGTTTTAGTTTTAACGACCAGATTCAGCTTTGCCAGTGACACTGAATCTAAAATCTGTAACAAAGCACTACTTCGTTTGAGATTTAAGGACTAGATTCAGCTTTACCAATGGAATTGAATCTAGCAGCTGAAACAAACAACTATTTTGAATCAACTTTGCGAGTGAATCAGAATCTGAATTCGGACTATTTTCAGTGCAATTGCTTGAAGCTCTCAGTGGCAAAACTGATTCAGGGAATTAGATTTGCCAATAAAGCGAATACACATGTGATTCGAATGCAAAGGTGAAACAAACATGGCCGCAAAATTAGCTTTGCCAGTGAAGCGAATCCACAAGTGATTCGAATTCAGTCAAAACTGAAACAAACAGGGCCTAAGGCATGGTTGTTTGAGCTCCAGGGACAAGATTCAGCTTTGCCAGTGAAGCTGGATCTTGATTCTAAAACAAACAACTATTTTATTTGTGATTTAAGGACCAAATTCAGCTTTGCTAGTGAAATTGAATCTGGAGTTGGGTCATTTTCAGTGCACTTGTCTGGAGTATCTCAAAGTGTCTTTCAGTGGCAAAGTTTGCCCGTGAAGCGAATCCATAGGTGATTCAAATTCTATCAAAGCCGAAACAAATAGGTCTATGCCACCTGACTTAAAGTCAGAAATGCCAGCCCATCGAGTTAGCATGTGATGCTCATATCGTGTTTGGTTTTGTTTCTTCATAGAATTAGCTCTACCAGTAAAGTGAATACACATGTGGTTCGAAACCAAAGGTGAAACAAACAGGGCCGCAGAATCAACTTTGCCAGTGAAGCAAATCCACAAGTGATTCGAATCCGGTCAAAGCTAAAACAAACGGGGCCTAAGGCCTCTTTGTTTGAGCTCCAGGGACCTGATTCAGCTTTGCCAGTGAAGCTGGATCTTGATTCTGAAACAAGTAACTATTTCATTTGAGATTTAGGTACCAAATTCAGCTTTGCTAGTGAAGCTGAATCTGGATTCGGGTCATTTTCAGTGCAATTGTCTGGAGTATCTCAAAGTGTCTTTCAGTGGCAAAGCTTGCAGGGGAAGCGAATCCGTAGGTGATTCAAATTCTATCAAAGCTGAAACAAAACAGGGCCTATGTCACCTGACTTAAAGTCAGCAAATGCCAGCCCATCGAGCTAGCACGTGATGCTCATATCATGGCACTAGTGGAAAACAGGGAACTAGTCCCGGTTCCGGAGGGCCTTTAGTCCCGGTTCTGGAACCGGGACAAAAGGTCGGGACTAAAGCCCAAAACCTTTAGTCATGGTTCGCCATTTAACTGAAGGGGCTCCACGTGGTCACGAGGGATGCCCAATTTGGCAGGAGAGCTGGGGTTTTGTTTTTTAAGGGGGGTAAGGGGTTTTTGGAGGGTTTAATTTAGGGGTTTCATTTCAATTTCCACATGGTATTTTCCATCTTTATGTATGAAATGGTCAAGAAAGAATCCCACCAATTACTCTTGAATTGCTCGTATGCGATCATGTGGTAGGAGTTCATCCGGCATCTGTCAAATCTAATTTAAACAAGGGGGTCAATACATATATATGAATGAAACTCAACACAAATGATGGTAATAAAATAAAATTGTGAATAATATTGTTTACGTACTTCATATTATTTTTCAGAGTAGCCCCGCTAAGAGGTCGCGTTGTAGATGAACTCACAAACGTAGTATCCACAAAAATCATTCCCGGCTTCCTGTCACAAGCACTTTACGAGAAATAGAGTTCAATCAAACTGATAATCAAGCATGATAAATGGTATTGATGAAACTAGAATCAATGGGAGATGCGCAGAACTAGCTAGTAGTACTTACTTTCGGCTGTGTAAATCGCAGTTCCCTTGGCAGTCCCGAGAACAATTCCGATGAACTCTTTCCAAACCCTGCCAGACAAAGAAAATAATTACTTGATATCAGGAAATGAACAAAGTTGCCAATATGGTGCGATAACGATCGATTGAACTTACTTCTGGAGCATTGCAGTCATGCCCGCATAGTCCTAGGGATCTTTTTGTCTCGAGTCTAAGACAGTTACTACTCCCCGGTCAAGCTTAATCTCTAGCAGACTAAAGTGGAAGCTGTGCACGCATGCAGAACTCATCAATTACATTACTATAACCTCGAGTAAGGGAAACCGAATATGCACAAGAGTATTTTCCCTTTGTTTTAATTCCGAAGCAACGATTGTAGCAAGCTATCCTCGGTATCTTCGACTCTGTTTTTAACCGACCATTCATTTATGGTGTTTGGGTTAATGAACCCAATGTCATAGATTTTTGCTTTTTTGCATTCGACGATCTTCAATCTGCATAATATAGTGAGGACAATCATATATACATGCAATGAAAGAGCTGAGCTATAGAGACTTAATTACAGAAGTAATACTTATAGACAGTAGCAAGTCATGAGTTGTTTGTCGAGGGCCGCTTGATTGTATAACTAGAATAACTCCGCAAATTCAACAGGCAACAACTCAGTTCCAACGAGGTCGTGCTCCTCTTTAATTCTCAGCATCAAACTATCCTTCCCGGACTCGCTGCAGGTTTTCATGTACCATTCATGCAATCTTCGCATCATCGTTGTTAGAGGAGGATGAACAGGTTTGACGAGAGGCTTCACGTACTGGTATCTGAAGATCACTACAAGAAATATGTCAACTAGTGACCTTCTGTCAGTGACCCTGGAAGAATTGGTCATAGATCTATGACAATTTCAGACCAATTGGTCAAAAGCTGTTCGGGGGGCTCCAAACCTAAACTATAACAACCATTTTGGTTAGAAAGGTCGTAATTTCCTTACACGAAATGGTCATAAAGAAGATAGCACTGGTCCGCTGCCTTATTTCTAGCTGATCATGACCAATATAGATGGTCATAACCTTGTAAATTGTGGTGGGTTGCTATGACTAGGCGCCACCTCATCGGGCTTTTGCCTATGTGTCATGTCCATGTGGCAGTTTTTGCCCTAGGTTGTGAAGCAACCTATATTTCGGTCATTCCCAAAATTCCCAAAAAAATCTCATAAATTCTTTGGGTCATATCTTCGTCAAATATGTAAAAGACCTTCCTTGCCTAGTTCAAAAATAATTCAAAAAATATTCATTTTCTTATTCTGTTCAGAAAAAAACTTTGTGAAGGAAGTAACACTTTGGCATGTCCAAATGATATCCATTTTCTACAGTGCTTTCCTATGCCCAAATAACCATCCTCCACCAAATGTCAGCTCAATCCATTCATTATTTTCAGCCCAGCTTCAACATTCATATTTATGTCCAGTGTGGTACTTTGCAAAGCAAGTACCACCTAGGCTCCTCCTTTTGAGCTAAAAAATTGCGAAGACGGTCTTCTTAGTAACTGATCATCCTCAGCCAAAACTCACACCCATTAGCCATGTGCATTTCCCGTACCGCTAATCAAACACTTGGATGCTTAATCATGTTTGACCATCGATCGGTCTCCTTGTGAGAATCTTATGTTGTGATTTTCTTCCTAGCACCTACCTGGGGAGTGCCCAACCCACTAGACATGCCTAGGCCGCCCAGAACACATGGCAACCTCACGGTCATGCGGTGACCACGCGGCGGGCATGCGAGTTTACACGCTCTAGAGTTGGGGCCCTCGACCACCGCCCAAACCTCGATGTATCGCCACCAAACCATGTATTTATGATTAAATAGGTACTTATGTAACTAGAAATGATTTTGGAAAAAATAAATAGCAAACTATGAGGTAGTTGCAGTTCAAATTTGACCCGCTTCCTGCTGAATTGGCGGGAATTTGTTTTTTTTTTCACCAGAGGTGGATCAAAACTTTTGACACCCAACCATTTTGTCAATTGTGAATTAAATATGGCTTAGTATTTTACAAAATTTATTCGGTACAATTTTGTAACAAATATATGATAGGTCCTTCACACAAGAAAACTCATTTCAGGCACTCGAAAAATGGAAAATGAATTTTCCGTGCAAAAAAATGAAAACTTCCTTAGGCAACATTGTTTGGAATTCCAAGATGCACGATTGTGCACAATATGAGATCAATTGAACAAACTATGCCATGAATGTGGCCATAAGATTTATTATTTGGCTTGAAAGCCATGAATCCTCATGCATGATAGCTCATTTCTGAGAACACTTTTTTAAAATAATTGTCGTATTACAAGTTTATTATTTTTCCTGGAAACTTGGTCACATATGATAACACAATGCGAAGGTTTTCCAATTTTTTTGATTTTTTTTGAATTTTTTATGCCCATTTCAAAATGCGGTCAAAACGGCGGCCTTGACCGTTCCTAGCTAGTTGTTGAGTCTTGGAAACATTTTGATGTTTCTCTGATTAAATAGATAGTTATGTACTTAGAAATGATTTTTGGAGAAAATAAAGAGCAAACTATGAGGCAGCTACAGTTCAAATCCGACCTTCTTCTTACTGAATCGGCGGGAATTTATCTTTTTCACCAGAGGTGGATCAAGGCTTTTGACACCCAACCATTTGGTCAATTGTGAATTCAATATGGCCTAGTATTTTAAAAAATGATTTGGTCCAATTTTGCAACAATTATTTGGTAGGTTCTTCACAAAAAAACCTCATTTGGGGCACTCGAAAAATGGAAAATAATTTTTGCACAATATGAGATTATTTGAACAAACTATGCCATGAATATGGCCATAAGATTGATCATTTGGCTTGAAAGCCATTGATCTCCACACATGATAGCTCGTTTCTGAGAACATTTTTTTTAAATAATTGCCGTATTACAAGTTTATCATTTTTCCTGGTAACTTGGTCACATATAATGACACAATGCAATGGTTTTCCAATTTTTTGTTTTTTTTAATTTTTTATGCCCGTTTTCAAAATGCGGTCAAAACGGCGGGAATGACCGTTCCTAGCTAGTGGTCGAATCTTGGAATTTTTTTGATGTTTCTCTGACTAAATAGATACTTTTGTATCTAGAAATGAATTTTGGAAAAAAATAGCAAACTATGAGGTAGCCGCAGTTTAAATTTGACCCGCTTCCAATTGAAACGACGGAAATTTGTCTTTTTCACCAGAGGTGGATCAAAACTTTTGACACCCAACCATTTGGTCAATTGTGCATTAAATATGGCCTAGTATTTTAGAAAATTGATTTGGTCCAATTTTACAACAAATATCTGGTAGGTTCTTCACAAAAAAACCATTTTTGCCACAAGAAAATGATTAAAAATATCTAGAAAGATAAAAAAAATGCATGCAAATCGGTGATCATCCATAAAAATGGGTCTAACTTGAGTGAAAAATTTAGTTGTGCCGTTTTGCAAAGTATTTTGATAGTTGCTTCACAAAATTCTCCTATTTTTAGTACTTAGAGACTATTTTAAATCACTGATTTTCCGAACCAATCAGGGTTCTTCCCACGGATCGATGACATGGCGTCCATCCATCCATCCATCTCTCCATCCGACATCCATCCATCCATCCATCTATCTACTGAAAAAAAGAAACAAAAAAGAAAAAGAGATACCCCATGCACCCCCAACCCTAGATCAAACCCCTCCCCCCATCGCACCCCTCCTCCCTCCTCCCAATCTCCTCGCCGCCGCCGCCACCTCCTCCTCCCCGTCCCCGGCCCCTCCCGATCCACCTCCTCCCCGTTCTCTCCCACCCACCGCCGACCTCGTCCTGCAGCGGCGCCTGATACGTCTCCAACGTATCTACTTTCCCAAACACTTTTGCCCTTGTTTTGGACTCTAACTTGCATGATTTGAATGAAACTAACCCGGAATGACGCTGTTTTCAGCAGAACTACCATGATGTTGTTTTATGTGTAGAAAAGAAAAGTTCTCGGAATGTCCTGGAAATCCACGGAGGCACTTTTTGGAATTTATAAGAATTATTGGGCGAAAGAAATACACCATGGGGCCCAGGGCCTGTCCACGAGACATGGGGGCGCCCCCCCTAGGGCGCACCCCCCCTAGGGCGCGCCCCCCTATCTCGTGGGCCCCCTGGACCTCCTCCGACCTCAACTCCAACTCCATATATTCCGTCTCGGGGGAAATCAGAGAGAAAGTTTCATCGTGTTTCACGACACGGAGCCGCCGCCAAGCCTTAATCTCTCTCGGGAGGGCTAATCTGGAGTCCGTTCGGGGCTCCGGAGAGGGGGATTCGTCGCCGTCGTCATCATCAACCATCCTCCATCACCAATTTCATGATGCTCACCGCCGTGCGTGAGTAATTCCATCGTAGGCTTGCTGGACGGTGATGGGTTGGATGAGATTTACCATGTAATCAAGTTAGTTTTGTTAGGGTTTGATCCTTAGTATCCACTATGTTCTGAGATTGATGTTGCTATGACTTTGCTATGCTTAATGCTTGTCACTAGGACCCGAGTGCCATGATTTCAGATCTGAACCTATTATGTTTCCATGAATATATGTGTGTTCTTGATCCTATCTTGCAAGTCTATAGTCACCTAGTATGTGTTATTATCCGACAACCCCGAAGTGACAATAATCGGGATAATTCTCGGTGATGACCGTAGTTTGAGGAGTTCATGTATTCACTATGTGCTAATGCTTTGTTCCGGTTCTCTATTAAAAGGTGGCCTTAATATCCCTTAGTTTCCGTAAGGACCCCGCAGCCACGGGAGGGTAGGACAAAATATGTCATGCAAGTTATTTTCCATAAGCACGTATGACTACTTACGGAATACATGCCTACATTATATTGATGAATTGGAGCTAGTTCTATATCACCCTATGTTCTAACTATTGCATGAGGAATCGCATCCGGCATAATTATCCATCACTAATCCATTGCCTACGAGCTTTTCACATATTGTTCTTCGTTTATTTACTTTTCCGTCGCTACTGTTACAACTACTACAAAAGCCCAAAAACATTTATCTTACTTTTGCTACCGTTACCTTTATTATCATACAACTTTTGCTACTAAACACTTTGCTGCAGATATTAAGTTATCCAGGTGTGGTTGAATTGACAACTCAACTGCTAATACTCGAGCATATTCTTTGGCTCCCCTTGTGTCGAATCAATAAATTTGGGTTGAATACTCTCGAAAGCTGTTGCGATCCCCTATACTTGTGGGTTATCAAGACCAATTTCTGGCGCCGTTGCCGGGGAGCATAGCTCTATTCTCTGAGTCACTTGGGATTTATATCTGTTGATCACTATGAAGAACTTGAAAGACGCTAAGACAACAATTTATCCCTCAACTACGAGGGGAGGTAAGGAACTGCCATCTAGCTCTGCACTAGATTCTCCTTCCGTTATTAGTAGGCTTGCTACACCTAAACCTGCTACTACTATGAATTCTGATATGTCGCATGTTATTGATGATGCCGCTTCTGCTATGCATGATGAAACTACTTCTGCGCATGATACTACTTTGCCATTAGGTGAATTTCTAGATGAACAACTTGCTCGAGTTAGGGGGGGTGAAAATATTGAAGAACCTATTATTGATGATAGTGATGATGAAGGTTCCCCCAATGATTATGTTTTACCTGTTGTTCCTAAGGGTTATGTTATGAATGAAAAAGCTGCTCTGGAAATCCTTGCTTGCAATGATAGAAATGATCTTAAGAAATTATTAGCTAAATGGAAGCAGCAGTCTCTTAATGCTAGAATGAAACCCGATCCTGCGTTTGCTACTTCACCTATACGTATTCTTGATAAGGATTATGAATTCTCTGTTGATCCCGATATTATTACTTTAGTTGAATCTGATCCTTTTATGGCCTTGAATCTGAAACTGTTGTGGCACATCTTACCAAGTTGAATGATATAGCCACCTTGTTTACTAATGATGAGAAGTCTCGCTATTTATATATTCTTAAGATATTTCCGTTCTCATTAAAGGGTGATGCTAAGACTTGGTATAATTCTCCTGCTCCTGGTTGTGTGCGTAGTCCCCAGGATATGATTTATTACTTCTCTGCTAAATATTTCCCTGCTCATAAGAAACAAGCTGCCTTATGGAAATATATAATTTTGTGCAAATCAAAGAAGAGAGTCTCCCACAAGCTTGGGGAGGCTTCTCCGATTACTTAATGCTTTGCTGATCATCCTCTTAAGAAAAATTAAATACTTGATATCTTTTATAATGGACTAATCGATGCTTCCAAGGACTACTTGGATAGTTGTGCTGGTTGTGTTTTCAGGGAAAGAAACGATCGTGAAGCTGAAATATTATTGAATAATATGTTGACTAATGAAAATAATTGGACTCTTCCTGAGCCAATTCCTGAAGTAATTCCTGAACCAATTGAGCCAACTGCTGAGTCTATTCCTAACCCCACTCCAAAGAAGAGAGGTGTTTTATTTCTCAGTCCTGAAGATATGCAAGAGGCAAAGAAATCAATGAAAGAAAAAGGTATTAAAGCTGAAGATGTTAAGAATTTACCACCTATTGAAGAAATACATGGTCTTAATATACACTTTGAAGAACTACATTGTCTTGATAACCCGACACAGGTAGTAAAGGTAAATTCTCTCTATAGATATGATAAAGTTGAAATACCCTCTACTAAATTTCATAGCCCATGCTTAGATGAATTTGGTGACTTTATGGCTAGGCAAGAAAGTTTCAATGCTTATGTTGGTAGAGAGTTAAAGAATAATGCTTTCGAGATAGGACGCGTAGGTGATAATCTGGCTAGAGTTAAAGATGAACTTCACCGAGTTAACAAATATGCTTCTACGGTTGCTACTCAAGCTGAGAAAGTACTTAAAGCTCAAAATTACTTGCTTGATGAATTGAATAATAAAAATGACTTTGTTGTTAGAGTGGCTACTAGAACTGGTAGAATGATTCAGGAACCTTTGTATCATGAAGGCCACCCTAAGAGAATCGAGCAAGATTCTCAGAGAAATAATTTAGAGACACCTAGTTCTTCTAAAAAGAAGAAGAAGAAAAACGATAGGACTTTGCATGCTTCTAGTGAACCTACTATAGACACACCTGAGAATCCCAATAATATTTCTATTTCTGATGCTGAAACTCAATCAGGTGATGAACATGAACCTAGTGATAATGTTAATGATAATGTTCATGTTGATGCTCAACCTAGCAAAGACAATGATGTAGAGATTGAACTTGCTGTTGATCTTGATAACCCACAATCAAAGAATCAACGTTATGATAAGAGAGATTTTGTTGCTAGGAAGCACGGTAAAGAAAGAGAACCATGGGTTCAGAAACCCATGCCCTTTCCTCCTAAACCATCCAAGTCAAAGGATGATGAGGATTTTGAGCGCTTTGCTGAAATGATTAGACTTATTTTCTTACGTATGCGCTTAACTGATATGCTTAAAGTAAATCCTTATGCTAAGTATATGAAGGATATCATCACAAATAAAAGAAAGATACCGGAAGCTGAAATTTCCACCATGCTTTCTAATTATACTTTTAAGGGTGTCATACCAAAGAAACTTGGAGATCCGGGTGTCCCAACTATACCTTGCTCTATTAAAATAAATTATGTTAGAACTGCTTTATGTGATCTTGGAGCCGGTGTTAGTGTTATGCCTCTCTCTTTATATCGTAGACTTGAATTGAATAAGTTGACACCTACTGAAATATCTTTGCAAATGGCTGACAAATCAACTGCTATACCGCCGGTATTTGTGAGGATGTGCTGTTGTGGTTGCAAATGTCACTATCTTAACGGACTTTGTTATTCTTGATATTCCCGAGGACGATAGTATGTCTATTATCCTTGGTAGACCTTTTCTTAATACTGTAGGGGCTGTTATTGATTGCAACAAAGGCAATGCCACTTTTCATGTTAATGGCAATGAGCATACGGTACATTTTCCGAGGAAGCAATCTCAAGTCCATAGCATCAATTCTATTGAAAAAGTTCCAACTATCATTTTTGGAGGTTTTAAATTTCCTCTCCCTACTGTCAAGAAAAAGTATGATATTCTTATTGTTGGTGATTTTCATATCTCTGTTGAGGTAACTTAGTGTTATTCGAAATTTCTCCGGTTCCGTGTTATTCAGAATGAGTTCGTTAACAAGACTTGATCAACCTTGTTAGTGGGTTCATTTTGATGATCACGAGATGGATGAAACTAGAAGGCACAACCTTCTGTACCCTCTTTTTACTTTCTGTTATTTAGAATAAATAAAGCAAAAATAGTATTATCCGTCTGTTTTCCGAATCATTCGTGCATTAAAAAATAGCCCAAAAATAAAAGTGCTCCAAATGCCCTGCAAATCTAGTATGATTTTTTCTGGAATATTTGAGGATTTTAGGCACTGAAAACACTGCAGGAGGGCCAAGCACCAGGCCACAAGAGAGGAGGCGCGCCCCGTGAGGCGCGCCCCCTGTCTTGTGGGCCCCTGGTGGCCCCCCTCCACTTATTCCTGCACCCACACACTTCATCTTCCACCAAAAAAAATCCCCATCCAGCTCAAGCACGAGTTCTAGCTCATTTTGCTGTGATTTTTGATCTCCCTGCTCAAAGCTCCAATCACAAAACTGCTTTGGGAGATTGTTGCTTGGTATGTGACTCCTCCATTGGTCCAATTAGTTTTTGTTCTAGTGCTTTATTCATTGCAAATTTTTGCTGCATAGGTGACCATGTTCTTGAGCTTGCATGTTAAATTTTTGAGGTCCCAAGCAATTCCAATGCATGATATAGGCTCTAGGCACTTGTAGGAGTAGTTGCTATCAATCTTGTTTAGTTTTATCCATTTTTGTTTTGAAGTTACTAAAATTTCAGAAATTTCAGAAAATGTTAAGGAGGCTCTTTAAAGGCTCTTCTATCCAAAGCTCTAAGGAAAAACAAGACAAAGAGAAGGAAAACCCCAACTATAATCTTCCTCGCTTAGCGGAAGTACGGTCGTGTGAATGGCCATGCGAGGATTTCTTGAAAGAAGCCGGAATTCATGAAGATTTTTATGCTTTAATCGAGACTGCAGGCCTCACCGGTTTCATCAACGACCCGAATCGATCAAGATCTCTTACTCACCAATACTTTCGTGCAAAACTTTTATTATTATCCTAAGAAATCACTGCCTGCAGTATCATTTCATTTATATGATGAATTCAAAGAAATGTCTTTACGTCATTTTTGCACGGTATGTAGGATACCTTATGAGGGAGAATTAGATGAACCCCATCGTGAAGATGTGGGTGGCTTTGTTAATACTATTGCTGTAGAGGAGCCAAAGAAGGGCTCCGAGGCGAAGGTCTCTAGCACACACTTTCCTGTTTACGCTATTTTGTTATATTTGCTAGTAGATGCTTGATGGGTCGTGGAAATAGTGGAAATTTGAGCGTTCCAGATATTATTATTCTTCGACATGCTTTGCTAGGAGACAATACTTTTAGTATGGGTGCCGTCGTTGCTAAACGGCTAGCCCTGAATCGTACAAAAGGCCCCATATTTGAAGGTATCTATGATGCACGTCTTGCTGAACATTTTCAGATACCTATTAGACACCATGAGGAGGAGGAGACAAAATTACCTCCTCACATTTTAGATTACAAGAGCATGATAGCACACAAATTTATTGTTGACAACGAAGAGAAGATGCTCTTGTATAACCTTAGATTTAATAAGAAACACAATGAGACTATTATTTTGCCTGCGCCTCTGTTGTTTGATTTGACTGCAGATAATTTTCTTGTTACACCGGAAGCGGTGTACAATCACCGAGCTCAAGCTTTTACTCCAGAACCTGAACCTGAGCCGGAACCTGAACTGGACCCTTATCGTGCATCATCTGTCCAGTGGTATCCTGACTACACCTCTCACTACACCGGGGAGAGTAGCGGCGGTCCTTGGTACTAGACCAACTTAGGCCAAAAGCCTAAGCTTGGGGGAGTACGTATTTCTCACCGACTTTACATTCATGTTCACACACTAGTTGTCGGTCTCATACTCTTTCATTGTATTATCCATGTTAGTTTAAAATTTCTTTTTCCAGTTTTCTTCTTGTGTGTTTGATAAACCTTAAGAAAAACCAAAAAAAAATAGTTAGTTTAATTTCCATGCTTGTGGTAGAAATTAAAATGAAAGTCCAAAAAGATTTCTAGTTCTTCTTCTTACTTGTTGGGAGCTTTCCCGTGTAAATAGTTTTATTTTCTTTTCTTTCTTTTGGGGGTCGAGAAGACCATATTGAAAATGCTTAGTGTCTCTCATATGGATGATTATTTATTTAATTTAGAGCCCATATTACTTGTCTTCTCTCTTGAGTTGAATGCTTGCAGATTCCAGCTTAGTCCAATGCACGTGCACTCTTATTTTTATACACATCGTTCGGTCGTGCGAGTGAAAGGAAATAATGACGATATATGATGGACTTATTGGGATGAGAAAAGCTGGTATGAACTCGACCTCTTTTGTTTTTGTAAATATGATGAGTTCATCGTTTCTGAGTCAGCTTATTATGAAGTAAACATATTTGCAATGACATTTAGAGATTATAGTTACTTGTGCCATGCTTGATTAGCTATGAGTTATAATGGTTTACCTTGTGTGCCAACATGCTATTAGAATGATTATGATGTGATATGATTGGATGGTATCCTCCTTTGAATGAATTGAGCGACTCGACTTGGCACATGTTCACACATGTAGTTGAATCAAATCAACATATCCTTCATGATATTTATGTTCATGGTAGATTATATCCTACTCATGCTTGTTCTCGGTGTGAATTAATTTTAATGCATGTTTATGACTGTTGTCGCTCTCTCAGTTGGTCGCTTCCCAGTCTTTTGCTAGCCTTCACTTGTACTAAGCGGGAATACTGCTTGTGCATCCAAACTCCTTAAACCCCAAAGTTGTTCCATATGAGTCCACTATACCTTCCTATATGCGGTATCTACCTGCCGTTCCAAGTAAATTTGTATGTGCCAAACTCCAAACCTTCAAATGAAATTCTGTTTTGTATGCTCGAGCAGCTCATGTTTCAACTAGGGATGCCTATATCTTCCATGCTAGGTGCGTTATTCTCAAGAGGAGTGGACTCCGCTCCTCATTCACGAGAAAGGGCCGGTAACCGGGATGCCCAGTCCCATGATCCAAAAGATCAAAGCAAATCAAAATAATTAAACAAAACTCCCCTAGGGCTGTTGTACGTTGGAGGCACTCGTTGTTTCGAGCAAGCCATGGATTGATGCTTGTTGGTGGTTGGGGGAGTATAAACCTTTACCATTATGTTTGGGAACTGCCTATAATGCATGTAGTATTGAAGATACATCCATCTCATAGTTGTTGCGTTGACAGCGAAAGTATGCCGCTCAAAATGTTATTCAATCTCTATTTTAAAATCGAGCTCTGGCACCTCTACAAATCCCTGCTTCCCTCTGCGAAGGGCCTATCTATTTACTTTTATGTTGAGTCATCATCCCTTCTTATTAAAAAGCACCCGCTGGAGAGCACACTGTCATTTGCATTCATCATTATTGGTCTATATTGGGTATGACTTGACTGGATCTCTTTTACCATGAATTACAATGTTTAGTCAGTCCTTGATCTTTAAAGGTGCTCTGCATTTATGTTTTGCGGTCTCAGAAAGGGCTAGCAAGATACCATTTTGTTATATCATGTTATGATTATTTTGAGAAAGTGTTGTCATCCGAGTTCTATTATTATGGCTCGCTAGCTGATTATGTTATTGATATGAGTAACTGTGAGACCTATGTGTTATTGTGAGTATGGTTAGTCCATAATATTTGCTGAAACTTGAGTGCTGGCTTGTCATGTTTACAACAACAAGAGCAAACAGAGTTTGTAAAATTTTTTCTTTATCACTTTCAGTTTATCAACTGAATTGCTTGAGGACAAGCAAAGGTTTAAGCTTGGGGGAGTTGATACATCTCCAACGTATCTACTTTTCCAAACACTTTTGCCCTTGTTTTGGACTCTAACTTGCATGATTTGAATGAAACTAACCCGGACTGACGCTGTTTTCAGCAGAACTACCATGATGTTGTTTTATGTGTAGAAAAGAACTATTTGGAATTTATAAGAATTATTGGGCGAAAGAAATACACCAGGGGGCCCAGGGCCTGTCCACGAGACAGGGGGGCGCACCCCCCCTAGGGCGCGCCCCCCTATCTCGTGGGCCCCCTAGACCTCCTCCGACCTCAACTCCAACTCCATATATTCCGTCTCGGGGAGAAAAAAATCAGAGAGAAAGTTTCATCGTGTTTCACGACACGGAGCCGCCGCCAAGCCCTAATCTCTCTCGGGAGGGCTGATCTGGAGTCCGTTCGGGGCTCCGGAGAGGGGGATTCGTCGCCGTCATCATCATCAACCATCCTCCATCACCAATTTCATGATGCTCACCGCCGTGCGTGAGTAATTCCATCGTAGGCTTGCTGGACGGTGATGGGTTGGATGAGATTTACCATGTAATCAAGTTAGTTTTGTTAGGGTTTGATCCCTAGTATCCACTATGTTCTGAGATTGATGTTGCTATGACTTTGCTATGCTTAATGCTTGTCACTAGGGCCCGAGTGCCATGATTTCAGATCTGAACCTATTATGTTTCCATGAATATATGTGTGTTCTTGATCCTATCTTGCAAGTCTATAGTCACCTATTATGTGTTGTGATCCGACAACCCCGAAGTGACAATAATCGGGATACTTCTCGGTGATGACTGTAGTTTGAGGAGTTCATGTATTCACTATGTGCTAATGCTTTGTTCCGGTTCTCTATTAAAAGGAGGCCTTAATATCCCTTAGTTTCCGTAAGGACCCCGCTGCCACGGGAGGGTAGGACAAAAGATGTCATGCAAGTTCTTTTCCATAAGCACGTATGAATATTTACGGAATACATGCCTACATTATATTGATGAATTGGAGCTAGTTCTGTATCACCCTATGTTCTAACTATTGGATGAGGAATTGCATCCGGCATAATTATCCATCACTGATCCATTGCCTACGAGCTTTTCACATATTGTTCTTCGTTTATTTACTTTTCCGTTGCTACTGTTACAACTACTACAAAAACCCAAAAACATTTATCTTTACTTTTGCTACCGTTACCTTTATTATCATACCGCTTTTGCTACTAAACACTTTGCTGCAGATACTAAGTTATCCAGGTGTGGTTGAATTGAAAAGTCAACTGCTAATACTCGAGAATATTCTTTGGCTCCCCTTGTGTCGAATCAATAAATTTGGGTTGAATACTCTACCCTCGAAAGCTGTTGCAATCCCCTATACTTGTGGATTATCACCGCCCACCGCGTCACCTGCCGGCCAGCACGCGGAACGCTCTCCATCCTCAATCCCCGTCCTTACCGAGAACACGCGCCGCCGCCTCCTTCTCCCCGATCCAAATCGACAACGCCACCGGGATGGGGATCTTCGACCTGCTCAACCTGGCCGACGGTGCCTCAGCCCGCGATGCTGCTGGCCGCCCTCGCCCTGCTCGCGCTCGCGCCCCTGTTGTCGGCCGAGATCCGGTCTACGGTGATCCGGGCGGACTCGCGCACCATCATCCCGCTCGACGAGTTCGGCTTCTCCAACCAGGGCGTGCTGGAGCTCAAAGTCACCGACATCGCCTTCGACCCCCCTGCTTCCCCAGTCCTCGACCTCTCCCAGCTCAGCGCGTGCGTCCTCCAGCGCCACCCGTGACCATCTCCCGTCACTAGGGTTTCGCCCGGCGTGGTCCATCGCCTCGGGTGTGTCCCTCCACTCCATTTCCTCCTCCTCACAGCCCTCCCTCATTAACTCACCTCGTGTTCTCTCCCTCCCAGATCCAGGATGCCGTCCTCGCTCAAGCACCGGGACACCATGGGCGCAGCGGCAGCGCACGGCAAGAGCTGGCTGTGGATGGCAAGATCGCCAAGGACGCCAAGCAGACCGTGCAGGAGTGCGTCTCTGAGTTCATCTCCTTCATCACCAGCGAATAGGTGCCCCCGCTCTGTTTCGCCTGCCTGAATCAAGTGTGTGTGGTCTGGTGCTGACATGTCACCGTTTTGTTTCGTCTGTGTGCTACAGGGCGAGCGACAAGTGCCAGAGGGAGAAGCGCAAGACCATCAACGGCGACGACCTGCTCTGGGCGATGTCAACGCTGGGCTTTGAGGAGTACATCGAGCCCCTCAAGGTTTATCTGCAGAAGTACAGAGAGGTGCGTGCCTATTTAGTCATGTGGTAGTTTTTTTCTGAACTAATTCAGTATGTTGCTGCTGTCGCCTGAATCAGCTCTGTTTGGCACTTTGTTAGTCTTAGTTGGCAAGTTTAAATACTCTTGTTCAGCTAGGTGACTGATGATACCCCACACTGTCTGGCATCAATCAGCTTATTGTCCTTAGAACAAGTGTTGCTTTATCCTTCCAATTGCTGTCATTCAGATCTTCAATTCTTTGCTGTACTGTTAATTCAGATAACTGAATGATTTGAAGCACTAAGAAATATCTCCGGAATCCATTATTAAAATGAAGTCTTTTATTCAACTGGGACATGCATGCGTACACTACTTTCTCTTGTGCAGGGCCCAGCTATTTGACCCCAGTTAGCGGCAATCTAGTAGATGTAAAATTTATAAGAGAATAATCATTGGATATTTCTCCTGCCTGTATCTGCTACATGTTGTTTTCATCTTGATAGCTAGCAGCCTAGCACCATGAAGTTTTATTGTGAAATCTCTATATGCTGTAAAATTAATTGGGTCAGTCACGAAATTGTTGTGAATTGTAAGATGCTTCGAGTAAATGTTTGTTTTGCCATCTCGCGTGTAGGCGGTCAGGCGAGACAGCAAGCAGAGGTTCAGTCTGTTGGAGGAGGATGGCGAGCTGCTGATTCGTGTTAACCAGGAGCACACTGTGGCAGTATGTTTTCTGCCTGACCCTCCAGACCGTGGAGAAGCAGAGTGGGCCGTTGGCGGGGGACCTCGGCAACATGGCCAAGATGCTCCGCTGTACCGGCAACGACGACATCCTCACCATCAAGGCCGATGACGGCCCCGACACCGTCATCTTCATGTTCGAGTCGCCCAGTAAGAAAACCACCCCTCTCGATCTGATTCCCCCACCCCTTTTCTCCTCGTTGTTCGCTCTTGGTTCCGTCGGTGACCCTGGTCTGGATGGATGGATGGACAGATCAGGATAAGATCACGGACTTTGAGATGAAGCTCATGGACATCGACAACGGGCACCTTGGCATCCCCGACTCCGAGTACCAGGCCATCGTCCGCATGCCATCCTCCGATTTCTCCAGTATCTGCAAGGATCTCAGCAGCATCGGCGACACTGGTATGCTGAATACCAGTTTCCTGTAAAAGAAATCTGTTGCACTTGTCGTCTCTGTTTCCTGTAAAAGAAATATGCTGAATACCAGTTTCTACCAGTCTGACGGCGGCTTGTGTGCGTTGCAGTTATTATCTCTGTCACCAAGGAGGGTGTCAAGTTCTCCACTGCTGGAGACATTGGAACTGCAAACATCGTTTGCAGGCAGAACAAGACTGTTGACAAGGTATCTTGTGTTGCTTCTCCCCTGCTTAGTACTGTGAATCTGTTTCCTCTAGGCATTTAGATAGTGTGACTTCTTAGATATACTGCATACTGAAAGTTAAGAACCCCAACTGAATTGTTCTCAATCTGATTGCTTGCTGGTTACTCAGTTTTTATATCTGGACATAGTGTTGTAATACACTATTGTGTCCCTATGATGTGAAATTTATGGTCTGAATAGCTTTGTATTAGGATCTGCTTGAGTCTCTATGATGTTAAAGCTAGCAATATTACTAATGTTGAAGCTGAATCTTCAGCTTCAGTTTCTCTTGTGCTTCCAACAATATTGCTGGCAATATTACTAATGTGTTAAGTTGTCTAAACATGCTTGCTGCTAGCTTTGAAGTTGATCTAAAGAACCATTGATGCATTTACACATTCATGATTTCCTCTGCTGTTTGTGATTGTTCTGGTTAACTGTGCTAGTAGATATTGCCTGGGATTTGTATCTGGTAGATATTGTGTCATGTCCTCTTAGACGAGTTCATTTATTGAAAAATATTTCACATGTAGGGTAAATATGTCACAATAAATCTGTAAAATATCTTCTTTATAGTTTTTCCTCGCATGTTCAGTATTGTGTCTGGCATGTTCATAGATCCACTTGTGTAGTGAGATGAGAATAACAATTATACTTCTGTAATGGCCACTGGAGAACGAAAAGCATGGTACTAGCTGAATTTGTGTTGTCATTCTAAATAACTGTCCTTTTCTGAAACCCTTCCTAATTTTTTGTTCTTGCTCTATTTGGAAATGGATGCAGCAGGTGCTCTGCTCTTGCACACGCCAGGCACCGTCTTCGGCACGGTGGTGCTTTTTGAGGCGACCGGCGTTATGGTGGCTGTGTACGGCGGCGACCACAAGCTCTCCGGTGAGTCGGCTCCATCTTCTAGCCCTAGCTCCTACTTTTCTGCTCCTATAGCATGCTCTGTTGCTTTAGAATACTAGCAGCAGTAGCCTACCATGTATGCGTACTAAACAGCAGGAGTTCAATCACCTTGTGTACACTAGCAGCTTGCTTACACAATTGTCACTTTTGCTTGTGGTGGCCATTATGTGGCTGAATCATGTCTGTGTCTAATAATCATCAGTTAATAGTATTTGGCTTCTTTGTGATGGTCTGGGACTATTTTACGGTGATGTGGATATACTTTCTGATTTAAAGTTACTAATCTGTGGTCTGGTGTCATATTATGGTCTAATATTTTTTGTTTTGACTCTTTTTCTAGTGCGAGAAAGCTGTGAGTAGACGTCAACGATGCCTACTTGCTTGGCTGCTACAGTGATGCATGCGCCGGTCAAGCACACACATGCATATACGTACATGTTAGGATAGTAGCAGATATTCCCTCTGTTCCTGCTATATTCTTGTGTAAATGTATTTCTGAGATGATTTTGTTGTGTTATGTAAACCTGGGAGATGTGTTATGTGATGTGATATGATGGATGATTTGAATTCAACATGGAGTTTTCCTGATTTGAATATGAAACAATTTTGTCCAAACATTTCTTTCAAAATCTGAGATCTAATATTGGACAAATAATTGGGCTGGAAAAGGCCACAACCCAACAAGCATTGGACTGTTTAAAAAGCGAAACAAAAAAACCTTAGAAAATAAATATATATATATATATATATATATATATATATATATATATATATATATATACTGCAAAAAAGGTCGAGGCCCCCTAGTATGGAAGAACCTAACAAAAAGGCTGAATTGTGGGGTATGGCCCATGCTGAAATTAATAGGAAAAAAATAATAAATGAGCTGAATTAATGGGCTCGGCCCATATAGACACCTACTCGGACCGGGCTGAATCTTATCAGTGCCCTTTTCAATTGGTCGCAATTTTGCCACGTCAGATTGCCACATCAGATTCGATGTGGCCTGGGCAGACAGCCAGTGACCAAAAGAAAAGGTCATGGGTTCAACGACCTTCTGTTTTGGTCGTAAGCGTCTACGACCTTATTCCTAAGAAGGTCGTTAATTTCAGTTTACAACCGCCAGCTTTTGACCTTCTGTTTTTGGTCACAAAAAGGTCGCAAATGAAAAACAATGACCTTTCAATGACCAATAGTGGTGGTCACAAGTTAACATATTTCTTGTAGTGGATGTCCACCTCCATTATTTGAAACTCTATATCGTCGCTCACGTAATCAGCAGGACTGGTACCGGGCACTAGCCCCAAATGATTAGCGATGATATCGCTCGACACCTTGAGTGGGGGGCTCGATTGGTTTGCCTGTTCACTGAGCTGGGATTTTTTTACCACTTCTTCGTTCTACTAACCTTGCATCACTGGAACTACTTCCCCACCGTCGTGCATCTTGATATGTCTTTTTAAGACAGCGGAGATAGTTGGAATCCGGCGGAGGTGGTGGTGGTTGCTTCATGGCATTGATAGTGCGCTTCTCTTTCCCCGCATCTACCATTTCCTTCAGAGGTGGAGGTTTCTTTGCAAAATGGTCCCTCACTTGGGCATCACAGATGAACTCGTTTTCCTTGTCGGTCCTCTCAAGGAGGCGGAGTGCCCCGATCACTCGTCGTCGGAGGAGGAGGAGTGCCCTGATCACTCGCCGGAGGAGGAGGAGGAATGCCTTGAATCGCCGAAGGAGGAGGAGGAGGAGGAGGCGTCCAATTTGGAAGCTTGATGTACTCCTTCCTCCATAGACAGGTACTCCTCAAAGCATAAACCATATGATTTTCCCCTTCACCTGTAGGGTAGTCAAGCTCCAGCTCCTCAAATCCCTCCATTATTTCATCCACCGTCACAACAACATAGCCATGTGGAATCGAACGGCAGTGAAAAGTTCCGTCAGCTTGAGGAGGGGCAACAGAGCCGACAGCCGCCTTCAAAGTGAGGTTCTGGCATTTCGTCATTAGCTCACAATGTTGAGCCTCCGTGATAGTATCCACGGGGAAGCGAGGAGCCGTGAAATCAGGCTGAATGAGCTCCGCGGAAGCCACGCTGATTCTCCGCTGAGATGGTGGGGTAGCTTCTGGGGCAGTGTCGAAGCAAGGATCTTTGTGCCGCTAAGATGGTTGGCTGGTAGCTGCAAGTTCCTCTAGCTTTGCTATTCTTGCATTGAGCTTCTGCATTTCGCTCACTTCCGCTTTCCTCTTTCTCTCTCGGCTTCTGTAACCACCGCTGCCGGGAAACCTAACCACCCACGGAATGGAGCCTGGTGTGCCTCGTGTTCGTCCAGGGTGCTCAGGATTCCCGAGGGCCTCAGTCTGCTCGTCATTCTCTCTGTCGGGAATGAACGTCCCTTCCTGCGTTGCGCTAATATATTCCTGAAGCTTCTGGATGGGTATTGCAAGTTGCTCATCCGTCCAACGACACTCCCCTGTTTCTGGGTCCAAAGTTCCCCCAACCCCGAAGAACCAAGTCCTTGAACGGTCTGGCCAGTTCAATGTCGCTGGTTGGACCCCTTTAGCAAGCATGTCTTGCTCAGCTTTGTCCCACAATGGCCGGGCTTTGTAGTAGACACCTCACCCCGTGTGATGGTGATACTTCTTCTTTACAATATTTTCTTGTTTGTCTCTGACCTTTTCTTACCCTTATCCGATTTCTTGTAGGCCACAAATGCGGGCCAGTGATCTTTTATCTTCTCATATCGGCCGGTGAATTCTGGAGTCTTCCCTTTGTCGACAAACTTTGTGTTCAACTCTTTCTTCTAGTTTTTGAATAGATCTGCCATCTTCTTATGAGCAAACGCCTTGACCTTTGACTCTATAATTGGCTTATTCGGACACTCCTCTCGTGGTACACTGAAATTTGCCATCAGCGCGGTCCAAAGATCATCTTTCTGTTTATCCTGGACATAAGAAACTTCAAGTTCGTCCTTACTCTTATTCCATTGCTGGACGCTGATCAGGACGCTGTCCCTAACAATAGCTCCGCACTGACTAACAAATGTGTCCTTGGTCCGCTTGGGTTC
Source organism: Aegilops bicornis (assembly GCA_021605145.1). NCBI lineage: Eukaryota > Viridiplantae > Streptophyta > Magnoliopsida > Poales > Poaceae > Aegilops > Aegilops bicornis. The sequence continues at coordinate 829,410,867 of CM038671.1, read as the reverse complement.
AATCTATTGGCCATTGTCCGCGATTTCTATGATCGTGAACCTTTCATCCGGGCACAACCTTTTCTTCGGGCCTCGTCTCCTTATGGAAGTTTAGCTCGATCCGGAGGGCTACAAAATAAGAAAGAAGTGTTAATATATGTACATACCAAAACAATTAATGCATCAAGTCATCATAGGCTTAATTAATATATATACCTCGCCAGAATTAGCAACAGCTCCCTCCTCCGTTCGGGTAACGGAGCCGTCATCATGGTCTTCTTCCTCCGCCATTCGGTCACCCGAGCCGTCATGATCTCCTTAGATTACCAGAGCCATCATCCTCTCCTTCCTGACCATCAGTGTCATTGAGAAACGACAAGGGATCACCTCCGTCGCGGATTATATCCCCCAACAACTCTTCTTGTTTTAAGTCTCTGTCCATAGTTTCTCCAAATATTGCAACATGACAATATACAAACATGAGAGATGGATATATTACTGGCAAACATAGACCTAGCTAATCACAACAAGGAATCATATGCACAAACATATACCTTGCTAATGAAAACAATGAACATAACAATTACGGGTAGGGGCGGGAGTGGGTAGATCGACAACGCTCTTTCTTCGTCTAGGGTTTGAGTGGCCATGAGAGTTGGTCGGGCGAGCGGACCGCCTCCCCCATGCATGTCTGACGTCCCCCCTCATGTCAAAGTTATCAGGGTTATACTTCCAGGAGAGGACACTTAACGGAAAATATTCGCTATGAACATAACAATTACGGGTAAGGGCGGGAGGGGGTAGATTGACAACGCCTTTCTTCGTCTATGGTTTGGGGTGGCCTCGACAACGCTCTTTTAACTTGGTAAATTTCGGTGGCCTCGAGAACTCTTCTAGGGTTTGGGGTGGCCTCAACACTTTTTCAGTCCCGGTTTTGGTGGACTCGAAAGTTGGTCGGGCAAGAGGGGGTTGATCGACGTCCCCCCTCATGTCGAAGTTACCGAAGTTTTCTATGAACAAAAAAAAATTCCACATGAACACATCTCATCTCATCTCCACAAAACATCTCATACATCTCATCTCCACAAATAATTCACACTAATTCACAGTAACTCATTTTAACTCATTTAACTTGGTAAATATTCTATGAACAAAAAAGTATTCAAAAAATACTAACTATCACATCTAAAAAAATTTCTCTTCCATCTCATCTCATCTCCATGAAAAATCTATCTATCACATGTAAAAAAAACAGAGCACATTTCAAAATTTAAAACATCATGCATATTACATTTCATCCATCTATCTATTCTTTAAAAAAACATAGCACACTTCCACATGACATCTATTACATCTCATCTCATCTATAAAAACAGAGCACATATATCTATCTATCCATCTAACATGCATCCATCTATATATCTATCTATCAGATCCATCTATCGAATAAAAATATTAATAAAAAAAGGAAGCACATATGAGCAGTGCTGGTGGCGTCAAGAGCACGCAGCGGAGGCGACGAGAGCACGCAGCGGCGGCGACCATGAGCAGGGGACCTTGGGAAGGGGGTGAGCTCACTGGGGGCGGCGAGATGGAGCTGGAGGCCGTTGACGTGGCCGACCGGCAATGAGGAGCGGGCTCGATCAGGGGCGGCGACGACGAGGAGGGTCCGGCGACGAGGCCGAGAGGTCTCGGGGGCGGCGATGCACGGGGAGGACGGCTTGGGCACGGGAAGGAGGGCTCAGGGACGACGGCGAGCTCGGGGGCGGCGTGGGCTCGGGGGCGGCGCGAGCTCGAGGGCGGCGCGGACTTGGGGACGGTGACAACGAGGAAGGTCCGGCGACGAGGCCGAGCGGTCTCGGGGGCGGCGATGCACGGGCAGCCTGGCGGCGTCCCCAGAGGAGAGGACGAGGAGAGATCGAAGCAACTAAGAAGGAAACTGCTAAGTGCTGGTTATATACCTAGAGAATTGTCCCGGTTCGTGGCACCAACCGGGACCAATGCCCCCCTTTACTGTCGGTTCGTGCCACCAACTGGGTTGACGAAAAGTGACATTTGGTCCCGGTTGGTGCCACGAACCGGGACTAAAGGGGGGCATTGGTCCCGGTTGGTGCCACGAACCGGGATTAAAGGGGGGCATTGGCCCTGTTCGTGCCACCAACCGAGACCAATTACCTTGCACAGCGGCGTGGTGGGAGTTTAGTCCCACCTCGCTAGTTGAGAGAGAGCCCAACCTGTTTATAAGGGGTGCTGAGCCTGAGCTTTCGAGCTCCTCTCTAAAGCTGGTTTACGGGCCTAAACACTCTGTATCTTCCTGTGGGCCTACTGGGCCTTCTGCGGGCCTGAATCCTGGCCCAATTAGCTGGTTCAGTTTCTAGTCGTATTCAGGCTGTGGTGGCCCGGTAGGCGGCATTTATTTTAAAAATTTCCAGTTTTTTATTTTGTTTTTTTTGCTTTATTTAGTTTCTTTTATTTCTACTTACAGTTAAATACTTACAGTTTTTCAGTGATTCTTTTTTGCTTTTAGGTCACAAAAATTATAAACTTTCTGTTAGTGCCATTAGTTTTCAAATTTGAATAGTTTAAATTTGAATTCTTTGAAATTTGTGTGAATCACTAGTTTGTGAATATAATTACTATAAAAATAGATTTTTGAGTGATTCTTTTTCCTGCTATTTAATATTAGTGTGTTTTATCATTATATGCAATTTGGTAATTTTTAGGTTATTTTAAATGTCTGTTTTAATCAAAAACCGATTTTGTTATTTTAATTTGCTATTAAAGTTTATAACAAAAAATTCTTTATGAAAATTCTTTTTGCTATTAATGTTTTGAACCAAAAATACTTTGATATTTTCAGTTGCATAAATTTTATATAATTTTAGTTTCAAAAATACTAGATGTTTATAAAATCTTTTTAGTTGATTCCTTTTGCTATTAGAGTTTTATAACAGCTTTTTAGTTGAATCTTTTTGCTATTGAAGAATATTATAGTTTTGTTTTAGTTGATCATAACAGAATATTTTAATTGATTGTTTTTAGTTCATTCTTTTTGCTATCAGAGTTTCATAAAAGTTTCCTCGTTCATTCTTTTTGCTATTAGTTCATTCTTTGAGCTAAATGACCCTGAAATTGAAAAGCACTTCAAATGAACTCTGAAAAGGTTGAAAGTTGGCATGGTATCATCATTTCACCCACATAGCATGTTCTAAAAAGTTGAGAGGGTTATGGCAAAAACTGGATGCACTTCGTGTACAAAATAGACAATCTTTTTCGAAGTATCAGAGTTACGGACGAAAACTCATCTGATACAAAGGGATATCATTTTTTTGAACTTATTTTAACTCCAAACTTTTAATGTGCTCAAAATGCACCATTCAAAGCCACATCATCAATTTTCAACCCTTTCTGACTTCATTTGGTATTTTTCATTCATTTACTGATTTTCTTAGCTAAATGACCCTGAAATTGAAAAGCACTTCAAATGAACTCTGAAAAGGTTGAAAGTTGGCATGGTATCATCATTTCACCCACATAGCATGTTCTAAAAAGTTGAGAGGGTTACGGCAAATGCTAGATGCACTTCGTGTTCAAAATGGACAATCTCTTTTCGAAGTATCAGGGTTTCGAACGAAAACTCACCTGTTACAAAGGTATTTCATTTTTTGAACTTATTTGAACTCCAGACTTTTTGTGTGCAAAATGCACCATTCAAAGCCACATAATCAATTTTCAACCCTTTTGACTTCATTTGGTATTTTTCATGCATTTACTGATTTTTTAAGCTAAATGACCCTGAAATTGAAAAGCACTACAAATGAACTCTGAAAAGGTTGAAAGTTGGCATGGTATCATCGTTTCACCCATATAGCATGTGCTAAAAAGTTGAGAGGGTTACGGCAAAAGCTGGATGCACTTCGTGTACAAAATGGACAATCTCTTTCGAAGTATCAGGGTTTTATACGAAAACTCATCTGTTACAAAAGGCATTTCATTTCTTCACATGTAACTGCAGTGACATTCTAGATCAAAGGCATCATCATAATAGTTGTGGAGAGAAAGTCTTCACTTTTTCTTCGCTTGTGTCCTTTGCTCATTGCGTCGTAACCATGGATAATCTTCATCGTTTAATAGGGTGCTTCGGTCAGCCTTGACTTTGAAGGGAGGAATTTCATGAAACTTTTCATAATCTTCAGGCATGTCTGTCTTGCCCTCCACTCCCATGATGTCTCTTTTTCCTGAAAGAACTATGTGGCGCTTTGGCTCATCGTATGATGTATTCGCTTCCTTATCTTTTCTTTTTCTCGGTTTGGTAGACATGTCCTTCAGATAGAAAACCTGTGCCACATCATTGGCTAGGACGAATGGTTCGTCTGTGTACCCAAGATTGTAAAGATTCACTGTTGTCATTCCGTACTGTGGGTCTACCTGTACCCCGCCTCCTGACAGATTGACCCATTTGCACCGAAACAAAGGGACCTTAAAATCATGTCCATAGTCAAGTTCCCATATATCCACTACGTAACCATAATATGTGTCCTTTCCCCTCTTGGTTGCTGCATCAAAGCAGACACCACTGTTTTGGTTGATGCTCTTTTGATCTTGGGCGGTCATGTAAAATGTATTCCCATTTATCTCGCACCCCTTGTAAGTGAATATAGTCGAAGATGGTCCCCTGGCTAACGAGTACAGCTATCAGAAACAGTGTTGTCACCCATGAGACGTGTTTGCAACCAACTGCCGAAAGTCTTGATGTGTTCACATGTAATCCAGTTGTCACACTCCTCCGGATGTTTGGAGCGCAGAATATTCTTGTGTTCATTGACATATGGGATCACCAAGGTAGAATTCTGTAGAACTATGTAGTGTGCTTGAGACCAAGAATGCCCGTCTCTACATATTATTGAGTCCGCTCCTAGCGTGCATTTTCCAGTCAGTCTCCCTTCATACCGCGATTGAGGGAGACCAATCTTCTTAAGGTCAGGAATGAAGTCAACACAAAACCCAATGACCTCCTCTATTTGATGGCCCGTGGAGATGCTTCCTTCTGGCCTAGCACGGTTACGAACACATTTCTTTAAGACTCCCATGGACCTCTCAAAGGGGAACATATAGTGTAGAAATACAGGGCCCAGAATGGCAATCTCGTCGACTAGATGAACCAGGACGTGTATCATGATATTGAATAAGGATGGTGGGAACACCAGCTTGAAACTGAAAAGACATTGCGCCAAATCACTCCTTAACCATGGTAGGATTTCTGGATCGATCACCTTCTAAGAGATTGCATTGGGGAATGCACATAGCTTCACAATGGCTAATCGAACGTTTTCTGGTAGAAGCCCCCTCAATGCAACCGGAAGCAGTGGCAGTCATGAGACTTTAGGTTCTGGAACTTTTTCTCTGTCATATTTATTATTCCCTTTATATTCGACGAGAAGAAAGATGGGACCTTCATACTAAGCACGCATTCAAAGAAGATTTTTTTTTCTTTTCTCTTGTAAGAGTGTAGCTGGCAGGACCTTCATACTGCTTTGGAGGCATGCCGTCTTTTTTGAACGTGCGTTATATCGACTAGAGGGGGGGTGAATCGGCAATTTTTATGAATTCTTCAATGAGGAATTTTCCGGTGAGGAAATTCCTAAGTGAAGAACTACTTGCAGCGGAATAAGTACTCAGAAGTAAGCATAATAGAATGTGGGCATGGTCATCATGATGAAATGAAGACAACCAAAGAGTACAGAAAGCGTAAACACAGGATAGCAGAAGATGAAGACAGACAGACTGAAGAATTGAACTGAGGAAATTGAGAAAGTCTTCAGTCAAAGTCTTCAAACACAGATATGAACGAACACTCAACATAGTAATGCAGAAATGAAAGAGTTGAGGAAATAGAACCAGTTAGGTTGGTGAAGACAATGATTTGGTAGACCAGTTCCAACTGCTTTGTCTCGGTTATGCGTCTGGTTGGAGCGGTGAGTATTTAAACTCGAGGACACATAGTCTCGGACACCCGATCGGCTGAGCACGCAGCTCGGGACACCAAGTCCTCACCGTATTCTCCTTGAACTAAGGTCACAAAGACCTCGTCCAATCACTCGTGGTAAGTCTTGAGCGACTTCCAAACCTTCACAGACTTGGTCACTCGGCGATCCACAATTCCTCTTGGATGCTCTAGACCATGACGCCTAACCGTCTGGAAGAAGCACGGTCTTCAAAGCTAACAAGCGTCGGATCCACGCAGGATCAATCTCTTCTGTGATGCTCAATCACTTTGGGTTTGTAGGGGTTTGGTTTTTGGGTTTTTCCTCACTCGATGATTTTCGGTTAAAGTCCTCGGAGGATGGGTTGCTCTCAAATGACAAGTGTCAAGTTCTCTCAGAGCAGCCAACCAGCTAGTGGTTGTAGGGGGCGGCTATTTATAGCCTTGGGAGCAGCCCGACATGATAAGACATAAGTGCCCTTCAATGATATGACCGTTAGGTGGATAAGATATTTTGGGACAGCGCCAAGAAGACAAAGAATGGTCGGAAATTTGACTCTCAAATTCCTCGGGGCTATCATGTTCCTCACTTTGTGTAGGCAATCCAAGACGGCGAATTCCTAACTCCTCGGTCAGAACAAATTCTCAGTGATCGGAAGAACTTCGTCTACATCGAAGAAATTGACTGAGCTGTATGAGATTTTCAAAGGCTTCACTCAAGGGATTGGTAGGTGTAGGATTTTGAGTTGAGCATCACATGGAATTTTTTCCTTAGTATTTCCTCGACCCCTTTAACAAGTATGGTGTTTCCTATGACTCAAGAAAGAGAAAGCGAAACTACGAAAACAAAAGTCTTCACGCTTCATGTTCCTCAAATGAATACCAAGTCTTCAAGGTCACACCAATTTCTTCACTTTCAAAGTCTTGAGAAAGTCTTTAGAATATCAAAGTCTTGATCGAAGAACTTCATTTTTAGGAATTCGACTTTCTCTGTAAATATCAAACTCCTCATAGACTTATAGACCTGTGTACACTCATAAACACATTAGTCCCTTAACCTATAAGTCTTCAATACACCAAAATCACTAAGGGGCACTAGATGCACTTACAATCTCCCCTTTTGGTGATTGATGACAATATAGGTTAAGTTTTCAACGGGGATAAACATATGAAGTGTAAATATTGATAATGAGGAATTTGATTGCAAGATATAGAAGAACTCCCCCTGAAGATGTGCATAGTGAGGAATTTTGCTTTTGAGGCATTGCACATTTGAAGAGTTGAATCATGGAGATCTCCCCCTATATCTTGTAATTCATACACGCATTTGACATATAATATGAAGAATTTGAAATGCATGATGAAATATGGTGATCGATGTAGTTGACATGCGTGTATTAACATATAATGAGGAATAAGCATGCAGAGGAACACATCAAAAGTATCAGAGCACCATCAGGTTTAAGATTACAACTCGATCCAATAAAGTTTCAGAAGAACGAGAGTTGTAACTTAGTAAAAAAACGCCCATATAGTAGACCCGCTTGAAGACTAACTCACATTTCTCCCCCTTTGTCATCAAATGACCAAGAGGATTGAAACTGAGGACTAATGCCCCTGAAGAATTTCAAGTTGATGAAGGAGCGCCAGCGTTGTCGGGGTCGGTTGTCGTAGTAGGGCCTACCGCAGTGTCGTCCAAGTCTTCATTTTCATCAGTGTCGTGCGATGAAGAATAGGAGCTGGCTACCAAGGAAGGAACCTTGACCTTCTTGAATTTCTTCGGTGGAGGTACAAACCAGTCAAATTATTCCTTGAGACCCATTGTCTTCAGTTCTTCTGCGCTGTAGACATTAGAAAGAACAGCCCAGGTGCGGTTGAATGTTTCATGGAGGTAGTATTGGTTTTTCTTCACTTCATTGTGTGTTGAGGTCATGTTGTGAAGAATTGAACCAAACTGACGCTTGACCCATTTATGATTGCGATCGACCTTCTGATGAAGACTGAGGAGTAACTCACGATCAGTCATCACCACAGGTCTTTGTGGCTTGAGGATTTTGCTTGGCCGAGGTATTGGTGGCGAGTCATGTGTGGCGAGTCATCATTGTGGAGTAGGATGCAGCTTTGCAAAATTGACCATCCAATGGACGAATGCCTTCATCTATCACAGCAGTTGCCTTGCCCTTGTCATCAGCTGAGGAAAATGTCCGTTTGAGGACTTCAATTGGAGGCAAGTAGATGCAGTGGTTCAGAGTATCAGCCTTGTAATTGAGTGAAGACCTTGTCCTGATGAACCTCATAATCCATGGTGCATAAGTCTTCAGCTCAAAAGGTGACATAGCAATGTTTGCCAGAGTCCTCATGAAGAAATCATGGAAGTTGATGGGAACGCCATGAATGATATTGAAAAGCATATTCTTCATGATGCCAACAACTTCTTCATCATTTGAGTCGTGGCCTTTGATGGGACTCATTGTCTTCGTCAGAGTGCCATAGACAGTCCGAGGCACATACAGTAATTCCTTGACGAAGAATTTGGTTCGAGGTGCCTGCCCTGGCTTCAAAGGCTTCATCAGCACTTGCATGTAATGATTTGAAAGCTCAGGTTCGTTCTAGATGCAACGAGCACCATCAAGGGGAGGACTGATTGGGAGGGCACGAAGCAATTCAGTTGTTGGTGCCTTGTAGTGAGTATTTTCTGCCATCCAGTCCAATACCCATGAGTTCACATCTTCAGAAGCTCCGGTGATGTGCAGCGTCGCATAGAATTGAAGAATGAGTTCTTCATTCCAATCACAGATGTCAGTGCAGAAATTCAGCAATCCTGCATCATGAAGAACACTGAGGACTGGCTCGAAGCCTGGCAGAGATTCCATGTCCATGTGAGGAATATGTGCATGATCGAAAACTTTGTCTTTCTTGAATAGCACAGAGGAATAGAAGTTGGCTTGGCTAGCAGTCCAGAAACGCCTCTTCCTTATGCGAGCAGAGTCATATGGGTTGTAGTCAGTGAAGAATACATGTCATGAAGAAATCTTCAGCCTTGAACTTTTGCTTCGTTGAGAATGGATTCTTTGGCTTTGGCTGTGGAGTGTCAGTGAGTTGCATCACGACCTCAGAAATCGCAATCTCAGGTTCTTCAGGCTGAGGATTTTCCGGTTCCTCTTCATATGCAGTCTGCGTGTTCATAGGATCAGCAGCAGCAGGTTCTTCAGCACTAGTGGCTGGAATTTCTTCATGCACGGATGAGTTGGGATGAGTTTCTTCAGAGCCCATTTGAACCGTTGGTGCAGGGGACTGAGGAATTTGTTGGATTGGGGTGAAGAGTGGAGAATTGGGATGCTGACTTTCCCAAAAGTCATCGTTCATCACAGGCGTGGTGCATCCAATATCCACGTCTTCGTCTTCAATTTCCTCAACACCAGCCTCTTCAGCTGTGAACTAAGGCATAGGCGAGGAAATGATTGGTGTTGAAGGGATTGCATCCACTTCAATTTCTTCATCGATCTGCTTGACGAAGCAATGAATCGATTTTCTTCATCAGATCCGCTTGGGATCTCATACTCTTCACCAAAAGGAACAAGGTCCTTTGATGGAATGGAGGAAATTGGAACAGCATCGATTGGATTTTCAAAAGAGCTTTTCATAGGCTTCATTTTCTTCGGGGCTGAAGAATTTGAAGCAGCTGATGCTTTCCTTTTCTTCACTGTAGCTCGCTCTGCAGCCTTGGTCTTCTTCACATCAGATGCAGATGGAAGGATTGCAGTTGGTATAGGCGCGGGAGGAGCTGAGGAATCTGGTTGAATTTCCTCGAGCATGATGCGATTGCCACGACTTCTTGATTTCTTGGTGCACCACTAGTGGATACCTCAGCAATTTCTTGGGCTGGAATGGAGTCATCAGCCTCGAACTAGCATTGTCTTCACAGTTGAAAATCATCGGTGATCTTGGCATGTTCTTCAAATAGTTGAGCAGAGGCTCCAGCCTGAGGAATTTCTTGTTGCGTTGGGGCTGCAACATTTGTGAACTTCTTTGTCAGATTGACAAATCTGACTTTGGCTCCTTGCCAATCAGCATAATAGGCATCAAAGTTATCACTGAGGGCTTTGATTTCAGATCGGATCTTGAGGAGTTCCTCGGTTGTCATTACGACAACGTTTTCCTCGTGAACTTCTCTTTCTGAATTGAGCCTTCTTGATCTGCCTTGCCTTCTCAAATTTCCATTTCTCTTGAGAGATGAAATGTGTCGACATGTGACTTTGTCCGGTGTCGGATGAAAATCAGGCATAGGTGTCTCTGGATCCTTGTGCCGTAGATCAATGTACTCGAGGATCGCCTTGGATCCAAAAGCGATGGCAGGTGTGCCTTTGGCTCAAGCTGGCCCTTTCTTGTCGGTCTCGATGATTTACGCAAGTTCGTCATCATCGCCTTCATCATCGAGATGGCACTTGGAAGGCGACCTATTTCTTCTTCGGACTTGGCCGAGGACCTCGCCCAATGATTGCCTTTTTCTTTAGCGAGTGGGGCCTGATGAAGAATTTGGTGCAGCCGAGGAACTTCTTTGAGACACCAGAGGCAATAGAGATGCCTGCAGTCCTTTGGCACGTGGGCCGATGCACAGTCGAGGACTTTGGAGGAGCTGCTGAGGACTTTGTAGGAGCTGAGGATTTGGGAGGAGCAGGAGCAGCATGAGGAACTGGCCGTGAGGGCATTGAAGATTCTGGCCGTGAGGGCATTGCTGAGGATTTTGGCCGTGAGGGCACTGTTGGTGAAGCACTTGGATTGTGTGCTGGCTTCTTTGCCATTGATCTTCTGGGCTGAACAGGGGCCTCAGTGGCAGCAGCACTAGCAGAGTCTTCATTGAATTTCCTCACTGCTTCTTTGGCTTGTCTCACCAACTTGGCTTGGCGCTTGGCCCATTCTTCAGGAAAGTCCTCACCACGCTTGATGCTGGTGGGGTCAGCTTCTTGGCCAGGTGCCAATGGAGCTCTTGGGCATGGAGGATTCAGTGCGAATTTCTTCATGTACTTTGGAGTAACATATATGTACTCCCTCCATTCCCTTGCCCATCTCCTTTCAATCCTCTGAGTGCGCACCTTGCGCTGATTTTTGTTTTCCTTGCCAAACTTGGCTTCATCAGGTGTGCAATAGTCAATGTATATGTCCTCAGGTATCTCGAAAGCAGTCATGACCTCAGGCCTCTTTCCTCCTTTCTGTGGCTTCTTTCCTTCTGCCATATTCTTCAGCTGAGGAATTAGAACAATCGAATTCTTGGAAGAAGTATGCAACTTTTCTTCGAGGAACGCTGCAAATGATTTAAGTTGATGAGAACCTAGTGATTCAAAGAAATGGACATGAGTACCGTGAATAGAGTATAGTTGCGAGGAATTTGGAGAGGTCATATGCGTTCTCGGAAGGTTTATCAAAAGAACTAGTTTGAGGAATTTGACCAGATGAGCCTTGAAGAATTTCACTAAGCGATCTTTGTCTCAGTTCGAGTTGTATAGATGGAGGATCCACACAATTGAGGAATCTTGAAGAAAAATCCTTGCTTAGAGAAACGAATCAAGAGCATATTTCGTTTGAGGTGTTCATATGTGTGAAGATTTGAAGAATAAACACCTTTGAAGATTTTCAGGAAGGTTTGAGAATCAAAGCGAGTAATAAAAGTAACTTTTAATTACCCGAACTGAAGAACACGACGAACTGAGAAGTGTAGATTAGAAGTTCGTCAGTTCAGATCTCCCACGCCCTAACTCGGCGGAGGAAGACAGCTACGACTGCGGCGGAGTGAATATTTCATGTCGGGCGCGAATCTGACAATGACGAGGTCGAGGCGGTGAAGCTCTTCCTCACCGTGACGATGGAGAAGCGGCGGCGCTTAGGGTTTGAGAAGCTCGAGCGAGAGAGAGAGCGGTCGAGCGGAGTAAAGGAAGTGAGGAAGGGAGAGGGATATATATAGCCACGGTGAAAAACCGTTCGCTCAAGATTTTGGAATGAGCGTGCCTCGGCCCTTCTCATTCGCTTGACATGTGTCACCGGCATCTTTGAAAAGTGGAGATTGTGTTAGATCGTGGGTGAATAGATAAGTTTATCGTGGGATGCGGAACGGTTTGAGCGGCAAAGCCGAAAATTTGGATAAGATAAGTTAAAAGTTCCGTTCACAATTTCTTCAGCTGACAAGGACAGAGTGAAGATTTTGAACGAGTTTCAAATAGAACGCACATGAAGAATTTGTGAATAGATTGGGTTGAGTATAGCATAGAGGGGGAAGGGTCCGATCACATTCACTTAGCAGAAAAAGCAACTTGAAGAAATAGCCATAAGTGAATGTTGTAGAGGACATAAACCCATATATATATATAGTCAATGAAGAAAGACAACAGAAACAGTGAAGATTTTGCAAAGTTGAAGAATTTGAAAAACTGAGGAAAAACTCAAATTGCAGATTTTCAATTTTGGTGGTGGCGTGACCCAATCAGATAAGAATGATGATTTCAGACACCGCATTACAACTGCCGTAGGGTTCGAGAATCAAATTCTTCATTAATTTCTTCACACTTAGAGTGTTATTCTTCATTGATTGAAGAAAACGTTTCTTCATGTGTTGCACATCTAAGTCATCAATTTTGCATAAGTGTCGGATGTGTGTCCTTTTCAAAGAACATTCAAGATTCTAAGATATTTAGCTCACACCGCAACTTGCTAAATCTCTTCTCATCCAAGGGCTTTGTGAAGATATCGGCTAGCTGTTCTTCAGTCTTCACATGTTCGATGGAGATGTCGCCCTTCAACACATGATCACGAAGAAAATGATGACGAATCTGAATGTGCTTTGTCTTCGAGTGCTGAACTGGGTTGTGAGCAATCTTGATGGCACTCTCATTGTCACAGTAGAGAGGCACATTCTTCATGTTGATGCCGTAGTCCTTGAGAGTTTGCTTCATCCACATCAATTGAGCACAACAAGAGCCAGCAGCAATGTACTCAGCTTCCGCAGTAGATAGTGATATGCAGTTTTGTTTCTTCGAGGACCAACAGACCAAAGATCGTCCAAGGAAAAGACAAGTACCAGATGTTGACTTGCGGTCCACACGATCACCAGCATAGTCAGAGTCAGAATATCCAATGAGATCAAACGTAGAGCCCTTGGGGTACCATAATCCTAGTGTTGGTGTGTGAGCTAGATATCAAAGAATATGCTTCACAGCCTCATGGTGTGATTCCTTGATTGTAGCTTGAAATCGGGCACACATGCAAACACTAAGCATTATATCTGGCCTAGATGAACATAAGTACAATAGAGAACCAATCATGGAGCGGTATACCTTGTGATCGAAGTCAATACCATTTTCATCAGTGCATAGATGGCCATTTGTGGGCATAGGAATTTTGACGCCTTTGCAATCTTGCATGCCGAATTTCTTTAGAACATCTTTGAGGTATTTCTTCTGAGATATGAATATGCCATTGTGTTGTTGACGAATTTAAAGACCTAAGAAGAATTTCAATTCTCCCATCATAGACATTTGATATTCTCACTCATCATATAGGCAAATTCATCACTATAACGTTGGTCAGTACAGCCAAAGATAATATCATCAACATATATTTGGCACACAAACAGTTCACCATCATATGATTTAGTAAAGAGAGTAGGGTCGAGTGAACTGGGTGTGAAGCCATTCTTCACGAAGAATTCCTTCAATGTATCATACCACGCCTGTGGGGCCTGTTTGAGGCCATAGAGGGCCTTGTTGAGTCTCAAGACTTTGTCGGGATTCTTTGGATCTTCAAAACACAGGGGTTGAGCAACATATACTTCTTCCTCAAGCTTACCATTGAGGAATGCACTTTTCACATCCATTTGATATAAAGTGATATTATGATGGTTAGCATAAGCAAGTAATATGAGAATAGCCTCAAGTCTAGCAACAGGTGCAAAAGTTTCATCGAAATCAATTCCTTCAACCTGTGTGTAGCCTTGAGCTACAAGTCGTGCCTTATTCCTCACCACAAGGCCATTTTCATCTTGCTTGTTGCGGTAGATCCACTTTGTGCCAATGATATTATGCTTGCGAGTATCTGGATGTTTGACCAGTTCCCAGACATTGTTGAGCTCGAACTGATGTAATTCTTTTTGCATTGCCTGAATCCGCTCAGGCTCCAGAAATGCTTCATCTACCTTAGTGGGCTCTGTGATAGATACAAAATCATAGTGCCCACAAAAGTTAGATAAATGTGAAGCTTTTGAGCGTGTGAGAGGACCTGGTGCTTCAATGTCATCGATGATCTTGTCAACTTGCACTTCTTTTGCAACGCGAGGATGAGCTGGTTGTCGTCGAGGAATTTGATCAGCTTTTTCTTCAGCACCATTTTCTTTAGCATTATCCTCAGGTGCATCAGCTCGACGTTCTTCGCATTCTGGAATGAATTCTTCAGCAGATTCTTCAATAGGAATTACATCCTCAGTTGCCTTGAACTTGATAGATTCCTCAGGTGCTGGTTCATCTATCACAGAAGGTAGGTGCTCTCTTTGCAAGCCCTTAGTTTCATCGAACCTCACATCTACAGTTTCAACAATCTTGTAAAGAACATTGTTGAAGACTCTGTAGGTGTGCGAGTCCTTTCCATAACCAAGCATAAAACCTTCATGTGCTTTCGGTGCAAATTTAGCATTGTGATGAGGATCTCTAATACAGCATTTAGCAATCAAGACTTTGAAATAACTCACATTGGGTTTCTTGTCAGTGAGGAGTTCATAGGCAGTCTTCTTGAAGAATTTGTGAAGATATACTCTGTTGATGATGTGGCACGCGGTATCAATTGCATCAATCCAAAAATGACGAGGCGTTTTGTATTCATCAAGCATAGTGTGAGCCATCTCAACAAGAGTTATGTTCTTGCGCTCCACGACGCCATTTTGCTGAGGTGTATAGGGAGCAGATAACTCATGAGTAATACCAAGTTCATCAAGATAGTCATCAAGACTGGAATTCTTGAACTCAGTTCCATTGTCACTCCTGATGTGCTCGATCTTCACACCAAAGTTGGTTGAAGCCCTCGAGGAAAATCGTTTGAAGACTTCCTGCACTTCATGTTTGTAAGTAACAATGTGTACCCATGTGTAACAAGAGTAATCATCAACAATAACAAAGCCATATAGAGATGCATCATTAGTGACTGCTGAGTAATGATTAGGACCAAAGAGGTCCATGTGAAGCAATTCGAATGGATGAGTAGTGGTCATGATAGTCTTCATTTGGATGCTTGGCCTTGGTCATTTTTCCAGCTTCACAGGCTCCACACAAGTGATCCTTGAGGAATTTGACATTCTCAATGCCAATGACATGCTTCTTCTTTGCAAGCGTGTGCAAATTCCTCATGCCTGCGTGACCAAGTCGTCGATGCCATAGCCAGCCTTCTGAAGCTTTTGCAAGTAGACACACGGCTAGTTGTGGTCCTGTAGAGAAATCAACAATATACAAGTCTCCTCTCCTAAAGCCTTCGAAGACTTTGGAATTGTCAGCTTCCATGATCACAACACAACGATACTTGCCAAAGACAACAACCATATCAAGATCACAAAGCATTGAGACTGACATGAGGTTGTATCGTAAGGACTCAACAAGCATGACTTTGTCCATGTGTATGTCCTTAGAGATCGCAACCTTACCAAGACCCAATACCTGACTTTTGCCTTTGTCAGCAAAGATGATATGCTTCAGATGTGATGGTGATAAGGAGCATCCATCAATAGATTCTTGTCACCAGTCATGTGATTTGTACATCCACTATCGAGGACCCACTCATTGGCTTTGGGTTGATCATCCTGCAGATGAATTAGTGCAACTTACGATCTCATATACTTCATCAGTGAAGAATATGATATCAAGTTCATCAGATGAATTTCATCAGACAGTATAACAGATAAGCGGTATGAGGACGTGTGAAATGAAAGTTCATTTCTTCATGATTAGCCTGCGTCCTTTTAGGCATTTTTGTCAGGCCCCCAGCAAATTCTTCAGACGTTAAAGCACGTCTGGAGGCATGACCCTGCAGAAGAGATTAGTTCCTTTTCTTCACCACCCACATCTGAAGGGGTGGAAAGGAGTTCATCACTCTACAAGCTCCATATGAGAATGGTGGCATAGAAGCCAATCCATTTCGTTTCACATAAGAGAGGTTAGGGTAAGCATATGAATAAGCAGAGAAATTCTTCGAGGACTTATGAACATATTGGTTTGAAGAATAATGCACATATTCATAGCCCTTAGCTCTACCTGCGAAACAGAGTTGTTAGCACGATGATAATCATATGAGGACTTTGATCCATGTGAGGAAATTGGTCCGTATGAGGACTTGGATCCATATGAAGAATTTGGTGCATATGAAGAGTTTGATCTGGGGTTCCTATTCTTCACGGTGGTGTCATGAGGACATTCAACTGAAGACTTTCAAGGCACTTCTTGGGAACCCAGATTTTCTTCATAGGGGAACCGTTCCTGCAGTTAGTGCCAACATATCTAGCAAATACTTCACCATTCTGATTTTTGAACAGTTTATAGTTAGTCAAATGACTCATCAGAAGAATGAGGAGATTCACATGTAAAGCCAGATAAGTTCGATGGATCAACTGGCGGTCCCTTTGCAGCAACCCATGAGGTTTTGGGGTCTTTCGGGCTTCCAATATGTTCCATCAGCATTGAGTTTCCTCTCAAAGGCAATACCCTCTTTCCTAGGATTCTGTTGAGGATCTCGCTTTTTAAGCACATCACAAAGAGTCGATGCCCTTTGAGGCTTTTGTACATGCTGTCATGTACAATTCCTTCAGCCCTGCATCGTCGATGATACTAGCAATGTCCTCGGATGAGGAATTAGTGATAGCAGGAGCAGGTGAAGAATTTGTAACAGTTGAAGCATTTGAACATTCAGTGAAGAATTAGCGATTCACGCTCAATGCACTTTAAGCATGGAGGAACAAATTCTTCACGAGAAGACTGATTTGTTGAGCAAGTAATGAATCGCACTCCTTACGAAGATCTTCATAACTCACTCTTAGCTTCTCAAGATCTTGCTTTCTTTGAAGAAATTCATAAGAAAGTTTCTCATGATCGAGATAAGAGAGTGTTATGATGACCTTGAAGGCTGTCAAACCTAGACTGAAGTCTCTGAAGATTTTCAGTCAGGGCTTTAGTGCGATCCATTTCTTCACCCAACATATCATCACTTTTGTCTAGCATGTTTTGAACCTTTTCAAGCCATTTGTTGTTTTACAGCAATCTTAGCAACTTTTGAGTAGCTGGGCTTGAGATCTTCATCAGATTCATTTTCACTAGATTCAGAGGAGGTATATTTGAGTACCTTGGCACCCTTTGCCATGAAGCAATAGGTGGGAGCATAGTCATCACTATCTTCATCAGCTTTGTTGGTGAGGTCATTTTCTTCAGTAGAAGATGGACTTGTCGACGAAAGCGATGGCGAGCAGACTTCGCCACACGGACTCGGATTCTTCGATGCCTCCTCTTCCTCATGTTCCTCAGATTCAGCTTCAGAGTCCATTTCCTTGCTAATGAATGCCCGAGCCTTCTTGGAGCTGCTCTTCTTGTGAGAAGAAGACTTTGAGGATTTTGATGATGAAGATTTGACGATTTCTTCTTCTTCTTAGCGTCATCAGAACTGTAATCCTTGTATTTCTTCTTCTTTAATTCCTTTTCCCACTGAGGACAATCTTGAATGTAGTGACCAGGTTTCTTGCATTTGTGGCATAGTCTTCTCTTATAGTCACTGGATGAGGAATCACTGCTCCTTGAGGATTTTCCAAAGCGACCACGTCTTGAGAACTTCTGGAATTTCTTCACGAAAGCAGTGCTAGCTCTGGCTCAATTCTTCGTGGTCTCCAAGGCTACTACCGTAGTCTTCACAATCAGATTCAGACACAGCCTTGGCCTTCGTGGCACGTGATTTTCCATAGCTAGAACCATAGAGATCTCTCTTTTTCAAGCTGGAACTCATGAGTATTTAGCCTCTCGAGGATATCAGCTGGATCAAGTGACTTGTAGTCCACGCTCTTGTATCATCGGTGCGGAGTATCAAATGAGGAATCAAGCGATCTCAACAATTTCTTCACCACCTCATTGTCGGTGATGTCGGTGGCACCAAGCGCTTGAAGCTCATTTGAGATGTCGATGAGGCGATCGAAGGTTTGTTGAACATTTTCATTGTCGAGTCTTTTAAAGCGGTTGAAGAGATTTCGAAGAACATCAACTCGCGAGTCACGCTGAGTTGAGACTCCTTCATTTACTTTGGACAGCCTGTCCCAGATGAGCTTAGCAGTTTCCAAAGCACTCACTCTTCCATATTGTCCTTTGCTCAGATGGCCACATATGATATTATTCGCTTGAGAATCGAGTTGTTTGAATCTCTTCACAACGGCAGCGTTCAGTGAGGGTGAGACAGGGGGAACACCATTTTCCACAACATACCAGAGATCGTTGTCAATTGCCTCAAGATGCATTCACATCTTGTTTTTCCAGTAGGGGTAGTCCGTCCCATCAAAGGTAGGACACCCAGCTGAGACCTTGATCATACCTGCGGTCGACATAACTAAAACTCCAGGTGGTTAAACCAAAATCACAGAGAACAAGGGAGTACCTTGCTCTGATACCAATTGAAAGTGCGTTATATCGACTAGAGGGGGGTGAATAGGCGATTTTTATGAATTCTTCAATGAGGAATTTTCCGGTGAGGAAATTCCTAAGTGAAGAACTACTTGCAGCGGAATAAGTACTCAGAAGTAAGCATAAGAGAATGCGGGCATGGTCATCATGATGAAATAAAGACAATCAAAGAGTACAGAAAGCGTAAACACAGGATAGCACAAGATGAAGACAAACAGACTGAAGAATTGAACTGAGGAAATTGAAAAAGTCTTCAGTCAAAGTCTTCGAACATAGATATGAACGAACACTCAACACAGTAATGAGGAAATGAAAGAGTTGAGGAAATAGAACCAGTTAGGTTGGTGAAGACAATGATTTGGTAGACCAGTTCCAATCATTGTCTCAGTTGTATGTCCGGTTGGAGCGGTTGAGTATTTAAACTCGAGGACACACAGTCCGGACACCCGATCCTTGAGCACGCAGCTCGGGACACCAAGTCCTCACCGTATTCTCCTTGAACTAAGGTCACATGACCTCGTCCAATCACTCGTGGTAAGTCTTCAGCGACTTCCAAACCTTCACAGACTTGGTCACTCGGCGATCCACAATTCCTCTTGGATGCTCTAGACCATGGCGCCTAACCGTCTGGAAGAAGCACAGTCTTCAAAGGTAACAAGCGTCGATCCACGCAGGATCAATCTCTTGATGATGCTCAATCACTTTGGGTTTGTAGGGGTTTGGTTTTGGGTTTTCCTCACTCGATGATTTTCGGTCAAAGTCCTCGGAGGATGGGTTGCTCTCAAATGACAAGTGTCAAGTTCTCTCGAGCAGCCAACCAGCTAGTGGTTGTAGGGGCGGCTATTTATAGCCTAGGGAGCAGCCCGACATGATAAGACATAAATGCCCTTCAATGATATGACCGTTAGGTGGATAAGATATTTTGGGACAGATGGCGCAAGATGAACGGATCGGAAATTTGACTCTCAAATTCCTCGGGCTATCATGTTCCTCATGTGTAGGCAATCCAAGATGGCGAATTCCTAACTCCTCGGTCGAACAAATTCCTCGGCGACTGAGACGAACTTCGTCTCACATCAAGAAATTGACTGAGCTGTATGAGATTTCCAAAGGCTTCACTCGAAGGGATTGGTAGGTGTAGGATTTTGACTTGAGCGTCACATGGAAATTTTTCCTTAGTATTTCCTCGACCCCCTTTAATAGTACGGTGTTTCCTATGACTCAAGAAAGAGAAAACAAAACTACAAAAACAAAAGTCTTCACGCTTCATGTTCCTCAAATGAATACCAAGTCTTCAAGGTCACACCAATTTCTTCACTTTCAAAGTCTTCAGAAAGTCTTCAGAATATCAAAGTCTTGATCGAAGAACTTCATTTTTAGGGTCGACTTTCTCTGTAAATATCAAACTCCTCATAGACTTATAGACCTGTGTACACTCATAAACACATTAGTCCCTTAACCTATAAGTCTTCAATACACCAAAATCACTAAGGGGCACTAGATGCACTTACATTTTTCGTGCACACGTTGCTGGTCCTCCCGTGCTGTAGGACCTTGAAGTATGTCAAGAAGGGGGGTGATTAGACTACTTGACCAAATAAAAACTTAACCTTTTCCCAATTTTATAGTTTGGCAGATTTTAGCTATTTTAGGACAAGTCAAGCAATCATCACACAATTCAAGCAAGCATGCAAAGAGTATATAGGCAGCGAAAATTAAAGCATGCAACTTGCAAGAAAGTAAGGGAAGGGTTTAGAGGATTCAAACGCAATTGGAGACACAGATGTTTTTGGCGTGGTTCCGATAGGTGGTGCTATCGCACCTCCACGTTGATGGAGACTTCAACCCACGAAGGGTAACAGTTGCCTTGGCGAGTCCATGGAGGGCTCCACCCATGAAGGTTCCACGAAGAAGCAACCTTGTCTATCCCACCATGGCCGTCGCCCACGAAGGACTTGCCTCACTAGCGGTAGATCTTCACGAAGTAGGCGATCTCCTTGCCCTTACAAACTCCTTGGTTCAACTCCACAATCTTGTCGGAGGCTCCCAAGTGGCACCTAGCAAATCTAGGAGACACCACTCTCCAAGAAGTAACAAATGGTGTGTTGATGATGAACTCCTTGCTCTTGTGCTTCAAATGATAGTCTCCCCAACACTCAACTCTGTCTCATAGGTTTTGGATCTGGTGGAAAGAAGATTTGAGTGGAAAGCAACTTGGGGAAGGCTAGAGATCAAGATTCGTATGATAGGAGTGGAATATCTTGGCCTCAACACATGAGTAGGTGGTTCTCTCTCGAGAAATGGTAAGTTGGAAGTGTAGGTTCAGTCTGATGGCTCTCTCCACGAATGAAGAGGAGGTGGAGGGGTATATATAGCCTCCACACAAAATCTAACCATTACACACAATTTACCAAACTCTGTGGGACCGAATAGTTAAACTCGGTCGGACCAATTTAGTAAACCTAGTGACCGTTAGTGATTTTCGGTGGGACTGACATGCATCTCGGTGAGACCGATACGGTTAGGGTTAGGGCATAACGTAATCTCTGTGAGACCGATTACACAAACTCGGTGAGACCGATTTTGGTAATTAGCTAACCAGAGAGTTGGTCAGGTAAACTCGGTGGGACCGATTTGCTCTTTTCGGTGAGACCGAAATGTTACAAAAAGCAAACAGAGAGTTAAATTGCAATCTCGGTGGGACCGATCGCTCACTTCGGTTCGACCGAAATGTTATGAAGGGAAACAGAGAGATTACAACCCCATCCCGGTGAGACCGATATCCCTATCGGTAAGACCGATTTGCTTAGGGTTTGTGGCAGTGGCTATGACTTTTGGAATCGGTGGCGCCGGATAGAAAGAATCGGTGTGACCGATTTTGGCTTTAGGTTTAGGTCATTTGTGGATGTGGGAAAGTAGTTGAGGGTTTTGGAGCATATCACTAAGCACATGAAGCAAAAGGCTCATTAAGCAACACCTCATCCCTTCTTGATAGTATTGGCTTTTCCTATAGACTCAATGTGATCTTGGATCACTAAAATGTAAAATGAAGAGTCTTGAGCTTTTGAGCTTGAGCCAATCCTTTGTCCTTAGTATTTTGAGGGATCCACTTTCATCATCCATGCCATGCCATTCATTGAGCTTTCCTGAAATAATAGTCTTGGAATAGCATTAGCTCAATGAGCTATATGTTGTTATGAATTACCGAAACCACCTAGGGATAGTTGCACTTTCAATCTCCCCCTTTTTGGTAATTGATGACAACATATAGATCAAAGCTTCGACAAAAGATAATAAGACTTAAATAACATCGTCGCTTTGAGAAGTATGTGATAAGCAAGAGCTCCCCCTAAATTTGTGCATAGTTTTAGATTTGCTTTGGACTGCAAATGCACAGTGAATTAGGCTCATGGGTTACTCTTCCATGTCACATACATCTTGGTGGAGCGCTCAAAATAATAAACTATGAATACATGCACTCATCACCAAGCATACTGAGTGACCACATAAGATAGATAGGATAATATCAAGCATGCATAAGTGTAGCTTATGATCAAACACCTGATCATCAATGTCTCACAAGCATAGTATCTCAACCAAAAGCAAACAAAGTTGAAAAACCACCAAATAAAGCAAGAGAGAACAAAAGCAACACACTCTCTCTCGAAGCCTATGATCTATACATTTTTCTCCCCCTTTGGCAACAAGTTACCAAAAAGTTCATAGAAAATGCATAGTGCTAGATCGACTCTCAGGCTTGATCTTCAGGTGGTGGTGTAGAGATGGCTCCTTGGACGAAGACTTCAGTTGATGTAGATGGAGCTGGAGCTGATGTAGATGCTGGAGCTGGTGGCACTGAGGCTGTAGCTGGTGCAGACGAAGTTGCTCTTGTGTCAGAAACTGGCACAGCATCTGACCTCTGGGCTCTAGGCACTCTGGCAAACACATTGGTGGTAGTCTTGCCCTTCCTCTCCTGCATGTCATCTTGTATTTCCTCCTTTGCGATCTGAATCTCTGCCATTACTTTTACATCTAAGTTATAGAACTTTTGTTCTATGATTCTCTCCAGGCTCTCCTGATTTTGAGTTAGGGTGGCCAATCCCTTCTCAATCCTCAGAGTTGATGCTATTAAGTAACCAAGCTACTCCTGCTTCTTCTTCAAGAAATATTCAGATGCCTCCTCTTGAGTTGGCATCTTGGCAGCCTTCTCCCTCTTTGCCTTCTCCTTCTTCTCTTGTGCTTGAACTGACGATTCGATCATTCTCATTCATGACAACCTCATTGTCCTCAAAGTCTGGATAAAGTGGAAAGTGTTCCTTATCCAACTGATATTTTCCTGTGCCCATCTTTGAGTTTATCAATTCTTGAATCTGAGGTGCATATCCACAGCTCCTCTTCTGATCTGCTGCAGTCCTCGTGATAGTTTCAATGATCAGGCTCATGACTTTGAAATTTTGTGGCACATCAAACACATGCAACATGTTTATGGCATGCCCTCTGATCATGTTATGGTCACCAGACTTGGGCAACAAGGTGTGCCTCAGAATCCAATTTATGGTTGGCAACCCTGACAGCAGAAAGTGAACTGATCCAAACTTGTGAGTTGCTAATGCCTTGTTTGGAATTTCCTTGTACATGTGAGCCATTGAATTGTGATCCTTTTTCTTTTTGGCTTAAATGTCTAGGTCATCCTTATTCTCCTCTGGGGCATTTATCAGCTTTGCCCACTCCTCAACAGTTGACTGGTACCTTGTACCTTCAAACATCCAAACAATTCTTCCATCTGGGTAAAAATGTGTTGTGGAGTAAAACTGCATGATAAGCTCATCATTCCAATTTGTGAGCTTTTGCCCAACAAAATCTGCAACTCCACAAGCAATGAAGCTGTCTTGCACTCCAGGATAGTGCTCTTCATTTTCCTTCATGTAGGTCCAGTCGACCCACCTCATATCACAAACTATGGGCTTCTTGTCCAACAAGATTGTCTCATAGAAGTCATGTTGTTCCTTTGTATGGAACCTGTAATCAATAGCAGTTCTTCTCCTTGTGGCATATGTATCTGCCATTCTCCATAGTCTCAGCCCTGAATCCTTCCTGATTCTCATGTTCTCAGCCACAGGATGGGCATCATTGTGGTCTGGTATCTTTGGCTTGAGCTTCCTCAGAACCTGTCCTTCTTCATCTTCCTCCTCAGCAACATCGAACCTTGGGGCCTTGTTCTTCTCAAAGAATTGGAATACTCCTAGTATTCCTCTTTGGTGCAGAACTTGGCCTTGGGGGCAGCTTTGGGTGCTTCCTTAGGCTTAGATGTGGCAGCCCCTGATCTAATAGCATCACCCATAAGCTTTGGTGCCTTTGATGCTGGTGCAGCAGGCTCTTCCTCTTCCATCATGGAAGGCTTCCCAATTACTCTGGGCATGGTCATCTTGACCCTTTCCTTCCTCTTCTTGCTCTCAGCAGCTGGCTCTTTGGGATCCAGATTTTCAGGTAGTTGAGTTGATGTTCTGGCCTTGGACATTGGTTGTCTTCCTGCAGGCCTTTTGATCTTCATGACCCTTTCCTTCTTGAGCACAACTTTCTTGGAAGTAGCCTCATCTTCCTCAGCTCTGTAATCTTCATCCTCTGAATCTGAATTTCTTTTCCTCCTTTGCCTAGTAGCTGCCTAGGCAAATTGCTAGGAGTACTTCTGCTCCCTTCATCTGAAGTTGAGGGACTAGTGCCCTCACTCAAGTCTATCTGCTCTTGACACATTACATTGTCACTTTGATCGGACATCTTGCAAAAAGCTGATCACGACCCTGTGAAGAGTTTATAGATGAGATAGAAAAGACGAGCATCACAAAATGCAGAGGTTTTTGCAAAGAATGACTCAAAAGTTCAGTCTTAGTTTTCCACAGAAGCATTTCAATCCACCGATTTTCAAACTCGGTGATACCGAAGCAGTTTTGGAACCTAAATCGATGATCTCGGTTGGACCGAGTTTGATTCGATGGTACCGAGACTGCTAGGGTTTCATAGAATCCTCAAATCGGTTGCACCGATTAGTAATTCTCGGTCAGACCGAGAGTCACTTGTGCAATGGCATGAGCCAAATCGGTGAGACCGAGTTTTTCAACTCAGTGGGTCCGAGATGGTTTCGGCGGAAACCTAAACCTAAAATTTTGAATCACATCTAATCTATGAACTACTTTGGCTGGATAGAAGAGTTGCAATCATGGCAAGATTCAATATGAAGACAATGTGCTAGGAATCAGACGTGGATAGCACAAAGATCAAGTCCATACCCTAACATGGCGGTGGACTTGCTACGGCGGCAACGGCGGAGACGAAATCCGTTGACGGCGAAGACCAGCTGACGAGGAGGCTTTGGCGATGAGGAGACGATCCGGAGACCACGATGGCAGAAGCGAGCTGATCTTGTGAGCGAAGGGTTTCGGAGAAATTTCCAAAATTTTGCCCGTGACTATATATAGCCCGACCACATGGGTGTGACCGAGTGGAACAACTCGGTGGCACCGAGATGCATAATCGTGTTCGATTCTGACAAATCGGTGAGACCGAAAGTTCAAATCGGTTGCACCGAGATTGAAAACTCAGATCAACTTGATGATCTCGGTAGGACCAAAATGGAAGGATCGGTCAGACCGAGAATCATTAAGAGGTTTTGGAAGTTAAGTCTATGACGAATCGGGGACTCCGGGTGCTCCTCACACAGAGTGGTTCGAATCTGACTTGATCAAATTTTGTGATGTAGCATGAATAGAGTTTGAGAAGAGAAAAGCATAGATAGCTAAAGAAGGTTCTTAGGCATTCTTGTCCATCCACTTGGCCAAAAGAAGAAAGAACCAAAGAAACAAAACAACAAGTGGATGTCCTTGAATGAGTAAAATATGCACCAACATGCTCACACAATAAGATGGCAATTGAAATATGTGGCAAATCATGCACAACCATGTCTAGCATCTATCAAACAATTGGCGATGACTAGGTCATCTATATATGAGTATATTGACTTAGGAGTCAAATGAGAACATTTGATCATAGGTCATACTCATCGTTTAGGCTCAAGTGGGGTTACCACTTTTCCATGATGCATTAATGTGTTCACACCATTAGAGTTGCTTTGACTCAATTCTTAGAGTTAAGCTCCCCCTAGATGTGAGACCCCCCTTAGAGGGATGAACTAACCTTGGGTTTTGTCGATGATGACTTCATGTAGGTGTTGAAGATGTAGATGCTCAATGTTGATGTAGATCATTTGGAGCAATCCTTTGGAGTGAGTTGCACTTTCAACTTGCCTACATGGGTTAGTCCCACAAGAAACAAACAAGAATATCCATAGACATAGAGTGATGCACACACAAGATGATGTCCATGAAAACATTAGGTTACCTTGTCCCTTGCCTTACCAACATGAGGATTTGTGACTCCTTGAACTAGTGCAAGATGTGAAAGTTGATTGCACTTGTTCTCGCCAAAATTATATGAGTGAATAGTGTTGGCGGAGTCACCCTCAAGAACTCTCTAGTTCTTCTTCTTCGGGATCCACATCATCTTGATGGGAATCCTTGGAGTTGTAGTTGTACTTGATGAAGTAGAACTTGACGTAGTCTTGGGGACCCACTTTCGAGCGAGGGTTTAGGTGCTTCTTCAAATGCATCAATCTCTTCTTGAAGCTTGTCCTTGCCTTTGTTCTTGTGGTCTTGTGGTGGAAGATCATCTTGAGCTTGTGTCCCCTTGAAGGAAGTAGGATCATACTTCTCTTGTTGAGGAACAAACTTTGTCTTGGGGTATTGATCTTCTTCCCACTCAAATCCATTGGCGTTGAACTTTCGTTCAAAACCAACACCTTGATTCTTCCTGTGCCTTCCTTGCTTGCGTACAATTTCCTCGAATTGCTTACTCCCGGCAAGGCTCTTGTAAACACCTTTCTCTATAATTCCCTTCAATAAACTATTTTCTTGCTCAAGTGTAACTTGGCTAAGAGAATCATTAGTGGAATCAAGAGAACTACTAGAAGCAACAACATTGGATTTGACATTATTATTGTTACTACTAGAGGAAGTATCTTTCTTGTACTTGTTACTAGACTTGACTTGAGGCATGTAAGTAGATAAGAGTAAACGCTTGGCAATGTAAGAAGAACTTTTCTTGCGGAGATCATCATTGATTGCCTTTAAGAACTCATGCTCTTGCTCAAGATTGAGC
Organism: Aegilops bicornis; assembly: GCA_021605145.1. Taxonomy (NCBI): domain Eukaryota; kingdom Viridiplantae; phylum Streptophyta; class Magnoliopsida; order Poales; family Poaceae; genus Aegilops; species Aegilops bicornis. Next base: position 829,384,020 of record CM038671.1, on the reverse strand, counting down.
TTTTCAAAGCGTAACTTCTCATGAGCCCTTAAAGTTCTCGATGATCTTCGAAGATAGTTTTATGAGCCAACTTAAGAGTGTTTAGTTCTTTAGTTAGAAGCTCAATTTTCTCCTTATCATTGTCATTCGTTTGATTAGCATGATTAATTGACGTTTCATCATAGTATTCTTCGCTAGAGTTGTCAACAAGTAAATCATCATCACCTAGCAAGTCATCTTCATAACTATTAAAATCACCATTCCCGGGATGTGTTACCTTTGGACCTTTGGCCATGAAGCATCTTCCAATTCCTTCATTTGGTGAATCAAATATGTCGTAGGAGTTGGTTGACACAAGTGCTAGACCGGCAACACCTTCATCTTGAGTATATTCGGAGTCAGAGTGATAGCTTCTCTCAGAGTGATTGTCGGAGTCGGAGCCAGAAACCCATTCACCAACATGAGCTTGATGTCTTCGTTTTGTGTAGCTCCTTGATGACTTGTCCTTTCTTTCCGAATCCTTGCTTCTCCTTGAGGGTCTTCGTTAATAACGATCATCTCTACTCCTCCTCTCTCTTGGTGCTGATTCTTCTCTTTTGCTTCTTCTTTTTGGAGAATCTTCTCTTCTTTTGTAGGGTGTCGTACACTCATTGGAGTAGTGTCCGGGTCTCCCACAATTGTAGCAATTTCTCTCTCGACTAGAAGATCTCTTGTCATTGTAAGACCTTGACTTGGAGCTTCTTTCTTTGCTTCTAATTTTGTAGAATTTGTTGAAGTTATTCACCATTAAGCTCAATTCTTCATTGAAGGTTGGTTTCTCACTTGATGATGTGGGGGCTTCACTTGAGGCTTTTTAAGCACCACTTGACTTGTTGTGAAGTTCCTCCTTGTCCTTGAGTGACATCTCATGAGCAAAAATCCTTCCAATGACTTCCGTTGGCTTGAGATCTTTGTAGTTTGGCATCATTTGGATCAATGTGCACGGTATCATACTTTCCATCCAATGCTCTTAGGATCTTCTTGATGATGAATTTGTCGGTCATCTCTTCACTCCCTAAGCCGGCAATCTCATTTGTGATAAGAGCAAGCCTAGAGTACATTTCAGCGACACCTTCACCATCCTTCATTTTGAACTTGTCAAGCTGACTTTGGAGCACATCCAACTTGGATTCCTTGAAGGATTCGGTACCTTCGTGCATATCAATCAAAGTATCCCAAATTTCCTTTGCATTCTCAAGACGGCTGATTTTGTTGAATTCTTGAGGCACAATCCGTTGAAGATGATGTCACATGCTTGAGCGTTGTATTGTAGCATCTTCAATTCTTCCGCATTACTTCACGGTTCAGTTCTCTCCCATCGAAGAATTCACCTTGCAAGCCAATACAAATAATTGCCAAAACGGCGGGGTTATGTCCAAGAATATGCATTTTCATCTTATGCTTCCAACTAGCAAAATTAGTACCATCAAAGTAAGGACCTCTACGGTGATAATTTCCCTCGCTAGACGCCATACTCTCCTAGGTTGTGAAACCAAGGCTATGACCACCAAAAGTTATGGAAATCAAAGCAAATGGAGACCAAATCTCTGATACCACTTGTAGACCTTGAAGTATGTCTAGAGGGGGGGTGATTAGACTACTTGACCAAATAAAAACTTAACCTTTTCCCAATTTTATAGTTTGGCAGATTTTAGCTATTTTAGGACAAGTCAAGCAATCATCACACAATTCAAGCAAGCATGCAAAGAGTATATAGGCAGCGGAAATTAAAGCATGCAACTTGCAAGAAAGTAAGGGAAGGGTTTAGAGGATTCAAACGCAATTGGAGACACAGATGTTTTTGGCGTGGTTACGATAGGTGGTGCTATCGCACCTCCACGTTGATGGAGACTTCAACCCACGAAGGGTAGCAGTTGCTTGTGAGTCCATGGAGGGCTCCACCCATGAAGGGTCCACGAAGAAGCAACCTTGTCTATCCCACCATGGCCGTCGCCCACGAAGGACTTGCCTCACTAGCGGTAGATCTTCACGAAGTAGGCGATCTCCTTGCCCTTACAAACTCCTTGGTTCAACTCCACAATCTTGTCGGAGGCTCCCAAGTGACACCTAGCAAATCTAGGAGACACCACTCTCCAAGAAGTAACAAATGGTGTGTTGATGATGAACTCCTTGCTCTTGTGCTTCAAATGATAGTCTTCCAACACTCAACTCTGTCTCATAGGTTTTGGATCTGGTGGAAAGAAGATTTGAGTGGAAAGCAACTTGGGGAAGGCTAGAGATCAAGATTCATATGATAGGAGTGGAATATCTTGGCCTCAACACATGAGTAGGTGGTTCTCTCTCAGAAATGGTAAGTTGGAAGTGTAGGTTCAGTCTGATGGCTCTCTCCACGAATGAAGAGGAGGTGGAGGGGTATATATAGCCTCCACACAAAATCTAACCGTTACACACAATTTACCAAACTCGGTGGGACCGAATAGTTAAACTCGGTCGGACCGATTTAGTAAACCTAGTGACCGTTAGTGATTTTCGATGGGACTGACATGCATCTCGGTGAGACTGATACGGTTAGGGTTAGGGCATAACGTAATCTCGGTGAGACCGATTACACAAACTCGTTGAGACCGATTTTGGTAATTAGCTAACAAGAGAGTTGGTCAGGTAAACTCGGTGGGACCAATTTGCTCTTTTCGGTGAGACCGAAATGTTTCAAAAAGTAAACAGAGAGTTTACATTGCAATCTCGGTGGGACCGATCGCTCACTTCGGTTCGACCGAAACGTTACGAAGGGAAACAGAGAGATTACAACCCCATCCCGGTGAGACCGAGATCCCTATCGGTAAGACCGATTTGCTTAGGTTTGTGGCAGTGGCTATGACTTTTGGAATCGGTGGCGCCGGATAGAAAGAATCGGTGTGACCGATTTTGGCTTTAGGTTTAGGTCATTTGTGGATGTGGGAAAGTAGTTGAGGGTTTTGGAGCATATCACTAAGCACATGAAGCAAAAGGCTCATTAAGCAACACCTCATCCCTTCTTGATAGTATTGGCTTTTCCTATAGACTCAATGTGATCTTGGATCACTAAAATGTAAAATGAAGAGTCTTGGGCTTTTGAGCTTGAGCCAATCCTTTGTCCTTAGTATTTTGAGGGATCCACTTTCATCATCCATGCCATGCCATTCATTGAGCTTTCATGAAATAATAGTCTTGGAATAGCATTAGCTCAATGAGCTATATGTTGTTATGAATTACCAAAACCACCTAGGGATTTTTGCACTTTCACGTGCCTCTGGTGTATCTGTTGTCTTCGCATACATGCCCAAGAAGCCTAGTAGGTTCACTCAAAGATTCTTCGTCACGTGCATCACGTCGATTGCAGAGCGGACCTCTAGGTCTTTCCAATAGGGTAGGTCCCAAAATATAGGTTTCTTCTTCCACGTGGGTGTGCGTCCCTCAGCGTCATTCGGAACAGATAGTCCGCCGGGACCCTTTCCAAAGATTAATTGTAAACCATTAACCATAGCAAGTATGTGATCACCAGTACAAACGGCGGGCTTCTTCCGGTGATCTGCCTCGCCTTTGAAATTCTTGCCTTTCTTTCGACATTGATGGTTGGTTGGAGGGAATCGACGATGCCCTAGGTACACTTCCTGCACTTGTCCAAATATATACTTTCGGTGTCATCTAAACAGTGCGTGCATGCGTGGTATCCCTTATTTGTCTGTCCTAAAAGGTTACTAAGAGCAGGCGAATCATTGATGGTTACAAACAGCAACGCATATAGGTCAAATTCCCGCTGGTCGTGCTCATCCCACACACGTACACCTTTTCCATTCCACAACTGTAAAAGTTCTTCAACTAATGGCCTTATGTACACATCAATGTCGTTGCCGGGTTGCTTAGGGCCTTGGATGAGAACTGGCATCATAATGAACTTCCGCTTCATGCACAGCCAAGGAGGAAGGTTATAGATACATAGAGTCACGGGCCAGGTGCTATGATTGCTGCTCTACTCCCCAAAAGGATTAATGCCATCTGCGCTTAAAGCAAACCATATGTTCCTTGTGTCACCAGCAAAGTCTCCCCACTTTCTCTCGATTTTTCTCCACTGCGATCCGTCAGCGGGTGCTCTCAACTTCCCGTCTTTCTTACGGTCCTCTTTGTGCCATCGCATCAACTTGGCATGCTCTTTGTTTCTGAACAGACGTTTCAAACCGTGGTATTATAGGAGCATACCGCATCATCTTATACAGCAATGCACCGCATACCGGGCATGCGTTCTAATCCTCGTACGCACCGCGGTAGAGGATGCAATCATTAGGGCATGCATGTATCTTCTGCACCTCCAATTCTAGAGGGCATAGAACCTTCTTTGCTCCGTACGTACCGTCGAGCAATTCGTTATCCTCTGGAAGCTTCTTCTTCAATATTTTCAGTAGCTTCTCAAATCCGTTCTCAGATACACCATTGTCTGCCTTCCATTGCAGCAGTTCCAGTGTGGTACCGAGCTTTGTGTTGCCATCTTCGCAATTTGGGGTAGAACCCTTTTTGTGATCATCTAACATGTGATCGAACTTCAACTTCTCCTTTTCACTTTCGCATTATCTCTTTGCATCAACAATGACCCGGCGAAGATCTTCATCGGGCACATCATCTGGTTCCTCTTGATCTTCAGCTTCACCCGTTGCAGCATCACCATATTCAGGGGGCACATAGTTGTCATCATCCTCTTCTTCTTCGTTGTCTTCCATCATAACCCCTCTTTCTTCGTGCTTGGTCCAAACATTATAGTGTGGCATGAAACCCTTCTCAAGCAGGTGGATGTGAAGGGTATTTGAGTCAGAGTAAGACTTTGTATTCTCACATCTAGGGCATTAACAACACATAAAACCAATTTGCTTGTTTGCTCAGCCACTTCAAGAAAATTATGCACGCCCTTAATGTACTCGGAGGTGCGTATTTTACTGTACATCCATTGCCGGTTCATCTGCGTGCATTATATATAATTAAGTGTGTCAAAAACCATTACAGAACATCATGAATAGATAAGTGACCAAATTAATAGAAGTTCATCATCACATTAAAACCAAAGTACAGTAGTGATCAAATGTTATTACTGAAAAAATAAATACATAAAGTTCATACATAGTTCTCATTGAACAATATATAGCTCTCCAGAGCATCTAATTAAACCATACATTGAAACTATGTAAAACATTTCAATGCAACAACAAATGCGATCATAATCGCAACTAAGGTAACAATTGATCCAACGGTATAATGATACCAAGCCTCGGTATGAATGGCATATTTTCTAATCTTTCTAATCTTCAAGCGCATTGCATCCATCTTGATCTTGTGATCATTGAGGACATCCGCAACATGCAACTCCAATCTCGTCTTCTCCTCCTCAATTCTTTTCGTTTTTTTCTTCAAGTAATTGTTTTCTTTTTCAACTAAATTTAACCTCTCGACAATAGGGTCGGTTGGAATTTCCGGTTCACATACCTCCTAGATAAAAACATCTGTCACATTGGTCGGCATAATTGTCATAAGCACTAAATGAAACAAATAGTTATAAAAAATAATATATATACCACATCTGAATCATAGACATGACGAGGGCTGACGGAGGCGGATACCAAAACCATCGCACTATATAATAACAAACAATAATAAAAGTAAGAAAATTATATAAGTGCCTATCTAAATCATACAAGTAAGAATTTTTTTTTCTTTTAGAAAGAAGATAAGAACAAAAGGCTCACCACCGTGGTGCCGACGACGAGATCGGCGCGGGCGATCGACGGCGGTGAGGACGGGGACAGGACAGGATGGACCGCCAAACCTAGACAAATCTTGAGGAAAATGGAGTTTGGACAAGGAGCTTCAAGAGGAGAAATCTTAAGTGTGGCTCGGGCATTTCATCGAACACCTCATGTGCATAGGAGGTGAGCTAGAGCACCACAAAGCTCTCCCATGGCCGGCCAAAAAAATAGAGTAGTGGCTTTGCTCGCGGGCAGGGGCGGGGGTATATATAGGCCTATCTTTAGTCCCAATTGGTGGCTAAAACCGGGACTAAAGGACTAAATTTGGTCCCGGTTCCAGCCATCAACCGGGACTAAGGTTGTGGGCCATGAGCGAGGTCCATTGGTCCCGGTTCGTGTCTGGAACCGGGACCAAAGGGGTCAGACGAACCGGGACCAATGGCCCCCGAGGCCCGGCCGGCCCCCTGGCCTCACGAACCGGGCCTGATACCCCCTTTGGTCCCGGTTCATGAGTGAACCGGGATTAATGCCCTTATCCTGGCCTCAACCAAATGTTGGGGAACGTAGTAATTTCAAAAAAAATTCTACGCACACGCAAGGATCATGGTGATGCATAGCAACGAGAGGGGAGTATTGTCCACGTACCCTCGTGAGACCGTGGCGGAAGCGTTATGACAACGCGGTTGATGTAGCCGCACGTCTTCATGATCCGACCGATCCAAGTACCGAACGCACGGCACCTCCGAGTTCAGCACACGTTCAGCTCGATGGCGATCCCGGACTCCGATCCAGCAAAGTGTCGGGATGAGTTCCGTCGGCCTGACGGCGTGGTGGCGATGATGATGTTCTACCGGCGTGAGGGCTTCGCCTAAACTCCGCGACGATATGACCGAGGTGGAATATGGTGGAAGGGGCACCGCACACGGCTAACGAGCGATCCGTAGATCAACTTGTGTGTCCATGGGGTGCCCCTGCCCCAAAGATATAAAGGAGTGGAGGAGGGAGGGCCCGCCCTCTCTATGGCGGCGCCCTAGGGGAGTCCTACTCCCAGGAGTAGGATTCCCCTTATCCAACTAGGAACCCTTCCATGTAGTAGGAGTAGGAGAGAAGGAAAGGGAAGAGAGAAGGAGAAGGAAGGAAGGGTGCGCCCCTTCCCTAGTCCAATTCGGACTAGTCCAAGGGAGGTGCGCCACTCTTTTGGCCCTTTCTCTCCTTTCCCGTATGGCCCAAAGAGGCCCAATACGAATTCCGTAACTCTCCGGTACTCCCAAAAATACCCGAATCACTCGGAACCTTTCCGAACTCCGAATATAGTCGTCCAATATATCGATCTTTACGTCTCGACCATTTCGAGACTCCTCGTCATGTCCCCGATCTCATCCGGGACTCCGAACTCCTTCGGTACATCAAAACTCATAAACTCATAATAAAACTGTCATCGAAACCTTAAGCGTGCGGACCCTACGGGTTTGAGAACCATGTAGACATGACCTAGAACTATTCTTGGTCAATAACCAATAGCGGAACCTGGATGTCCATATTGGCTCCTACATATTCTACGAAGATCTTTATCGGTCAAGCCGCATAACAACATACGTTGTTCCCTTTGTCATCGGTATGTTACTTGCCCGAGATTCGATCGTCGGTATCCAATACCTAGTTCAATCTCGTTACTGGCAAGTCTCTTTACTCGTTTACGTAATGCATCATTCCGTAACTAACTCATTAGCTACATTGCTTGCAAGGCTTATAGTGATGTGCATTACCAAGAGGGCCCAGAGATACCTCTCCGACAATCGGAGTGACAAAACCTAATCTCAAAATCCGCCAACCCAACATGTACCTTTGGAGACACCTGTAGTACTCCTTTATAATAACCCAGTTACGTTGTGACGTTTGGTAGCACCAAAGTGTTCCTCCGTAAACGGAGTTGCATAATCTCATAGTTACAGGAACATGTATAAGTCATGAAGAAAGCAATAGCAATATACTAAGCGATCAAGTGCTAGGCTAACGGAATGGGTCATGTCAATCACATCATTCTCCTAATGATGTGATCCCGTTAATCAAATGACAACACATGTCTATGGTTAGGAAACATAACCATCTTTGATTAATGAGCTAGTCAAGTAGAGGCATACTAGTGACTATATGTTTGTCTATGTATTCACACATGTATCATGTTTCCGGTTAATACAATTCTAGCATGAATAATAAACATTTATCATGAAATAAGGAAATAAATAATAACTTTATTATTGCCTCTAGGGCATATTTCCTTTAGTCTCCCACTTGCACTAGAGTCAATAATCTAGTTCACATCATCATGTGATTCAACACTAATATTCACATATGTATGTGATTAACACCCATAGTTCACATCGTCATGTGAGCAACATCCAAAGGGTTTACTAGAGTTAATAATCTAGTTCACATCGCTATGTGATTAACACCCAAAGAGTACTAAGGTATGATCATGTTTTGCTCGTGAGAGAAGCTTAGTCAACAGGTCTGTCACATTCAGAGCCGTATGTATTTTGCAAATATTTTATGTCTACAATGCTCGCGGAGCTACTCTAGCTAATTGCTCCCACTTTCAATATGTATCCAGATTGAGACTTAGAGTCATCTGGATCAGTGTAAAAATCTTGCATCGATGTAACTCTTTACGACGAGCTCTTTTATCACCTCCATAATCGAGAAATATTTCCTTAGTCCTCACTAAGGATGTTCTTGACCAATGTCCAGTGATCTACTCCTAGATCACTATTGTACTCCCTTGCCAAATTCAGAGCAAGGTATACAATAGGTCTGGTACATAGCATAGCATACTTTATAGAACCTATGGATGAGGCATAGGGAATGACTTTCATTCTCTTTCTATTTTCTGCTGTGGTCGGGATTTGAGTCTTACTCAATTTCACACCTTTGCAACACAGCAAGAACTTTTCTTTGACTGTTCCATTTTGAATTACTTCAAAATCTTGACAAGGTATGTACTTATAGAAAAAACTTATCAAGCGTCTTGATCTATCTCAATAGATCTTGATGCTCAATATGTAAGTAGCTTTATTGAGGTCTTTCTTTTAAAGAACTCCTTTCAAATACTCCTTTATGCTTTCCAAAAAAAATCTACATCATTTCTGATCAACAATATGTCATTCACATATACTTATTAGAAATGTTGTAGTGCTCCCACTCACTTTCTTGTAAATACAGGCTTCTCCAAAAGTCTGTATAAAACCATATGCTTTGATCAAATCATCAAGCATATATTCCAACTCTGAGATGCTTGCACCAGTCCATAGATGGATCATTGGAGCTTGCACATTTTGATAGCATCTTTAGGATTGACAAAACCTTCTGGTTGCATCATATGCAACTCTTCTTTAATAAATCCATTAAGTAATGCAGTTTTGACATCCATTTGCCAGATTTCATAAAATGTGGCAATTGCTAACATGATTCAGACAAACTTAAGTATCATTACGAGTGAGAAAATCTCATCGTATTCAACACCTTGAACTTGTCGAAAACCTTTTGCAACAAGTCGAGCTTTGTAGATAGTAACACTACTATCAACGTCCGTCTTCCTCTTGAAGATCCATTTATTTGACTTGCTGATCATCGAGCAGGTCAACCAAAGTCCACACTTTGTTCTTATATATGGATCCTATCTTAGATTTTATGGCCTCAAGCCATTTCGCGGAATCTGGGCTCATCATCGCTTCCTCATAGTTCGTAGGTTCATCATGGTCTAGTAACATGATTTCTAGAATAGGATTACCGTACCACATTGGTGCGGATCTTATTTCGGAAGACCTACGAGGTTCGGTAGTAACTTGATCTGAAGCTTCATGATCATCATCATTAGCTTCCTCACTGATTGGTGTAGGAATCACAGGAACTTATTTTTGTGATGAACTACTTTCCAATTTGGGAGAAGGTACAATTACCTTATCAAGCTCTACTTTCCTCCCACTCACTTCTTTCGAGAGAAACTTCTTCTCTAGAAAGGATCCTTCTTAGCAACGAATAACTTGCCTTTGGATCTGTGATAGAAGGTGTACCCAATAGTTACCTTTGGGTATTCTATGAAGACGCACTTTTCCGATTTGGGTTCGAGCATATCAGGTTGAAACCTTTTCATATAAGCATCGCAACTCCAAGCTTTAAGAAACTATAGCTCAGGTTTACTGCTAAACCATAGTTCATACGGTGTCATCTCAACGGATTTAGATGGTGCCCTATTAAACGTGAATGCAACTGTCTCTAATGCATAACCCCAAAACGATAGTGGTAAATCGGTAAGATACATCATAGATCGCACCATATCCAATAAAGTGCGGTTGATTCTGACGTTCGGACACACCATTATGTTGTGGTGTTCCATGTGGCGTGAGCTGTGAAACTATTCCACTTTGTTTTAATTGAGGACCAAACTCGTAACTCAAATATTCATCTCCACGATCAGATCGCAGAAACTTCATTTTCTTGTTACGATGATTTTCCACTTCACTCTGAAATTCTTTGAACTTTTCAACTATTTCAGACTTATGTTTCATCAAGAAGATATACGCATATCTGCTCAAATCATCTGTGAAGGTCAAAAAATAATGATACTTGCTACGAGCATCAACACTCATTGGATCGCATACATTGGTATGTATTATTTCCAACAAGTCAAGAGGCTCGTTCCATTGTTCCGGAGAAGCGGAGTTTTAGTCATCTTGCCCAAAAAGCACGGTTCACAAGCATCAAATGATTCATAACCAAGTGATTCCGAAAATCCATCTTTATGGAGTTTCTTCATGTGTTTTACACCGATATGACCCAAACGGCAGTGCAACAAATAAGTTGCACTATCATTATTAACTTTGCATCTTTTGGCATCAATATTATGAATATGTGTATCACTACGATCGAGATCCAACAAACTATTTTCATTGGGTGTATAACCATCGAAGGTTTTATTCATGTAAACAGAATAACAATTATTCTTTAACTTTAAATGAATAACCTTTTTGCAATAAACATGATCAAATCATATTCATGCTCAACGCAAACGCTAAATAACATTTATTTGGCTGTTAACACTAATCTCGAAAATATAGGGAGTGTGTGATGATGATCATATCAAGCTCGGAACTATTTCCAACACTCGTCTTCACTTCCCCTCAACTAGTCTCTGTTTATTATGTAACTCCTGTTTCGAGTTACTAATCTTAGCAACCGAACAAGTATCAAATACTCAGGGGCTACTATAAACACTAGTAAGGCACATATCAATAACCTGTATATCAAATATACTCTTGTTCACTTTACCATCCTTCTTATCCACCAAATATTCAGGGTATTTCTGCTTCCAATGATCATTTCCTTTGCAGTGTAAGCACTCAGTTTCAGGCTTTGGTCCATCTTTGGGCTTCTTCGTGGGAGTGACAACTTGCTTGTCATTCTACTTGAAGTTCCCTTTCTTTCCCTTTGCTCTTTTCTTGAAACTAGTGGTCTTGTCAATCATCAACACTTGATGCTCTTTCTTGATTTCTACCTTCGTCGATTTCAACATCACGAAGAGCTCGGGAATCTTTTTCGTCATCCCTTGCATACTATAGTTCATCACGAAGTTCTAGTAACTTAGTGATGGTGACTAGAGAATTCTGTCAATCACTATCTTATCTCAGAAGATTAACTCCCACTTGATTCAAGTGATTGAAGTACTCAGACAATCTGAGCACATGCTCACTAGTTGAGCGATTCTCCTCCATCTTTTAGCTATAGAACTTGTTGGAGACTTCATATCTCTCAACTCGGGTATTTGCTTGAAATATTAACTTCAACTCCTGGAACATCTCATATGGTCCATGACGTTCAAAACGTCTCTGAAGTCCCAATTCTAAGCCGTTAAGTATGGTGCACTAAACTATCAAGTAGTCATCATATTGAGCTAGCCAAACGTTCATAACGTCTGCATTTGCTCCTGCAATAGGTCTGTCACCTAGCGGTGCATTAAGGACATAATTCTTCAGGCAGCAATGAGGATAAACCTCATATCACGGATCCAATCCGCATCATTGCTACTAACATTTTTCAATACAATTTTCTCTAGGAACACATATAAAAACATAGGGAAGCAAAAACATAGGGAAGCAACAACGCGAGCTATTGATCTACAACATAATTTACAAAATACTACGGGACTAAGTTCATGATAAATTAAAGTTCAATTAATCATATTACTTAAGAACTCCCACTTAGATAGACATCCTCTAATCCTCTAAGTGATTACGTGATCCATATCAACTACACCATGTCCGATCGTCACGTGAGATGGAGTAGTTTCAACGATGAACATCAATATGTTGATCATATCTACTATATGATTCACGCCGACCTTTCGGTCTCTCGTGTTCCGAGGCCATATCTCGTTATATGCTAGGCTCGTCAAGTTTAACCTGAGTATTCGGCGTGCGCAACTGTTTTGCACCCGTTGTATTTGAACGTAGAGCCTATCACACCCGATCATCACGTGGTGTCTCAAAGACGAAGAACTTTCAGAACGGTGCATACCTGTGGAGAACACTTCTTGATAATTAGTGAGAGATCATCTTATAACCGTCAAGCCAAACAGAATAAGATGTATAAAAGATAAACATCATATGCAATCAAAATATGTGACATGATATGGCCATCATCATCTTGTGCCTTTGATCTCCATCTCCAAAGCATCGTCATGATTTCCATCGTCACCGCACGACACCATGATCTTCATCATCTTGATCTATATCAATGTGTCGTCACATGGTCGTCTCGCCAACTATTGCTCTTGCAACTATTGCTATCGCATAGCGATAAAGTAAAGCAATTATTTGGCACTTGCATCTTATGCAACAAAGAGACAACCATAGGGCTTCTGCCAGTTGCCGATAACTTCAACAAAACATGATCATCTCATACAACAACTTATATCTCATCACGTCTTGACCATATCACATCACAACATGCCCTGCAAAAACAAGTTAGACGCCCTCTACTTTGTTGTTGCAAGTTTTACGTGGCTGCTATGGGCTTAGCAAGAACCGTTCTTACCTACGCATCAAAACCACAACGATAGTTTGTCAAGTTGGTGATGTTTTAACCTTCGCAAGGACCGGGCGTAGCCACACTCGGTTCAACTAAAGTTGGAGAAACTGACACCCGCTAGTCACCTGTGTGCAAAGCACGACGGTAAACCAGTCTCGCGTAAGCGTACGTGTAATGTCGGTCCGGCCGCTTCATCCAACAATACCGCCGAACCAAAGTATGACATGCTGGTAAGCAGTATGACTTATATCACCCACAACTCACTTGTGTTCTACTCGTGCATATGACAACTACGCATAAAACCAGGCTCTGATACCACTGTTGGGGAACGTAGTAATTTCAAAAAATTCACGCACACGCAAGGATCATGGTGATGCATAGCAACGAGGGGAGAGTATTGTCCACGCACCCTCGTGAGACCGTGGCGAAAGCGTTATGACAACGGTTGATGTAGTCGTCGTCTTCACGATCCGACCGATCCAAGTACCGAGCGACGGCACCTCCGAGTTCAGCACACGTTCAGCTCGATGGCGATCCCCGGACTCCGATCCAGCAAAGTGTCGGGATGAGTTCTGTCGACGACGGCATGGTGACGATGATGATGGTCTACCTGCGCAGGGCTTCGCCTAAACTCCGCTATGACCGAGGTGGAATATGGTGGAGGGGGGCACCGCACACGGCTAAGGAACGATCTGTAGATCAACTTGTGTGTCCATGGGGTGCCCCTGCCTCAGATATAAAGGAGTGATGGAGGGAGGGTCGGCCCTCTATGGCGCGCCCTAGGGGAGTCCTACTCCCACCGGAGTAGGATTCCCTTTCCTAGTCCAACTAGGAACCCTTCCATGTAGTAGGAGTAGGAGAGAAGGAAAGGGAAGAGAGAAGGAGAAGGAAGGAAGGGTGCGCCCCCCTTCCCTAGTCCAATTCGGACTAGTCCAAGGGGAGGGGTGCGGCCACTCTTTTGGCCCTTTCTCTCCTTTCCCGTATGGCCCAAAGAGGCCCAATACAAATTCCCGTAATTCTCCGGTACTCCCAAAAATACCCGAATCACTTGGAACCTTTCCGAACTCCGAATATAGTCGTCCAATATATCGATCTTTACGTCTCGACCATTTCGAGACTCCTCGTCATGTGCCCGATCTCATCCGGGACTCCGAACTCCTTCGGTATATCAAAACTCATAAACTCATAATAAAATTGTCATCGAAACCTTAAGCGTGCGGACCCTACGGGTTCGAGAACCATGTAGACATGACCTAGAACTATTCTTGGTCAATAACCAATAGAGGAACCTGGATGCCTATATTGGCTCCTACATATTCTACGAAGATCTTTATCGGTCAAACCGCATAATAACATACGTTGTTCCCTTTGTCATCGGTATGTTACTTGCCCGAGATTCGATCGTCGGTATCCAATACCTAGTTCAATCTCGTTACTGGCAAGTTTCTTTACTCGTTTACGTAATGCATCATTCCATAACTAACTCATTAGCTACATTGCTTGCAAGGCTTATAGTGATGTGCATTACCAAGAGGGCGGAGATACCTCTCCGACAATCGGAGTGACAAAACCTAATCTCGAAATACGCCAACCCAACATGTACCTTTGGAGACACCTGTAGTACTCCTTTATAATCACCCAGTTACGTTGAGACGTTTGGTAGCACCCAAAGTGTTCCTCCGGTAAACGGGAGTTGCATAATCTCATAGTTACAGGAACATGTATAAGTCATGAAGAAAGCAATAGCAATATACTAAACGATCAAGTGTTAGGCTAACGGAATGGGTCATGTCAATCACATCATTCTCCTAATGATGTGATCCCGTTAATCAAATGACAACACATGTCTATGGTTAGGAAACATAACCATCTTTGATTAATGAGCTAGTCAAGTAGAGGCATACTAGTGACTATATGTTTGTCTATGTATTCACACATGTATCATGTTTCCGGTTAATACAATTCTAGCATGAATAATAAACATTTATCATGAAATAAGGAAATAAATAATAACTTTATTATTGCCTCTAGGGCATATTTCCTTCACCAAAGCCCTGTTTTCTACTAGTGTGACCAAGGTTTTATTTTTACCACCAACTCAAAAAAAAAGTTTTCTTTTGTGAACTTTTACCGGAGGGCAACGATAGCCCATTTTTACCTAAGTTTGGCATGCATCTCGCTAATTTGCCATGCAAAAAAATCACAATAATTTTTTAATGATGGAATGAATAAATGTCTACCCTAATTTGCTGCAAAGTAGATGATCCTAGCAGTTGCTTATTTTTCTTTTTTACCTCCAAAGGCCCACTTAGAAGAGATAGTAGAATCTACCTCCATATATAGATCCTATTGTGAAGCCTTAGGGCATGTACAATGACGCGATCTTAAGAGTGCCACATAGGATAAATGCTGTGGTGGAGGAGGGAGAACTCATAACAAAAGGCTTGTCTTCTCTTATTTAAGAGATGATCTCTTAGCATAATTTGTCTCACAACATTTTCAGGAATTGCTAGTTATTAAAGATAATACTAAGATACAACCCATTCTAGACATCCTTTTATTGTCATCTCTAAATTACATGGAAGGCTTAAGATAACATTGTCTTATCAAACAGTGTGCAGGCCCTTACCACCATGATGCCGCTACCTTTCTGTTAGTGCAACCAAACTCATTTTACTTGATCTACTTTCAAACTTCCAAATTAAATTTATTCAATTTTCTAGTTGATAAGAATCTTTCTTGAGGGGAACGGTAGTTACGGTCATCGACCGGTTACTAAAAGGTTTTAGGTTTTAGGAGTATCTGTTACAAGAGTATCAACAATCTCTACATGTGGATCTTCCATCCATCCTGCACACACCTTACTTCTGGCTAGTTTGACATTGTCATCAGAGACTTGAATGGCAGATTCGTCGCGGCAGGAAACCGGGAAATCGATTGGTGTGGAGATGCCCTTATGGCTGAGGCGCCGACCTTACGGTTTGGTCTCAATTTGGCAACTACAGTCGGGTGTAATCGCCTAAAGGTGAACTCCGACAACATCGACGTGATAGAAACAATGAAGAATGTTGGTTGCTCTTTCGGTCTTCGGCGGCAGTTTTGATGATATATATCACCTTGCGTGATTTCTCACATATTATTTCCAAAGCATGCTCTTAGAGGGACTAATTGTGCTGCTCATGGTGTATTTACATCACTTCCCTATGTTAAAGGAGGCGTTGCAAATTTGTTTTATAATCGAAAGTGCTATTGTGAGCTTGAGCTCACAGGCACCCTTTGCTACAGTACAAACAAAAAAATATTTAAAAAGTTCAAAAAAATCTGAATTTTTTTGGCATCAAACATTGATATATTTTTCACATGCGTACAAATTTTCATGACAAAATGACATTCATGCAGGTCTTAGCAAAAAAAAAAACAAAATCGATGCTCCAAAATGCTTCCAAAAACAGTTTTTTTGGAGCATGATTTTGTTTTTTTTTGCTGACACCTCCACAAATGTCATTTCATCACGAAAATTGGCACGCATGTAGAAAAAACATCAAAGTTTCTTGACAAAAAAGTTCAGATTTTTTTAAATTTTTTTACTATTTTTTCGGATTTTACTGTTCATCCGGGATCACTGGTGCCCGGGATCAATTCCTCCGCGTCCTTTATACATGTCTTACCCACTTTGGCTTTCTCTCCCCTATGTTTTTTGTTAGCCTAGGCATTTGTTAACCTTCTGGTTTTGTGGGTTTAACTGTGCGAACTTTTGCACCATCATGACGTTCGTTTTCTAACGCAAAGCAATACATGTTTCGAGAAATAATTATTTCACTTTTTGCGGCTCTCTAGCGTGTGTAGAGGCGCACACGCTACTAAACACCTAAAACCTAATCAGCAGGCGACTGGAAAAAAAGTACTCGTGGACGTTAATCCATTACGCATTGTAGAACTGTAGAACTATATGCAACACTGGGCTACGGCACAACACTGTAGCGGTGGAGATTAGTCCGCGACCAGTCCAGCGAGACGTCACGTCATACGGAAAGCGCTTACGGCGGCAGAGCCGATTTATAAATTTGACGCGCTGACATGAGCTGAATCGTGCTGAATGATATACTATACCCTTGCGTGACGCACGGATGGATTACGGCGATATTATCGTGTTTAGGGGGATGGCAACGGGCGGATGGAGATCACCAACTTTTGCAAGTACGGCAGTACAGTACTGGCAAAAAAGTACAGAACGTTCGTGTTTCGCGTGCTTGTCGTTGGCTGAAATGTTGACGACCCTGTAAAATAGTTTTTTTCTTTTTTGAGATTTACGACCATGTAAAATAGTATTTGTTTTAGGGGTCCCTGTGAAATAGTACTCTGCCCGAGCCCGAGTGTCACAAGTCACAACTGGGCTCTCCTCAGATCTAGAACTTGCACTGCAGATGCACAAACGCACGGAATGAGTGGGTGGGTGGGTTAACCGGCCCTTAGATTACAGATCCAATGATTCATCTTTAACTATTAGAACATTTTTTAAATACCTATTTATTTTTAAAAGTCAAAAACACTTTAAAAACTTATGAATATTCTAATATCCGAGAACATTTTATGAAAATGGATAACATTTACAAAATTCCAGAACTTTCTAGAAAAACTGTGATTATTTTAAAAACAACTTTGAACATTTTTAGTTTTTGTAATTTAAAAAAAAAATCTGTAACCAATTCTAGATGGGAGTTTTTTCTAGAGAACATCATCTAAAGCTGCTCTAGCTATAAAGTTGAATTGAAGAAAATAAAAAACTAAAAGATCTCATTGTTATTATTTGTTAGTGCCGACGTGGGCTGGCCCAGTCGGTCATCCATGTGTGTTTCCTCGACAGAACGTCGCAAATGAGCATTGACTGGAAAACCCTATTCGCCGCATTTTGCGGCGAATTGACGAGGCTCCGCACACACCGGGAAGATTTGGGCCGGCCCAGTCGCGGTTACCACCTGTTTTGGGAACCTCCTAGGAGGTTCCGTGAACCGATTTTTTCGTTTTTTATCGGTTCTTTTTTGTTTTTTTGTTTCTATTTCTTTTTTCCTTTTTCTTTTTCTTCCTTTTCCTTTTTTTTTTGTTTTCTGTTTCTTCTTTCAGTTTTCCTTTTCAAGTTAATTTTCTCTTTTCAACAAATTTTCTTTCTTTTGTATTTTATTTATTTTTTTTCTTCTCTTATTTCCAAACTTTTTTCAAAATATTCAATTTTTGTTCCTGTTCCCAAAAAAAGTTCAGCTTTCGAAAAAATGTTCTCAAATTCAAAAACATTACACATATAAATTCAAAACTTTCGAAATTCAGAAAAAATGACGGATTTTAATTTTTTTTTTCAGTTATTAAAAAATTTGACACTTGCAACTTTGTGAGGATTTTTCAAAAATTCTTTCAGTTTCAAAATTTGTTCTCAAGATTCAAAAAATGGTCATGCATTAAAAATTTGTTCACGCTTCGTAGTTAGTTCTCTGTTTCTTTTCTTTTCATTTTTTTCAATCTCACAACTTCGTAAAATTTGTTCGCAAATTTAAGAAAAATGTTTGTTTTTCCAATTTTTGTTTCTGAGTTTCAATAAATGTTCCTATTTAAAAATTGTCCATGTTTTCAAAAAAAATTGCATTTGAAAAATGTTTAGGAATTTCAAAAAGTGTTCCAGCTTTCCAAATTTGTTCACAAATATATAAAATGTTCATGTTTTCAAATTTTTGTTCATGTTCCCAAAAAAAGTTCAGCTTTCGAAAAAATGTTCTCAAATTCAAAAAATGTTCTCATTACACATAGAAATTCAAAACTTTCGAAATTAAGAAAATGTTACGGATTTTAATTTTTTTTTGTCGAGTTATTAAAAAAGTTGACACTTGCAACTTTGTTAGGATTTTTCAAAAATTGCTTTCCGTTTCAAAATTTGTTCTCAAGATTCAAAAAATGGTCATGCATTAAAAATTTGTTCACGCTTCGAAGTTAGTTCTCTGTTTCTTTTCTTTTTGTTTTTTTCAATTTCACAACTTCGTAAAATTTGTTCGCAAATTTAAGAAAAATGTTTGTTTTTCCAATTTTTGTTTCTGGGTTTCAATAAATGTTACTGCCACCGTCCCATAATGTAAGACGTTTTTTAACACTACACTAGTGTAAAAAAGCTTCTTACATTATGGGACGGAGGGAGTACTATTTAAAAATTGTCCATGTTTAAAAAAATATTGCATTTGAAAAATGTTTAGGAATTTCAAAAAGTGTTCCAGCTTTCCAAATTTGTTCACAAATATATAAAATGTTCATGTTTTCAAATTTTGTTCACAAATTGCAAATAAAATCGTAAATTCCATAAATTCGTTTGGGAGTCGGAAATTTTAAAAAAAATCATATTTACAAGTTTTGTTTGGAGTTTCGGAAAATGTTCCGTTTAAAATTTTTTTTGCTAATTTTAAGAAATGTTCGTTTTTCTAAAATTTTGTTCTGGACTTTCATCAAATGTTCACGTGCAAAAATTGTTCATGTTTCCAAATTTTGTGTTCGACATTTGAAACTTTTTTCCTGTTCAGTTTTTTAGGTAGTTTAAAAAATGTTTCTGTTCTAAATAATATGTTTGCATCTCGAAAATTCGTTTGTGTGTTGAAAAATGTTTGAGTTTTCTCAAAATTTGTAAATAGAACTAATAATGTTCGTGTTTGATAAAACATTCACGTTTTGTTTTTGAAAAAAAATTGTGTTCGAAGTAGATTTGGCTTGTTGTACGGGCGTCCTAAGTTCATTTAGTTACGCAATGTCAAAATACATAATACGCTAGTCAGGTGGACTGGCAAGGAGCATGCGGTCGCAACTCGCAATCGTTTGGTCGCCAGTTCGATTCCTAGGATCGCGCCTGGCTCACTTTTTTGCTTCCCTTTTTTCTCATGCGGTACAGCTCGATGTGCCGGCCCAGTCGGGCTGCCTCCCTGTGCGTTGCGTCAACAATTACTAAACAGTAGAACTCAGCTAGCTAAGAGCCTCCACAGCGTTTTCACGTTCTCAGCCATCAGATCACTCAAACGTACGGTCGAGATCAGCTCTCGACGTCCCAGGTTACTCACGCACTTCACACACGTCTCGTGGGCTGCTGCTCGCAGAGCGAGTTAGTTTTCTCTCCATAACTGGGCCTTCGAAGGCCCACGTCTTTTCATTTTTTGAATGCTAACGCTAACAGCCCAGGTCGTCCACGTTTCAACGGAGCAGTTTGTTTGTTCGTTCCGCGTCGCCGTTTCTGGCTCCTCGATGCGCGGCCGTCCTTTATGTGCCGCCGACCGCCGTTCTTTCCTCCTTGATGCGCCGTCGTTCCACCATCGGCGAGCTTCTTATTCGCGACTGCCTCGGCACCGATTCCGTCTCCTGCCCTGTATCCGCAGCCCCTTCCTTATTGTATTTTAATCTCGTGTCTTTTGTAGTTCGTCTGTGGCGGCTGCGGCGGCAGCCGCACCGTCGACGGCCTCTCTCAAAATATGGCGACACAGATGGGCAGCGGCAGGATGTTTTTTCACCTTCGTGTGCATGGCAGTGTTTATGTGATGGCAAGATGATACGGGCGACGAGGGGATGGAGCTGACAGTGCTGCTCTTCTCCGTTGAGATCCAAGTGAGCAGTTACAATATTGCAGCTGTCCTACATCGACATGAGTACATGTACTGCATCTGCTTCACCGTTTATTTATTTTTCTTTGCAAGAAATAATGAGACGATCTTCCATATCTTTTTGTTTAGGCTGTCAGCTGTGCTTGATTAATTAAGGTGTGGGGTACCTAGAGTATAATCACAAAGCGTGGAGAAGTGACCATTCAACACTTCTGGTCTGCTGCTTAGACGTCATGTCTTATCCATGATTTGGAGCTACAACATGTACACGAATGAAAATGGGTGACCAGAACGCAAGTTGATGGAGAGAGTAATGATTCAATTATATATACATTTGTATCATGGTATCTTAGTGGCAGGAAGATATATTTGTCTCCAGAAATGACCCATTCACTATTTGTTGATGGGAATTTTTATTTCAATAGTTTTTTATTGGAAAGCGAGATACAGCTCTGTATCTCATATTTTTAGCAACCTGCAAAAACTAAGATCCGCTTATTGTATTTATAATTTCTGTGGTATTTGATCTAACTTCCAAGCCATAGTCGTAAAATATCATATACATGCTATTGATTTGTATATTTGTCAATGGTAATTATTCATTCCATTTTTCAGCTATTCTTTATTCGACCAATAGTTTGACATATACAAACTGACAAAATTGTTGGCCAGGAGCGCAATTATGCTACTTTATTTGCAGCTATATGACTCCTCCCTGTTTTTCTCACAACTCCTCCCTGTTTTTTCTCACAATGAATAATTTATATTTCCTCTGTTTCAATTGTTTGTGTCCATTCCTGCCAAGACAGGAAGATATGGTGAGTATATTCACTGTAGGCTCGGCAACCTGTGTATGGAATGTATAACTTCAGTTTCTTTATACTTCTATGATGTTTATCTTATCTTTTCTTGCTTACATTGGGACCTTTTGTAGCTTCCACAGGGTTGATCAGAGGTAGCATTGTAGCGACGTAGAAACATCTGCGTTTTTATCCTTATTAAGACATCAATGAGTTAGTTCATCTTAGTATTCACCATGTGCTGATATTTGCATTTCACTATTGTTCATTTTTGCGCAGTGATGTCATGTCGGCATACGATGATGTAGGCAAGCTCAATGAGGCTTGCATGCATCATTTTCCTTATTCAAAAGGAGGCGATATCCCTTTATATGCTGGCTTGCTACATTGTTAGTAATTTGAGCCTCTCCTGCCCATCCCTCATATTATTGCATGTGTTGCATTGTATAGAAATAGCCTCTTTATAGAAATGAGATTCTCTTTAGGAAACATAAACATTAGGATTGATTTATTTCCTGTATATTACATTGTGCACAATATATTATATCTCCAAAACCCTTTTGGATGTTTTGGTACATGATATTTTGAACCATACAAACTTTACTTTCTGTTGTGACAACTCAACATTTATCAAACAATTCTATTGTTACTCTTCCTAAGATGGACGGGCACGGCAACGCGCGCCTATATGGTCTAGTTTGACGCAAAGAGCGTCCAGTAGGACCTCCCGCATTGACTAGGAGCACTCGGATTTTGCACTGAGGAACACTGGTAAGGAGTCCTCCTATTCGGGGAGTAGGGCATAGAATAGAGACTGAGAGAGGTAACATGCACCCCCATCGCTAATCTGCAGTATGTTTAGTCTATGGTTATGTTTTATTATTTATTGTATACATGGTGAGCCAACCCCAAAAACGAGTTTGCACTGTGTTCTTTTTGTTCATAAGTTTTTTGTTCAAAAATTTAAAATAATATGTAATTGTTTCACGATTTTCTAAAAAAATGTTAGTTTTTTAAAAAATTCCAAAAATTAGAAATGTCAAAATTATTAAAAATATATATGAATAAAAAGGAAATAAATTAAAACATAAAGTATAAAATAAAATGACGCATAAAATAAAAGGGACTCGTAAAATTGAAAGGAAAAATAAAGATGAGAAAACAACAAGAAAAAACCATAGCAGAAAGGAAAATAATGCATCAATGGGCCGACCCAATATCGCCACGGGAGTGCATGCTTGGTCACTATCTGCCGACTCACCCGTGGAATATGATGTGCTCCAGTAAGAACGTGCTACACTACAAATGTTGTATCTCGATTATTATGAGGGATATACTATATTGTCTTCGGTATTGGACCGGTTCAATAGCGCACATAGAGGGAACATTTTTTGATTCGGGTCTTCCATGCTTTCATGGTTAATTTCCTTTGGTGTTTCCCTTCCTTTTTTTTAGTTTATGCTATTTCTACTTCTTTTACTTTTTCATTTCTTATTCTTTATTTGTATTTTTAGTTTTAACTGTTGTGTTCTTTACTATAATAAATACAAGATGTTATTTTCAAATAGTCAAACAGTTTTTTAAATGTGCGGCACTTTTAGAAACCACATGAGCTTTTTTCCTAAAAGTCATGAACACCTTTTGAAATTACGCTAATATTTTCAAAAAATACGTGAGCACCCAATTCAACTTCATATTTATTGTAACTTGACCTTTTAAAATTTCATGATTAGTTTTTTTCAAATGAGTGAACACTTTCTTACTTACATGAATATTTTTTGAAGTGTTGAACACGTTTAAATCTTTTCGCGGGTAAAATACGTTTAAACTACATGGATATTTTTAAAACTTGGGTAAAACATGGATTTTTTTTTGTAGAAAAGCACTCAGTCTGCCTAGTTAGACGCGCATACACACGTAATAAACCTAGATAGTATCCACATTTGTTTTATCTGAGCTTCGGTGCCGATATTATACGCCATAATGCTAAGTTTTCCTTTTGTTAAATACCAATGCCCACTCAAAAAAATAAAAAAATACCAATGCCGTACTTCAGTATAGAGTAGTAAAAAAACTCGTTCGTTGCAATGGGAGGAAAAGTATCACACGCCGCTAAGCCAATAACCGTAACTCAAGACTCCAATAGGTCCATGTTATTTATTTGAACACGGAATCTCATCTATTTTGCCACTTATCCTTCTCTCACCATCGTCGACGGTGGCCTCAGTGCTCACATAGTCACAAAGCATTTGAATGTGGTCAATCCTAAGACGTCTCTCTCTCCGGATAAGATGAGAAATATGCTTTCTTTTTTTCGTGTGAGGTTTTGCCGACGCGTCCATGTGTTGTTATAGATAATTTCTTTCGTCTCCAATCTAATTTTACTGGCGTGTTCATTTTCAGTCCGGATCTACCCAGATACGAAAGAGGCGGATCATGCACTATTAATTAAGGCTGCACCCTAAATAACATCTTACAAATGGTTAACAGGTAAAATAATATCATATTCAAATTATACACATTTTTAATTAAATTCATATATAATATGTTAAAATTGGCGTTACAGTTTAAAAGATATGACTATTTTATAAAACATATGATATGGACTACAGGTAAATTAGACCAAATGTCAGGGTGTTTCCGCAAAGAACAAACAGTTTTTTCTGGAGTCATTTGAACGTGGACTGTAGGTTGATTTGAGGAAACTGCGGGGATTTTTACGCAAACAGTGAAACATTTTCTCTGATATCGCTGGACTGTGGGTTGATTTAAAAAAGCGTAGGAGGTTTTCTGCAAAATGACAAGATGACCGGACATGTAGAAGCATTCCTAATTTGTTACTCCGCCTGTCCTATAATATAAGACATTTTTTGACACTACACTAGTGTTAACACTAGTAGAAAACAGGGAATTAGTCCCGGTTCCAGAGGGTCTTTAGTCCCGGTTCTGGAACCCGGACAAAAAGGTCGGGACTAAAGCCCAAAACCTTTAGTCCCAGTTTGCCTATGAACCGGGACAGAAGGGGCTCCATGTGGCCGCTGCGGGGCACCCAGGCAGGAGGACCTTTAGTCCCGGTTGATAACACCAACCGGGACCAAAAGGCATCTACCTGTCAGTAGCTGGCAGGAGCTGGGTTTTTTTTAAAGGGGGGGGGGGGTTAGGGGGTTTTGGAGGGTTAATTTAGGGGTTTCATATTGTGTGAGCTAGCTAATAGAGAGAAGTGTCATCTCTTTCTTCGTGCTTGGTCGACGCTAGGTACTATACATATAGAGAGAACTTGACACGCTAGCTAGTAAGCAAATGAAGGAATCATTAATTACACAAGATCGTCATGAGAAGTGACCTCTCTTTCTCCGAGAGATTGGTCGAACAACAAGCTTTCGTATATCTATCCGACGCTACTAGCTACATGTATACAATATAAGATCTCTTACAATCCCTAACATCTAAAGTCTATATCAATTTCCACATGGTATTCTCCCTTCTCATTGATGACGTGGTCAAGAAAGAATCCCGCCAATTCCTCCTAAATTGCTCGTATGCGATCATGTGGTAGGAGTTCATCCCGCATCTGCCAGATCTAATTTAAAGAAGGAGGTCAATACATATATATGAATGAAAATCAACACAAATGATGGTAACAAAATAAAATTGTGAATATTATTGTTTACGTACTTCATATTGTTTTCCAGAGTAGCCCCGCTGAGAGGTCGCGTTGTAGATGAACTCGAAAACGTAGTATCCTCAAAAATCATTCCCGGCTTCCTACCACAAGCACTTTACGAGAAATAGAGTTCAATCAAACTGATAGTCAAGCATGATAAATGATATTGATGAAACCCTCGGGAACTAGCTAGTACTCCCTCCGTTCCAGAATATAAGGTGTATTGGTTTCCGTGCAAATCAACCATTTGAATGTTTGACCAAGATTATAGAATAGAATAACAACGTCTGCAATACCTAACAGATAAAATATGAAACTACTTTTCATGATGAATTAAATGATATAAATTTCGTATTGTGGATATTTATATATTTTTCTAAAAACTCGGTCAAACATGCACTTTTTTGACTTTTGGAAAAACAAATACACCTTATATAAAGGAACGGAGGGAGTGGTACTTACTTTCGGGTGTGTAAATTGCAACTCCCTCAGCAGTCCCGGAATTAATTCCGGTGAACTCTTTCCAAACCCTGTCAGACAAAGAAAATAATTACGTTATATTAGGAAATGAACAAAGTTGCCGATATGGTGCGATAGTGATCGATTGGACTTACTTCTGGAGCATTGCAGTCATGTCCGCATAGTCCTGAGCATCTTTTCATCTCAAGTCTAAGACAGTTACTACTCCCTGGTCAAGCTTAATCTCTAGCAGAATAAAGTAAAAGCTGCGCACGCATGCATAACCCATCAATTACATTACTATAACCTCGAGTAAGGGAAACCAAATAAGCACAAGACAACAACACTCACTTCAAGTTGTAAGGAAAGAGTATTTTCCCTTTGTTTTGATTTCGAAGCAACAATTGTAGCAAGTTGTCCTCGGTATCTTGGACTCTGTTTTTAACCGACCATTCAGGTGAACAGGTTCGTGTCTGGAACCGAGACCAAAGGGGTCCGACGAATCAGGACCAATGCCCCACGAGGCCCGGCCTGTGCCCTGGCCTCACGAACCGGGACTGATGCCCCCTTTGGTCCCGGTTCATGAATGAACCGGGATTAATGCCTTTATTCTGACCTTAACCAAAACCCTGTTTTGTACTAGTATAAAGTACAATGTTATTGGACGAAGGGAGCAGTAGGTATAGGTTTCACAGCGGTCGCTGGCCTGTGCCCTCCGCTTCGGTGGCACGAGCGGGCACGCGCGGCCGGCGCTCCGGCACGGCCACAAGCGCGCTTGTCTCCACCCCGGCCCGCGTCTCGCCGCCAGAGTGATTAGTAAAGCCATCCATTTTGAGACGTATATAGACGTGACTGATTAAGACAAGCCGTTGAACCCCTTGCACAGGGCAAAATCTAGAATCCAGCTAGCTTAATCGTGTTTTTTATTTCACATATCTTTAAATTAATTTTGTAGACATATTATACAAGTAAACATTATAGTCGAAGTTGTGCATTGAAAATCAGCAAATGTCAAGTGTGCCTTATATGTTTACCCGCAAAAAAGAAAAAGAAAAGGTGTGCCTCATATCTTGGAAAGGAGTCACTATATATATTGAGTACAGTAGTTGAGGAGAGCTTTAGAATTGATGAAAATGATAGTCCCATGTCCCGGGCAAGTTAACACAAATCATTCAGCTTAGATACTACTTTTGGGCATATCAGCACAGAAAATCACATGTCATAAGGCGTTGCACTGCCTGCAATGCGGAAATGGGGACGACTGCTGGGTAAGAAGGATTGTAGAACCGCCCGTATTAAGCACTGAGATGCGGGCGTTAATGACGCAAGCCGATTATGATGGTGCACTGCATAGTTTTAGGAAGAATATAATTCGGGACTGGACTGATGTGGAGAAACAAAAGAACCATAAGGTTTTGCCACAAATTCATCTCCATTTGCATAATATTTTGCAGAAGAAAAACTTGTCCGTAAGTTAAAAAACCTCTTTATGAACTGAAGCAATCTCCTAGACAATGGTATACAGAGTCAAGTTGATACGAGAATCGAGTTCGAGAGATTAGGTTTGCGGTATGTCGGCTACCGCAGTCTCGCGATATGCCAGATCAGAGATCGATCTGCTGCAGCCGAGACCGACGGGAACTCGATCAACTGCGTGACAGAGCAATTGGATCAATTTGTTAGTTTTCTCGACGGCCGCTGAAGGTCTTTCTCCACTGTATCCGACGTTTCAAGTCCCGAGAAGATTTCCGCCTGTGCCCTACGCATCGATCTGCTAGCCGCAAGTTGCTGCTGCTGATTTCTGTGTTCGTGGTCGCTGCTACTTGCAGCAGTGCACGCCTGGACGATTGCTACTAGTACTCCACGTCATCACTCAAGGGCATCAACCGAAGCCAAGCAGTACTACTACTCTACATCCCACGTGAACGACATGGGATTCCTCTCACGTGAACGACAAGGCAGTTTGGATCAAGAAGTTTCTTGAAGAATTAGATGTGGTTCCAAGTGCAATGAATCCCTTGGAGCCCTATTGTGATAATAGCGGTGCCGTGGCTCAAGCAAAGGAGCCAAGGTCCCAGCAGAAGTCCAGACATATGCAATGCAAGTATCACCTGATTGGATATCATGTTGAAGAAAGGTCTAGTAAATGTACTCGAGATTCACACAGACCTGAATGTGTCAGACCTGATGACGAAGCCTCTAGCATGGGGAAGCATGAACAACAACGGATTGCCATTGGTGTAAAGGAAGTTATGTAATCCAGATATTGACTCTAATGAAAGTGGAAGACTGTTGGAAATGTGCCTTAGAGGCAATACTATTTGTATTATTTATTTCCAAGTTTATAGTTAATGTTTATATTCTATGTTATAACTGCTAGGGTTCTTGAATATGCGATTCTGAGGAAAACTCAAAGCACGTGTAGAAGTATAAATGGTAAAACCAGATTCCTAGTCTTGCCTCTAAGACTAGCTTAAGTGTTAATTTGATGATACCATTTTCCTAATCATGGTCATATGCCAGTTACATTTTAGAGCATGGTATTGGTAGAACACACTTATGTTGAATTGACTGAAGTTATTTGTTATACTTAGAGATTATATCATCTTAAGTTTATACTCTCTCCGTTCTCAAATATTTGTCTTTCTGGACATTTCAAATGGACTACAACATATAGATGTATGTAGACATATTTTAGAGTGTAGATTCATCCATTTTGCTTCGTATGTAGTGACTTGTTGAAATCTCTAGAAAGACAAATATTTAGGAATGTCATCTGTAACGGGCGGGGGGGGGGGGGGGGGTGGGCTTGGTCAAGGCGGTCAGAAGCAGGCGTGGCAGCGGTCTGGACTCCCGCAAAACCCGTCATGTTGAAATCTCTAGAATAGATGCTCCCAGGACAGGCGCCTACATTTGTGCGTGCTGGCCAGGAGGGAACCCGTCGGCGGCACGGCCCGGCCACGCGCCTGACGCACTACGGCACGGCTCGGCCACGCGCCATTAACATAAGCCCGAGCCCAGTCTGAGTACGTCAGTGCGGCGATTAGTTAAGATAAACCCCATCGTAGATCCCCCTGAAGGGGCGAATCTAGACGGCTTAACTAATCTACTTTTGGGAAGTAAGCATCTAGCCAGCGCAGCAGCCACCCCCACTAGCTATACTGTCAGTACATGCATTGGCTCCTCTCCTTAAACTTGGTCAATGTACAGTGCATTGGTGCGGTTAATTAAGTTGTTTGGTGATGATCGTTATATTGTACTAGGATTAGACCAACCAAAAGGGCATCCAGTCCGGTGCCAACCAGCCAACACGAATATAGGGCTGGATGCTACGTGCCTTTCTTCTTTGTTTCAGGAAAGGGAAATGTTAGGTCCACTAGTCCAGTAACCACCGGTGCTGCTGGAGCCTCTAGATTTAACTTATCATGCATCTACATAAACAATAGGTTGCCAGATTAATGTGTAAATAAGTAATCGGTTATAGAGATTCATTAGATAGCTGACATACGCAATACGTAGTGCTGAGGAAAACAACTTACAAACCAGAAATAAAAACTTCATAACTTCATAAGGGAACAAGGACATGGGATCCGAAGATCTGACGAGAACACGCGGCTTAAACTCAGAAAAACCTTTTTTTTGCGGGGACCTCGAACAAACCCTTGATAGTTGAAATGGTGAGGTGATGATTTGAATGCTATCTTTTGATGCGGATATAGGCCAGCCAACCGTGAATTATTACACAGATAGTTGGACTCCATCTTGAAAAAACCAGTGCCCATGAAAATTGTTGTATATATATGACAAATGCATATATCATAGAGCATTACTTAGTATTTTTGATAAATGAAATTTATTTATTTAGTGACAATATAGTCACAACCCCCACAAAAAACATCATCACAGCAAGCCGATACAATCGCACTTGAGGGACTTGAGTTTATTCTTGGTCCTTTGCATACTAGATGCATGCAATGACGCAGTGGGGACAAATAGAAAAGGCACAATGATACACAAGGACAAACAAAACTAATATGTAGGGGCCTCTATCCAAGCCTAGACTGCCATATCTGTGCTGCCCGGTAAACATCACTTGTGTCGCCAGCTCCACCTTATTTTTTCCGAAACAACAGGCCTCCCCATCAATTTTCATTAAATAAACCGCTGCAAGTTTACAAGGTTGAAACTAAGAGAACCTCAAAAGAAAAGAAAACATAACAGGGGATTAGAACCCCAAACAAGGAGCAACAACAAAAGAAGCATGATCACAAATCAGACAAGCATACTGGTGAGAAACCATCGACCACATCTTGCTTACATGCATTCTTGTGAGATAGGTGTGGACGGTGGTGTGCACCGCTTGGGGACAGCAAGGTTGGATACCTACGATTGACGACAAAATTGGGCAGTGGTGTGCTAACAAAGAGGGAGAGGACCACGGGAGGAAGGGTGGATGGGCACTCATCATCATATGCATGTCGATGTTTTGGAAGCATAGGGAATACAATCGTCTTTGATGGCGATACACCATTGGTCATATAGGTAATACGGACTATCGAGAGGGAAGGTCGCCTATGGAAACAAGGAGGGCTACTCAAGGGCGATCTAGAAAATTTCTTTGCATGGTTGTGTATGTGGACTCAGCGAGAGTAGTTCCTTAGGTTGGTATAATGTATGATAGACGAGTTGTTACATTGTCGTAATAACTTGATGTGGAGGGCTCTTCAGCCATTCTACTTATAATATATGATACGCATGCTTGTGCATATTCGAGAAGAAAGAACAAAAGCAACATGGCGAAATACTTCCCTATCAAATCCTAATTACAAAGGTTATCGGCGCAAAAGCCTCTCGGCAAAGCATCAACCTTGAATTCTTCTTACCACCGGGCGCCCATCCTAGTCTTCCTGCGCTCACCTCCTGGATCACCATCTTGATCATCATAGCAGCTCCATCTTCAAATCTTCTTTGACCTTGTCCCATCTGGAGAAATGCCCAAGTGTTAATGTAGCTATACAGCTACTCCCAAGTAAATATAACAGCAAAATTATTACCATGAAATTTATGGCAAAAACAAGCATCATTCCTAGTTCTCCATAGTGTTCAGCACACTGCAGTACCCTCTCACCAGCTCCACCTTAATTATTTCAGGCTGGCCATCATGGTGGTATCTTACCCGGTATCATATGCACTCGGGACTAGCAAACGTGCTGATGTAACAGACAATAAAAGAAGAAAGGTAGATATTGTATCATAATAAATGTTATGCTACTATGTATCATGCATATCAATAAATAAGATCATATATGATACTATTTTATGATACTATGCACTATGAAGGTAGTATATTATACACTAGTATCATATGCATGGAGAGAGAGGGGCATGATATCAGTATATGATACTCCCACAATGAGTAGCCTCCTGTCATTCCCACAAAGTATAACTATTTCATGATATCATTGATTTCTTGATTTCGATATTTTCATATTAACAACTTCTGCATGGATATTCGAGCAGCACAAGGTAAAACCCTTACTCTCAAATTATTATTATTATTTTGAAACAATACTCTCAAATTATTTTTTATTCTCATTCTCATAAATTTTCCCCTAAAATTAGTAATCTGGAAATTATAATGGCATGTGACACTGACATCCCCTCATCCCTCGGCCTATATAAATGGGAGCTCAAGCAGGCTCCAATCTCCATAGATCAGACCAGCCATGAGAAGTAGTTAATGCTAATCATCTCAACAAAATTACATTAGTGAGCCTCCTCCCCTACTACCAGGCTACTACTGCCGCTTCCTCTCGCCTCTCTCATCCATCGGCTCTAACCTCTCCACACGAACTCGTCGATCAAGCAGACGCAAGCTGCTGCGAGCTGCCGGCTTGCAATGGGGCACCACTACCAGCTGTTCGAGGACCCGTTCGCGAGCAGCATGTCGTCGCTGGAGCCGGACATCTTCTCCGGCACCGGCGTCCACCACCACCTCACGCCGTCCATGCAGTGGCTGGGCGTCGGAAACCACGGCATCCCAGTGGCGCCGACCTCCTCGGGCGGCGACGGCGACGGCTCGGGCTCCCATCGCAAGATCAGCCACAACGCCTACGAGCGAGACCGACGCAAGGAGCTCAACGAGCTCTACTCCGACCTCCGCTCCCTCCTCCCCGAAGTCGATCGCACCGTAATTACATCGTTTAATTAAACCCAACTCATTCATCTTCCTCTGAGACTCTCATATAGTACATGGGAGAGGTTCTGTCATGAGCATCGAATCAATTTATCTTTGACTTCCTTCAATTGACTGTGGTGCAGAAGAAGCTGAGCATTCCAATCACGGTTTCACGGGTGCTCAAGTACATCCCAGAGCTGCAGAAGCAGGTGGAAGGCCTGGAGAAGAAGGAGGAGCTGACGCGGGCCAGCTGCAAGCCGGGAGTGCTGGCCATGAGGAGAACACGGCTCCTATTGTGTCCTCCACCTGCATAGACGACAGGGATATCATGGTCCAGGTCAGCCTGGTGAGCACTATGGCTGGAGATCTGCCCATGTCCAAGTGCATCAACGTGCTGGAGAATGAAGGTCTTCGCCTCATCAGCTCGTCCACTTCCGCATTCCAGAACAGGACGTTCTACAGCCTTCATCTTCAGGTACACATCTGCCTTTTAATTCCTGTTGGTAATCTCTGTCATCGATGCTTGCGATTTGATATTTTGTGGCTTCCTTTTGGTAATATGTCATGTGGATGCTTATGATTTTATCTTAACAAACAATATATAGTACGATTTGCTAAAACTCAGCAAAAGGCACGTCTATTTCTATTTCTAAAGTGTTTAATTTGAGGACATTTTTGGGGGCTACTTTTTTGCTATATATGAAATTGTATCTGGTCAGGCACTGCCACGCGTTATCTACTACTAGGACTAAATGTAAGTTAGTTACTTCAAATGCAAGTTAGTTTATTGTAATATTGGAATGACGTTTTGCTTCGACCTCCATAGATCTTCCCCCAACCCCATCCCCAATAAAAGATCATGATTGTTAACTCAAATCAGTGGTGGGGACTGTAGCCTGCACTTTGAATTTAAAAGGGTGGCATAGTACAACAAATGGTGAATGGTACATTTCGTTTACCTTGACCAGAATTTGCAAGGGCGAAGCTGATGCTAGGAATATGTATTGTAAATGTCAAAACAGATCACAACGAGTCTATCCGACTGCTCAAATGGTTCTTGGTTATAGTACCAAGAACTATTTTAACAGTATATAGTAGGGATTACATGAAACCTCGTCATTCTAGGTTGACCAAGTTCCATCTTTTGGGCTTCGAGTTGCATTCTCTCCCTCCTTCTCCCTCCTCACAACCGCTCCCTCCTCCCTTAATATAACCACAAACGATGTCTCCTACCTCCCCATCCTCCTTTCCCCTTGTCGTCGTTAGAGACCAGTGGCCAGGCTAAATTCCGGGATGGGTCAATGAAGGTAGCAGTGGGGAGGTATTTGCTCTAGTAGCCTTCGACAATGACACGTGATCTACAGGCAACCACTTGAAGCAAGAGATACGGCTCTGCAACATTGATGGTGGTGTTTTTGGATGGATCAACTGTTTCTAATGGTGAGGCGTCAGTGGTCGTGATCCCATCTACTGGTACGCAGGCGATGGCGACATCCATCTTTGTCCCAACGAGGTAGCCCTTCACTTTGGCGCACGGATGGCACCATGGTCCTGCGATGCTAGGTGGTTCATGCAATGGGTCGAGGGTCTTAGACCTTCAGATCCGGTGGCAACGAGGAGTATGTATTGCCGATCAATTTGGTGCCACATGAGAGGACGGTACGAGACTGCCAGACTGTCCCGTATTGGGATGTTGGCGGTGCCTGTGACTGTCCTCCCTCGCCAATCTTCACCTCATGTTATACGATGACCTTCGTCATTTTGAGTGTTTGGTGGCGACTGGCACATGTTGCGGTTTGAATGTATGCTTGTGTGGGCATGGACTTCACTTGTGTGGTGTCTCATGTCAAGACCATGGTGTACATTTAGCTATTGGGATCACGTAAAGTGGTGGTGACAATATGTTGATGACTACGATTTGGTGATGCTCCTCGAATACTCAGTCTCAAGCTCCAGGCAAAAAACCCATTGCATGACCCTAATTGCCTATACCTGGCAATGACGGTGTTTTTCATCATTACCTTATTGAAGGAATTTCTTTACGATTTGTTTGGACTTTATCTTCATGGTGAAAACTCAAGACCTCCCTATTGGTGGTTGTATTAGGCGACGTCAGCGCTTGAGCACCATTCCCTTCCTTGAGACTTTACTAATTGAGAACCTTTCTCATTGTTCTTATGATGTGAAGACATGGTTGATGCGGATATGGTCGTTGTAGTAGTTTGTCGTCAATGTTTTAATCTCTTTGGGGTTTCTTTTTTTTCCTCCACCTAGGAATAGCTTCGGTCTTGTATTAGTTTTTGTGCATTTGTGTGGTTCTGGTTCTGGTCGTGTGCATCCTAATTATGGAGAGGCCGGGTGTGTGCTCATTGCATTTGTATTCACTTGATGTTTCATTTTGAGTTCATAAAATCCACCCTTTTGTCAAAAATGTATTATGGGCTCCAAGGATTCAACCTACGAACATATCAACATTCCTTAGTGATCAATCATCGCAAACTTGTCAAAGAGGACATGTTCCCAATCAGTGGCGGAGGTAGGCAGGAATCTCAGGAGGGGCCAAAAGGCAAAACATGAAAAAAAAATAAGAGGGTAAAGATTGATCTTTTTCTTATCTAATCCCTGCATAGTAATTTTTCTTCACTGTTTTGCCTAATGATAGGGGGGGGGGGGGGCACGGCCCCCTCAGCCTTGCACTAAGCTCCACCACTGTTCCCTATGTTTTGGTCTTTCTTTCGACATGGGAGAGACGAGCACTTGGTTGAATGAGGACTTTGCTTCTTACCGTAGCTGCATAGGTTGGGTCATTTCGTACTACACTAAATCTAAGTGTGACAGGGTCTTAATCCAATGTAGCTAGACCCACATGTACCTCGATTGGCCTTGTTTTTTTTTTCTCGCATCCTTTCCATCCTAAACTAAAGGGCGGGAGGGGGCATCATGATCATGCTGATACAACTAATGGAATAGATCAAGCTTGTTGTATTTGGATTTATGTCAAGGGAAAAGGATATATTATGGCATGATTAAACACCAAAACTCTTGAAATGATGTTTTGCTTGTGTGACCAATTGACTCCATTAAGCATGGATGTGTAACAAGTAAACAAAGGAACATCCCCTTAATTCGTTATGCAATGACATATATGGATGTGATAGAATGCATGGATCTTTTTCCCACTCTCTAGGCCTCTACTCCTTCGAGAGTCGATTAGTTGTACTAGCGAAAAATGGATATTTGGATGATATTTTTATGAATCTTTATGTGGATTCCTACGTGGTATCCATTTTTTTCTAATACACTAAGCAGTAACACTACAAATGTGTCATAAACTTTTAAATTTTATCTTAATATGTCATTATGATCAACCATGGAATGGCAATTTTATTCCCAAGAACTTACAACTCCATCATATTTCCCATTGAAACAGAGAACCCAACGAACAATGAGCAAGGAGTGTCCAGCATTTTGTGAAGAACTGGAGAACGTCATGAAGCAAAAGGCTGGACTGCGTCTACATCACTAGCAGATCGTAGCACAATAATGGCGTATACTATCATACATGTTTAACCATGAACCAAAACGTATGTTGTATATATAAGAAAATGATCTAAGATAAGTAGTATCGATGCATGCATAATATATAATATAAAGTAGGATGTTCCACATAAATAATTGTACATAAATTTTAGGTGTATCCATCTGTGTTTTGAGTATAGTAAGTATGCATGATAAAAACAGGCAAAAAATAAATGTAGAGTTTGCCGCGAAGAAGTGGTGTGCACTCTCGTGAAAGACATCCATCGAAGGGCATCTCTAGCTCTTTCCATCTCCTTTAATCTCCTAAACTATTTCCCAACCTTAATCCTTCAAATTTTCATAGATTAAGCTATTTTCCACCCATCCCTTCCCCTAAACTTAACTTCTCAAATGAGGTTGACCCAACATAATTAAGAGTATGTCTCCTCCTTATTCTTCCTTCTGTGCGCCCAACGACGACTTATGGCATGTAGATGATGTCCATGAGCTATCTAGGACGCACCAAGGGTAGATTATTTGTAGAAGTAATTTGATAGAGAGTCACCGAGCATGACGTACACGTGCAAGGGAGGAGTCAAGAAAGTCAGCGAAATCTGAGCCTATGGGCTACAATTTGGACACTTATTTGACTCAATGGGTTCTTCTACTATTCATACCCCTAGTGGCATGATGGTGTGGTCAAAGACGCAATGGTTCCTCGGAATCGGCGATGACGGCTAGCATCCATGTTTCTTTGTAGGTACTTCTCAAAAATGCATTTTCTCAAAAAAAAAAATTTTGACAGCCAATTTCTTTGGGTTTTTTATTTTGCCTAAAGCTCTGTTAAATCATTTGCCCATGAAATTTTACACACTCCTAATACACTCGACCATCTTTGATTTTAAAAAATACAATGTTTTTTTAGAGAAAAAAAGTATATTTTTAATTTACTGTTAAAGCCAATGTCGGGGCATCCAAATGCCACCCTCCACGACTCAGTTGAAAGGACCACAACACTAATTTAAGCTAACATTGCATTACAAATTCATGGATAGGAGGGGGAAAGTCACGACTTCACATTCATAAAACTATAATTAAACTAAACTACTTGTTGACAGACAGATTGTGCGGTGGCAGCGAAATTTGGCATTTGTGGCATTGCTAGGGGTGTTGACGAATGCTTCAACCAGGGCCGGTATGGCCTGGGATTCTGCCTCGATGTTGGGGCCATGGCCGGCAATTCTAGGATGGGTACGAGTGCAATGATGGGTGCTGGGATAATCATGGGGACGAGGAATGGGATGGGCGCGGCCATGGCGTCCTCCTCCTTACATCAGCATGGGGAGGTCCAGGATCATATGATATTGGTCTCATACCACGCCAAGGTATCTGACTCCTTCGACTTGATCTCATCATCCCAAAGTTGAAGATGAAGGACAATTCATCTTACTGCGCCATGGCATCGAGATGGATGAGAGAGAGAGAGAGAGAGAGAGAGAGAGAGAGAGAGAGAGAGAGAGAGAGAGAGAGAGAGATGACGACAAATGGATTCAAATGGGGACGAGAGGGGAGGTTGTTGACCTTTGATAAGCCACCATGGGTGCCATTAAGTTTACAGTTGAGGATGCGGAATGCGGCGGGCAACAATCAAGGGGCACGCTTCCGAATGAGAAACGGTGCCACACTCATTGCCTCCCGGCTGCTCACATGGCACCTTCTGGCCTTATCACACGCAAGCCAGGAGAGATGATGTTGTGTGGCTTCCCTCCGACGGGCCGCCACAAGAATCCGATTTAGTGAGACATGTATTAACAGTCGGGTCATTGGTCGTCAGTGGTGGGTTAGAGGACTTGCAACTTCAAATCTCAGCCGTGGTGCAAGGAAGCAGAAGCTGAATTTTCTCTTCCGCGGTGGTTGTTCTGTATGGAGCAATCCCGCAACCTCTAAATATGAAGTCGTGTGTTGGAGGCCGCATGACTTCAAATCCCGGTCGTGGCGTGAGGATGTAGAAGCTGAAGTTATACTCCCACACTCATGGTTGAGTATGAAGCAACCTCCATATAGATGACTTCCACAGCCAACAAATATGGAGGCTACAAAGTTTTTTGTGAAGCGAGCTCCATAAATTATGGCGGTCGTGAATCATATACCACTCTGCTAGAATATCATTTTGCCCAAAACTATATTCTTCGTTATTATGACAATTAAGCTCATATATGCCAACTCTACTATAGTTGCTCTTAGCCTTTATACTATGCAAAGGGCTTAGAGCATCTACAACCACAATGGGCTAATATGCCTTCCTAAACATTGGCGGACGCGTGCGATCAGTGTCGGGCTTGTCCGCCTCAAACAACTATTTGTTAGAACACACAAACACAGTCCCGATACGATCCTCCCTACTTTCAAGCATTTCAACAAACATGTTGTGTGCCGCACTGCCGGAGCTAGCAGGGGCGTCTCGGCATAGCTAGCAGCAGTGGCGGAGCCAGGGGGACGAGCAGGGGCCAGCCCCCCCCCCCCCCCCCCAACGATCGACGATTGTTTTACTACGCACGAGTAATTAGCGATAGGATTGGGTTAACGCAGGTATTTGGCCCCCCTAACTCAAACAGAAAGAGTAAAATATGTGAAAGGAAAGGGCCCATAATAGAGCCCAATCACAGTTATGGCCTCCGCCCTCTTCCTACTACTAGCCCATGTTGCCTCCAAAAGAAATATACTACTAGCCCATGGCGTAATTTTCCTGGCCCCCGACGTGATTAGCGCGTGATTTGAGGGTATTAGCGCTGGGCGCTGGCGGTTGTCGCTGCCTCTTGCGCTCCCTGCCCATGAGTAGAGATTTGAGTCCGATTAATCAACAAACACCGGCTCCATGAGGAGCGACCTGCAGATTACTCCTGTCAATTCTCTAGCGTCCTAGTCAACCAGCCAAGGTTAGCATCAATACTTCTATATCCAATTTTAGTTAATTTAATGGTGATTTACAATGCTAATTCATTTTAAATTTCTTTTGTTGATCTGCTTAGCGCTTATAAAAGAAAAGCACTGCCAAACATCACAAAATATTAATTAAATTTTTATGCATGTTGTTTTGAGCTCTCTACCTACTGATTATGTTAATGGGGCTAATGGGCAAGTTATCCATCCCGGTCCAATTGAATCCGTCTGCTGAATTGCATGATAATCTACACTGAGAAGGTAATTATCTAGGAATCAGGTCATCTTCTGATGAAATTATTGGTAATTTTGATCTTATTGAAAATTGTAGGGTAAACTTTAACTAATACAAATTTAATACGTCAATATAGTATTGCAGTAAAAAAAGCATTGAGTTTTTTTGTCTTGTATCAAGTTTATTTGGTCCCTCCTATATCTAAATCCTGGCTCCGCCCCTGGCTAGCAGCAACACACCCTCGCAACACAGCCAGCCGGAATAGTCCGGGTGTGGACGCACACGAACAATAGCAAGCACAACAGCGCAGCAACACAGGAGCCCCACAGCCAGCATGTCAAGCACAGGAGCCGGCGACGACCTCGCGTGGACACAACACATCAAGCACGCAGCTAGCCGGTCGCGTCCTGATGGGAACGAAGCGATTAGCCCAGCGCGTTCGACAGCTCGA
The DNA here is from genome assembly GCA_021605145.1 of Aegilops bicornis. Taxonomy (NCBI): domain Eukaryota; kingdom Viridiplantae; phylum Streptophyta; class Magnoliopsida; order Poales; family Poaceae; genus Aegilops; species Aegilops bicornis. The sequence continues at coordinate 829,345,328 of CM038671.1, read as the reverse complement.
TGCACTGTCTTATGGTGTCGATCAGCATCGATGTAGTACTCATGTGCCTGATGTAATACATCCAACAGTAGCTTGTGCGGCAGACGTCCGTCCACGGGTCCGGCCATGCATCGGCGCAATGGTCCCAGTCTTCGAGCGTACAGCCGGTGCTCCACACGGCTGTGGGGTGCACACCGCTCTGCCTGTGACCTGCATGACCGCCGCGGCGCGGACAGGAGCGTGGCCATCCATCACTAGTAGAAAAAGGGTCAAACGTGAAGCACATTAGTGCCGGTTTGTAAAAAAACCGGCACTAATGTGATCAATAGTGCCGATTCGAATGGCTATGTATTAGTGCCGATTCGTAATGAACCTTTTAGTACGATTCAGCGAACCGGTACTAAAGATTGATCAGTGGCGTCGGGCGGGGCCCCACGAGCCGCTTTAGTGACGGTTTGTGATAAACCGGTACTTAAAGGTCTAACCTATAGTACCGGTTTGCGTAACAAACCGGCACTAATTATTATTAACATATTGTTCCGGTTTAATAAACAAACCGGCACTATTGGGCAATTTTCAAACACTACCCCCCACCCCCCCCCCCCCCCGCGTGTATCGCAATTTCAGTTTTGAAAAAATCAAAAGAAAATGATAAAAACTTCAGAAAATAAAATCTTTCGAGAGGTAGTTATATTACTACATCCACTAGTTAGGAAAATTTGAAAACTTAAATTTGGACATGTTTTGCAAAAAGTGTAGGGAAAATGTAAACGGCTATAACTTTTGCATATGATGTCGGAAAAAACGTATAATATATCAAAAATTCAGCATGAAAATCCGCATCCGATGGAGACTGCCTCACGGCCTGTTTGGAATTTTTAGAATCCTCAAATTCCAAAAGGAAAAAAGATATGGTCAAATTTCAGTTTTTCTAAAAAATTGGTTAAATCTGGTCAAACTACTTATTCAAGAAGTATTAATGTTACTACATAATTATTCAAGAATATTAGTGTTACTAAATAATTATTTCAATTTTTTAAATTTTGGTCAAATATGGTCAAACTATGGTCAAACTGTGGTCAAGCTATGGTCAAACTTATTCAAGAAATATTAGTGTTACTAAATAATTACTGTTTTTTTAGAATAATAGTTTCAAACTCAAATGGTGAAATGTGTGACTTCATGCTCAAGCTAAACTCCTGAGGGTTAATAGGATTAACATCTTACTATTGTCAGGAAAAGAACAAGAGCATTTGGAAACGAAGGAGAATAGAACCCGAAAGTTAAGCGTGCTCGGGCTGGAGTAGTGAGAGGGATGGGTGACCGGTTGGGAAGTTAGATGATTTGGAATGAGTGATCCACACTTGAGCAGTTAAGAGAGGTGATTAGAGACTAAATTATTAAATAATTCAGAAAAATTAAAAATCGAAAAAAAAATCAAAATTTTTTTCCAAAATTTTCAGAAAAAAATAAAAAAAAACCTTTAGTACCGGTTGGTAACACCAACCGGTACTAAAGGTCCCCCATACCAGGGCGTGAGCTCACGCCACGTGGTGGCACTTTAGCGCGGTTCGCGCTTAACCGGTACTAAAGGGGGGGCTTTTGTGCCCACACTTTAGTGCCGGTTCCATAACCGGCACTAAAGGCCCTTACAAACCGGTTTTAAAGCTCTGTTTTCTACTAGTGCATGGCTCCGCTGCCGCACGGCATCTGCGAGGCAAGCGGTCGATTCAAGAAAGGTGACGGTTGGATGGGAGGCGGCGGCCGGCGGCTATCGGTGAGTCGATGTTGGGCGGATCCGGCTTGCCTGCTTCCTTCCCATGCTCCCATCTGTGCTCCCACTTCATCCTACGGCTGTCTTTTTTTTCTTTTTCCTTTCTAATCTAGTCATTTCCCTCCCCCCCCCCCTCCTGATTTTAAGGGGGTGGGGCCAAGCCTATTTTTGTTTCAATCAAATTAAGCCACGTACGCGGGAGCATGGATGGGAGCACGCGCAGGAAGCAGGAAAGTCTCGTCCATGTTAGGCGGGCTAGGTCAGGGCGAAGTGGTCCATGGTATGTGGCCGGTATGCGAGATGGATCGGAGTCGGGGCGTCGGGCAGTTGAGATAGAGATACGGGGGAGTGGATCACATGTGAGATCTGGGTGACGTGGAGGAGGTGTCCGGGTGTGTCTGGACATCTTCATATCCAACCCATATATGGGCAGGGTTTGAGAGTGCCGATCAATCCAGACATAAGAGGGAAAGTGAGCGGCTGGTAGGGTGCGCGAGGGCTATGTCTCACATTAAATGAGGGGAAGTGAGACCGTACCAACTCTTGCGGAAGGTTTTTTCTCCCATGCATTGAATGGGCAGCGCGAAGTAGCGATCGGACCCTGGTCTCCTGGAAGATCGCCGGTGCTGCTAGCCATTCCGCCCAAGTCCCACTCATGGTAAGTAGTAGGGACGCGTCCTATTTGAGGCGATTCGAGTCGTCTTTTTTCTTTTTTCTTTTCTATTTTCTTCTCTATTTTTCCTTCTCTTTCTCATTTTGTTTCTTTGTTTTATGCATTTCCTTTTTTTTGATTATTATTCTACATTTTTTGTATATCAACAACATTTTTCTAATACACGTATAACATTTTTCGAATACAAATTAAGAGTTTTTTAATACATGATTAATTTTTTTCTATACACATTTTTTACAATTTCAAAGGCTTGATTAACATTTCTTAGATATGATACTAACATTATTTGAATACATGGTCAAAATATATCTATACATATTTAATATTTTTAAATGCTTCATTAACAAATTTGAATTAAAAACATTAAAAAAATTAATACATGGTCAACATTTTTCCATACGCATTTAAAATTTTCCAAACACTTGATTAACATTTGTTATACACTTGTTCAACATTTTTTTACATGCTTGACTAACATTTTTATATACATGATCAAACAAATTCATCATTTTTTAATACATGGTCAAGATCTTTTTTTACACATTTAATATTTTCCAAATGCTTGATTAACATTTTTCAAATACTTATTCCACATTTTTTCAATTTTTTGATTAACATTTTTAAATATATGATCACATTTTTTCATCATTTTTAATGCATTTTCAATATTTTTTCTATACACATTTGAGATTTCCCAAATGCTTGGTTATTGTTTCTAAAATTCATGAACTATTCTGAAAATTATGCTTATTTTTACAAAATTCACAAATAGTTTAAAAATGTAATATTCAATTTGTGACATTTCAAATTCACAATAAGACATTTTTAAGAAAACATTTTCAAACGTAAGATTACTCAAATGCTTGATTAACATTTGTTGTGTGTGTATGTGTGTGCGCGCGGGCGCGTGTGTAATGTGTTAAAGTCTAAAGAAAAGTACAAATATAAAGCAAAAAAGGGAAACACAAAAGAAAAAAAATCAGAAAAAGAGACTGTGGCCGGCCGCGCGCATGGGCCGGCCCATCTCGCTCCCCTTAAGCAAGTCGGAAGCTATACTCGCTGAAGGCATGATATAGGGGTGTCCAGTTGGGTGGGCTTTCTCTCTTTTTTCCGTGTCCGTGCTATGTCCGGGCTGTTTGAGGGGACGTATGGAGACTACGGTTGTAGATGCTCTTAGAGGGGTGTTTAGAATAATAAACAATTTTTTCTAAGAATCAATGCTTATTTATATTATAGAGGACAAACACTTAAATTGACACCCTGCAATAAACTAAGCACCTAATACTATTATAGAAAATTTATTGGTAATTATAATTAGCGAATGTTTGTTGGGAGGGATGGAAAGATTGTGTATGTTTTGATTGCAACTTTAATGTCGCGAGCATTGCAATTCTAGTATCCAAGCGCAACAATTTTTTTTGGCGAAAAACAGAACTGCAGTAGAGGTTCCACGCTAGTTAACTAAAATCGTCATGCAAGACCTAGCATGTACTATTTCTAGCCAGTTCTTGTTCAAGTTTCTTTTGCATGGCTGCTTTCTATTTCACGAGTAGATTGTTGATCAGTGACCTACCACGTACCCTCTCGCATATTTTGTCCTTTATTTGGGCCGACCCATTTCGGCTTTTATCTCCCCACTGGTTTTGGGGTTCTAGCATGTACTAGTTCTGGCAAGTTTTGGTTTTAGTTCCTATTGCATGGCCACTTACCCTGTCGTTTGTAGGTAACGACCTACCACATACCCTCCAATGCACCTCATCCTCTGTATGGGCTGGCCCAGTTCAAATTTTGTCTCTCCATCGGTTTTGGGAAAGTTCTAGCATGTAGTACTTCTGGCCAATTCAGGTTTGGCTTCTTTTGCATATGCACTTCCTATTTCGCGCGTAGATCATTGGATAGAGATCTACCGCGCACCCTCCCGTGTGCCTGGCCGTCCATATTGGCCAACCCATTTCGGTTTTTCATCGCCAAATCGGTTTTGGGAAGGTTATAGAACCTTACTAGAACAAGTTTTTTCCTTTCTTTGCCTTTTCTTTTTCTTTTCTTTTTTAGTTTTTCATTCTCAAAATTGAGATCCTTTTTTAAAACTCGTGAACTTTTTTGAATTTGGGAAGTTTTTTCAAATTCATGAACTTTTCTAAAAATCAGGCTTATTTTCACATACAAAAATGATTTCAAAACAATGGAACTTTTTTAAAATATACAGAAAGTTTTTAAATACGGGAACAAGTTCAAAATTCATGAACATGTTCTGAAACTTCGAAAATTCTTTAGAATTTGTGACATTTTCTGAATTCACATAAAATTTTGAAATTGCAATGTTTTTAGAAGTCATGAATGTTTCTTTATTTCATGAGCATATTTAGAATTTGTGAATATTTTTTATAATCAATTACAATTTTAGAAATCGTTTTTCAAATTCACGAACATTTTTTGAGTGTTTTTTATAATTTTATTGAATTAACAAATGCCTTTTCTATCCAGGAACTTTTTTTCGTAGAAATGAACTTTTTTGAATCCATCAACATTTTTTAAGTTCAAACATATTTCTAATTCTTCATTATTTTTATTATTTTTCCAGTTTCCGGCTTTTCAGAGGTTTTGGGGGAATAGCACTCAACTTAGGCGAAACCTATTTGGGGCTGCAGGCGCCAGTTATAGCCATTTTCTGCAAACTGGCGCCTGCAGTTGTGTTATTTCGGCTCGGCCCATACACCGTGTTTTTAATCGGCAAAAAACAGCGATTATTTCATGTATCGAAGCCGCAACCCTGTCACAAAGTAGGCTCATCTAACCGGGAGCTCTTAATCGGCGCTGTATGCGCCCGATCAAGAATCGACGCCCGCAGTAGCTTAGTTTTGGGCCATCCCATTTACAAGAGCTGGGCGCTCGCCTGCTCCGAGCACATGACTCGCGCTGCTTGGTCGCCCGCTGCTCTTGCACTGTTTGAATGGTCGCGGTTGACTAGTTGACTGGTCAACCGTTGACTTGAAAAAAAATTTCACAAAAAATCGAAAAAATCAAGAATTTCAAAAAGGTTCATGGAGATTGAAAAGAGTTCATCTAATTTTTTTTAAAAAAGTTCATCAAATATGAAAAAAGTTTATCAAACTCAAAAAAAGGTTCATCGACTTTGGAAAAAGTTCATGGATTTTAAAAAATCATTCGAATTTGAAAAAAGTTCATCAGTTTTTTAAAAAAGTCTTCAAATATAGAAAAAATTCATCGAATTTGAAATAAGTTCACCGTTTTTGTAAAAAAGTTCATAGTTTTCGGAAGAAGATCATGGAATTTGAGAAAAAGTTCATCATTTTTTTCAACAAAAAAATTTATAAAAGGAAAGAAAAGAAAACTCGATTAAACCGTCCTCGAAAATGACCAGCGAATCAGTGAAAACCCTGTCTTCGCAAAACCAGGGGATCCTCGATTGAAGACTAAAATAAAAAGGAATGCTTAGAAAGCACAAGTACGTTTGATAGCCTCAAAGGAACTGGGTGCGGGTTCGACATTCGGCGGAGACATCACTTTTCAACTTTTTCAACGGTAGAAAAACAACACAAATGGGCCGAGCCCAGCAACCGCGCTTGCAGGCGTCAGATTGCAGAAACAGAAGAAATCGATGCCTAGTTTGATGAATTGCTTTTATCGTTTTTCATTTTTATCGTTTTCCTTTTCGTCAGAAGAAACCACGCCAGCAATTTATTTTTGCTTTTATCTTTTTTAATTTTCCTTTTTCCTTTTCTATTTTTTTCTTCTTCCTAGTTTGATGAATTGCTTTTATAAAAACGTGAACTTTTTCTTCAAATCGATGAACTTATTTTGAAATTTGTTGACCTTCTTTTCAAATCGAAGAAACTTTTTTCAAATCGACAATATTTTTTAGAGAAACCACGAACTTTTTTCAATTTCGACGAATTGTTTTAAAAAATCGATAAACTTTGTTAACAATCTGATGAACTTTTCAAAAATCGATGACATTTTTTACAATACGATGAACTTTTTTTTCAAAATTGATGAATTTTTTTGAATACGATGTGCTTATTATCAAATTCGATGACCTTTTCTGAAATTCGATGAACATTTTAATAAATTAGATGAACTTTTAAAAAATTGAAGATTTTTGTTCGTTAAATCGATGAAGTTTTTCATTTCGCTGAACTTTTTCTCAAATTTGATGAAGTTTTAAAAAATTCAGTGAACTTTTTTCAAAATCAATGAACATTTTTCCAATTTAATAAAATTTTAAGTTTTTGTGAACTTTTTTTCCAAATTTGATGGTTTAAAAAAATGGATGAAGGTTTCCAAATCTGAGAACTTTTTTGAAATCTTGATTTTTATTTTTTTTTATTTTTTTCGTTTTAATTTTTCATGTTTTTTCTAAAGTGAACAGCTTTTTAAACGGGTTTTCCTGGTTTTTTATGAGCTTTCGGTTTTACACCGGTCTTCCTTAACTTTTGGATTAAAAAATCCGAAAAAAATGCGCGAAAAAACGTTTTTTTCCCTTTCATGAAAGTCACGGTTTTGCTTCCGCGAGAGGCACGGTGTTGCTTTCGCGAGAGTCGCGGCCGTACCTCTAGGAAACGAAAAAAATGTGCTTTCTGTTTTTTTTCATTCCGCGGGAGGCACGGTTTTGTTTCTGCGAGAGGCACGGTTGTGCTTTCACGAGAGTCACGATCGTGCCTCTTCGAAAACCAAAAAATGAAACATGTTTTCTGTTTTTTCCTTCCGTGAGAGGCACGGTTTTCCTTCCGCGAGAGGCACGGTTGTGCTTTCGCAAAAGTCACGGCCATGCCTCTTGGAAATGGAAAAAAAATGTGTTTTCTATTTTTTTTCCTTTCACGAGTGGCACGGTTTTGCTTCCATGAGAGGCACAGCCATGCCTCCCGGAAATGGAAAAGAAATGTGTTTTCTATTTTTTTTTCTTTCCGCGGGAGGCACGGTTTTGCTTCCGCCTGAGGCACGGGCGTGCCTCTTTCGAAAAAGGGAATAACCCGTGCTCCCGGTTCGGTTTTTTCGTGAAAAAAAGTTCGTCAAAATCTATCAACAATGGATCTAGCTTTAAAAATCCCGACGTGAGGAATCCAACGGTGAAAATGGTTCAAGATTTGGACGCACGGTTTAAGAGATAAAACGTTTTGAATAAATAGATCTAAGAAAAAAAAAGAAAACTATCAAATTGCAACAAGTGGCGCACATGCAACCGAGGAGATGGAAATGATCTTTACAACGAGTACTCTTCAATTAATTATTTCGGAATAAAACGTGTAAATAGGCTGGGCCTCTACAAGCATGAGGTAGATGAGACCTGCGCGTTTGGTCGCTATATGCATCGACCTGTGCGTTAAATAGGAGGTCCCCAAAGAAAAAATAGTTGCCTTCTGTAATTACAGAAGTACGCCTCGCCTTAACCGTAGTTCAGTAGCATTCATTCCTTCGCTTATCTTTGTTCGTTCTTCATTAGTTCCCTTGTTTAGTTATAGTTCATTTTGTTCATTTTTGCTTAAAGATATTTTTAATTTTCATTTATATATGAAAATTTCACAACTATATGTATATACATGTCAAAAATTACATTACTTCCAAGTTTAAAAAACCTTCACCACACATTCTATGAACATTCTTGTAGTGTATAACAGTGGTTCCTACATTTTTCTTCAAAATGCTTGTTTCATCAAAAAATGTTTGTTGGCATTCTTAAAATATTCCCATGCTTAAAAATACGACAGCTATACTTTTCTAAATTCTAAAATTGTATGCATGGTTTTAGGGAATGTTCATAAATAAAATGGAAAAAGTACATCTCATTTAATAAAAATGCTGCAGCACTAAACAAATGTTTGCACGTGTATAAAAATGTTACAATTTTTTTAAAATGTTCAAACTTGTATTTAAAAATAATGCACCGTCGCGTCTCGCTGGGGACATCACACCAGCTCACGACAAGTTCAGAGTAAGAAAAAAACTCACCAAAAGTTCAGAGAGGCTTACAGCTTCTAGAACAGGATAACAAATTGCTCATTTACACGGTTGCAACGTCCCTTAGTAAGAGCACCCATGTCTCATATTCATGAACCGAGCCTACTATATTTCAAATAAATAAACTATTCATTTACAGCAGAGTAGCTCACGAGTTGAACCGAATCATATAACTGTATTGTATGTACTTAGCATTTTTTTTCACGGGCACTCCAGAATCTCACAACATTTTGTGCTATCTCAGTATCCCTGATTCTAACTAATTAATGCTCTTGCAGCAAGTTCAATCTATAATCTTTTGAATTTTATGTGCAATAGTAGTTAGAGAGCTAGCTCAACCTATGCTTGACTTTTTTAAGACTAAACATACTTCATTTTATGGGTGAAAAGCCAAGTATATGGGCATACAATTTAGGGCCAAGAAATCTAGGACCACACATGGCGACCTAGAGGAAGCCCTAAAGAGTCTTTAGCAAGGACACGAGCCTCTATATTCGAGTCACGTCCTTAGCACACTGGTCTGCTGAGGCGCTAGGGATCAATAGTCTGATCCCTAGTGATGCCCTTAAAACATTCTGAGAAAAGGGACCAGGTGAAAGAACATTCCTAAGGCTGGTCATAGTGGGGAGTAACTTAGACTAGTAACAAGTCTATGTTACTACCTCTGTAGTGCATAGTATCATAGATTAGTATCATAGGTGGTTTCATTTATTGCCATGCATGACACATAGTAGCATCACATTTATTATGTTACGGTATCTACCTATGTTACTATAACCATCTTCCTCTTCTTTAATTAACTGCCACATAAATAAGTTTGCGAAGTCCCAAGTGCATGATACTACTTATACTACCCTCATTATGGCTAGCCTAATTAGGAAGGCAAACTAGTTCCCTAAAATGGCTGGCTGCCGCCGAGCGCTAATGGGCAGCAGTTTGCCAGCTAAGCGCGTCTGGAAAAGCATTCTGTAGGTATGCCAACAACCCGAATGCACATATGCTAGTTAAGTTGAAACTCCTAAATTAAAGCTCAAGCAACAAAACTACTTATTTGAATTAAATTTTGTTTGAATATTTCAGACAAAAAAATCCGAAATTTCTGAGATAATCTGGAAAACGGTTATTTCGGTGAAAAGAGTAAGAAAAAAAGGAAAAACCCTTGGTTCTCGCTGGAGTGACACACCATTTGACCACAACGGAAGGCCCGGTCAAATTAAACACGTTGTCAGCAGCACACACGCCTGGTCTAGTGGTCTTTGCACTCCACTGACTTGCCGCCGGCGCCGGCCGGCTTCCCGCCCTTGCTCGACCCGTCCAACTCGGCACTCCGGGTGGACCTCGCCCCCCACGCCGCGGAGAAAGTCCGCGACAAGAAAGATGGCCACCGGCCTGACTGTCCCAGCCGGACGCTTTTCCCGCTGCGGCTGCTGCCGTCGCCGCATAGTCGGAGGGAACGGTACGTGCTGCCCTGCCGGCCGGCAGCGAACGCGACGAGGCTCTTCATGCGCCGTAGTCTGTCCGCGTGCTCCGGCTTGGGCAGCCGCAGCGTGAACCTCTCGATGCCGGCGCCGGTGCAGATGCTGGCTGGCGCAGCGAGCGAGTGCCCCGTCGAGTGCGAACGCGAGAAGTGCGTGGGCGCTCGGTTGGACTTGGAGCGCAGAGCGCGTTTCAGGCTGCCGATCCGCGCAAGTTCGTCCGTCTCTTCCCGGATGATCCTCTCGTCCTCGCTCTCCTCCTCCACGTCCATGACGACGGTGGGTGCTGCCTCCGTTGCAGAATCTGGCGGCGGCACTTCTTGCGGCGGCTGCGAAGCGGGATGGACGCTCGACAGCTCATCACCGGTGGCCGGAAAGTCGGTGTCGTTGGGGACGAGGTTCGCGCGGCAGACCGGGCAGGTGACGTGGGAGGCTAGCCAGGTGTCGATGCAGTCCGGGTGGAAGACGTGGGAGCACTTGGGCAGGAGGCGGAGCGTCTCGTCGTCGTCGAACTCGCTGAGGCACACGGCGCACTCCAGCGCGCCCTTGACGGCCTTGTGCTCCTTCACGTCGGCGTACGCCATGGTCGGGAAGGTCTCAAGGACGGCCGGGTCGAGCCCGCGCTGCTGCCATCGCGGGCGAGCCGCGGCGGCGCCTATCGGGAGTCTAGTGGCCGAGTAGGAGTTGTGGCCATAGCAGCGGGGACGTGGATTTTTAGAACATCTGCACCCGGGCCCTGCTATCGCAGGTGTCGATATTCTTTAAGATGCATCTGTAACACAACTTTTTATATGAAATTTTCTCTTTTTTGTTTCTTCAAGATAGAACATGTCTTGAACTTCAAACCTTTGCAGCATGGCAAAGCCTTCTATCTAGAATCGAGTATAAATCGTTCAGATTTTTTTGTCAAACATAAATATACAAATTATGATTTTCTAGAAAATCATAATTTGTATATTTATATTTGACAAAAAAATCTGAGCGATTTATCCTAGATTCTAGATAGAAAACTTTGCCATGCTGCAAAGGTTTGAACTTCAAAACATGTTTTATGTGAGAGAAACAAAAAAAAGAAATGTGTTTGCACGAATCACGATGCGTAGAATGGATGGCTAGATAAGGAGGGCCTGGGTGCAGGAGTTCTATTATATGTTTTCGATAGCAGTGGTGGATGCAGACCAAGAAGAGGCAGAGGAAGAACAAGAAGAAGAAGGCGATGAGGATGACGATTAGGACGATGATGACGGTGGCCCTGGATGGGCTGAACTTCGTCGTGTAGTACGCCCCTGGCGGAGGCGGGTTCTGCTGCCCCGACCCGAAGTCGGCCGCGGCGAGCACGAGGAGGAGGACGATGAAGAAGCCATTGGTGCAGGGTCTGTTGAGTAGTACTAATGATCGAGCGGAGGGGAGCTTAACGATTTAATATGGGACAAATGGAGTTGTCAATTGGGAGGTAGGGCAACGGCAGTGGCGGAGCCAGGATTCGAGTATAGGGGAGGCCGAGTACATATATTGATCTAATCTCGTTGGTAATTACTCGTCACTCCTACTAAAATTGTAGATCATTTGGGGGCGGGGGGCAGGCCCCTGTTCGTCCCCCCAGGCTCCGCCCCTGAGCAACGGTGTATATATACGTGAGGTGGATGACTGGCTTGTACAGCTATAATCCTTTTCTTTTTTCTTTTTGGCGAGATGCTCCCAATCCTAATCCCCACGTTGATTTGTCCGTTAAACATGTAACTAATCTCCCGTTGGTCATTTACATGTTGAATAGTGGCAGCTTCAGACTTTTATGCGGGAGTCATATGTCAAATAACACAAATAAGTGTGCTGTGCTTTTTGAATTGCACGCGGCAGAGATGATTGTTTATATATTTTATTAAATTTTTTATCCAGTAAATTTAAAAATGTGTCGACTTCTCCATAAAAGCATGTTTGTACCGAAATAGATGTATGAAGTACAAGTACATAAAACCAACAGAAATAAGAGATTACAGGTACATGAAACAAAAACGGTGAGATAACGTGAATAGACCGCTCAAACTTGGCCATCTTTTCAAAACAAGATATACTCCCTCCGTTTCTAAATATTTGTTTTTCTAGAGATTTCAACAAGTGACTACATACGGAGCAAAATGAATGAATCTACACTTTAAAATATGTCTATATATATCCGTATATAGTAATCCATTTGAAATCTCTAAAATGACAAATATTTAGGAGCAGAGGGAGTAGTTGTTATGTTTCTTTAAGGACATACGTATATTTGTTTTTATGTTACACGTGAATCCTGGTGTTAAACAAATACTCCCTCCGTCCGGAAATATTTGTCGAAAAAATGCATAAAATAAATGTATCTAAAATTAAAATACATCCATTTCTCCGACAAGTATTTTCGGATGAAACGAGTATAAATCAGGAAGTCGCTCGAAGGGGATTAATGAATGTTTTAAAACATGTGGAGATGAACAGGTTCATGGTATGGTAACGTGGTCGGCTGCTTTGCCCGTCACAGCCTTGACATTATTTAGTGCATTAATTGTGCTCCTTTTGGCCTCTTTAACTACCTAACACGATCCCTAGCTCTTTCCGTTCCATTTCCCAGCGCTCCCTGCGAAGAAGCTGACTTCACTTACGAGACCGGGCATCTGTGACCGAATTCTGCAGCATTGGGCGGCTCTGATCTTTGCACTACATAAAAAACATATTAAGCTGAGTGTGCAAACTACCCAGGTACTCCCTCCGTTCGGAATTACTTGTCTTGAAAATGGATGTATCTAGAACTAAAATACGTCTAGATGCATCCATTTTCACGACAAGTAATTCCGAACTGAGAGAGTAACAGCTACGCCGAGTGTGACATTCGACGTAATGCACTCGGCTTACATCTAGTCGGCATACGGACGTAAGCCGAGTGTCTTTTGTCGGGGCCTCGGCAAACCTACAAGCCGAGGCGAAATGAGCAGCTCATGGCAAAAAAAAAAAGATAACTGACAGGTGACACACATTAGCGGCACCGAGAAAGGTGAGTGTCGGACACTCTGTTTCTATCTATGTCGGCAGCCTAATGTGGGCCGCCTTGTGGCCATATAAAAGGCCGAGAGCCCGCTAACGGGGCCAAGACCCGAGGTGGCTAGCTGAGTCGGAACAGGCGAAGGAATGGGCCAGACAATGGAGGGGCCCAACAAGGATGGAACCGACCTTGTGCCAACTTACTCCCTAGGACAAGGAAGGCCGCGGTCGAGATCGCATCTCGTCCTGTAAAACCCTAACCCCCCAGCCTATATAAGGGGAGGTTAGGGATCCCCTAGGGCATCGAATTCAATGTCATTCAGAGAAGAAGAACTCTGGGTAGCAATCATTATCACCATTGTAATCCGTCACCATGAGTAACAAGATAAAGCAGGATGTAGGGTATTACTCTTCGAATGCCTGAACCTGGGTAAATTGTGTGTGCGGACTCCATCCCGATTCTTGCAACCCCAGTAGGAACCCTGCTGAGGCATCTGACGGGATTTCGTACCGTCAGTTAGCGCGCCAGGCACGACCGGCGATGGTTGGAGGTCTAACCCAGGGCGCGGATCCAGAAGGCGCAAATTCATGTTGGGCCAGAACTTCACATTTAGCTCTTTCGAGCTGGTCGTCGACAGTTCAGGACGACTTCTCGACGTTTCTCCACCACCCGACGTGGACTACATGCGGTTCGGAACGATCGAGTTCGTTTTTAAATATTGTAATGGCATTAGTTATTATCTAGTATATGTTTTATGTAGTTCTCATGGAATCCACTTAATTGTCGCGCTATCATTCTATCCAGTTTAGGTAGTGACAATGTCATTTTGCATGCAATCCAGGTGATCACCACGACACTAACATCCAGTTCACGCAATGGCCACCCCATTTTTACATGCAATTCAGGTGGTCACCACGACACTGAGATCTGATTTCAGGCTGAGTCCACCCAACTGGCACGCAACTCAGGCGGTCAATAGCGCACTGGCATCCAATTTGCGGCGATGACCACGCCATTGGCAACTCAAGTGGTCACCATGACAATGGCATCCAATTTGAAGCGGTGATCATATGGCCATGCGATGGCACCCTAGGGTAACAGTGGCACGCGACTACAAATGAAAGACATGCCATAAAATTGGTTCAACTGTTTGTACTTTGTACTCATATATGGTCCAACTAGTTAAGTGCAAATCCTTAAGTGCATCGGGTCTTTGGCTCGACTCCAGGACGCCAATTTCTTTGTGCTAATGATTTGTTTTTCTGTCGCTATCAAGTGGCCCCACGCAGGGGAGACGCTAACGTATAGTCACATCAACGTCGGCGCCACTCTTCTTCCACACTAAGCCGTCTCCGCTCCCCATTCCAAACCACAAATCCCTACTCTCGCCGCCAACTCCCGTGTGGGAGTGCCGCCCCCTTCGTCGCCTCTCATTTCCGCAGAAGATCGCCAGCGCCTAAAGCCGCTGTTGATGCCGTCAACCACCTCGACGACCTCGAGAAACCCTAGGCAGGCTGATTCGTCGAGACAAAATGCTGGTAAATTCTTCTTCAATATCTTCGATTCCGGTTTAAATCAAGTGTGAAGGCTATCTGTGTACTAAGTCTACGGTTTGGATTCGTAGTGCCCAAATTGTTTGGATACCAGGAGTATGTGCGACAATGTATGCCAAAACCTTCGTCATAAGATTTACAGTTGGCTTTGAAGACATGACGATATGTTTTTTTACATTGGTTGTTCTATCATTCATGGCGTGCCAGAATTGACATTGGTTACTTGATGAAATTGTACTAGTGGTCTATGAGTTAGGCCTTTGTTGAGGTCATGACCATGGCCGGCCTGCATGCAACTAACTAACAGTCAAAATTATCTGTAAACATACATGCTGCTAGTTTACATGATTGCCTCATAATTACGAAGGAGCAATTATCAAATTTTAAATCATTTACATTGCTTTCTGAAAAATACTAAGAATAGTTGTCCATGTATAAATTAGGACAAATGCTAAAAATGGAACTTTATAGTTTTGGATAATTTATGCCACATAGTGCACATTTTTGTTAATGCTTGAATAGGCATATTGATCTCTTCCACATTCATCTAGTTGTTTCATGCAACTATGTAGAAAGAACAAGCCATTGTTAAATTTGTGAACATGCTGACATAATACACTGTGAATTAATGGGCTCGGCATCCAGAGGATCGGGTGGCAGACACTAACAGCTACCAACCACGTTTCCCCTCCTCGTTTCTCCTTTTGTAGCTCTGAAGAACACTTCCCCCAAAGTCATGTAAATATGATGTATTAAGCTAGTACTTCGCATAGCTAAATCGAGAGATATTACTAGCATCTTATCAAGTGGAGGTGCCATCAGCGAGAACTGCACATCCATGGGTAGGGAAAAGTAGCACATGACTATCAGGTAGTTGCATATCAGCTGCTAGATAGTTGCACCAAATAGGGACTAAATTGCACAAACAAAAGTTCATCGAAACAAATCTATGCGGGATTTAATTTCAAAGAGCACGTAGCGAGGATTCATATGGTGAATATTGATTTTAATTCCGGTGTGCGGGTTGAAAATTATGCCTTTTCTACTTTTTAAAAATCATGAATTAAATGCGCAAGAGAGCAAAACGCATGCATTGAAGGAGATGGTTGTGCGGACATTTAGAACATGGGAAACACTTCTAGCAATACGTCTGTTAGGAGGAAAACATCGGACCAATGGCTCGTCATTTATTCCAACACCATTCCACGGTCGAGATCTCACTGGAAAAAACAGTTGAAACCATCCGATTACCATGCACTGACCCTCCCATAATTATCACTGGAAAAATCCCCGCCTTTCTCGTTCCTCTCTCCTCGGTCCTCACCTCGCCGACGAGCTCTCCATCCGCATGCTGCCCTTCTTCTCTTTTCTAGCGCGACCTGATCTTGTTCACCATCGAACTTAACCTCCCAGCACTGCTTCTGACGCCTGCACCACCGGCCAGCCACCAGTTTCCTCCTTTTCATGATCCAGGACGGCCAGGTACGTATGTGTGTGGGCGATCTACTACTTTCGCGTACAATTCAAAGGCTGTTCTAGTCGTCCGGAGTAAATTATTTCCTTGAGATCTGTAGCATATGTAGGATGTTAGATTGGTAGCAAAGATCATATCTTCTGGCAATCTATAAAATTAGTGATTCATGTCATATACGTTGGCGTGGCATATACTCCCTTGCTTCATTGGACTGCTATATGTGCTTCTTATGTACAGATACATTACCCTCACATCTATGCTTCTTGAATTATCTACTGATAGGATTCAATTTGTTTGCCATTTTATAGTAAATTGTTATGCTTCGGAGTGCATCTCATATATGTCATGACAGCACCAAATTATTTCTTCTTCTTGACCATGCTTCCTACTTTTATCTATGTATAGTGCATATATTTGTGTGGTATTGAATTATTACTTCAACTGCTACTAATGTGGCCTTCAATCACTGTCAACTTAATTTGCTTACTTTAGAAGAAATTTTTAAGCATGTTTTGTTTATTTTATTATTTGTTTGAAGAAGCACCGAATGTAAACTTATGAAGCGTCACAAAATTATGTACGAAGCAAGTAATGAATTGCGCATGCATACAGAACAGGCATGCACAATTTTTTGGACCATGATCTTTCCTATATGTTGGATAATACACTGTTTGTACGAATCAATATATGTTGCACCACAAATTTCATGTGGAGTAATGAAATTACTAGTAAACGAAAACCTGAAGCACATCTGAAATAAAAAACTCAAGCATAGGCGTGATTCTAGGGTGCAGTTACCAACAGGAAGCAAGAAGCACTGTGCATTTATATGGAAGCAAAATAGAAGAGACCCACCTTCTGAGCACTAACTAACTTGCTAGATTCCATCAAATCCAATAATCGCGGGATGGTCCATCCAACGGTGGCACGCTGGTCTAGTGAGGCGCTAGGGATCAGTTGTCTGATCCCTAGCAGTGCCCATAGAGAAATTTGATTTATGATGGTACATCCATCGTCTTGAACACCAAGAAAAGATCACCAACTAAACATGAATGATAGTTCAATAGAGAAAGTGAAGGAAATATGCCCTAGAGGCAATAATAAAGTTATTATTTATTTCCTTATTTCATGATAAATGTTTATTATTCATGCTAGAATTGTATTAACCGGAAACATGATACATGTGTGAATACATAGGCAAACATAATGTCACTAGTATGCCTCTACTTGACTAGCTCATTAATCAAAGATGGTTATGTTTCCTAACCATAGATATGTGTTGTCATTTGATTAACGGGATCACATCATTAGGAGAATGATGTGATTGACTTGACCCATTCCGTTAGCCTAGCACTTGATCATTTAGTATGTTGCTATTGCTTTCTTCATGACTTATAAAAAGTTCCTACAACTATGAGATTATGCAACTCCCGTTTATCGGAGGAACACTTCGTGTGCTACCAAACGTCACAACGTAACTGGGTGATTGTAAAGGTGCTCTACATGTGTCTCCGAAGGTACATGTTGGGTTGGCGTATTTCAAGATTAGGTTTTGTCACTCCGATTGTCGGAGAGGTATCTCTGGGCCCTCTCGGTAATGCACATCACTATAAGCCTTGCAAGCAATGTGGCCAATGAGTTGGTTACGGAATGATGCATTACGGAACGAGTAAAGAGACTTGCCGGTAACGAGATTGAACTAGGTATTGGATACCGACGATAGAATCTCGGGCAAGTAACATACCGATGACAAAGGGAACAACGTATGTTGTTATGCGGTTTGACCGATAAAGATCTTCGTAGAATATGTAGGAGCCAATATGAGCATCCAGGTTCCGCTATTGGTTATTGACCGGAAACAGCTCTAGGTCATGTCTACATAGTTCTCGAACCCGTAGGGTCCGCACGCTTAACGTTACGATGACAGTTTTATTATGAGTTTATAAGTTTTGATGTACCGAAGGTTGTTCGGAGTCCCGGATATGATCACGGACATGATGAGGAGTCTCGAAATGGTCGAGACATAAAGATTGATATATTGGACGACTATATTCGGACACCGGAAGTGTTCCGGGTGATTTCGGAGAAAACTGGAGTGCCGGAGGGTTACCAGAACCCCCCCGGGAGAAGTAATGGGCCTTATGAGCTTTAGTGGAGAGAGAGAGGGGCAGCCAGGATGGTCCGCGCGCCCCTCCCCCTCTGGTCCGAATTGGACTAGGAGAGGGGGCGGCGTCCCCCTCTTTCCCTCTCCCTCTCCCCCTTCCTTTCCCCCTCCTAGTCGGAGTAGGAAAGAGGGAGTCCTACTCATACTAGGAGGAGGACTCCTCCTCCTTGGCGCGCCCCAAGGGCCGGCCGGCCTCCCCCTTGCTCCTTTATATACGGGGGCAGGGGGCACCCTAGAACACACAAGTTGATCTTCGTGATCGTTCCTTAGCCGTGTGCGGTGCCCCCCTCCACCATATTCCACCTCGGTAATATCGTTGTGGTGCTTAGGCAAAGCCCTGCGTCGGTAGAACATTATCATCGTCACCACGCCGTCATGCTGACGGAACTCATCCCCGACACTCTGCTGGATCGAAGTCCAGGGATCGTCATCGAGCTGAACGCGTGCTGAACTCGGAGGTGTCGTACGTTCGGTACTTGGATCGGTCGGATCGTGAAGACGTACGACTACATCAACCGCGTTGTCATAATGCTTCCGCTTACGGTCTACGAGGGTACGTGGACAACACTCTCCCCTCTCGTTGCATCACCATGATCTTGCGTGTGCGTAGGAATTTTTTTAAAATTACTACGTTCCCCAACAGTGGCATCCGAGCCAGGTTTTATGCGTAGATGTTATATGCACGAGTAGAACACAAGTGAATTGTGGACGATACAAGTCATACTGCTTACCAGCATGTTATACTTTGGTTCGGCGGTATTGTTGGATGAAGCGGCCCGGACCGACATTACGCGTACGCTTACGCGAGACTGGTTCTACCGACGTGCTTTGCACACAGGTGGCTGGCAGGTGTCAGTTTCTCCAACTTTAGTTGAACCGAGTGTGGCTACGCCCGATCCTTGCGAAGGTTAAAACATCACTAACTTGACGAACTATCGTTGTGGTTTTGATGCGTAGGTAAGAACGGTTCTTGCTCAGCCCGTAGTAGCCACGTAAAATTTGCAACAACAAAGTAGAGGACGTCTAACTTGTTTTTGCAGGGCATGTTGTGATGTGATATGGTCAAGACGTGATGCTATATTTTATTGTATGAGATGATCATGTTTTGTTGAAGTTATCGGCAACTGGCAGAATCCTTATGGTTGTCTCTTTATTGCATAAGATGCAAGCGCCAAAAAATTGCTTTACATTATCTCTATGCGATAGCAATAGTTGCAAGAGCAATAGTTGGCGAGACGACCACGTGACGACACATTGATATAGATCAAGATGACGGAGATCATGGTGTCAAGCCGGTGATGATAGAGATCATGACGGTACTTTGGAGATGGAGATCAAAGGCACAAGATGATCATGGCCATATCATGTCACATATTTTGATTGCATGTGATGTTTATCTTTTATGCATCTTATCTTGCTTTGATTGACGGTAACATTTTAAGATGATCTCTCACTAATTATCAAGAAGTGTTCTCCCTGAGTATGCACTGTTGCCAAAGTTCGTCGTGCCCAGATACCACGTGATGATCGGGTGTGATAAGCTCTACGTCCATCTACAACAGGTGCAAGCCAGTTTTGCACACGCGGAATACTCAAGTTAAACTTGACGGGCCTAGCATATGCAGATATGGCCTCAGAACACGGAGACTGAAAGGTCGAGCGTGAATCATATAGTAGATATGATCAACATAGTGATGTTCACCATTGAAAGCTACTCCATTTCACGTGATGATCGGTATGGTTTAGTTGATTTGGATCACGTGATCACTTAGAGGACTAGAGGGATGTCTATCTAAGTGGGAGTTCTTAAGTAATATGATTAATTGAACTTAAATTTATCATGAACTTAGTCCTGGTAGTATTAGCATATCTATGTTGTAGATCAATAGCTCGCGTTGTTGCTTCCCTATGTTTATTTTGATATGTTCCTAGAGAAAAACTATGTTGAAAGATGTTAGTAGCAATGATGCGGATTGGATCCGTGATCTGAGGTTTATCCTCATTGCTGCACAGAAGAATTATCCTTAATGCACCGCTAGGTGACAGACCTATTGCAGGAGCAGATGCAGACGTTATGAACGTTTGGCTAGCTCAATGTGATGACTACTTGATAGTTTAGTGCACCATGCTTAACGGCTTAGAATCGGGACTTCAAAGACGTTTTGAACGTCATATGGACCATATGAGATGTTCCAGGAGTTGAAGTTAATATTTCAAGCAAATACCCGAGTTGAGAGATATGAAGTCTCCAACAAGTTCTATAGCTAAAAGATGGAGGAGAATAGCTCAAGTAGTAAGCATGTGCTCAGATTGTCTGGGTACTACAATCACTTGAATCAAGTGGGAGTTAATCTTCCAGATAAGATAGTGATTGACAGAATTCTCTAGTTACCATCACCGAGTTAGTAGAACTTCGTGATGAACTATAGTATGCAAGGGATGACGAAAACAATGAAGGTAGAAATCAAGAAAAGCATCAAGTGTTGATGGTTGACAAGACCACTAGTTTCAAGAAAAGGGCAAAGGGAAGAAGTGGAACTTCAAGAAGAACGGAAAGCAAGTTGCTGCTCAAGTGAAGAAGCCCAAAGCTGGACCAAAGCCTGAAACTGAGTGATTATACTGCAAACGAAATAATCACTAGAAGCGGGAATGCCCTGAATATTTGGTGGATAAGAAGGATGGCAAAGTGAACAAGGGTATATTTGATATACAGGTTATTGATGTGTGCCTGACTAGTGTTTATAGTAGCCCCTGAGTATTTGATACTTGTTCGGTTGCTATGATTAGTAACTCGAAACAGGAGTTACAGAATAAACAGAGACTAGTTGAGGGGAAGTGACGATGAGTGTTGGAAGTAGTTCCAAGATTGATATGATCATCATCACACACTCCCTATATTTTTTAGATTAGTGTTAAACCTAAATAAATGTTATTTTGTGTTTGCGTTGAGCATAAATATGATAAGATCATGTTTATTGCGATACGATTATTCATCTAAGATAGAGAATAAATTGTTATTCTGTTTACATGAATAAAACCTTCTATGGTCATACACCCAATGGTGATGGTTTATTGAATCTTGATCATAGTGACACACATATTCATAATGTTGATGCCAAAAGATGCAAAGTTAATAATGATAGTGCAACTTATTTGTGGCACTGCCGTTTGGGTCATATCGGTGTAAAGCGCATGAAGAAACTCCATAAAGATGGATTTTCGAAATCACTTGGTTATGAATCATTTGATGCTTGTGAACCGTGCCTTTTTGGCAAGATGACTAAAACTCCGTTCTTCGGAACAATGGAACGAGCTACTGATTTATTGGAAATAATACATACCGATGTATGCGATCCAATGAGTGTTGATGCTCGTGGCGGGTATCGTTATTTTCTGACCTTCACAAGATGATTTGAGCAGATATGGGTATATCTACTTAATGAAGTACACGTCTGAAACATTTTGAAAAGTTCAAAGAATTTCAGAGTGAAGTGAAGAATCATCATAACAAGAAAATAAAGTTTCTATGATTTGATCGTGGAGACAAATATTTGAGTTACGAGTTTGGCCTTCATATAAAACAATGTGGAATAGTTTCACAGCTCACGCCACCTGGAACAACACAGCGTAATGGTGTGTCCGAACGTCATAACCGTACTTTTATACAATCTATGATGTTTCTTACCAATTTACCACTATCATTTTGTGGTCATGCATTAAAGACAGCTGCATTCACGTTAAAAAGGGGCACCATCTAAGTCCGTTGAGACGACACAATATGAACTGTGGTTTGGCAAGAAACCAAAGTTGTCGTTTCTTAAAGTTTGGGGTTGCGATGCTTATGTGAAAAAGTTTAATCCTGATAAGCTCAAACCCAAATCGGAGAAGTGCGTCTTCATAGAATACCCAAAGGAAACTATTGGGTACACCTTCTATCACAGATCCGAAGGCAAGATCTTTGTTGCACTAGTAGAAAAACACCTATTAGTCCCGGTTCGTGAACCGGGACTAATGGGTCGTTACTAATACCTCCCCCCTTTAGTCCCGGTTCTAACACGAACCGGGGCAGATGGTCCTCCATGTGGCCGGTGCGCCGAGCCCAGACAGGGGGGCCTTTGGTCCCAGTTGGTAGCACCAACCGGGACCAAAAGGCATCCACGCCACAAGATTCCAAAGGGCTGAGGTTTTTGTTTTTTTTGAAAAGGGGGGGGTTTGGGGGTTAATTTAGGTGTTTCATATATTGTGTTAGCTAGCTAATTAATAGAGAGAAGTGTCCTCTCTTTTGTCCGTGCTTGGTCGACACTACGTACTATACATACGTATAGAGAGGACTAGCTAGACACGCTAGCTAGCTAGTAAGCAAATGAAGGAAACAGAAGATCATCATGAACATATATGCATACAGAGGGAAGTGATATCGACCACCTCTCCTTCTCCGAGAGATTGGTCGAACAACAAGTTCTCGTATATCTATCCGACACTACCGGCTACATATATACAACAATTATCTTTTACAAAAATAATCTCCTAACATACGGACACGTGGTCCACATAGTATTCTCCGTCTTCAGCGATCACGTGGTCAAGAAAGAATGCCGCCAATTCCTCTTGAATTGCTCGCATACGATCTGGTGCTAGTAGTTCATCCCGCATTCGAAACATCTAATTTTAAGAAGGGGGTCAATACATATATATATATATATATATATATATATATATATATATATATATGAATGAAACTCAACACAAATGATGGTAATAAAATAAAATTGTGAATATTGTTATTTACGCACTTCATATTGTTTGTCAGAGTAGCCCCGCTCACAGGTCGTGTGGCGGATGGACTCGCAAATGTAGTATCCACAGAAATCATTTCCTTGTTCCTGCCACAACCACTTTACAAGAAATAGAGGTCAATCAAACTGATAATTAACAAGCATGTTAAATGGTATTGATGAAACTAGCGCTTGAATCACTAGGAGATGCGTGGAATATGCTACTATAGTACTTACTTTCGGGTGTCTAAATTGCAGCTTCTTCGGCAGTCCCGGAGCTCTTTTGGTGAATTTTCTCTAAATGAACAAAGTTGCTGATATGGTGGATAATGATCGATTTATCTTACTTCTCGAGCATTTCAGTCATGTCCGCATACTCCCTGGGATCTTTTCGTTTGGAGTCTAAGACAGTTACTACTCCCTGCTCAAGCTTAATCTCTAGGAGAATATAGTGGTACCTGCGCATGCATGCATAACTCATCAATATTACATTACTATAACCTGGACTAATAAGGGAAACCGAATATGCCACAAGATAGTAACACTCACTTGAAGTTGTAAGGAAAGAGTATTATATCTTTGTGTTCATTTATTACCAACGATTGTAGCAAGTTGGCCTCGGTATTTTCGGCATGAAATTCAACCTCAGTTGCATCTATGAGATATGTGTTAATGAACCCAATGGAACCCACTTGTCTTTTCTTTAATTCGGCGATCTTCAATCTGCATAATATAGTCAGGATAATTATAAATACATGCAATGAAAGAGCTGAGTTATATAGAGAGACTTAATGACAGAAGTAGTACTACTTACAGATAGTAGCAGGTGACCGTTGCTTTATCGAGGGCCAATTGATTGAAAAACTGATAGAACTCCTCAAATGGAATAGGCATCAGTTCAATTCCAACGAGGTCATGCTCCTTTTTAACTCTCACATACAAAGTACTCCTCCCCTTAGACTCTCTGCAGGTTTTCATGTACCAATCATGCAATCTTCGCATCATCGTTGATAGAGAGCTTTCATCTTTGACGAGAGGCTTCCCGTACTCGTATCTTTGTATCTGCACCTCCAAGAAATCATAATGTACATCGTTGGGCAGGTAATCTTCAGGATTGCCACAACCGGGCACCATCCTCGGATCGACGATGTCGCTAGCAGGCACCTTGAGCGGGGGGCACGATTGTTGCTTGTTCGCCGAGCTGGGCAATTTGTTTCCCAGCTCGTCGTTCTTTCATTCTTTGATCACTTTGAGTACGTCCCGACCTCTCCGCTTCGCAAATGCCTTTCCAATAATGCGCTCATAGTTGCCTTTCGGCGGAGACTTGGGTGGTTTCCTCGGGGCAGCCAGTGCGATTCGCTTTCACCGGATCTACCTTCTCCTCCGGAGGTGGACGTCTCTTTGCTTTCAACCCTGCAAACCAGTCATCCACTTCGGTCTGCGTGATCTTTGCGTTTTCCTCCTCGGCCTCTCGTACGGTAACTTCTCTGGAGTCTTCAGAGAAGGACCGTATCTGTATTTCCTCCCGCCTTTGGCTGTACTGCTAGACGCCGGCAGAGCAGACGGAGCGGATGTCTTCTTTCTTGCTTGCTTACGAGGCGGAGGAGAAGGACTACGATGCGCTAGAGCAGCCGGAGCGGCGCCGGGTCTCTTCCGCCCTTGCTGACGAGGCGGAGAAGGAGGAGGCTGGCTGCTCGGGCGCGCCGGCGCAGGCGGAGAAGGAGGCGGAGTGCCGCCACGCGCCGGAGAAGGAGGTGGAGTGCCGCCACGCGTGCCCTGATCGTCACTTGCCGGAGGAGGAGGAGGTGGAGGAGGCGGAGTGCCCTGACTCGCCGGAGGAGGCGGAGGCGTCCAGTTCAGAAGGTTGATGAGCTCCTTCCGCCATAGGCATGGAGTCTTCAGAGCAGAACCCAGCCTAGTCTCCCCTTCACCGGTAGGGTGGTCAAGCGGGAGGTCCTCAAATCCCTCCGTTATTTCATCCACCATCACCTTAGCATATCCTTCCGAATCGGCTGGCAGTGATAAGTTGTGCCGGGTCCACTAGGATAAACTTGGCCAACAGCCGCCTTGACCGTCAAAGTCATCCATCGCGCCATAATGTGGCAACTTTGAGACTCCGTGATACCATCCACGGGATAGCCGGCAGGAGCCGTCAATACATGCTCCGGCTAAAGCAGCTCGGTGGAAGCCACGCTGCTTCTCCGCTGAGATGGCAGGGTAGCTTGGGGGGAAGCTTCGGCAGGTCGTTTGCTGCGATCTGCTGCTTCTCGTTCCTCTTCTCGTTCCTCTAGCCCCATTACCCTTTCGTGCAGCGCCTGCAGTTGGTCCTGGTCCATTTTCTTCCTCCTCTCGTGGGTTTTGTAACCCCCTGCGTCCGGAAAACCAACCTTCCACGAAAGGGAGCCTGGCGTGCCTCGTGTCCGTCCAGGGTGCTCAGGATTCCCAAGGGCCATTGTGAGCTCGTCCTTCTCTCGCTTTGGAAGGAACGTCCCTCGCTGCGCTGCATCGATATAGTGTCGAAGCTTCCTGACCGGTATTTGCGGTTGCTCGTCCGTCCCACCGGCACTTCCTGTTACATAGGGTCCAAGGTTCCGCCAGCCCGAAGAACCAAGTCCGCAACGGTCTGCCAAGACATTGTCTCCGGTTCGATCCCTTTATCAAGCGAGATCATGCTCAGCCTTGGACCACTTAGGCCGGGCTTTGAGGTAGCCACCGACCCGTGCGATGGTGAAGCTTCTTCTTCGCAGCATTTTTCTTGTTTGTCGCCGACATCTTCTTACTCTTTTCCGATGTCTTGTGGGCCACAAATGCGGGCCACTGATCTTTGATCTTCTCATATTTGCCGATGAATTCTGGTGTCTTATCTTTCTCGACAAACTGGTTTAGCTCTTTCCTCCACCTCCTCATTAGGGTTGCCATCTTCTTAAGAGCAAAAGACTTGATTAATTGCTCTTTAACTGGATTCTCCGGATCCTCCTCTGGCGGTAGGGTGAAATTTGCCTTCAGCTCAGTCCAAAGATCTTCTTTCTGCATATCATTGACATAAGACACCTCGTGGTCTTCCTCCTTAGGCTTATACCATTGATGGATGCTGATCGGGATCTTGTCCCTAACAAGAACCCCGTGACCGAGCAGAAAATGCCTTCCTTGTCCGCATGGGTTCAATCGGTTCGCCGTCGGGCGCGATTTCTATGATCTCAAACTTTTCATCCGAGCTCAACTTTTTCTTCGGGCCTCGTCTCCTTACCAAAGTTGTGCTCGATCCGGAGGGCTAGAAATTATAAGAAAGAAAGACGAGAGTAATTAATATGTGTACATATACCAAAACAATGGATGCATCAATTAACTAGTCAGCACGGGCTTAACTAATATATATATACCTGGCCGGACTCGGTTCGGTCACCGTGAGCAACAAGACGGTCTCCTTCGCTTGTACCTCCATTGTGTCACCGGAGCCATCATGAACATAGTCCTCTTCTTGTACCGGCATTAATGGGTCGAAGCCATCATGAACATAGCCCTTTTCTTCACCCAGTACGGTGTCGTTGAGAAATGACGCAACTTCATCACTTCCTTGTGCGATTATGTGCCCCAACATCGCTTCTGTTTCTTCTTATCGCGAGTGCTCCAGAGTTTCTGCAAATATTTACAACATCTCAAATATTATTCAAACATGTTACAGATTTATATATATATATATATATATATATATATATATATATATATATATATATATATTAGTGGCAAACATAGAACTAGCTAGCTAATCATAATAAGGAATCATGTTAGTTTGGGTGGCCTCGAGAGAGTTAATTTGTCGGGTAGGGGCGCCAAGGGAGGGGGTAGGAGACCAACATCGCTTTCTCTCTAGGGTTTGGGGTCGCCTCGACACAACGCTTCAAGGGTTAATTTAGGTGGCCTCGAGAGAGTTAATTTGTCGGTAGTGGCGGCGGGAGGGGGTAGGAGACCAACATCGTTTTCTCTCTAGGGTTTGGGTGTCCTCGAGAGTTTTGGTCGAGCGAGAGGGCCGAGGGGGTGCCGCCGTTGTATAAGTTATCACGGTTGAGAGGGGGTATATATATCGACCGCCTCATGTCGGGTTATCTCGAGGGGTTATATCGACAACGACGCGACATACATATACATGGGAAAATAATGTTATCGGGAGGGGTATCGGCACCCCCCCTCGTGTTGAAGTTTCTTCTTTCTCCTCTATTCCTTTCTTCTTCTTCTACATACAATACTAAAAGAGGAAGAAGAAAAAAAGAAGAAAAAAAAAGAGGAGAAGAAGAAAGGAATAGAGGAGAAGAAGAAAAATAGAAATGCTATTTTTCTTCTTCTCCTTTATTCCTTTCTTCTTCTCCTCTTCTTTTTCTTCTTATTTCCTCTTCTTATTTATTTCTCCTCTTCTTCCTCTCCTCTTCTTCTCCTTTCTTCCTCTTCTTATTTTCCTTTTTCCTCTCATTCTTTTAGTATTGCTTGTTTTAAAAAAATGTTCAAATAGAAAATTTTGAAAAAAAAACAAAGGTCTTGCCTAATGCATTGTTCATATGAATATACAAACATTTGCATATTTCTACAATAATTAATATCACCAACAAAAATTTATGAACAGAAAAAAAAACATTAATACACATATGAACAAAAAATACATATATGAAGAAAAACATGCTCTGAACAATTTTTTATACATTTGAACATCTACATACACATAGCCACATACATACACATATACAATATATATATATATGAACAAAAAATTAAACTAATAAAAGTGGAAAAAAAACAGAGCCGGTCTTGGCGCGGGCGGCTCACAATGGGCGGCTAGATGATGATGGCGACGGTGGGGCGGCGAGGGCGCCCGGCGTGGGGGCGGGACGACAGGCGGGGCTCGGGCGGCGCGCTGGGCGGACGGGCGCTGGTTTCGGGAGGCCGGGCGACGAGGACGGCCTTTGGGAGGCCGGCGACGAGGACGGGCGCGGGTTGGGGGCGACGGCCTTGGCGGCAGCGGCGACGACGGCGAGGTGGAGCAGCTGGCGCTGATAAGGTGGGCGACGACGGGGCGCGCGCGGACGGCGTCGGGCGGCGATGGACGGGCGTCTGGGCGGCGGCGTTCGGGCGGTAGCGGCGTTGATCTGGGCAGCCTGGAGGCGTCGATGAGCTCGGCGTCGTCGGGCGGGCCCAGGGGCAACTGGCGCTGTGTTCGTCAAATTTTTCTAAGTGCTGTATATATAGCAAGAGCATTGGTCCCGGTTCGTAGCACAAACCGGGACTAATGCCCCCCTTTAGTCCCGGTTGGTGCCACCAACCGGGACCAAAGGCCTCTTTTTCGGCAGCCCAAAGGGCGGGAAGCGGCGGCCTTTGGTACCGGTTGGTGGCATCAACCGTACTAATGTTCTCGTTTAGTCGGTTGGTGGCACCAACCGGGACTAAAGGACCTCTGTCGCACGCGTCGGGGCCAAAGTTTAGTCCCTCCTCGCTAATTGAGAGGGGCGCGCAGTGGTTTATAAGCCCCACTGCCGCACCCCTCTCAACCTCCTCTCCATTTCAGGCTTACGGGCCTACTTGTTACTGCTATGCATGATGGGCCTGCTGGCCCTGCAGCGGGCCTGAATCCTGGCCCATGGACGGGTTTCTAGTCGTATTCAGGCTGTGGAGGCCCAGTAGGTGGCAATTTTTTTGTTTTTTTGTTTTCTTTACTTATTGTTGCTATTTTTATTTTTTCCAGTTTTTTTGTTTTGTTTTCTGCATTATTTATTTTCTTTTGTTTTTTGCTTTATTTTTTAATTCTTTTTGCTTTTAGTTTTAGGAAAATTATAAACTTTCTGTTAGCGTCATTACTTTTCAAATTTGAAAACACTTTTTTTGTTTTTTGTTTTCTTTCTTGCTTTATTTATTTTATTTTGTTTTTACTTACAACAAAATACTTATTGTTGTTTTTTTGTTTTGATTTCTGCATTATTTATTTTCTTTGGTTTTTTGCTTTATTTTCAATTCTTTTTTGCTTTTAGTTTTAGGAAAATTATAAACTTTCTGTTAGTGCCATTAGTTTTCAAATTTGAAAACATTTTTTTGTTTTTATTTTCTTTCTTGCTTTATTTATTTTATTTTGTTTCTACTTACAACAAAAAACTTATTGTTGTTATTTTTAATTATTACGAGGGCCGAACCATAAGACATTAAAGCATTTCGTATTCTCACATATAGGGCATGGACAACACATAAAATCATTCTGCTTGTTTGCCTCAGCCACTTCGAGAAAATCATGCACGCCCTTAATGTACTCGGAGGTGTGTCTTGAACCGTACATCCATTCCCGGTTCATCTGTGTGCATTATATATAATTAAGTGTATCAAAAAATCATTACAGAACATCATGAATAGATAATTAAGTGACTAAATTAATAAAAGTTCATCATCACATTAAAACCAAAGTACATATATAGTTCTCATCTAACAACATAAAGCTCTGCAGAGCATCTAAATTAATTAAACCATACACACAAGAAACTATGTAAAACATTTCAATGCGAAACAAATGCGATCATAATACGCAACCAGTGTAACAACCGATCCAACGGCATAATGATACCAAGCCTCGGTATGAATGGCATATTTTCTAATCTTTCTAATCTTCAAGCGCATTGCATCCATCTTGATCTTGTGATCATCGACGACATCCGCAACATGCAACTCCAATATCATCTTCTCCTCCTCAATTTTTCTAATTTTTTCCTTCAACAAATTGTTTTCTTCTTCACACTGGTGGAAAAACAGGCTTCCGTCCAGCCCCATAAGTCGCGAAGCTGTAGGAACCGCGACTAATGGGACCTTTAGTCGCGGTTCTGGAGGTGAACCGCGACCAAAGGCCCGGCCAGGCGCTCGGTGGCCAGGCGCGACGTGAGGGTCTTTAGTCGCGGTTTGCTGGACAACCGTGACTAAAGGGTTTTTGGCGAGTTTTTGCGTTCCGCCCCACCTTTAATTTGGCCAGACCACCAACCGCGACTAAAGGTGGGGGCGGAACGCAAAAACTCGCTTAAACCCTTTAGTCATGATTGGGCATGCGACCCGCGACTAAAGGGTACCTTTACTCATGGGTCTCGCCGCCAACCGCGACTAAAGGGGGGCTATAAATACAAGGCTCCGATTCTCGTCTTCTCCGATTCCGATTCTACTTTATTCGTCTCGCGGCGCCCTCGGCGCCGCCCGCCCTCGCCCTCGCCCTCGGCGCGCCGCCCGTCGCCCTCGCCTACAGCAGCGCGCCCGGCCGGCCTCGGTACTGCCGCCTCGCTCGCCCGCCCTCAACGCCGCCGACGGCCTCCCTCGCCCACAGCGCGCCGCCTCGCTTCGCCCGCCCTCGGCGCAACCTGGTAGTGCATCCGCCAAGGCCACCTCCGGCTACTTCACTGCGGCGCTCTCCAACGCCTCGACCCATTCTTGGGCTCACCTTGGCCTTGACGCCTTGTGACGCATCACCCCTTCCTTGGCTTCTCCAGGCGTGCACGCGTGAAGCGGCGGCGCGTGCCCGGCGGTGGAGGCCGGCAATGGATAAGTGGCAGTGATGGCCGGCAATGGATAAGTGGCAGTGGTGGCAGGGGTTTTCTATAAAAATAAAACACAAAAGAAATAAAACAATACAAATTAAACAGAAAACAGGTTTAGGGGGGGGGGGGGCTAAAACCCTAAACCTGTGGCGGCCTTTAGTCGCGGTTGGCCAGAAGAACCGCGACTAAAGGTCCTCCGCTTGACGGCCGCTGGCGCCCACGTGACGGGCCGTTAGTCGCGGTTCTTAAGCAGCCGCGACTAAAGGTGGGGGGCATTAGTCGCGCTTATTTGGTCGCGGTTGCCCAACCGCGACTAATGGCAGTTGCGAACCGCGACCAAAGGCCTTTTTTCCACCAGTGCTCAACTAAATTTAACCTCTCGACAATAGGGTCGGTTGGAATTTCCGGTTCAACAACCTCCTAGATAAATAAAATCTATGTCACGTTGGTCGGCATAATTGTCATAAACAATAAATGAACCAATAGTTATGAAAAGATAATATATACCACATCCGAATCATAGATGTGATTTAGGGCCGACGGAGGCGGATACCAAAACCATCGCACTATATAAGATGCAATAATAAAAGTAAGAAAATTATACAAGTATCTATATAAACATATAAGTAAGAATTTTTTTTCCTTTCAGAAAGAAGATAGGATAAGAACAAGAGGCTCACCACGGTGGTGCCGGGCGAAGATCGGGCGCAGGCGATCGGCAATGGCGGTGAAGACGGGACGGGACGTGACGGACCGCTAAACCTAGAAAAATATTAAGGAAAATGGAGCTTGGAGGTCGAGCTTGGAGAGGAGAAAGCTTAAGTAGTGTGGCTTGGATATTCCATCGAACACCTCGTGTGCATAGGAGGTTCACCTCGTGTGCGGGCGAGGGGTATATATAGGCAACTAATTGGTCCCGGTTGGTGACTCGAACCGGGACTAAAGGGCAGCCTTTGGTCCCGGTTCGTCCCACCAACCGGGACCAATGGTGGTGGGCCAGGAGCGAGGCCCATTGGTCCCGGTTCGTCCCACCAACCGGGACCAAAAGGTCCAGACGAACCGGGACCAATGGCCCACGTGGCCCGGCCGGCCCCCGGGGCTCACGAACCGGGTCCAATGCCCCCATTGGTCCTGGTTCTGGATTGAACCGGGACTAATGGGCTGGCCGGGCCTGGACCATTGCCCTGTTTTCTACTAGTGTTGCTTAATATGGATCCTTTCTAGAGAAGGAGTTTCTCTCGAAAGAAGTGAGTGGGAGGAAAGTAGAACTTGATGAGGTAACTGTACCTACTCCCTTATTAGAAAGTAGTTCATTACAGAAATCTGTTCCTGTGATTCCTACACCAATTAGTGAGGAAGCTAATGATGATGATCATGTAACTTCAAATCAAGTTACTACCGAACCTCGTAGGTCAACCAGAGTAAGATCCGCACTGCAGTGGTACGGTAATCCTATTCTGGAGGTCATGTTACTTGACCATGACGAACCTACGAACTATGAGGAAGCGATGATGAGCCCAGATTCCGCAAAATGACTTGAGACCATGAAATCTGAGATGGGATCCATGTATGAGAACAAAGTATGGACTTTGATTGACTTTCCCAATGATCGGCGAGCCATTGAGATTAAATGGATCTTCAAGAGGAAGACGGACGCTGATAGTAGTGTTACTATCTACAAAGCTAGAATTGTCGCAAAAGGTTTTCGACAAGTTCAAGGTGTTGACTACGATGAGAATTTCTCACTCGTATCTATGCTTAAGTCTGTCCGAATCATGTTAGCAATTGCCATATTTTATGAAATCTGGCAAATGGATAAACAAAACTGCATTCCTTAATAGATTTATTAAAGAAGAGTTGTATATGATGCAACCAGAAGGTTTTGTCAATCCTAATGGTGCTAACAAAGTATGCAAGCTACAGCGATCCATCTATGGACTGGCGCAAGCATCTCGGAGTTGGAATATACGCTTTGATAAGTTGATCAAAGCATATAGTTTTATACAGACTTGCGGTGAAGCCTGTATTTACAAGAAAGTGAGTGGGAGCACTACAACATTTCTGATAAGTATATGTGAATGACATATTGTTGATTGGAAATAACGTAGAATTATTCCGCAAAGCATAAAGGAGTGTTTGAAAGGAGTTTTTCAAAGAAAGACCTCGGTGAAGCTGCTTACATATTAAGCATCAAGATCTATAGAGATAGATCAAGACGCTTGATAAGTTTTTTCAATGAGTACATACCTTGACAAGATTTTGAAGTAGTTCAAAATGGAACAGTCAAAGAAAGAGTTCTTGCCTGTGTTACAAGGTGTGAAATTGAGTAAGACTCAAAGCCCAACCACGGCAGAAGATAGAAAGAGAATGAAAGTCATTCCCTATGCCTCAGCCATAGGTTCTATAAAGTATGCCATGCTGTGTTCCAGATCTATTGTATATCCTACACTGATTTTGGCAAGGGAGTACAATAGTGATCT
Organism: Aegilops bicornis; assembly: GCA_021605145.1. Classification (NCBI taxonomy): domain Eukaryota; kingdom Viridiplantae; phylum Streptophyta; class Magnoliopsida; order Poales; family Poaceae; genus Aegilops; species Aegilops bicornis. The sequence continues at coordinate 829,312,448 of CM038671.1, read as the reverse complement.
AGGAGTAGATCACTGGACAGCGGTCAAAATTATCCTTAGTGGAATAAGGATATGTTTCTCGATTATGGAGGTGACAAAAAGGTTCGTCAGAAAGAGAGTTACGTCGATGCAAGCTTTGACACCGATCTGGATGACTCTAAGTCTCGATCTAGATACATATTGAAATTGGGAGCAACTAGCTAGAGTAGCTCCGTGCAGAGCATTGTAGACATAGTAAATTGCAAAATACATAACGGATCTGAATGTGAAAAACCCGTTGGCTAAGATTTTCTCACAAGCAGAACATGATCACACCTTAGTACTCTTTGGGTGTTAATCACATAGCGATGTGAACTAGATTACTGAATCTAGTAAACCCTTTGGGTTTTAATCACATAGCAATGTGAACTAGATTATTGACTCTAGTAAACCCTTTGGTTGTTGGTCACATGACGATGTGAACTATTGGTGTTAAATCACATGGTGATGTGAACTAGATTATTGACTCTAGTGCAAGTGGGAGACTGAAGGAAATATGCCCTATAGGCAATAATAAAGTTATTATTTATTTCCTTATTTCATGATAAATGTTTATTATTCATGCTAGAATTGTATTAACCGGAAACATGATACATGTGTGAATACATAGACAAACATAATGTCACTAGTATGCCTCTACTTGACTAGCTCATTAATCAAAGATGGTTATGTTTCCTAACCATATACATGTGTTGTCATTTGATTAACGAGATCACATCATTAGGAGAATGATGTGATTGACTTGACCCATTCCGTTAGCCTAGCACTTGATCGTTTAGTATGTTGCTATTGCTTTCTTCATGACTTATACAAAGTTCCTACAACTATGAGATTATGCAACTCCGTTTACGGAGGACACTTTGTGTGCTACCAAACGTCACAACGAATCGGGTGATTATAAAGGTGCTCTACAGGTGTCTCCGAAGGTACATGTTGGGTTGGCGTATTTCAAGATTAGGTTTTGTCACTCCGATTGCTCGGAGAGGTATCTCTGGCCCTACGGGTAATGCACATCACTATAAGCCTTGCAAGCAATGTGGCCAATGAGTTGGTTACGGAATGATGCATTCTGAGCGAGTAAAGAGACTTGCAGAACGAGATTGAACTAGGTATTGGATACCGACGATCGAATCTCGGGCAAGTAACATACCGATGACAAAGGGAACAACGATATGTTGTTATGCGGTTTGACCGATAAAGATCTTCAGAGAATATGTAGGAGCCAATATGAGCATCCAGGTTCCGCTATTGGTTTTGACCAGAAACAGTTCTAGGTCATGTCTACATAGTTCTCGAACCCGTAGGGTCCGCACGCTTAACGTTACGATGACAGTTTATTATGAGTTTATAAGTTTTGATGTACCAAACGTTGTTCGGAGTCCGGATATGATCACGGACATGACGAGGAGTCTCGAAATGGTCGAGACATAAAGATTGATATATTGGACGACTATATTCGGACACCGGAAGTGTTCCGGGTGATTTCATAGAAAACCGGAGTCTTTGGAGGGTTACCGGAACCTGAGAAGTAATGGGCCTTATGGGCTTTAGTGGAGAGAGAGAGGGCAGCCAGGATGGGCCGCGCCTCCCCTCTCTGGTCCGACTGGACTAGGAGAGGGGCGGCGCCTCTTTCCTTCTCCCTCTCCCCCTTCCTTTCCCCCTCCTAGTAGGAGTAGGAAAGAGGGAGTCCTACTCCTACTAGGAGGAGGACTCCTCCTCCTTGGCGCGCACCAAGGGCCGGCCGGCCTTCCCCTTGCTCCTTTATATACGGGGGCAGGGGGCACCCTAGAACACACAAGTTGATCTTCGTGATCGTTCCTTAGCCGTGTGCGGTGCCCCCCTCCACCATATTCCACCTCGGTCATATCGTTGCGGTGCTTAGGCGAAGCCCTGCGTCGGTAGAACATCATCATAGTCACCACGCCGTCGTGCTGACGGAACTCATCCCCGGCACTCTGCTGGATCGGAGACCGGGGATCGTCATCGAGCTGAACGTGTGCTGAACTCGGAGGTGCCGTACGTTCGGTACTTGGATCGGTCGGATCGTGAAGATGTACGACTACATCAACCGCGTTGTCATAACGCTTCCGCCACGGCTCACGAGGGTACGTGGACAACACTCTCCCCTCTCGTTGCTATGCATCACCATGATCTTGCGTGTGCGTAGGAATTTTTTGGAAATTACTACATTCCCCAACAGAAAGGAGCTAAGAGAGTCTAAGATGGAAGAACAAAGTCGAAATGTGTTTTAAGTTTTGTGCAACAAAATGCCCATATGGCTTAGAGAAAGGTGTGACAGCGAGTGCCCTACACCATCATGAACAGTAAATAGAAAAAACAAAAATTTTGGGATCAAATGTGATCAAACTTTTGATGCTCTTGCAAATTTTCAGCCACAAATAACACTTGAGGAGGCCTCGCCAAAAAAAATACAATTACTGCACATACACTTTGAACACTTTGCAAGAACATCGAATGTTTGATGTTCTAAAGTTTGAGATTTCTTGATCTTTTTTTCAATTGTTTTTCAATTTACAATTCACAGAGGGTGTAGGGGCACCCGGATCTTGAAAGTCTTGTTTCTATGGCTTATGCCTAACAATAGAATCTTCCGGATAGTACACGCACTAGAATCTAGTGTAGTAAAGAGAACATTCAATGGTCAGCAGCACTCAAATTAGCCACCTCTCTGCCATCATATCGACTTCATCCAACGGTTGTAAAATCAAAGTTAATTGTGCACTATATAGTGTGGTACAAAGATTTGATATAGCGAATAAGGGATATACAACGATGTCCTCACGATTGGGCTGACACGGTAGGTAGAAGTAGAGCCAGATGGTACAATTTTTCTAGGTATTATTTGATTTTTCATGGTGATCTTCGTGGTACTTTCCATTCAGTCCTGTCGTCTTTGAGATCTTTTTACCTTTTTTTGGTTTCCTTTTTTTAGTTTTTAGTTTTTCTATTATTATTATTATTATTATTCTGTTTTTCATCTACATGCCCTTTTACTGTTCTTTTCCATTTTCTATTTTATTTTTTCTCTTTTGTGTTTATTTTTGTTTTCCCTTTTCACTGTTGTTTATTTTTTCTATAGAAATATAAAATTTTATTTCATATATCTGAACATTTTCTCAAAATGTGTGGGCACTTTCCGAAACTACATAGATATTTTTTATAAGAGTAATGAAAACCTTTTAAAAGTAAGCGAAGATTATAATTAGATGAACATTTTTTAATTACACAAACTTTTTTAAATGCATGAAACCTTTTTAAATTACACAAATATTTTTATAAGTACTTGAAACATTTTAAAACCATATAAATAAGTTTTAAATATGTGGACCTTTTCTTAGTTTCCTGAATTATTTTTTAAATGCTTGAATAAATTTTAAATTAATGTTTTTTAAAATACCCAGACATTTATAGAAGAACGTCAACATTTTTGTCATTAAAGCATACTCCCTCGGTAAAGAAATGTGAGATAGTTTATACAATTAAATTGAATTTAAGTATTATTTTAGAAGTTTAGAAGTTACTTTGTCTACATTCCACTGATATCATTACTTAGAGCATCTACAACCAGAAGTATCAAATCCATGCAAATCCATACATGATGATCATACAACGCAAAGTTATCATACATTCTAGAAAGATAGTGTAGCCCAAATAAAGTTAGTGCATGCCAAAAAAAAATTCATAGTTCATATATAGATAAGTGATGCATGAATGAATCAATTACTTCAGTTGTCGCGGCCATTGATCCCTTTTTCATGCAGAGTAACCATTTCTTCCCTTCATCATCCAAGAGGTTGATATTCTGCAACATGATCCTCGACTCCTCCGCCTCTCTCACAAGTTGTAACTTCTCTTTCTCAAGCTCAAGACCATGCATTGTCACCATTTGTTCTCCCATTTTGCAATCTTCTCTTGCCGCTCCAGTTAAACTTTGTTCTTCTTGAAGATCAGCCTCTCCCGGTCAAACTCTATACTGCATATCAATGAACATCTTGTATCTTTCCTTCTTCTTCACCTTCTTGACGGGAAAAATTCCATCCAAGTGGCGGACATTTAACTTGCCGCTCCTTCATGCGACATCCTATGCGTCTCCCACTTGTTCCCCATCACTTGCCAGTTTCTCGTACGCACGGTTGCTTGCATGTCCGTCTCTCTTTTTCTTCTTCTTCCTCATCCAATCCAATTTATCGAGGGGAGCTAGACCCATCGTTTTTCTTCATCATCTTCGTTCCGTTTTCAATATCCTTGAGCACGGTTGGCCACTTGGGTTTCCCATTCAATTTGAACCAACAATGTGAAAAAGTCAATGTATTCTTCTCCACTTGATGGTACAATGTTTCCGCCAAAGTTGCATGGGTTTGAACTCCGGTGTCGCTTCGGTTCCGGCTAAAAACTTGCTTAAGATAACCAATAAATTTGTTTACAGAATTTTGGATGAGTGAACATCTATGTTGGAGAGAGCATGGGACATGGTTCGTAACGATGGGGTGTGGCTTCACAAAGTGTTTTTGCTTATAGTAAAGTTTATGATATTTTCCTAATATTTCTCGCCTTTTTGCTCGGTTCCAAATATTGGGTCCATGCTCGTGTTACACCAACTTCCACACACCAAAACATCTTCAAATTATGTGAATGTTGGACCTCTAGGCTTCACTATGTTCGCACCAACTTTCGTGTTCCTTTTAGTGCGTGATGTTTGCCCAGATACAAACATCGAGGAACTGGAATCCACCGTGCTAAATTGCTAAGACTCTTGATCACCACCATTTATCATGTCATGCAATATTTGTTCCTTCAATATGCATCAAAATTTAACTATCATCCTAAAAGTTTGATCTGATGGTATGTGCAACAAAAGAATTAACAAATGCAGGTAGGAAATGGATCAATATTGTACCGGCTCTTGGTCAGCCGTTTTGTCGAACTAGTCGTGGGCATGCCCGGAGACGGCATTGCCTGACATCGCCCAATGCATTTGGAGTTGCGGCGAGTCCGCTATGACAGACGTGTCAGAGACGACTTGCGAGAAGCTCAAATCCGGGGTGCTCGTCCACTGAGAGGGCGGAACGGAGTCGGGCTCTACTGACAAGTTGTTCATCCTCACGGCCACGACCTTCAGGTTGGTGGCTATCGTAGAAAGTCCATGCCCTCAGCAGCGGCCACGAAGGGAATCTCAAAACCGGCTGCCTCTGCAGTTGCCTTCGCCGCTGCCTCACGCTCGCGCTGCCTCTCGCGGCGCTCCTTCCCGGCAAGGTTCTCCGCCTTTTAAGGAGCCGCCAGGCCGAGGAGCCCGACCGATTCCACCAAGGCATCATCCATGGCCATGACGGCGGACTGGGTTGTCGGCGACGGCTAACGAGTACGGCGAGCAAGGGAGGAGGTGGGCGACTGCGTGGAGGAGGAAAATGAAGGACGGGGCGGGAGGGTTCCGGTCGAAGAGGACAAGGAGAAGTTAATTTTGAGACGATTTGGCAGGAGTCTAGCTTGTTGGTGCCTACATGGTGGGCGTGTCTGGGCATACTCCCTTCGTTCCAAAATAGATGACTCAACTTTATACTAACCTTAGTACAAAGCTAATACAAAGTTGGATCATCTATTTTGAAACGGAGGGAGTATGGTATGAGGAGTGTTGGTCAGTCTGGGCATTTGAGCCGGATTTGTGAGGTACGGTTATGTGTGATTTTTGTCCGGTCAGTGATTGGGCAGCTTGCCCGGACGTTTGGGGCGGATAGGAGATCGGGTTATAGATGCTCTTAGACTCGAAGGTAAAACGTGGATTCAACACTTACTCTTCCCCCAACTTGCTTAGAGCATCTCCAGTCGTTCGCCCCCCAGGGCGGTGAAAAAATGCCGCATGGGAGCGAACCGGCGCAAGTTTGGCGCGTGGGGGCGACTCTGTTCCCAGTCGTCGCCCACCAGATCGCCGCCAATATCGCGCGAGCTCTGCGAAATTACGTACAAACTTGTGCAAACTCGGCGATCTGGTACGAAACTCGGTCATCTTGCTCGTCGGCGGGAAGGGGGGAAGAGGGCTGCTTTGCGAGGCGGATGCAGGAGGGGTTGTGGCGTTCACCGGCGGGAAGGGTCGCCTTTTATAGCCGCAACGGGGCGGCGAGAGGCTACATGTCGGGCAACGCGTGGCGGGAGCGGGCGGGACACGTCTCGGCGGCGCCTTCACTGCGCCGCCCGTGACGCATCAATGGAGGCTGACCGGCGCGGCAGCGCGACAGCCTTGGCCAGCCTTGGCATTGATTCCCGCGGGAACCGAGGCGATGAGGGCGACGAAGCGGCGTCTCGCTGACTCAGCGGACCCATCCTCGTTCATGCCAAAATCGCGTCCCCCGGCGCCCCAGGTGCTCCCCAGCGTGACGGGTTAGGTCTGGGTCCGCCAGCGCTAATTTCGGCCCAAACCGACGAAAAGTTGACTTCTTGGGACGCGATTGGGCAGTTTTTGGATGCGGCGCGAGGATATCACTTGGGGGGGCTGGAGATGCTCTTAGTCGACGCATATATATATATATATATATATATATATATATATATATATATATACACACCTAATAAACCTAGACTAGATAGTATCTACGGTTCAGCTCGGGTGCGGATACTGTTCGCCATAATATATTCTACTGTTAGCTTTTTCCTCTTCTTGAATACGAATACCGTATAGCACTTGGGTATCGATTCCAGCCTTAGCGGTCCCTGGCCTGTGCCCTCCGCGTCGGCGGCACGGGCCAGCATGCGCGGCGCGCGCACTGGCACGGCCACAGCGCGTGCCTCCACGGCGGCCGGCCGGGCGCTACGCTAGTCGGCGCGCGTCTCGCCGCAGGCGCGATCAATAAAGCCGTCCATTCCTAAAGGTAAGCACACGGCGAGATACATGCTAGCTTAATCTGCTGGTAGCTAGTACTACACTACTACTACTACGTACCGCTGCTGGTAGCTTTGCCAACAAGGATGGCACGCATCTGATCCAATCACAGGTCCCAGCTATGAGAGCGAACGGGAATACATTCGAATCAGAGGCCAATCTTTGGATAGCGATTACATGTCATGCTCTCTTACTTTCCGTTACTGTAATTAGGAATACGCTGAGTTATGGTCACTGAATAGGCTGCTATGGATCAACGTGGCCACTGGCTCACCCTATAGCTATGTATTTTGACATCGTGGCACTCTTATTACCGGTCAAATCATCCAGATACCAGATATATACGGTTGTTACCTTTCCATCCACATAGAGAAAATGTTACATCAAAATATATATGTGCAAATAATATAAAATACTCCCAACTCCAGACTGAAATAGTATCTATAGCACCCCCTCTGTAAAGAAATATAAGAGTGTTTACATCACAATTCTAATGATCTAAACACTCTTTTATTTCTTTATGAATGAACTAGTTATTAATCTAATGGACGGGACTAATGTGCTAACGTTCGGAATTTAAGGGAGATATCCGAACGATCCTTCTTATCTCCCTCCTGTGACCTTTCATGCATGCGTGTATTTTTTTATGTGTGTTTCTACCAATTCTTGTTTAATTAGAACATAATTACATACATGCAGGAAAAAACAAAACTGATGATGTCAGCAAATTCTTTTTCAAGTCTTAAAAATCAAAATGTTTTGTAGCTCAAACCATCGGCCGGATTGAAAAATTGTCTTCACATAAATGATTCGTCGCGACGAGACCTTCGAAACTAGATCCCATGTTGGTATGTTCCGATCACTTTTTTTTTCCGGTAAAATGTTACCACGCATGTGCTACGTAAGTTATCACAACTATGACACATAGTTACCAAGCTGTTTGTCATAAGAAAAATCGGGCATAAAAAGATGGTCTTTCAACTTTTCTTCTCATGTGTATATGCACTAGATGACAAAACTATGATGTCATCTTAGATTCTCCCTATTTTGAAACTTTAAAATGTTTTGTAGCTCAAACCGTGGCTTTGATCGAAAAACTGTTTTCATATAAAAGATTCGTCAGGACGAGATCTTAGAAATCAGATCCTATATTGGTATATTCCGATGACGTTTTTAGATAAAAAATTACCACACTTGTGCTACGCAAGTTATCATCCTAGTTGAGCGTAAGTTATCGTGTTGTTTACATAGAAATTACCGAGGCATAAAAATGGTTTCTTCGACCTTCTCCCCACATGCACATGCACGCGTCCTAGAGAATGGAAAATGCTAATGTAATGGAGGATTCCACCAAAATTTAAAAAAATTAAAATATTTTATAACTCAAACAGCCGCTCTGATACAAAAACTATCTTCACATAAAGAATTATTGCGACAAGGCCTTCGAAACTAGATCTCAAGTTGGTATGTTTTGACAACTTCTTTCGGTCAAAAGGTCATCAGGACTAGACTAACTAAGTTATCAACTCTGGTGTGTATATATTACCATGCTATTCACACATAAATTATCAAGGGTGTTTTCTAACAAGTCCCTCCCTCCCGGTCAAAAGTTATGACACCTGGATTAAGTAAGTTATCAACTTAGTTGTGCGTATATTTTCAACAACTTTTTTCATAGGTCAAAATATCGTCGTGTTTGTACATAAGTTATCAGGTCCGGGAGCGAGTGTTACCATATTATTTACAGAGTATGTTTTTCAATAACTTTTGTCCATGGGTCAAAAGTTATCGTGGTGTTTGTACATAATTAAGTTATCAGGTCCGGGAGCCTGTGTTACCATGTTATTTATAGAGTATGTTTTAAATACTTTTTTTCACAGGTCATAAGTTATCATGGTGTTTGTACCTGAGTTATCAGGTCCGGAAGCATATATTATCAGGCTTTTACACAGAAGTTATCGGTGGTATGTTTTCAACAACTTTTTTTCCACGGGTCAAAGTTATTGTGGTGTTTGTATCTAAGTTATCAGGTCCGGAAGCCTATATTATCATGCTATTTGCACAAAAAGCTATTGGTTGTATGTTTTTAATATCTTTTTCTCCGGGTCAAAATTATCGTGGTGTTTGTACCTAAGTTATCAGGTTCGAGGGCGTATATTACCATGCTATTACTTAGAAGTTATCAGTGGTATGTTTTAATTTCAACAACTTTTTTTCACGGGTCAAAGTTATGATGGTGTTTGAACCTAAATTATCAGGTTAGGGGCGTATCTTACCATGCTATTACTTCGAAGTTATCAATGATATGTTTTCTCACGGGAAAATTATCGCGGTGTTTGCATCTAAATTATCAGGTCCGGAAGCCAATATTATCATGCTATTTACACAATAATTACTGAGGAATGTTTTCAATGTTTTTTTGTAAACCAAATATTGGGTAAGTCGGTCTACAATAATCATGTTTCTATAACATGTACAACTTGGTAACTATAAAAATAACCATGTTGATAACTACAACCCGGTGACTACATAATTGTTATGTTGGAACTACATATAGTCTTCCCTTCTATGATGACCCCTTTTTCATCAAATTACTACGAAGATTTGCTTGGATTCTACCATGACATGACGCGCCACCTTCCCTTTGCCAACATCTCCCACCTGTCCAAAGGCATCTCATGTAGAATCCTCCTTGATCCCACCACCAATGCCGTTCTCGGCATCATCGGAGTGCTCGCGGGGATGCCTACTTCCATCAAAAAGTGAACCACAAATGATTCGTGAGTGGAAGAAAAACCGAAAATGCATTCTCTATAGAAATATAACAAAATCCGAGTATTACCAATTCCTAAAAGATAAAAAAAAATCAAATGAAGGGCTGCACCATAGCAGTAGCCTACTCGCGGTAATCACATATCTATAGAATTAGCCCACTTCAAAAAACATCCAGTTGGCTGAGATGGTCACCAGCTACACTCAAAGTCAATAATGAGGCTATAGGTGCGGGGTTCGAATCCTGTTGCTGCTATTTTTTTTTCGTCGCGGGATTTAGAATGTACATGTGCGGGGATCGTACGTGCCTATCCCTAACGACCAGTCGGCAGGAACTTAGATTTCTCGTAATCTAATACATATGAAAGATGATCGAAAGGTATAATTGATACATTTACACTAGTAAAAAACAGGGCATTTGTCCCGGTTCATAAGGGCCTTTAGTCCCGGTTCATGAACCGGGATTAATGGGTCGTTACTAATACCTTCCCCCTTTAGTCCCGGTTCTTACACGAACCGGGATAGATGGGCATCCACGTGGCCGCTGCTGGCAGCCCAGGCAGGGGGGCCTTTGGTCCCGGTTGATGACATAAACCGGGACCAAAAGGCTTCCACGCGTCAGCAGCTGGCTGGAGCTGAGGTTTTTCTTTTTTTTTTAAAGTGGCTGGTTTAGGGGTTTAGGGGGTTATTTTTAGGTTGTTATTAGCTAGCTAATAGAGAGAAGTGTCCTCTCTTATATCTTCGTCCTTGGTTTACCAACGCTACTGCTATGTTCATTTCACCCGCAGATATATGATAACTCATGCATGCTCGCATCATACATCATCATATATAATAACAAGTCCTACTAATCATGCATCATCATACAACTTCTACTCGTTATTAATAATAAGTCATACGATCATCATCCTCATAGTCATCGAACCCAACCCTACATAATTGTTCTTAGCACATGATCATCGGTATCAGGTAGGACCTAAACACCCTTAAGGTAAAAATAGTATAAAACAATATAGACCCTGATTCTCCATTATGAAGAATGGAGATCATCCTGTCTCCAATTCTTGCGCTTCGCTTCCTTTTGCTTCCAAGAAGCTCCTTACGACTGTCTATACATTTTTTCCATTCTTTGATTGTCATGTCTCCACTTCTTTTAGAAATCCGGTATGGACAATTGAGATTCGTAGGATGACCTGGATATATGTTCAAAACACGAAGGCTGCCATTCTGATACATCAAATGAGGCACACAATCCTCTGGTATTCTCTGTTGAAAAATATAGTAATAACTTCGTAGTTAGCAATGATGTACTAGTTTTAGAAGTATGCAAAAAGATGCACGGATGTCGTAATAGTAAAAAATCTTACCAGGGTATCTCCATGGTAGTTACCGTAATTCAACACGTGCACTAGTGGCACGTATTGACCATAATGTTGAGGAGTTTTATTGTAGACATTATAATTCTCAAGATCAGTACAAAATGCGATCAGATGATTTTTCTCCTTATAAGTTAATTCGGAGCCATCGGTGTAGTGGGCTTTGTCTACCATCTTCCGCACATTCTTTGAACAATCAAAATAAGCTGTCAATGGAAATAAGCTGTCAACTATTTTGAAATAAACAATATAAATTACTTAATAACTATGTTAAGCTCACATGGGGGAAGAATTGAAGGTGTATCCACAAGGACCCAAATCTTCATATTGTCTTGCTCGATTGTAGGATCACCAAGATCCATGGTGACAAGCATACCCTCATCAAAACCATACATCTTGCAAAGTGCTTCCTAATTTTTACAATCAAAATGGGTTACACTCTCAGCATTATACAGCTTTACTTGAAAATCCATACCATGATGGGTCCTTAGGAGAATTGTTTTGGTTTTCATACTTTCATGGTCTTCAAAACCCATCCTCTCCAAGACATAGCGTCTTGCATAGCATGGGATAAGCTAGTCGAATTGGAAAGGATAAAAAATACATGTTAAAATAGTTGAAGTCGTGCTTAATTACGAAAAAACTATTGTCGCTGCTATGCATCGTATGAACATCGAAGGTCTCCTCGAGCTTAATGCTGAAGCGCCGATCTTCGTCCAGCTCAATGAACCTGTCGCACATACCTCGGTCGTCGTGGCACCAGTCGCACTCCCCCGGGCGGTTTTCGTCGTCCGAGTACGACATTTCCGGCCTATGTTCATAATATGAGCATTCAATAAAGTAGTTCCTGGAATGAAGGAGAAGCTACCCCTCGAATATAAGCAAAAGTACATCATCTCTTGTGTTCGTACATCGTCGAATATTATCACTAATACTCCTCGAATACTATCATACATATAGCATCACTAATACGGCTAGAACCGTAGCGCCCGACGGGTATCGTCGCGGGCGGTGGACACCCAAAGATAAGGAACCATCACAGGATCATAGCTCCAGTGAGATCCATGAAGAACCTGCCAGGTATTGTCGAACCTGCCCTCCAATGCAACCATGTAGCGACGGACGTGCTCGTCCTCCTCGCAGACACGGTGACGCATACAACCTCCGCGGTGTCCGGAAGTCTCGGCACCGCCATCGCCCACGCGACCGCCACCAAACAAGGATCGGGTCAACAACGGGCTGCCTCCTCACCAACCTACGTCCCCCGGAAGGTAGTATCTCCCAATACCAGCCCGGCGGAGCCCAGTCCCGAACATGGCCCTGATCAAGCAGGCCTCCACCGCCGAGTCGACGAGGACGAGGATGCAGGATAGGCATCGCCGACGTCGATGCGGGAACTACTTATATATATAGTTAAATAAAGTAGTTTTATTAATTAAATCAACTAGTTCAACTACTAAGCACTTACTATAAATAAATAAAGTACTACTTACTAAAAACAAACTACTTCTATATATAGTAAAATAAAGTAGTTTATTAAATCAACTATAGCTAGTTCAACTATATATGAAGTACTCACTATGAATTATCATAAAGTAGTACTTACTAAAAATAAACTAGTTTAACTATAGTTCTATTATTTTTCTAACTAATTATATTAAACACTTTCTCTTCTTATTTTTTTTATTTTTCCTCTATTCTAAATATGAACATATTCATAAATGACTTCTATCATTCACAATTTTCCTATACATACACAATAAATTGACAAAGAAAATACTATGAACAAAAAATCATTAAAATTCTATGAACAAAATTACAACAGAAAAAAATCATAAAATTTCTATGAACAGAAAAAAATCATAAAAGTTTGACATATTCGATCTTTGCATATATATGAACATACAAACATGCATATATATGAACATACAAACATCTTTGCATAAAAAATCTATTAACAGAAAAAAATATCTAACACAATATGAACAAATTAATTACACAAAATGAAAAAAAGTCTGACAGAAAAATCTATGAACTACACATCTAAATTACTACACATCTAACAAAAAAATCTACGAAACTACAAAAAAAATCTAACAAAAAAATTACTACACATCTAAATTAGTTGCTCACGACGACGGTGTCGGGGACGGCGACGGCGAGGTGCGGTGCGGGGCGGGGCGGCGCGGCGACGGTCGACGGTGAGGCGGGCGGTGCGGCGGGCGGGCGGCGACGGGCAGGGGCGAGGCACGGGCGCTGAGGCGGGCGGCGACGGGTTTGGGCGGCGCGACGGCGCGGGCAACTGACGACGGCGAGGCGGAGACGGACGGGCAGCCTGGACGCGTCGGGCGGCGGGGAAGAAGGAACTGAACCAAAATTTCGCGAGTGCCGTTTATATAAGCAGAGCATTGGTCCCGTTTCATGGCACGAACCGGGACAAATGTCACCCTTTGGTCCCTGTTGGTGGCACCAACTGGGACCAAAGGCCTCTTTTCAGCAGCCCAAAGGGCGGGAAACAGAGGCCTTTAGTCCCGGTTGATGGCACCAACCGGGACTAAAGGGGTCATTAGTCCCGGTTGGTGCCGCTAACCGGGACCAATGCGGCCCTTTAGTCCCGGTTGGTGCCACCAACCGGGACCAAAGGTCGTGTGCTGGAACTGGCGCGGTGCGGTGCTATGTTTAGTCCCACCTCGCTAGCCGAGAGGGGCTCGGAGTGGTTTATAAGCCCTGTCGAACCAACCACTTCGAGCTCCTCTCTACTGCAGGCTTACGGGCCTAAAATCCCTCTCTGTGCATGTGGGCCTACTGGGCCTACTGCGGGCCTGCTTCCTGGCCCTAGTAATGGGTTTCTAGTCGTATGCAGGCCGTGGTGGCCCTGTAGGTGGCATTTTTTAATTTTCCCAGTTTTTTTGCTTTCTTTTTTGTTTCTAATTACTTATCTATTTTCTTTTACGATAATTCTTTTTGCTATTAAAGTTTGTAACAAAATTTTAATTACTTATTTATTTTCTTTTATGATAATTCTTTTTGATATTAAAGTTTGTAAAAAAATTCTAATTACTTATTAATTTTCTTTTATGATAATTCTTTTTGCTTTTAATTTTTTGAACAGAATTCTAATTACTAATTTATTATCTTTTATGATAATTCAATTTGCTATTAAAGTTTGTAACTAAATTCTAATTACTTATTTATTTTCTTTAAGATAATTCTTTTTGCTTTTAATGTTTTGAACATAATTCTAATTACTTATTTATTTTCTTTTATGATAATTCTTTTTGCTATTAAAGTTTGTAACAAAATTCTAATTACTTATTTATTTTCTTTTATGATAATTCTTTTTGCTTTTAATGTTTTGAACAGAATTCTAATTACTTATTTATTTTCTTTTATGATAATTCTTTTTGCTATTAAAGTTTGTAACAAAATTATAATTACTTATTTATGTTCTTTTATGATAATTCTTTTTGCTTTTAATGTTTTGAACAGAATTCTAATTACTTATTTATTTTCTTTTATGATAATTCTTTTTGCTATTAAAGTTTGTAACAAAAGTTGGTCCCGGTTCAAGCCACCAACCGGGACCAATGGTGGTGGGCCAGGAGCGAGGCTCATTGGTTCCGGTTCGTCCCACTAACCGAGACCAAAAGGTCCAGACGAACCGGGACCAATGGCCCACGTGGCCCGGCCGGCCCCCGGGGCTCACGAACCGGGTCCAATGCCCCCATGGGTCACGGTTCTGGACTGAACCGGGACTAATGGGCTGACCCGGCCTGGACCTTTGCCCCCTTTTCTACTAGTGTTAAGTAATATAGTATGTGAGAATGGGAGTACAAACTCCTAGAAATATACAAATATTGTTTAAAGCAACGACTATAAAGTATAACAACAACTCAGCAAACAGATCACTCGTCAATTTAATTATGTACTCCCTTAAGGTTTTTTTTTACTTCACATATTAGCTTTGTCTCGAGTCAAACTGCATAGTGACCAAGTTTATACAAAAAACTATTAACATCCACAATATCAAATCGATCAATACCACTAGAATCATCATTGAAAATATTTTCATATCATGTATATTTGTTAATTGAAAGTTTAGATTGTTTTCTATAAAGTTTGACTTAGGTCGAAGCTAATATGTGTTGTAAATAAAAACGGAGGGAGTATAACTATTGTAACATTGTTAATTGAGTAGATAGTAGTAAATTTCAACATTATATGGTCGCAATCCCTATCTTATTTATCTTTCTGTTGCAAAATTTAAGTCGCCTGAGATTTTCTTAAGTCTAAGTCGACGGCCTCAGCCATCTACTATTTGTGGCCTTTAAGATTCGAGTATAGATGGAACAATTGAGGGAATTAAACATAGATCAAATAGCTAGCACAACCGACTTAGAGTATTAATTAGACTTTAAAAAATCACACACCTAGGTGTGGACCCACCATTGTTTTATAACAACCTCTAGTTATCTAGTTAATTTCACGACCTGGTCTTCAAAGTACTAAAAATGTACAATTGATCATAAACCTTGTGGTTGCTTTCTAATACCAACCAACTCCCAACCTCCCTGGCAAAGAAACAACTAGGGCTTCTCCATCGTGCACTTTCAGTCGCCGTCGCTAGTTCCCCTCGTCTCAGGGTGCCTTCCAACGCTTGCAAGGTAGGGGAAACCCCTGTTTATGGTTGGTCGTGCAGTTTGGGTCACCCTTTGGTCATGGTCTGGTCTAGGGCCTGTTTTGTCTTTGGTTCGTCTGGGTGATCTTCGACGACGTCGTACCGTGGGGCGAACAACGATGTTTCATGTCTTGGTCTTCTAGCTCTTCTCCATTCGGTGAAGCATGGCTAACTTCGGCTCCTTTGGAATTGGAAGCTAGTGAGATAAGGCCCCCTCGGTTTTGCCTGGCATTATTTGAGGTTGTTGTCCAACCCTATTCATTGCATTCTTCTCCGTGGCGGCGCTCTAATCCTCTTATTCACTTGCATCTTCTCTGGTGATTTCTGGCCATCACGTCAACAACATTTTCCTGGGTACGAGGGTGTTTTGGAGATCCAGAGGCGGCATCAAGATTTCTTCATGACGCACCTCCAGCAAGTGCATGAGGAAAATGACCTCGCGTTACCAAAGAGTTGTGTGTTAGGATCTTGTAAGGGTTGGGTAAATTTAATATATGGTCTTGCCTTCTCACAATTTTTTGATGATAAAACTAGGAATGGAGCTTGGAGTACTTATTATGACTTCGATGATAAAACTGGAATGGACCTTAGTTCATTGAGATGATTAGAGTATTTCAATGTAGCTGGAAGTTTTGGGTTTGCTAATTCTCTCAGTCGAATGAGATTACTACCTTCATCCTGGTTTATTGGCCCCGTTCGTATTTTGTGTCAAATTTTAACCATAGATTTGACTAATAAAATCTTAATGCATGTCAAAAAAATTATATAGTTGGATTCGTATTTGAATATAGTTTCAGGTCATATTATTTTTGGTATGTATAACTTATATTTATTAGTTAAAATCATGGTCAAAATATGACCATAAATACGGTGGGGACTAATAAATCAGGACGAAGGTAGTAGTTAAATCTTGGTCAACACCGAGGACCATTGACCTGTCATTAAAATCCATACAAGATTTTTTTTCCCTGACTCTGAAAACAAGCAACATATTTAGTTTATTTTGTATTGGTTGAACAGTTTTTTTGTATATGAACAACTTCAAAAAATTGACAACAGTTAACTGAGTGCTAGCAGCCAATCCCAAACAAAAATAAATGATAAGGTAACAACCCTTTACCTCGCTCTCATAATGTTCTCTGTGACTTAGACGTCCAGGCTAAATCAGTTCTATGGAGTTCTGGACACTGTCGACCGTCTTCTCTCGCCCTATATAAATGGGAGGTCACCTGGCTACTACCACACCAGGTCCCCTCTCTCATCCACCATCATCTCTAACCTCTCGGAGATCAAGCAGAAGCCAGCTGCGACCTGCGAGCAATGGGGCACCAGCACCAGATGTTCAACGACCCCTTCGCGAGCAGCATGTCGTCACTGGAGGAGGACATGTTCTCCGGTGCCGGGGGCTACCACCACCTCACGCCGTCCATGCAGTGGCCGGGCTTGGATAACGACATACCTTCGGCGCCGGCTGCCAACAACGCCACCTCCTCCGGCGGCTCTGGATCACACCGCAAGATGAGCCACAACGCATACGAACGCGACCGCCGCAAGCAGCTCAACGAGCAATATTCCTCCCTCCGCTCCCTCCTCCCCGACGACGATCACACCGTAATTAAATCGCTTAACTAAACCCAACTCATGTGAGAGATTCTGTACTGAGCATCTGATCGATTTATTTTTTGCTACTGTCGCAGAAGAAGATGAGCATTCCGACCACGGTGTCGCGGGTGATCAACTACATCCCGGAGCTGCAGAAGGAGGTAGACGGCCTGGAGAAGAAGAAGGAGGAGCTGAGGCGGGCCAGCTGCGAGCAAGGCGCCATGAGGCAGAACACGGCCCCGATCGTGTCCGCCACCTGCCTCGACGACAGGGAGATCATGGTCCAGGTCAGCCTGGTGAGCACCATGGCCGGAGCTCTGCCCATGTCCAAGTGCATCAAGGTGCTGGAGAACCAAGGCCTTCGCCTCATAAATTCCTCGACTTCCGCGTTCCATAACAGGACGTTCTATAGCCTCCATCTTCAGGTACATATATATATCTGCCTTTCCGTCCTATTGTTGCTGTGGCCATCGGTGCTTATGATTTGATCTTAATTAACAAGTACTTGACGATTAAAAGCCTAAAACTCATTAATATAAAGCACTTCCTTTTCCGCGATGTTGATTGAGGTGTGGGTCTAGATAACATGATAGGGATTTATATAAAGGGAATAAGAATTTGAGGATATTTGTTCTGGCTGATCTTGTCGAGCCCTGTTATTGGCTATCTACCATAGAACTAAAACTATATTG
This sequence comes from Aegilops bicornis, assembly GCA_021605145.1. Classification (NCBI taxonomy): domain Eukaryota; kingdom Viridiplantae; phylum Streptophyta; class Magnoliopsida; order Poales; family Poaceae; genus Aegilops; species Aegilops bicornis. The sequence continues at coordinate 829,294,418 of CM038671.1, read as the reverse complement.
AATTACTGATTGACTCTATAATTATCGATATATTCTGGCTAGCTAGTTAATTTATTGTAATTTGAATGGCGTTTGCTTCGGTTCACCTCCATCAACAACCCCCCCCCCCCCCCCTTCTCGAATGGAAGATTAAGATTGTCAACTCCTATCAGTGGTGGAATTTAAAATCTACCACTTGAGTTTAAGATGGTAGCATAGTATAACAAACCGTGAATGGTACATTTTGTTTACATTAACCGGAACATGTGAGGATGCAGCTAATGCAAGGAAATTGCATAATACACCATGTCAAACGGATCAAAATGGGTCTCTCCTCCACTAAAATGGTTCACAATTATAGCATATGAGTTGGGAGTTAAGTGAGGTTACATGTGCCCTCTACCCATATATAATACAGATTCCACAAAACCATCGTTCGGGTTTACATCTTATCGGCTCATTTGAACTAGAAGATGAACGTTCCTTGGTGGTAAATCATCACACCCTCGTCAAAGAGGATGAGTTCGTTGAGTTTTGATCCTTTCTTTTGTCTTTTGGGCATGTGAGATACAAGCACTCAGGTGGATGAGAGTTTTGCTTCCTTGCGTATCTTTTTTCTTGCGGGAAGCATCCTCGCATAGCTGCTTAGGCTAGGGTTAGTATATACTCCCTCCGTTCCTAAATATTTGTCTTTCTAGTCATCTTAAATGAACTACAACATACGAATGTATGTAGACATGTTTTAGAGTGTAGATTCATTCATTTTGCTTCGTATGTAGTCACTTGTTGAAATCTCTAAAAAAACAATTATTTAGGAACGGAGGGAGTACTAGACTAAATGTTGGTGTGCTAGGGCCATGATGGAACACCAAGACTATCGAAATGACATTGTGATTGAGTGGCCAATCGAATCGATTAACTATGGGAAGTGTAACAAGCGGACAAGGAACATCCCCTAAATTTGTTAGGACATACGCAATGGAAGGGATGGACCCTTCTCCTACCCTCTAGGCATCGACCCTGCCACCCGTGACTATCAGTAGCACCGGTGGAAAATGGATATGTGGATGCATTTTTTCTGAATCTTCATGCATATTTCTACATGTTATCCGGTTTATCTAACAATCTAAGTAGTAACGCTACAGAGATGTGTCAAAAAAATCTAAATTTTGACTAAATGCATGCATGTGTGTATTATATATTATATATGATCCAACTTACGGGTGACAGAATACAAATTGTACACAGAAGTACTTACAATTCTATCATATTTTGTATTGAAACAGAGAACCCAACGAACAATGAGCAAGGAGGGCCAAACATTTTGTAACGAATTGGAGAACGCCGTGAAGCAAAAGGCGGGACTACATCTGCATCATTAGTGGATTATAACATAATAATGGTGCATGTCATCATACATAACTACCATGAATCAAAATGCATGCCATAGATATAGGACAAATAATCTAAGATAAATACTACTGATGCATGCATGACAATATAATACAATGTGTTCCATATAGCTAATATATTGTATACTTTTCTTGTCCTATATTTTCCTCTTCATCATGTACCCTGGCATGTGTGCAACTTCGCGATGAGTATAATTAGTATGCATGAAACAGTGGAGAAAATAAATATAGAGATGGCCGCGAAGCAGTGGCATGCATAAAAGACAGGCCATTGTCGATGTAATTCTTCGTATAAATGAATATATAATGATGTTACAATGTCGAAAGCATGCGTGATTACTGTTTGTATATCGGTGTATGGCATATAGTGCTTCTTGCTTGTTTGTGTTCAATTTTTTTAGGAGTATGAGAGAAACAGTTGCCGTTTGAAATTCAAGCTGGCCCGCTGGGAACCAGCGGTGTGGCGCTGGCCTAGGTGCGCGCAGCCCAGCTCGTTGGAGCGAAGGCCCGTGTGGAGTCGGGAGGAGCGACTGCTAAGCCGGCCGGGTGACAAGGCACGCAATGTGTCCGGCCTATCAAAGAACCGAACCGAGTTTGTAATTTCATTTTTGACAGAGTTTGTTATTTCTGGATTCACATAAGTTTATATGTACCCAGAAACAAACATCAGTTCAGACGTTCATTTTCTCAAAAACAAAAATCAGACGTTGCAGACTACTCATCATATAAACCACCTAAGAAAACACATTCTATAACTGTATCAGGCTAGTCATAGTGGGAGTAACTTAGCGAGTAACATAGCGTACTTTAAGAATTTTTTGCTTGCGTGGCAAGTAGTTAATGAGAAGTAGTAACATAATATATTACTGTGACATAGCGGTTCCCAATACAAGATAAGTCTACAAGCTAATAAATGAAGCCATCTATGACACTATTACTATGTTACTTTGCACTATGAAGGTAGTAACTTAGACTAGTGTCATATGCATGACACTAGTATAAGTTACTCCCCACTAAGACCAGCCTCATACTCAGCATTCTTTTTCTAGGCAACCCTCAGGGTAGCGAATCTATGAGTTTGTTTGGACGGGAGCCGTGAGCTGGAATTTCCTATACGATGCTTATTACCTCTTTTTCTTTAGACATACGATGCTTATTACCTGTAACTGTTGCTGGATCGCACATGAGCGACTATATGGGCTGGCCCATTTAGAGCCATGAAAAGTCTTTTCTCTCTCCAGTTTTGGGAATGTTTTGAAATTTTCAATCTGTTTTTTTTACCGGTTTTAAAAACGTTCCACAATCTTTCTGTACCTGTTTCTCGGAATGATTTCTTTCATGACTTTTCTGGTTTTCTTCTTCTTTTTTTCAGTTTCTTTTTTGTTTTTTTCTTCTTTTTTTCAGAAAATAACCAAATTCAAACAATTGTTTAATATCATCAAAAATGTTCGATATCTTAAAACATTATTTGCATTTTCAGAAAATATTCGGAATTTCATAAATTCATATTATTTTTATTTTTGTTTCTTTTTCAAAACATTCACAATTTTCCAAAAGTATTTCTCATTTCATAGAAGATATTAATTATTTACACAAATTGTTTGCGTTTTCAAATTTTGCTGGGAGTTTCAGAAAATGTTTCTATTTTAAAAAATTGTTCCAAGATGCAACCTTTTTGGCATTTTCAAATTTTGTTCAGAGTTTCAAAAAATGTTCATGTTTCCAGAATACATTCACAATTTCAAAAAAGTTCATGTTTTTCAAAGAATATTCGAGATTTTCAAAAAATGCTCATTTTTTTAAATGTTCAAACTTGTAATGAATCGTTCACGAATTTGAAAATATTCATTAAAAAAATCTCGTTTGGAATATCAAAAGATGTTTAGATCTGTTGCTGATGATAGCTTTTTTGTTCCCCCCAGTCTATTAGTCACCAAACATCGTCAACTCCAGTGGCTAGACAAGAATGTTCACGGAAATTTTGGGCTAGGGACCCCCCCCCCCTTGCGGCACATGTCTATTGACGTAGTGCGCTTCATATGGGAGCCCCCCCCCCCCCCTTGCGGCACATGTCTATTGGCGTAGTGCGCTTCATATGGGAGCCCCACACACCATGAGCTGCCCTTTAAATTACTTGGTCGTTGAAGGATCTGCAGGTTGCACGATTGGTTGAGCAACAATTATTTGGTGCGCCCAGCCCACCTCACTTCCTACAGTTCAATTTCCATCAAATTGTTGATGTGCCGAGGGAGGGCGAATCATCCGCTAATTATTTGGCTTGTCCATAGATTGGCCTTGTTGGTTGTGGCGCAATCCAAACTGTACATTGTATCCCATAACATTGCAGATTAATTCTAACTAACTCATGCCCGTGCAGCTCTAGCTATGATTAAATGTAACACCATGTTTTAGTTAATCTGATTTGACCTCCAAAGAATCGATCTTAAAATCAATTGACCTCCAAAGCCAGAATTGCCCTTGTATACACACTTGCAGCCACAACCGTTATGTGTTGCCATTGTTGAGTTGTGTTGGTCTCTTTGGACTACTCGCAAAAAGTTATCTATGGAACATTATTTTTGTAAAAGGTCCTTTGATTGCTTGTTCAAAATGATTGCTTACCTGCAATAGTGGAAACTGCTCGCTAGAGGTGCAGAAGTAGACGCCATTACTAGGATGATCTCCAAGATTTGAGCTACTGCTATCAACTTGGCGCCCTCCTATCTCCTGTCGCCTTTTGATGGCCTGCATGGTCTCGGAGAAACTATCTCTTGTTATTTAGTCTAGTAATGCCTTGTGTGTCGTTGTGCTTTGCTAGCCTCGTCGTTTTTTAGATGAAATTGCCAATATGGCTTTATTTATAAGTCCGGGCAAGAAGCAATTCTCTAAAAAAGAATAGCCTTAAATGTTGGATTTTTTTCGCCGCCATGGGTTAGATTGTTGCTTTCGTAGACTGACTCCTCTTCCTTAACTAATACTGTAACCGCTGCAAAGTCCAGGAAATATTCCCATCAACATAAATGCTCTGACTAGTCCTCTGCTCATCCAAATCCACAAGTCTTGTAGGCCATTGATACAACGTGTCACATAATGAGTGTGTTCTCTTGGAACCCGACCCTTGGTTTTCCCTACCTATTCCACGATCGGCCCCATTCCTCGGCAAAGGTAAATCTAAAGGATGATGCATTTGTACGCATGGCGGGGAAGGAAGGAATAGGAGAAGCAAAACCTCAAGAGATATGCTACACCTATGACGGATTCATACATAATTAAGCTACGGGATGATGTCTTAAAAATTGGTTAAGAATCAGGGGAGGTAGGGCTCACCCAAAAAAATCAACAGAAAATTTCAAATGAAACATCAATTTTAAGACATTTAGGTCCACAAAATATTGCAACTTTTACCACATATGTTCACAACCATCTTCCCTAGTTCAAGTGGTAAGCCCGCATGTCCTTCCTATAGAAGGTCGTGAGTTCACACACCCCACATGATTTTTTAATCAGATCATATTTCCTTTCACTCTAGGGTAGTCGTCACATGGAACATGTGTTGCTTCTTTCTTGGTCACTACTTTCTTGGTCTTCTCTGGTCCATGGTGACTGGTACTGAAGCACCACAGTATGCCAATCATAGCTTCAGTCGGCGTTGATCATGTCTCATGTATGCCTCCCATGTGGTTTCGCCATCTAAGGCCATCTGGATAATTTGCAGGCCTATCTTCAACTTCTATTCACATTACTGAGTGAGGTGTCGCTCGGATCGGAATTCGACTGACGCTTCGCTCGGATCGCGATTCAATCATATTACCTAGCTAAAATCTTAGTTGGGATCTAAAGCACGTTTCACTCCGATCTCGAATCAATCAGATTATAAAAATAGAGCTTTCATTCTGATCATTCAACCAATGATTCACCGATTGGGCCATGGTGATGCCGAAGTTTACTGTCTGGGGCATGGTAGCTTTTACTCCCGTCGCTAGTTTACATACCTTTGGTGTTTCTCAAGCTTGTTCCTCCCAAGTCCTTATAATACCACAAATACCCGTATTAGAAAGAGCACTGCAGAAAACGAGTGTAAACACATGCCCCCTTTTTAGAAAGAGCACTGCAGAAGCCTAGTGGATCATACCGACAAAGTCGAGTGCCCAACCTCAGAAATGCCAAGGTTTTATGATAGGGTTGACATAATAGCTAGGGCCAACAGAATATCTCCAAAATTTGGGCAAGCTTCACATCCTTCGAAGTACCTGAATCGGTTGGTCATCATCGTCCACCAATAACATCTGGCTGGCTGTAACATCCACTTCATCTTGTAAGCCAACTGATGAGTTCCACACGAACCATCTTTACCTCTCGCATAGCAACTCGGGCTTGATTCTCATTTAAGCGCTTTAAGAGAACACCATCTACTATTCGATGATACATGTCGCATCTGTTAATGTATTCTTGAAAGCCATGTCTGAAAAACCCCGTATGACTTGGCAGACCCATACAATCTAACTACTAACTACCTTAACTAATCTGTCGGTCAGGTTTCCCACAACTTACTTGTTCAAGACAGAGCCCGTATTGACTCACGGTTACACATGTAAGCTACTTAACTTGGAACCCATACAATACTTTTGATAACTAGGCAGCAATCCCCACCAAATTTACACTGTTGATGACCAATCAATGTAAATATCACAGATGATTCATTAATTAAGTTGTCATTAAGTAGTCCACCATATACTTTGTAACATTTCATCTAATGTGACTCCAACCCTGTTATAATATAGCACCAAAGCATCTCTACATGATGGTTACACTAGTGCAGAACCGGGCAATAGCACCGGTTCGTAACGCCCTTTAGTGCCGGGTCCACAACCGGCACTAAAGTGTCAATCACTAAAGGCCCCCCTCCCTTAGTACCGGTTCAGCACGAACCGGTGCTAAAGGCCAACCACGTGGCACGAGGCAGCTCTGGGGGCATGGAGCCCTTTAGTACCGATTGGTAACACCAACCGGTACTATAAGGTTTGGGTTTTTTTTAGTTTTATGATTTCCTTTTCATTTAATTTTGTGTTTCTATTTTAAATCTTTTTCGTTTGCTGGTATTTTACGATACTACACATTGACGTTATGCATATATATATACATACATATATATATATATATATATATATATATATATATATATATATATATATATATATATATATATATTCTAGTAGAACCAATCATGCATATATATATCATCAATGTCTCACAAACCACCATATTAATTAATTCACACATACACACATGTATAGCTATATACAATTTTTCCTACATATGCATGTTGCCTTCGGAGCCGGTGGCATTAGCCTAATTGGTGCCTTCGGAGCACGATGACAATTGGAAGTGGTTTTCATGGGGCGGTAGCGGGTAATAGTATTCTCCCTTCGGATTTATGACCTGGTCGAGCAAAAATCCCGTTATTTCCTCTTGAAGTGCTTCTACGCGCTCCGTTTCTAGGAGCTTGTCCCGCACCTCTGTGAACTGTTAAGAAGGAGATCAATATGCATGTGTATTAGTTGTGTGACTAGATATCGATAATGGTGTAAAAATTGTGAATAGTGTTCTGACAAGCGTACCCATTCCTGTCTTTGAGATCTGCTCCTTTCGGACGCCATCATGCGAATGTTCTCGCAAACGCAGAATGCACACAGATCAGTCCCCTGCGCCTGCTGCAGGGCCTTTACGAGAATGGAATTTGATCAGATAATAATTAATCAAGCATGATAATTAAAGATATGGCAGCTAGCTAGCTAGCTAGTACTACTTAATTACTTACCTTGGATCGAAACCATTTAAGCTTTTTTTCCATTCGCCTTCCGTGACGCTGATGAACCTTGCCCAAGCCCTGCCCGCCGACAAAGAAAATGAATAAAGGGGTTATTAAATAGTTCATATCATGAAATGACGAACTAAATAGGCCGAGATATATAGTTAATAATGATTGAAATTACATGTTGACTATCCCAAACAAGATGTTATAGTCAGTATTTGCTTTGAGTAGTGGTCCAGTATTTCAACTGTTCCGGCGTCAACTTTAATGATACACAAGATCCAGTGACTGCATGCACACACGTTTGCATGTCTTAATTAAGCGGGCATATGTAAGCAAAAACATGTAGCTAGCTAGTAGGCAAAAACAGAGAATTTGTAGTACAAGACAGTGTGACTCACTGGAGGTTGTAAGAAAGTAGTATATCTTCATTGTATTTGAGGCGCTTCAAGAACTCTAGCATGTTGTCCTCTACGGCCTTTTGATGATGTGGATTTATTTTCCATGTGTATTCATTAACGGTGTTTGGGTCAATGAACCCAATGCCAAAGCGCCCACCTTTTCTCATTTCATACATCTTCATCCTGCATAATACCACTGAAAAGAATATAGTGAGGATAATTACAGGTAATGATTGATCAAAAGGATCACTACAGCTAGCTTGAGACTTAAATTACAGAAAGAAATCACTTACAGACAATAGCAAGCGATTTATACATTTGTCGAGTGTGTCTTGATTGTATAACCGAAACAGTTCAGAATACTCAACGGACAGAGCTTTCTCATGGAAGTAATGCTCCTCCTTGACATTCACCATGAGGGACAATCGATTGGAAATCTTGGTAATGTTCATGTACCATTGATGCAATTCATACATTCTCGTTGGGAGGTTCTTGACCTTGTCTGGCTTGACCAAAGGTTCACCCCGGACATATTTCCGTTTTATTTCATCCTCTATAAGCACAGGCATGGGCTCGATCTCGAGGAGTTGTCCAACAGTGATGTTGAGAACTTCAGCCTGCATTATATGGTCCTTGGTTATTACCACATTGCCCACCTCGGGAACGTAAACTGTTTGCCCACAATAATATTGGTAGCGTACAGATTGCCACGTGTTGTTGGCACAACAAGCGAGGGATCGATTGGCGCCTGTTCTCCCAGCTGGGGAATGGTTTTCCGCATTTTTCGACAGCTGTTTGTTGTTTGTTTCGCTCGAGCTCGCCTCCTTACGTAGGCGTGCTCGATTTAACTTCGATGCGGCGCTCATAGTCTGTGTCAACAGGCTTGGGAGCTGGTGGTTGAGCCATACGAATGAAGTGGTCAATCGTTTCCTTAGGCACTTTCTCCCTTGGCGGCGGTTGCGGTTTCGGTGCAAAATGGGCTTCCACCTGGGCCTTCGATATGGCTGCTCCTCCTCGGACCTGTCATAAGGCCTCTGCGGAAGAGGCGTGAGGCTTGGACCATATTTATATCGCTTGCCTCCGCATGTACTTCCTGTACTACCTCGACTCGTACCGCTACGCACCAAAGCTGCGGGGTGTCTCTTCTGCGATTGATGAGCCGGCGGAGACGGCTGATGGGGTTGAGTTGGACGAGGAGGAGTGGCTTGAAGCTGTGCCGGACTTGGAGGAGGAGTGGCCTGAGGTTGTGCCGGACTTGGAGGAGGAGTGGACGTCTGACGCTGTGGCGGACTTGGAGGAGGAGTGGCCTGACACTTTGCCGGACTTGGAGGAGGAGTGGCACGACACTTTGCGGACTTGGTGGACTTGCAGGAGCGGAGTCTGGCTGACTCGGCGGCGGACTTCGACGAGGAGTCGGCTGATGTGGTGTCGGTGGCCTTCGAAAGATGATGCAATCCTTTTACCATAGGATGACACGATGTTTGGCCTCTCCGAGAAAGTGCTCGTCGTCACCTCCAGGAATGTCAAGCTGTAGGTCCGAATATGGGTCCACCACCTCATCAACCAAGACACGAGCATAGCCCGCTGGAATCGGGTTGCAATGGAAGGTTGCCTTGGGGGGATTTGTAAAAGCAATGGCGTCCGCCACCTTCATGGATATGTTCTTCATTTTGGCGTGTAGCTCGTAGTTAGTGTTATCTGTGATGTCATCCATGGGGTATCTATCCAGCATTGCGTCGTCCGGGGCGGAACCCATGCTGCTTCTCGGCATGGATGGGGCGGTGCTATCCAATGCTGGATCATCCGCTAGCTGCTGCAGCCGAGACCCCTTTGCTGGCTAAGTGAGTCGATCTGCTCCTCGCCGCTGGAATTTGACTGCCAATTCCGCTTGACTTGCTTCTAGGCCTTGAAGGCGTTCATAGTCCCGCTTCCTCTGCTCCTCCTCCATCTTCCTCTTATTCTCCTCCCTAATCTTCTTTCTCGCACGGGTTCTGTAGTCGTTGTTCCAGTCTGAAAACCCCTCATACCACGGAATAGCGCCCTTGCCTCGTGTTCTTCCCGGGTGTTCAGGATTTCCTGTGGCACGCAGCGTAAGCTCATCATTCTCTCTGTTGGGCTGGAACACCCCGATCGTGCCTCTTCTATTGCAACAAGTATCGCATCGTCGGCTCCCTTCAGACTTGCCCTCGTCGAAACATTGCCTGTCTTCGGGTCCAACTCCCCCCCCCATGCACATAGAACCAAGTCCTACACCTGGGGGGCCAGCTCCTAGTAACCGGAGTGACACATGCATCCTCCATCTCTTTCTCAGACTTATCCCACTTAGGCATTGCCACCGCATAGCCACCTGGCCCCAGCTTATGGAACTTATCCCTTTTTTCGGCATTCTTCTTGTTTATTCTCGACCGTTCCTTAGCTAATTCCGAATCCTTGAAGTTCATGAAATCGTCCCAATGAGCACGTTGGTTCTCTAGTGTTCCCTCGAATCGGAGTCTTCCTTCCTCCCTTGACGTACTTGTGCCATTCACGATTCTTGTGGTTCTTGAATGCAACCGCCATCTTCCTAAGAGCAGCGTCCTTGACTTTCTGCACATCTGCTTCTGTGAAATGATCTGGTAGGGTGAAATGTTCCAATAGAGTATCCCAAAGCAGCTCTTTTTGTCTTTTGTCGACAAAAGTAACATGTGGACGTGGAGCAGTGTCCTTTTTGTCTTTTTGTCTTTTGTCTTTTGCTGGCTCTCTCCATTCTTGAAGGGAGATCGGGAGTTGGTCCTTCACAACAACTCCGCACTGATGAACGAACTTGTCCGCAATCTTCTTAGGCGCTAATGGTTCGCCATTAGGTCTGATTGCCTCGATATTGTACTTTACGCCCTCCTTCAACTTTTTGTTCGGGCCTCGTTTCGTCTTTTTGCCTGAAGATTTGCTCGATCCGGATGGCTGAAAGAACAAAGATCGATTCGTTAATATATCTTCAAGTCATTTAAAACATGTGATGATCACCAGATGCCCTGCTTATATAAATATATATACCTCGCCGGTCTTTGTTGTTTCAAGATCAACATTTTCTTCGTCATCATCATAATCATAGTTCATGACTTCATCAATTTGGTCGTCGCGATCGAATATCATATCACCCTCTCCGGTGTTGTTTAGAAATTCGGGGCCGTCATAATCTTCTTCATTCTGATCATCATCTGGCCCGTTAGGATGGCGTATCATATCGAACATGGCCTGTTCTCCCTCTCTGCCGGTATTGTCCACCATAGCTTTTATTTAACTAATCCAAAAGAAATATAAAACAATTTAGTATTCAAATTACATCGTCTCGAATAATAGATATAATCTCGAATACATCGTCTCGAATAATAGATATAATCTCGAAAACATCGTCTCGAATAATAGATATAATCTCGAATACATCGTCTCGAATAATAGATATAATCTCGAATACATCACTGGCTAGGTAGCTAATAAAGATCGAATACTACAGAAGAATATAGGACACTCGCGGTTCCTGCAGCGCGGGCTGTGGACACCCAAAGAGAAGGAACCCTCACAGGATCATAGCTGAAGTGAGATCCGGAAGAAACTGCCGGTATTGGAGAACCTGCCGCCTCTAATGCAACCATGTAGCGATGGACGTGCTCGCCCTCCTCCCCGACACGGGCGACGCACCACCGGCGCGGGCCGCTCCCTCCGCTACCAAACTGGCCCATGCGAACGCCACCAAACGAGATCAGGGTCGACGACGGGACCCGGGGCCGCGTTCCTCATCAAGTGGCGCGCCCCTCCAGGCAGCACCTCCCAGTGCCAGCCCGGCGGAGCCCAGTCCCGGACATGGGTCAGCCGGACGTCGTCGCGGACGTGTCGACGGCGAGGATGCGGGCCGGGCATCATCGAGAACAAATACTAGCTATATGCCCGCAAAAAGTAACATTTTTTTAATGATTGGATTTTGATAACTAAAATTTCTAACATTTCTATATAACAATAATTATGCTATCATTGCATATGTCAAAATGTGGTATGCTATTTCATACTAATTAAGCATCTAACACTAAAAACAGAAAAAACAACTTCTATACATCCATTAAAAAACAGAAAAACAACATTATATAAAAAATTCCATACTAATTAAACACTAATTATATCCATCTAACATGCATTCATACATATATACTAGTGAAAAAATAATAATATAAAAAGCTAAACTAATTAAACATACAAAATACGTATATACTAATATATACATGCATTCATACATATATAGGGGTGTGTGTGTGTTCATCATGGTTGTGTGTGTGTGTGTGTATGGGCTCGGGGAGGGGCGGCCCCCTTGGTGGCCGCTGGGGGCGAGGGAGAGGGGTTAGAGGGGGAGAGCTCACAGCGGGGCGACGGCGACGGCGAGGCGACGACCGGGGCAGCGACGGGCAGGCGTGACGGGACAGCGACATCGGGACGGTGCGACGGGACGGGCCCAGGCGGCGAAGGAGACGAGGGCGGCGAGGGACGGGGCGGCGACGGGACGGGCGGCGATGGGACGGGCAGGCGGCGAAGGAGACGAGGGCGGCGACGGGGACGGGGGCGGCGATGGGGACGGGGGCGGCGACGGGGACGGGGGCGGCAACGGCGTCGATCGATCGGGGCGGGCGACGCTTCAATGGGGAAACTGAGGAAGAAACAGAGGGAGAATGAAATTTTTCGAAGTGTTGTATATATAGAAGGCACCTTTAGTACCGGTTGGAGCCACCAACCGATACTAAAGGTCTGTTTTGGCCAGCCCAAGCGGCGGGAAGCGACCCCTTTAGTACCGGGTGGTAGCACAAACTGCATTAAAGGCCCCCTTTAGTACCGGTTTGTGCCACGACCCGGTACTAAAGGGGGAGCGGTGCGGCAAGTTTAGTCCCACCTCGCTAGCCGAGGGGCGACCGCACTGGTTTATAAACCCCCGTGCGGTCGCTCTCTCGAGCTCCTCTCCAAAGCAGGCCTACTGGGCCTACGTGTTCTTTGCTGCCTCAGGCCCACTTGGCCTTTGCGGGCCTGCATCCTGGCCCAACAACAGGTTGGGTTTCTAGTCGTATGCAGGCCGCTCTGGCCTAGTAGGCGGGCTTTTATTTATTTATTTTTGTGTTGTTTTTTTGTGTATTTAGAGTTTATTTGTGAATATGTTTTCTTTAGTTGTATGAAAGAATTTGTTTGCACATAAAATTTCTTCGCGTTTCAAATGCCAAAACACATAACTACCCTAACTATTACAGAGATTCCTCCGGGTGTGAAACACAGAACAAAGTGATGATAGTGAAGCCGATCACATCCCAGATCTTTGCGTGTGAAACTTTTTCTTCGCGTGTGTTCCTTTGCGCCGTAACCATGGAAAATCTTCATCATTTAACCGGATGCTTGGGTCAATATTCACTGTGAATGGAGCAATTTCATCAAACTTTTCATAATCTTCTGACTTGTCTGTCTTGTCATCCACTCCCATGATGTTTCTCTTCCCGTAAAGAACTATGTGCCGCTTTGGCTCATCGTACGATGCATTCGCTTCCTTATCTTTTCTTTTTCTTGGCTTGGTAGACATGTCCTTCACATAGAAAACCTGTGCCACATCATTGGCTAGGACGAATGGTTCGTCTGCATACGCAAGCTTGTTGAGATCCACTGTTGTCATTCCGTACTGCAGGTCTTCCGTTACCCCGCCTCGTGTCATATTGACCCATTTGCACCGAAACAAAGGGACCTTTAAACCACGTCGATAGTCAAGTTCCCATATGTCCTGTATATAACCATAATATGTTTCCTTTCCCGTCTTGGTTTCTGCATCAAAGCGGACAACACTATTTTGGTTGGTGCTCTTCTTATCTTGGGCGATCCTGTAAAATGTATTACCATTTATCTCGTATCCTTTGAAAGTCATTATATTCGAAGATGGTAACTAGGACAGCAAGTACAGGTCATCTTCAATAGAGGTGTCATGCATGGTAATGCGGTTCCGCAACCAAATGGGCGAAAGTCCTGGTTTGTTCACGTGTAATCCAGTCATCAGACCGCTCCGGGTGTTTGGAGCGTAGAAAGTTCTTGTGTTCGTCCATATACGGAGCCACCAAGGTGGAATTCTGTAGAACTGTGTAGTGTGCTTCAGTGAGAGAATGTCCATCCATACATATTAGTTGATTCCCTCCTAGCGTGCCTTTTCCATCCAGTCTGCCCTTATGCCGCGATTCAGGAACACCAATCGGCTTAAGGTCAGGAATAAAGTCAATACAAAACTCAGTGACCTCCTCATTTTGATGGCCCTTGGAGATGCTTCCTTCTGGCCTAGCACGGTTATGAACATATTTCTTTAAGACTCCCCTGAACCTCTCAAAGGGGAACATATTGTGTAGAAATACAGGACCCAAAACGTTAATCTCTTCGCATAGGTGAACTAGGACGTGCGTCATGATGTTGAAGAAAGATGGTGGGAACACCAAGTCGAAACTGACAAGACATTGCACCAAATCATTCTGTAACCTTGGTATGATTTCTAGATCGATTACCTTCTGATAAATTGCATTGAGAAATGCACATAGCTTCACAATGGCTAATCGAACATTTTTCGGTAGAAGCCCCCTCAATGCAACCGGAAGCAGTTGCGTCATAATCACGTGGCAGTCATGAGACTTTAGGTTCTGGAACTTTTTCTCTGCCATGTTTATTATTCCCTTTATATTCGACGAGAAGCCAGACGGTACCTTAATACTGAGCAGGCATTCAAAGAAGATTTACTTCTCTTCTTTGGTAAGAGCGTAGCTTGCATGACCCTGATGTATGCCGTCTTCTCCGTGCATACGTTGCTGGTCCTCCCGTGCCTCAGGTGTATCTTTTATCTTCCCATACACGCCCAAGAAGCCAAGCAGTGTCACACAAAGATTCTTCGTCACGTGCATCACGTCGATTGCGGAGCGAACCTCTAGGTCTTTCCAATATGGCAGGTCCCAAAATATAGATTTCTTCTTCCACATGGAGTGCGGCGTCCGTCGGCGTCGCCGGAACAGGTTGTCCGCCAGAACCCTTTCCAAATATCACCTTCAAATCCTTGACCATATCATGTACATCAGCACCAGTACGGTGGCGAGGCTTCATCCGGTGATCCGCCTCACCTTTGAAATGCTTGCCTTTCTTTCTTACGGGATGCCTGCTCGGAAGAAATCGACGATGTCCTGTGTACACATTCTTCTTACAACTATTCAAATATATATCGCCGGTATCATCCAAACAGTGCGTGCATCCGCGGTATCCCTTGTTTGTCCGTCTCCGAAGGTTACTGAGAGCAGGCCAATCATTGATGGTCACGAACAGCAACGCCTTTAGGTCAAATTCTTCCCTCATGTGCTCATCCCACGCACGTACACATGTTCCCACAGTTGTAAGAGTTCTTCAACTAATGGCCTTAGGTACACATCAATGTCGTTGCCGGGTTGCTTAGGGCCTTGGATGAGCACTGACATCATAATGAACTTCCACTTCATGCACAACCAAGGAGGAAGGTTATACAAACATAGAGTCACAGGCCAGGTGCTATGGTTGCTGCTCTGCTCCCCAAAAGGGTTAATGCCATCTGCGCTTAGACCAAACCATACGCTCCTTGCGTCATCTGCAAACTCCTTCCCGTACTTTCTTTTGATTTTTCTCCACTGCGACCCATCAGCGGGTACTCTCAACTTTCCGTCTTTCTTACGGTCTTCAAAGTGCCATCGCATCGCCTTGGCATGCTCTTTGTTTTGGAACAAACGTTTCAACCGTGGTATTATAGGAGAATACCACATCACCTTGGCAGGAATCTTCTTCACGGGCGCCGCCCTCGACATCACCAGGGTCATCGCGCTGATCTTATAGCGCAATGCACCACATACCGGCAAGCGTTCAAATCCTCGTACTCACCGCGGTAGAGGATGCAATCATTAGGGCATGCATGTGTCTTCGCACCTCTAACCCTAGAGGGCAGACAACCTTCTTTGCTTCAGACGTACTCTCGGGCAATTCATTATCCTTTGAAGCATATCCTTTATCATTACCAGCAACTTTCCAAATCCCTTGTCAGATACACCATTCTCTGCCTTCCATTGCAGCAATTCCAGTGTGGTGCCCAGCTTTTTCTTGTCACCTACGCAATTCAGGTACAACAATTTTTTGTGATCCTTTAACATGCGCTGCAACTTCTTCTTCTCCAAATCACTTGCGCAGTTTCTCTTTGCATCGGCAATGGCCCGACCTAGATCATCAACGGGCTTATCTGATGCCTCTTCTTTAGCTTCTTCCCGCATTGCCGGCTCAGCTTCTTCCCGCATTACCGGCTCAGCTTCTTCCCCCATTGTTGTATCATCGTATTCACGGAACCCATGGCCAGGATAGCTGTCGTCGTCCTCTTCTTCTTCATCGTCTTCCATCATAACCCCTCTTTCTCCGTGCTTGGTCCAAACATTATAGTGGGGCATGAAACCGGACTCAAACAGGTGGACGTGAATGGTTCTTGACGTAGAGTAATTGCGACCATTCTTACAACCAGCACATGGACAAGGCATAAAACCATCCGTCCGCTTGTTTGCCTCAGCCGCAAGCAGAAAAGTATGCACGTCCTCAACGAACTGGGAAGAGCATCGGTCATCGTACATCCATTGCCGGCTCATCTTCATTACACAACACCGAATAGACCAAATTAATACAAGTTCATACATAAAGTTCATACAACACTTAAATGCAACAAACAAATAACTCTCTAGCTAAAGCATTTAAATGCAACAACAAATGCGATCAAGATCGCAACTAAGATAACAATTGATCCAACAATATAATGATACCAAGCCTCACTATCGATGGCATATTTTCTAATCTTTCTAATCTTCAAGCGCATTTTTTCCATCTTGATCTTGTGATCATCGACGACATCGGCAACATGCAACTCCAATTCCATCTTCCCCCCCTCAATTCTTTTCAATTTTTCTTTCAAGTACTCGTTTTCTCTTTCAACTAAATTTAACCTCTTGACAATAGGGTCGGTTGGAATTTCCGGTTCACATACCTCCTAGATAAAAATATCTATGTCAACTTGATGGGCATAATTTGTCATACACACGAAATGCAACAAATAGTTTTAAAAGAGAATATACCACATCCGAATCATAACAAGGACGAGGGCCGACGGGACGGATATCAAAACCATGGCACTATGTATAACAAACAACGTACGGGTAAGATAATTATACGAGTAACTATATATCCAAATCACACAAACATCAATTTTTATATAAAATTTCATGAACAAGAGGCTCACCACAAGGTGGTGCCGGCGACGGGACGGTGCGGGCGATCGACGGTGGTTACGACGGAGATTTAGAAGGCACTAAGTAAAACACACCTACATATGCAAACTAAGTGTTATTTTTGACCTCAAATTTCATATAAATCAAATACTAGCACATATATATATTTCCTCCCAAATTACTAAACTCACAAATTAATCACTATATAAAGCATTGCAAGAGCTAATCTAGCAATGAGAGATGAAAGGACAAAGTTGCTAACCTTTGTGATCATTTGAATGGATGGGGCATTCAAATCTTGACAAATTTTGGGCAAAATGTGAAGAGCTCGAGAGGAAGAGGGAAGAACAGAGAGGAGAGGGGAAAGGGGAAGAACAGAGCGAGCTCGGGTGGACGAAGGGTTTATAGGATTTATTTTAGTACCGGTTCGTGCCAAGAACCGGTACTAAAGGTCCTGGAGGGGCCCCAGTCGGACAACATCCTGCCACCACTCTCATTAGTACCGGTTCGTGGCACGAACCGGTGCTAAAGGTTCGCCACGAACCGGTACTAATGAAAGCGGCCCGGCTAGCTGTTGGAACCGACACTAATGTATATATTAGTGCCGGCTCAAATTCAAACCGGCACTAATGTGCTTCACGTTTGACCCTTTTTCTACTAGTGTTATAAGGAACATGGTAAAGAACCCATGGCTTTGCTACTAGGTGTCTTGTCTAGAACATACAATAAATATTTCCTGCTTAGTCATGCATTCCTATTTCGAAAGTTATACATGCAAGAAAATAATATGTGATATGATCAAAGGTTCCACTTTCCTTATATTGATGATGTTCTTCAGTTTCTACTCTTCTCTCTTCGAACAATCTATCGTATATAAAGAGTTCACATAAACAATGATAAAATACAAACTAAACACACAACAAAACTATGTGAAGTGTACGGTACCAGTGTAGATGGTGTCGTCAGATTAATTGCCAAAGTGTCAACTCATAAAGAGTTAGAAAACAACATAGGTTGTTATACTTAGAACACAATGACATAAGGGATCATATGCATGTGGTGTCTATTAAATAAGTACATCACATAAAGGTATGTGATGCAAGGTTACAATTGGAGACCTTTTACAGTACATCATATCAATATGGGCCGTTTATTTTTGTGTTTGGATGGCCCAGATCTGGAAATACTACTGCAGATTTTCGGTAGTATATTTTGTGATCAGGGGCAGTTTTGGTAGTAATGCGGCCAAGACAGAATTAACTCGCGTAATAATAGCATCAGAGATTAATTGTTGTAATTAATTGTCTCCTACATGCAACATCAAAGGGCACCTCAACTGGCCATCGCATGCACTGAGACGAGCATGCATTGCCGCACAGAGAAGAATTACTAGTTGAGAGTTGAGACATGAAAGCGGGCTCATTTGGAAAGAAGGAGATTTGCAGAGGAACCGATCTATATTTCGACAGAGAGAGGGCCGACAGTCGGAGCGGAGCGGCTGCGCCATCGAAGATCATGGACGGTTACCGGAGGACGGGAGACGGAGCGGCCGGCCCTGTGCGACTAGACGGCCGCCGGACTGCTTCGGCTGCCGACGAACTACCTCAGAATGAAGGGCAAACCTACGAACTAAGATGAAGGATAATTCTTTTTACAGATCTGATTACCTAGGTTGTTAATCATTACAATTAATAATATTAAGAAAAGATAAATCTACCCTAACAGCCAATTATCAAAATGTCCTCGGGAGAAAAAAAATCAAGGATCAATAATGACCATTGGATCAGTTATATACTACCCACTATTTCCGGTAGTACGATGCACCGTAAAAAGTCTCTACAATTGCTAGATTGAATTGACAAAAGGAATCATGAAACTAGATTTATGGTTTATGAGCTACGATCAGCAAGTTCATATTTTTGTCTAACAATTCAAACTTGAGTGACCTTTAAATATATTTTAATTAAACACTTGAATTAATGTACATAAAGATTCATGTTTGAATTCAATTGGGTGTGTCGTTTGTGCCTCACATTTAATTTGGATGATAATACAAATTTGAATGACCTTACTTGACTTCAAAAGGGTTTGGTAAATTTTAAATTCATATTTGAATCAATGTACAAAAATATTCATGTTTGAATTTCAAATGAGCTTCGTTTATAATTCAAACTTACTTTGAATTCATATTTGAAATAATTCAAACTTGGCAAAAGATTTTGGCCCAAATATAGTTGAAACTCTTGAACTTCATTTGAATCAATTAACAAAATGATTCAATTGGTTTGGATGTCATTTGAATTCAATGCTCAGAGTCTGAATTTGAATTCATATAGTCAAAGTTGGATCAAACTGACTTCAACCCTATGGTTTGACCTCAGGAGTTGAAATAAAAATGAATATTCAATTTGGAATCCTAGATCACAACATATGATCAATTCAAATGACAATTTGATTTGGATTCCAAAACCTCTGCCACCTACAAGAATAAGGAAACAACTCTTTACATCGATAGTGAATTATCGACCTGGCAGAGGATATTCCCGTGCATGCATCCACCATTTTTTATTTGAAATATGTGCTATATTAAACAATCAAAATGATAGAAACATTTATTAGTTCTTATGCAATACATATTTACTTGCTTTATGCCAGTGTGTCACATGCACATATAAAGTGAACAATGTTTGCTCTTTCTCTCTCTCTCTCTCTCTCTCTCTCTCTCTCTCTCTCTCTCTCTCTCTCCATGCATGTCAGTCCACACTAGCTACATAGACTCTCCAAGCCCATAGTAAGGCATAAATTTAGTTTTTCCAGGGAAGTTAAAAGGACCAATATGTATTGAACATAAAGTTGGATTTACGATCTCCTTGTTCATTTATGTTCAATGTAACTAGAGCTTTGAAAGAAGATCAATCTTGAATAAAATTTGTTAATTTTCAAAATCAAATTCTGAAACATATGGTGGAACTCTAAGAAACATAGTGATACACTCTAGAACACGAGAAAACCTAGTAAAACCTGATAAGCACACATGTTTATTAAAAACATAATATTAAATTTTATTATGTTCCACAAAAACAAACATATTGTTTCACTGTGCTTCATCATGATCTACAACATATCATAATGTTTTATTACGTGTCTCGACGTGCTGCAAACATAATACTACAAATTTTTAGTAATAACTCATTCTCATCAAGTTTTCTTATGTTTTTTCGCGTACTACAATGCATCACTATGTTTGATATAGTTCCCATCACGTTTTGGAACTCAAATTTTTTAAACTTATGAAAATATATTCGAAAGTGATATTGTTTCAGTGTCCTAGTTGCAAGGAACATAGCAAGTATATCATAAATTGGATTTGTGGTCCAAAATTTAAAATAGAGGTGTACTATTGCTTTGGAGTGTGAGAGAGAAAGGACGAGAGAGGTTGCAGGAATCCCGGTCACTGCATGACATAAAGGTAACGTCGACGATGTCACATAATGTGCTAATAAACAATAAGATTCACAAGAATACAAGCATATAGATATGATCGTGAAGTAAATGGATGGCTCAGCCCTGCATGAGATATCGTGTGCACAACAGAATTGCTTTTCTCCCCTTTACCTCACTTTCATAATGTTCGCTGGAGTATGCCTTTTAGACATCCAGGCCAAATCAGTTCTCTGGACACTGCCAACCCGCGTCTCTCGCCCTATATAAAGGTGGACGCCACTCCGGAACTTGCGCAACCTGATTGCATGGATCAAACCAGCCATTAGAAGTAGTTCATGCTGATCAATCTGGATAAAATTCAACTACCGTAGATCAGCAGGTTCCCTCTCATCCACCATCATCTCTAGAACCTCTCCGCAGGAACGAGACCAAGCAGAAGCTAGCTGCGAGCAATGGAGCACCAGATGTTCAACGACCCGTTCACGAGCAGCCTGTCGTCACTGGAGGCGGAAATCTTCTCCAGTGGCCATCACCACCTCGCGCCGTCCCCGCAGTGGCCGGGCCTAGACCTAGGCCACGACATCCCGGCGGCGCCGGCTGCCAACAACGCCACCTCCTCCGGCGGCTCGAGGTCCCACCGAAAGATGAGCCACAGCGCGTACGAGCGCGACAGCCGCAAGCAGCTCAACGAGCATTATTCCAACCTTCGCTCCCTCCTCCCCGACGATGATCATCACACTGTAATTAGATCTCTTAACTAAACCCCAACTCGTTCATCTTCTCTGAGCTACGCTACGCACATGTGCGAGATTCTGTACTGAGCATCTGATCGATTTTTCATTCGCTGACGTCGCAGAGGAAGCTGGGCAATCCGACCATTGTGTCGCGGGTGATCAAGTACATCCCGGAGCTGCAGAAGGAGGTAGACGGCCTGGAGAAGAAGAAGGAGCAGCTGACGCGGGGAGATGACACAGCTCCTATCGTCTCCGCCACCTGCCTTGACGACAGGGAAATCATGGTCCAGGTCAGCCTGCTGAACACCATGGCCGGCGCGCTGCCCATGTCCAAATGCATCAAGGTGCTGGAGAACCAAGGCCTCTGCCTCATCAGCTCGTCCGCTTCCGCTTTTCAGAACAGGACCTTCTACAGCCTTCATCTTCAGGTACACAGATGGATCTTCTCACTTAAATTCATGTTGGAGTCGTGTCATCGATTCTTATGATTTGATATTAACCGTTGACGTTCCAGTATTATATAGTAATATACTTGATGAATTAAACTCAATAAAGCACTTTTTTCTGCAACGTTGACTGAGGTGGATTCAGCTAAAGGGTATATACGAATTTCTGGACATTTTTTCAGGCCCTGCTATGGGTTATCCACCATATAACTCATGCAATATTTATTCACTCTATCAAGGTAAACGACTTATCAACATTGTCAAATGAAAGTTAAATTAGTTTATTGTGCATTTGAATGAATTTTGCTTCGATCCCACCACCCCACACGACCCTCAATAAAAAATGGCAACATAGTACGATGAAATGGTGAATGGTGCACTTTGCTTACCTTGACTGATAACATGTAAATTAAGTTTCTGATGCAAGTCATCTGTATATAATGTACTCTAAGTGTCAGACAAGTTTCCTCTACTGCAAAATGTTTCTCGGTTATAGCATTGGAGTTGGAGGGTAAATGAGGTTACATGTGCCCTCTAGCCATATGTAGCATCGATTCCACGAAACCTCGCCATTCCAGCTATGTTTTTCTGGTTCCATCTTGCGGATATTGGAGGGTTCCGACAGTAATGTGTCAACACTCATTGGTGATAAATTGTCATGCATGCAACAGTGTCAAAAATTATCATACATACTAAGTAACGCAACAGTTCTATGGATGTGTCAAAAAAAATTCTAATATTGACTTGATGTGTGCGATTGTGTCTTATGATCTAAATTGCATTCGTCGGAATGGAAAATTCACACAAAAATACTTACAATTCTATCATCTTTTCTGAAACAGAGAACCCAACGAACAATAGGCAAGGAATGCTCAGCATTTTGTCATGAACTGGAGAACGCGGTGAAGCAAAAGGCGGGACTACATCCACATTACTAGTGGAAGACAACTTAATAATGGTGGATGCGATCATATTTAAGTACTACCAAGAATCAAAATGCATGCCATATCTATATAAGAAATAATCAAAGATAAATAGTACCGATGCATGCATGATAATATAAAACAGTGTGTTCCATATACTCCCTCCGTTCCCAAATAATTGTCCTTCTAGCCATCTCAAATGGAGTACAACATGCGGATGTATGTAGACATGTTTTAAAGTGTGGATTCACTCATTTTGCTCCGTATTAGTCACTTGTTGAAATCTCTAGAAAGACAATTATTTAGGAACGGAGGGAGTATATAACTACTATTGTATTTACATTCAGGCCCTACATTTTCCTCTTGATGTACCCTAGCTTGTACGCAGATGCGGGTTGAGTATAATTAGTATGCATGATAGGACGGAGAAAATAAATTTAGAGCTGGCCGCAAAAGCAGTGGCGTGCATTCTGATAAGACACGCCATGTCCATGTAATTCATACAAATAAATAAATATATTATGGTACCACCATGTCGTGTAATGTTCATATATGATTTGGAATTATGAGGATGATTAATTTGCCTCAACACATCGTATTTGTACATACATAAACAATTCAGACTCCAAGCATGAGGAAATAATCCATCACTTGGTTTCAGTGAGGACCATTGACAATACGGCTCCTCAGTAACTCTTCTTGTTTCGGACGACAATGAATGTTACTATAATTAAATTTGATAATTACTGATAATTAAATTTGATAATCATTTGTTGATGTGCTATATCATTTTGTGTCGTCATTGTGTTCTCATCTTGTGGTGTGGATGTGCTCATGCGTTGGTGAATGTCTCCAAGATCTGCTCGTATCGCTTGTCTTAGATGCTAGCTTTTTTTTAGAAACTTTAGATACCAGTTGTGGTATCATGATGTATTCCTCCTTTGGCAGTTTCGGAGGGAAACGATTGCTGAGGTGGTGCGCCGGGTGAGAAGGCCAGGTTCAGAGCACCCATGTATACGGCCTATAGTTGAACTGAGTTTTTCACACATGAATTAGTAGTTCCATGCCCTACAAAAACAAATATGCAGAAATTTAAAAAATCAAATATGGAGAAAAGATCTCAAAAAAGTTCAGACCTTCCTCTTGTAATAAATAAAAAAACCAGAAGTTGCAGACCGCTGAACCGCTTCATACAAATTACCTCAGTCGAAGAACACATCATATAACTGTACCATACCCAGCATTCTTTTTGTTAGGGGCGCTTGGGAGGTTTTTTTTTAAAGGAGGAAGACCTCCGGCCTCTGCATCTGGACCGCTTGAGGGGTCATGAACCTTTGTACATTTTGTATCCCTAATCCTATATACCTAAGAGATTGATCCCCACTAACCTATTTATCTTAACATGCAAGCATGCCACATCACCATACAATTATAAATGGGATAAGGCCCACCTTAATATGCAACCATGCATGATAAAGACCCACCACCACATGCAACCATGCATCGGAAAATAATTATCATTCTGTTTTGAACTTATATTAAATAAATATTTTATCAAATATAATAAGCCGTATGTATTTTTAATTTTGGTTCTTGTGTTGTTAATCTAAAATTTTACATACACTGGTGGAAAAAAGGCCTTTGGTCGCGGTTCGCAACTGCCATTAGTCGCGGTTGCGCAACCGCGACCAAATAAGCGCGACAAATGCCCCCCACCTTTAGTCGCGGCTGCTTAAGAACCGCGACTAACGGCCCGTCCACGTGGGCGCCAGGCGGCCGTCGGGGCGGAGGACCTTTAGTCGCGGTTCTTCTGGCCAACCGCGACTAAAGGCCGCCACAGGTTTAGGGTTTTAGCCCCTCCCCCCCTAAACCTGTTTTCTGTTTAATTTGTATTGTTTTATTTCTTTTGTGTTTTATAGAAAACCCCCTGCCACCACTGCCACTTATCCATTGCCGGCCATCACTGCCACTTATCCATTGCCGGCCTCCACCGCTGGCACGCGCCGCCGCTTGCCGCCGCGTGCACGCCGGAGAAGCCAAGGAAGGGGTGATGCTTCGCGGGCGTTACGAGGGAGGCCGGTCGGCGGCGCGTTGAGGGCGGGCGAAGCGAGGCGGCAAGACCGAGGTCGGCGGCGGCGCTGTAGGCGAGGGCGACGGCGGGCGGCGCCGAGGGCGTAGGGCGACGGCGGCGGCGCCGAGGGCGCGCGAGGGAGGCCGGTCGGCGGGCGTTGAGGGCGGGCGAGCGAGGCGGCAAGACGAGGCCGGGCCGGCGCGCTGCACAAGGCTGTAGGGCGAGGGGCGACGCGCCGAGGGCGAGGGCGACGGGCGGCGCTGGCCGAGGGCGAGGGCCAAGGCGGGCGCGCCGAGGGCGCAGAGACTAACAGTAGAATCGGAATCGGAGAAGACGAGAATCGAGCCTTGTATTTATAGCCTCTCTTTAGTCGCTGGGTCGCCCGCCCAACCGCTGACTAAAGGGTTTTTGGCGGGTTTTTTATGCTCAGCGCTTCTTTTAGTCGCGGTTGGCGACGAGACCATGATTAAAGGTAATTTTAGTCGCTGGTCGCCTGCCCAACCGCGACTAAAGGGTTTTTGGCGGGTTTTTATGCTCAGCGCTTTCATTTTTAGTCGCGGTTGGTCTGCCAACCGCGACTAAACGCCGCAGTTTAGGGTTTTAGCCCCCCTCCCCCAAACCTGTTTTCTGTTTAATTTGTATTGTTTTCTTTTTAATTTGTATTGTTTTCTGTTTAATTTGTATTGTTTTATTTCTTTTGTGCTTTATTTTAATTTTGAAGGAGTTTCACATATTCTACGGTACTACATACATGCATATGAATGTACAATTTCAAACAAATTTGAAATTAAAACCAAAAGAATTCAAGAGGAATATACAATATATATTCAATATCATCGGATGACCATACACAATTTTGAACAATTTTGAATTCATGTTTGTTTCATGCTCTTGGGGCATTTCATCAAACACCTTATGTGCATAAGAGGAACCAAAAGCAAACCTACACCCACTTGTGAAGAGAATGGCTCCAAATGGCTAAGTGTTGGCTGCTGGATGGGTATATATAGGGGAGGGCTTTAGTTGCGGTTGGCACGGCAAACCGTGACTAAAAGTTCGAAGCCTTTAGTCGCGGTTGTCTGGCAAACCGCGACTAAAGACCTCACGTCTTGCTGGCCACCGAGCGCCACAGGCCCAGGCCTTTGATCGCGGTTCACCTCCAGAACCGCGACTAAAGGTCCCATTAGTCGCGGTTCCTACAGCTTCGCGACTTATGGGGCTGGACGGAAGCCTGTTTTTCCACCAGTGATATTCCACACAATCGAATTTCACTGAAATATATTGCAACCAATTCCGCAGCAACGCGCGGGGCATCATCTAGTTCATTCTAAGTAACTCATGCTCTTGCAGCTCCACCTATGCTTAATTATAACACGGTGTCCTTAGTTATCTGAATTGACCTTCAAAGCCAGAACTGCACTAGCTAGCACGCTGGGGACGGTAAAACTGCTACATCGCTCGTCCTTCTTGTGGGGGAAGCGTATTTCGGCCGCCGGCGGCCCTCCTCTACGCACCCACAGTCCTGGCCGCTGCCACGGATGAGAACTTTGGTCTAGGCCCGTGCTGCAAACAGTGCAAGAAGAATCTTGTCGTAGAAGGTGGTTTCCTGTGTGGTGCTATCGAACAGTTTGCAATGACGTTGGTCCATGGAGATGCATGGGGACGGTGCGGAGGGCGCGTTGGATGTGGCGGTATACTGGTCCAGTTCACTAGCATCGCATCTTCCATTGGTGGAACATTGTTCTTGAACAATTTCAATGAGGCTTGCCATTGCTAGCACAGTTCACAGCACCCTGCTATCGAAGAGGCTAAGAAAGCGGCCGCCATGAACAATGGAGGCGGCGAGGAACAACGACGTTGATCAGGCCGTGAGGAAGGAGGCGGCGAACAATGGCGTGGAGGAGGGGAGAAAGGATGCCGCCATGTAGGCGCAATTTATGGAGTGGATGAAGGAGTAGGACCGCTGGTATTGGATTTGGGAAAAGGCCCGGCGGTACGAGCTGTTGAAGGCGACGGCTGAGCGTGTTGATACTTGACACTAGGGTTTTGGTTACCGCTAGAAGTTTTGAGATTTACCACGGTTACCGTGTATTTCCATGCCCCTAGGTAAATGGGAATTTCGAAGAAAAAGATGATTTTTTTGAATTTAAACGCTTAATGTATAGTAAAGTACAGCAGCATCTCAATTATTAAAACATTGTTTATTCTGGCGTGGTGGTAACAACCTTTTTCCCTGTTCAAAAGAGGTAGCTGGTTCAAGGGCCTCTTCTTGCACTTTTTGGTTTTCCTTCAGTATACGTAAGAACAAAACCTGTAAAATAAATGAGCAAGCGGTCGAAACTCGCGACCTCACAGCACGCGCATAGAGAACATTCCACTGAGCTAGAAGCTCTTTTATGATAAATGTAAGTTCAAGTGCTGTCTATATCTATTTTGAAATAATTTGAATTCAAAATTCAATTATAAATTTCGCTCTAAATTTCGTGGTAACCACGTTTACCGATCCCCCTCGATAAAAATGCCCCATTCGGTAACCGTTTTCCGATCATGCTTAGTAAAAAACTAAATATTCCTCATTCGGTAACCAAAACACCCGTCGAAACGAAGAATGAGGAGCTCATCAAGCAAGGCAAGTGCCGTGCTCATGGTACCAACGGTATCTCCTGAGCTGAATGAGTTGTTCTTGAGCAAGTTCTTCGTTACACTTGAAGACCGCCATATGCACTCAAGGCGAAGAGGTCTAGAAGCATGGCAAAGTAAACACGAATATCTTGCGGTGATGGAATTAGTCGCAATATCTATATGATATTAGTAGCTAGTGCGTTCACTGTAAATGACTAATACAAAATATTATCTGAAAATTTCACTAGTGTTGTTAATTGTTGGTTGGAACACTAGTGGTGTCATATACTTATCTGGTTGAATGTGAGAAAATGGATTATTTGCCCCAGCTTACTTCTAAATTTGATAATTTGCCCCCCCCCCCCCCCACCACCACCCTGAGATTGACGGGTGGGCCTGGAGCCACTGGCCATTGAGATAAGCCTGGGGCAAGTCATCAAACCCCATGTAAGGTGGGGCAAATGATTTAAGTCGCCGGTAAAATGAGTAGTGAGAAATATTGTTTGAAATTTTCACAACAGAGTATCTGCTGTGAAAGGTCTATGCAGTTTGCAGATCCTGGTCTTGGTAAATTTGACTCCTCAAGTAGGCAGAGCTTCAAACATTTAATTAGAATTCATTGAAGTTGGGCGGCTGTATTCAACCATATAACCATTGGTACTCTGATAAATTCAAATTTAGCATATGTATTTCTAAACGTGTTCACATCTGCCATTTTCTGAAAGCCTTGTATCATGAGAATCCAGCAATCAATTTGGCTCTAACTCTGCCATCACATGCCACAGTGTGACTCCCAATTCAATGTTAATTGACTGATCAATGCTATCATACATTAAGACCGTTGATTGATTCTACATGGGCCTCTCTCACAGAGAAGTGCATCCATGGACGCAGCGGCAGCTGCACGCACTGCATCCACGGCGGTCGCGTCTTCGCGATTCGAATCAGGGAGACGTGCTAGTTAGAGTATAGCTGAACGCTGGCTTTCGTTTTGTTAGATATATGCGTATTGGAAGAACACCTCTGACAGCAGTACCTGACACAAGGAAGGTACGCATGCAGACGAGAGGACGAAATATGGCAGTTGCATGTGTATTGTATCCACCCAGACGATGGCGAATAGTCAGATGCCGAATAAATTGTTCTAGTTAATTTGGGTGATGTGCACTTAGCAGGCAGAGAGAAGCTTTTTTTTTTTTTTGCCGGTAGAGGGCAGCTTTGTTGACTTGTTGTACCGTGAGGCAAGAGGACTAATGTAATCCCATCTTGCTATTTTAACTTTTCAATTAACACGCTAGTCCGCTAGGGGTTGGTATCAGGTGATACCACCCTTTACATGCTCTCATGATATAATTTTTGAAAAGTGACATTTAGATGTTTCAAAAAAAATTGAAAAAATTTGTGGATGTTCACAAGACATATTTCTATAACCCTTAAAAATTCAATCAAAATTCGAGATGTACATTGGAGAAAAAAAAGGACAAATCCATATGTGAATATTGTCATTTCAGACACCATTCATATTTTTCTTCTTTTGACACTATTCATTCTAGATTTCTCTTTTTTGTTTCTCAATGTACATTTCGAATTCTGATCTAAATTTTTTAGGGGTAATAGACATATGTCTTGTGAACATCCACAAATTTTTTCAGAATTTTTTGAAACATCTAAATGTCACTTTTCAAAACTTGGAGCATGGTAGCATGTGAAGGGTAGTAGCATGGTATGCATCAATCACGGACGAACTGCCAAGCTAGGCATGCACTGGCATCTCTCGCAGTGGCCACGGGTCAAAAAGTTCTAAGCAAGGGTGCCTGCTGGCAGACAGCCCTGCGCGCGCCTGCACTTTTGGTCCTTTGTGTCAGTTCTGCACCCAATGGGTTAGCCCACCCATCCGACGTGGACACTGTATTCGAGGGTGTGGACCGATGTATAATCCACTTTTTGCATTCCAGCATAGTTTAGCGCGCGCATCACCTTGCCTGGACGTGCGGCTGGATAGCTGCGATTCAGCTGGCGCTGCGTCCAAGACGTCCGCTCTCCCCTCTCACATGCCAATACATGATACCCTGCAATCCTGCATAGGACTTGAAATGAACAAATCAACCAGCACATATAACATACACATTTTATTCCTATTGTCTTCCATCGGCATCAAGATGGGTGAACTTGTTAGTAGTAGAAGTCCATGTAAATGTAACATCCCAAAATTCTAAATTTTGGAATGTTGTATTAAATAATTAATTATGATTGCTTCTATGATTATTTGAGTGATTGATTGTGTGAATTGAGTGGAATTTGAAACATTTGAAAGTTAAGTGAGAGAGAAACAAAGGACTTTCCCAAAACTTTCATTCATGCATTTGATCTCCATGAATTCAAATTTATTTGAAATAAACCCTAGATTTAAGATGACATGACTTCTTCCATTTAAAGAAATGAAAAAAAGGGTTTGAGAAGATTTGAATTCCATTTGAGAATATTTTAAATCAAAAACTTTATGCCACTCAAGGATTTTCAAGAGAGAAGATAAGAGGACTTCTTCAAAATATATGAAATAGAGTGGGGAGTGATGGGGACCACTTTTAAATTTTATTTGAACCACTTTTGGAGAGTCTTCCATTTTGAGTTTCAAGTTCATTTCCATTTCAATCCAAAAAAAAAATAAAGAGAGAAGTAAATATGACTCCTTCAAATATGAGAAGTGATGGAAAATGAATTATAAAACCAACAGAGATATATTTGAAAAAAAAATATTTGAAATGCTTTGCACAACTATTTCTTAAAATTATTGAATATTGCCGTTATTAGGTTTTATTAAGAATAATTTTTTCTCTGAAGATTATTAATTATGAGAGAGATTAAAATGACTCCCTCCAAAGTAAAAATGGTGGTAAATTATTTTAAAGTCAGTTGGTATTTTCTAAAAGTCTTTTTTGTATTGATTTTGAACACCTGATTGCTTCTGCAACTTTTTCAAATTATTTACGTATTTTATTTTGGCAAAATAAATATTTCACAGTGACGTACATATCTTCTAGTATTTTTTTCAAAATTTAAATTTTATCTGAGTTTAATTGATAATTATTCCAGACCTTTTTCTGCTTCAGATTATAAAAAAAAGACTAGCAGAGCGACCCTTATCTACCTTCGCCTACAGCGGCTTATATTTATCCCTCGCATATCGCGATATCCAATTAACTCTCGCCCGCGTGCATTATAACAGCATTAGGTCAGCCCAACTACAGTACGCCTAGATTTCTTCTTCAAATTTTGTCTGTGCACGTATATAGTTAGTCCCATATTGCCTACCCTTAGACGTTCACCCATCCCTTCAACCTATAACTATAGACCCATATGAGCCTGCAAAAATCATCCAACTCATGTTAAATCAATCTTTTGGTCTAACTAACTTCCTACAAAATAAAAATTATTTCTTCTCTCCGAGATGGGAATTCTGGAAGTCGTCTCCTCTCAGTTTATTTATTTTGTTTCACATAAGGTCTTATATCTAAAATAGTTAGAATGTCAATTAGTCTCTGTATTTACACATTAGCCCCAGAATTCATCTTGTCGTAGCTCTTTTTCCTTCATAAAAGAGCTTGTCCTTGATTTTTCAAATAGCCATAACTTTTTACTCGTTTGTTCAAATTAGATCAAACCAACGCCTATATTTTTGTGTTGATCCCACCTATCTAGTGAACCTATTAAATCAACTTTTGTAATTTCAAATTTTGTTCAGATTCATACTCAAATTTCTTTTGATCATATCTTTTTGTTCGTAGCTCCATTTCCGATGAACCCAACTGCATCGGATTCGTATCGAAGTAATCTTTTCGTTTGCATAATTAGTGTCATCTTTTCAAGATATAATTTTGATATAAGCCAGTTACCCTACTAGTCCATAAAAGTGTTGCCACACATCATTCTAAACAGATTCAATGCAATATTGAATTACTTATATCTTGATCTGTTATTCTGAATCTAGTAATTCTTTTTACTACACGCTCATATTGACTTCCCACATCCAGTAGCATCATTAGTTTCAAACTCTCGAACCTTTATTTGGTTTTCTCGGATTATTTCATAAGCTTTCTCTATGCTTCTTTATGCTTTTCTTTTGCTAGTGGAGTGATCGCTCATTTGTATGTAATTGTGTGATTGCGACAGATTTCTCGGAGTGTGACGAGTAGAATTATCATGATTTTTGAGTACGAGGACTTCATCAACAAGTACCAGGCAAGTTCACTTTGATCATATTTTGAATACCTATGATTTTATTGCATTAGTGCCACTTTTCCTCAAGCCCCGGGAATTGTTGTTAAGTTAGTTGCTCCTATGCTTCAGTGAATGGGGATTGGCATGAGTGTTTCATGTGAGATGTGAGTGTGATAATAATATTTGGATCAACTTCAAGACTGCAAGACTTCAAGATTTCAATACACTTCTGTGTGGACGACTTGCAAGAAGAGGGGATCCTAGGGATTGACTAGTGATCACCCGGTTCTAGAGATTCAAGAGGGGGTCCTAGGGAGTGACTAGTGATCACCCAGTTCTACATGGCATCCTAGGGAGTGACTAGTCATCACCCTCTTCTACAAATTCAAGAGGGGATCCTAGGGAGTGACTAGTGATCACCTGGTTCTACATGGGATCCTAGGGAGTGACTAGTGATCACCCGTGTCTACGGGGGGATCCTGGGGATAGACCGGTGACCACCCAGTTTTTTCCCAAGGGATCAGGGGGAATGACCAGTGATCACCCAGTTTTACGGAAGGCCACCCAGGCTCAAAGAGATTGATGGATCTTTCAAGACCAGAAGCTTACATGTGCAGCCGCAAGCTATTATGGGCTTTAGCATAGTTGAGTACTTCGGAAGGACTGTGTCTCGATCATCATGTTCTCAAACACGAGGCAGTGCGAGGACTTCAAAGGAGGCGATCGAGTCTTGCGGGTAAAGTGCACAAAACTCTGCAGAGTGTTAAACTAATCGATTAGCCGTGTACCCGGTTACGGACAATTTGATTTGATGGTCAGGATATTCTCAACGCGATTACCGATTAAATGAATTTTGGGTTTATTAGTAATTCCGATATGAGAATTGGTTGGCGGAACCATCTCATTAACAACCAGCTTTTTTATTAATTTTGCATCAGACTCCTTGGTTGTAGGAAAAAATCAGCTTTTCGCAAAAACTATAAACTTAGTGCTACCATAGAACCATATTGCATATAGTATAGTCTCTCATCTACCTTCTATTGTGATCTTGCTGGCTGCAACATCTCATGTTGCAGGATTTCTACGATGAGTAAGAGTTACGATATAGGGTTGCGGTCTACACTCAACTTGTCGATGGCATTGATGGGACTACACACCCGTTTTTTTGTTTCCGCTGAGACTTATGAGGTATATATCAGTTTTACGTTATTTATATATGTGATTGCACTTTGATATATACATTGATGTACTGTGTGTGCCAGTATACTGATTTAGGGATGGCACAGATACACAGAGGCTTGACCGTTTGAGGTCGGGTCGCTACAGACATGGTATCAGAGCACATGTTGACTGTAGGACGTGACCCTAGAAACTGGAAAGCCTTAGGAAAGAATCTCTGTAAAATTTTATTTTCAAAAAGATCCCTTACCTCTCATCTTTTACTGATTTTATCAAACATTCTCTCTTACGTCAAATAGTTAGAATACACCACATTACCTTTTGATCACACGAAGGATCAACTGAAGCCACTCCAAGAAGGACCAGATATCGGACAACTGGATGGCCACTTCAGGGTAAAGAGGATTCCACCATGCATTAGAAAAGTTGAGGCTACAAAAGTTGAAGACTCCGAAGACATGAAGAATTTGAAGACTTTGAAGATTTATTTGACCTATAGAAGACCAAACACCTGTTATATACTTATGTTAGATGCGATGATTTGTGAGCTGTCATTGTTGGATGTTTCTTTTTTGACAGCCGCAAATAAAAGTAGTTTTCAAAAACTATATTGTTTGTATGAGTATCTTTCTTCCTCTCTCTCCAACCTCACCTCATCGCTGCTAAACCCATCCAATACCGCCGAGACGTGACAATATCAGGAATAGCTCAGGGAACAATGGACACAGCATAGAACAGTTGCTCCAGACCCAAAACCAGATGTTGCAACTCCTGATGCAGAATGATACGTCTCCAACGAATCTATAATTTTTGATTGTTCCATGCTATTATATTATCTGTTTTGGATGTTTAATGGGCTTTATTATGCACTATTATATTATTTTTGGGACTAACCTATTGACCGAAAGCCCAGTGCAAATTGTTGTTTTTTGCCTATTTCAGTGTTTCGCAGAAAAGGGATATCAAACGGAATGAAACATTCGCGAGGATCGTTTTCAGAACAAACGCAATCCAGGAGACTTGGAGTGGACGTCAAGAAAGATAAGAGGCAGCCACGAGATAGGTGGGCGCGCCCCCACCCTCGTGGGCCCCTCGTGGCTCCACCGACCTACTTATTTCGCCTATATATACTCATATACCCTGAAAACATCCAGGAGCACCACGAAACCCTATTTCCACCGCCGCAACCTTCTGTACGTGTGAGATCCCATCTTGGGGCCTTTTCTGGCGCTCCACCGGAGGGGGAATCAATCACGGAGGGCTTCTACATCAACACCATAGCTTCTCCGATGATGTGTGAGTAGTTTACCACAGACCTTCAGGTCCATAGTTATTAGCTAGATGGCTTCTTCTCTCTCTTTGGATCTCAATACAAAGTTCTCCTAGATTCTCTTGGAGATCTATTCGATGTAATTCTTTTATGTGTGTGTTTGTCGAGATTCGATGAATTGTGGGTTTATGATCAAGATTATCTATGAACAATATTTGGTTCTTCTCTGAATTCTTATATGCATGATTTAATATCTTTGCAAGTCTCTTCGAATTATCAATTTGGTTTGGCCTACTAGATTGATCTTTCTTGCAATGGGAGAGGTGCTTATCCTTGGGTTCAATCTTGCGGTGTCCTTTCCCAGTGATAGTAGGGGCAGCAAGGCACGTATTGTATTGTTGCCATCGAGGATAAAAAGATGGGTTTTATGTCATATTGCTTGAGTTTATCCCTCTACATCATGTCATCTTGTCTAATGCGTTACCCTGTTCTTATGAACTTAATACTCTAGATGCATGTTGGATAGCGGTCGATGTGTGGAGTAATAGTAGTAGATGCAGAATCGTTTCGGTCTACTTGTCGCGGACGTGATGCCCATATACATGGTCATGCCTAGATATTCTCATAACTATGCGCTTTTCTATCAATTGCTCGACAGTAATTTGTTCACCCTCCGTAGAATTTGCTATCTTGAGACAAGTCACTAGTGAAACCTATGGCCCCAGGGTCTATTTTCCATCATATTAATCTCCCGTCAACTTGTTATTTCTGCCTCCGTTTATTTTTGCAATCTTTATTTTCCAATCTATACAACAAAAATACCAAAAATATTTATCTTATTATCTTTATCAGATCTCACTTTTGCAAGTGGCCGTGAAGGGATTGACAACCTCTTTATCGCGTTGGTTGCAAGGTTCTTGATTGTTTGTGCAGGTACGAGGGACTTGCGTGTTGTCTCCTACTGGATTGATACCTTGGTTCTCAAAAACAGAGGGAAATACTTACGCTACTTTGCTGCATCACCCTTTCCTCTTCAAGGGAAAACCAACGCATGCTCAAGAGGTAGCAAGAAGGATTTCTAGCACCGTTGCCGGGGAGATCTACGCTCAAGTAAAGACATACCAAGTACCCATCACAAACTCTTATCCCTCGCATTACATTATTTGCCACTAGCACAAATACCTGTGCAGTGCAACGGGAGAGATATTTTATTTACGACAAACAACGGGAAAGATAATCGATGTGTCCAAAAAAATGATTTCAACAACGGTAGGCGACAAAGCAAGGAGTTGTGGTCTTCTCACTGGACATGTTTGGCCCGTGAAATCTTGATAGTGGTGGGGAGCACCCAACTCGTGGTGGCGAGCACCGAATTCGTGCCTTTTTCTTTTGCGTCCGCCTCCATCTTGGGGTTGTGCATGCCTCCTCATTTGGTGGGTGTGTGACGACCTTCTAGACATGGTTACTTTGACCACTTTTCTACAACGGCGTAACCGGATGGATTAGTAATTGCAGCACATAAATCATGTTTCATAAGCATAATCAGGCATGAATGTCCCTTCATTATGACGGTTTATTCACTTTTATTATTCTAGTGCTCACGTATGCACGGTTTTTTTCCTAATTAGAGCCAAATAACATATTCTTTTTTATTGGCACATGCCCACAATTTTTAAAATTTATATTCAACATGGATAGAACAAACACGCGCTCTAACCAATGGTCAACAAGAATATTTAAGAAGATATGGTAGCTTCAGATTTTATTTATTTATTATAGGAACATTCGAAGAAATATGAACTGCCGAATATTCTTGGAAACGTTAATTTTTTTAAAGCCGAGACAGTTCTAAAAAATGTGAACATTGTTTTTTGAATATTTTCATATAATTTTGGAAAAACACAAACAAAATTAGAAACGGGAATAGAATTGAAATTAATAAATAATATTTTAAAAACATGAACTATTTATACAACACAACATTATTATTATTTTTGAAAAGGGGAACATTCAGAACATTTTTAAAATGTTTTCTTAGATGCAAACATTATTTTGTTTTTGCGAACTTTTCACTAAAATAGGAATGTTTTTTGAATATGAGACATTTTATATATATTATTTTCATAAAAAATCTTGAACAATTCTGAAATAGATTTTTTTAATTGCACCATTTTTCTAAATGTTGCGGAAATTCTGAAACCAGTGTTTTTTAAGTTTCTAATATTTTTGGAAATAGGAATAAAATTTTGTAATGCTAATTCTTTTGAATATTTGAACAAAAATTTAAATTCTGAATACATTTTGAACATTTCTGTTTCACAAAAAATTAGAAATAAAGAAAGGGAAAAGGAAAACGAAACAGAAACTGAATACTGAAAAAACAAAAACGGGCCGGCCCAGTCTTGGGCGACCTGTGCGTACATTCAACTATTCGTCGCGGCGTGCGACAAATAAGGTCATCCCAACGCATGGGCAGGATAATTACTGGGTTGGCTTTGTTGGGCTGGAGTGCGCCTGGCCCAATTGCGGTATTCTGGACAAACTTTTTGTATTTCCGAGTGGAGAGACACACAAAAATTTAGTATCACCTCGGATAGCAAAAACATATTTTCGATGGTGAACGGATGAAAATATTGGAGAAACGCACCTTGCTTTATTAGTAGGTATAGATTTGCATCTCGTTTTCCTCTCCTCCACTTCACATTTGCCGTTTTTTTCGCCCTCTTTTTCCGTCAGTCTCTTTTCGCTTGCTTCTTGTGTCTCCATGTGTTAGACCGTTCGTTTCGTCGTTATGGCTAGTCCTTGTATCGTTGTTAGTACTCCCAATCATGAAGTGCTTAATTTTAAACAAAGGGAGGGAGAAAATCTAAAAGATGCTTGACATAGAATTTGCAATGCTCAGAATAGATCTACCAGGAGGCAATCTACTTCCGTTGTTCTTCGCAATTTTTATGTAGGCATCACTCCTTGGAACAGATATATTCTTGATACCATTACCGGAGGGAATTTCTTGGGTAATCATACTTTTGATTCTTATAATGCTATGTTAGATTTGTTTGGCCCACCACCTCTTTTGGTTAATTGTCGGGGGTTGGGTGCGACATATGCCAAAGGATAGCTTATCATGGTGGGAGCGAGTAGAACGTCGCCGGTGCCCGGAAGCGGGATGAGGCGTAGACACGAACGCCGGCGTACTTTACCCAGGTTCGGGGCTCTCCTAGGAGATAACACCCCTACTCCTACTATGTGGGGTCTCTGCATGATCACTAAGGCTCAAGTGAGTACACGAGTGCTCCTCGAGTTGTATGCTAGAGGTAGGAGAAGGCAAGGCTAGGTCTCCCCTTTCCTCTATGATCTGGTCTAACTATTACAGGTTCGGAACCCTTTGCATGGGGGCCCTGGGGGGTTTATATAGGCCTACCCCCTAGGGGTACATTGGTAATCCGGCCAAGCGTGGGGCCCAGCCGTCAGTCTCTCTGGTGCCGGCTTCTCCGCCGACTGGTGAGGTACGGGCCGACAGGCCGTACCCGCCACTCCCGGGGCTTGTCGGCGGCTGATCTCTGTAGCCGTGTCTCTAATGACGCAGGCTTGGTCGGGAGGTCATGGCTACAGCCCTGCCGCTTGGCGGGCGATTACTGTAGCCACTCCCCGCCCTGTCTGGTTGATGGCGCCTGGGCCCCGAGGGAGGGGCCGGCCGACTCCTAGAGGCCGACCTCCCCGGGGTCCAATTGGTAGGGCTCTTTGCCGTCTTCTGGACTCTCGCTGACGTGCGGGGTCCGTCGTCCTTGGGCTGTACATACAGGTCATCGTGGGAACAGGACTCCGCCCATACGGGGTGATGTCAGGGAAGCGGTGGCAATAGTGTCGCGCCGGGCGGAGATCTCCGCTGGTATGGGGCACTGTGGCCATGCTTGCCTGATTTGGAGGAGGGGATGGGCTGTACTGTAGCCATTCCCCGTCCCGCCCTCCTGACGAGGGCATAGGCTCAGCAGGCGTCACGGGCCGATTCTCCGAAGCCGGCTTCTCTGGAAGTCGCCGGGCTGGAGTCGGCTTGACTTGGCCTTGCATCCAGGACTCGGCCGCTAGCGGGAAGCCGGCCACTCCTTCAGTCGGCTTCCAGAAGGCGGCACCTTTCCTTGTTGTCTTGAGGGGCGCAGTCAGCCCCGATGTCTTGAAAGGTCTTGGGTCTCGGGTCAGCCTACCCATGGCCCATTACTCCGACAGTAGTCCCCGAAGCTGGTGAGGCGCCGTGGGCGATCGGTCGAGGAGCCGCAGCAGTTTCCTTCTTCCGTAGTCCGAGGTCGAGCTTTGTCCGTCTTCTGTCAAGCTGACTGGTTGGAGTCGGCCTCGCCCCAACCTGTCTTGACCAATCTTTCGAACGCCTCGGCGGGAGCCAAGTGGCGTACTAGCGAATCCTTCGTGCCACAGCTCGTCCCGGGGCTGTCACATGGTGGCGTGCAGCCGGGCCAGTCTGCCCGCTTACGCACGCGATGGGACACGTCTCCGGACCGGGCCCGCCACTACCCTCCTCGGCTTTCGAGCGGATCCGCTGCGGCCGAGGTGGGCGGTTGAAATTCCCACAGAGTTACTGCACGCAGTAACTCGCGTGGTAAGGATCGTGGGGGGTGTGGGGTAACGGCGCAGTTAATCCCACGCTGGCCCCCTCGGCTTCGCAGCCCGAGGGCCTATAAGTAGGCGGGGGAGGGGGAGCGGCAGGGCACGCGCGTCCCCCCTCCTCATTGCTTCTTCTTTCTTGCCATCTCTTCCTTCTTCCTCTCGCTGCCGCGCCCCCAAGCTTCGTCGAGCATCACAGCGACCCGTTCCTGATGAGCTCCTCTTCCACCGCCATGCCCCCCGCAGTGCGCTCCGGGGAGTGGAACGGCTCCGAGGTTCACGAAGACCACATCGACTTCCTCCGCAAGACGCGTCGGCTGCCTCGCGAGGAATTCGTGAAGGTCCGCCTCGTGCCGGAGAAAGAAATCTCGCCGGCGCCAGAGGAGGGCGAGCGGGTCGTCTTTCGCTCGCACTGCCTACGCGGCCTCGGTTTGCCGGCGAGCGGCTTCTTCCGCTCCTTCCTCAATTTCTACGAACTCCAGCCGCACCACCTCACTCCAAACACAGTGGTGTTGCTGTCCGCCTTCATCACTCTGTGCGAAGGCTTCCTCGGCGTCCTCCCCACCCTCGAGCTATGGGGGGAGTTCTTCTACACCAAGCTTGGCACCACGTTGCGGCGTGCGGCTTCAGTAAAGGCGTTTATCGCGGTGCGGGGGACGGGGGCCGACAACCCGTTTCCCCCCATTGCGCTGATAAAGTCGGTGAAGATGTGGCAGCAGTCATACTTCTACGTGAAGAGCGTCTTCGTGGAGGGCGACTGGGTCAACCTGCCGGATTATGCAGTCAGTGCGCCGGCTGGGAGACAACTTAACTGGTCGTACCGGGCCAGGACGCTGACGCCCGCTGGAGCCGCCGTCGTCGCCCGACTCCGAGTGATGACGCAGTCGGAGGGCCTGACCGGGCCCGACTTGCTGGCCGCCTTCGTGGCACACCGAGTGCTCCCACTTCAAGGCCGTCCTCACATGATCTGTCAGATGAGCGGCCACCGGGATCCAAGCCGGATGTGCACCAAGGAGATGCCTCACGAGGAGGTGGCCTACATGGTGAACTACCTTGCGAACTGCGAGCTCTCGGAAGAGTGGCAGTTTGGCAAGCAGCCGTATTCGTGCGCCCATCCTCCGCCCATGGTGAGTTGTTACTTTTTCCGGTTCCTCTGATTTCTTGTTGCCGAGTCCGCCTTGCTAGATCTGACCGACCGGTCTTTGGTCAGAGCCCACTCCTTCAGCCAGCAGCCGGCACCACGGGGCCGGCCCGCGAGTTCCTCCCTGAAAGGGCGGAAAGCGATGTCGACGACCCCGACTTGGGGGCGGCGGCCTTGGAAGACGACGCCGAGGGAGGAGGCGGCAGAGCGGGCGGCGCGAGGCTCGGTGCCAGCCTCGAAGACTGGCCTGACGATGATGCGGGAGAGGTCGCCCCGCACCATCAACCGGGAGCCGGCCAGCCAGGCGCGAGCTCCTCCGCCGCGCCGGACGCCCAAGGCGGCACGAAGAATCGAAGGGCTGCGCCGAGCTTGTTCGGCAGCCGGCCGAAGAAGCCCAAGGGCTCGGCCGCGGCAACCAAGCGGGAAGAGGCGGCCGCGAAGGTCAAACGCTTCCGCAGGGAGGTGAAGACGCCGCAACTGGTCTCCGCGTAAGTGCTTTCCTCCCTTGCATCCTTATCTTCGCTTCATAGATCTGTTCTGAGTTTTCTTCTTTGTTTTCCTTGGGTCTAGGGCTCCCCTCTCTCTTGAGAAGGTAGCCGCCGCCTCCATCATGGGGTCGGCGGAGACTTCCGACACAGCCCGGTGGATTGACCTGGCCGCCGACCTTCGGGAGGCGAGGGAGCGGAACACGCGGGAGGCGTGCGAAGAGCAGGAGGCCGCTCGCCTGAGGAAGGCGCAGGCCGAGAAGTCGGAGGCCGCCGCCAAGGAAAAATTGGCGGAGGCCGCAGCCGCCGACGCGGCGAAGAAACGGGTCAAAGAAGCCGCGCACAACCACTCGGCGATCTTCGTTACTCCTCTGAACTCTGCCATGCCGGCCCCGGAGTTCTTGGCGCAGACCGGGGAGGCCGGCGGTGAGAACTTGATCAAGGAACGAGACGGCGGCGACACCTCCATGCCGGACGTGCTCGTGCCGCCACCGCCACCGGCAGGGGCGCCCGGGCGGCAGCCGGGCGGACTACCGGTGCCTCCGACCGAGAAGTGGCGGCGGCTTGGATCTTAGGGTCGGGCCGACCAACGTTGCCGCCGCCTTATGGCGGCGGCTTCGCGCCACGCCACCGGAGACCGGCACTACGAGATCCTCGATCCAGGACACCGAGGCGACGAGTGCCACGCCCACTGGGTGGGTGCGAGGGAGCGGGACTGGCCCGGTAAATCGGGCGCACTTGGACGTCCAAGCCAAGATCCGAGCCGAGAGCAAGGCCTTGAAGAACTGCAACCAGGCGCACTTGGCAGCGCGAGAAGCCGTGCGGGTACGTTCTCTTCTTCGTTTTTGTTTCTTGTACTTTCTGGTGGGGGCGCGCCAGCGCACCCTCTGGGTG
Source organism: Aegilops bicornis (assembly GCA_021605145.1). Classification (NCBI taxonomy): domain Eukaryota; kingdom Viridiplantae; phylum Streptophyta; class Magnoliopsida; order Poales; family Poaceae; genus Aegilops; species Aegilops bicornis. The sequence goes on along the minus strand of CM038671.1, from coordinate 829,253,468 downwards.
TAGTCCCCGAGTTTCGGGCCGGCTGCTGAGCAGGCGGCTCGGAACTCTAAACGGCGAGTTCGAAGTGCTGACACTCGTCCGAATTTTATGTCGCAGGACTACCACAACATTCGCGAGATCACCTTCCACTCCAACGCCCAGGAGCTGGCTCAGCGGACCACCGATTTGTCGGACGATGCAAATCGTCTTCTTCTTCTTTCCGCTGGGCGCTAAGCGCACCTGCTGGTTGTAGTCCACGAGATTCGGCCGATCGCTAAGCCAGCCGGATCTCCAGCGCTTGTATTTCTTTGCTGGCGACTAACGCCTTGCTTTCTTCTTTCTTTTGCAGAAGCCAACGCCGCCTTGCAGGAGCAGCTGGATGAGGCTAACACCTTGCTCCGTGTCAAGGAGGAAGAGTGTAGCCAGCTGGCTAAAGAGCGCGACCGTCTGGCCGCGCAACTGGCGGAGCAGAAGGAACTCTTCGAGAAGGCTCAGAAGGAGGCGAAGGACAAGGAGTCCGGTCTCCTTGCTGAATTCACGAGCGAGCGCTCCTCCTGGCTCGACAAAGAGGCGATGCTGACCTCTGTCTTCCACGAGATCGAGGACATAGTCGATGGTGAGTCTTCCTCATTGTTCTTTTTGCGCCGCCGGCTGTTGGTCAAAACCGGCTTCTAGTCTTTTAATTTTGCTCCTGGCTTCCGCTTTGGCATACTTCTTCCCTGGCCACTCGGACGTCGCCAACCGGGCCATCGAAGCTGACCATGAAGGGCGGAGGGCAGATGGTGCGAAGATCGCCGCCGACACCCCCGATCCCTTTACGAGCAGATCTTGAGCATTGAGGCTCATCTTCGGCCGGCTCACCGGATGTTGCGCCGGCTTCAGCTGCCGGCGTAGCGATCGTCGCCACAGCCGGACATGCCGGCACCGCACACTCCCCGTCGGACCGCCGACTGGCTGGAGGTAGCGGCCGGCCGTCTTGAGGCCTAGAAGGGCTCTTCGGCCCGGGCTGGGGCGCGCCGGGCCTTGGAGTTCGTCAAGGCGTGGTACCCTGGGCTGAAGTTAGCCCAGTTGGCCATGTTCTGGCAGGAGGCTCAGGCAGAGTTGGCAGCCGTGGAGGACGATCTTGTCAAGCGCGCGGCGTCAATCGCCGAGTACACCGACACCAGCATCTTCGTCCCGGAGTAGACTGAAAACGGCGACGAGGCGCCGCCAGAATGGTTCGGGCTGAACCCGGCCGACGACGAGGACTCGGCGAAGGTGATCGACTCCAGCGGCGAGGAGGAAGGCGAATCAGAGGAGGAAGGCGAAGAGGAGGCGCCAGAGGTCGGAGCGGACAGCCAGCCTTAGCTCGACCGCGCCTCCAGCAACGAGCCGCGTCCGACCGAGCCAGCTACCGCCGGAGGCGATCAAGCAGAGACCGACCAGCCGGCCGCTCCGGCGACTGGCACCGCCGACTCCTCCGCTCCTCCGAACCCTTCTGCCGCTTCTTAGGCTGCTGCTTTATCTTTTGTTTCGCCTGTCTATTAGTCTCAAAATGAACTTGTTAATTTCGCACAATTCCACCTGCCGGGTGTATCCAAACTTCGTTGAAGATCAGCCAAGGGCCCTTATTATGTAAATATTTTCCTGAGTTCTGATTCTTCTTGTTTATCGCTCTTTGGCTTTTTCCTTTGCTGCCTTCCCTTGGTTGCCGCCTTGTCAGCCAAGCAGCCGCTCTGCGGTTTGTTGCTGGGTCAAGTTCCTGGCTACCTTGGGAAGGCAAGTTCTTAGCCGCTTTAGAGTTTTAGCAAGTTGAATAGGAAGCGGCCAGCCGACTGCTGAACAGTCAGTTTGTAAGAAAGGCTGGAAGCCGGCTTAAACTATGCAGTGCTTTGAGTCCTTAACCATTTTTCGTGTGGGCACCCTTTCTACCTTGCTCCTTCCCGCCAATCAGTCTCTCTGCGAGCTGCGGCTTCTGGCAGGAGACGGCTTAAGTGTCACACATTACTTGTCCGGCTGCAGGATGCATTTCATAGTTCCAGACGACGAGTCCCCAGGTCGACTAGTCGAACCCGGTACCAAGCGGCTTAACAAAAATTGACATACTCATAGGAATAATTCTTATCATATAGATAAAAGAGGGCAGTCCCCGAGCTCTTCTCGGGGGACCCGGAGTCTTCGTACTTTAATACAAAAGGTAGCGTGGTACATACTGCGCTAACTGTAAAATCTTCGGAGGAGATTTGCATTCCATGGCCATTCCGTCTCCTTGCCGGAGTCATCCCTCTTGCGTGCTCGAGGCTTCTGAGCGTCGATCAGGTAGTAGAAGTCGTTGCCCAATACTTTGCTGATGATGAAGGGGCCTTCCCAAGGTGCTGAGAGCTTATGTTGGCCGGCTGTTCGCTGGGTCAGCCGGAGCACAAGGTCTCCTTCTTGGAAAGATCTCGGCTTCACCTTCCGATTGTAGTATCGGCGCAGGCTCTGCTGGTAGATGCTTGACCGGCTGAGTGCCAACAACCGGCCCTCTTCCAGCAGATCGACGCCGTCTTGTCGTGCTTCTTCTGCCTCCTCTTCGGTGTACATGGTGACTCGAGGGGAATCAAACTCTATGTTCGTTGGGATGACGGCTTCGGCACTGTAGACGAGGAAGAAGGGCGTGAAGCCGGTTGACTTGTTCGGTGTTGTGCGCAGGCTCCAGAGGATCGCTGGCAGCTCGTCGAGCCAGCAGCCGACCAAACGCTCCAGAGGCTCGACCAGCCGGGGCTTGATGCCGGATAAGATGAGGCCGTTTGCTCGCTCAACTTGGCCGTTTGACTGCAGGTGGGCAACGGACGCTAAGTCCAGTCGGATGCCCTGCGTCGCACAGAAACGGGCCAAGGCGCCCTTGGCGAAGTTTGTGCCGTTGTCGGTGATGATGCTATGCGGTATGACGTACCGAGTGGTGATGTCGGCGATGAAGGTCATGGTAGTCGGCCCATTCAGTTTCTTGATTGGCCTTGCCTCTATCCACTTGGTAAACTTGTCCACAGCGACAAGCAGATGAGTCATGCCGCCACGGGCCGTCTTGAATGGTCCCACCATATCCAGGCCCCAGATGGCAAAGGGCCAGGCGATGGGGATAGTCTTGAGTGCAGAAGTCGGCTGATGTGGCTTGGAGCGGAACATCTGACACCCTTTGCATTTCAAGACCAAATCCTTGGCGTCTTCTAGGGCAGTCGGCCAGAAAAAACCATGGCGGAAAGCTTTGGCGACAAGTGCTCTTGAAGCCGCGTGGTGGCCACATTCTCCTTGGTGGATATCTTTGAGAATTGCTTGGCCTTGCTCTGGTTCGATGCAGCGTTGGTAAACACCAGTGACACTGCGCCTGACCAGCTCTCTGTTGACTATGGTGTAGGCCGCGGCCCGGTGTTGCACTTGCCGGGCCGAGATCTCATCAGGCGGCAGCTCCTTGCTTACTAGGAACTTGAGGATGGGCTGGGCCCAAGGAGGTGCTACGACTTCTGCAACTGTTAGGACCGCAACTTGGACGAGGGCGGCTGGGCCAGGAGGCGGCGGGTTGGAGTCGGCAGCCGCTTGCTGGGTCGATGAAGTTCCCGAGCCGATTGGTGCAGTCCCCGGGCCGAGCTCTGAAGTCCCGGGCTGCGCTGCAGTCCCTGTGCCGAAGTTAAAGTCCCGGACTGGGTGCAACTGTCATGACCCCTGTGCCGTCTGCCAGAATTCCCGTGCCGGCCATTTTTGCCTGCCAGGATAGATATGAACTTAAGAGGCTGCTAGTTAAATGGAGTAAATAATCTCTTAGAGATAGGATGAGACCTGACCCTGCTTTTGCTACTTCACCTATCTGTGTTCCTGATGAGGATTATGAATTCTCTATTTATCCTGATATAATTACTTTTGTTAAATCTGATCCTTTTTATGGCTATGAATCTGAAACTGTTATGGCACATCTTACTAAGTTAAATGATATAGCTGCCCTGTTTACTAATGATGATAGATTGCGCTACTTTTATATACTCAAAATATTTCCGTTCTCATTAAAGGGTGATGCTAAGATATGGTTTAATTCTCTTGATCCTGGTTGTGTGCGTAGTCCCAGTGATATGATTTATTACTTCTCGCTAAATATTTCCCTGCTCATAAGAAACAAGCTGCTTTGAGGGATATAAATAATTTTGTGCAAATTGAAGAAGAGAGTCTCCCACAAGCTTGGGGAGGCTTCTCAAGTTACTTAATGCTTTGCCTGATCATCCTCTTAAGAAACCTGAAATACTTGGTATCTTTTATAATGGACTAACCGATGCTTCCAGAGATTACCTGGATAGTTGTGTTGGTTCTCTTTTCAGGGAAAGAACACCGGATGAAGATGAAATTCTATTGAATAATATGTTGACAAATGCAAATAATTGGCACCTCCTGAGCCAGCTCCAGACCCAATTACTGAGCCTATTCCTAAACCAACTCCGAAGAAGAGAGGTGTTCTATTTCTCGGTCCTGAAGATATGCAAGAGGCAAAGAAATCTATGAAAGAAAAAGGTATTAAAGCTGAAGATGTTAAGAATTTACCTCTTATTGAAGAAATACATGGTCTTAATTTACCGCTTGTTGAAGAAGTATATGATCTCACTTCCTTATTCACTGAAGAACCTCTTGATCCCGATATCCCGACACAGGTAGTAAAGGTAAATTCTCTCTATAGATATGATAAAGCTGAAGTCCCTCCTACTAAAATTGCTAGTCATTGCTTGGATGAGTTTGATAACTTTATGTTTAAGCAAGATGACTTTAATGCTTATTTTGGTAGACAATTGAAATAGAATACCTTTATGATTAAATGCTTGAGTGATAATATGGCTAATATTAGAGGTGAACTTAAACTTGTTAGCAAACATGCTTCTATGGTTACCACTCAAGTAGAACAAGTACTTAAAGCTCAGAAAGAAGTGCTTGATGAAATGAACAGTAAGAAAAATGATTATGCTGTTAGAGTGGCTACTAGAACTGGTAGAATGACTCGGGAACCTTTGTATCCTGAAGGCCACCCTAAGAGACTCGAGCAAGATTCTTAGAGAAATAATATTGATATGCCTAGTTCTTCTAAAAAGAAGAAAAAGAAAAATGATAGGACTTTGCAAACTTCTAGTGAACCTATTGCTGAACCACCTGATAATCCAAATGATATCTCTATTTCTGATGCTGAAACACAATCTGGTAATGAACATGAACCGAGTGAAAATGTTAATGATGATGTTCATGATGATTCTCAACCTAGTAATGATAATGATGTAGAAGTTGAACCTGCTGTTGATCTTGATAACCCACAATCAAAGAATCAACGTTATGATAAAAGAGACTTCGTTGCTAGGAAACATGGTAAAGAAAGGGAACCATGGGTTCAGAAACCCATGCCTTTTCCTCCCAAACCATTCAAGAAAAAGGATGATGAGGATTTTGAGCGCTTTGCTGAAATGATTAGACCCATCTTTTGCGTGTATGCGATTGGTGATATGATCAAAATGAATCCTTATGCTACATATATGAAAGATATTGTTACAATTAAAAGAAAGATACCGGAAGCTGAAATTTCCACCATGCTTGCTAATTATACTTTTAAGGGTGGAATACCAAAGAAACTTGGAGATCTTGGAGTACCTACTATACCATGCTCCATTAAGAGAAATTATGTTAAAACTGCTTTATGTGATCTTGGAGCCGGTGTTAGTGTTATGCCTCTCTCTTTATATCGTTGACACCTACTGAAATATCTTTGCAAATGGCTGATAAATCAACTGCTATACCTGTCGGTATTTTTGAGGATGTGCCTGTTGTGGTTGCAAACGTTACTATTTTAACGGACTTTGTTATTCTTGATATTCCCGAGGACGATAGTATGTCTATTATTCTTGGAAGACCTTTCCTTAACACTGCAGGGGCTGTTATTGATTGCAACAAAGGCAATGTCACTTTTCATGTTAATGGTAATGAGCACATGGTACACTTTCCGAGGAAACAACCTCAAGTTCATAGTATCAACTCTATTGGAAAAATTCCATCGATTATATTTAGAGGTTTGGAATTTCCTCTCCCTACTGTCAAGAAGAAATATGATAAACTTATTATTGGGGATGTCCATATCCCCGTTGAGGTAACATAGTGTTATTCAAAATTTCTCCGGTTCCATGTTAATCGGAATGAGTTTGTTAACAAGACTTGATCAACCTTGTTAGTGGATTCTTTTTTATGAGCATGAGATGGATGAAACTAGAAGCACAACCTTCTGTACCCTCTTTATATTTTTCTGTTCTTTAGTAGAATAAAGTAAAATATTATTTTTCTGTCCGTTTCCTGATTTATCCGTGCAATATAAAAATATCCCGAAAATAAAAGTCCTCAGAATGTCATGCCAATTTAATATGATTTTTTCGGGAATATTTGAGGATTTACTATGCAAAAATTACCACAGGGGGAGCTGCCACCTGGCCACGAGGGTGGAGGGCGCGCCCTACCCCCTGGGTGCGCCCCCTTGCCTCGTGGGCCCATGGTGTCCCTCCTCCACTTATCCCTGCACCCATCTTCTTCCTCTGCCTCACACAAACCCGAAAAACCAACTCAAGCTCGTGTTCCAGCCACTTTTGCTGTGATTTTCGATCTCCTTGCTCAAAGCACCTCTCGCAAAACTCCTTGGGGAGATTGTTCCTTGGTATGTGACTCCTCCATTGGTCCAATTAGTTTTTGTCTAGTGCTTTATTCTTTGCAAATTTGTGCTGCATAGGTGACCATGTTCTTGAGCTTGCATGTCAAATTTATATGGTTCCAAGTAGTTCTAATGCTTGATACATGCTCTAGGCACTTGTATGAGTAGTTGCTATCAATTTTATTGAAGTTGGTTCACTTTTGTTTGAAGTCACTAAAAAATTCAGAATTTTTTCAGAGAAAACAATATGTTTAGGAAGATATTTCAAGGTGGTTCTTCAAGGAAGCAAGGTCCCAGGCTTGCAATGCGTGATGCTGACGAGGAACCACCAAGAGACGCTCCTGTGAGGCCCTGTGAATGGCCTTCGGAAAATTTTATGGATCAAGCGGGAATCAAAGAAGAATTTAACACATATTTGCGTAATGCCGGTCTTGAGGACTTTGAAGCTAACAAATGCCCCCAGTATCATGATCTCACAAGTTCATTTGTGGGGAGGTTTGAGTTTTCATCTTCGCGTAATTTTCCTTCAGTCATGTTTGACCTTTATGACAAATCTTATACCATGGACTTAGAGGATCTCACTTTTTCTTGCAAACTTCCATCTTGGGGTAGTATCAGGGATCCCCTAAATCTGAATATGGAGACTTTCTTGCTAGAATAATTGTGGGGGAATCTAGAGATATAACACAAGCTACTATAGGGAGCATTCACTTTCCTGCTATACATTATTTTGCTCTCTTCATAGGTAGATGCATAAATGCTAAGGATGAAGAATGTCACATGTGTGCTCCTGATCTCAGCATTCTCAGAAGTGTTGTGTTAGGAGACCAATCTTATCATATGGGAGCCATTGTAGCTCGTAGGTTGCATCATAATAGACATAAGGAGATTTCTTTGGAGGAATTTTTGCAACCCGCTTAGCTAATTTTCTTGAGATAGACATTCGTGAGGGTGATATGGAATTACCCCCTACTTATTTGGATTTTGATTCTATGGTTTCCCACCAGTTTGTTGAGAGGACTGAACCACCTCTCCAGTATCGACTAATCTTTAACAAACGGCATATTGTCCATGTTACTCTTCCTGCTCCTGCCTTCTTTGATTTTCAGACAAAAGGGAGATATATTATTACCAGAAAGGATGCAGATGAGTACGAGAGGAGAGCGGAGGCGGCTCGACGCCACGCTGCAGCTCAGGAGGCGATAGCCGCTGCATCGCAGTACGACCCCAGCTACACCTACGGGTATCCGCCAGGCTATCCCTGGCAATAGACCAACTTAGGCCAAAAGCCTAAGCTTGGGGGAGTACGTATTTCCCACCGACATTATATTTACTATCCTACAACCCGTGCATCTGCACGGTCTAGCCTATGATTTTTTATCATATATTAAATTAGTATACAATGTATTTTCATAAATTTTAAATCTCCATGTAAACCAAGCTCCTCATTTATTTCGTCAAAGTGCTCTGAAAAAATAAGTTGATTTACTAAAATCTCATCTTACCACATTATTCATGCAAATACCACAACTGGACAATTTATTGCATTTGTCTATCTAGTTATCACATTATTCATGCAAAATACCACAACAACTTGTCAAAGAGTTCTAGATAAAATATTGTAGACATTTGCGATGGCTCTCAAAATGCAATTGTGTATTTAAATTTTAGAGGAAACAAAATTAAGTATAATCGATGGCCACTCCTTAAAAGTAATTGCTTGAAATTAATTGTGCAACTTATTTCTACATATGTTGAATTAATTAGAAGATATTATTTTGCTATACGATGGGAGTACTATTTATCTGTAGCGGCTATATGGCGCCCTTGTCAAGACAACAACTGGAAGAATGACATTGGCACGCAGCTTCAACCTGGAAGGGCTGAGCCAAACATGCTTGCTGCGATTCACATGTTTGTGCACACCAAACAAGAGAACAACAACAGTGTACGTGTAATCGAATACATCAATAGTTCTATAAGTTTTTTCTAACACATCAATATTTAAATTTCATAACTTGGTCATAATACTTAACTCTAGTTCCCATGTGCATCTAGGTTCTAACACAACCATGTTGGCCGACATAAACATGAACTGTTACCTTGTATGGGCCGAGGAAAGAGCAAAAATAATACCGATGATATATAATTTCCTTCTCTTATGGGCAGGGCGATCATGTATTTCCTCAATGATGGTCATGGACAGATAATAAAAAATCCAAGTGACATTTAAATTATACTGTTGTTTATTTATTAACAGAATCAAGTTATTCATTGCTTCTTACAATCCATCAGTCATCATGATGAGCAACACTTCATTTCGTAATTCTTGTAGTCTTAGATGCCTTGTCATGCAATATATTTACTCTAGCTACTGCTTGTCCGTTCCTCAACTATCCAGAACGCTGTCATACCCATGGCCTGCCCTATTTATGCAGTCTAGCCTGCATGTGGTAGTCAATTCCAAGCAACTAATGATAAGAGAGTCTTTTCTAGTATTTCGATCCGCTGTTCTGTATGATTATACTACATATTTCGATATTTGTAATCGACTCCTCGGACTCGACACTCTTTGACACATGGATGCTGCTCTTCATCATGGATTACCTGAGAGAATGGATGATCAGTCTTCATATTTTTCATCCAATTGAAATAAATCCTTAGATAATCCTGTATTTTTTAGTGCATTGCTCTTCTTTTTTCCTCGTGACTTTAGCTTCTTTCCTATGCTAGCACAGGCTTGCGAGATGCCTCCATCAAGATCCTCCGTTTCCAGGATATGGCATACCAGGTTCGGTAGATTGTGCAAGCATGGCTAGCATATGGAAGGAGTGCACCTGATGAATATTGAAGGGGCGGACGTGGGGAAGCCGCTGCTTGCCTGCTCCGCACACCTGGTACCCTATTCGATCCCATTAGTGCTTGCTGTTGGTGCTTCCCTTCTCACGTCCAAAACTAAAATCGAAAGTAGCTAAGCCCCTCACCTCAACCAAGGCAGTAAAGGAAGCTAATTGTTTCAGAGTAGGAGGCTTGGAGCGTGGTCACCGTCGCCGCTGCGTGCAAGGAGATCAGCACCAGGTTTGCGTGCAAGATTTTGCGATGCTTGCGGCCCGCCCAACCGAGCATATGCAACACGGTCGAACTGCTCTCGTCGAACCCGGCCACGGACGACTCTGTGTAGCTCCCACATTGCATACCAATCTGCAGCATCGACTGCGTCAGCCACCACTGGTTTTTTTAGATGAGACTTGGATGGTTGTTGTATTCGAGGAAGGAAAGAGGAGGAGGTACCATGTATTCTGGTTGTGGAAACAGGCTTGGCAGGGGCGCACCAGATTGAATCTATATGTGAAAGAAGAGGAACCCGTCATTTTTTTTTGAGGGAAAGAGAGGAATGTGGTGATGGTATTTTTTTAGGAAACGTGTTGATGTTGCTGTTTCTTGTGAAACATGGTCTCTTCTAAGGAAAATATTTTTTTATGCAAATTATGTGCAGGTTGGGTCAGGTGTATTGAATCTGTACGTGAAAGAAGAGGAACCTGTTTTTTTTTTTTGAGGGAAAGAGAGGAACGTGGTGATGGTATTTTTTAGGAAACGTGCTGATGTTCCTGTTTCATGTGAGACATGGTCTCTTTTAAGGAAAATATTGTTTTTTTATGCAAATTATGTGCAGGTTGGGTCAGGTGTATGTTCAGATTGGACTTTTTTTCACGACTGGGGTAACGTATATCGGAGGGTTAAGATAGATCAATTACATAGATCGAACGACCAAGAATGATTAAGATACTTTTAATGATGTGGATTAATGTGGAGCTTCGTATGATGCCTCCAATTAGTAAATATAAGATATTCACACACACTCATTGCTAGATGTCGGTGCTCATACTCTTTCACTGTAATATCCATGCTAGTTTATTTTCTTTTTCCTGCTTTCTTCTTGTGTGTTTAATAAACCTTAGAAAAACCAAAAAAATAGTAGTAGTTTATTTTTCCTGCTGTAATAATTAAAAAGAAAACCCAAAATATTTCCCGTTCTTCTTTTGCTTGTTGGGAGCTTTCCTGTGTAAATAGTTTTTATTTCTTTTATTTTCTTTGGGGGTCGATAGGAGAAGACCATGATTAAATTGTTGAAGTGTCTCTTATATGCATCATTGTTGATTTAACCAAGAGCCCATATTGCCTTGTCTTCTCCTGCTTATTGAATGCTCGCAGATTCCACCTTAGTCCAATGCACGTGCACTCTTATTATTATTCACATCGTTCGGTCGTGCAAATGAAAGGCAATTATGACGACGTATATGATGGACTGGCTGAGATGGGAAAAGCTGGTATGAACTCGACCTCTTTTATTTTTGTAAATATGATGAGTTCATCGTTCTTGATTCAGCTGATTATGAATAAACATGTTTGCAATGACAATTAGAGATCATAGTTGCTCGTGCCATGCTTGATTATCTATGAGTTATAATAGTTTACCTTGCTGCCAACATGCTATTGAGATGATTATGATGTGGTATGATAGGGTGGTATCCTCCTTTGAATGGTTTAAGTGACTTAAATCAACATAGCCTTCACGATATTTCTGTTCATGGTGGATTATATCCTACTCATGCTTGTATTCAATGTTTATTAATTTTAATGCATGTTCATGACTGTTGTCGCTCTCTAGTTGGTCGCTTCCCAATCTGTTGCTAGCCTTCACTTGTACTAAGCGGGAATACTGCTTGTGCATCCAATCCCTTAAACCCCAAAGTTATTTCATATGAGTCCACTATACTTTCCTATATGCTGTATCTACTCGTTGCTCCAAGTAAATTTGTATGTGCCAAACTCTAAACCTTCAAATAAACATTCTATTTTGCATGCTCGAATAGCTCATATATCAACTAGTGCTGCACTTATCTTTCGTGTGAGGCGGGTTATTCTCAAGAGGAGTGGACTCTGCTCCTCACTCACGAGAAAATGGCTGGTCACCGGGATGCCCAGTCCCATGCTTTATGCAAACTAAATCAAAATAATTGCAAACAAAACTCCCCCTGGGACCCGTTGAATGTCGGAGGCACTCGTTGTTTCGAGCAAGCCATGGATTGATGCTTATGGAGGAGGGGGAGTATAAACTTTACCATTCTGTTTGGGAACCGCCTATAATTTGTTTAGCATGGAAGATATCGTCATCTCTTAGTTGTTATGTTGACAATCAAAGTATGCCGCTCAAAATATAATTTATCTCTTTTTCAAAACCGAGCTCTGGCACCTCTACAAATCCCTGCTTCCCTCTGCGAAGGGCCTATCTATTTACCTTTATGTTGAGTCATCACCCTCTTTTTAAAAAGCACTAGCTGGAGAGCACAGCTATCATTTGCATTCATTATTGTTAATTTATATCGGGTATGACTATGATTGGATCTCTTTTACCATGAATTACAATGTCTAATCGGTCCTTGATTTTTGAAGGTGCTCTGCATTTATGTTTTATGTCTCGTAAAGGGCTAGCGAGATACCATCTTGTTATATCATATTATGATTGTTTTGAGAAAGTGTTGTCATCCGAGATTTATTATTATGGCTTGCTAGCTGATTATGTTATTGATTTGAGTAAACATGAGACCTAGGAGTTATTGCAAATGTGGTTAGTTATAATCTTTGCTGAAAACCTGAAAGCTGGCTTGACATAGGTGAAACAGCAAGACCAAACAGAGTTTGTAAAAGTTTTCTTTTTCTCTTTCAGTTTGTCAACTGAATTGCTTGAGGACAAGCAAGGGTTTAAGCTTGGGGGAGTTGATACGTCTCCGTCGTATCTACTTTTCCAAACACTTTTCCCTTGTTTTGGACTCTAGCTTGTATGATTTGAATGGAACTAACCGGACTGACGCTGTTTTCAGTAGAATTGCCATGATGTAGTTTTATGTGTGGAAAACAAAAGTTCTCAGAATGACCTGAAACTCCACGGGATGTCTTATAAAAAATAAAAATAAAATCCTCACCAAAGATGAAGACCAGGGGGCCCACACCCTATCCACGAGGGTGGGGGGCGTCCCCTCCCCCTACCTCGTGGGCCCCCTGGAGACCCTCCAACGCCAACTCCAACTCCATATATTGGCTCTCGGGGAGAAAAAAATCAGAGAGAAGAAACCATCGTGTTTTACGATACGGAGCCGCCGCCAAGCCCTAATCTCTCTCGGGAGGGCTAATCTGGAGTCCGTTCGGGGCTCCGGAGAGGGGAATTATTCGTCGTCGTCATCATCAACCATCCTCCATCACCAATTTCATGATGCTCACCGCCGTGCGTGAATAATTCCATCGTAGGCTTGCTGGACGGTGATGGGTTGGATGAGATTTATCATGTAATCGAGTTAGCTTTGTTAGGGTTTGATCCTAGTATCCACTATGTTTTGAGATTGATGTTTCTATGACTTTGCTATGCTTAGTGCTTGTCACTAGGGCCCGAGTGCCATGAATTCAGATCTGAACCTATTATGTTTATGAATATATGTGTGTTCTTGATACTATCTTGCAAGTCTATAGTCACCTATTATGTGTTATGATCCGACAACCCCGAAGTGACAGTAATCAGGATACTTCTCGGTGATGACCATAGTTTGAGAAGTTCATGTATTCACTATATGCTAATGCTTTGTTCCGTTTCTCTATTAAAAGGAGGCCTTAATATCCCTTAGTTTCCAATAGGACCCCGCTGCCACCGGAGGGTAGGACAAAAGATGTCATGCAAGTTCTTTTCCATAAGCACGTATGACTATATTCGGAATACATGCCTACATTACATTGATGAATTGGAGCTAGTTCTGTGTCACCCTATGTTATGACTGTTACATGACGAACCACATTCGGCATAATTATCCATCACTGATCCGGTGCCTACGAGCTTTCCATATACTGGTTTACGCTTATTTACTTTTCCGTTGCTACTGTTACAATCACTACAAAAATACCAAAAACATTACTTTTGCTGTCTTTACTTTTTTTACCGCTACCGCCACTATCATATTACTTTGCTACTAAACACCTTGCTGCAGATACTAAGTTTCCGGGTGTGGTTGAATTGACAACTCAGCTGCTAATACTTGAGAATATTCTTTGGCTCCCCTTGTGTCGAATCAATAAATTTGGGTTGAATACTCTACCCTCGAAAACTGTTGCGATCCCCTATACTTGTGGGTTATCACCAAGGCGTCTGCTTGCTCGTTGCCGTTCCTTGGCACATGGAGAAACTCGCACCCCTCAAAATATCCACTGAGTTGTTGTACGAGGAAGCGGTAGCTCGCCATGTTTGCATCTTTGGCGCCGAATACCGACGATCGCTTTGGACCACTAAATCAGAGTCACCATAACACAGGATCCGGCGGATGCCGAGCTCTTTGGCAAGCCGGAGCCCGTGAATGAGTGCCTCGTATTCGGCGACGTTGTTGGAGGCAGCGAAATGGATTTGCATCACATACTTGAGCTTGTCGCCTTTGGGAGAGGTAAGGACGATGCCGGCTCCCAGACCGGTGCGCATCTTGGAACCATCAAAGTGCATCCGCCAATGAGTGGAGTCGGGCGCTGGCGGCAGGTACTGGGTCTCGGCCCAGTCGACGAGGAAGTCGGCCAGTGCTTGGGACTTGATGGTGGTGCGAGGCTGGTAGTAGATGGTATAGGGGGCCAAATATATGGCCCACTTGGCGACTCGGCCCGAGGCATCTCGGCTTCCAATGATCTCGGCCAATGGAGCTGTGCAGACCACAGTGATTGGGTGCTCTTGGAAATATGGCTTCAGCTTTTTGGCGGCGAAGTGTACGCCGTAACACATCTTCTGATAGTGGGGGTAGTTCTGCTTGGAGGTCGACAGTACTTCACTCAGGTAGTACACCGGTCTCTGGACTGGTAGTGCCTTGCCTTCCTCTTTGCGCTCCACCACAATGACTGTGCTGACCACTCGGCTGGTGGCGGTGATGTAAAGGAGCATGGACTCTTTAGGAGTCGGGGCCGCCAAGACTGGTGGAGTGGTCAACATCTTTTTGAGCTGGAGGAAAGCTTCATCCGCCTTGTCGTTCCACTCGAAAAAGGTGGTTTTCTTCATGAGCTGGTACAGGAAGAGCCTTCTCTCCCAGCCGACTGATGAACCGGCTGATGGAAGCCAAACAGCCAGTGAACTTCTGCACATCCAACAGTCGGCGGGGTACTTCCATCCTCTCGATGGCCTTGATCTTCACAGGGTTGCACTCTATGCCGTGTTCAGAGACTAGGAATCCAAGAAGCTGGCCGGCTGGTACTCCGAAGACACACTTCTCTGGGTTGAGCTTGATTTGAAATCGACGCAGATTCTTAAAGGTCTCTTTGAGGTCCTCTAGCAGCATTCCACGCTTCTCCGTCTTCATCACCACATCGTCCACGTAAACATGGGCGTTCCTGCCGAGTTGCTTGAGGAGGCACTTCTGCATGCAGCGTTGAAAGGTGGCGCCGGCATTCCTCAATCCAAACGTCATGGTCGGGTAGCAGAAGGCTCCGAATGTTGTGATGAAGGCGGTCTTCAGTCTGTCAGCCGGATTCAGCTTGATTTGGTGGTATTCTGAATATGCATCCAAAAAGCTCAACAGCTCGCATCCGGCTGTGGAGTTTATCACTTGGTCAGTTCTTGGCAAAGCAAACGGGTCTTTTGGGCATGCTTTGTTGAGGCTAGTGTAATCGATACACATACGCCACTGCTTGTTTTTCTTCAAAGACGAGGACCTGGGTTGGCCAGCCACTCCGAAAAACACTTCCATGATGGTGGCTGCCGCCAGCCGGCTATCTCTTCTCCAACGACTCTTCTCTTCTCTTCTGACAGGCGGCGCAAGGGCTGCCTGACGGGCTTGGCATCGGGTCGGCCGTGTAACTTGTGCTCGGCGAAATCAGTCGGAATACCCGGCATGTCTTTGGGGGACCATGCAAAGATGTCCCGACTCTCACGGAGGAAATTGACGAGCTCGCCTTCCTATTTGCTGTCGAGGCCCGTACCTATGACAGCGTGCCTCTCCGGGTGCTCTGGGTCCAAGGGTATCTTCTTTGTCTCTTTGGCCGGCTTGAACGAGCCCTCAGCTTCCGACTCCTTGGGGTCAGGCGACATCTCCGGCCGCTTTCCAGCCATCGCCACAACCCGGTCAAGGAGCCGCTTCTCAGCTGCGATCACGAGGGACTCGGCCAACCGACTGCTCTCTGCTGCGCAGGCGGACGACTTCTTGTAGTCGCGGCTATGTTCAGAATCCCCTTGGAACTCGGCATCTTCATCTTGAGGTAGGCGTAGTGGGGGACCGCCATGAACTTGGCCAGAGCAGGCCGGCCAAGCAGCGCATGGTAGGGGCTTTCAAGGTCCACTAACTCAAACCAGACCTGCTCTCGGCGAAAGTGATCTTTGTTCCCGAAGAGGACGTCTATCAGGATCTTGCCGATTGGTGAGCAGGAAAGACCAGGAACTATGCCATGGAAGACAGTATGGCTGGGCTGAAGCTGTCTTTGCTTGACTCCCAACTTCTCCATTGTGTGCTTGTACAGGATGTTGATGTTGCTGCCGTCGTCTATCAGAACTCGGGAGAAACGAGCAGCTCGCCTGTCCGTGGCAAAGGTGGCATCCAAAACCAGTGCATAGGAGCCGGTTTTGGGCATTGCCTTTGGGTGATCGGCTCTGCTCCAGCTGATGGGTTTCTCCGACCAATGCATGAACTCTAGGGCCTTGGTTGCTACTGCGTTCACCTCTTGATGTTTCTGCCGCCTGCTGCGCCGGTCATCAGCCACGCTGGTGAATATGACGTATGCTCCATGCTCTTCTGGAAACTTGTCCTGTATGGCTCCGACTGGTCTGGCCGCCGGCTGCTGGGGCTTAGGAGGAGGCTGCTGCCCAGCAGGCGCGGGAGGCAGGAGGCCATCTCCCTTGGCGATCCTGGTGGGCCAATGGCACTTCCGAGTCGTGTGGTTCGACGGCTTCGCGCCGCTATGGAATTTGCAAGGTGCATCAAGGGTTTGCTCATATGAGAAAGCCGGCTACCAATTTGCCTTGCCGCCTTTCTGCCGCTTTGAAGGTGCCTGCCCTTACGTCACCGGTCTTCGATCGCCGCCACCTGCCGGCTGGTGGAAGCCGGCTGCAGGGCCTTACGCTTGTGGTCGTTCTGCTGTTGACGCCGACTGGTGTCTCCAGCCGGTGTTCTAGGAGCCTGAGGGGCCACCTTGAAGGAAATATGCCCTAGAGGCAATAATAAAGTTATTATTTGTTTCCTTATATCATGATAAATGTTTATTATTCATGCTAGAATTGTATTAACCGGAAACATAATACATGTGTGAATACATAGACAAACAGATAGTCACTAGTATGCCTCTACTAGACTAGCTCATTAATCAAAGATGGTTGTGTTTCCTAACCATAGACATGTGTTGTCATTTGATTAATGGGATCACCTCATTAGGAGAATGATGTGATTGACATGACCCATTCCGTTAGCTTAGCACTTGATCGTTTTAGTATATTGCTATTGCTTTCTTCATGACTTATACATGTTCCTGTAACTATGAGATTATGCAACTCCCGTTTACCGGAGGAACACTTTGGGTACTACCAAACGTCACAACGTAACTGGGTGATCATAAAGGAGTACTACAGGTGTCTCCAAAGGTACTTGTTGGGTTGGCGTATTTTTAGATTAGGTTTTGTCACTCCGATTGTCGGAGAGGTATCTCTGAGCCTTCTCGGTAATACACATCACATAAGCCTTGCAAGCATTACAACTAATGAGTTAGTTGTGAGATGATGTATTACGGAACGAGTAAAGAGACTTACCAAAGAACGAGATTGAACTAGGTATTGGATACCGACGATCGAATCTCGGGTAAGTAACATACCGATGACAAAGGGAACAACGATATCGTTATGCGGTTTGACCGATAAAGATCTTCGTAGAATATGTAGGAACCAATATGGGCATCCAGGTTCCGCCATTGGTTATTGACCGAGAATGGTTCTAGGTCATGTCTACATAGTTCTCGAACCCGTAGGGTCCGCACGCTTAACGTTTCGATGGCAGTTCATTATGAGTTTATAAGTTTTGATGTACCAAGATTGTTCGAGTCCCGGATGTGATCACGGACATGACGAGGAGTCTCGAAATGGTCGAGACATAAAGATTGATATATTGGAAGCCTATGTTTGGACTTGGAAAGGTTCCGGATGAAAACAGGAAGTTACCGGAACACCGGGGTTACCGGAACCCCTGGGGTCAATGGGCCTTGATGGGCCATAGGGAGAAGAGGAAGGGCCGGCCAGGCAGGCGCGCCCCTCCCCTCTAGTCCGAATAGGACAAGGAGAGGGGGCGGCGCCTCTCTCTCTTCCCTCCCCAATCCTATTCCAACTAGGAAGGGGAGTCCAACTCCCGGTGGGAGTAGGACTCCTCCAGCGCCCCCTTGGGCTGGCCGCACCCCCCATTTTGCTCCTTTATATACGGGGGCAGGGGGCACCCCTTGACACACAAGTTGATCTACGGATCGTTCCTTAGCCGTGTGCGGTGCCCCCCTCCACCATATTCCACTTCGGTCATATCGTCGCGGAGCTTAGGCGAAGCCCTGCACCGGAGAAGTCATATCGTCGTGGAACTTAGGCGAAGCCCTGCGTCGGTGGAGCATCATCATCGTCATCACGCCGTCGTGCTGACGGAACTCATCCCCGACGCTTTGCTGGATCGGAGCCCGGAGATCGTCATCGAGCTGAACGTGTGCAGAACTCGGAGGTGCCGTACGTTCGGTGCTTGGATCGGTCGGATCGTGAAGACGTACGACTACATCAACCGCGTTGTTATAACGCTTCCGCTTTCGGTCTACGAGGGTACGTGGACAGACACTCTCCCCTCTCGTTGCTATGCCATCACCATGGTCCTGTGTGTACATAGGAAAATTTTGAAATTACTACGTTCCCCAACAGTGGCATCAGAGCCTGGTTTTATGTGTTGATGTCATATGCACGAGTAGAACACAAGTGAGTTGTGGGCGATATAAGTCATACTGCTTACCAGCATGTCATACTTTGGTTCAGCGGTATTGTGAGATGAAGCGGCCCGGACCGACATTACGCGTACGCTTACGCGAGACTGGTTTCACCACTTCGAGCACTTGTTGCTTAAAAGTGACCGGCGGGTGTCTGTCTCTCTCACTTTAGTTGAACCGAGTGTGGCTACGCCCGGTCCTTGCGAAGGTTAAAACAGCACCAACTTGACAAACTATCGTTGTAGTTTTGATGCGTAGGTAAGAACGGTTCTTGCTCAGCCCGTAGCAGCCACGTAAAACTTGCAACAACAAAGTAGAGGACGTCAAACTTGTTTTTGCAGGGCATGTTGTGATGTGATGTGGTCAAGACGTGATGCTATATTTTATTGTATGAGATGATCATGTTTTGTAACCGAGTTATCGGCAATCGGCAGGAGCCATATGGTTGTCGCTTATTGTATGAAATGCAACGCCATGTAATTGCTTTACTTTATCACTAAGCGGTAGCGATAGTCGAGAAGCAATAGTTGGCGAAACGACAAAGATGCTACGATGGAGATCAAGGTGTCGCTACCGGTGACGATGGTGATCATGACGGTGCTTGGCGATGGAGATCACAAGCACAAGATGATGATGACCATATCATATCACTTATATTGATTGCATGTGATGTTTATCCTTTATGCATCTTATCTTGCTTTGATTGACGGTAGCATTATAAGATGATCTCTCACTAAAATTATCAAAAGTGTTCTCCTGAGTATGCACCGTTGCGAAAGTTCTTCGTCTGAGACACCACGTGATGATCGTGTGTGATAGGCTCTACGTTCAAATACAACGGGTGCAAAACAGTTGCGCACGCAGAATACTCAGGTTAAACTTGACGAGCCTAGCATATAACAGATATGGCCTCGGAACACGGAGACCGAAAGGTCGAACGTGAATCATATAGTAGATATGATCAACATAGTGATGTTCACCATTGAAACTACTCCATCTCACGTGATGATCGGACATGGTTTAGTTAATTTGGATCACGTAATCACTTAGATGACTAGAGAGATGTCTGTCTAAGTGGGAGTTTTTAATATGATTAATTAAACTTAAATTTATCATGAACTTAGTACCTGATAGTATATTGCTTGTCTATGAATACTGTAGATAGAAGGCTCGTGTTGTTGTTACGTTGAATATTAATTCGTTCCTTGATAAAGCAAAGATGAAAGATGATGGTAGCAATTACACGGACTGGGTCCAGAATTTGAGTGTTATCCTCATTGCTGCACAGAAGAATTACGTCCCGAAGCACCGCTGGGTGCCGTGCCTGCAGGAGCAACGCCAGAAGTTGTGAACGTCTGGCAGAGCAAAGCTGATGACTACTCGATAGTTCAGTGTGCCATGCTTTACGGCTTAGAACCGGGTCTTCAACGACGTTTTGAACGTCATGGAGCATATGAGATGTTCCAGGAGTTGAAGTTAATATTTCAAGCAAATGCCCAGATTGAGAGATATGAAGTCTCCAATAAGTTCTATAGCTGCAAGATGGAGGAGAATAGTTCACTGGTGAACATATACTCAAAATGTCTGGGTATAATAATAACTTGATTCAACTGGGAGTTACTCTTCCGGATGATAGTGTCATTGACAGAATTCTCCAATCATTGCCACCAAGCTACAAGAGCTTCGTGATGAACTATAATATGCAAGGGATGACCAAGACAATTCCCGAGCTCTTCGCAATGCTAAAAGTCATGGAGGTAGAAATCAAGAAAGAGCATCAAGTGTTGATGGTCAACAAGACCACTAGTTTCAAGAAAAAGGGCAAAGGAAAGAAGAAGGGGAACTTCAAAAAGAACAGCAAGAAAGTTGCTGCTCAAGAGAAGAAACCCAAGTCTGGACCTAAGCCTGAAACTGAGTGCTTTTACTGCAAACAAACTGGACACTGGAAGCGGAACTGCCCCAAGTATTTGGCGGATAAGAAGGATGGCAAAGTGATCAAAGGTATATGTGATATACATGTTATTGATGTGTACCTTACTAATACTCGCAGTAGTACCTGGGTATTTGATACTGGTTCTCATTGCTAATATTTGCAACTCAAACAGGAACTACGGATTGCGAAGATTGGCTAAGGACGAGGAGGTGACGATCGCGTGGGAAATGGTTCCAAAGTCGATGTGATCGCGGTCGGCACGCTACCTCTACATCTACCATCGGGATTAGTTTTAGACCTAAATAATTGTTATTTGGTGCCAGCGTTGAGCATGAACATTATATCTGGATCTTGTTTGATGCGAGACGGTTATTCATTTAAGATGTAGAATAATGGTTGTTCTATTTATATGAATAATATCTTTTATGGTCATGCACCCTTGAAGAGTGGTCTATTTTTATTGAATCTCGATAGTAGTAATACACATATTCATAGTGTTGAAACCAAAAGATGCAGAGTTGATAATGATAATGCAACTTATTTGTGGCAATCGCCGTTTGGGTCATATCGGTGTAAAACGCATGAAGAAACTCCATCTTGATGGGCTTATGGAATCACTTGATTATGAATCATTTGGTACTTGCGAACCATGCCTCATGGGCAAGATGACTAAAACGCCGTTCTCCGGAACTATGGAGCGAGCAACTGATTTGTTGGAAATCATACATACTGATGTTTGTGGTCCAATGAATGTTGAGGCACGCTGCGGGTATCGTTATTTTCTCACCTTCATTGATGATTTGAGCAGATATGGGTATATCTACTTAATGAAACACAAATCTGAAACATTTGAAAAGTTCAAAGAATTTCAGAGTGAAGTGGAAAATCATCGTAACAAGAAAATAAAGTTTCTACGATCTGATCGTGGAGGAGAATATTTGAGTTACGAGTTTGGTTTACATTTGAAACAATGTGGAATAGTTTAGCAACTCACGCCACCGGAACACCACAGAGAAATGGTGTGTCCGAACGTCGTAATCGTACTTTACTTGATATGGTGCGATCTATGATGTCTCTTACTGATTTACCGCTATCGCTTTGGGGATATGCTTTAGAGACGGCCGGCGTTCACGTTAAATAGGGCACCATCTAAATCCGTTGAGACGACACCGTATGAACTGTGGTTTGGCAAGAAACCAAAGTTCTCGATTCTTAAAGTTTGGGGCAGCGATGCTTATGTAAAGAAACTTCAACCAGATAAGCTCGAACCCAAATCGGAGAAATGTGTCTTCATAGGATACCCAAAGGAGACTGTTGGGTACACCTTCTATCACAGATCTGAAGGCAAGATATTCGTTGCTAAATTCGGATCCTTTCTAGAGAAGGAGTTTCTCTCGAAAGAAGTGAGTGGGAGGAAAGTAGAACTTGATGAGATAACTATATCTGCTCCCTCATTGGAAAGTAGTTCATCACAAGAAACGGTTCCTGTGACAACTACACCAATTGGTGAGGAAACTAATGATGTTGATCATGAAACTTCAGATCAAGTTGCTCTCGAATCAGAGGTCAACCAGAATAAAATACACACCAGAGTGGTACGGTAATCCTATTCGGAAGTCATGTTACTTGACCATGGCGAACCTACTAACTATGAAGAAGCGATGGTGAGCCCAGATTCGCGAAATGGCTGGAAGCCATGAAATCTGAGATGGGATCCATGTATGAGAACAAAGTATGGACTTTGGTTGACTTGCCCGATGATCGGCAAGCCATTGAGAATAAATGGATCTTTAAGAAGAAGACTGACGCCGATGGTAATATAACTGTCTACAAAGCTCGACTTGTTGCAAAAGGTTTTCGACAAGTTCAAGGGGTTGACTATGATGAGACTTTCTCACCCGTAGCGATGCTTAAGTCTGTCCGAATCATGTTAGCAATTGCCGCATTTTATGATTATGAAATTTGGCAAATGGATGTCAAATTGCATTCCTGAATGGATTTCTAGAAGAAGAGTGGTATATGATGCAACCAGAAGGTTTTATTGATCCAAAAGGTGCTAACAAAGTGTGCAAGCTCCAGCGATCAATTTATGGTGCAGTGCAAGCCTCTCGGAGTTGGAATAAACGCTTTGATAGTGTGATCAAAGCATATGGTTTTATCTGACTTTTGGAGAAGCACATATTTACAAGAAAGTGAGTGGGAGCTCTGTAGCATTTACGATATTATATGTGGACGACATATTATTGATTGGAAATGATATAGAATTTCTGGATAGCATAAAAGGATACTTGAATAAAAGTTTTTCAATGAAAGACCTCGGTGAAGCTGCTTACATATTGGGCATCAAGATCTATAGAGATAGATCAAGACGCTTAATTGGACTTTCACAAAGCACATACCTTGATAAAGTTTTGAAGAAGTTCAAAATGGATCAGGCAAAAAAGGTTTTTTACCTGTATTACAAGGTGTAAGATTGAGTCAGACTCAATGCCCGACCACAGCAGAAGATAGAGAGAAAATGAAAGATGTTCCCTATGCTTCAGCCATAGGCTCTATCATGTATGCAATGCTGTATACCAGACCTGACGTATGCTTAGCTGTAAGCTTGGCAGGAAGGTACCAAAGTAATCCAGAGTGGATCAATCGGACAGCGGTCAAGAACATCCCGAAATACGAAAAGGACTAAGGATATGTTTCTCATATATGGAGGTGACAAAGAGCTAGTCGTAAATGGTTACGTCGATGCAAGCTTTGACACTGATCCGACGATTCTAAATCGCAAACCGGATACGTGTTTTTATTAAACGGTGGAGCTGTCGGTTGGTGCAGTTCTAAACAAAGCGCCGTGGCGGGATCTACATGTGAAGCGGAGTACATAGCTGCTTCCGAAGCAGCAAATGAAGGAGTCTGGATGAAAGAGTTCATTTCCGATCTAGGTGTCATACCTAGTGCATCGGGACCAATGAAGATCTTCTGTGACAATACTGGTGCAATTGCCTTGGCAAAGGAATCCAGATTTCACAAGAGGACCAAGCATATCAAGAGACGCTTCAACTCCATTCAGGACCAAGTCCAAGTGGGAGACATAGAGATTTGCAAAATACATACGGATCTGAATGTTGCAGACCCGTTGACTAAGCCTCTTCCACGAGCAAAACATGATCAGCACCAAGACTCCATGGGTGTTAGAATCATTCTTGTGTAATCTAGATTATTGACTCTAGTGCAAGTGGGAGACTGAAGGAAATATGCCCTAGAGGCAATAATAAAGTTATTATTTGTTTCCTTATATCATGATAAATGTTTATTATTCATGCTAGAATTGTATTAACCGGAAACATAATACATGTGTGAATACATAGACAAACAGATAGTCACTAGTATGCCTCTACTAGACTAGCTCATTAATCAAAGATGGTTGTGTTTCCTAACCATAGACATGTGTTGTCATTTTATTAATGGGATCACCTCATTAGGAGAATGATGTGATTGACATGACCCATTCCGTTAGCTTAGCACTTGATCGTTTAGTATATTGCTATTGCTTTCTTCATGACTTATACATGTTCCTCGTAACTATGAGATTATGCAACTCCCGTTTACCGGAGGAACACTTTGGGTACTACCAAACGTCACAACGTAATTGGGTGATCATAAAGGAGTACTACAGGTGTCTCCAAAGGTACTTGTTGGGTTGGCGTATTTCGAGATTACGTTTTGTCACTCCGATTGTCGGAGAGGTATCTCTGGGCCTTCTCGGTAATACACATCACATAAGCCTTGCAAGCATTACAACTAATGAGTTAGTTGTGAGATGATGTATTACGGAATGAGTAAAGAGACTTACCAGTAACGAGATTGAACTAGGTATTGGATACCGACGATCGAATCTCGGGTAAGTAACATACCGATGACAAAGGGAACAACGTATATCGTTATGCGGTTTGACCGATAAAGATCTTCGTAGAGAATATGTAGGAACCAATATGGGCATCCAGGTTCCGCCATTGGTTATTGACCGAGAATGGTTCTAGGTCATGTCTACATAGTTCTCGAACCCGTAGGGTCCGCACGCTTAACGTTTCGATGGCAGTTCATTATGAGTTTATAAGTTTTGATGTACCGAAGATTGTTCGGAGTCCCGGATGTGATCACGGACATGACGAGGAGTCTCGAAATGGTCGAGACATAAAGATTGATATATTGGAAGCCTATGTTTGGACTTCGGAAAGGTTCCGGATGAAAACAGGAAGTTACCGGAACACCGGGGGGTTACCGGAACCCCCCGGGGGGTCAATGGGCCTTGATGGGCCATAGGGAGAAGAGGAAGGGCCGGCCAGGGCAGGCCGCGTGCCCCCCTCCCCCTCTAGTCCGAATAGGACAAGGAGAAGGGGGGGCGGCGCCCCCCTTCTCTCTTCCCCCTCCCCAATCCTATTCCAACTAGGAAAGGGGAGTCCTACTCGGTGGGAGTAGGACTCCTCCAGCACGCCCCTTGGGCTGGCCGCACCCCCTTTTGCTCCTTTATATACGGGGCAGGGGGCACCCCATGACACACAAGTTGATCTACGGATCGTTCCTTAGCCGTGTGCGGTGCCCCCCTCCACCATATTCCACTTCGGTCATATCGTTGCGGAGCTTAGGCGAAGCCCTGCACCGGAGAAGTCATATCGTCGCGGAACTTAGGCGAAGCCCTGCGTCGGTGGAGCATCATCATCGTCATCATGCCTTCGTGCTGACGGAACTCATCCCCGACGCTTTGCTGGATCGGAGCCCGGAGATCGTCATCGAGCTGAACGTGTGCAGAACTCTCGGAGGTGCCGTGACGTTCGGTGCTTGGATCGGTCGGATCGTGAAGACGCACGACTACATCAACCGCGTTGTTATAACGCTTCCGCTTTCGGTCTACGAGGGTACGTGGATAGACACTCTCCCCTCTCGTTGCTATGCCATCACCATGGTCCTGTGTGTACGTAGGAAAATTTTGAAATTACTAAGTTCCCCAACACACCTTGCCAGATGCGTTCACTTGGATCTCCGCCTTCATGGAGGAGTCGGCCGTGGCGTATTTGTCTGCTATGATCAGCAGCTCGTCGAGGGTTTCCGGCTCGTCGCAGAGGAGCTTGTGCTTGAGGAGGGTGCCCTCTCGGCATCCAGCGGTGAAGTACTCGATGGCCTGCACCTCGTGCACGCCTTCGCAAGAGTTGCGGAGCTCGGCCCAGCGCGTGAGGAAGTCGCGAGTCGATTCGTCGGGGCCTTGTACGCACAGAGAGAGCTGGCGGGGCTTGGGCTGCCGCTCGTACGTGCTGGTGAAGTTGCACACGAAGGCGTCGGTGAAGTCGACCCAACTGTTGATGCTTCGGGGCTTCAGGCTGTTCAGCCACGTCCGGGCTGTGCCTTGGAGCATGAGCGGAACGTACTTCATGGCAACTCGCTTGTTGCCGTTTGCTATGCTGACGGCTGTGGAGTAGTCGACCAGCCAGTCTTCCGGCTTCACGGAGCCGGTGTACTTCGGAGTGTCTCTTGGGACCGTGAACCCTTTGGGGAAGGGCTCATCTCGTATGCGGGGACCGAAACAAGGCGGACCCAACTCATCTTCTTCTTCTAGCACCAGGGATCGGTTGAGGCGGTCGATCCGGTGGCAGGCGTCGTTTTCTCCGATTCCTTCTCAGCGGCCGAGGCGGTCGCCGAGCGATGGGTGATCAACAAGCGGCGGGGAAACGCGCCTTTCCCTGCGAGGGGGAGGAGGCGGACAGTCGTCCCGCCGTTTCACTGCTCTTGGGCGCCCATCTTGGTCGCGCTCTATGGAGATCCGAGTCCGACTGCGGCTGGCAGCCGGCCCCAAGGTTGTTAGAATCGTGATTTTGTTATACGATTCTATGACTTTACGATCCAAACTTACCCATCTGATTCTACGATTTTAGTTCATAAAATCTACGTTTCTATGATCCTGATAGTGAAGATTCTACGATTTACGATTCTACCATCAGAGCGCCGATCCGATTCAAAATCACGATTCTGACAACCTTGGTCGGCCCCTTGTCCTTTTTAGCACGGACGTCACTAGTCGGCGTCCGAGAGGTCGCACCTTGATCTCGGCGGTGAGGCAGATCGTCGTTTTGCCGGCGCGGCACCTCGGTGCGGCAGCCGGCTTCGTGCTGCTCGGCGGCCGCGTCGAGGAGTCGCTGGACGCGTTCCACCATCTGGCGACGCTCCTCGCCCTCGGACTTGTCAAGCTCTTCTGCCGTCGCCTGGGCGGCTCGGATGTTCTCCGCAGGCATCACGTAGACAGGGCGATCAGCTCCAAATAGGTTGGCGATGGCCACGCCGCGCTGCTGGACCATGCCAAGGTGGCTGGGCCCAGTGGGAGCCGGCGTGCCGCCCACAGCGCGATCCATTTCGCGCTGGTAGGCTTCCGACAGGTGTCACATGCCGGCCAGCCTCTTGGCGCCTTCGACGAGCTGGAGGCGGCGTGCCTCCAACGTCTCGGCGTCGGCATCTTCGGGAATGGGCGCTGACAGGTCTTGCAGCGCCGCGTCGAGCGGGTCGCGAGCACCTCCGCCGGAGTGCTCGCCGTGTCCGATGACTAGCACCTCCGTGACGGTGCTTCCGCCGCTCTCCGCGCGAGGGAGCGGCTCGTCGTAGACCACCACGTTGGTGGGGAACGCGTCGCGCGACGTGGTGTCGGAGTCAACCAACATCAGGTCGGTGGAGCCTACAGACTCCAAGTCCGTAGCTGGCTCGCTGGAGACGTGGAGTTGATCGAGGAGGCACGCGAGGAGGCTCTCGGGGCCATCGGTGCCCGCGTCGGATGCGGGCTCGTCGGAGAGGCATACTCCGCCAACGAGATCAGCGAGGCAGCTCGCCGCGCAGGCCAACTCTGCGCCATGCAGCGCGTCGGCACAGACGTCGTCTGGCGTGCCGGGCTGGCTGCGCTCGCCAGGGAGGAAAAGGGTTCCCGTCCAGAGCAGGTCTCCGGACGACGGTGCACCTCGCCCCACGGTGGGCGCCAAATGTCGGGGGTTGGGTGCGACATATGCCAAAGGATGGCTTATCATGGTGGGAGCAAGTAGAACGTCGCCGGTGCTCGGAAGCGGGATGAGGCGTAGACACGAACGCCGGCGTACTTTACCCAGGTTCGGGGCTCTCCTAGGAGATAACACCCCTACTCCTGCTCTGCGGGGTCTCCGCATGATCACTAAGGCTCAAGTGAGTACACGAGTGCTCCTCAAGCTGTATACTAGAGGTAGGTGAAGGCAAGGCTAGCTCTCCCCTTTCCTCTATGATCTGGTCTAACTATTACAGGTTCGGAACCCTTTGCATAGGTGCCCTGGGGGGTTTATATAGGCCTACCCCCCAGGGGTACATTGGTAATCCAGCCGAGCGTGGGGCCCGGCCGTCAGTCTCTCTGGTGCCGGCTTCTCCGCCGACTGGTGGGTCCCGCCGAATGGTGAGGTACGGGCCGACAGGCCGTACCCGCCGCTCCCGGGGCTTGTCGGCGGCTGATCTCTGTAGCCGCGTCTCTAATGACGCAGGCTTGATCGCGAGGTCCTGGCTACAGCCCTGCCGCTTGGCGGGCGATTACTGTAGCCACTCCCCGCTCTGTCTGGTGGATGGCGCGTGGGCCCCGAGGGAGGGGTCGGCCGACTCCTAGAGGCCGACCTCCCCGGGGTCCGATTGGTAGGGCTCTTTGCCGTCTTCTGGACTCTCGCTGACATGCGGGGCCCGTCGTCCTTGGGCTGTACAGACAGGCCGTCGTGGGAACAGTACTCCGCCCATACGGGGTGATGTCAGGGAAGCGGTGGCAATAGTGTCGCGCCGGGCGGAGATCTCCGCCGGTACGGGGCACTGTGGCCATGCTTGCCTGATTTGGAGGAGGGGATGGGCTGTACTGTAGCCACTCCCCGTCCCGCCCTCCTGACGAGGGCATAGGCTCAGTAGGCGTCGCGGGCCGACTCTCCGCAGCCGGCTTCTCTGGAAGTCGCCAGGCTGGAGTCGGCTTGACTTGGCCTTGCATCCAGGACTCGGCCGCCAACGGGAAGCGGGCCACTCCTTCATTCGGCTTCCAGAAGGCGGCACCTTTCGTTGTTTTCTTGAGGGGCGCAGTCAGCCTCGATGTCTTGAAAGGTCTTGGTTCTCGGGTCAGCCTACCCATGGCCCATTACTCCGACATTAATGGAACTATTTTAACTTTGAAACATGTGATGCAAAGGCTTGAAATTATTGAAAATAAAGTTGCCACTATAGAGTTGATTGAGAATTTGGATAAAAAGATCCACAAACAAATTACCCAATATGTATCTAAGGTAGGAGTTACTCTGAATTTTTTTTAAAGAAAAGGAACCCATAATTGACGAAAAGATAGATCAAGATTCCACAAGAATTGATAAACTTGAGGATATTATTACCAACTTAGGGTCTGCCTTTTCTTCCGTGAAAAATACTCCAAATCCTCCTACTACTACTAAAGTTGCCAAGTTTATGTATGTGCCTAAAAATAAAGGTGAATCTTCTAGTAAGTAAAATGTGGATCTCAAACCAATAAGTGTTCACCCCAACTTTTTCGCTATCATTAAGGAACCTTTTGCTACAAATGAATTTCTTGATTTCTTGCCTAGGGGTTTGATCATTAATAAAAAGAAGGAAACTCCTAAGTGTTATAAGTGTACTATTGAAGAATTGCCAACCAAAGATGATAATACCTAGATCTATTCTTGCTTTTATGCCTAGCTAGGGGCGTTAAACGATAGCGCTTGTTGGGAGGCAACCCAATTTTATTTTTGTTTCTTGCTTTTTGTTTATGTTTAGTAATAAATAATTCATCATGCTACTTCTATGATTGTGTTTTTGTGTTTTAATTAGTGTTTGTGCCAAGTAAAGCCTTTACGGTCTTCTTGGATGATAGTTATTTGATCTTACTGTAAAAGACAGAAACTTTGCGCTCACAAAACTAATTTTCATATATCACAGAAAAGAGATTTTACTCTGATTCTTTTTGCAGTAGTTTAATATAAAAATTACCCTGGTCGTCCTAATTTCGTATAATATTTGGAGTTCCAGAAGTTTACGTTTGATACAGATTACTACAAACTGTTCTGTTTTTGACAGATTCTGTTTTTCGCGTGTTGTTCGCTTATTTTGATGAATCTATGGCTAGTATCGGAGGGTATGAATCATAGAGAAGTTGGAATACAGTAGGTTTAACACCAATATAAATAAATAATGAGTTCATTAAAGTACCTTAAAGTGGTAGTTTGTTTTATTTCGCTAACGGAGCTCATGAGATTTTCTGTTGAGTTTTGTGTTGTGAAGTTTTCAAGTTTTTGGGTAAAGATTTGATGGATTTTGGAACAAGGAGTGGCAAGAGCCTAAGCTTGGGGATGCCCAAGGCACCCAAGATAAAATTCAAGGACAACCAAAAGCCTAAGCTTGGGGATGCCCCGAAGGCATCCCCTCTTTCGTCTTCGTCTATCGGTAACTTTACTCGATGCTATATTTTTATACACCACATGATATGTGTTTTGCTTGGAGCGTATTTTATGATTTGAGTCTTTGCTTTTTAGTTTACCACAATCATCCTTGCTGTACACACCTTTTGGAGAGACACACATGAATCGGAATTTATTAGAATACTCTATGTGCTTCACCTATATCTTTTGAGCTAGATAATTTGGCTCTAGTGCTTCACTTATATCTTTTAGAGCACGGTGGTGGTTTTATTTTGTAGAAGTTATTGATCTCTCATGCTTCACTTATATTATTTTGAGAGTCCTTTAGAACAGCATGGTAGTTTTCTTTGGCTATAAAATTAGTCCTAATATGATAGGCATCCAAGATGGGTTAATAAAAACTTTCATATAGAGTGCATTGAATACTATGAGAAGTTTGATACTTGATGATTGTTTTGACATATGAGAATGGTGATATTAGAGTCATGCTAGTAGAGTAGTTTTGAATTCGAGATATACTTGTGTTGAGGTTTGCAAGTCCCGTAGCATGCACGTATGGTAACCGCTGTGTGACAAATTTGAAGTATGAGGTATTTCTTTGATTGTCTTCCTCTGTGTGGAGGTCGGGATCGCGCGATGGTTAACTTCTACCAACCCTTCCCCTAGGGGCATGCGCGTAGTACTTTGTTTTGATGACTTGTAGATTTTTGCAATAAGTATGTGAGTTCATTATGACTAATGTTGAGTCCATGGATTATACGCACTCTCACCCTTCCATCATTGCTAGCTTCTTCGGTACCGTGCATTGCCCTTTCTCACCTTGAGAGTTGGTGCAAACTTCGCGGGTGCATCCAAACCCCGTGATATGATACGCTCTATCACATATAAACCTCCTTATATCTTCCTCAAAACAGCCACCATACCTACCTATTATGGCATTTCCATAGCCATTCTGAGATATGTTGCCATGCAACTTTCCACCGTTTAATTTATTATGACACACTTCATCATTGACATATTGCCTTGCATGATCATGTAGTTGACATCGTATTTGTGGCAAAGCCACCATTCATAATTTTTTGTAATGTGACTTTTGATTCATTGTCTATCCCGGTACACCGCCAGAGGCACTCATATAGAGTCATATTTTGTACTAGTATCGAGTTGTAATCATTGAGTTGTAAAGAAATAGAAGTGTGATGATCATCATTAATAGAGCATTGTCCCAAATAAAAAAAGAAAAAAGAGAAAGGCCAAAACAAATAAATAAAAGGGACAATGCTACTATCCTTTTTTCACACTTGTGCTTCAAAGCAGCACCATGATCTTTATTACAGAACTTGGCTTGTATATTCCAACATATGGGCTTCCTCAAATGCCCTAGGTCTTCGTGAGCAAGCAAGTTGGATGCAGACCCACTTAGTTTCTTTTGTTGATCTTTCATACATTTATAGCTCTAGTGCATCCGTTGCATGGCAATCCCTACTCCTTGCATTGACATCAATTGATAGGCATCTCCCTAGCCCGTCTATTAGCCGCGTCAATGTGAGACTTCCTCCTTTTTTGTCTTCTCCACACAACCCCCATCATTATATTATATTCCACCCATAGTGATATGTCCATGGCTCACGCTCATGTATTGCATGAAAGTTGAACAAGTTTGAAAAAATTAAAGTATGAAACAATTTCTTGGCTGAAACCGGGGTTGTGCATGATTTGGGTATTTTGTGTGATGAAAATGAAGCATTGCCAAATTATATGATTTTTGTAGGGATAAGCTTTTTTTGGCTATGTTATTTTGATAAGACATAATTGCTTTGTTAGTATGCTTGAAGTATTATTATTTTTATGTCAATATTAAACTTTTATCTTGAATCTTTCGGATCTGAACATTCATGCCACAATAAAGAGAATTACTTTGAAAATTATGTTAGGTAGCATTCCACATCAAAAATTATGTTTTTATCATTTACCTACTCAAGGACGAGCGATGACCCACAAGTATAGGGGATCTATCGTAGTCCTTTTGATAAGTAAGAGTGTCGAACCCAACGAGGAGCAGAAGGAAATGATAGGCAGTTTTCAGTAAGGTATTCTCTGCAAGCATTGAAATTATCGGTAACAGATAGTGTTGTGATAAGGTAATTGGTAACGAGCAACAAGTAATAAAAGTAAACAAGGTGCAGCAAGGTGGCCCAATCCTTTTTGTAGCAAAGGACAAGACTGGACAAACTCTTATATGAAGGAAAACGCTCCCGAGGACACATGGGAATTATCGTCAAGCTAGTTTTCATCACGCTCATATGATTTGCGTTCGTTACTTTGGTAATCTGATATGTGGGTGGACCGGTGCTTGGGTGCTGCCCTTCCTTGGACAAGCATCCCACTTATGATTAACTACTCTCGCAAGCATCCGCAACTACGAAAGAAGAATTAAGGTAAACCTAACCATAGCATGAAACATATGGATCCAAAACAGCCCCTTACGAAGCAACGCATAAACTAGGGTTTAAGCTTCTGTCACTCTAGCAACCCATCATCTACTTATTACTTCCCAATGCCTTCCTCTAGGCCCAAATAATGGTGAAGTGCCATGTAGTCGATGTTCACAGAACACCACTAGAGGAAAGACAACATACATCTCATCAAAATATCGAATGAATACCAAATTCACATGACTACTTATAGCAAGACTTCTCCCATGTCTCAGGAACAAACGTAACTACTCACAAATCATATTCATGTTCATAATCAGAGGGGTATTAATATGCATAAAGGATCTGAACATATGATCTTCCACCGAATAAACCAACTAGCATCAACTACAAGGAGTAATCAACACTACTAGCAACCCATAGGTACCAATCTGAGGCTTTGGGACAAAGATCGGATACAAGAGATGAACCAGGGTTTGAGAGGAGATGGTGCTGGTGAAGATGTTGATGGAGATTGACCCCCTCCCGACGAGAGGATCGATGGTGATGACGATGGTGATGATTTCCCCCTCCCGTAGGGATGTTTCCCCGGCAGAACAGCTCCGCCAGAGCCCTAGATTGGTTCCGCCAAGGTTCCGCCTCATGGCAGCGGTGTTTCGTCCCGAAAGCTTTCTCTTGATTTTTTTTCTTGGACGAAAGACTTCATATAGAAGAAGATGAGCACCGGAGGCCTACCCGGGGCCCAGGAGACAGGGAGGTGCGCCCCCACCCTCGTGGCCAGGGTGTGGGCCCCCTCTGGTTGATTCTTTCGCCAGTATTTTTTATTAATTCCAAAACGTGCCTCCATGAAGTTTCAGGACTTTTGGAGTTGTGCAGAATAGGTCTCTAATATTTGCTCCTTTTCCAGCCCAGAATTCCAGCTGCCGGCATTCTCCCTCTTCATGTAAACCTTGTAAAATAAGAGAGAATAGGCATAAGTATTGTAACATAATGTGTAATAACAGCCCATAATACAATAAATATCGATATAAAAGCACGATGCAAAATGGACATATCAACGAGCAGGAATTAAACTTGGGGATGCTTGATACGTCTCCAACGTATCTATAATTTTTTATTGTTCCATGCTATCATATTATCTGTTTTGGATGTTTAATGGGCTTTATTATGCACTTTTATATTATTTTTGGGACTAACCTATTAACCGAAAGCCCAGTGCAAATTGCTGTTTTTTTGCCTATTTCAGTGTTTCGCAGAAAAGGAATATCAAACGGAATGAAACCTTCGCGAGGATCGTTTTTGGAACAAACGCAATCCAGGAGACTTTGAGTGGACGTCAAGAAATAAACGAGGCGGCCACGAGATAGGAGGGCGCGCCCAGGGGGTAGGCGCGCCCCCACCCTCGTGGGCCCCTCCTGGCTCCACCGACCTACTTCTTTCGCCTATATATACTCTATACCCTGAAAACATCCAGGAGCACCACGAAACCCTATTTTCACCGCCGCAACCTTCTGTAACCGTGAGATCCCATCTTGGGGCCTTTTCCGGCGCTCCGCCGGAGGGGGAATCGATCACGGAGGGCTTCTACATCAACACCATAGCCTCTCCGATGATGTGTGAGTAGTTTACCACAGACCTTCGGGTCCATAGTTATTAGCTAGATGGCTTCTTCTCTCTCTTTGGATCTCAATACAAAGTTCTCCTCGACTCTCATGGAGATCTATTCGATGTAATTCTTTTTGCGGTGTGTTTGTCGAGATCCGATGAACTGTGGGTTTATGATCACGATTATCTATGAACAATATTTGATTCTTCTCTGAATTCTTATATGCATGATTCAATATCTTTGCAAGTCTCTTCGAATTATCAGTTTGGTTTGGCCTACTAGATTGATCTTTCTTGCAATGGGAGAAGTGCTTCGCTTTGCGTTCAATCTTGCGGTGTCCTTTCCCCGTGACAGCAGGGGCAGCAAGGCACGTATTGTATTGTTGCCATCGAGAAAAAGATGGGGTTTATGTCATATTGTTTGAATTTATCCCTCTACATCATGGCATCTTGCCTAATGCGTTACTCTGTTCTTATGAACTTAATACTCCAGATGCATGCTGGATAGCGGTCGATGTGTGGAGTAGTAGTAGTAGATGCAGAATCGTTTCGGTCTACTTGTCGCGGACGTGATGCCTATATACATGATCATGCATAGATATTATCATAACTATGCGCTTTTCTATCAATTGCTCGATAGTAATTTGTTCACCCTCCGTAGAATTTGCTATCTTGAGAGAAGCCATAGTGAAACCTATGGCCCCCGGGTCTATTTTCCATCATATTAATCTCCCGCCATCTTGTTATTTCTGCCTGTGTTTATTTTTGCAATCTTTATTTTCCAATC
The DNA here is from genome assembly GCA_021605145.1 of Aegilops bicornis. Classification (NCBI taxonomy): domain Eukaryota; kingdom Viridiplantae; phylum Streptophyta; class Magnoliopsida; order Poales; family Poaceae; genus Aegilops; species Aegilops bicornis. Next base: position 829,218,610 of record CM038671.1, on the reverse strand, counting down.
TATACAACAAAAATACCAAAAATATTTATCTTATTATCTTTATCAGATCTCACTTTTGCAAGTGGACGTGAAGGGATTGACAACCCCTTTATCGCGTTGGTTGCAAGGTTCTTGATTGTTTGTGCAGGTACGAGGGACTTGCGTGTAGTCTCCTACTAGATTGATACCTTGGTTCTAAAAAACTGAGGAAAATACTTATGCTACTTTGCTGCATCACCCTTTCCTCTTCAAGGGAAAACCAACGCATGCTCAAGAGGTAGCACAGAACCAGAACCATAAGAACATCAATAACCCACCACCCCAAGATGATAATCTTACCCGTTTTCTGAAGTTGAATCCACCTGCGTTTTCAAGTAGCACGGAGCCAATTGTCGCAAAAGACTAGCTCCGCAAGATAGGAAGAGAGTTGTCCACCGCAGGATGCACTGACACAGAGAAGGTGAAGTTTGCCGCTCACCAGTTGAATGGACCAGCAACTTCCTGGTGGGAGAATTACACTGCCACATACCACATGACGAATGTGACTTGGGATCAGTTCCAGCAAGCTTTCCGCACCGCACATGTTTTAACTGGAGCCATGAGTCTGAAGAAGAAGGAATTCCGCAACCTACGCCAAGGAAGCTGTATAGTAGCACAGTATGTGGATGAGTTCAGCCAGCTAGCCCGTTATGCTCCAGGAAAAATAGCCACAGCTGCAGCTAAACAAGAGAAGTTGCTGGAGGAACTGAACTATGAGTTGGGAATTCAGTTCACTGTGGATACCTTTAATGACTATCAAGAATTGGTTTACAAGGCTATCATTCTTGAAGGCAAGCAACTGTAGATGGAGAACCGCCAGAGGAAGTACGGACAGGGAAGGTATAACTCTAGAATTCAGCAGAAGCCCCGCTACACCCCATACTTAGGAAATACTATGTCAGGACCGAATAAGTTTTGGGGACACAACCATCAAAACCATGGAGGTCATTCAAAGCACGGAAGCATTGGACACCACCCTAGTGGCCGCATTCATGGCAGCGGAGCTGGAGGAATCGTAAACCAACATCATCCCAACCCAGCCGCACCAATAACGAAAGATAAGAGTCACATTACTTGTTTTGAGTGCAAGAACACATGACATTATGCCAATGATTGTCCAGAAAAGAAGCAAAGAAACAAAGGAAACAATGGAGTCACAAGGAAGCCCACATAATTGTCGGAAGTAAATTGCTTTCGTTGCGATGCTGCAGGACATTATGCCATTGACTGTCCAAACCCGAAGAAAGCTTGAGTTGAGTAGTTGAGATGTTGGGTATTATAAGGCAATAAGTATAGTAGGAAACACTCTTATTTTTATGAAGACATTGAGTTAAGATTTTGTAATGGAAGTCTTCAGGATTGTGATGAATTCATGAATAAATAAAATTAATGTGTCATGAATTCATATGTTAAATTGTATGAGTTGTTACTCTATAAACAAAGATTTTGGCCATTTTCGAGGATATGAGAAATATGGTCTATGGATGGATTTGCGCATTATATTTTAAGTGTGGTATTCCCCTGTGAGAACATTTGACCAATGGAAAGGAAAGTGGCAACCCATAGAGTGGAGTTTGGACAAAATAGGTTTGAGTTTTGTTTTGTAATTATGGTTACCCCGAGAGTATGAATGAATGAAATATTATTGGACTTAAATAAGGTGTAATGTTGGAATATGGAATATTTGTAACTCCAAGGATGAGTTAAAGCTGTACAAGAATTGAAGTGGGCCCATAACCGACCCAGGATTTTATAAGGAAACATGCACAACCTTCTTGAAGAATAGAATCCTGAAGAAGTTACGATTTCATCAGCAAACGTTTCATAGGTAGTTACGTAAAAAACCGAGAGTTGTGAATAAACGATAGATGCTTGTTCATCTTGCAGAACTAATGGATTTACCCGCATCAGTTCAAGGACAAGGAAAATTCTGCAATGCTTGTGAGAATGCCCAAGTGTTAGAAATGTGAGATTTGCTAAACCTTATACAGGGTAATGATCCGGGTGCGGAATGGATTGATCACCATACCGACTTACTCTTATCATTCGCTCTTGCTATTTCGAATGGTAAATCTAGAGTGACTTACCCATAGTAGAGAGACGGCGTTCGTTGAAACCTTGTTTAAGCCTTAGGATGGTATGATAAGAAGCCCTTGTACCAGGCATTGTTGCCAAACATAGGTTATACGGTGAGATTCAACCCAGACCCTATTCCTGCAAGGAAACCAGAAATTGTTAACCACCATGAGATTTTTGGTAGTTCTTTAGTATTGGCGACAGACCTGTCAGCTAAGAAAACCTAGTCTCAGAAGGATCTTATTTTGATGAAAGGACACAAGATTCTGATGAAAAGGTTAAGCCCTACCGGAAGAGCCTCAGTGAAGAAGTTATCCTGGAGGATACAAGAAGATCGACACCGTCAACCCCAAGGATGGAGTACATGAGTTTTGCTGGAACCGCAAACCTCGCTTCTAAGGGTGATAGCACTCCACACCCTTTTACGATCACTGGATTTCCAAGAAGACCCCAAACCTTATTTTCATTCTAGCATCTCCGAATCTCGAGGACGAGATTCATTTCAAGGGTGGTAGTCTGTAACATCCCAAAATTCTAAATTTTGGGATGTTGTATTAAATAATTAACTATGATTGTTTGAGTGATTGATTGTGTGAATTGAGTGGAACTTGAAACTTCTGAAAGTTAAGTGAGAGGGAATAAAAGGACTTTCATGAATTCAAATTTATTTTAAATATATTTGATCTCCATGAATTCAAATTTATTTTAAATAAACCCTAGAGTGAAGATGACATGACTTCTTCCATTTAAAGAAATGAAAAAAGGGTTTGAGAAGATTTGAATTCCATTTGAGAATATTTCAAATCAGAAACTTTATGCCACTCAAGGATTTTCATGAGAGAAGATAAGAGGACTTCTTCAAAATATATGAAATAGAGTGGGGAGTGATTGGGACCACTTTTAAAATTTATTTGAACCACTTTAGGAGAGTCTTCCATTTTGAGTTTCAAGTTCATTTCCATTTTAATCCAAATAAAATAAAGAGAGAAAAAAATATAACTCCTTCAAGAATGAGAAGTGAAAAAATGGAAAACGAATTATGAAACCAACAGAGATATATTTGAAAAAATATATTTGCAATGATTTGCACCGCTATGTATTAAAATTATTGAATATTGCCTTTATTCGGTTTTATTAAAAATATTTTGTTTCTCTGAAAATTACTAATTATGAGAGAGGGTAAAATCACTCCCTCCAAAGAAAAAATGGTGGTAAATTATTTTAAAGTCATTTGGTATTTTTAAAAAGTCTTTTTTGTATTGATTTTGAACACCTAATTGCTTCAGCGATTTTTTTGAAATTAATTATGTATTTTATTTTGGAAAAATAAATAGTTTACAGTGACGTACATATCTTCTAGTGTTTTTGTGCAAAATTTCAATTTTAGCTGAGTTGATTTGATAATTATTCCAAACCTTTTTATGCTTCAGATTAAAAAAAAGACTATCCGAGCGACCCATATCTATCTGTCGCCTAGAGAATCTTATGTTTATCCCTCGCCTTGGTCAATATCCAATTAACTCTCGCCCGCGCACATTATGCAGCATTTGGTCAGCCCAACTACAGTACGCCTATATTTTTATTTTTATTTTTTCTCTCTCCCGCGCACGTGTGCTGTTCACCGCACCGGGCGGAACCTTTTAGACCATGGGTCTTCTTCAAATTATGTCTGCGCACATATATATTTAGTCCCATATTGCCTAGTCTTAGACGTTCACGTATCCCTTCAACCTATAAATATAGACCCATATGAGCCTCCAAAAATCATCCAACTCGGGTTAAATCAATCTTTTGGTTTAACTAGCTTCTCACAAAATAAAATATTATTTCTTCTCTCCGAGATGGGAATTCCGGAAGTCGTCTCCTCTCTGAAGTTATATCTTTCTCTGCGTTCTGAAGGTATTTTCTTTTACTATAGTTCCCATAGTTTATTATTCATAGACTAGTATATGGTTGAAATCTAGTTAAGCTATTTATTTTGTTTCACATAGGGTCTTATATCTAAAATAGCTAGAATATCAATTAGTCTCTATATTTACACATTAGCCATAGAATTCTTCTAGCCGTAACTCTTTTTCCTCCGTAAAACAGCTTGTTCTTAATTTTTCAAATAAATTTTTACTCGTTTATTCAAATTAGATCAAACCAACGCCTATATTTTCGTTTTGATCCCACCAATCCAGTGAACCTATTAACCATTTGCAATTCCCAAATTTTGAAATTTGTTCAGATTTATACACAAATTTCTTTTGATCATATCTTTTTATCCGTAGCTCTGTTTCCGATGAACCCAACTGCATCGGATTCGTATCAAAGTAATCTTTCTGTTCGCACATTTAGTGTCATCTTACCAACATATAATTTTGATCTTAGCCAGTTACTCCACTAGTCCACAAAAGTATTGCCACACATCGTTCCAAGCAGATTCAATGCAATATTGAATTACTTATATCTTGATCCTTTATTCTGAATCTAGTAATTCTTTTTTACTACACGCTCATATTGACTTACTTCATCCAGTAGCATCATTAGTTTCAAACTCTCGAACCTTTATTTGGTTCTCTCGGGTTATTTCACAAGCTTTCTATATGCTTCTTTATGCTTTCTTTTGCTTGTGGAGTGATTGCTTATTTGTATGTAATTGTGTGACAGCGATAGATTTCTCGGAGTGTGATGAGTAGAATTATCAGGATTTATGAGTATGAGGACTTCATCAACAAGTACCAGGCAAGTTCACTTTGATCATATTTTGAATACCTATGATTTTATTGCATTAGTGCCACTTTTCCTCAAGCCCCGTGAATCGTTGTTAAGTTAGTTGCAGCTATGCTTCAGTGGACGGGGATTGGCATGAGTGTTTCATGTGAGATGTGAGTGTGATAATAATATTTGCATCAACTTCAAGACTGCAAGACTTCAAGATTTCAATACACCTCTGTGTGGACGACTTGCAAGAAGAGGGGATCCTAGGGATTGACTAGTGATCACCCGGTTCTACAGATTCAAGAGGGGATCCTAGGGAGTGACTAGTGATCACCCGGTTCTACAGATTCAAGAGGGGATCCTAGGGAGTGACTAGTAATCATTCGGTTCTACATGGGATCCTAGGGAGTGACTAGTGATCACCCGTGTCTATGGGGGATCCTGGGGATAGACCGGTGACCACCCAGTTTTTTTCAGGGGATCCGGGGGATTGACCAGTGATCACTCGGTTTTACGGAAGGCCACCCAGGCTCAAAGAGATTGATGGATCTTTCAAGACCAGAAGTTTACATGTGCAGCCGCAAGCTATTATGGGCTTTAGCATAGTTGATTACTTTGGAAAGACTGTGTCTCGGTCATCCTGTTCTCAAACACCAGGCAGTGCGAGGACTTCAAAGGAGGCGATCGAGTGTTGCGGGTAAAGTGCACAAATGGATTTGCCAGCTACTTGTTTCATGGCTTTAATTTGAGCCGCGGATCCTACTCTGGAAACAGAAATACCCACATTAATAGCGGGTTGAATTCCGGCATGGAATAGATCCGCAGATAAGAATATTTGCCCATCTGTAATGGAGATTACATTAGTAGGAATATAGGCGGAAACGTCTCCAGATTGAGTCTCTGCAGAGTGTTAAACTAACCGATTAGTCGTGTCCTCGGTTACGGACAATTTGAGCGACTGGAATTGGATGGTCAGGATATCTTAACACGGTTACCGATTAAATAAATTTTGGTTTATTAGTAATTGGGATATGAGAATTGGTTGGCGGAACCATCTCATTAACAACCAACTTTTGTAGTAATTTTGCATCAGACTCCTTGGTTGTAGGAAAAAAATCAGCTTTTCGCAAAAACTATAAACTTAGAGCTACCATAAAACCATATTTCATATAGTATAGTCTTCTCATCTACCTTCTATTGTGATCTTGCCGGTACATTTAATGTACTGACATACACGGCTGCACCGTCTTATGTTGCAGGATTTCTACGATGAGTAAGAGTTACGATATAGGGTTACGGTCTACACTCAACTTGTCGATGGCGTTGATGGGACTCCACACCCATTTGTTTGTTTCTGCTGAGACTTCTGAGGTATATATCAGTCTTACGTTATTTATACATGTGATTGCACTTTGATATATACATTGATGTACTGTGTGTGCCATCATATTGAACCAGAGATGTCACAGATACACAGAGGCTTACCGTTTGAGGTCGGGTCACTACAGTAAATATCCTTCCTAATCAAAAAATACTCGAAAGCGTCACCGTGACCCAAGGCGGAGAGGCACAACCTAACACTAGAACGGATGTTGCCGAGAGAAGAGACGTGGAGAGGCTATTACAAATATTCAGATACCTTGAATATGAACGGAAGGCCAAAGTATCCGGTGGTCACACAAATATTACACCCATTCCGAACAGACGATTAACTATGTCTATATCGCATCTATGAAAGAAGTGTTCTCTTCTCTCTTCTAGCAAAACACATGGTGGAAAGGAGTTTGGCCTCGACCCACAGGCAGGCTTAACTACATATTTAAAAAGCATTGGTTCTTCCTTAATTATTGCCAAAATCTAAGCTTGGTCCTGAAGCTCTCTACCGGACATTCTTGGTCCCAAAACTCTACCGAATTCGGTCCCACTTCTCATTGTAAGGGATTTTGTTGATGGCGTGGTGGCAATCGAGCTATTGTAAAATGGGAAACACTTGCCTTCAGCCGGCAGATCGCACATGAGCGGATCCGCCTCCTCCTCTAAGTGACGTGTGCCTTTTGTGCCTATTTCTGCAATTTCTTCTGCAACATCATGTGTGTTGCAAAGTGTTTTCCACAATAACACCCCTGTTGCAAAAAAAATGAAGGCGGAAAAAGTGAAAATATTTTCTGCAACATTGTCTCAGTTGCAAAATTTTCTTCCACAACAACACCCATGTTGTAAAAATAGTGAAGAAAAAAAATCTGCAACATCATCTATGTTGCAAAAGGTTTCTGCAACGTAAATGTTGTTGCAAAGGACTTCCATAACACTATCCTGCTGCTAGGAATGATAAAAAGAGTGTTGGACGCTGGATAGCTCTCAATCTAATGGCTGTCGAGGCGGCGGATCTTTTAAAAAGATTCGCCAGCCGACGTGTAGCGCGGCCCATTGGAAAAATAGCAGAAAAACAAAAGAATAGGGAAACGAAAGTACTCCAGAAAAGTTATTGGAGTCTCTTGAAATTCAAAGAAAGAAAACTCCAGCCATGCATACGTACAGAGTACTCGGAGTCGGAGACCTTGGGCAGTTTGGGTTGTAGACAGACTCCGGCCACAACCTCCGAAGCCTATTTCCGTACGCTACTCCGTAGCAACCCAAGTCAGACTCCATCTTATATATTGGATTGGATACAAAATATTGTAGGGCACACACGTACGCTGGTGTGGCCGGCGTAGCCCTGTCCTAGCTGCACCGATGGAACGGGCGGCTGTTTCGCTTCCGTTCCCTGATGACTTGCTCCTCGAGGTCCTCGTCCGTGTCAAGGACGACATGGCGGCGCTCTTTCGGTGCGCCATGGTGTGCAAGCTGTGGCACCGCCTCGTGGCCAACGCCGCCTTCCTCCGGCGATGTTGGCCGGAGGACACTTCGGCCTCCATCACCGGCTTCTTCACGAGGGAGCAACGCCCTGGACAAGGGGTGGGGGCGTCATGCGCCGCAGTCGGCGATGGGCCGTGGTTGCCGTGCCCTTACCACCTTCGTGCAGCCTGCCGGCCAGAAGTTAGATCATGCTGAGCCGCTTGTCTCGCGCCACGGCCTCCTACTCGTGCGCCATCCCCCTCATGACACGGGAGTCGTCCACGTGGCGGTGTGCAATCTGCTCGTCGGCGAGTGCCACGTGCTCCCACTTCTAAAGTGCGGCCATTTCGACCCCCTCCACATGGACCGAAGTGGGTACGCTACTCTGAGTGGTGTGGATAGCTGCTCGCACAACGAGCAGCCACCACCGAGCAACTGTGCGTCGTCCTTCAAAGTGGTAATCGTCTCTACACGTTCTCATCCGATAATGGGAGCTGGAGCACGGCGACCCGGTGCTTCGGCGATGAGGCTACCAGCAACTATACCGCGGTTTATCATGGCCCTGCCGTCGTGTGCCGCGGCACGGCACACTGGCTCTTCTACGAAGGGATGATGCCAGGTTTATGCATTGTTGGTATGGAAGCTGAGACGGGCCACGTCACCTTGACAAGGATCCCCTTTGAGATGGACGACATGAGATGTCGCCCGTGCCTGACCCTCTCTACCGATGGGACACTTTGGCTAATTTATATCAAAAGGGAAGAGGCCCGGGTAGAGATCTGGGAAATTGTGGACGAGACTACGAATTGCCTCTGCACTCGGAGTATCGAGTTACAAGAACCAGGCAAGAAGCTTACTCAAAGCATATCAAGCTTGCACATGTTAGGAGAAAAAGTACGGGACGATGATTGCCCAGGGCAGTAGTTTGCGCGTGTATGTTGTCGACCTTGAAACCGAGACGGTGGAGGAGCTGCTAGATTGGCCTAACCGTCATGCCAACCGTGTAGATGTCGTGCCATTGCAAATGAGTTGGTTGACATTCTTCCTTTCTCGGCTTGGTAGTCGGTAGCCGGGGACGATGCTCGAAGACATTACATATCGTCTTGTGATAGTGAGAATTTCCTCCCATTACTTAGCAAGGAGATATTTTCGATAAGGAGTTACTTAGAAATAAGTGTGTTTAATAATTAGTCGTCTTCTTAGAAATGCATATGAGATATCTTCAAAGTTTATTCATCCCCGCTGTTAACTTGTTTATTGTTTAAGTTCTCTGCCCAAAACGTATAGCATTTAGTAAGTACTAGCGGTCGTTATAAGCCACTCATGAACTGCTTAACTGATTGTTTCAATGAAAAAAACAGTACTTCTTCCTTAATTATTGCTGACATCAAAGTTTGGTCCTCAAATTTTGTACAAGACATTCTTGGTCCCTCGAGCAACAAAACATGCGAATTTGGTCCCACTTCTAATTGAGGCCTCCTTTGGTTTGTCCAAATTTTATAGGAGTCGTTGGTTTGTAAGAATGGATTCCTATTACTATGTAGGAAAAGGAACCAATCGCAAATGAAGAACTGTTAATCCCCCGGTCCTAGTGTCGCTCTTGTGCCGCTCTCTGGTGGAACCGGGGCGTCAACCCTAGTTGCTAGAGGAGGGCCAAGATTGTGCCCATCCCGCCACCACTACCACTGGCGAGGGCCGTGGTGGCGGCGGGCCTCTACTCCTAAGGCGTTGAGGGCACCCGCGCGTTGCTCCTGGCGGCGGTTATGAGGGTTGGGGCGGCGGTCCCAGATCCAGTCTCTATGCGGCGCGGCCGCGGGTGGGAGGCAGCTTCCGTCAGCTTCGAGGGCGGCGATGGAGCTGTTGCGGCGGCGGCGACAGGTGGTGCGGCTCGGCGAGATTCGGGTGCGGCTCCTGATAGGGTCACCTACTAAGGGTAGGGTCATATGCCTGACATCTAGGACCCACCTAGGGCCTCCACATCATCATTGGAAGGTCCTAGGACCGCAAACGCATTTGGATGTGTACCCCTAGATATCCACTCGGATACTCCAACACCACTCTAACAACTTTCCTCTAGTCGACCTCGCCAGCTCCACTCGGACAGAGGAGTCGTAAGGATGGTGGGGAAACCGCACCGGTCGAGAGGCATTACCTTGGAATTCAAGTGTCGTTATAGCATCCATCGCTAAAAAAAGTGTAGTTATAGCAACAGATACATGTAACTGCTGCAGTTATACTTATTCATCACCCTTGTAACATGAGAACCAGGCAAGAAGCTTACTCAAAGCATATCAAGCTTGCACATGTTAGGAGAAAAAGTACGGGACGATGATTGCCCAGGGCAGTAGTTTGCACGTGTCCGTTGTCGACCTTGAAACCGAGACGGTGGAGGAGCTGATAGATTGGCCTACACGTCATGCTAACCGTGTGGATGTCGTGCCATTGCAAATGAGTTGGTTGACATTCTTCCTTTCTCGGCTTGGTATAGTTGGTAGCCGGGAACGATGCTCGAAGGCATTAAATACCATCTTGTGATAGTGATAATTAGATGTGCATTCTTGTTAGATATGCATATCGATATATTTCTACCCAAATTCCGTGTGGATGTCGTGCCATTGCAAATGAGTTGGTTGATATTCTTCCTTTATCGGCTTGGTATAGTCGGTAGCCGGGGACGATGCTCTATAGACAAGTTCGCGTAGTTAGATGTGCATTCTTGTTAGATATGCATATCGATATATTTCTACCCAATTTCTTTCCGGTGCACGCGCATCATCTAGGCGAAACGGAGGGCTGGTCTTGCATGCATCTATGTGTTAATTTTTTTTTTCTTCTAGTGCATGTGGCTGTTAGTATTAAATGTGAATACACTGATTACCACATTCTGAAAAAAAACAGATCCACACACATTTATTTTGGAGTTCTAAATTTTAAAAAGGCATATCTTTCAAACCGCTCGTCGGAATTCAGATCTATTTTCACTGCTGGAACTCTTGCGACGAGATCTTTGAAACTAGATCCCGCATGGGTATATTTCGACGAAATTTTTTCGATGCCAACTTTTATGCTATATGGTGCAACTTTAGTATTGTATTATGCAACTTTAATACTACATCATGCAACTTTTTCCAAAACTAATTTTTGGATCTGTATGATTCAACTTCCTATGAGATTGCAATCTAGCAACCACGACAACTTTGTTGTGCAACTAGTCTACTATCCCGACCAACTACCTAGTAGTCGATGTGCAACCCTTGTTCGTTGGCTTGTAATGTAGTCTAGTTACACACAGATATGCTCAGTTGGCTTGTAATGTAGTCTAGTTGCACACATTAATGTTTAGTTGGCAGGACTATTGGCACATACATATGCTCAGTTGGCTTCTAATGTGGTCTAGTTGCATACATATTGATGTTTAGTTGGCAGGACACTAGTTGCACACACATATGCTCAGTTGGCGCGGCAATGTAGTCTAGTTGCACACGCATTGATGTTTAGTTGGCAGGACTATTGGCACACACATATACTCAGTTGGCGCGGCAATGTAGTCTAGTTGCACACACATTGATGTTTAGTTGGCAGAATGACTATTGGCACACGCATATGCTTAGTTGGCGCGGCATGTAGTCTAGTTGCACACAAATTGGTATTTAGTTGGCAGAAAGACTAGATCGTCGGAACATCACCGTATGAAATCTATTTTTGAAGAGCACGTCGCAAGGGTTCCAACGATGAAAACAAATCTTGATTCCGAAGCGCGATCTAAAAGTTATAATTATAATTTTTTAAAAATTTGAAAACCCAAAATAAATGCGTTCATATCTGTTCTTTCTAGTATTCTTTTAGTACGTGATACTTTTTCTAATTAGAATTGTTTTATCAACTGAAAGAGACAAATTACCTTTTATGGATTAGGAACTAAAATTGTCTGTTTTAGACTGGCCGCTCGGGACGACTAGCAAGCAGCCGGCCGCTCGCTAGATCGGTCCATATTTCTAAGTTGATTCATCCATGTTTGTTATCTAAGTTATCTGCTCATAACAGTTAATATTTCGCACCAACCCCACTTAATGTTTTCTCGTGCCCAAGATCAGGAACTTTTTGGATTCCAGTCCTTCGGATCTTTACTATAGACAACACTTAGAGCTCTATCCATTACTTAAGAAGAAGAAAATTGCCTGAATGTTTGATAAAAAAACAGGCGAAAACCGATACATCGCGCCCAAAAAACAGGCACCCCAACTGATGTGGTTGCCCCCAAAGATTCATACAGGGAAACTCGGTCGAGGTTGCCATCAATTGTCATTGTCATTACTCCTTCCCGAGCACTTTGACAGCACCATAGACGACCAATCAAGAGTCCTCACTATAAAGGATGTGCTCGAGAGGCGTCGAGGACAAGGTAGCTCGGACTTTGAAGGCAAGCCTAACAGGAGAAAGAAGCACCTCTTGCACCTGACAACACTAAGCGTGGCCACCGAAGATCGTCAAACACCGGACCTACCTTTCGCAGGACATCATTCCCACCAAGCCACGTCTCAACATGTGGCTCCAAATTCATTGGTGCAAAGTGCGGAGACGCAACGACAACTCGAGGGACATCAGCGAGGATCTGCGTCTATGACAAAGAACATGTTGCGACCCAGCTCCTCAAGCCATCATCATCGCTATCACACGAGTCGGGACGCCAAAACATCAATTATTCTTACCTTATCAATTGTGAAACTCTTAAATTTGGCCCCAGCTCTATAATGACTATAGCTAGTCAATCTCCTACTATATTTTGCCTAATTTGTGGGACCAAAACTACACCATTTTGATGCGTGCGGTCAAGCATAACTGATATAAAATGGAGTGACCAAATTTACACTTCGTAAAAATAACCGAGGCATCATAAATATACATCCAAGACGAGGCACGAGCTCGCCGGAGGCGCACTGCGGACAAGCCAATGGAAGAGGCGGTCGACGACGAGCCAGCGGCACCGTACTCGCCGGCCAATGCCGGCATCACCATGGGCGAGGCCGACCTGGTGTTGGAAGAGCGGGAGGTCGCGTCCCAGTAAGCGCAGGACCACCAGGCCTACGAACCCCACCTCGTCGACGAGCACTGGTGCGGGGAGGAGCAACTCGTCGATGACACAGGCATCGCGGCAGACGTGGGCATGGACGGGCAGGAGGCGTTGCTCCTATCCTACCAGTCCACTCGCGACATCCACCGCGACCGCTGGCGGTACCATGTCCACTAGGTGCAGTTAGAAGTCGTCTTCAAGGATATCGACAAGACGGAGGAGAAAGTGTACGAACCGGACGACAACGAGGTTGGCAGGTCTGATACGGCCGCAACATGACCCCATGAGGACAAAGCCGACACGCCGTGGGCGCTGCCGACAGCGAGAAAGAGTAGGCCATGGGAGACCAACGGCGCTTGTATCCCAAGAAGGCCACTAGTCTTCCCCGCAAAAAAAAGAAGCTAAGCTTGGCGGACTCATCATCGTCGGCTGATAGCCGCTTGCAGGGCACGGAGGCGGAGCTTCATTTTTCGGGGCTCATGGTCGGCTGGACATGGGGAACGGGCGCCGGTGTTTACTTATACTATGTTAGAGTACGGTTTAGTTGTAATATGTCAAAATGCAATGAATTTTGCTCATGTTTATAGGAAATTATCCGGTTTGCATGTAATTTGTCCGGTTAGTTGAAATCTGATTTAAAATGTATGTCTACGGGTGGATGACCGACTCCCGCATCAGTGTCCATGGGGCATTTATGCCACCGTTGAGGAGAAAAAAATATAAATGCCTTAAGCTACTTTTGTCATGGGGCATCTGTATACACATGCCACCATTGTACTTTACGGATCATGCCGCCCTACTTATTAGGCCGTTCCCCGTTGAGCTTTAGGGCTATTTGGAGATGTGTCTGATCTTGTTGTGAATCTAAATAAGACTGCTATATCTCCCCGATCAGATGTGCGATAGAAGAGGTCCAGGAGCACACCTGGTTCTTTCGTTGTCAAGTGGCGAAATTCCGGTGTCAGAATCTTACCCTCCCTCTATCCTGGTGGCCCTTACTAAAGCTGATATGGAAACCCCGATTGATCATGTGGCTCTTTCTTGCGACAAAGAGCATCTCCAGTCGTTTGGGCCACAGGGGCTAGAAAAAAGCGCCGTCTAGACGAACCGACAATAACTTTGGCGTGGGGGCGGTCGGGTTCCCAGCCGCCGCCCCAGGTCGCCCCCAGACGCCCTCTTTTGAAAAGAAAATCAGCCAAACACGACACAAAATTCGTCCAAATTTGGCGATTTCATTCATATTTGTATAAAAAATAAAAAATCATAAATTAAAACTAACTAAAAACGACATTACTACGCCGCCGCCCGTCTTCTACATACCGAGGAGCCTATAGAACCGGGTGTAGTCGCCGCCGTCCCTGCTGTACCCCTGACCAGCGTCGCCGATGCGCCGGGGGTTGGACGGCCCGGGCGCCTCCTCCTCGTCGCTGTCGAGGATGACAACGCCGCCTCCTCGCGTCCGCGGCGCCGAGCTTTGGTCTCCTCGAAGGCCCGGCGCTGGTGCTCCATCTACTCGCAGACGTAGTCCGCTTTCGTCCACTTGAGGACGGTCTCGGCGGCGGCAGCCATGGCCTCGTGCTCCATCTTCACGGGGAGCAAACCCGGCTTGGTCTTCGACTTGACGAGGCGGTAGGAAGAAGGAGAGGGGCCCTTATTGATGACGAGGGCGCCGCCGCGTGTGCGGCACCCAAGCCGCGTCTCCTGCGGCTCCAGCTTGACAGGGCGGAGCGCCAGCGAACCGGAGGAAAGAGAGCCAGAGCCCGACGAAGAGGAGGTCGCCGTCTCCATTCGCCGCGGAGGCGAGAGAAGGACGGGGGTGCCAGGTACTCCAGGTGCGGCGTGTTGCCTGCCTCGATGTGCTCGAGGACGGCTTCGAGGGTGCGGCCGGGAACGCCCCACCATTCGTGCCGCCTGTCGGAGTTGAGGCGGCACGGGGCAGGACGCCGTTTGTGGAGGCGACCTGGTCGGCGTGGCGGCGATCGAAGTACATCGTCCACAGCATGTGGCTGTCGGCGGCATACCTCGGCTCGTTCCGCTTCTCCTCCGACAGCGACAACCGGATGCGCGCTATCTCGACGCGCCGTTCGGCACCGGTGGGCGCCGGGGGTACCGGGACGCCGCGGGCGCTCAGCCTCCACGAGCCCGGCACCCGCATGTCCGGGGGCGTCGGGTAGTCGGCCTCGTAGAGGAGGCGCGCCTCGTCCTCACGCAGATGGCGACGGCCGAAGCCGTTCGCCGCCGCGCCGTCGCCTGGGAAGCGCTCGGCCATTGCCTAGAGGGGGAGAGAGGAGCGACGGAGAAGTCGGCGGCGAGAGGGGGCGAGAGGGGCGTCGGTGGCGAGGGCTTGTGCGTTCACTGGCGAGGGAGGTCAGATTTTATAGCCGCGGATGGAGGTGAGAGGGATGCCGCCGTGTGCCGCGTGGCGGGAGAGGGCGGGACGCGCGTCATCGCGGCTTCACTGCGCCGCCCGTGAGGCATCAATGGAAGGCTGACTAGCGCGGCAACCTTGGCATTCATTCCCGCGGGAACCGAGGCGATGAGGACAGCGAAGGCGGCAAATCGCTGACTCGACTGGCCCATTTCATTTCGCGCCAAAAAAAAATCCCCCGGCGCCCCCGGGCATCCCCCAACGGCCGGGTTCGGCTTGGATCCGCCTGCGCCAAAATTGGCACGAGCCGGCAAAATGTGGGCTTCTGGGGGCGCACTGAGCCGATTTTTCGACACCGACGACAAAAAAGGGCCTTGGGAGGGCTTGTTGGAGGCGCGACTGGAGATGCTCTAAGTGTTGTGAGGTGGGCAATGGGCTGTGGGCGGCAATTCAGACGGTGCCGGCATTATCTTCGGAGGATGATTCGTTTTTGTGGCGCCTATAACCAGTGATGTAGGCTGAACTAGCGAGACACTAATTCATGCGTGTGCGGCCCGATCTTTCACAGTATTGTAGTCGTCGTCACGGCGTAGCAAAACGAGCTATAACTAGAAAAATACCGTACTCAAAGTAAATGATCAGGTAGAAAGAGATTTCAGCCCTTACTATTATCTAACAAGAACAATAACCAATCTGCGGCAAGATCACCAGCCTCAACGCAGCAGCAGCCGATCCTTCAAAAGATCGCAGAAACGCTATACATGATGTTCCCGAACTGGGAACTTTCTGGTTTATTTTAATCTCAGAAGAACCAAAAACTAAAACACCCGATACACGGCCGAAGCCTGCCTGCCTGTTATATAGGCGACACCAATCTGACCAAACCAACTAAAGCACCCAAGATAGATACGGACTCTATGTGCTACAACCGATACCATTAGGTGAAGGATATGACTCAGCAGCTTCAAAACTTGCAACCACATTTTCAGCATCCTTAGATTTTTCACTAGAAGTGTCAGAAACTGCCTCTTCATCACTAGCGGATGCATAGCCATCTCTCGTGAGCAACACTATTTTCTCATTAGGACATTCACGCTTCATATGTCCCCTTCCTCCACACTTGAAACACTCTATGTCACTAGTGCGTCCGGTCGACTGTGCACTAGAATCAACCATCGACAGTCCTGATTTTGAAGCATCCTTCTGCACGGAACCATGAGAGCGATTTGATGATGTCGCCCTGGAGCTAGGACCGACATCCTCACTCTTATACTGTGAGCGTCGCCATGTGTTCAAAGTGGTACTGGGAAGTGTGTTGACTTGGCGCCGCTTAATCTGTTGTTCCACACGCACAGCTTGGTGCACAAGATATTGTATGTTGTAGTAGACCACCATCTCAACATGATCCTGCACCTCGATATTTAGCCCGTTAAAGAAACGTGCCATGGTCGCCTCCGGATCCTCCGTTGTCCCTGTATGTATCATAAGCAATTCCATCTCCTTGTAATATTCATACACTCATATTACCTTGAGAGAGACGCTGCAACTTGTTGTACATATCTCTCTTATAGTGCTCAGGAACAAAACGTCGCCTCATGAATTCTTTCATACCTCGCCAAGTCGTCGGGCGATGTCTTGAACGACAAATTTGATTCCACTGAATTAGCGCGTAACCGGTGAACTCAATTCCAACAAGTTGAACTTTCTTCTCCTCGCTATAATGATGGGCATCAAAAATTTGATCAACACGCATCTTCCATTCCAAATAGCCTTCTGGTTCGCACTTGCCGGAGAACGAAGGGATTGAAATTTTATGCGCCCAATTCCATCGTCCAAAGGCACACGCACAGCTTGACCAACTCGGTCATGCACTCCACCACGAACGGATGTTTCAGGACGAGGCTCACAGTGTCGTGGTCGTGGAGCGTACCCCGCTG
Organism: Aegilops bicornis; assembly: GCA_021605145.1. Classification (NCBI taxonomy): domain Eukaryota; kingdom Viridiplantae; phylum Streptophyta; class Magnoliopsida; order Poales; family Poaceae; genus Aegilops; species Aegilops bicornis. Next base: position 829,201,602 of record CM038671.1, on the reverse strand, counting down.
CCTGGTCAACGCCGTCATCAAGACCATCATCTTCAACATGAGGTGCCGCCAAACGGCGATCATGCACGCCGGCATGTCCGTCGTGAGCCGGTGGTGCATAATGCAGTGGAGCAGCCGGAGCAGTCTGTGGTGGTGCAGAATTCGTTGCCGGCATATTGATGATGTCTGCCAAACCATCGAACCGAGTGATTAGGACATCTATCCTTTTGCCGAGCGCATCATGACATTGCTTGATGTAGTTGCATATGTGGTCAAAACCATCCCGAATATTTTAAGGAATATCATCCGCGTACATTGGACGTACAATTTCCTGAGAATCAGCAGCAACCTCGTCTTCCTTGTTGACCAAGGTCGACATCTTGATCAACACAATACTGTGAACAACCTTAGCTCTGAATACCACTTGATGTAGACTGAACTAGCGAGACATTAATTCGTGCGTGTCGCGGCCCGATCTTTCACAGTACTGTAGTCCTCACAGCATAGCAGAACGAGCTATAACTAGAAAAATACCGTACTCAAAGTAAATGATCAGGTAGAAAGAGATTTCAGCCCTTGCTATTATCTAACAAGAACAATAACCAATCTGCGGCAAGATCATCAGCCTCAACGCAGCAGCCGCCGATCCCTCAAAAGATCATAGAAACGCAGTACATGGTGTTCCCCGACTGGGAACTTTCTGCTTTATTTCAATCTCAGAAGAACCAAAAACTAAAGGACGCGTCTAGCCGGCGCCCAGCCACTCAGTACAGTTAGCGAGCGACCGGTTCTTTAAGGAAATATTTTGTCCCCTTTCCTAATTAGAAAATCTTTATCTAATCCATTTTTCGTGACGCATTAAATAGCAACACAGTCATATCTTCCGGTGCATGCACTTTATTCTTCTATGCATTTATTTGTGGTTTCAGAATTTTAAAAAGGTATAACTTTTAATCCGAACATCAGAATTGCGATCTGTTTTCACCGTTGGAATCTTCGCAACATGCTCTTCAAAACTAGATCCCGCGTGGGTATGTTTCGACGAACTAGTATACATGCCAACTAAACATCAATATGTGTGCAACTAGACTACATGGCGCACCTACTGAGCATATATGTGTGCCAATAGTCTTTCTGTCAATTAAATATCAATATGTGTGTAACTAGACTACATTCCCGCGCCAACTGAGCATATGTGTGTGCCAATAGTCCTGTCAACTAAACATCAATGTGTGTGCAACTAGACTACATTGCCGCGCCAACTGAGCATATATGTGTAACTAGCCCTGTCAACTAAATATCAATGTGTGTGCAACTTAGACTACGTTGCCGCGTCAATTGCACATATGTGTGTGCAACTAGTGTCCTGCCAACTAAACATCAATACGTGTGCAACTAGACTAAATTACAAGCCAACTGAGCATATGTGTATGTGCAATTAGTCCTTCTGTCAACTAAATATCAATATGTGTGCAACTAGACTGCATTATAAGCCAACTAAAACATCAGTGTGTGTACAACTAGACTAAATTACAAGCCAACTGATTTTAAAAAAGTTGCACCATGTAGTACTAAAGTTGCACAATGCAGTATTTTAGTTGCACCATATAGCACCAAAGTTGGCATCAAAAAAATTCATCGGAATATACCCATGCGGGATCTAGTTTCAAAGATCTCGACGCGAGGATTTCAACGATGGAAACGGATCTAAATTCCAACGCGCGGTTTGAGAGTTATGACTTTTTAATTTTTTTTGAAAGCTAGTTAAATCAAGTACATGCGGAGAAAGAAAGAATGAACAACACGTACTGGTTTTCTTCCTAATTATATTTCCCAAACCCATCATGTGTTTCCGACCAGGTGGCACCTGGACCACGTATGCGCGAGAAATCGTGGCCAGGAGCCGGCCGCTTGGGACGCCTAAATAGTGCATATGCACTTTTTAAATTTTAGGAAAACTAAAACATCCGATACATGGCCGAAGCCTGCCTGTTATATAGGCGACACCAATCTGACCAAAACTGTGTTCAAAAAAAAAAATCTGACCAAACCGACTAAAGCACCCAAGATAGATATGGACTCTATCTCCTATTCAAACTAACCAAGAAATTTAACTAATTAATTATCCGGCCATCTTAATCACCTAGACTAAGATAAGCACGTAACTAATACTAGACCAAAGACTTGACTCACGTATACTGCACCTATACTAAACCGAATCAAACTTGACTCGTATATTTTCTACCATAACGTGTGTACAGCACATGGAGTTCTAAATGTTGGCTTAACTTCATCTGGTGTAACAAGCTCAATAAGGACTTTTCCAACACAAATAATCTGCTTCTTGTTCGCATGATCAAATGAGCATGTAGTTGTTTTGGAACTCTCAGCGATGGCATGGATGCCCACATCAACCAGAGACGGAGTTACCTTGTAGCCATTTTCGGAGGATGATTCAGTTGACGCAGTGAAATTAAGAATTCCTTTACTACCTTAGTACTAATCACTATTTATTTGTTAAAAATGACCCCACTGTCATATACATGCATGACCCCATTAAACTATTTGTTTAGCTTCATCCCAGTGCCTAACTGCGAATGGATCCTTCTCCCCTAGTTCTGCAAACAAGACTTTCTTTATGGGTTCAGAGCAGACTGATTTTGCAAACTCTCTGTGGGTAATATAAACATCTAACGTATTCTTGGAAAAAGAAAAGAACTTCTTTGAGTGGTACCTGGTGAACCCAAGCTGGGTGCCCTGCGGATAGTTGGCCAAGAAAAATGAAAACTTGCAAAAGGCCGGTCCCTGACATTCCAGAAGTTTGTTGCGATGTATGCAAGAATGCGTGATCAGTCTTCTCAAATTTTCCCTTCTGTGGGAACAAATTCATCTTCGCACTCTTAGAAATGGAGCCGTAATCAAGCATCAAAATAGAGAGAGTATCTGGTGCTACCGTGGCTTAAATGCTATCGTAATACGGGCATCTGGGCCGTCGGATTCTTAGATCGGACGGCATCCGGGAGTTGTTGGATCTGCTGGACCTATGTACAGTTTTTGGATTCCTCGGAGACTTTTTTGCAAATGTTGTAGAGTTGTTGAGGGTCGGCCGACCTGAGAATCTGACGCCCGAGGAATCTATATCACGGTAGCACCTAAGGCTTAGTAGCACTAGATATTTTCCCCATCAAAATAGTGCTAGCTCCGTGTGAAGAAACACATGCTCCTTAAATGAAGGTGACTGTGCATAGATCCTGAAAGCCTTCAAGATTGTGATGTGTTAGGGCATCTCCAGAAGAGACCCTTAGGGCATCTTCAACGCCGACCTTTACACCTCCGGCATCCGTCCGATCACGCTTTCCTGATCACGAAAACCATCCAACGCGGGTCTATAAGGGTCCGCGGCGCAGACCGGACGCGTTTTCTCCCGTAAATCGTAGACAAATGCGGGGAGGTTTGCGGGAGTCCGGACCACTGTCACGCCCGCTTCTGACCACCTTGGCCCACCAAAAACACCTCCCCCTCCCGCACGCGCTTCCCGCCCGGCGCCAGCTGCCCGCACTCATGCCGCTGTAAAGCGCGCCGCTCCACATTGAGGGCAGCTCAGGGGCGGACGTGACCTCTCACTGCCTCCGCCATTGAAGCGGTGCGCCGGCCGAGGGCGCCGCCCGCTGCATGCCTAGTTGAACACTCCTTCTCGCCGCATTCAAACTCCTCCATTAAACACGCGTGAAAGCCGAGAAACATACTCCGGCCACACGTCCGTTCACGAGTGGGCCAGCATTAAACGCAACGCCAGGCAGGCTCCTCCCGTCCGCACTCTATATAAAGTTATAAACCAGGCCAGACGTCGGGCAAGAATCGTACCACTCCGCCACTCCCCATCTGCTCCTTCCACCATTTTCTCCAATCTTTCGATGGCATTTGATGAGTCGGATGAGCAGTTCTTCAGCATAAAAGTCACCAGGGCAGCCCGCTGAGCCCGGCGGATACGAGCAAGACACCTTGCTGCTCCACCTCGCTCGCCTAGCCCAACGGAGCAAGTTGCTTCCCCAAGTCGGCGCATGGTTCAGCAACTCGTCGCTCTAAGCCTGCTCGCAGAGGAGTGGCGAGTTTCTCCATCCCGGCACATCGGGGATCACGGCGGCACGGGCATCGTCGCTGTCGTCGAGTCCGCCGCGTCGTACCGTGCCTCCAGTGCCTACGACCACGCTATCCGCCGTTGACGCGTGCGTAGCTGCACCATGTAGGCAGAGAAAGAAGCCGGCTAGCTACACGAATGTCGACGAGGTGGCGGCCAACACGTCCACACCCGCCACCATCATTGAGAAGTAGAACACGGGAGGCCGCCGCCGGTTGGGTCCCAGGAAGACAACCGCCAGTGACCCGGCCGGTTCTCCTTTATATCTCAGACCATCATGGGCACCCGCCTTAGCTCCACTGAAGCACCCTCTTTGCCATACCGATGAAAGAATATGGAAGATACGGGGAAAGAATATGCCTCCGGTATATATCCAGGTTATAGTGTCCGGACTGTTTGTGCCAACTTTTGTCGTCTAATAGGGACCCATCGGTCCGCAAAGTGGTCCAGACGTCTGGTTTTTCAACAAAACCAAGACAAACGTGGGGAGCTATACCAGAGTCCGGACATACACTTAACCAACAAAAAGTCACCATATGGTCCTCCTCTTTTTTCTCTCACCACACATGCATGGTCCGCTCTCCTCTCTCTTCCCCCAACCAGACAAATAAGGATTACTTTGTGAATAGCTTTGAATGGTTTCCTTCGGGATCATGTCCGTGGACCACGTCCATACATAAAAATGAACATATACGGGAGATATTTGCAGGTCAGCTTTGGAGATGCCCTTAGCTGGCAGGTGCTCCTGGATGCGCCTTGTAATATCCGGCGTCATTTTTCCGTACATTAAACTGTGTGATTTGAACTTGTTCCAAGCAAAGTAATTTCATTTAATTCTGCTAGTCTAAAAGAAGTTTCACCGAATTCTGCTTGTCTATAGGGGAGCTGCATGATTTGAATTTGTTCTAAGCAAAATAATTTCATCAAATTATGCGCATCTGCAGGGGAGCTAGAACCACGAGGTTTCGGTGCTGCGACCCGCCGACGGCGATTGTAATGAGTGCTCCTACCCTTGCCTGGTGGAGCTGCAACCGCTGGGCGGAGCGGTTAGAACCACGCGGCAGCGGTGCTGCGACCCATCAACAACGACTCAATGGGGTGCGACAACCCTTGCCGAGTGGAACCGCAACCGCTGGGTAGCGGAGCTGCAATCCTTGTCAGACGGAGCTACAAAAACCACACGACAACGCGGATGTGTGCTGCAATCCCTGCCCGGGAGCTGCAAACATGGGGCGACGGAGCTGATGACAGCCAACTAAGCGGATGAGTGTTGCAATCCTGCCTGATAGAGCTGCAACTGTTTGGCGCCGGAGCTACAAGGCCGCCAACTACCGGAATGGTACCCCAAGGTTGGCTACGGTGAGCGACGTTGCCGCAACGAGGGAAAGATGCGTGTTCACGACGTCGCGACTCTCGTCTTGCACATGTTGTAGGGTTCAGTTGCAGGGTTGAATCTGGTGGTGGTGTGCAAGCTTTGCCGACGCGCACGCGCGCGCGGGGGTGGGGGAGTTTGTGTTGCAAGCACGGTTCTGTGAAAGACGACTACGGAGTGGCGATCATGTCCATAGAGTGGGCAACGTGGCGGGAGAAAAGGATGAGAACAAGATGGGCAATTTGATCGAACGATTTCAGAGCATGCCACTGGATGGCCTAAGAGCATCTACAACGGGATCTCTTAAACTGCCCGCAAACGTTCGGGGCGGACAGCCCGATTAATTCGGAAACGAGAGAGGTGCCATGACTTGTAATATCCCAGTTCCAAAAATTCTACATACATTTGTAAATGTTTTCGACAAATTTGTACATTTGCATTTCAGTTCCAACTATTGTACAAGTAAAATCGAACGCTGTGTTCCCTACCTAATTAACCTTCATTAATCTCTAATCCAAAACGATCTAAGCTCAAGAGCTAATATTATTATTGCGAAGACAGCAGCAGCCTGGCCGGCGACTGGAAGATCCTCCTCTTGCTGCGTTCGGAGATGGTCTCCAGCCTCGGCGACCACGACCGGTCCTTCGCGCCGACGAGCTGCGCGTAGTGCCGCTTTAGCTCCGGCGTGCTGCACAGCTCCGTCCCCGACGCAGCCACCTTGCCCGACCCGCGCCGGCCGGCAGCATCGCCGTTGCCGTTGGCGCCCTCGCAGGTGATGACCTTCTCGATGAACTGCGGCAGCACCCGGATGAGCGCCGTGGCGCCTTCCTCGCCGCCCTTGACGTACTCGAACGGGCACTGCCCGGGCCCGGCGAGCTGCACCGTCTTCCTGCCCCCCGGCGCGGCCGACAGCGATGCGAGCGTGGCCGCGGTGAGCACGGCCGCCTTGCCGTTGCCGCCGGGGGAGGGGGAGGAGAGGAGGCGCCGGGGGAGCACGAAGTAGGTCCGGCCGGGCAGCAGCCGCTCCCCCGGCGACGCGACGGGGACCGGGAGGCCGACGAAGAAGGAGTCGGCCGGGCAGACCACGTGGTCCGCCGGGAGCAGCTCGGCCGTCACGTCCGCCGCCGTGCAGGAGACACCGCCGTTCCCCTCGCCCTCCTCGTCGTCGGTGACCGGCAGCGCCCTCGTCCGCCCGCCCCAGTACACCAGCCTGGCCGCGGCGGGCGCCTCAGCGGCCGCCGGCATGCTCACGCACGGAGACAGCCCGTTGCCCATGGCGAGAGAAGAGAAGTGTATGGTGCCTGCCTTCGAGAAGCTTCTAGACGATGGAGGAAGAGATGTGTGAGATGAGATGAGATGAGCTGGGTGGGCAGTGAGCACGAGAATTGCGGCATGTGGATCTGAGGGGGAGGCGTATATGTATTCCGTTCCCTCCGGGCTCTCGCCATGGTTGGACTTGGACGGGGGTTTGACCTCGGAAGTTGGACGGTTCAACGGGAGCTGCAGCCGCTGAGCTGGGCCGGTCCTCGATCGGCCTTCCGTGCACACGTGCTTGTTTATTCATTTTCGGTTTTGTATTACGGCCGGTCGAGTGGCCGTGGCTGGGTCAACAGTCAAAGCAGACGGCCGAGGAGACGGGAGTGGTTCCAGGCGGTGACGTGGCGGGTCGCTATTGGGTTAGGGGGTGGGGGCAGTGGGAGGTGAGAAGTGCGAATCGTTCTCCCTGGTGGCCAGCTCGAGGGGGCGGTGTTGCGCGTGCGCGCGGAACGTTGGTGTGGCTGGGTTGGACCGGGACCTGGATCCACCCGCATCGACCTCACAAATTTTGCTCTCTACTTTTGCCAGCTACTGCTCCAGTCTACGGCACCGACGCCGACATGTGATCTGTACACAGCGTATATGATATTGCTGCGCGGACGAGGCGTGCGTGCGTGCATGTGGCGGAGATATCGTGCCCACGTTGCGCCAGAGTGGCTCCAGGCACCACGTCGGCCCACGCTCCTCGGCTAATTTTCGCGTCTGCTGTTTCACATGGCCGATCGACAGACTACCCCTCGGTCCGTGCGCGCGCTATCGTCACTCAAACTAATCCTGTTGCCGACTGTTCTCTCCCAACCTATTCGTGTGCACCACATTTCAAAAAAAAAAAATTCCTGTGCACCAGCGCATCGTCGGCACAGGTAAAACTATGGGCTTGTTCCCGGCAAAAACATAACCTCTTGGGACATTGTTCCAGGGTGGCTGTGAGCATTGTCTGAGGCGTGGCATTGGTCATGGTAGTTGGCTCTTCTCCGGCGTGTCGTGAGCTTACCTCGGCTGCTTGTTGCTGTGAAGTCGAACCTGCGGTGCGGGGCCCCGGTGACGTACGATGGCGGGCGATAGGTGATCTGTTCGGCGATATTCCGTAGTGCCGACCTTTGCTTAGTTCTCCGACCCTGTCGAAGCTGCGTTGTCTTGCGGTGTGTGCATGGCGTTCCGCCTTGTAAGTGTAGTGTTATTGTGCAATCAATAGGGTTGACGTTCTTCTTCTTTTTTTCTTTGATCTTCGGATTCTTTCTATGTTGTTTTTCCGCTGCTTTCTGCTATATCTAATTGAAAAGCAAGCAATTTGCTAGATCTTTAAAAAAAATTGGGATACTTATTTCGAATCGTAGGGAGTACTATTTTGTTCCTAACATGACGAGACCAAACTACTACTAGCACGTCCAACCGTCCAAGTTGCACGTTTGGTGATTTTCCACGGTGAGACTTTGCATAGTTCTCCTTCTTAGTTCTTTATCAGTATCAAAGTTGCATTATCTTTACCGAAAAAAGTTTTCACCCTGCTTTATATATAAAGCAAACCACCAGATGCACAAAGTTTCAAAAGTTGCATTATCTTTGTCATGGATAGCTGAGTGATTGGCATGGTCATTATATGTCTTCGCAGAACCTCTTCGGAGTGGGTTGGGTCGGTGGTTGTCTGCAGCGAAGTTAGGTCATTTGCTAAGGGTAAAGGAAGGCCGATGATGTTGCTTGGGATGAAGTGATGATGACGACAGCAATGTCAGGCTTTCTCGGCAATGGTATGTGATATTAAGGGTGGACCAAAACACGTAACTTGCAAGCTTAATGAATGCTCGATAGTTTGGCTCGTCAAGCTCGTAGCTTGCTTCTTAATGAACGGAGCCATTCACCGATTTGAGCTCGTCAAACTTATCGAGTTTCACGAGTAGCTCGCTAAACTCCTTAGTAGTACATCACAACACATATTTTTATCTTATGTGATAGTCTTTTCGTGACACCTCAACCCGTCTATTCAATCTAATCGACCCAACCTAGCCTATATAAGGCAACAAACGAGCACAACTCATTTTGTAGTCATCATCTTCCTTGGTAAAAATCACACACATCCTCTCGTAGGCCATAACATGGTGTAGTCGATTAACGAGTGCTCACAAGCTTTAAACTAACAGACCCGAGCGGAGCTTCTTGCTTGCATCCTCCCCCAGGTCCGTGCTCTCCTCGTCAAAGTAATCAACCTTGCTGCTCCACAGCAAAAGTTAAAAACAAGAATTAGGACAAAATACTAATCTTGCTGCTGACCGTCCCCGCTGAACCACTACTCCAGGGCACCACCACCACCAGGCAGACCAGTCAGTCTCGTACGTAGGCAGGTCCAACTATGGCTCGTTGTTCTTTGGTTTGGGCCCCGTGCAACCATCTTTTCCGGTTTCTTTTACGCGACTGAATAGTGCTTGCTTTTACGCGACGTCACAGGAAACGGAAAGGTGGCCGTTTGTTTGACCAGCACAGAGACAGAGACAGAGACAGAGACAGAGACAGAATGTGCGCGGCGCAAGGCCGGAAAGGATCGACCGATAGTGCGGCACTTCGTGAGGCGTGAGGCGGCAAGCAAAGCATACCCGCCGTAAGCTGATGGATAAAGCTATCTATCTACTCCATAGAAGATTAGTGGTAAAGCAGTCTACGGTGACAGTTTAGCGAACATCAGCGGGTACGTAGACCGCATGACATCAGGGGAAAGAAACCGGGATCGATTCGGGCCGGGCTGCGTGCCGTCCAACTCCGTACCGCACCGCCGCCGACGGCCGGCCGGACAGAGTTTTTTTTCTTCTTTTAAAAGGACCCGGCCTCTACATCAATACGATGCATTACAGTCATTTTATTAATTATTCACAAAGATCATACAAAGTAATACATCACTAAGCCTGAAACCACCATCTAGACAACACTTGTTGCAACTCCTATCCCCTTGATAAAGGGATGTTGAATGTCCGAGACAAATACCAAACAGACATCACAGCAAAGCTAACATCCAAAACCGGATGCCCTAGCCTAGCCATATATCAGTACTGGGTCACACACCGGACTGACGCACTCTCAGAGGCTGCCGCCGCCATCTTCCACCGGTCCATCTCCAGAGCAGGAACTGACGCATCGACCTTTCCTTGCTTGCCGTCGACGCCACCACGGCGTCAGACAATGCCACCATCCTGCACGTATCCTTCCACATGCGCCCGTCGCCGAACCTCCGCAGCGCCATGCCATCGGGATCCGTCGTCAGCCTTGTGGTAGATGTAACACCGCTCCTACTCTTGTCCCCTCCAGCGAGCACTTACTCAAAACGATGCCACCAAGAGGGACAACTGTATCAAAGGTGCCATCATAGTCCGGTCTGGTATGGTTTCCCCCGGGGCATCACGAGTGGGGTGCTACGACCTGCAACAACGATGCCTCGAGAAGGGAATAACGTCACAGATGCCGCCATCGTCCGCCATGACCGTAATCGGCGTGATTTTCACTGGAAGTCACGGCCTCCCGATCTCGCAACTGACTGGAACCATACGCAGCCTCGCTATGAAGACGAAAGCCGCCGTTGGCACGCCGGCAGAGAGCCTCCAGCCGCCCCTCACCGGTCCCTCCAATGTGCCGCCGGTTGGAAAAAAACCATGTCGGATTGAATCTGGACAGGACGCCAGATCCGCGGCTTCCGTCGCCACCCATCTCTAGACACAGAGTCCACCGAGGGGAAGAGCATCATGCCGGCCATGGATCTAGCCGCACCCGCACATGCAAGGGGCGGCGCCCCACCTGCTACTCGCGGATCCAACGCTAGAGTCGCCCCCGCCGCCTCCCGGAGTTCTCGGAGCACACTACCCGCCCTAGCGTTTTGGCGTCGGGCCCGCCGCCACCGCGGGCTTGGCCGGCGACAGCGGTGGCAGGAGAGGAGACGGGAGGGGCCTCGCAGCGCTAGGGGAGGCGACGCAAGGGGTGAGCAGTGAGTTCTCCGATTGGCCGGCCGGACCGGTAGATTCAGGATTCAGCCGCGGCGATCCGTCAACCGTTCCGGCCGATCGAGTGAGTCCGTCCATGGATCGACCACCACGAGCATTTCAAACTAGCCTGAAAGTTTTGTTTTGAAATAATCACAAGCTACAGATGGATAGCAGAATGACGAAGCTGTTTCTGACGACGCCGTTTGCGGTGACCACGCCGCGCACACTGTATTGCATAGCCGATCCACAGTCCGCCATCGGTCAATTAATCTTGTTTGCTGGCTGTTCTTGCTGAACTACTCCTAGGCACTGGTCAGCTTTCAACGCAGCCAAAACTATGGGCGTGCTGCCTTGTTGTTCTCTAATTTGGGCGCCTACATGTTATACTACTAGTACTATTTCCCCCCATTTTATGCAAGGACAAGTCATACATTTTGTTTTAAAAAGAATAGGCATTTTAGTAGCACTCCCTTTATTTCATAATGTAGTATGTCCATACTTTTCAAGATTTAATTTTGATCATAAATTTAGACAACATGGACAACCGCGGTGGGAGCATGACAAATACCTTTCAATTCCTATTCAAAAGAAGTTTTCAAAGATATAATTTTCAGTAAAATGATTTGTGTATTATTGGTCTAATTTATGATTAAAATTGAATCTCGAAAAGCATGAATACTATATTATAGAATGAAGGTATTTGTTTTTGCATGACGTTGCCGAACTGCTCCTGGCAAGAGACAAAGTGGACCGTTTGACCAGTCCACTACACATGTTTGCACCGCAAAATCGGAAACAATGGTGCTTCTAGAACACATCAAGTGGCAAGTATATCCGTGACCAACTATGTACTATGGATAAATCAGTCGACCGTGAGAGTAAGAGCATCTTCAACTGATCCCATAAGATTTTCGCAGAAAAAAATATATGATCTCATAAGAACTTTTGCTTACTGAAGGTGTCCTAATAATTTAGAAAATGTTTTCTGATGAAGCGCTTTAGCATATTCCAGCAAATCTACCTAATAAATTTTTCTGTTTCTTTTCAAACTTGTATATAGATGGTATATGCATGTCTATATTCTATCAACATAATAATTCAAACAATTATATTTCAGGCACATGTAATTGAACATCGTTTCAGTTCTATCATAATTCAAATTATTTATAGAGAAGTTATTGACCAAGGAAGGCCAATGCCACTGCTTGGATGAAGTGATGACGATGACACCAATGTGCTACCTTGATGAGGCTTTCTCCGCAAAATCGGAAACAATGGTGCTTTTAGATCACACCAAGTGGCAGGGAGTACCTGTAACAGAGGGAGTACCTGTAATCTGAGTTTGTGGCCTTGTGTAAGGGAATGGAGAGAGTAAAACAATTCATATAGAAGTTATTGACCAAGGACCGCCCACAAATACTCAACAAGATCATCATGCCGCTTGGTTTCTGATCCGTCGATGCATTTCAATAAATTATCATTGTTCATCCCTCTCTGACTCAACAGGTGGTATATAAAATTTGTTCCCCTCATTCTCATAACGAAGGTCTTGCCGTGCTCGTCCTCTATAATCATTGTTATGCAGGATCACGCATCCGGTCATGATGCGTCACGAATCCTTTGGTGTCAGAATTTCACAAGTAGCTCATTAAACTTGTTAGTACATCGCAACACATATTCTTATTTTATGCGATAGCCTTTTTTAATAGACCCAACCTAGACTATATAAGGCAACAAACAAGCACAATTCATTTTGTAGCCATCATCTTCCTTCGTGAAAATCACCAACATCATCTCGTAGGCCATAACATATTGTAGTATGTTAGCGAGCGCTTGCAAGCTTTAAACGAACAGACCCGAGCAGAGTTTTTCTGGCTTTCATCCTACCCCAGGCCCGTACGTACGTGTTCTCCGCCGCAAAAGTTAAAAACAAACAATAGGACAAAATACTAATCTTGTTTTTTTTGAGGAAAAAATACTAATCTTGTTGCTGACCGTTCTTGCTGAACCACTACTCCTGAACACCACCAGGTCAAACTATGGCTCGTTGTTCTTTGGTTTGGGCCCCGAGCAGGTTCCCTCCCTATGCTATAACCATCTTTTCCGGTTTCGCCGGGACAGGTACACTTTGGGCCCCATTCAGAATAGTGATGCTACAAGGAGTAGGAGTAGTTTTTACGCGACGTCGCAAGAAAGGTGGCCGTTTGACCAGCACAGAGACAGAGACAGAATGTGCGCGGCGCAAGCCCGGAAAGGATCGACCGATAGTGCCTCGTGAGGCCAACACCACCGCACGACCCCGAACGGACGTCCGTTTTACCCGAATTTTGTCCATTTAAATAAGGCAATGGGGTTGTGTCCGGGCAGTTTTCGGGATGCGGTGGCCGTTTGACCAGCACAGAGACAGAATGTGCGCGGCGCAAGCCCGGAAAGGATCGACCGATAGTGCTTCGTGAGGCGTGGATGGGGTCAACAACGACGAACATATCAATTGGTCGTAGCCTTCAACCAGCTGGTCGACAGAGTCCATCCATGGATCAACAACCACGAACATATCGATCTAGCCTCAAAGTTTTGTTCTGAAATAATCACAACCTACACATGCAGGATGAGAGCTAGAACTGTTTCTTTTTTGGAAAAACTTTCGGATCTATTAATCAACTGTCAAGACAGTACAAAGAACACTAAAGGTAAAAATTACATTCAGGTCCGTAGACCACCTAGCGACGACTACAAGCATCAAAGCAAGCCGAAGGCGCGCTGCCGTCATCGTCCTTCCATTACCGAAGGCGTGCAAAACTTGTTATAGTAGACAGTCAGAAAATTGTCGTAGCCGGGCAAAACTTGTTGTAGTAAACAGTCAAGAAGTCATTTGTGGTGTCCAGGCCGCGCACACTCTTCCGCATAGTGGATTGACAGTCCGACGTCCTAATCATGGTCCATGTCCTCGTCAACGAAGAGCATCTCAACCGGGCACCCCAAACCGGCCTCAAATGCCTGGATGAACGGCCAAGACACTAACCGCTCACAAAAATTCAATTCAGACGGGCGTCTCAAACGTTTGGGCTGACCGACACCCCTCATATCAAGCTCAAATATAGGGCGTATGGACTGAAGATGGGGTCCCACACGGAATCGCCCGAAAACCAGGCGGTCTGATGGACGTCTGCTCTGGTGAGGTGGGGGTGAACGTCGTGTGGCACCGTTCTGGCTCGCCGCCCGAGGCCAAATCCGGCTATTCAGGCCGACGTCCCCCAACCCTAGCCCATCCACCTCCTCCCTCTCCATGCCAGCAGCCCAAACCCATCGACCTATGCTCTCCCGCTCCGCTGCTCTTTCTCCGGCTTTGCCATGGTCCGGCAGAAGATAACCACATACGCTATGCTCAAACCGAAGCGCCGGTACCAGATCGAGAGGAGATCCGAGCGAGGCGCGCCACCCGCGGCCGGGCTGCCTTTGGACTCGCCGGGGCAGCAGGAGGAGTAGGAGTAGGTGGAGAAGGAGGAGGGAGAGGAGCAACGGCCTACTCCGATGAAGGTGGCGGATCCGGAGGAGGACAAGGCGGAGCAGCCTGAGCAGGAACTGGCGCCGACTCCGGGCTTCAACATGGAGGACGCGGAGGCGGAGTTCGCCGTCACCCAAGAGGGCGAGATGGCGGAGAAGCAGGCCATCCTGGAGTCCATCCAGAATGAGGCCTATGTGGAGGTCAACCGGTAGTTCATCCAGCAGGAACAGCCGACGACCAACGCGCTCTTCGACGAGGTCGAAGCGGAGACGGGGGTGCGTCGCGCAGGAGCCAGAGCTGTGGCTGCCGCCCATGTACCCGGAGCCGGGCACAGAGATAGTGGACATCTCCGACAAGGACTAGAATAGTTGATCTAAGGTGGTACCTAATTTTTTTTTCGTTCCATGCTTTTATAAGGATTTAACATTTCTAGTATGAGATATCCAGATGCAGATGAGTAAATTTGGTATCCGGATGCAAATAATTAAATTTGAGAACTGACAGCGGGAGTTTGTGGTCCAGATTTGCATAGTCCGGGATGCTGTAGCTTGCCTCTTTTTGTAAACACTTGCAGTACCTTGGCCTTATTTGGATCCATGAGTTAGAGTTAGTGTGAGCTAGTTTCGACTCAAATAGCCCTAAAGTATTTAAACATGAGGGCTAGTTTGAGCTAGTTGCATCTAACTCATCAGAAAAAAACTATCCCACCCAAGAGATGCTACTTGAAGCTAGTTCTTCTAATGCTTTTATTGTCAATCTAACTCTGTCATCCAAACACCTTTTTGGCTAGAGTTAGTTTAGGATTAGTCATGAGTTAGAAACTAGCTCCAACCTATAGCTAAGTTAGAGTATCCAAACAGGCCCGTGTTGCTGACTGTTCTCGGTGAACTACTCCTAGGCACCAGTCAGCTTTCAACGCAGGTAAAGCTGTGGGCGTGCAGCCTTTTGTTCTTTGATTTGGGCCACAGGTTATACCAGTACTATTTTCCCCCATTTTATGCGAGGACAAGTCATACATTTGTTTAAAAAAAAGCATACTAGTTTTTTTTTAGTAAAAAGAGGCATCCTAGGAGTACTATTATTTGTTTTTGCATGACATTGCCGAACTGATCCTGGACAAAATGGACCGTTTGACCAGCCCACTACACATGACTGCACCGCAAAATGGGAAACGATGGTGCTTCTAGAACACATCAAGTGGCAAGCATATCCGTAACCAACCACTGCTACGGATAAATCAGTCGACGGTGACAGATAGAGCATATTCAATTGATCCCATAAGAACTTCTTCAATAAATGGTTACTGAAGGTCTCCTAATAATTTAGGGACTTTCTCTCAAAAAATAATAATTTAGGGACTGTTTGCTGATGAGGCGCTTTGGCATATTCCAATAATTTGTTTTTTTCATTTCTTTATAAAGTTGTATACAAATGGTATATGCATGTCTATTCTATCAACATAATAATTCAAATAATTATATTTCAGGCACAGTAATTTAACATCATTTCAGATCTACAATTGAGATGAATGTATATTCGAATTTATAGAGAAGTTTATTGACCAAGGACCGCCCACAAATACTCAACAAGATCATCACACCGCTTGGTTTTCGGTCCGTCGATGAATTTCAATAAATTTTTGCTATTCATCCCTCTCTGACTCAACATGTGGTATATAAATTTTGTTCTCCTCGTTCTCACAACGAATGTCTTGTGGCTCTTACTGCTCATCTTCTATGATCATTGTTATGCAGGATCACACATGTGGTCATGATGCATCACAAATACTTTGGTGTCAGAATCTTGCAAGGTCACCAATAATGGCACGGAGAGCTTGCAGAACCCCAAATGGCCGCTCGGCATCCTTTCTACATGCTTCTTGACCCCTCGCAAAATGAATTCTCATGTTACCTTGAGGGTTTGATATTATCTTCACAAACATAGACCATGAAGGATGTATGCTATCAGCAAATAGTAGCCCATATTGTATGGATCCCATTGACTTCAAAGTTCACCGATGGTGCCTCCCCAACTTAAAACCTTGAAAACAAATGAGATCTTTGCAAAACATTCAGGTCAATGTGAGATCCTTGCAAACCAAAATATTAATGCCAAATTTAAAGGTCATTTGATGCCACAACTTCTAGAATTATGGTTGCCTATTTACCTTTTCCTTTAAATTGTCCGTAATGTTGTAGGGCAATCCTTCCACTTTCGGTGCATGCAAGCGATGCTTTCAAAATGAGCAAGAACAAATCCTTCGACATTCAGAACATTCTCCTAAAACATTTATGCCCAAAGACCGCATTCTCTCCACAATAGCCCTTCGTAAGCTTTATCATGACCGACTTGCTTGTTCCAATGAACTACAATATGCCAACATTCATGCTTTGGCTTCTTGTTTGACACCATGTCTGCATATAAAGCAATCACCGTATGAAGTTCGTCAGCCTCATCCGATGATGATTCGTCGAAAAACAACACGACAAAAGGTTCATCTGCAAAATAAGCACCTACAACTTTGATCACAATTATTTCGGACATAAAAATGGGTGAGGAAATCCATCTAACACCTTGTGGACACCCAGAGGTGATGCAAGCGAGAGGAAGAGGTGGCAGGTTGGTGGAGGTATGCTAAGCTCGAGAAGCCTAGAGGCGACAACTGAGAGACGGTGGTCATTTGACCTAGCACGTCGGGACAGGTGGCTAGGAGGCGGCCACCGCGACGGGACTACGAGGAGACCCTGCTGGGGCGGCTGGGGGTCGGCAACTATGGCATGGAGAAGTGACTGGGGCGACGGGGCCGCAGCTCACCGGCCGCCATGTAGACGAGAGTGAAAGTTCATGTGGTTGCGTCCCGCGTCATGTATTGGTAAAGGTTTATGTGAAGATCATTTTATCCTTAATAGTGGGGAAGTTGGACTGAATTATATATACATGTCCCCAACAAATTTCACTTTCCAGGGATCTACTGGAGCTGTTTTGTTTTTCCAATTTTTTCAATATCTGTTTATTTGGGGGATGAGGATTTGTTCGAGATGTCTTTAGGTGGCGAAGCTAAGGTTACTTTCAGACGAGCTTCTCCAGTCCAACTCCTTGCTAAACTTGATCATATGCCGGGCCAGGCTTAAAAAAGCTCAAACCTGGCCCGAAGCCCAAAACACACATTTTCTCAAGTCCGGCCCCGACCCGAACATAGGCCTGAAGCTCGAAAGCCCAGCATGAAGCCTGAAAGCCTGGCCCGAATGTTGTTTCTCAGTGTTGTTACGTGTAGGCCCAGCCCAAAAAGTGCAAAGATGAAAGCCCAAGATCAACCAAATATGCTTTCAAGCTGCAAAACAAAGCCCGAGCCTAGCATGAGAAGCAAGCCCGACCCAGCCCGGCCCAGATTTCTGGGCCGGGTCGTAGGCCCATGATCAGGTTTCCTCCTTACCATGCTGCATTGCCACCGCCCAGCCCGAGCAGCGGAGTGGTTTCATGGGGCACCGATGTCCGACCAGGTAGTTTCAGGCTTTAGCCGCGACAGTCCGTCCGTCGTAGTCGTCGACCGTTCCTCCGGCCGATCAACCACCAAGAACATTTCAAACTAGGCCGAAAGGAAAGCAATGGTAGCTGTGGACCGGCCGGTCGCGCGATGAGACAAATTCGGCGGGAGTTGAAAGGGTTCAACGCTGGAATTTAAAATTGGGCGTGCATCATCACACCACCAGTCTGCTACCCAGAAGCTTTCGGTTCATAATGTATGTACAAACAGAAAATCTGGAACCCACGTATTAATCCTCATGTCACAACAGTATCAATAAATAAGATTGGTACTATGACAAGTGCTTCCAGAATTAACCAACAATGGTCGGTGCTAATTAACATATGTGCGTCTTCTATCTGTATCCGGACTGGCCATGGAGTTTGCCGCGAACGGGGCTACGGATAGGCCTGCCTGCCGTTCACGTACGTCGCCAGGACGTGCCCCGGGATGTCGTCGGCGAACTCGCGCCACGAGGTGGACGGCAGGACCACGAAGTCGGCGTACTTCCCTTCGGCGAGGCTGCCCACAACATGGTCCAGGAAGCAGGCGTAGGCGGCAGATATCGTGTGCCTGCAGCTCGTGCAGAAAGAAAGAACTCGATTAGTACAGACAGAAAAACATAGCGAGTCCCTGAGAGTGGCATACTAGTACGTCATAAACACACATATGCAGATCTCAACATCATATTGTTTTGCAAATTCCGCGATACGGAGATCTCAACACGATACTGTTTGCATATTCTGCGATATAGAGATCTCAACATCATACGCGAGTGGATGCCGGAGTGACCAGATGTCAGTGAGGCATTCCATGGCATTTCAGAAACAGAGTATAACCAAATGGAACATGCATGACACCGCAAAGAGACTCACGCTTTCAAGGAATCATCCAGGGGCAAGCGCTCTGCGGAGATCCATGGCTCTTCCCATCCAGGCAGCTTGCGGGTCATCGCAGTTCTAATAGCTTGCAAGGGGTAAATATCTGAAACCTGGAAAACAAACACATACACACAAACAAACACAGTTAACTGCCTATATCTCCACCCGATGAAAGGCTATAATATTTGGAGGAATTTCGGGAAATGCATACAGGCCAATCAGAACCAAAAGCCAGATGTGCACCACCGGCCAGTAGTGATCGGAACAAGTAGGAGCTCCGCTCAGCTCGTTCTACGCCGATCTTCTTCCCAGCAGAGTCGGCATCATCCAACAAATGATCTGGCTGCCAAAAACAAGCGCATATTTCAGAAGATGGAGATTGCAATCCACGTTTATCATATCGATGTGTAGCATTTCACATAATTCCAATTTCCAAGTAACTATGGGGAGAACTGTAACAAGATACCAGAGCCTTCAGACTCCTATGTTGCTATGCAGCGAACAGAGACCATCGTTACGAGCATTATATAACATACTATATAGGAATGGAAGAGAATGATCGACCTGCACAGATGCAATGATACCATGCTCTCCGAAGCGCTTTGCTGCACCTGGGGATAGATGCTGTGCATGCTCGATCTGATTTCACATGAAGCAAGTTTAAATTATATTCAACTTATTAGTTAGTTACTACCAAAATGATTTGAGGGCATAATCTCTTGTTCAGTATGCTAGAAGAAAAACATACCCGGAACCTACGGTCCTTCGTTCCATTCAAACTAACAACCTTGTCGAACATATCTAGCAGCATATCGTTAGCTTTATCTCCAATTGCATGTATGGCAACCTTGAAAAGAACAATATTACTTTCTCAGATGATGGTAAACATGATTAAGCATGTGCACAAATGGAAAACGTGTACCTGAAGTCCTGATTTGTCTGATTCTAATGTTGCATTGAGCAGAACATCCATATCTAACAATTGGAGACCATAATCGCCAGGAGCATCCTCATAAGGCTGACCATATATACTAAACACTTACAAACCAGAACATAACAGTTTATAATTTGAATATATGGCGAATTAACTGCCTGGCTGACACAACCACGGGCGGAGCTATGCCAAAGCCAAAGGAGGGCGGGGGGTAACCCGCCCAGCCTTGGAAAAATTAGGAAAGGAAAAAATTATGAAAAACCTAGATTGTTAGAATAGACATTTGCTCCCCCAAACACCCGTATTTAAAAAAGATGGGATAACTTTTTATATGCTACTCCCTCCGTCCCATAATATAGGACGTTTTTTGACACTAGTGTAGTGTCAAAAAACGTCTTACATTATGGGACGGAGGGAGTAGCAAGCTATTGCCTACGAAGTCGGAGTATTTAGTTCAGCGAAAAAAAAGGAAATGATTAATAATTGTACACCTTTACAGTTTGCACCACCAAATGAGTAAGTACCAAAACCAGATACCTTTTTAAAACAATGGTAACAAAAATCCAAACCTTATTTGCTAATGGACCACCACAAATTTACATCCAGAAATTCAAAATGCATAGAAGATTTAGTGGTAAAATATCAACCCTCTAGATCTCTTCCATAAAAAACATGGTGAAGATATGAAATGTCATAGTGCACTAAGATGTAATTTTGAATGACTTGTTAAATGTACTTGCTGACACAACCTTTCACAACTTACAGTGTCTTGCAGAAACAGAGACTGATCGGGCTAATCATATTGGTTTCCTTTATACATAACCAGACCAATCACAAACTAGTACCATGATGTATCACATTCCACGCACGAGCATAAAACAGAGTATTTGTAAAGCTTTCGCCACAAAAAGACAGCATTGCTATGGACATAAATTTCTACACCGTCAATATATAAATGCACTAACACTAACAACATGTCTGATAGGTACTCAAACCATACTCCAGGCTACTTACCTCATAGAACCATGCACTTGAGGAACCCAAAGAACCATCAAGAAAAGCTTTCACACCACCTAGATGAATCCACCCACTTAAAGATCGACCTCTTTCATGAATAAGATCCTACAAGTGATAATATGCAGATAAGTGTTAACCGTATTCGCATAATATTAAGCACTTAGAACAGAAGAGCTTGGTATATTTCATGAAACATAACTTACAGAAACACGAGGCCATGTCGGCATTGGGAAGAATAAGCAGACTCTAATCATCATCTTTCCCATAGAATGAGCCCATTCATAGACATCTGTTGTGATGTAAGCACAATACTTCAGAACAAATAAGGTTCCAGTCCAAAAAAAAAGGGTTATAGATGAAAAACTACGAAAGTAGATCCTTGGTCCTTCAAAAGAAGGGTACGAGTGAATCACATTGAAATTCATTAGGAGTCATCCAAACAACAGAAGAAACGTCCAGCTCTACATAACATTGATCATGACATGAGCAATATGGTTCTTTTACTTGAATATAGGCAGAGTAATCAAGCAGATTAGCTTTATGTCTAACAGAATCAATAAAAATGTATCAATTGGTGGTACAAACCCCAATAATGACAACAAAAACGTATAATGGAGAAGTTGCCATTTGTTGTTTCAACACAAAGACATCAACAACGGGCATGCCCCTATAAATAACTTCCACAGAGCATAATGCGGTCATCTATATGAAACTACAAATATGTCTTGTTTTTAACCGTAGATATTTGTAAGGTCTTTTATATCTGTGTTTGCCGTCTTCAATGTTACAAGCAAAAGTGGCACAAGATACCTGAAAAATCTTGCCAAGTTTGTTCTTCTGAGGTCCCAGGGAAATAACTTCCAACATCAACAAGAGTAGTCACCCCTCTCATTAGGGCGTGTCTGCTTGCTGTAAGGAGAGCCTCTCTTCTATCATTTACAGATACTTCTGGAATCACATCAAATACAAGCCTCATAGCAGAATCAACTAGTAGACCAGTGGGCTCTACAAAATACAAATAATAATGTGGATCAGATAAATTATTAACCCTTACCTTAATATTTATGACACTGTTTGCACTTGAAAGTACACGACTAATTGCAAAAGATTAGTGGGTATGTGTCAGTTGATAAATAATGTATCACTAACAGCAATGTGGGCCGGGGGAACCATGAATCCATGCCAATATTGCGAAAAATATATACAAAAAAACATTATGAACAACACACATGATCATTATAATTCACCATGAACTGCCTTGATTATAATAGTTAACAGTTTGCTTCTAAGCCTTTTTTTTGGTTGGTAAGAGCATATTTATGTTTGAATCAGAATGCTCTGTGAAAGAGATTTATATTGGTTCAAGGTTCACTTACAAAGTAATTTCAGGTCCGTATAGATAAAGGTGTATGTCAATTACTTCAGTTTACCTCTTTCCGCTGTTCTTACAATGGTTCCACCAACTGGGTCATTTGTGTTTTTGTCAATCCCAGCAATCTTCATAGCTAGTGAATTGGCCAATCCCATGTGACCATCCATGCGTGAGAGCCAGACCTGAAAATGAAATAAGTCACTCGCTGTCCCTATGTAATGGCTTCTCAAAAGATGTCGAACTCGCGAGATTGAACTGAAAACACACTGGATTATCAGGAGATATATCGTCTAACCAAGCAGCAGTGGGGAATTCACCGCCCCAGAAATCATTGTTCCAACCTCCTCCGCGCACCCACTCGCCAGGATGTTTATCTGTTCAGAAAACAAGTCTCAGAGATACTAATAGAGTAGTAGTATTGCAGAGAGATTTGGTAATTGGTAACACCAGACAATTCAGTAGACAGAAACTAATCGGATACATGTAACAGAAATCATGTCTTGGCAAACCCCTGACCCCTTGTGTGCAAATCATGCCATATAAATAACAGAAAGCAGCAACATCCCATGGTGTACAGTACTCCCTCTCTAAACAAATATAAGAGCAGCATAGTTCTTTACAGAGGGAGTACTAAGCAACAAAATGATTGAAAACAGAATGGATAAACTGAGAGAAGGAGCAGCATAGTTCATCGAAACCTTTGACGGCTCCCTTCACCCTGCTGATGAACTCATCTTTGCTTCTAACCCCTCGAAGCGGGACCCTCGCCAACTGCAGCAAAGTTCAAAGGGTAAATTTACACAACTGTAATAGTATTGGGACTGTAATTTCACGGTTCTGTCCATCTCATGATGTCCATTGCAAGGGGAGCAGAGCAGTACCTGCAGGCCGCCGTCGATTAGGTGCACATGGGAGTCGATGAATCCCGGGAGCACCACATTGCCACTGAGATTCAGCTCATACGTGTCTCTGCCCTTGAATTCCTGCACTTTACAGTCTATGCAGTCAATTTTGAGCGAACCGCAGGAGACAGAAAATATATGCGCCCGCAGTTGCAGTTGCAGTTGCGGTTACAGTGACGCCGCAGGCAGAACAGAACAGAGCAGATATTTTTTTACAGATATAATCTCTTGAGGGAAAGTGGGCAGCAGGTCTGAGGGCGACCTTGAGGGAGTCGTAGGTGCCGACGCGGAGCACGCGGCCGTCGCGGACGGCCATGGCGGCGGCGAAGGGGCGGGCGGGGTCGGCGGTGTAGATGGTGGCGTTGGCCAGAATCATGTCGGCGAAGCGTCCCCGCGGCGCCCCTGCGAGGGGAGGAGACGAGACGAGCTGAGCATGAGCCTGAGCTGGGAAAGGAAGCGGAGCTGAACACGACCGGTGCAAGGGGGAGGGGACGCGTACACGGGAGGCGGGAGGCGGGGCCAGGCAGGAGGAAGACGGCCGCGACGGCGACCAGTGCCGCGGCGCCGGCGGCGAGGAGGGCGCTCCGGGCGGCCATGGTGGACTGGTGGGGTGGGTGGCTGCGTGCGCTGCGCGCTCAGCTGTGGTCGGCGGGGTCGGGCGGGTATCGGTCTCTCTCAAATAATATCAGCAAATAATCTTTTTTTAAATGCGCAAATGAATCGGGAAGAATCTTCAGGAAACTTGGAATATTTTTTGTTTTTGTTTTTGTTTTTTTAGGTTCTCTCCACATTTGGAAATCTTTAGGATCTTGAATTCTGAAAGAGAAAAAAAAAACTGATTCATTAGCTTTAGTCCCGATGATTTCAAACGCTATAGAGTAGAGAGGCTAATATGAACCTCTTTACAAGTCAAATGCATTCTACATCCAAGAGAATGCAGGTCAAATGCGTTTTTATTCTTTTCAAATTTCTCGTGTTACTTCATCTTTTCAATTTATAAGTCAGGCATACTGTAGCATTTTCGATCAATTTTTTTTTTTTTGTTTTCTTTCCTGCGAACCATAGCAGCTCGCGTCTTCTAAAGTCTCCACTGGGGACGGGGTACATTATCACGATCTCACTCGTATGTTTTTCCCTACTCCTACTCCCACAGGACAGCCGTGTCGTTTTTATTGAAGAGCAGCGCATCACGCTCGCTTCTCTTATTGACAGGTACCTGTCCAGTTACAGTCTTCTTACGTTTACACGAGCGAGAGCGACTCGGACATTATTGCTTCAGTCTCTCGAATGCTCTTTCTCTCTCAGACGTACCTCTGACGGGCACATCAGATAGACAGACGAGACGATCAGTGGGGGAGCTCGGAGCGGTAGATGTCGTGGCACGACGACGACGGCGACAAGGGGCGCAGCCGCAGCGAGAACCTGTAGCTCGCCGCCGGCGACAGCAGGTACTCCTCGTGCACGCACGGCGTCCAGCTGTCGTCCCCGCCCACCCCCATGTGCCTGTGATCAAGATGCACCTGCAAACACACAACACAATCCACACCATTTTCAGCATCACTCTGTCATCTCAGTTCCAACAGTTTCAGAGATTCAACGCTGTCAGTTTCAGAGACGTCCGATGGACACGGACCTCAATGTCGTCTCCCTTGACGAGCTTGTGCTGATGGGTCACCCGGTCGAGCTCCGCGGCGCCGTAGTAGCTCGCGCTCACCTGCATAGGCGGGGACTCGCCGTGGGTCGAGGCGAAGAGGCCGAACCCGTCGGCGTTCTTAAGCGCCACCCACCGGACGTCCGCGCGGCTGCCACACTCGCCCGGGACGATGTAGGGCACGTGGAGGTCCTCCACGCCGCTCTCGTACACGCCGACGTGCGCCGCGGCCTTGCGGTCGGGGTAGCACTCGAACGGCCCTCTTCCATACCATGTGACATGGTTCAGGGACTTCTCTGCGTTGAACACGACGCCCACCCGAGGGAGAGGGGGGAGGTCGCTCTTGGGGTTTACCTCGTAGTCGAGGATTACGTCCCCTGACTCGTAGATCAGGCAGCGCATATGGACCCGGAAGAGCACGGACCCGGAAGCTTCTGAAAGAGCGGCAGCGTCGGGTTTTGGCAGGTGCCCTGGAAGACCATAATATGTGGTAGAAACCTCGACGGTGTGGTCTGGCAGCTCCTTCACTGAAAACTGGCTGCTGTAGAAGGAGACGTTGTCGAGGAAGACTTCTCTCCATGTTGTGGCATAGGACTTGGTGTAGAAGCCTCCGTTGTCGTTGTCCGTTGGTGCGCGCCAAAAGCAGGGAAATATTCCCTTGCTCATAAGCTCGACGTCGTTGATCTGTTGTTCACACAAGTATCATGAGTTCCACATTTCGATGAACAAAATAGCACTGACCCAGATAAAATATTGAACCGTATTCTGTGTTTGCCATACTAAGGTAACTGTAATAACTCATGATGGAAGAGCTCATCTGCAGCTATTTAGATTTCAGAACACATGGAAAATTAATACAATTAGGAGTTGTAGATGAATGTAAACATTGCAAACTGAAAGGAACCATCAAAGTATAAAGGGGAATATTAAACATTGCAAACTGAAAGGAACCATCAAACATTGCCAACTTTTTCTCTTCTTTTTTTTGCGAAAAACGACAAGACCATATAAAACCAAACAGGTCACTTGACATAAACCTGATATCTGTTTAGATTAACCCCCCAAAAAAATCTGCGTTCATGGTTTTGAGCATAGTCTCGTTTGGACTTCTTATAGTTTATTATCCTGTATGTACTTGCCTCCTAGATCTAGGATGCAGACTCAAATATGCTAACAGAATGAAACTTCCTTTGGACAACAACAACATACCTTCCAACTGTCAATTGTTCCCAACTGACTGTTTATTTTGATTTGCCATTCGTGGTTCTTGCTAATGATTACACCATCACCAACCTGTTCAGAGCTCAGAGGGCTCTTGGACAATGCTATCACCTGAAAATGGTAGTGCCTGGTGAGCAGTAAGATAAATGAGAAGGAACAGGAGTGAACAAGATCAGTCTGAGGAAACATACATGAGGAACAAAGCCCTTTGTCTGAGGTAAACAAAGTTGTGCTGAAGCCAAGACATGACCAGCTTTAGCCCATCGCGTTTGGTCCCTCAGTGTCACGTGTACAGACAAAAAAGTTTCTTTCGCTGCACAGGTACTCCAAAGAGTACACCAAGGTGATGATTCCATGCTGATAAGATGGCTACTTTGTGGTCCTAGGTTTGGAACACTGAGCGAACCAGAGCCCAAAACGCTACCATCCCCATGAAGAATCCAACTGAAGTCCAAAGCCTCTGTTGTCTCAGAAAATTGTCCATTTTCAATCTGCATGACGATAATAATGCATCTATTAGATCCATTTTTAATCCTATATAATGAAATAACTTGACGAATATTGATCAGAGGTTACCTTAAGAATATTATCCACCAGCGATATTTTGATAGGCTGGTAAAGATATTTAACTTCTGCAAGCAGAAATAGTTAACCGAGTAAGTTTGACATCTAGAGGCTAGTGAGACGAAAATCTTAGTGTAACAACTTCGTGAAGTAATAGATTATCCGGATTAGAAATACACGTAAAACAGCAATAAATTTCTTTCCAATTGACTGGTATTTCCAGTTACCATTAACAGCAGGGTGAAGCGTCCGATCAGGCCACACAATGCCATTAATGCAAAAATTTAAGTCATTTGGAGTGTCTCCAAAGTCACCACCATATGCCCAAGATTTAGATCCATCAGCATCCTCCTTCAGTAAACCCTGTATATTTTTTTAAAGGACGTAGTGGAGAAACAAAATTAAGACACTAACAATAAAAAACAGAGTCGATGATCTATGTTGGCATTTAAATTTTGTGTATTCTATATTAGATTGACATGGATCTATTAGTCAATATTATTTTCGATGAAAATGGGCCAACAGTGGTTCGATATGCATGTCATGTACACTACAATAATGAATAAACACAAGTACAACCATGCAAATAGAAATTTTGGGATAGGATGCTCCCAGTAAAAAAGAAGGTTAAGGATAAGATGAGAGTAAAATCGAACATAACCTGATCGACCCAGTCCCATATAAAACCTCCTTGGAGTCCCATCGTGTTGTCTATCGCCTTCCAATATGCGTCAATATTTCCGTTACTGTTCCCCATAGCATGTGAATATCTTGAAAACAAAGGGAAATGTTTTATTTAATATTTCAGGTATATGAACATAAAAACAAAGGGAATCAAGTACACTGTGGTGCCACAGTTACCCATACTCGCAAAGAATGAGGGGCCTGTTTTCAGATGGGTCATTTGCTATCTTGAGAATATCCCAGACACGCATGTACATGGGGCATACAATATCTGTGGATGATGTTCTGGAGCCACCTCCTTCATAATGGATGAGCCTTGTTGGGTCTCTCCCACGAACCCACCCTACAAGATTATGGTTCACAAAATCATAAAAAAACTGCAAGACTTGAACCGCCATAGCAGAAAACGTTTTACCACTTACCAGACATAGCAGAGTGATTTGGTCCATATGAGGCCTCATTTCCCAAGGACCAAATAATTATGCACGCATGATTTTTGTCCCTCTCCACCATGCCAACGACACGATCAAGCATAGAATTTGCCCAGATGGGTTCTAGTGTGGGATGTTTGAAATGGCTATTTTCATCAAAGCCATGTGTCTCGATATTGGCTTCATCAATAACATAAAGACCAAAAATGTCGCATAACTCATACCACCTTGGATGTTGGGGATAATGGGAGTTTCTAACAGCATTGATGTTGTTTTGTCTCATCAAAACCAGATCCTATCAAAAGATAAACAGTAAATAACTGAAGCTACTGACTGAAAACATCAAACTGAACAGATGGCATGATATGCTTTCAAATATGACAGTTTACAGAGGGGACGAGTAACCTTGATCATGCATGCTTCTAAATTTGTCTTCCCAACACGTGGATGATGCTCATGTCTGTTGACACCTCTAATTACAACAGGAGATCCATTGACAAGCATCTGCTTGTGTGCCAGGACCACATTACGAATCCCTACTTGGCATGATTCGCAATCAATAAGCTTCCCATTGGCATCTTTAAGGAGAACAACAAGAGTGTATAAGTTCGGCTGTTGGGAAAGGAAATACAGTTATAAGATATAGTAGTTCAATTGTAAGTACTAATATTTTTATAGAGTTTCCCCAGGATTAGATTTCTTACTTTTTCACTGGACCAAAGCTTTGGATTTTCCACTTTTCCACCAAGAACATAACCATGAAAACCATGGCAAGGGCCGCCCTTAGGTTTTGGCTTTGTCTTCAAGTTGACCACGTTAGCAGCTGACATGTCTGAATTCAAATCATCAGATGATTCAGAATTATCAAATAATGTTGCTTCAATCGACAAAGTTGGGATATGCTCCCTGTCTTGCTTGTGTGAATCAATTTCTACCTCAACCTGAAATATAGAACAAAATGAAAAGTCGGTATAATTGTGGAACAGCATCAGAATAAGTGTTCCCTTGACTAATGCATA
Source organism: Aegilops bicornis (assembly GCA_021605145.1). Classification (NCBI taxonomy): domain Eukaryota; kingdom Viridiplantae; phylum Streptophyta; class Magnoliopsida; order Poales; family Poaceae; genus Aegilops; species Aegilops bicornis. Next base: position 829,173,130 of record CM038671.1, on the reverse strand, counting down.
AGTTAGCAGCTATACCATCTGGACGGTAGAAAATGGTTTGTCCACTATTATAGAGTTTAAACTTAAAAAGGGTGAGACATACAAATCTATATCATGGGAGCCATGCAGAAGCATTTCATAAGCATGTCGTCTTTTGTGTGTTTAGATAATATTGGATTATATAAGACGCTTAGGACATGAAAGGGCAGACCATTCTTCAAAAGAAAAATGAGGTCAACCTTTAAAAAAGTTATTGGGCTTAGTTCTCCTATAACTAAACAAATGGCTGTGAGTTATAGTTGTTACTATGATGAATGTTACTATGCTTGTGAATGTTACTATGTTTGAATCTTAAACTATGTTATTATGTTTGAAGCTTAAATTAGCTCCCATCCCAAAAAGGTTTAGGGGGTGTAGCATGGGTGCAACGTTCTTGCGTATAGCCACTACATTCCCAAAGGTTTATGCCACTATCCACTATTTTCTTGCAGCATGAGCTCCATCATGTAGCATAAGTTTATAACCTGACAAAGATGGATAGCATAATTACCTCAATATCAGCTACCCGGAAGTTCTCATCCAAGGTTGCTTTGAAAAAGTAATCTGTGATAAAGATCTGCAAGGAAAAAATTATAGTCACTAACCAAGAATTTACCCTGATCGGTGATCATAGAAAAAAGCAAACTAAATGACAAATGCACTTTACATGTCAAAAGCAAACTAAATGCGATATATTATATAAGAATCCAGTCACTGCTAATATATACAAGAAATAAGTTCTCCGCTGACATTTCACAATTGAGTGTAAAGAAGAAGGAAGGGCAGCCCGGTGCACGTAGCTCCCACTTGCGCATGGTCCGGGGAGCGGTCCGACCACTTTGGGTCTATAGTACGCAGTCTTTCCCTACATTTCTGCAAGAGGCTGTTTCCAGGACTCGAACCCTTGACCTCATGGTCATTAAGGCAACAGCTTTACCGCTGCGCCAAGGCTCCCCTTCATCTGAGTGTAAAGATGAAAAAAAAAGGTACTCTTGATTTTCTGAACATAGCTATAACAACATGACCATTGCTAGCCAGCAAAGGCAAATAGATCCCTGCACAAACTATTACTCATTCATGAAATGAGGTATTTTACTCAAGTGTAAAATTCATGGTGTGTTACTAAAAACAACAGCTTGGAATTCATTCAATAAGATGCGAGCAAAACTCAAGAAGTAACCTGTGGCTTTGATAATAGCAACACATCTCTGTGAATACCCGACAACCACCAATGGTCTTGATCTTCAAGATAAGAACCATCACTCCACCTCATGACTTGAACAGCAAGAACATTTTCCTTGTCTGAATCACAATGATGGCAGCAATCAGTGATTTCAAACTCAGCAGGAAGCCTGCTGTCTTGGCTGCATAAATACACAAAACATGGAGTTTACTTTCTGGAAAATAAAATAGCAAACTCCAGTAGATGACCAGCAAACAAACCCTCTACATTGAACTGATTAACTAGCTAGATAGGTATGCACAGTTCAAATACTGCGAGGATCTATTACATGTCACCAGCAGGCAGCAGTATAAATACTTAGGACATTACATTACCAAGAACATAAGCACTCCATAGTCCATATATAAGCTACATCTGAAAGTGATATAGAGTCAACTACTTGTTCACACAAAACTTCAAAGCTTTACAATCAAGCAAGTAGCCAGCTCACTTATATATAAAAAAAAGATGAATAAAAAAATACCAAAGTACCACTGCTGAACTCACTGTTCACACTTCACATAGCAAACAAAGATTTTATACAGATGAGCAATCTGATAACAGTTCACAATGAAAAAGTACAAGTATAAGAATAGGAGGAACATAGACTTCTTGCAAATCAAAATACCCAGTAATGTGAAAGATGATACTTAAAAAAAATCATCATTTCTGAATCCTGCATGTAAACAATCGATGCTCCCAAAAACACTCCACTTTGCTAACTAAGGAGCACAAGCAAATTTAAGAGTTGGATACTCAAGTAACCATGCTTCACAAGATCCTTGGGCAGTAATTACATGAACAGGGAATTACTTCATTTAGTATTATGAATTATATATTAACTTGATAAGTCTCCGCACAGTTTCGAAGATTCAAAAAATATGAGCAGTGAGGTTATTTGTGTCATACCTATATCCAATTGGTACACCATTTACCCAAGCAAGAAACGCTGAATCAACAGCTTCAAAGTGCAACAAGATCCTCCGACCTATCATAATCAGCTCAGAATTGTTTAAAAATGGAATGGACATATTATATGATAACAGTCAGTGCTATATCCATGTCAATCAGAGACAGAAATATTATGCATGAGGAGAAAGAACAAACATGTCATAATTAGCATAACAGGAGATAGCACAGGCATACCATAAGAACAGGAAGAAAATGTAAAGGGCAAACAATTATGTCTGTGTAATTAAGGAGATAGGTAACAAATATAAACCAGCCAAACTCTTGGAGAACTGCACGGTCGGATTATGCAAATCCTAGATGGCAAAAAAATTGACAGCAGGATTTGTCACTGTCAGGATTTTTTAGGTAATTTAATGAACCAACTACTCATAACGGTAAACAAATTTTCTACCGGTATTGTTAATTGATGCACAGACAAATTTTCAATTCCATGAACCATGTAAACATCATCACAGTAAACAAACTTATTTCCTTGGAGGCATCATCACTGTATCCAGAATTGTCCAGCACTACAGCTGTTTATGCCAGTTGCAATGCAATCAATGGATTCAAAGATCTGATTGTGTATGCGTATGCAAGATTTTGATTCTGTCAGAAGTAGAGCAGGTGCAATGCAACCAACGGATTCATAATGGAGATCTGGTTGCGTATGCAAGATTTTGATTTCGTCAGAAGTAGAGCAGGTGTAACAACCACCTGTCCACATAAGCTGCAATAGATATCATACCTTTCCATTCTTTTGGGATGTGAAAAACCTTCCTGTAACAGCCCGTGGGGTTCTCGGAAGGCACAAACGGCGGGTTCATAGGGAAGGGATAAGTGACATTTGTGTAGATCGGTCGGTCGAACCCGTGCATCTGCCAATTGGAGGGAACTGCAACCAAGTTTTATGCACATTTGACAACAGAGTACCAGCAAAACAAAACGGAAAATTCAGCACTAAATAGCAGCATTAGACTAGAAAGACATCGGAACAAGCAAGGAGCACCGTGCCTGGCAAGGCCTCCCAGTCAGAGTCATTGAACTGCGCGTCGTAGAACTTGTCCGGGACGGTCTCCGGCGACTGCGCCAGCCGGAACTTCCATTGCCCGCTGAGCGACCGCGCGTAGGGGAGCCCCTGGGACCAGAACGCCGCGCTCTCCAGCGCGCCGCGGACCGCGCCGTCGTCCCAGACGGCGGCCTCGGCGTCCAGGTGGCTCACGCTCCTCCGCTCCCGCCAGTACCTCAGCGCCCCTGTTTTTTTGACAGTTAAAAACAGAGAGCAAAATAAAATTCAGAAAACAGCAAGAGGATTAATATTTTTTCCTGATCAATCTGGTGTGGGCGCGGCGAGATTCGTCTCACCTTCGAGCGTGTCCTGCGAGCGGAGCGGCACGTGCGCGTCCCGCTTCCTCCACCGGAAGAAGGCCGGGTCCTCCCAGAGCTTCTGCGGCGAGGAGTTGGCGGGCGGGAACATCGCGCCGCCGCTGGCGGAAGCAACGGCCATCACGAAGGCCACACGAACAAATCGCCCTCCCTATCTGCGCTCAGAACGAACCGCGGGTCGATCTCGTGTGCCGACGAGGAAGTAGGAGGAGGACCTGGTGGAGCCGGGCGGACGAGTTAGACACGGAGAGGGCTCGGATACAGGATGATTTCGATTTCGACAGCTGGAGCTGAGATTCCTTACCGGCGAGAGGAGGTCGGGATCTGGCCGGCGGGTCGTCGCTCGCCGTCGAGGGAGGGAAGGAGGGAGGAGTGGAGGTCGGGGAGTGAGGAGGAGTTTGGGGGGATTGATTAGTTTACCACCACAGACAAGAGGTGGCTCGCTGACGTGTGGGCGGCGGGTCCACGCGTCAGTGAAGCATAGAGCGGCTGTAGGCCGTACGCAATGTTTTGTTCCTTTTCTTTTCGATACGTGACAGAAAGCTGAATGATTTATTACTATATATATATATATATATATATATATATATGTAAAGAGTGGATTTTTAATCGAGATCCGGCATGTGCAGCATGATGGTGGGATATATTTTGTTTTGTTCAAATCCTGACAAATGAACTAAAAATGGTGCTAGCGCTTAGTACGTTGGCGATGAGTGCGTGCCGACCTTTGTACTCGGTGTGTTTCTTTTAAAAAGTGACCAAACCTCGTTTGAAATTGAAATTGTGAGCCTGCCAACCACACGAGAATGCAACGCACATATAAGTAAGATACGTGACCTTAAGATTCTTTGTGGTGGAATCAGCCTCTTATGGTCAAGACCTACACTTTGCAATTTTTTCTGTTTTTTTTAAGACTAGACTATGTTTGTTCAATGGGAGGGGCTTCACGTGTGTGCGTGCATTCAGTGAGAGATGGGTCATACCCGTCAAGTGTGCCTCCGCTTCAAAGAAACATAATCACGTTTGAATGAAAATATCATATCTTCAAAAATAGGGAATGAAAAAAAGACCTCCCGCTCCAGCTTTATATATAGAAAAAAACCAATGTGATGGGGTTGATTACCAGGTAAACATGAAGCCACCGTGGCCTCCTCCAGATCATTCATCAGAAGATTACATGAAACAAAATGATTAATTATCTTAGTGCAATGATTTCTCACCATTCAGGTTTAGAATGTTGAATCTGTAAAAAAAATCTAGAGTGGTGATACACACGGACGAGCTCCACATGAAACACTTTGAGGTGTACAAAATTGAGATTTAAAGGACCCCCTTTTCCCTTCCCGCGTTGTATTAAAAAAACTAATTTCAACGTGGGACTTTTATTGTCTTGATCTATTTATTCTCGGATTGGGAAGCCTCCCAAGAAGTCAGAGAAAACGTCTGCCATTATATTCCTACTGCAGTCGCCTACACTGGTTATTATGGTCAAATTTAAAATCTTAAAAAACATAGGCGCACCACATTATGAAATGAAATACTAACTTTAACTTTGGTACAAAGTTAGTACACAGTTGGGTCATTTATTTTGGAACTGAGGGAGTAGTTGTTAAAGAGGTCGAGTGTCTTAACAAATAACAAATTTGGAAAAAAAAAGATGACGACAACACTAAACCATGGGCGATGAGAGTGCTGAACAAGATGTTGGTACCATGTATGCAGCCATTTCCGGGACAGTTATCTGAGTATCTTGAGGAGAATGTCAGAAGCAGAGGTGCACATATAAGAATTGTTTCTTTACTGTTTTGCTTATGTATTTTGAAATAAAAATCTGCCATTAGATATGGCCCAAGCATAATTATTCTGTCAAAATACTGAGAAAATGAAACACTTCTACAAGGTAGAGCGGCTAAATTACTCAACAAACAACTATTTCTACATGATAGAGCGACCAAATTATGCAGAGAAAAAAAGAGCAGCCAAACTACTCAACATGCAAATATTTCAAAAAAGATAAACAGGCAAATATTTCAACATGATCGTGCAGCCAAAATACTAAGAAAAGAAAACGTCTATAGGATAGAATGGCCAAAATACTTGCCAATAAGTTAGCCGCCATGCTGGAATATGTACTGCAGCTGCAACCCTTCCTAATACTCACGAAGGAATGATGATCCCCAAAACAGTCACGACAGCACGAGTGAATAGCAAAAAACTACCAGATTACGGGCTATCGTTCCGGAAAACTACCGCTTTATTTAATTTTTCAAAAAACTACCACAAATTTGGTTGGCTGTTCCAAAAAACCCAAGTGGCCGAACGGTTAAGTTTTAGCGGGGTTATGACATGTGTGGCCCGCCCGTCGAGGTTTTGTAAACCCACAGTGCTCAGCAGCCTTGGGTGACGGCCATTAGGGCGCATGGGCCGTCCCGACTAGGTCAAACGGATCCGGCCCGCCCTCACTCTGTCTTCCCCCTCTCTGTCTCCCTCTCTCTCGTGCACGCCTCCCTCTCCGATGGCGGCGGCGGCGGCGAAACTAGGCGATGGCGGCCATTCAACGAGTGGAGGTGGAAGGGGGGATGGAGGCGGCGAGTTCTCAGAGGTTGATAACTGGCTGGGGAGCGGTAGCCAAGAACCAGCCCGGGCGGCGCCAAGCCGCCAAGAAGACACCACAGTTGATGTGATGCGAGCTCCTATGCCACAGCTACACCGCCGTCGCTGGTGATTGCCAGTTCTCGCTTGAGTCTGAGCAGCGAGGTCTCTTGCTAGCTGTGCCAGCAGATCCGTCCAACTCCCAAAGACTGGGCCTCTGCATTTGGAGGGTGGAGTAAGTTTTTATCCTCTTATGAGCTCCTTCAACAATTTCTGCATTTCTGTTTGTTCATTTCAAACAACATAGCATAATTTAGTTAGTTTTTTGACCAAACCCTAGGTTGATGCTGCTGTGATTCATCTTAGAACATGCACATGCACTGAATAATAGTTGAGCAAACACTCTATGGCATGTTTTGGATGCAACAGTATCACTCAGCACTGAAGGATTAGTTAGATTTAGTAGAAATGCATGGTGGATTCAGATTCCTTACTGTACTTTATAGGTAGTGTGCACTGAATTTTTGTAGCAAAAAACACTTAGTTAGTTGGGCTTTTCAAATAACATATTATGTAATGCAGGCTGGATGATGAAATTTGGGAGGTTAGGCTGCATTTCCAGGGCAGAGATAATATGGAAAGGAGGTTTTCTGTTTCAGACATCACATTTCTGAACTTGATAGCACTTATCGAGACTCAAGGCTATGGGTCGATGACTACATGTACTGGGTAAAAGAACAAGGGATTGGACAGGAAGGTTTATTTCTTCCGGACAGTCAAGATGCGATTGAAGAAATGATAGACCACTCAGATATAACGATTGCTCAATATCATTGTTTCCAAGGCAAATGAAGATAGAGATGTTGAATGTAACAGGGCTCACAATGTTTGTGAAGAACAAATTCCAATAGGCGATCCAGTGGGGGTCCTGGTTTTGTGTTAAGTCTGTCACAAGATGGAGTGGTCCACCCTCTTGAAGTTAATTTGAACACACAGCAAAGCTGTAACTTGAACATTTCGAAGCTCATGGTGGAGATGATGATGATGTCTTTGGTGAAGAGGATGATGATATTGACAAATCATCCTCGGACTTTGAGATTGATAGGGGTGACTATAGAGGGATAAAGATGTCTTACAAGGCTTGGAAGAGAGGTGAAGAAAATATTGGAAATGAAGAAGAAAGAGATGTTGTTGAAGAGCGGACCATAGTTTGAAGGTGTGATGATGTTTGAGTTTTGGCGGGGAGGAGAAAGAGGCGGCGATTGGAGAGGAAATAGTTGTGGAAAAATGCAGGCCTGAGAAACTCAAGCCTGTGAGAAGAGCAGCAACAAATCCAGGTCCAACTTCCAGAGCTCACAGTCAGCCAGAGATCCCAAAGTTTCAAGATTTTGTACCTGAAGCTGATGACTATTGCTTCCCTGATGATGTGGGCATTTCTGACTCAGATGGGGAGACTCCAAGACTACCTTACGGAAGGAAGAGAAGATTGAAGAAGAAGAAAGAGAGGAAATGGTATGACCCAAAGGTACACGATGCACATGAGCAGCTGTGCAAGGACCTTTGCTTCACCAATGTGTATGAGTTTAGAAAGGCATTGAGAATTTTTCATGTTAGGACTTTGAGAAACTTTCGATTACCATAGGAATGAACCATCAAGGGTTATTGTTTGGTGCCCAGAGGAAGAATGGATGTGATTTTTTCATGACTGCATCCAAAGTAGCCCATGAAGATACATTCACAATCAAGAAGTGCCACATGGATCATAGTTGTGGAGCTTGTGGAGAGAGTACAAAGGTTACTGCTGAATGGGTTGCAGAAGTCATGGAGGACACTGATTAGATCAAATGTAAAGGCAGATGTAGAGACAGTTCTCAAACATACTAAGAAGAAGTTTGGGGTGCATGTACCTAGGAGTTTGGCATATAGGGCAAGGCCGATGGCTGTTGATGTTGTGCAAGGTGATCATAGAAAGCGATGCTCGAGGTTGAGGGACTACCTACAATGTGTGCTTGACACAAACCCCGAAGCAGGTGCATAGTGACTACTTTTGAGGATCCTTTGAACCCAGCCCCACACCAAGATTCAAGTACATGTTCTATTGCCTCCAGGCATCAAAAGATGGATTTCTTGCTGGTTGTAGGCCTTTCATAGGTACAAATCAGTGATTTAATCATGTTAGAAATGTAATCAAGTTATTCAATTTTGCCCTAACTGTCACTGTTTATGCAGGACTTGATGGTTGCTTCATCAAGTTATCCACGAAGCGGCCAGATATTGGCAGCAATCGGGAGAGATGGGAACAACAATGTGTTCCCAATTGCTTTTGGGTGGTTGACAAAGAGGATGGGCCTAGCTGGACCTGGTTTTTAAACCAACTTAGAGTCTGCATTGGCACCAAAGAACCAGTTTGGGAACTACACCATCATGTCTGACAGGCAGAAGGTATTTTCTCTGACTCTGTATTATTCTTATGCACATAGCAATGCTGCTATAGTTATCTCATTACTACCTTATGTAATGAAACAACAGGGCCTTCTTAAAGCAATTAATGAAGTATTTCCTCAATCCCCACAAAGATATTGCCTAAGACACATATATGCCAACTTCCAGTCGGCTGGCTTTAGAGCAGAAGAACTTAAGATATGGGTTGACAAAGCTAGCTATTCCTTCACTGAACATGGTCACAAAGAAGGAATGGATGGGTTGAAAACAGCATGTGAACCAGCCTACATGTGGTTGAATGGCATCCCTAAGGAGTGTTGGGCTAGATATGCAATGGATCATGTGTGCAAGACTGACTTGGTAGTGAACAACCTTAGTGAGGTTTTCAACAAAATGATTCTAGATGTTAGGTCAAAACCAATTAAGACCATGTTTGAAGGGTTGAGGACCAAACTAATGGTTAAGTACCAGGGCATCGAGAGAAAAGCAGAGAGTCATGGGTGGGAAATAACCCCACATTACATGGAGAAGCTTGAGGAGAGCAAAAGTGGGCTAAATACTGTGAAGCAAACATGGCATTTGGTCCCAACATTTGGCAAGTAACTAGTGGAGAGAACACATATTGTGTGAAGCTTGATGTAGGGAGCTGCTCTTGCAGGAGGTGGGACATGGTGGATCACCTTGCCACCATGCAATATCTGCAATGCAGAAGATAAAAGTTCACCCAGAAGATTATGTGCATCCATTCTTTAAGAAGCCAATGTATAAGGCTGCATACCAGCACATCATCTACCATGTCCCTGGTCCTGAATTCTGGCCCGACACCAACACACCAGACATAGAACCACCAGTTTTTAGGGAGAAGAAAGGCAAGAAGCAGACAGCTAGGAGAAAGGGTGAATTTGAGGTGCCAGCTCCAAAGGATACATCAAGGATGGGCACAATAACATGCAGTAACTGTGGTCTGCAAGGCCACAGGTGGACAATGTGTGGAGATAGACTTAAGGCCAAGTTTATGACAAGGAAAAACAACCACCAGGTAACTAAGCCAATTCAAAAAGGAAAATCTGCTAATTGTTTTTAATGCATACAACTTGTGAGCTGCAACTTGTTTTTAATTTTAGGAAAACAGGGCATCCTACCCAGCAACTTCAGCACCAACCAGGCCACCTCCAGCTAGGGCCACATCATCAGGTCCAGCTCCAGCTTCAGGACCAGTTAGGGGAAGGAAACCAGCAACAGCTTCAACAAGGGCAAACACATCTGCTTCAACAAGGGCAACCACATCTACTGCAGTTTCAACAGGTGGATCAAGAAAGAGAAAGAACCCAAAGACTGCTTCAAAGACCAGCCAAGAACACCGGTCAAGTGCATCATCTCCAAAGAAAGAACACGGATCATCAAGAGTTGCAAGAGGTTTCAATGCTCCAAGGCAGCATCAACATCAGGTCAAGCTGATGTTGGTTCTAAGAGGAAGAGGAAGGCCCCAAGCAAATTTGCTTTGTATTTCACAGCCAGTGGCAACCATTGAATGTGTTTAACAATTAAGTTATGTGGTCTATGTTTGAACTGCTTGAAACAATTAGGTCATGTGGTCTATGTTTGAACTGCTTGCAACAATTATGTTATGTGGTTTGTGTTTGAACTGCTTGGAACAATTAATATGATTAGGTCAAGCTCTATTTTGATTTGATATGTCCTAGGTTATGAATTGTTATGTAGATCAAGTGATTTATTTTGTTGATAATTGATTGATATGATTAGGTCAATTTGGTCACTTTGGGGGGCTACTTGTCGACCAACCCCAAAAGTGGCTTTGACCAACACCAATATTTGCCCATCTAGGCACCAAACCCTAAGAGAGATCAAACCTAAAACAACAAGCTTCACTCATAAATTGCAGCATAGACAGATTGATTCATCACATACATAGATCATTCAACATTTTTCTTTCACCAGCTTCATACATTTCATTGCATCATAGACAACTTGATTCATCACATACATAGCTCATTCAACATTTTTCTTACACCAACTTCAAACATCACATAGATAGAAAGACAGATCTAGGAACACAGAAACATAACAGCAGACTCATGGGTACAGAATCCTTGTCCACCTCGCCTAGTGACACGAAAGGGATGGAAATTTGCCCTCCTCCTTGCCCGGTAGATGATATCATCATCACTAGGGTTGGAACCAGGGGAAAGCCTCCGAGAACTGCTCTATGTCCTTGCGGTTGCGTGCTGCAAGGATCATCTCAGCAAGTTGCCTTCTCGCCCTCCTCCTTGCATCTTGGCGCCTGGCTTGCTTGGGCACCTCTTCTTCTACATCTATGACCTCTCCAGGATCCATCTCTCCCTTGGATTCTAGGGTTTCTTTGGCGGCTGGGGGGTTGAGAAGGGTGGGGATGGGGGATTGACTGCGGTTTCACTCTGTGGGTGGGCTTTATAGACTACTAATGGTTGGTGGTAGGTAGGTGGAGTAATAAAACAACCCAGTCTAGGCCCACAATGTGTACATAATGGTTTTAGGCCCAAAAATATACTAGTTCAAGCATTGCTACTTTCAGGAAAACAACCTAAAGAAATAAAACAGTTCTTCACTGCATTACTTAAGATAGATAGGTTCTTAACGAGTACAATAACATAAGCCGGACTTAGCAAAGGCTCTCCACCACTCTAGTTACCATAACTTAAGCAGTTCATATAGGACTGCACAAAATGTACTCCTACCATCATCTTGCAAGGCCTATTATATGTGTAGGCCACCTTACTTACTTAACCACCATTGTCCAAATCTTCAAGCCTCCAGTATGGCCTTGATTTTCTCAAGCTTTTCCTTGCTCCCATGGCCAGCATTCAGCAGATCAAGAACTAATTTCTCAAGCTCTGTCTTCTCTTGTGCAAGAAGATCCTGTCCACCTTTATCTCTTTCATTGCCTTCCTGGTGTTGTGAATTATATGCACTGGTGCAGAAGGATACACCTCTGTTCTTTTGCTAGACTTAGCTTCTCCATCTTCATCTCCAGCTCTAGCTCTTCCTTCTGCTTCTCAAATTTCTCAGCATCCATTGCTTTTTGGTAGTCAATCTTTCCAACACCATCCTGCCAGTCAAACATCTTGCTAACATCATCAACCATTTTATGATACTCAGTGCAGAGATGATCATAGTCCTTCTTCAACTTGGCAACCTCATCCTCATATGCATGCTTGTCTTGAATCCTTCCAAGGTTTTGCTCATGGAACATTTCCCACAACTTGATGAGGCAGTTCTTAAGTACATCAGGCCAGGCAGGATCAACCCACTGAACTACACCACAATTCACACCTCCCTGTAGTTTGATCAGAGAACACATACTTCAGAAAATGCATAAATTCAGTTCTAACTTCAATTCAAAAAGAGGATTGGTACACAAGGATGACATGTAACCATAAATTCAGTACTAAATTCAGTTCAAACAGAGTTAATGTACATCAGTAACCACTGGGCATAACTGAATCCACTAGGCATAACTGAATCAACTAGGCATAACTGAATCCACCCAGCATACTCAATTACTCACTTGAAAAGGGCATCCATAGAACCTCCTCCCAGTGTTAGCACCTTCAAAAGCAACACACTTCCTAGGCTTCATATCGTGCAGAGTACACTTGGAAACTTCCTCCATGGGAGCACCACACCAGAGTGGCTCAGGGATGGTGTCGGTGTGTCCTACATGCGATAAAGGTAGATCAGAACCAATGCATCAACTAGTTCAACTTGAGTCAAGCTTTGCCTTGCTCAAGGTCGAATCGAACATCACAGTGCCATCCATACCCTAGATCAAAACTAATAGATAACCAAACCAAACGAATCCATCCATACAAATATACAGCTCATCAACCCTCATTCCCAAATCGATTCAACCCTAACCCTAACCCTAGATAATGACAGAGAGGAGGAGGATGAGGCTTACAAAGTACTCCATGTCCATTAGGTTGCCCCCATCTTTGTCGTCAGAGCTCTCATCCCCATCATTCCAAGAAGGCATCCTGCCGCCATTTAGGAACCGAGGTGGTCGGCGACGATGGAGAGCTCGGCCAGGAAAGCAGAGCGAGGGAGAGTGAGCGCGAGGGAGACAGAGTGAGGGCCGGATCCGTTTGACCTGGTCGGGACGGCCCGTGCGCCCTAACGGCCGTCACCCGCGCGCCGTGAGCACTGTGGCCGACAAAACCCTGACGGGCGGGCCACACATGTCATAACCCCAGTTAAAACTTAACCGTTCGGCCACTTGGGTTTTTTGGAACAGCCAGCCAATTTTGTGGTAGTTTTTTGAAAAATTAAAAAAAGCGGTAGTTTTCCGGAACGATAGCCCGTAATGTGGTAGTTTTTTGCTATTCACTCCGACAGCACGGTACACCCCTTGAGAATCCAGGTAAGAGCATATACAACCGGACCTCTCAAACTCGCCTTATATACTCGGGCGGACCGCCCGGTCATGATTTTTTGACCCAAACATGCCTCTCAAATGGCCCTCATATGCCCGGGCTGACCGACATCCCCCATATCCAGCCCAAATATGGGGTGAATATGAAGGCGCCCGGGCTCGTCCGGCCACGCCTAGTGGAACCGAGTATAGAGTTCGGATGTTGATTTAATTAGTTGAAACATGTCCATTATTAACTGATGGTGTCTATCTCCACATGATATAAATGTGTCAATGTTAATATTGCACTAGTCCTTGTTGCTCTGTTGGCGTTAGTTACCTTCTTGTCACATACCCCCTCCATCCCACAATATAAGATGTTTGTGTAAGCTAACATTGCTTGCAAAAATGTCTTACATTATGGAACCGAGGGAGTAATAAGAAGGTGAATTCTTATACACTTTTAAGTCCTGTTAATAACTATTCAGGGGGCATATTTGTTTCATGAAATATCATTCACGTGGTACTGGGTCAGTTTCTAGCTACCATTTCTATACGCATTATCTGTGTGTTGGCGCCAGTAGTTTCACGACTTGTTATTCTTATTCAAGTGGGCGAACTAAGTCATTTTTATTCAGTTTGCGTTCTGCTATGCCAAAGCCGGCAATATGAGCATCACTGCACACTTTTCACCACTCCACTCCCTCCCATGCAAAATCATCCTCTCAGCTCTCACCCGTCGACGGGGAATTTTCCAATCGACACTTCATTTCGTTGCTACTCCCTCCGTTTCAAAATAGATGACCCAACTTTACATGCACATGCTCCACATCAAATCCAACTGCATTCTCTTGTCAATTTAGGACTGGTAAGTAGGTGCCAATGAGTCTGAGTGAGTGGTAAACAGTATAGAGCTTGGACGCTAATCAAGCTGATTTAACTAGTAGATGTCTAGATTAAACCTGTCCATTATTAACCCCTGCTCCTTGATGATGTCGATCTCCACATCCACAATATGTAAACGTGTCAACGTTAATATTGCACTGATCCTTATTGTTTTGTTGGCTTTAGTTAACTTTTTGTCATATAATAAAAACGTGATCTCGTTATACAATTTGGGTTCTGTCAATTAATAGTTTGAAAAGCCTACAAGCCCTCTTATAGTTAACTAAAAGGTTGTTGAACATTTTTAACAACCGACTGTTTGACATTCCCATGCTGTACATCACTGATTATGTACAACTTGGTACAAAATTGGTCTGATATTACAATCTCTGTTACAAATGTCTGTGAGGGTCCTTTGTGTTACTACTATAATTTCATTCATGAATTCTGCACATAGATTTGTCATCGTGCTATAAAATTGCTTGTGTCTGAATCTTTTTGCCGTTGCTAGTCAGAAGTCGATTATTGCTGGTGTGTTCAGGATTCTATTTCTGTCATCTAAAATATGTGTTAATTCTGATACATCGTAAAGAGCTATGTGAGCCCTCCTGGAAGGGGCTTCGGTTGAACCTCTGATTGAGCTCCCCATAGACTTGCCCAAGGTAAACACGAATTTGCTTTTGTTGTTGCTGCAAATGTCCCTGTCTTGTAGAGAATAGTTTATGAGCAAACCCTGTGGTAACAAAACCATATGTCATGGGAGTGTGACACGTACTGTTTGTGGATGCCTGTGATTGGATTATTGGATATCTGATGATTATATGTCTTTATCCATCATTGTCTGGTTGTTCTTGCAAGCATTATTAGTTAGGTTGTGTAGGTGCCAAATTCTGCTTCTGGATTAGTCTATTGTTCTCCTGAGACCCTCGTTTTTCCTACATTGTCTGCTGTTTGGATGGGCCGCTATCATTATAGTCTTTTAATTGATGCTACCTATATTGACAGTTTGTACCTGGGCCCTTCGCGGTGGGGTTTGGACCTTGTGTCTGGGTTATTGTTATTGAACTTTGGGGTGATACACACGGACGACCTCCACATGAAACACTTTGAGGTGTACAAAATTGAGATTTAAAGGATCCCCCTTTTCCCTTCCTGAGTTGTATTAAAAAAAACTAATCGTAACATGGAACTTTTATTGTCTTGATCTATTCATTCTCGGATTGGGTAGCCTCCCAAGAAGCAGAGAAAACGTCTGCCATTATATTCCTGCTGCAGTCGCCTACATTGGTTATTATGGTCAAATTTAAAATCTTAAAAAACATAGGCGCACTACATTATGAAATGAAGTACTGACTCTTAGAGTATAAAGTCTATTCATATTGAAATCTATCTCTATTAGTCTAGTCTTGGAGCCCAAGCTTTGTAATCTATATAAACAGCCCTTCAGGCCCCAATCAATACAACAATTACTTCTCCAATATCTCAATCTATCATGGTATCTGACGCCTAGGTTTTCCGCACTGGTATGGCTCCGCCACCGCCCGCCGCCCGGCCGATTCGGCCCCTCTTCTCCATGGCCGAGTTCCGCGCCGCCGACGCCCCATCCCCTACCTCTTCCTCTACAACTACCCAAACACCTCCCCCTCCCAAACTCGTCATCCACCGCTCCCGCGTCACCAGCTCCGTCGTCATGGCCTCCTCAGCATGATCCTTGGACTGGCCTCGTCCAGGCTTGGTCGATGCCTTGGTCGGCCCCCTCGCCGTATGGTGCCCCTCCTGCGTACACGGGCACGTGGAGCCCTGGTCTTCCTCCAGCCACTGGCTCTCCGGGACTCCTTGGACCCAGGCCGCCGGCGCACGTCTACACCGCCACTCCCACTCCGCCTACCAGCACGCCAGGACCGCCGTCGCCCTCCAACACCATGCCGGTCTTCTACGGCAACATGCAGGCCCCAATCGCATACTACCCATCCGCTATCCCCTACGACAACATGCAAGCTCCTGGCCCTCTGCTCCTCCCCAACAGCCGGCTTGGGACCAAGCCGCCTTCATCAACGCCATGAAAAATTTTGTCCTCAACGACGCAGTAATGGATTGGATTTTCGATTCAGGTGCATCAATGCATATGTCTTCAAATATGAATTTATTGTCAGCTTGTTTTCCTTCTGCTTTTCCACTATCACCATTGGCGATGGCTCCACCATCCCTGTTTCATGCACCGTCACTCTTACATCCCTTCCTCTCATGCCAATTTTCTTCTCCGCAATATTCTTGTGGTTCCTTCCATCATCAAAAATCTTATTTCTGTTAGACAATTTTGCATTGACAACAAAGTTATCCTGGCCTTTGACCCTTTTGGTTTGTCTGTGAAGAATCGACAACGGGCGGTCCTCGCCGGTACAATAGCACGGGCGATCTTTATCCTCTTCATGGCGCGCCCACATCCACCCTCGTGCCATGCTCGCATCCGTTGATCTATGGCATCGTCGCCTCGGTCATCCCAGCAAAAACACTTTGACGTCTTTACTCCAAGAATTTTGTATCCCTAGTTCTAGTAGTCCCCATAATCCCTGTCTCTGTAATGCATGTCAATGCGGCAAACATGTTAGATTACCTTTTGGAACCTCTACTACCATTAGTACTTTTCCTTTTGAGTTACTTCACTTTGTGATTTATGGACCTCCCCAGGTCCCTAGTGTTTACGGTTATAAATATTATCTTGTGATCTTGGATGATTATTCTCACTATACTTGGACCTTTCCTCTCCGCGCTAAATCTGAAGTACCTGCAATCTTTCTCAACTTTCGACAATATGTAATCACACACTTTGGCTTGCCAATTCGATTTATTCAATGTGATAACGGTCGTGAATTTGATAACACCCAAAACCGCACCTTCTTTCTCTCCCAAGGCATTCTTCTTCGCTTTTCATGCCCTTATACATCTTCTCAAAATGGTAAAGCTGAACGCTGTCTTCGCTCTATTAATGATGTTCTTCGCACATTGCTTTTACAAGCCTCTCTTCCTTCCCGTTTTTGAGTTGAAGCCCTTCGCACCGCCACACTCCTTCTTAATATTCGACCAACTAAAACTTGCCCTCTTTATTCGCCTTTCCAATCTCTTTTTCTCTCCCAGCCTGACTATTTTTTTCTGCGTGTTTTTGGCTGTCTATGCTTTCCCAACATCGCCTCTACCGCCTCCAACAAACTAGAACCACGCTCACTACCTTGCATTCACCTTGGTCTTTCCGATGATCACAAAGGATATCGTTGTTGAACCATCTTCTGGTCGTATCATTCTCTCTCGTCATGTCACATTCGATGAAAATACTTTTCCTTTTTCTGTCACTACAACCACAACACCAATTCCACCACAATCCGCCACCACCAAAACCCCTTCCCTAGTTCGGCCTTCGGTCATCTCTGCTGCCATGGAATCTTGTTCCGTCTCTCAGCCGGAATCGCCCAATGTTAGCCACCCTCCTGCCCCGTCCCCCACCTCTCCCAAGAATCGCATCCTCTACCCCAGCCGTATTTCCCTCACCACATCCTACCACGGCAACCCCCTCGACACCCACCACCTCTGATTCTTCTTCCTCACCGTCCTCTTCAACCGAAAACCCACTGCCACCCAATGCCGTTCTTATACCAACGCTCACCAATGATCATGTCATGTGCACCGGTGGAAAACGAGGATTTCTTCTCCCCACCAAACGTGTCAATCTTACCGCCACCCCAACCATCTCTCCTATTCCAACCAGTTATAAGCGAGCTCTTCTTGACCCTCTCTGGCTTTCTGCTATGCGCGATGAATTTGAAGCTCTTCAGCAAAATAATACATGGACTCTTGTTCCCAAACCTCCTGGTGTTAACATTGTTTCTGGCAAATGGGTTTTTCATCATAAATTTCATTCTGATGACACTCTCGCTCGTTACAAAGCTCGTTGGGTGTGTCGTGGTTTCTCCCAGCAGCCTGGTATTGACTTTCATGAGACTTTTTCTCCTGTTGTTAAACCAAGCACTATTCGTGTTGTTCTTAGTCTTGTTGTTTCCTCTTCTTGGCCTATTCATCAACTTTATGTTAAAAATGCTTTTCTTCATGGCACTCTCAATGAAACTTTTTATTGTCAGCAACCCTCTGGTTTTGAGAATCCCTCATCTTCAAATTTTGTTTGTCTCCTCAACAAATCTCTTTATGGCCTTAAACAAGCTCCTCGTGCATGGTTTCAATGATTTGCTACTTTTATTCAAACCATAGGCTTTATTCCCTCCAAATCCGATTCTTCTCTCTTTGTTTATCAGTCTTCTACTCACACTGCCTACCTCTTGATTTATGTTGATGATATCATTC
This sequence comes from Aegilops bicornis, assembly GCA_021605145.1. Taxonomy (NCBI): domain Eukaryota; kingdom Viridiplantae; phylum Streptophyta; class Magnoliopsida; order Poales; family Poaceae; genus Aegilops; species Aegilops bicornis. The sequence continues at coordinate 829,154,876 of CM038671.1, read as the reverse complement.
TCACGGCTAGTTCTGATTCTTTTCTTCAACATACCATCTCTTCTCTCAATCGGGAGTTTTCCATGACTGATCTTGGTCCTCTTCATCATTTTCTAGGTATTCATGTTTCTCGCACAAAATGTTCGCTCTTTCTTTCTTAACGGTCATACATTTTGGACTTGCTTTCTCGTTCTGGTATGTCTGATTGTCAACCCTCTCGTACTCCAGCCGACGTTGGAGCTAAACTGTCGGCTGATGGTGATCCTCTTTCTGATCCTACTTTATATCGTAGCATCACTGACGCTCTTCAATATGCCACTCTTACTCGTCCTGAAATCTCCTATTCAGTTCAGCAAGCCTGTCTCTTTATGCATGATCCTGGTTGAAAGATCGTGGATGTCGCCTAGAGGGGGGGGGGGTGAATAGGCGCTTTAAAATAATTATGGTTTAGGCTTGAACAAATGCGGAATAAACCTAGCGGTTAATTTGTCAAGCACAAAACCTACAACAACTAGGCTCACCTATGTGCACCAACAACTTATGCTAAGCAAGATAAACTACTAGGTGATAGCAAGATATATGACAAGAACCAATATGGCTATCACAAGGTAAAGTGCATAAGTAAAGAGCTCGGGAAAGAGATAACCGAGGCACGCGGAGACGATTTATGTATCCCGAAGTTCACACCCTTGCGGATGCTAATCTCCGTTTGGAGCGGTGTGGAGGCACAATGCTCCCCAAGAAGACACTAGGGCCAGTAATCTCCTCACGCCTCGCACAATGCAAGATGCCGTGATTCCACTAAGGGACCCTTGAGGGCGGTCACCGAACGCATACAAATGGCAACCCTTGGGGCGGTCACCGAACCCGTACACTTTGGCAACCCTTGGGGCGGTCACGGTACCCGTCAAATTGCTCAGGCGATCTCCACAACCTAATTGGAGACCCTGACGCTTGCCGGAGCTTTACACCACAATGATTAAGCTCGAACACCACCAACCGTCTAGGGCGCCAAGGCACCTAAGAGGAACAAACTCTAGGGTGCCCAAACACCCAAGAGTAATAAGCTTCTCAAACTTCACTTCCACGTATCACCGTGGAGAACTCAAATCGATGCACCAAATGCAATGGCAAGGGCACACGGAGTGCCCAAGTCCTTCTCTCCCAAATCCCACCAAAGCAACTAATGCTAGGAAGGGAAATGAGAGGAAGAACGAAAGAAGAACACGAAGAACTCCAAGATCTAGATCCAAGGGGTTCCCCTCACTTAGAGGAGAAAGTGATTGGTGGAAGCGTGGATCTAGATCTCCTCTCTTTTCCCTCAAGAACTAGCAAGAATCATTGGAGGGATTGAGAGTTAGCAAGCTCGAAGAAGGTCAACAATGGGGGAAGAACACGAGCTAAAAAGGATAAGGTTGAATGGGGAAGAAGACCCCCTTTTATAGGAGCTCCCGAATCCAACCGTTATGCTCACAGCCCGCACAGAGCGGTACTACCGCTAGGGCGGTAGAACCCCTTCGAAACACAACAGCGAGGAGGCAAAAGGCCAAAAGAACCTTCGAGCGGTAGTACCGCTCGTCCTCATGGTACTACCGCTCGACCTCACGGTACTACCGCAAATGGTAGCGGTACTACTGCTTATGCAGCGGTACTAAAAAATATACATGCCTACTTCCATTGAGCAAAACCACGAGATTTTGGTCCGGAGCGGTACTACCGCTTAGGAGCTGCGGTAGTACTGCTCGGGCGGTACTACTGCTCAGAGCCATGGTAGTACTGCTCGAGCGGTAGTAAAAAATTACATCCGCTCTAGTCGCGGTAGTACCGCTGCAGCCTTTACCAAAACAGCCATAACTTTTGCAAACGGACTCCGAATTCAACGAAACCAAGTTTGTTGGAAAGCTAGAAACAAGGGCTAACACAATCTTGAGAGAAATACCAATAATAAGCAAATGAGAAAAGGCCCAAAAGAAAATGGTGAGAACCCTTCCTCGGAAAAGACCGTAAAACCTCCAACACCGAAAACATCATAGAAGACGCATGCAAACTCCGTTTCGATGAACTCAAGCTTGTCATAAAGATGACCATAAGCTCTAAGACTCACAAAGAGAACCAAACAAGAACCAAGAAACATGATGCAAGGATGCAATGGTTTGAGCTCTCGATTTAACAATACGATCAAGCTACTCACTTGAGAGCCCCCTTAATAGTACGGCTATCGATCCTATAACCCGGTCTCCCAACTACCACCATGAGACCGGTAAAATAGAAAACCTATCAAGGGCAAACCTTTGCCTTGCACATGATCCACTTGAGCTAGATGATGACGATCTTGTCCTCCTCAAGATGGACCACCTTTCTTGATTGCGTTGGGTCGATGGAGACTAGATGATTGCTCCCCATACTCCACTATGGGTGAGCCACTCTTGACACATCTTCACAAGTCCATTGACACCACAATGGATGGCAAGCTTCAAGCACTTGATCTCTTCGTGATGCTCCACTTGAACTTGCACACGGCAATCTTGATGACGATCACCACTTGATGTCATCCTTTCCATGGGCTGTATGATATCTTCCTCTTGACGCAAGCCCATGGACACGTACCTAACCCCACATAGACTCTCACATAGACCATGGGTTAGTACACAAAGTGCAATGGATAATGCTTACCATACCATGGGATCACTTGATCCCTCTCGGTACATCTTCTACGCTTTGTGAGTTGATCAACTTGATTCACTCTTGACTTAGTCTTGATCAACCTTGAATCTTTCCAACTCTCTTCGTTTGGATGATGTCTTGAAGGTAAACATGAATGATCACACAATCTTCTTATTCAAGACATGCTTGCAATAAGCTCAACACTCACATGACCAATCTTTGGATAATTCCTTAATAGCACCTTGGTCAACACATAAACTCCTTGAAACCAACACATGGACTTCAAGAAATACCTATGGAAAAATCCTTCAAATATAACTCAATGCAACCATTAGTCCATAGAGAATGTCATCAATTACCAAAACCACACATGGGGGCACCGCATGTCCTTTCAATCTCCCCCATTTTGGTAATTGATGACAATCACTTTCAAGAGAGTTTATATAAGGAATTATGCATCACCATGCAATTCAACAACCAATAGTGCATGCGTATGAGATGCAAATGCTAAGGAACAAAACCAAAGCAAGAGGAGATAACTCTCTAAACTTCTCCACAAAACTCTCTGAAACTTCTCCCCATTGGCATCGATTGCCAAAATGGCTAAAAGCTAAGAAGACCAATATAAATTGTGGTCCTCCATAAATTGTGTATTTCTCAACAAGAGAGTGGAATGCAATACACATATCCAGCAGTTAATACTTGGAGGAACACAAACTATATGAGGCCCAAAGATTGCAAAAGAATGATATGCCACAAAGACATAACAAAGAGAGAAACAAGCAATCAAGCAATCAAAAGATACCAATTGAAGCAAGCAATCAAAGGATATCAATTGAACCAACTAGACCAAAGATCCTATGAGCCACATGAATGGAGGATATTATGATATGAGACGAGGAGTGTTCTAAAGAAACTAGAGAAGCTCCCCATGATTTGTGCACAAAAAGAATGTTTTGTAATTGGATACAAAGTGGACAAAATAGGATCATAGCTCCCCCAAAATCAATAGAAACTTACAACAAGTGCAAGTGAGCATATAGGAAACAAAGCCTAGTACTTGCAACAAACACATGGTTGAGAAACAAGTAAAAGAGGCAACTTAAGAATGGGCTCAACCAAAATGATGTGTGTGAGTCATAGCGAAGCACTTGAGAAGACTAAAATTAGGATGAGCATTAAGCATCAACATAGTCTTGAAAGAATGAGGCACACGGTGCAAGGCCTGTCATTCCCACACACAACTAGCAAATGGGTTCACAAGCTTACTAATAAGCATATAAAGAACTTATGCTTGTGACAACCCGTGGTGAAGATAGAAGATGAAAGCCTCATCAAGACGAGGGATGCCAATTAAGATGGCAAAAGCCTCGTAACGATAAGCATGAGGAAAATAATCTTCACCACACAAGAGTGCATCAAGATGCAACGATAGAGGACATGCACTCAAGGCAAAAGCTTTCACGGAACCACCAAAGAAATAACATAAGAAAGACAAGGTGGACGTGAAAGAAAGGATATCAACTAGAGATGTAATTTCTCTCAAGTGTATAAGGTTCTATGTAGACGAAATCATGATGATATATATATCTACAAAGAAGAATGTACACCGAAATAGTTACAACACGAAGGAACAAGATATCCACAAGGAAGTCATAAATATACCAATAAGATATTTGCTTGAAAGCATAGAACTTGGCTAGATATGGTCTTATTGTATATAAATGAAGTCCAAACACACATCCATCAAGGGCATCACAACTAGCAACAAGAGATCATCGTTGGGATGCTTTGAGAAAGGAAACAAGTATCACAAGATATGAAATGAAAATCATGCCAAGATGCAACCTACACAAGGTTGAATGCAAGAGGAGAAAGCATGAATAGATACTTGTTACCGAGATATCATTGGAAGGTTGTAGTAGATACCGATTGAAGGTATATAGTAGTTCATTGATCATCCTAGCTTGACTCCAATATGCACATGGTGACAACACCTTCCTTGTGAGTGAGCCGAGCATCCAATGCATCTTCAAATGTTCCTAGAAGAACAACAC